>CM057337.1:582686800-585186800 GCA_030015575.1 Agapanthus africanus
ATCGCATTGCATCCAGCCACTTCACAGAGTCCCCACTCGTGATGGCCTGCTCGAAGCTAGTTGGGTCATCATCTTCCATAATGCAATCCTCGCTCCCACCATCTACGAGAAACCCGAAGTATCTCTCAGGTGGATAAGGAACCCTGCTAGAACGGTGGAGAGGTTGGGGTTCGTCGGGAACTACTGAATCCTCTGGTTCCACCAAATCTTCTGTCGTAGTTTGTGTTACTAGAACTTCTTCTAGTTCTACATCCTCGCCACTAATTTCCTCTGCAAGAAATTCCTTTTCTAAAAAGGTGGCATGTCGAGAAACAAATACCTTTTGTTCCTCAGTGTGGTAGAAGATATACCCTTGTGAGTTCTTGGGATATCCTACAAAGTTGCACAGGACAGATCTTGCCTCGAGTTTGTCCGGATTGTGTCTTTTGATATAGGCCGGACAACCCCATATCTTAACATACTTAAGAGATGGTCTCTTCCCCTTCCATATCTCATATGGAGTGGTAGGCCCTGATTTGGTAGGAACCAAATTGAATAGGTGTATGGCTGTCTCAAACGCATACCCCTAGAAGGAAATAGGCAACTCAGCATTGCTCATCATAGAGCGCACCATATCTAATAGGGTGCGATTCCTCCGCTCCGATACACCGTGGTGCTGTGGTGCATAAGGAGGAGTTAGCTGAGAGAGAATCCCATTCTCTTTTAAATAATCCAGGAACTCAATGCTCAAGTATTCTCCTTCTCGATCAGATCGAAGAATCTTAATACTTTTTCCCGTTTGGTTCTCTACTTCGTGCTTATATTCTCTGAATTTCTCAAAACCTTCAGACTTGTGTTTCAACAGGAACACATGTCCGTATCTTGAGAGATCGTCAGTGAATGTAATGAAGTAGGAAGAACCGTTCCTGGCATGTGTAGATATGAGACCACATACATCACTATGTATCAGTCCCAAGAGTTCTGTAACTCTTTCTCCGTGTCTACTAAACAGAGTTTTTGTCATCTTGCCTTTGAGACAAGACTGGAAAGTGTCATAAGATGAAAATTTGAACGGATTCAAATATCCATCCTTATGCAACTTAGCTAGCCGTGTCGCATTGATATGACCTAGTCTACAATACCACAAGAAGGATTCGTTCAATTCTGAACTCTTCCTCTTGTGTGTTTTTTGTACTTTAAGTACTGTAGTCTGATTAAGAACGTATATGCCATTAAATAACGAACCTGATCCAATCAACTTTTGATTCAGGAATATGTTCATAACATTATCCTGTAATACAAGATTACATCCTTCTTTACTCAATAAAGAAACTGATATAATATTGCATATCATGCTCGGAATGTAATAACATTCGTTCAGAATCAATGTATTACCATTTGGCAACACAAGGTGATATTCGCCAACAGCTTTGGCTGCAACATTTGCACCATTCCCAACCCTTACCTTATGATCACTCTCTCCCAGTTCCCTGCCTTTCTGTAGCCCATGTAACATATTACATATATGTAAGTGCACGGCGGCGCCCCGGCCGTCAATCCGACGGCCAAATACGGAAGCGGTGATAAACTTTAATTTTGCGAACTTAGCAAACCGGCACCACCGCGCACTAAACCCCGGATCGGGCCATTAAACTAGATCTAACAAAGTAACAAGATAGGGAAGAGAGATATACCGAGTGATCCGAGTCCTCCGGTCTTCTTGTCGTCGTCCCGATCTCCCGCGGAAACTCCGGTCGTCGCATCCTTGCCGGAAGGGCACCACATCGTCTGCATCTTTTACGGGCTCCCACCTCAATACCGAGGCAACTCGGGCACGAAGCTGGCTAGTCGACGTACCCAAGGTTTGCTATGGAATGTGTAGTGTAGAGTCTATGTCTCATGGAGTTTGTGAAGTTGCCTTGATGGAGGAATCAACAAGATATGAACTTGGGAATTTTGGTGGCAAGCTAAAATGAGATGGATGCTTAATTTTTGCCACACCAAAATGAAATCAACCAATCTCTCTTCCATGAAGTGGCCGGCCATATTCTTTTTGAGGAATGGTGGTGGAGTGTGAACATAATGCAAGAGGGAGGTGAGTGTAGGAGATGAGAAGAGGTGACCCCATCAAAAAGGGCAAGTTTCAAATCAAACCCTTAATCAACCCATACCCTTTCTTATCTCAATTAATGCAAAAACCCATCATGAAAAAAGCAAAGATGCTTATCCTATCATAATGAATACAAGTGCAAGAAACCCCTCCACAATGTGTTATCTGCAAACTTGCAAATAACACCCTCCATCGGAAAAGTCCGGCCGGGAAGGAACAAATGAAAACCGGCCGGAACGGAATGCAAACTGGAAACTCCAGAAAACTGGTCCCGTAATAAATTACAGGAAAACCCCCATACTGTGCATACACACCCGCATCTGTATTCCGACCGGATACAAATGCAATGAGACAAAATCTACACTGTACTATACTAGGATCCGGCTTAAACCAAAGCCGGCTAGTAATATCCGTCCGATCCTGATCCGTGCAATACCGCACGTATCTGATCGAACCCTGCCATATATCTATACGGCCTCTAGTACAAACCGTCCGATCCTGATCCGTGCAATACCGCACGTATCTGATCGGACCTTGCCATATCTCCATACGGCCTCTACAGCGTTTCGCCCGAAAGCTGAGTAACTGAATGTGTGGTGGACTCTAAAGACTCGTCAATACTATGGCTGCGGATTTAACCACTAGCACGTCAGAGGTATAAGCCAATACGTAACGGGCCACCAGCTATTGACCAAAAGGGACGTCGATGAGCGAACTCATCCTGACACCCTACTGAGCCTATCAGTGACAATATCCGTACAGTCCGGTCCATTCGTCTATGAGCATCGCATGTCGGGCCTAGGGGGTGGGTAAAAGTCAGACCCCCAAAAGCGGTACAAGTCGTGTCGGAGTGTAGCCCAGAACACCCTGATATACTACTGGAATACCTACCAGTAAATCTCCTGCCTTGGCCAAGGACTTCATGTAATGGCTCTCCTAGACACAGCACGACCTCACCCCCAATACCGGGAGAGACGAACCCCCGAAGATCCGCTCACTGCCTCCATGTGGCTCGGGACTGTACCCAACTAAAACCTGTTTGCACGACTCCTTTGAGCCGTGGTAGGGTAGTAATCAAAGCACAGTGGGAACTCACACGAGACAAATGACGATCCCCAGGTCGATGAACTAACCTGTACACATGTCACCTGGGAACTGCTATCTGACATGAGGTATAAGACCAACTAGCATGTTCCCGGCGAGTCCTGTCCGGTGTACTCATAACCCAATGAGCACCTGTATACATCTTAGGTGAACCAACTGACACCAGTGGCCTGTGAGACCGGCCACCGCCCCTGGTCGGGGTCTCGACTGTATACACTAGTCTACTCTGGAGAATCGATGCCCTGTCTCGAAACTCCCACGACTAGGGACCATTTAAGGATGTGCTTATAGACTACCAGCTCCCACGTGTATGATCGCCCTCATACTGCTGGCAGTCAAGCAAGAATCCTAGGGGCTCTATCAACGTGTAATAGCGACCTGTAAGGTCACCTGAAATAGTACACGATGATAAAGGTAAACCAGATAGCATACTATCATCTCGAGTAAGACTGTCGTACCGGGATAGGTCCTCCCTCAATCATTGCAATCACGTGCCTGTGATCCAATAATTGACTCTGAGGGCACTATCTCCAACAATCTCCCACTTGCACTCAAGGCTAATTATTGCGATGTCGCATACTCACAGCCCGTGTGATACCGAACACCCAACTCCTCTACTAGTCAGTCTCACAAAGCCTGTTTGGAAGACTATTGCGTTTGAGGAATAGCCTCAGTGAGTGGATCCGCTCAGATGTTTCTTTCTATGTCTCTCTATATCTCAAGTTCGCGGAGAATGCCATCTCCCGAAATGAGCAATACCTGTCTTAGAATGTCTGGATGTCTGATGGGACCTAGCTCATAAATGAACTCCAAATCCAAACTTCTTAGACTGTATCGTCAACTGAACTTAATCAGTATCCTGCGCCATGCCTCCCTCAGTATCTGCTTGGATCACCTGTCCAGAATTCTGCCCCTCGTCAGAAGGAAAACTATAACTCTGACAACCTCCTTGTCGTCCATGTCACCTTGGAAGCCTGGAATGATAACTGTCTCCCAAATGAGGCTGTCGTTATCATATCCCTAGAACATCCACTTATGTTCTAAAACTGCTTCCGACTGTTTCTCCAGGATTGGATCAATGTTAACTTATTGCATCTAGTGCAAGAACAACATCTGGTGTGGTACTTGACATCTCATGATTGACTCAATTGCTTAAGCAAGTGATCTGCCAATCATGCACATCCCTCTCTACTTTAGTCTATAAGACACCTTTAGAGAGGGTGACTCCATCACCTGCAGGTACACTACCGTGCCAGGAGTCGTCCATTCTAAATACTCTTAGAATGCTGTCAAAGTACCCTGATTGGGAAACCACCCAAATCTAGATCTAAAACCATAGATCTAGTAACCAGTATGTCTGATACAAAATCCATTTCCTTTATGAAGAAACCACTGTGTGACGACCAAAGTATAACCGATCGTAGTATAGGAATATCACTTCCTACTTTGTGTATGTCATCCAAAACCCGGATATCACACCCTACTACCTACTCAACAGATCCATCCCCTATTCTGATGAAGTCAAACCTATGACTGTCACATCAGAAATAGATGATCTATCTCCGCTACATCTGCTTTAGTCTATAAATAGACATAAGCCTGATGTCCACCAATGCTTCCGCTGCTCCCACTGACTACGACAACCCTCTGGCAGAGTCATATAGACGTGCACTTCTAAAGCTAGTTTAGAACGACGCTATACTCATCCTCCCACCGGGTCTCGCAGCCTGGAACAACAGCAATGGCAAGTGTGGGTAAACAAGAACTTCCCTGTCACCGTCCTTGAGGCTACCGGAGTACCTCTCGGGTGCCTGAAGTTACCCACCGTATTTGCGGAGTGGCCAATGGAATGTCAAAACAGATTGAATCTTTAGGTTCCTTATCAAATCTTCAGTAATCGTTTGCGGTTCTGGAATCACTTCCAGTTCTACCATACTCCCACTACTGCTTTTGAAAAAATCCATTTTTATTAAAACTGTGGCGAGTCCAGAACAATATTACTATTGATCTCTCAGATGGTAGAAAATCAACCCTCATCATAGCCTGGGTCAACCCACAAACAGCCATTACAGAAACGTGCCTTGAGTTGTCCAGTGTCTGGTTTTAATCATAAGCCGGACAACTCCCCGTACCTTAACATCGTTAAGATATGAACTGTTCTACATCCAATATAGAACCAGAGGCACTGATTTAATTGAACCAGATTCAAATCATGCAGCTATCTCCAGTGCATGTCAACTAAATGGAAGGAGGCCGATCAGCGTTACTCAACTTAGGAATGCTTCCAATTATGAGTAACCTGAAAGAGAAGCAATTTCTCTTTATCATTAATATCAACTGAATACCATACACAAGTATCTACATCTTCGATCACTTTGAAGAATCCTGATACTTGCTACACCTGGTTCTCTACTCTATTCAAATACCTATAACTCCTCAAAACTTAGACCCTGTTTTTCTACGAAACACATGTCTAAGAACTAGAGAAGTTAAAAGTAAACAGAATATAGTATGAGGACCAACCCCTCTGTCCTAATGGACACTGGATAACATACAATACTCTGTATAAGTCCGCTGAGTTTAACAACTCCTTCACTGTGTGTCGTAGGTTGAAAACTGTACTTATGGTTAAGAAGAATTACACCGCTGTTTAATGTTCCCTACCTAACCATCCACTGATATAGGTAAATGTCGTAGACATAATTTCAGAAAGGTATATCTCACTCTATGAAAATAGACGTACAGATATATCAATTTGAAATTGGTGCATAAAAGCGGATATTCAAAACCAAATATTTGCCGACCGGCAAACAGCCCAGGTGATCTCCTCAAATATCACCGATTACAACGAATCCCGATATAATGAGGATGATCACCCAATTTCCAATAACTTACTCCCACTCATCATCTGTAAAACCATACAGATGTGAGAATCATACCTGGTAAATACATACCCTGGAGTAAGTATCTAATCGGGAAATCAGTTTTCTTTTAACAGTACACAGTTGAACTGAAACATTGAAATGTTTCGATGGGGTATTCTGGTATTCCTAGTAATGCCTCTTCCATTATCCAGATTCACAACTATAACCGTATAATTCTTTGCCACCTCTCCAAATCCCTTTATATGTCTTTAGTCATTACCTTCTGCACACCCCTTTAGGCCAATTGGTTTTCTTCCTTCCCTACCGTTCGGCACCAGCCTATGGTTTGGAAGAAGACTATCCAATAAGCATAATGGGTGTACTGTCCTAGTCCTAGGAGCACTCGCAATGCGAGAGAAGGTGAAGATAAAAGACAACCAAATAAACCTTATTCCTTTTTCTCCTGGACCAGAATCCATCCCCGAACTGGAACAAGTTCCTTTCGAGTTCGTATATAACCATACGATGGATTATCCAATAAACTGTGGATCTTCGTAGTGATACGGAGTGTCCTGGAGAAATACAAAGGTGATTTAGGATTGGCGAAGAAATACTTGGTTTGGTCGTGAATATCAGTCGCAATTTACTTTGCCCTCTTACTAATCCCTTGCTTTGTCTTAATCTTAATACCTTCTGCACACCGTTTAGGCTAATTGGTTTTCTTCATTCCCTACCGGTCGACACCAGCCTAAGGTTTGGAAGAAGACTATCCAATTTGCATAATAGGTGTACTATCTCCTAAACCAAGGAGTACTTACAACTTGAGAGAAGGTAAAAGGAAAAGACAACTGAATAGTCCTATTCGTTTTCTCCAGAACCAGAAACCATCCTCGAATTCCTTCGAGTTCGTATATAACCATACGATGGTTTTGTCCAATGGAAGTGGACGTTTGTAGAAATACGGGGTGTCCTGGAAAAAAGGGTAAAAGTAGGAGTGGCAATGAGGTCTGCAACTCTGACAATCCAAAAGCCAGTGTTAAGAAGGTTCGGTCAACTTGGTCACTGAGTCATAGTCTTAGGGTCGGATCAATGGTCGCTGCCAGAGAGAGAGAGAAAAGAAACACTCAGCGTGCACTCTATCCTAGATCAGAATGGTTACAATTTATCCAATCAGGAAACCTCCCACTGTACCTCAAATTCTCCTCCAAACCTGAAAGAAGAATTAGTCGGGGTCACCCGAGGAGTAAACCAACTCATCAGTAGGAATCGGGATCCAACTCTCATCACATGATAACGTGACGTAATCCGCTCACGTCATCCCACTCCAGAAGGTATGCGCATATCTGGCAAGTTTCAGTTCTTTTGAAACTCCCGATGTGGATTTCTACCCCATGCTCTTATGACCTTGACTTTGGCCAACAAATCATAAGTCACATGTCAAGTTCTGCCCGTCATTCTCCAGGTTAATTTGAGCCCACCCGTACAAGCCCTTGACTTTGGCCAACAAGGCTATACGACTGCCCCAAACCAACGCATCTATCTATGCTGCATATGAATAACCAACAGCTACCAAACACTGTGCCTTGACTTTGGCCAACAAACACAGCTTGAATACTATTGACTACCCATATGAAATGACGGAGGGCTACGAATGGTTTCTGGCGAAAACCTTTAACGTAATGAACTTGATATCGTTGAAGGAACGGATAGCTTTTTAGAAAATATAGTGACGAAAACCTTTACTAAAGAGGTCACTTCCGGTGAAGGGATCTCGGCTCTTTCCCCGTAGAATGAGGTGCAGGATATTCCAACTGAATACCACGACGCAAAGCAAAAATAATGGGCTATAGTGAAGTTAATGCCCTGACGCAAACTTTTGTCCAAGGGGTCACTCCCGGTGAAGGGATCTCGGCCCTTGCCTCGTCGACTGAGGAGCAGGATATTCTAAATGAATACCACGATGCAAAACAAAAGTGAACGTCCTTGCAATAACAGCTTTTTGAAAAGTGTTCCAACAACATCAGAATAGGTTTTTTTATCTTGCATTGATCCGAATCAACGCAGTCCCATCAATTGATCACACCACAAAGAACGAAAATATACTGATGTACGTATATGCCATCCGCATTCGCCACTGGGTCCCGTCATCACCCGTTAGGTTAGCTAACTAACGGCAGAGCGGGGACTGGACTAGCGCGGATGAAAAACATATACAACATCTACTAATATATATACCAATATATTATATTTCGCTCAAGGCGTGAATAAAATGCAACATCACAGAAATGTACAGCATCACAGAACAATACAGATATCTGGGATCCCCGGGTTTCACAGAGCCACTACTGAAACCCGACGTTCCCTTGGTCGTGTGGATAGCCTGTGCAATGAAAACCCTAGACCCCTACGGGCGCGGCAAGTTACCCGCCAAAACCTGAAGCGAGGCAGCCCCCTTCAGCACCGTGAATGGACCACCCAGCACTTCACGGAATCCGGTAACTTGGGCACCCCTCCTGGGTCAACCTGTACCCCCTACGAGTGCGGCGAATAGCCCGTCAATCCTAGAGTGAAGCCCCCTCCGTCTCAATGCTATGAGATGCGGGCTTGTTGCCCTCTAGAACCCGGCTATCCGTGCACCCCTCCGCGGGGCAATCCTAGTACAGAAAGTAAAATATACATACACCGGGTACATCGACCGCAACCTGGTCGTGCCCCAAAATAATAATACAAACAGGCAGTGACGGCAGTCCACATGTCGGACGCTCGCCCCGCAATATCAAATGTACATAATACAACAAAACTGTACTAGCATTGCATCCAGGCTATCCCCCACGACCGATCCGCAACATCACAGCAAAAACACAGAACATCAACGTGAAAGTCACGTTCGCAAATCCGTCTAACCGGGCTATAGCAGTTAGACTGGATTTACCGATCAAGTGACATTCACGGTCGCAGATATAATGTAAATACTGAGAAATAATGTGTTTAAAATATCCGATCGATCAAAAATTAACAAGTGGGCCCCCAAGCAATACTGTAGCACTCACAGAAAATCTGGGCCCAATTTTAATATTCCAAAACCCCTATTTTTAGCCCACAAGCCCACTGCAAAAAAACGATGACATGATCCCTCATTCCTGCGGCGGAACCGCGGCCTAAGAGGGGTTATGGCCGTGGTTCCGCGGTCGTACGGAGGGATCGTGTTGTCGAATTTTTCCAGTGTTCTTAGAACTCCCTGCACATCATTCTGAGACAACCTGAAAAATTTTTGGACTTCAAAAAATTTCGACAGAAAATTGATGTAAAGAAAAACGCGGGTTTTTGGAATTTTGGTCGATCGGAAATGCAAACACATCAAACAAAGCTAGACAAAGTTAATGGCGAGGCTCTGATACCACTGTAAGTGCACGGCGGCGCCCCGGCCGTCAATCCGACGGCCAAATGCGGAAGCGGTGATAAACTTTAATTTTGCGAACTTAGCAAACCGGCACCACCGCGCACTAAACCCCGGATCGGGCCATTAAACTAGATCTAGCAAAGTAACAAGATAGGGAAGAGAGATATACCGAGTGATCCGAGTCCTCCGGTCTTCTCGTCGTCGTCCCGATCTCCCGCGGAAACTCCGGTCGTCGCATCCTTGCCGGAAGGGCACCACATCGTCTGCATCTTTTACGGGCTCCCACCTCAATACCGAGGCAACTCGGGCACGAAGCTGGCTAGTCGACGTGCCCTAGGTTTGCTGTGGAATGTGTAGTGTAGAGTCTATGTCTCATGGAGTTTATGAAGTTGCCTTGATGGAGGAATCAACAAGATATGAACTTGGGAATTTTGGTGGCAAGCTAAAATGAGATGGATGCTTAATTTTTGCCACACCAAAATGAAATCAACCAATCTCTCTTCCATGAAGTGGCCGGCCATATTCTTTTTGAGGAATGGTGGTGGAGTGTGAATATAATGCAAGAGGGAGGTGAGTGTAGGAGATGAGAAGAGGTGACCCCATCAAAAAGGGCAAGTTTCAAATCAAACCCTTAATCAACCCATACCCTTTCTTATCTCAATTAATGCAAAAACCCATCATGAAAAAAGCAAAGATGCTTATCCTATCATAATGAATACAAGTGCAAGAAACCCCTCCACAATGTGTTATCTGCAAACTTGCAAATAACACCCTCCATCGGAAAAGTCCGGCCGGGAAGGAACAAATGAAAACCGGCCGGAACGGAATGCAAACTGGCAACTCCAGAAAACTGGTCCCGTAATAAATTACAGGAAAACCCCCATACTGTGCATACACACCCGCATCTGTATTCCGACCGGATACAAATGCAATGAGACAAAATCTACACTGTACTATACTAGGATCCGGCTTAAACCAAAGCCGGCTAGTAATATCCGTCCGATCCTGATCCGTGCAATACCGCACGTATCTGATCGAACCCTGCCATATATCTATACGGCCTCTAGTACAAACCGTCCGATCCTGATCCGTGCAATACCGCACGTATCTGATCGGACCCTGCCATATCTCCATACGGCCTCTACAGCGTTTCGCCCGAAAGCTGAGTAACTGAATGTGTGGTGGACTCTAAAGACTCGTCAATACTATGGCTGTGGATTTAACCACTAGCACGTCAGAGGTATAAGCCAATACGTAACGGGCCACCAGCTATTGACCAAAAGGGACGTCGATGAGCGAACTCATCCTGACACCCTACTGAGCCTATCAGTGACAATATCCGTACAGTCCGGTCCATTCGTCTATGAGCATCGCATGTCGGGCCTAGGGGGTGGGTAAAAGTCAGACCCTCAAAAGCGGTACAAGTCGTGTCGGAGTGTAGCCCAGAACACCCTGATATACTACTGGAATACCTACCAGTAAATCTCCTGCCTTGGCCAAGGACTTCGTGTAATGGCTCTCCTAGACACAGCGCGACCTCACCCCCAATACCGGGAGAGACGAACCCCCGAAGATCCGCTCACTGCCTCCATGTGGCTCGGGACTGTACCCAACTAAAACCTGTTTGCACGACTCCTTTGAGCCGTGGTAGGGTAGTAATCAAAGCACAGTGGGAACTCACACGAGACAAATGACGATCCCCAGGTCGATGAACTAACCTGTACACATGTCACCTGGGAACTGCTATCTGACATGAGGTATAAGACCAACTAGCATGTTCCCGGCGAGTCCTGTCCGGTGTACTCATAACCCAATGAGCACCTGTATACATCTTAGGTGAACCAACTGACACCAGTGGCCTGTGAGACCGGCCACCGCCCCTGGTCGGGGTCTCGACTGTATACACTAGTTTACTCTGGAGAATCGATGCCCTGTCTCGAAACTCCCACGACTAGGGACCATTTAAGGATGTGCTTATAGACTACCAGCTCCCACGTGTATGATCGCCCTCATACTGCTGGCAGTCAAGCAAGAATCCTAGGGGCTCTATCAACGTGTAATAGCGACCTGTAAGGTCACCTGAAACAGTACACGATGATAAAGGTAAACCAGATAGCATACTATCATCTCGAGTAAGACTGTCGTACCGGGATAGGTCCTCCCTCAATCATTGCAATCACGTGCCTGTGATCCAATAATTGACTCTGAGGGCACTATCTCCAACAATATATGGGATCCCGATCCGGTATCTAATACCCAGGACGTAGAGTGAACTGAGAAACAGTTCTCGATAACTAACACACCTGAAGAAGATGCATCAACATGCTTATTCTTCATTTGGGTGGCGTGAGAATCCAGATATTCTTCTATTCCCTGCTCGGACTTATAACAATTATAAGTGGGAGCGGGACCAACGTTCCCCTGCTCAGTATAACAAGCGGGTTCAGTTAATACATCCATATTATTATCTTGATTAAGGCCTGACATGGTCGCAACCTGGAGAGAGAGAGAAGAAAACACTTTAGCGCATGCTCTTGCAAGATTAGATTGGTTATTATTTTATCTAATCAGGATGACTCCCACTGCTTTTTATCAAATATTCCTTAAAACCCTAAAAGGTAAGACTAGCCGAGATTAATTACACCTTATAAGTTCGCCAATCTTTCGGCTAGGCTAGTGTTGGTATTTTGAGGGAGGTTCCCCATGCTTTCGCACGGACCTAATTAGAATAAATCTCGTTTTCCCAGAGGCATAACCCCGTAAACACCTTTCTAGACACCTACTTGATTGGCTAATTGTCATGTGTAAAACTCTCTCAGGAGTAACTCTTACTCGCAGTGGGTATCAGGATCCAACTATCTTATAGGAGGTATGCAATCTCATTGCAAATTTCAACACTTGAAATTCCCGATAATGCTTTTAACCCTAACGTGCTATGACCTTGACGAATGCCAACAAACCATAGTCCGCTAGGCATATTCAACCCGTACATTTCTTGATTTAATTAAACCCACCCACACGACCCTTGAAGAAATCCAACAAAGCCGTACGACTACCCTAACCCAATCGCATCATATGCTGCAGATAAGCAGTAAATAGCTGCCGCATACTACGCCTTGACGAAAGCCAACAAACGTAGCACGGATACTAAATATTACTTATCTGAAATATCGGAGGGCTACGCAGGTTTTTCAGAAAACCTATTGCGTAATGAACTTGATATAGTTGTAGAAACAAGTGATTTTGAAAAGGAGTGCTTTTGAGGCTTTTTCTAGTTTCGCTAAAGAGGTCACTCCCGGTGAAGGGATCTCGGCTTTTTCCTTATCGAATAAGGTGCAGGATATTTCATAAATACGGAAGTGCAAAGCAAGAACTATAGAAGCAATCAAAAACTAAACTGTGAGTTTGTGGCATCTGCCAGTTTTGCTAAAGAGGTCACTCCCGGTGAAGGGATCTCGGCTCTTTCCTCATCGAATAAGGTGCAGGGTATATCACATATACCACTATGCAAAGCAAAAACTGTAGCTACCCTTTTTGAAAATTTAATTCTACAACATCTTTTAGGTTTCTTTTCTTTTATTAATCTCATTAATAAATCCCATCATTTATGCTTCCTAGGCATCACAAAAGAAACGAAAATACAACGTACGCTTATGTCATCTGCATTTGCCACAATGTTCCGTTATGTACCGTTAGGTTACTTAACTAACGGCATACCGGGACGGGACTAGCGCGGGTGTAAAACATAAGCAACGTTTATTATATATCATATATACAATAATAAAGCATTCGTATCACGCATATAATATGATCACATCACAGTATATTAGCAGCAGAAGAAACATATGAAATATTGGATATACTAGGAGGTCCGTGTTTTATTTCGAGCCTGTATAAAACACGGATTTCACGGTGACGATGAATAGCCAAACCCACATCCCTAGACCCCTATGAGAGCGGCAAGTAACTCTGTCAATTCTAGGGTTAGGAGACCCGGTCTCGACTCCTCGAGATGGCCTCCCACTGGACCCTAGAACCCGGTTACTTATGCTCCCCTCCTTGGGTCTATCCTAACGCGGAAAAGTAAATAATATATAATGGTGACAAAAATCTCAACCCGGAAGTGCCCCATATAAAATAATATTACATACATTGAATTTTACATGAATGAAAATAAAAACCCTGATCTCATATAAAACCCTCGGCTATTTAGAATACGACAATCCAATATAACATATCACAGCAACACATAATATCTCATATCATCAACGTAAGCAAGTATGCGTATCCCGATTGTCGCTGATGTATACCAACGAAACCGGCGATACACTACATACTACACTTACGGTCGCGGAAAAGAAAAGTGCAAAACTATAACATTTGGAATCTACAATCACCTTAGACATCGTAAGCCCGAAATATCACATATTACGGATTTCATGCCTAACTATATGAATTCCACATATTGTATCACATTCACAATATATCAAGACGATGTTTAACATTTCGATCGAATCTACATACACTCACAAATTACCCCCGTGAGCTCAACACTTGAGCAAAGTCAAAACACTCAAAAACTGTGCCACAGTGTTTATGGACCAGCCATAGAAGGAGTTGACCAATGCCTCATCTATGACACCATGGAACTACGGCAAACCCTAGGGTTCGATCGCGGTTCCGTGGGCATAGAATTGAGTTAAGGTTAGTATAGTCTTCTAGAGGGTCCATAGGAGTGCTTGCACGATTTTACGAATATAATCAACTTCGCAAAATTACAACACTTGGAAATTTCAGCGGGGTACAAAATGCGGTGTTCGAAGTTCGATCGAACTGCTAAATATAGTCAAGGTTACCAATACAGTGTTAAATTATACGACTACGAAGCACTACGAATTAGCCCTAGGTCAAACTAATCATCACATGAAAATTGGGCTAAATAAACAATACTAGAAACCCAAAATGAAGACAAAGGAGCACAGGAGAAATACGAGGAGCAGAGGAGGCAGGGGCCGGCCAGGCCGGAATACCTAGCTTGGTGCTTGGCCAAAATCCGAGCACCATCCCCTGTATTTCACCCATGTTCATAGTTTTTACCATATTACATTCTGCACCTGTTTGAAAATTTTTTAAAGGACTTTTTACAATATTTACAGAGAGCATTTTAAGGGTTTCATAATACCGTATTTCGGAGTCAATTTCATTTTCGTATTGGTTTTAACACCGTGTCTAAAATTCTAGCTTGGCTCTGACACCACTGCTGGGTTTCCCTTGCACCTAGTCTAGGATTTGGTAGCATCACTCATGCCATTTTAAAATTTAGAGAGGTGCAAAGCAAACAAACCATGAATCTTTACTAGAATTATTAGGGTAACAAAGTTTGTATCACATACAAAGAACTATCTATCCCATAGAGTTTAGGATTACAACCTTTGTAGTCCGTTCCTTCGTTTCATAAGTTCCGTGTTGAGGTCCCTTCGCTGCGATCATCAAGAACTCCGACTCTAGAGAGGCTCCATGAGGTGAATGAGGTATCTTGCTTGTAGGCTTCATGATCTAAGATGATCTACTCTGAAGAATCTCAAACCCAAGCTCACACTTCTCTGATGAAGCATTAGTGAAGTGAACACCCAAATCTAAGTGGCTAGAATAGATGAGGATGATGAAGTATGAATTATGCTCTTTTTTTTTCCAATTTCTCACACTTAATCATCACAAATTAAAAATCTAGTGAGGCTTTTTCAAGAAGAGGAAGAAGAAGAAGAAAAACCTTTTGTGACGAATAATGAATTATTGTTGTGGTTACAATTGCAACCTAAGGTTAAGCATGACATGCTTAACCCTTGTAGAGAATAAACCATGGGTTGAGGTTTGGGTTGGGTTAACAAATATCTCTCCAAAATATCAAAGAATGAGGACAAAGTCAAAACTTCATGAAGCTTCCACAAACCTCATCCTTAAACTTAACCCTAATCCAAACCCTAACTTGGTTAAATCTCAAAATCTTTGTTGCATTTGTAACCCTAACATGTTACAATATTATATATCATATATATCATATATTATGTAACAAAATAAAATAATACAATTAACATATATCTCATATACATTAATGTATTATCCGAGTGAGAAAAATAATCAATAAAGAAAGCTTATATTAGTTAATGTAACGTAATATATCATATATATAATTATACATTAAATTATCGAATCAACACTTGATCCAATAATCCGGCTATATTACATATAACCGACTAATATAACAAGTAACCTTTCATTGAATCAACGCTTGATCCGATAACCCGGCTATATCACATATACCCGGCCGATATCACATATCGCGAGAATATAATATGGTATCTCATATTGTATTAGTCTCGGTCCCGCACATATCACATATGTGCTCTTACTCCGATTTGCCTGAGCCAGGAAATCTTTTTGTAGGACTCTAAAGAATCGTCAATATGCCGGCAGTAGGTGATGATCATATCAAACACCCACAAGCTGCAAGCGGTCAGCTAAACGTAACAGCCACCCAGGTATTGAACGATCAGAAGATCAACAAGCAAGCCTGTATATTCTCCTATGAATCCAATCAGTAACACTACCGTACAGTCCGGTCTCTTCGTCTGGTATGTCGCATATTAAGTCTAGGGGTGGTAAACGTCAGACCCCAGTAACCGATAAGTCGTGTCGATGTGAGGCTCATAACGGGTCAAGAAACTACTGATAACTCTTACCAGCAGCACTCTATATCATCCCTGGCCAGGGACTTCCAGTTATAGCTAATTGAACACAACACAACATCAACTCCCTATACCGTGAGAGACGAAACCCCTCCTATCGCTCATTGCCTCCATGTGATTCGGGACTGTACCCAAAAGCCACCGTTTTGCACGCCCTCTTGGACGTGGAAAGGTGGAAATCAAAGCACAGTGGGAATCACACAAGACTCTATGACGATCTCGGGTCTACAGACTAACCTGTACCAGTGTCACCGGAGAACTGCTATCTGACGATAGGTATAATACCATCTAGGAGTTCTTAGTGAGTCCGTTCAGTGTACCCAGTCTCCACTGAGCACCCGTACACCATCTTTGATGTCAAACACCGAAGGATATGGGATCATCCATCGCCCATCATATAGATCAAGATGCGTATACGCTAGTCTACTCTGGAGTATCGATGCCCTGTCTCGATACTCTCTCGAATAGGAACAGTTATAGGATGTACTCGTTGACTACCCTGGCCCCACTAGTATGATCTCATCATAGTCCTAATAGTCAAGTACATATCCTAAGAGCTTTATCAACATGTGAGAGCAAGACAGTAAACCAATACAAGTCAACATGTTAAGACAAAGTGAAACCAGATAGCATACTATCATATCGAGCAAGAAAGTCCTTTCTCTATATATCCAAGCATCCATCATAATATACATCGTATGTACAACAATGGCTCTAGGGCATATATACAACTAACAGAGCTTGACATCGGTGTTGGATATAGTGCCCTCAAGTTAATTATTGTAATCGCAGGCATGCGATTTTGATGATTGAGGGAGAACCTATACGGGTAGAACAGTCTTACTCAAAATGATAGTATACTATCTGGTTTGTCTCTATCATCATGTACATGCATTATGTGGTATTACAGATCATTATTACATGTTGATAGAGCCTATAGGATTCTTTCTTGACTACCAGAATTATGATGTTGATCATATACGTGGGAGCTGGGTGGTCTATAAGCACATCCTTAAATGTCTCTAGTCGAGGGAGTATCAAGACTGGGAATCGATACTCCGGAGTAGACTAGTGTATACTTTTCGAGACCCCGACGAGGGGCGGTTGCCGGTCACACAAGCCATTGGTGTCAGTTAGTCACCTAAGACTGTATACAGGTGCTCATTGGGTTATGAGTTACGCTGGATGGACTTGTCGGGAACATGCTAGATGGTATTATACCTATTGTCAGATAGCAGCTCTCAGGTGACATGAGCACAGCTTAGTCTGTCGACCTGAGATCGTCATTTGTCTCGTGTGAGTTCCCACTGTGCTTTGATTACTACCCTACCACGGCTCAGAAAGTGTGTCCTAGCACCACCACTGGGTTTTAACCGGCATCAAGCATGCAATTTTCAAATTTTTGGGATGCTAAGCTACACTAACCAATAATCTTAACTAGAGTATTAGGGTTTTAGCATGATATAAAAAGAACTAAGCTAAGTGAAAGAAATTACAACCTTTGTAGGCCAAGTCCTTCACTTCTTTAGCTCCGGGTAGTAGTCCCTACGACTCCTCTAGGGTCCACTGGAAGAAGGAATAAGCTTGCTTCGCGATCTTCGTGTCGAAGATGATCCACCTAGAAGCTTCTCCAATTCAAACTACCTCTTCACTAATCTACTTTTAGTGAATGAAACAATCTATACTTAATGGCTAATTGAGTGAAGCTTGATGAAGTAGGGTGTTTAAGCACAGTAAGTAGTCTCACAAGTCCTAGGGATCACAACTCATGTGAGGGTTAGGACTTGGAAGAAGAAGAAGAAGGAAATGAGAGAGCAAGAGATAAATGAACTAAGCATCCATGAGCAAGTGAAGAATGGCTTAATAAAAACGTCTCACTTATTGAAGCATCCATTATTTCACAATAGAAATAATGAACCATACTTCAATAATGATCACAAACCATTAAACAAATAAAATGTGCCATGCTTCACCCATGCCCAAAATATCTCCCCATATTCCACCTCTTTTTCTATTTTCTCAAAATAGAAAATCCAATATATATATATATATATCACATATATACAGATAAATATATATTAAGATAACAATAACTTAGGTGAGCAATAATATTAGTTAACATATAATTATATCAAATATAAATATATATCAAATTATTAAATCAACACTTGATTTAATAATCTGGTTATATCATATATAACCGACTAATATCATTTATCTATTTATCACATTATCAAATCATCACTTGATTTAATAATCCGGTTATATCACATATAACCTAACCGATAACATATGACGCCAGATTAGAATACGGTATCACATACTTGTATTTAATCAGGCTCCCATACATATCAGCATATATGCCCTACTTCATTTCTCTTGAACTATGAAACCACTGTGTGGGACTCTAAAATCTCGTCAATACGCCAGAAGTAGGTAATGATCACATTAGTTACTTACAAGCTGTTAGCGGTACTAGCTAGACGTAACGGCTACCCATGTATTGAGCGATTAGAAGATCAACAAGTAAGCTTATCCAAACTCCCATGAAGCTTATATAGAACACTTACCGTACAGTCCGGTCTCTTCGTCTGATATGTCGCATATCGAGTCTAGTGGTGGAATCATCAGACCCCCGTAACTTGATAAGTCATGCCGATGTATGGCTCATAATGGTTCGAGAAACTACTGATAACACTTATCAGTAAATCTCATCAGCCCTGGCCAGGGACTTACTGTTATAACCAATCGAGCATAGCGCAACATCAACTCCCAATACCGGGAGAGACGAAACCCTTCCTATCGCTCACTGCCTCCATATGACTTGGGACTATACCCAAAATCCACCTGTTTGCATGACTCCTTTGAGCCGTGGTAGGGAGGAAATCAAAGCACAGTGGGAAACACTTAAGACACCATGACGATCTCGGGTCTACAGACCAACCTGTACCAGTGTCACCAGAGAACTGCTATCTGACGATAGGTATAGTACCATCTAGGAGTTCTCGGTGAGTCCAGTTCGGTGTACCCATTCTCTAATGAGCACGATCAACCATCGCATCTTACAGGGTCAAGAAACGTACACACTAGTCTACTATGGAATATCGATGCCCTTTCTCTATACTTTCTCGACTAGGAACAGTTAAATGATGTGCTTATGGACTACACAAGTCTCAGTAGTATGATCCGCATCGTAGTCCTGGTAGTCAAGAAAACATTCTAAGGGCTTTATCAACATGAATTAGAGAAACAGTATAATAATACAAGTTTACATGTGAAGATAAAGAGCAACCAGATAGCATACTATCATGTCGAGCATGAAAGTGCACTATATATATGTCCAAGCATCCACTATATCATACAATAATGGCCTCTAGGGCATACATATTCCAAACAGGCTCAAAGGAGTCGTGCAAACAGGTTTTAGTTGGGTACAACACCCTCACTAGGTTTCGACAAGTATCAAGTATGCAATTTCAAAAAATCTAGAGTGCTAAGCAACCTGAACCAATGATCTAACTAGAGAATTAGGGTTTTAAGATGTATGTGAACAAACTTTACACTAAGTGAATAAGGAACACAACCTTTGTAGACCGGTCCTTCACTTCTAAAACTCCATGTATTAGTCCCTTTGCTCCAAGTAGTGGCTCCCAAACTCTTCTTAGGTTCCACTAGGCGAAAGAAACGAGCTTGCTTAAGGATCTTCGAGGCCGAAGATGATCTACGTCGAAGAATCTCTAACTCAAGTTATCTCTTCACTAATTATGGAATTAGTGAAGTAAACAACTTATACTAAATGACTAGTTTGGTATAGATTGATGAAGTAGGCATTTTGCTCACTTTAGATTTATTTCTCTCTCTTTCTTTTTCACCTCACTCAAAAACTAGAGAGCAAAGAAGGAGATGAAGAAGATGAACTAATGTCAACCCTTGGGTGAAAAAATATCTCATAGATATTTGTATAGACTTAACCATGGCTAAAGATAATGGTTGGGTTAATAAATATCTAGAGTAAACAAAATTAGTAGACTAAGTCAAGGTTTCTACATGCTTCCACAAGCATCCTAAACCATGCCAATTTCCACCTAATTTTAATTTATCCCTTAATAATTAAATCTCCAAATTATCTTTAGTTTGGTATGAGTCTCATACACCCATGTCCAATGTATCATCAAACCTGACACAAAATTAAATACATTAATATATATCACATATATATTTAAATGTATTAGTAGAAAAGAAATTCTTAAGTGAGCTAATATTAGTTAATATATATTAATATATCAAATATATAATTATATATTAAATTATTAAATCAACACTTGATTTAATAATCCGGCTATATCACATATAACCGACTAATATCATTTATATCAACTTATCGAATCACTACTTGATTCAATAACCCGACTATATCTCATATAACCGACTGATATTATATATCGTGAGATTAGAATACGGTATCACATACACGTATTAATCTCTGTCCCGCACATATCACATATGTTCCCTACTTCGTTTCGCTTGAGCTAGGAAACCTCTGTGTATGACTCTAAAGACTCGTCAATGCGCCAGCAGTAGGTGATGATCATATCAGTCATCCACAAGCCGTCAGCGTTACTAGCTGGATGTAACGACTACCCAGGTATTAAGCGATCAGAAGATCAATAAGCAAGCTTGTCCATACTCCTGTGAATCCAGTAAGTAAAACTACCGTACAGTCCGGTCTTTTCGTCTGATATGTCGCATTTTAAGTCTGGAGGTGGTAAACGTCAGACTCCAATAACTTGATAAGTCATGCCGATGTGAGGCTCATAATAGGTTGAGAAACTACTGATAATACTAACCAGTAAATATCATCATCAGCCCTGGCCAACGACTTCTTGTTATAGCCAATCGAGCATAGCGCAACATCAACTCCCAATACCGGGAGAGATGAAACTCCTCCTATCGCTCATTGCCTCCATGTGACTCGGGACTGTACCTAAAATCCACCTGTTTGAACTCTCTCTTGAGCGTGATAGGGAGGAAATCAAAACACAGTGAGAATCATACAAGACTCTATGACGATCTCGGGTCTACAGACTAACCTGTACCAGTGTCACCAGAGAACTACTATCTGATGATAAGTATAATAACATCTAGGAGTCTTCGGCGAGTCCTTTTCGGTGTACCCATTCTCCAATGAGCACCTGTGTACAATCTTTGATGTCAAACACCAATGGATGTGGGATCATCCATCGTCCCATACAAGGTCAAGAAACGTACACATTAGTCTACTCTAGAATATCGATGCCCTGCCTCGATACTCCCATAACTAGGAACAATTAACGGATGAACTTGTGGACTACCCTGGCCCTACTAAAATAATCTGCATCATAGTCCTGGTAGTCAAGTACACATCCTAAGGGATTTATCAACATGTGAGAGAAAGATTGTATCACAATACCAGTCTACATGTTAAGATAAAGAGCAACCAGATAGCATACTATCATGTCGAGCAATAATTTTCTCTCTATATATGTCCAAGCATCCATTATTGTAACATTTCAGAAAATATAAAATATTATTCCTGGAATTTAATATTAAAATAATATATTTCGCGAATACTACCTGATTTGCGAAATTAGGGTTTTCGTAAAATGGTATAAATATATACCAAAAATTAAGAAATAATTAGAGATTAAAATGATTTATTCATTTAAAAATATATTTATTGGATTTGGTATTTTTATAATTAATTATATGTGAGTTTAAAAATTAAACCCGATTAGTGCACTGCTAATCGCGATTAGGCCAAATCCGTGTTTCCACATTTTAATCATGGTTAGTGCACCAAGACATGTTGCATTTTGTTACATATTGTTTCTTTTGTGTTTGTTCAATTCTTTTGGTTCTATTTGTGTGAGAAAAGAAAGAAATGAGAGGGTATTATTGAGGGGGGAGAGAGAGGGGACTACATCATGACTTGGAGCATGCCATGATAGAGAAAGAAAGTGAGATTAAGTGAGGATAAGAGTGAGAGAAAGAGTGGGCTGCCATGATCCTCCCCCATTTGCTTTCTTTCATTTTCCTTCAACTCATATCTCCCTCCACCTCCACCTCCAATTATCATCTCAAAATCTTCATCAAAACCCTACACCCTCTTTATTAAAGTTGATCCCCACCTCACCCTCAACACAATAGACAAATCAAAGTTGGATTTTGGAGGCTTTAGACAAGCTAGGTTTTTTCTTGAGTTGCAAAAATGAGGTATATCTTCTTTCATTTAGTTTAGTTTTTAGTTCTTCATATCCTAATTTAGTTAGAAGTTGATTTTGTTTGGTTATGCGATATTTGAAAATTCCTAGAGAGGGTTTGGCTGACTTGTGGACTTGTGATCTGTAGTGAGTGTGTACAAGACCCTAGAGATCGATTTGTGGACCTAGAACAGTGTCACGACCCGAAATAGCCTGTGACTGGCACTCGAATCATATGAAGTTTATAGGACCCCATCTAATCCAAGTAAGCCAAAAGCCCAGAAATCTAAAACCATTTTTAAGTAATAAATAAAGGAAATAGTTTTAAGAAGTGAAGAAAACAAGTTTTTAAAACAAGGGTTTTAAAATAGATAAGCCGAATATGCATTTTAAATCCTCCATATCTTTTCTAAAAATTTCGGCAGAGTCTCCTTTGTAAATACTGGCCCCGAACGGGTTACAACAAGAATAATATATATATGCACAATAAAAGACATCCCCAAGCGGGAGCTAACTCTTCGTCAATCGACGGTCATAACCACGCAAGCAATATAATATACAACGCCAAAGGGCGAGAATCAAAACTCAAAAGAAACTCAAAATCAACATGAAAACCATAATACTACAACGCACGACTCTAAGGTCGAAATAATACATATCTGGTTTTCTAAGTCTGAAACAATATACAAGTTTGGTTGATGGAATCTCTAGATACAACTGAATAATACATATACAATGGTGGTTCTGATGCAAAAGAATCCACCTACCAACGCAAGTCACCCGAAAGGAAAGTAGTGTGCCAGAAAAGCTGCAAAAAAACCTATACGGAAAAACCTGCAAGAACTGTGGCACAACGGGGGTGAGTTGCCAACTCGTGAGTAGAAAACATCACAGAGTAGAAATTGTATGCATGACACAATCTTAGGTCAATACGATCAATATATATATAAACCTCAATGAATAAGTCTGAAGCAATATATGGTGGCAATATAACATCTATACATGAGTGTAGTGCCAAGTGCTCATGCCAGTACCTCAGGTAATAACATATCATGAATATGAGGTATGATCAATGTAATCAATATGAATCAATGTCAACTATAACATGAAGTCTAGTAGTATGTGGATATCATCCAACTATGTAATCAATGTCTGTATGTATGTGGATCTCGTCCACGTGTCACCCAATGACAATAAGCATCATGCATGTAAATATCATAAAGCATATGCATGGAAGTATGAGGATGTAAATCAACATGTGTCGCTCGCGACATATCAAAATCATGGAACCTGAGTGTCTAGCATCGACACTCGAAAACATCATGAAAACCGTGCCCATCATCGGCACGTAAATCCTCATATATCTCAGGCGCCGCACACCCTGGTCGGCCCTCATATCCATCTCATGACTCCTGTCGGTATCCTTCGGATATCCGCCGAGCCCAAATACTATCACCGGTAGGTAGTGGTCCTTCTGACAGGCTCACCGTCTAGCTACACAGCAGATCCGTTCTCGCCCCGGGGTACCATACCGGGTCCACCATGTACCCGCAATCGGTCTCGTCCACTCCTCGAATTGGGTTTCACATGTCACTCTCAGCACCGAGAAAACACATGGTGGACGCACTGAGATATCATATCAAGGGTAACCGGGTTTTTAAAACAGTGCATGCTCTCTTGAAAAATACCACGGTTCCCAAATCCAGAAATATCATGGAAACAACATATCTCAATGCGTATAATCAAAAGCATGATGCATGCGACATGTAAAAGAAATGTAAGTATATCGGTATATTATGCAATATGGAATAGTAATATGCACATATTGAGGGGAAACCGCTCTTTTAAAATGAATCAGTTTTAAAGAGTATCTTGCGGTTCCCAAATCTCTAATCAAGCCAGAATCATCTATGTATGTGCAAATACTTATGTATGTAAATATGGGTGTACAATGGGTATGTACACAAGTATGCCATGCAAGAGATCATAACCTGAATGCAACAGTACTACCGTGTAGTGACATTGCAATTATCGATGATGAAGTGTGTGAGCCGGCAAGCATGTGTACGTGGAACATATGCATCATCGATAATGGTGCTGGTGTCCTAACAGCATGATATCAATAATGGTATATGAAATCTCAATATAAGTATGCGATGCGGAGCGAACAACAATAATGTGCGGGAGTTGAATGATAACTACAATGATAACTAATCTGCATTTAATATAAATATAAGTCATACAGTAGTGCCTTTTGAAATAACACGAATCGCGGTGTTTTTGAAATAAGGGCTACGGTGTTTTTAAGAAAAGATACTTCCTTTGAAATATCCGTAGAATCCCTTGGCCTGTCTTTTAAAATACCCACGATTCGTTAGTTTTGAAATAGGTAGGAATCGAATCTAGTCTAACAACTACACTAAACTATAGGGCTGAGCTAACAGGCTAAACGAAAGGTAAGGAAACCGCCTAACATCTGAGTCGATATATATATATATATATATATATATATATATATATATATATATATATATATATTAGTCGGTGATCCCGCCTCAATAGTATCACATACGACACAATATTTATAATATGACATCCTCAAGTCAAGAGTGCGGATCTATCATCAATATATAGCTCGTACGTAAGTCCGTCGTACGGCATCCTAAATCTGGGTACGGGTCAATATCACAATCCTCTCATCAATTATCAGGTATCATTATCATCATATCACATGATCTGGGGTACTGATTTAAGTCTAGTACAAATCGATACCATCTAGGTAAATATGAATGCGTGTGTGAAACACACGTCCAAAGGCCCGCTAAAATCACCTGTCGTATCCCAATTACGAGTCACATCATATCACCGATCTCATGGCACTATGCCCAATCTCATCGACTCATCTTCAAAAATCATCCACTATTCTCATGATGTAGGTATAACTATAACAAATAAGCATGTGCGTGCGTGTGGGTGTAACCTATCCTAAGGTTCGTATCTAGGAAACTATACTAGTTTACATCTAAACCCTATTCTATCCATAGTACACCTAATCATATCCTGAATAACCATGTCACACACTATAAGCTATCATAAATAATATATATATACTATACTAAACATCGAACGGCGGGGGTGCTATACTCCATTCACCCGACTTCCCCCGTAGATATAATCTACTCACCTTGCGTCTTGCTTGTCGATGTTGATGTCGCCATCATCTTCTTCATCGCCTCGAATCGTCGTGAGGGTACCTACATATCACACGTAGCGCATCACATTAAAACCAAATCAAGACTAAAACGACATGCGAAAACCAAAATGATACGCTAATGTTAGTTATATGTATGCCCTAGAGGCCATTACTATGCATAGGATGTATATTGTAGTGGATGCTGGGACATATATAGGGAGGACTTTCTTGCTCGACATGATAGTACGCTATCTGGTTACTCTTTACCTTAACGTGTATACTGTTTGTCTCTCTATTACATGTTGGTAAAGCCCTTAGGATGTGTGCTTGACTACCTGGACTATGATGCGGATCATACTAGTGGGGACATGGTAGTCCATAAGTACATCCTTCAAGGTCCCTAGTCGTGGGTATATCGAGACGGGGCATCGATATACCAGAGTAGACTAGCGTATACCTTCTCGACCCATACAGATGGGCGATGGATGATCCCATATCCATTGGTGTTTGACATCAGAGATGATATACGGGTGCTCAGTGGAGACTGGGTACACTGGACGGACTCGCCGAGAACTCCCAGATGGTATTATACCTTACGTCAGATGGCAGTTCTCTGGTGACACTGGTACAGAGTAGTCTGTTGACCCGAGATCGTCATAGAGTCTTGTGTGGTTCCCACTGTGCTTTGATTTCCATCTTACCACGTCCAAGAGGGCGTGCAAAACGGTGGTTTTTGGGTACAGTCCCGAATCACATGAAGGCAATGAGCGATATGAGGGGATTCGTCTCTCCCGGTATAGGGAGTTGATGTTGCGCTGTGTTCGATTGGCTATAACCAGAAATCCCTGGCCAGGGTTGCTGAGATTTACTGGTAAGTGTTACCAGTAGTTTCTCGAACTGTTATAGACCTCATATCGACACGACTTATCAAGCTATTGGGGTCTGACGTTTACCACCCCTAGGCGAGATATGCGACATATCAGACGATCAGACCGGACTGTACGGTGAGTGTTACTGGTTGGATTCACAGGAGTGTGAGCGGGCTTGCTCGTCGATCTTCTGATCGCTCAATACCCGGGTGGCCGTTACGTTTAGCAGACCGCTTGCGGTTTGTGGGTGTTTGATATGATCATCACCTGCTGCCGGCGTATTGACGAGTCTTTAGAGTCCTACACAGAGGTTTCCTGGCTCAAGCGAAACGAAATAGGAGCGCATATGAGATATGTGCGGGACCGAGAATAACGCGTGTATGTGATACTGTATTTCATTCTTGCGATGAATGTATCGAATGGTTGTATGCGATATAACCTAGTTATCGAATCAAGGATTGATTCGATAAGTCGATACATTAGATATTAGTCGGTTATATGCGATATGACCGGATCGTTAAATCAAGTGTTGATTCAATGATTTAATGCATAATTATATATTTGATATATTACTTTGCATTAACTAATATTGGTTCACTTTAAATGGATTTTCTCACTTGAAGTTTACAAGTTGTATATGTGATATACTTTTGTGCACTTGATTGTATCATGTTTGATGATACATGCTAACTTGGTTAAGTGTATGATTAAACCATGGTTAGTTAATGGTTAGGGTTTCATTTGATTTATTTATGCATTTATTTATTTTGTTTTGACAAAAGAAAAAGGGAAAATGGTTGCTTTCAAAGATGAAGCTTGTTGAAGCTTCATGAAGGTTTGACCAAAGTGACCATTTTGTCTTCATGCTTAACCCTAACCATTCATCTAACCTTAGTCAATTCTCTACACCTAACCATGGTTGATATTATGATAAGTATTCATTTTCTTTTGTATTTAATTAACTTATCATAATAATCTTCTTCTTCTTCCTCTTCTTCTTCAAGAAGAAAACCTTGATTTCATCAATGGTGATTTGATGAAAAGAGTGAGAAATCCAATTCTAAAGTGAACCCACCTCCTATTTCTTCTTCCTCTACCTCTTGCCAAGTAGTATAGGGTGTTTTCTTCACAAGTTTCATGACTTGGTGAAGTGGGAGCTTGATCTAGTGATGCTTCGACGTAGATCATCTTCGGCATCGTTGTCGATGACCTAGCCCGCTCATTTCTCCGATGAAGCCGACGCTAGAGCCCGGGATTCGATTTGGACAGCAAGGAGACTTCATCATGGAGCTATGGAGGTGGAGAACCGGATCTACAAAGGTTGTATTTCCGTTCACTTAGTTAAGTTGTTAACTAGTTGCTTGTTTCGCCTAAAATTATAGTTAACGATCCGTATTAGGGTTTCTCGGCACTTGTAAAATTTGAAATTGACATGGTTGATACCTTGTGTGACCTCATTAGTGTGCCTAGGAACCCTACAGTGGTATCAGAGCCTAGCTAGAGCCTTAGGTGATGCGTAGACGATGTTAGAAACCCGATCGAACCCCGAAACCCTAACTTTTAACCCTCTCTGGACTTTTTCTGAAAAAGTGGTTTTTTCCAAATTAAAAATGATTAAAAAATTCTGCAGGAAATTCTAAGAATTACGGTGCAAAAATTACCTAATGATCTGTCTAAAGCGCGGCGGAACCGCGGCATTAGTCGCCTATTGCGGCGGTTCCGCGCCCATTTAGTCTTTTCAGTCAACCATTTTTGCACAGTAACTTCTTTATTTAAATGCTGAGTTTTATGGAATTTTTGAAATTTACTCAAGAGTTGAGTTTTCTGGGTTGTATTAGGGACTCGGTATTTCGATCGGATTGTCTAATTTTGTCTGTGTGCTTTTCCGGATAATTTTAGAATATGTTAAAAAGGTTCGACCGGATATAAATACCCACTTTTTCCCCTGTCGGGAAATTTCCAATTGTTGGATTTTTCCAAAGTTTAATGACGTTCTAAGTAGTGCAAGTAACGCGATGGTCCCTCTAGAAGACAACAAACCTTAACTCGATTATGTGACCATCTTGAACTGCCCTTTGAACCTTAGGGTTTGGGGCAGTACGGCGTGCCACATGTGAGGCGTTGGCTTGACCCTTCTACGGCTGGACCGTTGGTACTGAGGCACGAAGTGAATGTTTTTAAACTAGTTTCATGTGATGAGCTGTTTTGGGAAAACTTGGGTGTTTGCATGTTCGATCGGAAAGTTTAACATTTTCTATTTATCCGGAATGGGATACAATAATTGGAATTCACAATAAGTTATGAGATAACTGAATGAATGTTATAAACATAGCAGTTTAGTCTCACTTGATCGGTTGCCACGGAATTTTGATGTGATCAAAAGTCCGTCACAATCACGTAGCGTACGCGGATACTCGCCGGGTAAACTTAATAGACAGCCTCGCTCCATAGCCCCGACCAAGTGACTGTAGGAGAACCCCGTCGCCGAAAGCATCCGTCCGGGTGCTCGCGGTAGCGGTGTTCCGCCTTGGTGCACTTCGTCGATGGCGTCGCGGGTGCAGCTGCCTACAAAAGTTTGCGACGAGCATGCGATCAGGATGTCGGGAATCTTGTTGAATTGCCCGACTTGATATTGAAAAGAGTTTTCGATAATGAGACTAAAATGCGGGGTTTATAATTGTTAGACATGCGATGTCTAAGGAATTCATTTGATTAGGCATGTGATGTCTAAAGAGGTTGCGGATTCCAACTGTTGTAGTTTTACACTTTCTTTTCTGTGACCGTAAGTGTAATATGTGATATCGCCGGTTTCGTTGCTATATGTCAACGACAATTGGGATGCACATATTTACGTACGTTGATGACATGTGATGTTATGTGTTGCTGGATATGTTATATTGGATCGTCGTGTACGAATAGCCGGGGTTTTTTATGTGAGATGAGTGTTTTTCATTTTCATTCATGTAAAAACTTGTATGTAATATTCTTTTATTGGGGCACTTCCAGGTTGCGGAAGATGTCACCGTTTGTATATTATTTACTTTTCCGCACTAGGATAGACCCAAGGAGGGGAGCACAAGTAACCGGGTTCTGGGGTCCAGTGGGAGACCAACTCGAGGAGTCGAGTCCGGGTCTCCTAATCCTAGAATTGGTAGGGTTGCTTGCCGCTCTCGTAGGGGTTTGGGGGTGTGGGATTGGCTATTCATCACGACCATGGAATCCGTGTTTTATACTGGCTCGTATTGAAAACACGGACGTCCTAGTATATCCAATATTTCATATGATTCTTCTGCTGCGATATCTGTGATGTGATCATGTGATGTTCTGTGATAGATACCGTATATAGTATATGTGATATATTATATAGACGTTACTTATGTTTTACACCCGCGCTAGCCCTGCCCCGCTCTGCCGTTAGTTACCTAACCTAACGGTGCACGAGAGGACGTCGAGGCGAATGCGGATGGCATAAGTGTACGTCGTATTTATCTGTGATGTTTAGGTATATAAATGATGGGATTTCATTAATGTGATTAATGAAAATAAAAGAAACCTAAGATGTTGTAGAATCGAATTTCAAAATAAAACAGGTAGCTACAGTTCTTGCTTTGCACAGCGGTATATGTGATATATCCTGCACCTTATTCGATGAGGAAAGGACCAAGATCCCTTCACCGGGAGTGACTCCTTTAGCAATAACTGGCAGATGCTACACACTCGGTTTGTCTTTTGATTGCTTTTAAGAGTTTTTGCTTTGCACAGTGATATATGTGATATATCCCGCACCTCATTCGACGAGGAAAGGACCGACGATCCCTTCACCGGGAGTGACTCCTTTAGCAAAACTAGAAAAGCTTAAAAAACACTCCATTTTAAAATCAATTGATTCTACAACGATATCAAGTTCATTACGAAATAGGTTTTCAGAAAAACCTGTCGTAGCCCTCCGTCATGCTGCTTATCTGCTGCATACGATGCGATTGGATTAGGGTAGTCGTGCGGCTTTGTTGGCTTTCGTCAAGGGTCGTGCGGGTGGGTTTAATTCAATCAAGAAATGTACGGGTTGAACTTGACTAGCGGGCTATGGTTTGTTGGCTTTCGTCAAGGTCATAGCACGTTAGGGGCAAAATATTATCGGGAATTTCAAGTGTTGAAATTTGCAATGAGATTGCATACCTTCTATGAGATAGTTGGATCCCGATACCCGCTGTGAGTAAGAGTTACTCCTGGGAGAGTTTTACATATTACAATTAGCCGATCAAGTAGGTGTCTAGAAAGGTGTCAACGGGGTTACGCCTCTGGGAAAACGAGGTTTACTGTAATTAGGTTCGTGCGAAAGCACGGGGGACCTCCCTCAAAGTACCGACACTGGCCTGGCTCAAAGTTTGGCGAACTTGTAGTGTGTAATTAATCCCGACTAGTCTTTCCTTTTAGGGTTTGAAGGAAGATTTGATAAAAACAGTGGGAGCCATCCTGATTAGATAAAATAATAACCAATCTGATCTTGCAAGAGCATACGCTGAGTGTTTTCTTCTCTCTCTCTCCAGGTAGCGACCATGTCACGCCTTAATCAAGTTAATAATACGGATTATTGACCGAACCCGCTTGTTATACTGAGCTGGGGAACGTTGGTCCCGCTCCAACTTATAATTGTTATAAGACAGAGCAGGAAATTGGGGATTACCAGAATTCCCGTGCCGCCCAAACGAAGTAAGTGCATGCTGATGCATCATCTTCGGGTGTGTTCATTATATAGAACTGTTTCTCAGTGTCCTTTACGTCTTGGGTATATGATACCGGATCAGGATCCCGCATATGTAATATGTTACATGGGCTACAGATAGGTAAAGAACTGAGAACGGGTGATAAGTTTCATGAGGCAGAAAACGGGGCAAGGGTTGCAGCCAAGTCTGTTGGTCACTGTCACCCTGTATTACCAATACATTGATTCTGAACGAATGTTATTAGATACCGAACCTGATATACAAAATCATATCAGTCTCTTTATCAGCAAAGAAATGATAAAATTTTGTATTGTTGGATAATGTTTTGAACATTTCCTATATCAAAAGTTGATCGGTTCAGGCATGTTATCTAAAAGCGTTGATGTTCTAAATCAAACTACAGTTCTTTAGTATACGGAACACACACAAGAGGAAGAGTTCAGAAATGAACGAATCCTTCTTGAGGCATTGTAGACTAGGTCATATCAATGTGACCCGACTAGCTGAAGTTACATGTAGATGCATATTTAAATCAGTTTGAATCTACATCTTGTGAAACTTGCCAGTCATGTCACAAAGATATAATGACACCAGCTCTATTTATTGGAAACAGAGAAAGAGTTAGTAAACTCTTAGGATGATACATGTTGATGTATGTAAGGTCCCCTGTCTACATATGCCAGGACTGGTTCTTTGTACTTCGTTACATTCTCTGATAATCTCTCAAGATTCAGACATATGTTCCTGTTGAAACACAAGTCCAAACCTTTTGAGATATTCACAGAATATAAGAGAGAAGTACAAAACCAAAACACGGGTATAAGTATTATGTCCTTTGATGAGATCGAGGAGGAGAATACTTGAGCACGGAAATCCTGGATTATTCTAAAGGAGAATGAGATTCTCTCTCATCATTACTCCTCCGTATACACCATAGCACGATGGTATATCGGGGCGGAGCAATTGCACCCTATTCGATATGGTGCGCTCTATGATGAGTACTACTGAGTTACCTGTTTCCTTTTGGGAGTTATGCGCTTGAGAAGCTGCATACCAATTGAATTGGGTTCCAATCAAATCAATTACCTTCCGCTTCATATGTGATATGGAAAGGGAAGAGCCCATATCTTAAGTTGGTTAAGATTTGGGGTTGTCCGAGCTGTGTCTAAAAGCATAATTCGGACAACCTCGAGGCAAGGTCTGTTATGTAGAACTGGAAATGTTCCAGCTATACAAACTGCAGCTGATGATTTGAAAGAACCGAAGGATTCAATAGTTACCAACGAACCTCAGCCTCTCCGCCGATCTAGCAGGGTTCCTCACCCACCTGAGAGATACTTCGGTTTCTCGATGACAGTGGGAGCGAGGATTGCATCATGAGATGATGACCCAACTAGTTTCGAGCTGGCCATCAGGAGTGGGACTCTATAAGAATGGCTGGATGCTTAGTGATCTGAGATGGAATCCTTATACACCAACAAAGTATGGACTTTGGTTGCTACATCTGAAGGGTTAAATCCCCATCAGGAGCAAGTATATCTTGAGAAGATTACTTGGTGTAGATGGAAAAGTTGAGACTTTCAAAGCTAGACTTGTTAAAGCTTTTCGTCATCGACCAGGCATGGATAATGATGAAACCTTTTCAAGTGGCTATGCTTAAGTCCATCCAGATCCTACTTGCCACGGCTACATACCATGACTACGATATCTGGCGGTTGGGTGCCATGACTGCTTTTCTAAATGATGTTTTAGAAGAGTGCGTCTATAAGTACACAGCCAGAGGGCTTCGTAGACAGTGGGAGCAGCGGAAACGTGTGCAAGATGGTTTATGTGATAAAGCAGGCATCGCGGAGTTGGAACATCTGTTTTGATGGATTAGTCAAAGAGTTTGACATCATCAAAATGGTAGATGAACCTTGTATATACAAAAAGGTAGTAGGGAGTATGGTGGTGATCCTCGTAGAGTACGTGGATGACAAACTCTTGATAAGAAAGGAGTTTCGTATGCTACGCTCGGTCAATCTCCACTTATCACAACGATTCTCCATATAGGATCAAAGTGATACCTCCTAAATCCTGGGTTTTGGATCTATGAGATAGATCTAATTGGATGTTAGGATTCTTACTAGTTATAGTGAGATGGTATCAACCGATCCTGGGGAGAATCACTGGAAGGGTTCCAGGGTGATAAGGACGACTGAATGTCAGTCACAGGCATTGTCTTTACCCTCAGTAAAGGGACGGTATGTTGGAAGAGTTCCAAGCTAGATACCGTGGCATACTAGACGATAAATGCTGGATACATCGCTACTTAAGATGCTACCAAAGAGGAAGTCTGGGTGTATATTAGTTCATGAGATGAACTTCGTTCCTCCCATTGTGTGACAATGGAGTTGTGGCTTATGCCAAGGAACACCCGTCCCATCAGTGATCCAGACAAACTCTAAGACAGTGTCACCTGATCATGGAGATGGTTGATCTCCAGGGTGATCGAGGTTAGGAGAGTAGACTCAGAGAACAACACGGCGGATCTACTCACGAAGGCCTATTCCCAGAGAGAGACTTTTATGGGATGGTTGAGTATGAGATACTACAACCACTGCTACAGATGGCCCTAGTGCAAGTGGGAGATTGTTAGTTATATGTATGCCGTAGAGGCCATTACTATGCATATGATGTCTATTGTAGTGGATACTGGGACATATATAGGGAGGACTTTCTTGCTCGACATGATAGTACGCTATCTGGTTACTCTTTACCTTAACGTGTATACTGTTTGTCTCTCTGTTACATGTTGGTAAAGCCCTTAGGATATGTGCTTGACTACCTGGACTATGATGCGGATCATACTAGTGGGGACATGGTAGTCCATAAGTACATCCTTCAAGGCCCCTAGTCGTGGGTATATCGAGACGGGGCATCGATATACCAGAGTAGACTAGCGTATACCTTCTCGACCCATACAGATGGGCGATGGATGATCCCATATCCATTGGTGTTTGACATCAGAGATGATATACGGGTGCTCAGTGGAGACTGGATACACTGGACGGACTCGCCGAGAACTCCCAGATGGTATTATACCTTACGTCAGATGGCAGTTCCCTGGTGACACTGGTACAGAGTAGTCTGTTGACCCGAGATCATCATAGAGTCTTGTGTGGTTCCCACTGTGCTTTGATTTCCACCTTACCACGTCCAAGAGGGCGTGCAAAACGGTGGTTTTTGGGTACAGTCCCGAATCACATGAAGGCAATGAGCGATAGGAGGGGATTCGTCTCTCCCGGTATAGGGAGTTGATGTTGCGCTGTGTTCGATTGGATATAACCAGAAATCCCTGGCCAGGGTTGCTGAGATTTACTGGTAAGTGTTACCAGTAGTTTCTCGAACTGTTATAGGTCTCATATCGACACGACTTATCAAGCTATTGGGGTCTGACGTTTACCACCCCTAGGCGAGATATGCGACATATCAGACGATCAGACCGGAATGTACGGTGAGTGTTACTGGTTGGATTCATAGGAGTGTGAGCGGGCTTGCTCGTCGATCTTCTGATCGCTCAATACCCGGGTGGCCGTTACGTTTAGCAGACCGCTTGCGGCTTGTGGGTGTTTGATATGATCATCACCTGCTGCCGGCGTATTGACGAGTCTTTAGAGTCCTACACAGAGGTTTCCTGGCTCAAGCGAAACGAAATAGGAGCGCATATGAGATATGTGCGGGACCGAGAATAATGCGTGTATTGAAAGGTTCGTAATCACCCTAGAGTGGTCTCACAAGGCATCGAACATGCCATTTAAAAAAAATTTGGTGCCGTGAAACCCTAGACTACGGATCGTCGCTAGAATTCTAGGCGAAACTAAAAGCTAGTTAACACTTAACTACTAGGATACGGAAATTACAACCTTTGTAGATCCGGATATCCACCTCCACGGCTCCGCAACGAAGTCTTCTCGCTGTCCATCTTAAAGCTTGGACTCTCATGACGGCTTCATCGGAGAAACGTGCGGAATAGGTCGTCGGCTTTGTGTCAAAGACGATCTACGTCGAGGTTGCACAAACTCAAGCTCCGACTTCACAAACTTGTGAAACTTGTGAAGTAAACACCCAAAACAACTTGGCAAGAGGTAGAGGGTGAAGAAATAGGAGGTGGGTTCACTTTAGATTTGGATTTATCTCACTAAAGCTCAAGTTGCCATTGGAGTAGCAAGCTTGAAGAAGAAGAAGAAGATGAGCTCAAGAAAAGAATATGATAAGTCTTGTGATAAAAATAAATTTTAAATCAAATACTTATCATAACTTGAACTAGGGTTAAGTGTAGAGAATTAACCATGGTCACTTGGATGGGTTAGGGTTAAGCATGAAGATAAGGATGGTTAGCAAAGTCAAAGCTTCATGAAGCTTCAACTTAAAACAAAAAGAGCCACCATTCTCATCATAATCCATTTCAAATAAATAAATAAACAAATAAATAAATAAATGAATATACAAAACCCTAATTATCAAATTAACCATGGATTAATTCTATACACTTAACTAAATGATCAAGTATCATCAAACATGATACAAAGTAGTGCACTAAAGCATATCACATATACAATGTGCATCAAGTGAGAAAAATCCGTTTAAAGTGAACCAATACTAGTTAATGCAATGCAATATATCAAATATATAATTATGCATTAAATCATTAAATCAACATTTGATTCAATGATCCGGTCATGTCGCACATAACCGACTAGAATCTAATGTATCGATTTATCGAATCAATGATTCGATAACTAGGTCATATCGAATATAACCATTCGAAACATATATCGCGAGAATGAAATGCGGTATCACATACACGCATTATTCTCGGTCCTGCACATATCTCATATGCGCTCCTATTTCGTTTCGCTTGAGCCAGGAAACCTCTGTGTAGGACTCTAAAGACTCGTCAATACGCCGGTAGCAGATGATGATCATATCAAGCACCCACAAGCCGCAAGCGGTCTGCTAAACGTAACGGCCACCCGGGTATTGAGCGATCAGAAGATCGACGAGCTAGCCCGCTCACACTCCTGCGAATCCGACCAGTAACACTTACCATACAGTCCAGTCTCTTCGTCAGATACGTCGCATATCAAGTCTAGGGGTGGTAAACGTCAGACCCCAATAACCCGATAAGTCGTGCCGATGTGAGGCTCGTAACGGGTCGAGAAACTACTGGTAACACTTACCAGCAAATCTCTGATCAGCCCTGGGCAGGGACTTCCCTGTTACGGCCAATCGAGCATAGCGCAACATCAACCCCCAATACCGGGAGAGACGAAAACCCCTCCTATCGCTCATTGCCTCCATGTGACTCGGGACTGTACCCAAAGACCACCGTTTTGCACGCCCTCATGGACGTGGTAAGGTGGAGATCAAAGCACAGTAGGAATCACACAAGACTCTATGACGATCTCGGGTCTACAGACTAACCTGTACAAGTGTCACCTGAGAACTGCCATCTGACGTGAGGTATAATACCATCTGGGAGTTCTCGGCGAGTCCGTCCAGTGTACCCAGTCTCCACTGAGCACCCGTATACCATCTCTGATGTCAAACACCAATGGATATGGGATCATCCATCGCCCATCTCATGGGTCTAGAAGCGTATACGCTAGTCTACTCTGGTATATCGATGCCCCGTCTCGATACACCCACAACTAGGGACCTTGAAGGATGTACTTATAGACTACCATGTCCCCACTAGTATGATCTGCATCATAGTCCAGGTAGTCAAGTACAAATCCTAAGGGCTTTACCAACATGTAACTATAAGACAGTATAAAGAGACTAGTGTACATGTTAAGATAAATAGCAACCAGATAGCATACTATCATGTCGAGCAAGAAAGTCATCTCTATATATGTCCAAGCATCCAATATAATATACATCATCTGTACAATACTGGCCTCTAGGGCATACATACAACTAACAATCTCCCACTTGCACTAGGGCCAGCTGCTGTAGTATCTCATACCGAGCATCCCGAAGAGTCTCTCAAACTGTATCTGGGGAATGGCCTTCGTGAGTGGATCCGCCGTGTTGTTCTTCGTGTCAACCCTCCTGACCTCGATCTCCCGGCGATCAACTATCTCCCGGATCAGGTGATACCGCCTCAGAATATGCCTGGACCGCTGATGGGACCTGGGTTCCTTAGCCAAAGCCACCGCTCCATTGTTATCGCAATACAAAGGTATTGGATGCTCAATGGATGGAACCACTCCAAGTTCAGAAATGAACTTCTTGATCCAGACAGCTTCTTTAGCAGCATCGTTGGCAGCGATGTATTCAGCCTCCATCGTCGAGTCTGCCACGGTTTCCTGCTTGGAACTCTTCCAGCTAACCGCCCCTCCGTAAAGGGTAAAGACAAAGCCCGACTGCGACTTAGAGTCGTCCTTATCACTCTGGAAGCTCGAATCGGTAAAGGACTCCACTTGGAGTTCTCCGTTACCATACACCAAGAACATATCTCTAGTCCTTCGCAAGTACTTGAGAATGCTCTTCACAGCTGTCCAGTGACTCTCTCCAGGATCAGCTTGATACCTGCTCACTACACTTAGTGAGTATGCTACATCGGGTCTGGTACATAGCATCGCATACATGATAGAGCCTACTGCCGAAGCATAGGGTATCCCTTGCATGCGAGCTCTCTCCAAATCAGTCTTGGGAGACATCTCTTTGGAGAGAGTGACTCCAGAGATCGTGGGCATGTTCCCACGCTTGGACTCTTCCATACTAAACCTCTTTAGTATGGTGTCAATGTACCTGGATTGGGACAATCCCAAAATCCGTTTGGATCTATCTCTATAGATCCTGATTCCCAATATGCAGGAGGCATCACCAAGATCTTTCATTGAGAATCTTTGTGATAAGAAGAGCTTGACCGATTGCAGCATAGGAATATCATTTCCTATCAAGAGTATGTCGTCCACGTACAATACGAGGAAGACAACCTTACTCTCTGCCACCTTCTTGTAAATACAAGGTTCATTTGGATTTTTGACGAAATCAAACTCTTTGATAACGACGTCAAAGCAGATGTTCCAACTCCGCGATGCTTGCTTTAATCCATAAATGGATTTAAGCAGCTTGCACACCTTCCCGCTGCTCCCACTGTCTACGAAGCCCTCTGGCTGAGTCATGTACACGCACTCTTCTAAATCACCATTTAGAAAGGCGGTCTTAACATCCATTTGCCAGATTTCGTAGTCATGAAAAGCAGCAATGGCAAGCATGATTCGGATGGATTTAAGCATAGCCACTGGAGAAAAGGTTTCGTCATAGTCCACACCTGGTCTTTGACGAAAACCCTTTGCTACAAGTCTAGCTTTGAAAGTCTCCACTTTCCCATCTACACCAAGTTTCTTCTTAAAGATCCACTTGCTCCCAATGGGTTTTACCCCTTCAGGAGCAACTTCCAAAGTCCATACTTTGTTGGTGTACATGGAATCCATCTCGGACCGCATAGTATCCAGCCATTTCACTGAGTCCCCACTCGTGATGGCCTGTTCGAAGCTAGTTGGGTCATCATCCTCCATGATGCAATCCTCGCTTCCACCATCAATGAGAAAACCGTAGTATCTCTCAGGTGGACGAGAAACCCTACCAGATCGGCGGAGAGGCTGAGGTTCGTCGGGTACTACCGAATCTTCCGGTTCCACTAAATCTTCAGTTATAGTTTGTGTTTCTGGAACTTCTTCCAGTTCTACCTCAGAGCCACTAATCTCTTTTGCAAGAAATTCCTTTTCTAAAAAGGTGGCATGTTGAGCAATAAACACTTTTTGTTGTTCACTGTGGTAGAAGAGATATCCATTTGAATGTTTAGGATATCCCACAAACTTACATAGAACTGACCGTGCCTCGAGTTTATCTGGATTTTGCCTTTTGACATAGGCCAGACAACCCCATATCTTAACTCGTTTAAGACATGGTCTCTTCCCACTCCATATCTCATATGGTGTGGTAGGTACAGATTTAGTTGGAACTTGATTCAATAGGTATGCCGCTGACTCAAGCGCATACCCCTAGAAGGAAATAGGTAACTCAGCTGTACTCATCATAGAGCGCACCATATCTAATAGGGTGCGATTCCTCCGCTCCGATACACCGTTGTGCTGTGGTGTATAAGGAGGAGTAAGCTGAGAGAGAATCCCATTCTCTTTTAGGAAGTCCAGGAATTCATTGCTCAAGTATTCACCTCCTCGATCAGATCGAAGGATTTTAATACTTTTTCTGGTTTGTTTCTCGACTTCTTGTTTATATTCTCTGAATTTCTCAAAAGCTTCAGACTTGTGTCTTATCAAGTACACATGTCCGTATCTTGAGAGATCGTCAGTGAATGTAATGAAGTACGAAGAACCATCCCTGGCATGTGTAGACATGGGACCGCATACATCACTATGTATTAGTCCCAAGAGTTCGGTAGCTCTTTCTCCGTGTCCCGTAAACGGAGTCTTGGTCATCTTGCCTTTGAGACATGACTGGCAAGTGTCATAGGATGAAAATTCAAACGGATTTAAATATCCATCCTTATGCAACTTAGCCAGTCGTGTCGCATTGATGTGACCCAGTCTACAATGCCACAAGAAGGATTCGTTGAGTTCAGAACTCTTCCTCTTGTGTGTGTTTGTTATGCTGAGGACTGTTGATTGGTTTAGAACATAAATGCCATTGCACAACGTGCCTGATCCAACCAACTTTTGGTTATGGAAAATGTTCATAACATTGTCCTGTAATACAAAATTATATCCCTCTTTACTTAATAAAGAAACTGATATAATGTTGCATATCAGGTTCCGCATGTAATAGCATTCGTTCAGAACCAATGTATTACCAGTTGGTAATACAAGGTGATATTCCCCGACAGTCTTAGCTGCAACAATTGCACCATTTCCAACTCTGATGTCTTTATCACCTTCCCCAAGTTCTCTACCTTTCCTAAGCCCATGTAACTGATTACATATATGGGATCCTGACCCAGTATCCAATACCCAGGACGTAGAGCAAATAAAGAAACAGTTCTCAGTAACGAACACACCCGAAGAAAATGCATCAACATGTACTTTCTTCATTCGGGTGGCATGGGAATCCTGGTATTCCCCTATTTCCTGTTCATTCCTATAACTCTTATAAGAAAGAACGGAACCAACGTTCCCCAGCACAGTATAACTTGCGGGTTCGGTCAATACATCCATATTATTATCTTTATTAAGGCATGAAATGGTCGCTACTTGGAGAGAGAGAGAAGAAAACACTTTAGCGTATGCTCGTGCAAGATCAGATTGGTTATTATCTTATCTAATCAGGATGGCTCCCACTGCTTTTTATCAAATCTTCCTCCAAACCCTAAAAGGAAAGACTAGCCGGGATTAATTACACACTACAAGTTCGCCAATCTTTCAGCCAGGCCAGTGTCGGTACTTTGAGGGAGGTCCCCCGTGCTTTCGCACGAACCTAATTACTGTAAACCTCGTTTTCCCAGAGGCGTAACCTCGTTAACACTTTTCTAGACACCTACTTGATCGGCTAATTGTAATGTATAAAACTCTCCCAGGAGTAACTCTTACTCGCAGTGGGTATCGGGATCCAACTATCTCATAGAAGGTATGCAATCTCATTGCAAATTTCAACACTTGAAATTCCCGATAATATTTTGCCCCTAGTGTACCATGACCTTGACAGAGGTCAACAAATCATAGTGCACTAGTCAAGTTCAACCCGTCATTTCTTGATTGAATCAAACCCACCCGCACGACCCTTGACAGAGGTCAACAAGGTCGCACGACTACCCTAATCCAATCACATCACATGCTTTGCAGATAATTACTAGTTAGCTACCGCACACTACGCCTTGACAGAGGTCAACAAACGCAGCACGAATACTAAATAGTCTTTATCTGAAATGACGGAGGGCTACGCAGGTTTTCATAAAACCATGAGCGTAATGAACTTGATATCGTTGTAGAATCAAATGAAGTTTTGAAATGGAGTGATTTTGAGGCTTTTCTAGTTTTGCTAAAGGAGTCACTCCCGGCGAAGGGATCTCGGTCCTTTCCTCGTCGAATGAGGTGCGGGATATATCATATATATCACTGTGCAAAGCAAAAACTCTTAAAAGCAATCAAAACCAAACCGAGTGTGTAGCATCTGCCAGTTATTGCTAAAGGAGTCACTCCCGGTGAAGGGATCTCGGTCCTTTCCTCATCGAATAAGGTGCGGGGTATATCATATATACCGCTGTGCAAAGCAAGAACTGTAGCTACCTGTTTTATTTTAAAATTCGATTCTACAACATCTTAGGTTTCTTTTCTTTCATTAATCACATTAATGAAGTCCCATCATTTAAATACCTAAACATCACAGATAGATATGACGTACACTTATGCCATCCGCATTCGCCTCGATGTCCCCTCGTGCACCGTTAGGTTAGGTAACTAACGACAGAGCGGGGCAGGGCTAGCGCGGGTGTAAAACATAAGTAACGTCTATATAATATATCATATATACTATATACTATATCCATCACAGAATCACATCACAGATATCGCAGCAGAATAAACATATGAAATATTGGATATACTAGGACGTCCGTGTTTTCAATACGAGCCAGTATAAAACACGGATTCCACGGTCGTGATGAATAGCTAATCCCACACCCCTAGACCCCTACGAGAGCGGCAAGCAACCCTGCCAATCCTAGGGTTAGGAGACCCGGGCTTGACTCCTCGAGTTGGTCTCCCACTGGACCCCAGAACCCGGTTACTTGTGCTCCTCTCCTTGGGTCTATCCTAATGCGGAAAAGTAAATAATATACAAAGGGTGACAACTTCCGCTACCTGGAAGTGCCCCAAATAAAAGAATATTACATACAAGTTTTTACATGAATGAAAATGAAAAACACTCATCTCACATAAAAACCCCCGGCTATTCGAACACGACGATCCAATATAACATATCCAGCAACACATAACATCACATGTCATCAACGTAAGTAAGTATGCATACCCCAATTGTCGTTGATGTATAGCAACGAAACCGGCGATATGAACATACTACACTTACGGTCACAGAAAAGAAAGTGTAAAACTACAACAATTGGAATCCGCAACGGCTTTAGACATCACATGCCTAATCAGATATAAATCCCGCATTTTAGTCTCATTATCGAAAACTCTTTTCAATATCATATGGGACTAAATTGCTAGATTTATAACATTCATCCAGTTATCTCATAACTGTTTGTGAATTCCAATTATTGTATCACATTCCAGATAAACAGAAAATGTTAAAGTTTCCGATCGAACAGTCGAATACCCAAGTTTTCCCAATACAGATCAACACATGAAATAAGTCTAACAACATTCAGTTCGTACCTCAGTACCAACGGTCCAGCCGTAGAAGGGTCAAGCCAACGCCTCACATGTGGCACGCCGTACTGCCCCAAACCCGAAGGTTCAAAGGGCAGTTCAAGACGGTCACATAATCGAGTTAAGGTTTGTTGTCTTCTAGAGGGACCATCGAGTTACTTGCACTACTTAGAACGTCGTTAAACTACGGAAAAATCCAACACTTGGAAATTTCCCGACAGGGGAAAAATTGGGTATTTATATCCGGTCGAACTTTTTAACATATTCTAAAATTTATCCGGAAAGCCAAATAGACAAAATTTGATACCCCGATCGAAACACCGAATCACCAAAACTATTCCAGAAAATTCAACTCTTGAATAAATATTAAAAATTCCCAGAATATTCAGCATAATAAAATATGAGTTACTGTGCAATTTGTATTCAGTAATATGAACAGTACACCGCGGAAGCGCGGCAGAAGGCATGCTTCTGCCGCGTTTCCGCGCCTGTATAGATGAATTAAAAGATCGTGTTTCACCATAACTCTTAGATATTCCTGCTGAATTTTTTAGGCATTTTTAATCTGGAAAAATCCCGGTTTTTAGAAAAAGTACAGAGAGCAATATAGATTTGGTGTTTCGAGTTCGTTCGGACTTCAAATCGCGTCTAGACTTCGCCTAAGGCTCTAGCTAGGCTCTGATACCAGTGAAAGGTTCGTAGGCACCCTAGAGTGGTCTCACAAGGCATCGAACATGCCATTTTAAAAAAATTTGGTGCCGAGAAACCCTAGACTACGGATCGTCGCTAGAATTCTAGGCGAAACTAAAAGCTAGTTAACACTTAACTACTAGGATACGGAAATTACAACCTTTGTAGATCCGGATATCCACCTCCACGGCTCCGCAACGAAGTCTTCTCGCTGTCCATCTTGAAGCTTGGACTCTCATGACGGCTTCATCGGAGAAACGTGCGGAATAGGTCGTCGGCTTTGTGTCAAAGACGATCTACGTCGAGGTTGCACAAACTCAAGCTCCGACTTCACAAACTTGTGAAACTTGTGAAGTAAACACCCAAAACAACTTGGCAAGAGGTAGAGGGTGAAGAAATAGGAGGTGGGTTCACTTTAGATTTGGATTTATCTCACTAAAGCTCAAGTTGCCATTGGAGTAGCAAGCTTGAAGAAGAAGAAGAAGATGGGCTCAAGAAAAGAATATGATAAGTTTTGTGATAAAAATAAATTTTAAATCAAATACTTATCATAACTTGAACTAGGGTTAAGTGTAGAGAATTAACCATGGTCACTTGGATGGGTTAGGGTTAAGCATGAAGATAAGGATGGTTAGCAAAGTCAAAGCTTCATGAAGCTTCAACTTAAAACAAAAAGAGCCACCATTCTCATCATAATCCATTTCAAATAAATAAATAAACAAACAAATAAATAAATGAATATACAAAACCCTAATTATCAAATTAACCATGGATTAATTCTATACACTTAACTAAATGATCAAGTATCATCAAACATGATACAAAGTAGTGCACTAAAGCATATCACATATACAATGTGCATCAAGTGAGAAAAATCCGTTTAAAGTGAACCAATACTAGTTAATGCAATGCAATATATCAAATATATAATTATGCATTAAATCATTAAATCAACATTTGATTCAATGATCCGGTCATGTCGCACATAACCGACTAGAATCTAATGTATCGATTTATCGAATCAATGATTCGATAACTAGGTCATATCGAATATAACCATTCGAAACATATATCGCGAGAATGAAATGCGGTATCACATACATGCATTATTCTCGGTCCTGCACATATCTCATATGCGCTCCTATTTCGTTTCGCTTGAGCCAGGAAACCTCTGTGTAGGACTCTAAAGACTCGTCAATACGCCGGTAGCAGATGATGATCATATCAAGCACCCACAAGCCGCAAGCGGTCTGCTAAACGTAACGGCCACCCGGGTATTGAGCGATCAGAAGATCGACGAGCTAGCCCGCTCACACTCCTGCGAATCCGACCAGTAACACTTACCATACAGTCCAGTCTCTTCGTCAGATACGTCGCATATCAAGTCTAGGGGTGGTAAACGTCAGACCCCAATAACCCGATAAGTCGTGCCGATGTGAGGCTCGTAACGGGTCGAGAAACTACTGGTAACACTTACCAGCAAATCTCTGATCAGCCCTGGCCAGGGACTTCCCTGTTACGGCCAATCGAGCACAGCGCAACATCAACCCCCAATACCGGGAGAGACGAAAACCCCTCCTATCGCTCATTGCCTCCATGTGACTCGGGACTGTACCCAAAGACCACCGTTTTGCACGCCCTCATGGACGTGGTAAGGTGGAGATCAAAGCACAGTGGGAATCACACAAGACTCTATGACGATCTCGGGTCTACAGACTAACCTGTACAAGTGTCACCTGAGAACTGCCATCTGACGTGAGGTATAATACCATCTGGGAGTTCTCGGTGAGTCCGTCCTGTGTACCCAGTCTCCACTGAGCACCCGTATACCATCTCTGATGTCAAACACCAATGGATATGGGATCATCCATCGCCCATCTCATGGGTCTAGAAGCGTATACGCTAGTCTACTCTGGTATATCGATGCCCCGTCTCGATACACCCACGACTAGGGACCTTGAAGGATGTACTTATAGACTACCATGTCCCCACTAGTATGATCGGCATCATAGTCCAGGTAGTCAAGTACAAATCCTAAGGGCTTTACCAACATGTAACTATAAGACAGTATAAAGAGACTAGTGTACATGTTAAGATAAATAGCAACCAGATAGCATACTATCATGTCGAGCAAGAAAGTCATCTCTATATATGTCCAAGCATCCAATATAATATACATCATCTGTACAATACTGGCCTCTAGGGCATACATACAACTAACATGTATGTGATACTGTATTTCATTCTTGCGATGAATGTATCGAATGGTTGTATGCGATATAACCTAGTTATCGAATCAAGGATTGATTCGATAAGTCGATACATTAGATATTAGTCGGTTATATGCGATATGACCGGATCGTTAAATCAAGTGTTGATTCAATGATTCAATGCATAATTATATATTTGATATATTACTTTGCATTAACTAATATTGGTTCACTTTAAATGGATTTTCTCACTTGAAGTTCACAAGTTGTATATGTGATATACTTTTATGCACTTGATTGTATCATGTTTGATGATACATGCTAACTTGGTTAAGTGTATGATTAAACCATGGTTAGTTAATGGTTAGGGTTTCATTTGATTTATTTATGCATTTATTTATTTTTTTTTGACAAAAGAAAAAGGGAAAATGGTTGCTTTCAAAGATGAAGCTTGTTGAAGCTTCATGAAGGTTTGACCAAAGTGACCATTTTATCTTCATGATTAACCCTAACCATTCATCTAACCTTAGTCAATTCTCTACACCTAACCATGGTTGATATTATGATAAGTATTCATTTTCTTTTGTATTTAATTAACTTATCATAATAATCTTCTTCTTCTTCCTCTTCTTCTTCAAGAAGAAAACCTTGATTTCATCAATGGTGATTTGATGAAAAGAGTGAGAAATCCAATTCTAAAATGAACCCACCTCCTATTTCTTCATCCTCTACCTCTTGCCAAGTAGTATAGGGTGTTTTCTTCACAAGTTTCATGACTTGGTGAAGTGGGAGCTTGATCTAGTGATGCCTCGACGTAGATCATCTTCGGCATCGTTGTCGATGACCTAGCCCGCTCATTTCTCCGATGAAGCCGATGCTAGAGCCCGGGATTCGATTTGGACAGCAAGGAGACTTCATCATGGAGCTATGGAGGTGGAGAACCGGATCTACAAAGGTTGTATTTCCGTTCACTTAGTTAAGTTGTTAACTAGTTGCTTGTTTCGCCTAAAATTCTAGTTAACGATCCGTATTAGGGTTTCTTGGCACTTGTAAAATTTGAAATTGGAATGGTTGATGCCTTGTGTGACCTCATTAGTGTGCCTAGGAACCCTACAGCTAAGGCCTATAGGTTAGAACCTATAAATTACGCTTTCAAAACCATCAAATGAACCTCGATCTCGTCGTACAAACATCAAGTGATCGAGGTAAAACACAATACGCAAATCCAGAATTTAAAATAAGCAATACGGCAACACGAATCCAAAACAGCAACTATAGAAAAGGGTCCCAGATTTCATCCTAGGTCAAATTGGACAATTTTGCATATGTCAGGGGTCTAATTTATAGATGTAGGAGCTACAGAACCAAAACGAACCAAAGTGGTGGGACCCAGGCCACAAATTGCGGCCAATTAGATTAAATCTGCGGCCTGAATTAGGAGATAGGGTCTGGGGTTTTGGGTGATGGTTCCTAGGTGCCTGCATGTATCACTATCCTTGCAAAAATATTTTCAGAGTCTCGGAGTGATAGCAAATTCCATATAACTCTCACAGATTCAAGAATTCTTCCGATATCGGTTTCCAAATCCGTATTCCGGGTTTCTAATCTCTGGTTTGGGTCTTAATTCTAGCACCAGGAGGTTTGTGTGGCCTCTACTGACTTCAATTTCACATTACAACTCTCAAATTCCCATAAACCCTAACTAGAATTTTCTAAGTCCACGAAACCACTCGATATCGGTTCTAATCTAACATGGGGGTATAATTAATGGGAAAACTAAGCTAGCGGTTCAGAAAATACCTCATTTGGCAACTCAAGAAAATTCTTGAGTTGCCCCAAGTGGCCAAAATCCTTGCTTTCTTGGTCCAATGTGCTTGTCTTGAGCTTGTGCACAAAATTTGTGAAAAGGAGATTATGTTTTGGAGTGTTTTTGGATGTGTTTTGAGGAGTTGAAGAGGGGGAGGGAGCTAGGGCAGCAGCAGCAGCAACCAAGGAAGAGGGAGAGAGGAAATGAGGTAAGAATGATGGAGGAATGGTTCAACAAGTCAATGGTAAAACCCCCTTTCTCTCTCTCACCCATACCTATATATTTTAATCCTTTTCCTTTCTTTTTTTTCTTTTCTTCTCTAATTCCCTTCTCACACCAATAGTAAACCCAAAACAACCATGGTAGAAAATGCACAAGTGTTAAAAAAAAAGATATGGTGCATGTTTACATAAAACCCGCTTAAAATCCGATTAGCGATTTTTAATCGCGATTAACACTAAATTAGCATATAATTAATCTTAAAAACTTAAAAATTGCATAATTCGCATAAAACAATCTCTTTTTAGTAATTTCTATAATTTTCCAAATTTTTCCCAATTTTATCGGTATTTAATTATACCGAAATATTAAAATATTCATTAAATAATATTAAATTATAAAAATTCCCAAAAATAATATTTTATTTTTTTGAAATGTTACAAACAGAGAATACGAACTTAAGATTTTTTCCATGTCGGTTTTGTGAGGTATTGTGTGCTTACAGGGAATCTGGAGCAACCCGGGAAGTTTCTGAGAAAAACTAGCAACTCCATTAACCTAATTAAGACACTAGGAGACCACCCTGCAAGTACTAACCCAACGGAGCCAACAGGGCCGAGCAGGCTGGATTTTCAGGCTATGTGGCCGGCCAAATTTTGGTGTTTGGTGTCTAGGTTTGGTCTGTAGCTCAGTTACTTCATATAAAACCCTACCGCATTGCTAGTTTAGCTCCATTTTACTTGAAATGAAATCTAGGAGTGATTTATTGAGTTGCTGTTTATGTTTTACGTATTTTGGAATTCTTGGTTTTAATATTTGATATTGTATTGGGTCGTTGGATGTTTGTACGTCAACGACGAGTGTTGTTTGGTTGTTTTGCATGCGTAGGCTATAAGTTCTAACCTATGAGCGTACCGTGTGCCGTATTGGTTTTCCGGACTTGATGTTAATAGCATTGCGACTATATATTTATTGTAGGTACCTTCAAGTGGATTCCGAGATGACGGAGCATGGCGTCATCGACTTCGGCAAGTAAGGATCAAGGTGAGTAGATCTATATCTATGGGGGAAGTCGGGTGGATGGCGTATAGCACCCTCTCAAATTTTGATGAAAACCGATATATATGATATGGTTAAGGAAACCTATATTAGGAAACTAAGGATATAGATAAAAGGATAGTTAGAAGTGATATGATATGATTAATATGTGATGACTAGATTTGAGATATCAATATGATGAGATAAGATGATACGAGCAGATAAGATTGATATAAGATTTATAGTGGCATGTTGTGAGAATGTTATATACAATAAGATATGACATTTATGCAAAATAACAGGGTATGAGATTTGATACGGATGTGGCTTGAAGTATGTCCATATTTATGAGAATAATGAGTGATATGCCGTACGAGACTTGAGATCCGTACCCTCATTGTCGTAAAGGTTGATAGCTCCCTATTTTGTAAGTCGACGTTAGACACCCCACATGATGCGGGGAGGCAGAATAGGTAAAACAATCATTTTGTTTAAACTAACATCGACTAACTTTACGGATCTTTGCTAAACCCTAACTAACAACTATATAGAAGAGATTAGCTACTATGATAGATGATTATACCTAATGAATCAAGTCCTTCTTGTTCTTGTTGATCACCTTCTCGTCGGCCTCCTCGATGTGATAGAAGATCCACCCGAGAGCTACTTCTCCAAGCTTTAACCTCTCACTTGAGGTAACTAGGTGACTATGAGTGCTAATCAAGGTAACCTAGAGGATATAGAAGATGATTAGGGATCTATTAGTCTAGCTAACCCTTGGATCTCAACACATGAGTGGTTAGGGTTAGTTCTTTGAAGAGAGAGAGCTTGAGGAGAGAGAGGGTGTGAGTGAGAATGATATGAATAATATCTCATTTATGAATATATGAAGCATGATAATTATTAAATGAATAACATATGATAATATCAACCATACTTCATTAACTCACTATGTGTGAATCATCTCATGAGTCATTAAGCAATAAATGCTTCATTAACTCATTTGGATGAATCACACCATGAGTCACTAATCCATTTAATGCAAATTTCACCTAAGCCTCCAACTCATCAATCTTCTATAAGCTTCTCGACTAATTACGAGAATGCCCCTCCCATCCGTGAAAACAAGGAAATACTGAGGCTGTATAAATCCAATAATCCAATACTAGAATCTGGCTTAAACCAAAGCCTGCTAGTATAAACTGTCCGAACATCATACGTGCGTAAAAACACGTATGTGTCCGAACCCTGTCGCAAAACCATACCACCTCTATATCGTTTCGCCTGAAACAGGGAAACTCACTGTGTGGGACTCTAAAGACTCGATAGTATGCTGGCAGTGGGTTTAACCACATGCCGCAAGCGGTACTAACTGTACGTAACGGTCCCCAGGTAGATGTCGATAAGAAGGCTGATGAGGAAACCCATCCGAACTCCTACTGAGCCTGATGTGACAATCTTCGTACAGTTCGGTCTGTTCGTCTAGGACTATCGCATATCGTGCTTAGGGGGAGGCAAGCGTCAGTCCCCTAAAAGCTGTATATGTCATGTTGTTCATATCATAATATTGCATTATTATATTCCCCATTCTTATTCTTTTTACAAATAAACAGGTGCTTTTGATTTAATTGCATTTCCAAACCATCCCTAAACCTAACCCTAGCAAGAATAGATCTAGATACCCTAGGTTAATTAGATTTTTATATTTAATAATCAATCCGAACGCCCTTCGGAATTAACTCGTAAGAACGAATCGGAGATTCACAACATCCTTGTGGACCGACCCGTACTCACCGGCTAGCTGCAAAGCGACGCCGTTCTTGATTGCGGTTTAGAAATAGTTTTTGACATACGAATCAAATGGCGCCGTTGCCGGGGATGGCGTGTCATTTCCTTTTTGCAATTTCGGGTTAATCTTAATTAAAAAAAATCATAAAAACTGAAAAATAAAAAAAAATATAAAAATATATCATCTGTTATTTTTTAGAAAGGGTATTTTTTGTGAATCTTTGCAGGATCGACGGATTTGGAAAAATCCAGAGTGCGAAACAGAAAAAGGTAGATCAGAACAGAAAGGGATTGGAACAACAGAGCAGAACAATTTTTTCAGAGACCTGAAGCTTCAAATCCGCCGCCCTTCCGCCGTGCAAGCGCGCTCCCGCCGAGTTTCCGCGGTCCATTTTCCACGTCAGCGCATGTGTTTTGCACCATTTGCTCCCCTTTTCCCTCTTCTGCCAATCCCCATATATGTTTTGTCAAATATTCTGCAGGATTCTTTGTGCTTAAAAAAATCTTCCCTTCAAAATAACAAATCTTGTGCAGGATTCTTTGCGCCGCGTATAAAATAAAAAAGATTTGATTGCAAGTGATTTACTGTTTTGCATATCTTTAATCGGACTTTAAGGGGCTTTTGACCAATTCAGATTGGGTGGGGATTTCATCACCCTTCCCAGGACCCCAGAAATCACATAAGGCATTTGCATTGACCATTATTAATTAAAAAAATACTAAACTCAGCCCTAAGGACTTCGAGCTCAATAGGACAGAGGACTAGTTATAGGCATCGACCGTTTATCCTAACTTGACTTTGCGGTGTCTAGGCAAGTGTGTATAAGGAAAGTGGTTACTTAATTAGGACCGCTACTTGTAGCGGGGAGCCTCCCACTTACCTGGCACTTACCTGGCCGCAATTGGCGGTGAAGAGGCGGTTTGAGGTCCTATTTTTAGCCCTTTGGAACAGTTAGGAGCTGTCTAGCTGACCTAGGTGGCCCTAGATCTAGGCCTGATTGTGCATTTCTGGTTGATTGCATTTTTGTCTAAGCCCTTTATCAAAAATCTTTTTGCAAACTGTTCCAAATAAAGTGAAAAAGAAGAAAAAAAGAGGAAATTTTTTTATAAAAACTTGCAAAAATTTTGTCGCTAAGAAATCCTTGCACCACCTACCTTCTTTCTTTTCTCATTCTTCTATCATGGGTACCCCACATCATAAATCTCTTGCCGAACTTTGGTATCCCGAACCTAACTTTGCTTCGTACGTCAACTGTTTCGGTCGATTTAAGGAAGATCCCTCCGTGCCCAAAATTTCTTTAAAAGATCAAATAGAAGCATTTAGGAGAAACAGTTTGACTTTGCAACCCACTTTGTGTCAACCATGTCAACCTTCACTACCTTTGTACGTTGATACCACTTTTTCGAGTCCTGCTGTAACTCCTAAACCGATGTCCAATGCTGAGCATATTGCTCAAACTCGGGCGGTGAGACTGTGAGTTTGAAAAATTTCCCTTTGAATCTGACACAGTTCTCACAGCCGATGACACTTACGAGTATTTCACTTTTTCGGACGATGTTGCAGTCTCACCGCCCGAGTTTGAGTCCTTTGAATTTTCAGATAAGTTAGTTGAACCATCAGACTCGGTTGCTTACAGTCGTTTCGAACCATTGATGGAATCTTTCAAATTCGAGACAATTTACTACGGTGAGAATGAGACTATCCCTATTTCACTCCCTTTCGTCCTTCCTATCGTTCCGACCTTCCAAGAGACCGTTACGCTTTCATCTCCAATACCAAGTTCGACTTACCCATACTTTCTTGCGAATCTTGAGGGATTTGACCCCATTTCTCGACGGATTGATAGATTAGCACAATCGCTTTTAACACATCGGTCATCACAAATTGCGCTAATTTATTCACTCGATTTCCACCCTCAAGATCGTACTCCACTTCTTTCTCTTTTCCGCCATTCTCCTCCTTCACCGAGACCGTATACCGTTTCTATCTCCACACGGTCTTATGTGCTTCTCATTTCTTTTCTTTCCACCACATTCTTTCACCAACCATACCATTACCATGATAAGATCTTTGAATGGTTGGTGCTAACCTTTGGCTTATGTAAGGCCTTGCTTAGTTTGGGGAGGACCTTATTGTATATATGTATATATCTTTTTTGTTTTCTTTTCTAATAAAAAAATTTTCAAAAAAAATAAAAAAATAAAAAAAATTTTTTTGTAAATAAATAAACAGGGGAGTGCCGACAATTTTGACCCTCTTGGTGTAGCATGACAGTGAGGACACTGTCAAGTTTAAGTTTGGGGGTATGCTCGGTACGTCTTCTTCCTTCGCATTCATATGTATATTTCTGCATTTGCATATTTATTTGAAAACCCATAAAAATTGAAAATTTTTAAAAATTATAAAAATTATTGTATTCAATTTTGGCCATATTTGACTAGAGTTTGACAAATAGGTTAACTGGCTAGGAACAACTAGATCTTAGACGTAGTAAATTAAAAACCCTAAAGATAACCTTCCTTAAAGTTTAACGGTAGAAAGTATATTCCTTGTAGTTTATTTAGCAATAGGCAAATTTTGGGTTCACTTCTTGGGTTAAGTCGAAACAAAGGAAAAGTATTGATGTTCTTATTAGAGTATAAGTTTGAAAAATAGTTCCTAGCTTAAATCTAGATTCTGAAAATGTATACCCTATAATTTGCACAATCACGCACCTTGAAACTTGGAATAGTAGAAGAGACCTTGAAATGCTCTTGTCTAAAGTCCTTAGTATGAAGAAAATGAAAAAAATTATATATATATAAGTGTGAATAAAGAATAAAAAAATGAACACTGGTTTTTGTGATTACTTAAGGCTGTAAAAATAGAAAAATATTTAGCGAGGGTGCTTCATCACCTAGTGCCTTAGACCAACTGGTTTGGGAGTCACTGCTAAAGCCTTGGGTGTTGCAAAACTAGGAAGTACGCTTTAATGTGCAAACGCATCTTGTAATCGGTTGTTGGTACCTCAAGAAGTATTAATGGTCGCATGAAGGATGTGTAAGCAAAATTCATTTAAAAATTCACCAACTAATAAGTGCTTTGGACAACGGACAAGGGTATGATTGCTTGATTTGAATTTCTAAGTGTAGGGGTGATTTATATACACACGTAGGGATATGTGATTGGAGTTTAGATGAGAGAAAGGAATGAAGAATAGAACTTGTATCTTTAATAGAGTTGATAAAAATTCCTAAGTGGAGATGGAACCCTAGAAGGAAAACTTAAGAAATGCCGAAAGCTAAGTAAGTCTACAGAACATATATAATCTTAAGTTAGATGATGAGGAAGCGTGAAAAATATGGGTGGATAATTTACGAGTCGATGATAATAGAATTCTTAGTTAGAAAACCTAATTGGAGAACAAAAGTCAATGGGCTGAATTGATAGGATTTTGTGGGTAGTATCCGCTGAAAACCCTCAGGAGACAACACTCCTCCTACTAGGGACACCTAGAGTTTTAACGGCTTGTTGCACGAGCTCAGTGCAATCGCGTTTCCCTGCGAAAGTGCGGTTAGGATTTTAGTGAATAAAAATAAGTTTGCTCGAGGACGAGCAAAAGATAAGTTTGGGGGTATTTGTTCATATCATAATATTGCATTATTATATTCCCCATTCTTATTCTTTTTACAAATAAACAGGTGCTTTTGACGCATGTCTGCTACATATTACAGGTTACAGGTTCTTGGACAGAAAACAGTGAAAATGATGAAAAGACGATGCAAAAGTGGACTTTGACCAACAAACAGAAGACTCTTGATCAAGCCTACATCAAAGATAAAATTCACAAAGTACAAGACAATGCAAGGTCCAAGATTACAAAGCGAACGGTTAAAAGTCCACCGCAATTATTCACTGGAGATCTGAAAGAAACATAGAAGCTATTTTAATAAAAGAACCAAATAACAAGGAAGCCCAAAGACAAAAGAGCCCACAAAAGATTCAAGGCCCAATACTTCCTTTTAAAGAGACCGAGACATAAAATTTTACCAAAGCTTGAAGTCTACTTTGACTAGGTCTTCCTAAGGATATTTTGGTAAATGTAGACATGCGAATCAATTGTAACCTAGGGTTTCCTATCCTCTATAAATAGGAACTCTAAATCATTGTAAAGGCTATGCCTCCCTATGCCTCCCTTCATTAATAAAATACAAAATTCTTTTGAAAAGCATCGGTGTTTCTTTTAGAAATTCAGATCTGACAACCCTGTATGGATGATTGGAGGGATGCATCTGTAAGCAGAATTAATTTCTCGCTCTAGTGTAGATTTCAATTCTTTGCCCTAGGTAGATTTAATTCATTGCCGTAGATAATTGTTTAGGGTTTAGCTTTGGGGAAGGATTTTTTGAGAGATGAGATCTCTCATCCCTTTCTTACCAACCAAATATTTACAATAGGACTCCATGCATACGCGCACACACCGCGCCCTACGGCATCCTACCCCTCGAGGTACCGATGACACCGTAGTGTAAAAGCCCGGTTGCGCGCGTTTTCCATGGAGCTTAGGGTAAGGATCTCTAAAGGAAGGACAAGAACCTAGAGGAAGGAACACCTTCCCGAATGGATCTAATCCCCTTTATTGATAATTACCATAACTCCTTACAGATCTTCATTCGGGTATAGAAAGCGTTAAGATTTAATTGACTTTCCAAACTTAACCTAGACCTAACCCTAACAAGACTAGATCTAGATAATCGTAGTATAGAATAATTTAGGTTTTTAGATTTAATAATCAATCTGAACACCCTTCGGAATTAACTCGTTAGCGCGACTAGGAGATTCACAACATCCCTGTGGACCGACCCGTATTCACCGGCTTGCTACATGCGACGCCGTTCTTGATTGCGGTTACAAATATTTTTGATCTATCTTTTAGAAAGCGCAAGCACGCTAAATCATTCCAATCACATGTCGGAGTGAAGCCCATTACACCTTGAGAAGCTACTGGAAAACCTACCAGTATATCTCGCTTGCCCTGGCCAGAGACCTTGCGTAATGGCTTTCCAAACACAACGTGATATCAACTCCCAATACCGGGAGAGACGAATCCTATCTAACTGCCACTGCCTCCAAGTGCTTCGGGACTGCACCCAACTGCTACCTGTTTGCACGACTCCTTTGAGCCGTGGTAGGGTAGCAATCTAAGAACGGTAGGAACACACTCGAGACGAAGCAGCAGTGTCAAGTCTACGGACTATGCTGTACTCATGTCACATGGGAACTGTTAACTGACGACGTGTATAATACCAACCAACAGTTCCCTGCGAGTCCTGTCCAGTGTACCCGTAACCCAACGAGCACTTGTATACTATCTCTAGTACAACGTACTGATAGCTGTGGGACAGACCATCTTCTCAACTGGGATGAGAAGCGTACACACTAGTCTACTCCGGAGAATTGATGCCCTGTCTCGATAATCCTACGACTAGGGACCTGAAAAAGGATGTGCTTGTAGACTACCCAGCCGCCACTAGTGTGACTGCCATCACACCGCTGGTAGTCAAGCAAGATCGTAAGGGCTCTATCAATATGTATTCGCGATATGCTAACATATACACATATTAAGATAGACCTAAACCAAGTAGTATACTACTATGTTGAGCGAGACTGTTAATATAATTGTGAATATCCCAAGCTTTCATTAAGTAATATACAAACTAGTATGATACAATAATGGCCCCTGAGGCATATACACTAACAATCTCCCACTTGCACTAGGGCCATGTACTGGCGTATCGAAGACCTATCATCTCGAGAAGCCTCTTGAACTGAATCTGAGGTAAGGCCTTTGTGAATGGATCTGCAGTGCTCTCCTCTGTAGCAACTCTCCGGACCTCAATCTCCTGGCGATCTATGATCTCCCTGATCAGGTGATACCGTCTTAAGATGTGTCTGGACTTCTGATGGGACCTGGGTTCCTTCGCTAAAGCTATAGCTCCGTTGTTGTCACAATACAGCAGTATTGGATCAGCAATGGTTGGAACCACCTGAAGTTCCGTTAGGAACCACCTGAAGTTCCGTTAGGAACCACCTGAAGTTCCGTTCATCCAGACTGATTCTTTTGCGGCATCGCAAGCAGCGATATACTCCGCTTCCATCGTCGAGTCAGCAACGGTGTCCTGCTTGGAACTCTTCCAGCATACCGCCCCTCCATTGAGAGTAAAGACATAACCTGACATAGATTTGGAGTCATCCTTATCACTCTGGAAGCTGGAGTCGGCAAAAGCCTCGATCTGGAGGTCTTTTCCACCGTAAACCAAGAACATATCCTTAGTCCTTCTCAGGTACTTGAGAAAGTTCTTTACTGCTATCCAGTGCTTCTCCCCTGGGTCTGACTGATACCGGCTTACCACGCTTAGTGCGTAAGCAATATCTGGTCTGGTGCACAACATCGCATACATTATAGAGCCTACTGCAGAAGCGTAGGGTAGAACTGACATGCGATCCCTTTCCAAATCAGTCTTGGGAGACATTTCTTTGGATAGGGTGATTCCATGACAAGTCGGTAAATTACCGCGCTTAGAATCTTCCATACTGAATCTTTTCAGTATAGTGTAGATATACCTGGACTGCGAAAGTCCCAACATCCTCTTAGATCTATCACGATAAATCTGGATCCCCAGAATGTAAGAGGCATCACCCAGGTCTTTCATGGAGAACCTGTGTGACAAGAATCCTTTGACAGATTGTAGCATAGGAATATCATTTTCTATCAATAGAATGTCATCCACGTATAAGACGAGGAATACGACAGTTCATGCTACAATTTTACTATATATACATGGTTCATCTGGATTTTTGATAAAGTCATATTCTTTGATCGTTTCATCAAAACAGATGTTCCAACTCCGCGATGCCTGCTTTAGTCCATAAATGGACTTAAGCAACTTGCACACTTTCCCGCTGCTCCCACTCTGATTGAAACCTTCTGGCTGATCCATATAGACGCACTCTTCTAAATTACCATTTAGAAAAGCCGTCTTTACGTCCATCTGCCAGATCTCATAATCATGGAAGGCGGTAATGGCAAGAAGGATCCGAATGGATATGAGCATAGCCACTGGAGAAAAAGTTTCGTCATAGTCCAAACCAGGTCTTTGACGAAAACCCTTTGCAACAAGTCTAGCTTTATAGGTTTCCACCTGTCCATCTACACCAATCTTTTTCTTGAAGATCCACTTGCATCCTATGGGTTTTACCCCATATAGAGCAACGTCCAAAGTCCATACTTTGTTGGTGTACATGGACTCCATCTCGGTCCGCATTGCATCCAGCCATCCAGCCACCGGAGTCGAGAGATGGATATAGGCCGATTCGTTCTGCAGAAGCCGGAGGGCCGATCCCGCAGACGGAGCCCGTGGGCCGATCCGGACTGACGGAGCCCGAGATATGAGGATTTCCGTGCCGATGCTGGACACAGGTTTCATGATATTTCGAGTGTCAATGTTGGTCAATGTTGGACACTCAGGTTCCATGATTTTGATGTGTCATTGATGGTCACACGTTGATTTATATCCTCACATTTACATGCATATGCTTTCATGATATTTACATGCATGATATTGTTGTGTCATTGGTGGACACGTGGATGAGATCCACATGCATACAGGCATTGATTATATGGTTGGATGATATCCACATGCATATGGGCATTTGAGTATATTGTTGGCACATATGCAGATACAGTCACCCTAGATATTATAGTATTACCTATGATATAGTTGACCTAGGAATCGTTGTTTATATCGATTTCTACCTGATGATGTTTTCTACTCACGAGTTGGCAACTCACCCCCGTTGTGCCACAGTTCTTGTAGGTTGACCGCATGGATCAGTAGCAGCATCGCTGGCACACAGCTGCTTTCGGGTGTTTTTCTTTGGTAGGCGGTACATGTTAGATCGTACTATTCTTGTATTTACTATTCCATTGTATCTAGTTAACTCCATAAAATCAGAAACTAGTATTTGTATATGTAGTAAGACTTAGCAAGACTTGTAGTTGTGAGACTTAGAGCGATGGGTTTTATGTTCGCTTGGTGGGTTGATGTCTTGCTTTTCTTTATTCTTCTGTTGATCTTCGCCGTTGGGCGTCGTATACATATATTTCTATCTTGCATGGTTAGGATTCCGCCGATGGGCGAAGAGCTAGCTCCCTCTTGGGGATGCCTTTTATATTATCATGTGTATCTGGTTTTGGATCAAAATATATAAAGGAGGTGCTGCCCAAATTTTTAAAAGACAAAACATGTTTTCAACTAGTAACATCCACTTGCATTTTTCATGTTCCACTATTTATGCATTTAAGAAAACCTTTGATTTCATTATACCTTTATTTCAAAACTTCACCTCTTTTATTTTCTTAAAAAGGTTTAGATTTATGGGCTTCGGCTTACTTGAATTACGTTATGCCTTTAGACGTGGCGTGATTTAAATGCCGGTCACGAACAAATTTTCGGGTCGTGACAAAGCTGGTATTAGAGCGCTAGGTTTAACCTTGGTTCGAGTCTAGGTTTGACTATGTGGAGTTTGGGGCATAATTTATTTCGGAACCTAGGCTTGACCTTATAGAACTTAGACTTGAACAGGGGGGTATTAGACCCGAACTTTAGTTAAATAAGCTTACCTTGATTGATGGAGTTGGTAGCCTGAGTAGAGTGACGTACCGTACGTATGTTTCGCGGCATATTTACGACACGATACTCCACTTAAGAAACCTTAGGATGTACATATTTTGGAGATCTGTGATTCTCTTCGTTCCCTTGATCATGCATCCATTTGAGATCCTTGATTCTAATCGTTTTCATGATCATACTCTCATTGATTCCGTTCCTCCTTATGATCATGTATCCATTCTGGATCTGTTGATTCCTTCGATTTCTTTGATCTATTTTCGTCGATACTTGATTGAGGTTCTTGTCACCATGGTTTGAGCGCAGATTGAGCTGCTGCTAGTGATGCGGTCAGGGCGAGCTCGTCATGGACGAGGACTGACCATTGTGTTTTCTGGTGATATGGGAACGTCTCGATGTAGTGTTTGTGTTGTGACCTCTCGTTTGAGGCGAGGGTTCAGTTTTGCACCGGATGATCGGGCCACTGATAGAGGCTGCTAGTTGTGAGAGGACTGTTGATGTACAGCCTACCTTAGAGTTTGTGATGTCGTCTACCATGCAGACAGATGACCCAGCTGTTACTGAGATTGATGGGATGTCGCTTCCAGAGCTTATGAGCTGAGATCGCTAGAGCTTTCAGGCAGAGATGTGACGGTAGATAGCTAGACTATCTTGATTTGAGTTGAGCGACTGGGGATTCGTCTGATTGATACGCCGACGCAGCCCCAGTTGAGTTGAAGATTTCTAGTGTGGAGGATCTTACTCAGATCTAAAGTAGATCGACCCAGAGATGATGTTGTTCGTTGGATGATCCGATAGGTGATCAGTAAGTTGACCAGCTTCGGATAGAGGACCTCACCCAGATGCGTTGTGAGTTTATCGAGAGCAGACGAATATGGAATATTCCTCCGATGGTTGGGACGAGTTCCCGAGGACGTGTTTGGCTAGATATCTTCTACAGAGTGATGAAGATACTGAGTTCGTGATTGCGAGTCCATGTGAGAGATTCCGGATTGACCGTAGCCGAGAGCAATTGCAGGATAGGTGAGGAATCATTCTTGATCTGATCTATTGGGGCCAGTACGCTGATAGCATGACGTGACATCAGAGTGGACGATAATAAAGACGAGTGGAACCAGAGGTTCGTGCGAGATGTTAACGAGCTGTTGTTACTCCCCATTGAGATTAGAGATCTGATATGCATACAGAGGCGTTAGGATACGACCAGTTCCTGAGGAAATGCTGTACTTAGAACGCAGATGTCTAGGAGACCAGAAAGGATAATGTAAGAGTACTAGCCTCCATATAGTTCGGTGTAGGCGAGATCGGAAGAGACCTTGAGCAGGTTCCTTCTATGACACTACTACGATAAGATTTTCATCGAGGATCAGTTGTGTCACGTGTATTCAGAGGACCAGAGGCCGACGCCAGTGACGTGCTACTTTACGAGTGGTCATATAAATTGGCCGAGAGATGACCAGAGGAGTGTCAGAGCGGAATCGTTTCCGGTAGTACACCTGACCGGGCCGACGAGCCGACGGATGGAGAAATTGGTAATCCATAGAGAAAATGAGGGCCCAGAGACAGAGGACGCCAGACCGTGAGCAGGAGGCAAGTGGATGTTCTTGCTCTGCCAGTTTTGGGAGCACCGACATATTTCCGACATTGAAGGAGGTGTACCTCAATATCATTTGTTGCGATTTGCGTTTGTGATCCGAGTATCATGCTTATATTGCTTGGATTTGAGTTTTGATGATTGTGTTTCATGATATTATTTTCGTGCAACATGGCTGCACCTACTGGGTATTTACATTTTTCTGCATAGTTATTGCACTTGATTTATGTTTTTACACAGCTATATAGGTTTGCGATTTGTGCATATCTATTGCACTTGATATTGATTTTGTGCCTTGGCTGCACATGTTTATGATTTCGTGGATTTCATACAGTTAATTTGATTTTGTACATGTGGTACGCACTTGATTTGATTTATGCACTCGGTATAGCTTACATATGCTTGATGTGCATGGATACGTGTTTTGTGCACGCAATGCACACGTTTATGATTTTATACACCTTGGTACACTCGGTGTTGCATTTTATACGTATTTGAGTTATTGATGAGTTTCTATGAATTTGTTGCGCCAGATTTGGTATTTCATGCACTTGATGCACTGGATTTGGTATTTCATGCACTGGATGCACTGGATTTGTATTTCGTGCACTGGATGCACTGGATTTGTATTTTGTGCATTTGTTTCACCAGATTCGTGTTTCGTGCATTTGTTGCACTAGATTTGCATTTCGTACATTTGTTGCACCGGATGGGTATTTCGTGCATTAGTTGCACTAGATTTATACTCTGCACCTTGGTTGCACCCGATTTATGTTTTTGATCATTTGTTTTACCAGATTTATGTTTTTGTGCGTGTTTGCACTTGACATTCGTTTTCGTGCGCTTTACTGCAGTCGATGCTTATTACGGACCTGACGTGCTTGGGTTGGATTTTTATGCATATTAGGTGCTTAATATTGGATTTTGTGTGTATCGGATGCACTTGAGTGAAATTTTGCTCGTGCATGTTGGATGCCCTTGATTTAGATTTTTTATCCGTGCATACTGGATGTGATTTCATTCGTGCATGTTGGATGCACTTGACTTAGATTTTGTTCGTGCATGTGGGATGCACTTGATTTCGATTTCATTCATGCGTGACAGATGCACTTGTTTTGGATTTTCACGCATGTTAAGCGCATGATATGAGATATGATTTTGTCCACACCAAATGCACTTGATTGGTATTTACATTCGTGCATGTTAGTTGCACTGGGCTGAGATTTTCGTGCACTATAGATGCACTTGATATTATTGTCGTGTACACCCGTTGCACTGGACAGATATTTTCGTGCACGCCCTTTGCACTTAGTTTGGTTTTGTGTACATTCATAGCACTTGTATTTGGATTTGATTTCCGTGCGCACCAGACGTACGTGATGTTGGATACGCCTTTTGAGGCTGATTTTGCTTTTGAGCACTTTGTTTTCATGATGGGCACTATATTATATAGTGGCCGAACATGATTGATCTGAGGATAGTACCTGAGTACTTGGCATGCATAAAAAGTCTAACAAGGGGTTTAAAAAAAAGAGAGTTATAGTCTTGCTATTTCCTACGTGTCCGCGAGCGACACGAATGTTTATAAAGGAAAACCTTTTGGGATATTTCAAAAAGGGCGGAACGTATATTTTAGCAAAACATATATGAAGATATATTATTACTTTACAAATGAGCGTCCGTCACCCGTGCCGTGAATTACGCATCACGCGGCAATTCAGAAAAGATTTTGCATGTATTTTATTCAGTTTTAAGAGGTTTTTCCAAGGATGCGTACTATACACGTATTATAGTATTTGACTAGTGTACATTGGATTTCAGTAGTGGATTTCGAGATCTGTATCTCCATTGTAACTCCGATGATATGCATGCAAATCCGATGATTTGCATGACGCTTGACGGAGTTCAATTTTTGAGTTTCGTACTCATTTTCATGCGCACAAGAGGCGCTGTAGTATCTCCATATCTTCCGTGATTTCGGAGCCCCGTGATTTGAGCTGATTATTGAAATATTTTAGTATTTGGGGGTTTAAATTTAAATTCGGGGACTGAATTTATTTAAGGGGGAAAGATTGTAACATTTCAGAAAATATAAAATATTATTCTTGGAATTTAATATTAAAATAATATATTTCGTGAAAACTATCCGATTTGCGAAATTGGGGTTTTCGTAAAATGGTATAAATATATACCAATAATTGTGAAATAATTAGAGATTAAAATAATTTATTCATTTAAAAATATATTTATTGGATTTGGCATTTTTATAATTAATTATATGCGAGTTTAAAAATTAAACCCGATTAGTGCATTGCTAATCGTGATTAGGCCAAATCCGTGTTTCCACATTTTAATCATGGCCAGTGCACCATGACATGTTGCATTTTGTTACATATTGTTTCCTTTGTGTTTGTTCATTTCTTTTGGTTCTATTTGTGTGAGAAAAGAAAGAAATGAGAGGGTATTATTGAGGGGAGAGAGAGGGGACCACATCATGACTTGGAGCATGCCATGATAGAGAAAGAGAGTGAGAATAAGTGAGGATAAGAGAGAGAGAGAGAGAGAAAGAGAGGGCTGCCATCATCCTCCCTGATCAGTCGAAAATACTGCATTCTTAACACATCAATTTCCCTATTCTTTGTAATCATCTAAAGGTGTTTGGTATAAATATAACACATATTAGCAATTCGTCTGCAAAATATCAAATAACATGTGTTATACATTATAACCAGCATTATGAGGGAAATTGTTTGTTTATTACTACCCGCATGATCTTTGTTTATCAACACTTGTCTCGAGATTGTGTGCAGGAAATTCTCCAGGTAGAAGAGCCGGAACTGCTAAAAAAATGCTGATAAAATACATCAAGTCTAAGACTTGTGATCTGGCAGTAAATAAGAAAGTAGAAAAATATTCCAGACATCAGGAAAGTGCCATAAAGCCAACACAAATAAACACTGGAAGTTTTATGCACTGATTCCACCATATGGCCGCGGATCCGCGGCCGAGTCAGGTCAATCCGCCGCGGATCCGCGGCCGTTCTGACTCGTTGGCGGTGGAAACTTTTTACAGAGGCTTATTTTCAACGGCCAAACTTATTCAAGGCACTTCAAATCTCCAGAAGCTTCCCTCCAACAGCCAAGCTTCTCATGCAAGCTAGATAACTATCTTAATCTAGAAACTTCCTACAACTACCTAGCTTCCTATGCAAGCTTCATAACAACCAAGCTTCCAAGGGAAGACAGACCTAGCTTCTAGGGGAAGCTAAAGGGAAAACTATAAAAAGGCACCTAGGGCTTCATAACAGAGGTTGTTCATTAATTGAGTGGTTGAATATGTAAGTCCATGATGCACACCCCACGGCTTGCGGGGAGGCGGAATACTTGAAAAACGCTTTTCTCACCTCAAAAGAAACATGTTTTAGCTTTGCATCATGAACTTATTCCACTTTAGGATCTTGTTTAAACCTTAGCTAACATAAAACTAGACTAAGTGAGAGAGCTAACTACTAAGTAAAGGAGTTATACCCTCGTTCCTAGTCCTTCGGGTCTTCAAGTTGCTCCTTGCTCCTTGGTTCAAGCTCCTTCATCCTGAACTCCTTGCTTTGGCTTTTGAACGATCTCGGTTGCCGGTCTCCTTTGTGTCAAAGATGGATCCACCCGAGGTCTATGGTCAAGCTCCAACCTCCATGAGATAACTTAGTGATCTAACTTGCTAAGAGAGAAGACTAAGTTGATGTAGAGTGAGTGTATTGGATTATTTGATCTCAAAGCTCATTGTTTTGCAACACATGCAAGTGTATGAGCTTGAGGAAGAAAGAGAGAAGAAAACCTAGAAGAGAGAATGCTTTTGTGATAATGATAATAGAAATGAGAAGAGAGAATGGTTAAGTCTTGAGCCAATAATTCAACCATGGCATTATTAAATCATATAATCTACAACCATGCTTGAATAGTGGCTCCAAATGAAATAAACAAATACTTAGCCATTCTTCAACCCATGACTCCTAATTTCCACCTCATTAATTCTTTAATGAAAAAGAATAAAACAACAATGAGGTGTCTCCTTCTAGAAGGTCAATCTTGTGAATTTACAAGAATACCCTTTTCCGTATTTTCATACCCATATCCGTATTCCGAAAAATACGGATACACCGAGATCAGTATAATCCAATACTACAGTACCAGTATCCGGCTTAAACCAAAGCCTACCAGTATAATCCGTCCGATCGTCATTCGAGTAGCCAGTACACGAATGCGATCGAAACCTTGCCGTAAGACCATACGGCATCTACATCGTCTCGCCTGATCCAGGAAAACCTTCTGTGTGGGACTCTAAAGACTCGACAGTCCGCTGGCAGTGGGTTTAACCACAAGTCTGTCAGTGGCACTAGCTGTACGTAATGGCAACCCAGGTACGTGTCGAAAAGGAGGCCGACGAGCGAACTCGTCCGTAACCCCTACTGAGCCTGTCCGTGACAATATCCGTGCAGTCCGGTCTGTTCGGCTGAGAGTATCGCATGTATGGTTTAGAGAGGTGGTGAACGTAAGACCCCTAACAATCGTACAAGTCATGCCGGTGTGGCTCAAGACCATCCGAGAATCTACTGGTCAGTCCACCAGTAATTCTCTATCAGCCCTGGCCAGGGACTTATGGTAATGACCAACCGATCACAGTGCGATATCGACTCCCTATACCGGGAGAGACAAATCCCTAACAGTCGCTCACTGCCTCCATGTGGCTCGGGACTGTACCCAACTAAAAACTGTTTGTACGACTCCTTTGAGCCGTGGTATGGTAGTAATCAAAGTACAGTGGGAACTCATATGAGACAAATGACGACCTCAAGTCGACAGACTATCTGCACACATGTCACCTGAGAACTGCTATCTGACGCTCGGTATAATACCATCTAGTCAGTTCTCGGCGAGTCCTGTCTGGTGTACTCACACTCAGTGAGCATCTGTATACAATCTTAGGTGCACATCACCAATGGCTGCAGGACCAATCCATCGCCCCTCGTCAGGGTCTAGATATGTATACACTAGTCTACTCTGGAGCATCGATGCCCAGTCTCGATACTCCTGCGACCAGGGACATTCAAGGATGTTCCTATTGACTATCCAGCTCCCACAAGTATGACTACCATCATAACGCCGGTAGTCAGGAAAACACCCTACGGGCTCTATCAACATGTATATAAATACAAAGTAAAATATATCACACGTTAAGATAAAGACAAACCAAATAGTGTACTATCATATCAAGCAAGATTGCCATGTACATACATATCCCTAGCATCCTATACAATGAAGGCCTCTAGGGCATATATATCCAGCAATCTCCCACTTGCACTAAGGCCTGTAATTGGCGTAATGAGTACCCACTGTCTGCACTAGATCCAGTTGCTGGCGTACCGCATGCCCAACATCTCAAACAACCTCTCGAACTGGACTTTAGGGATGGCCTTGGTGAATGGATCTGCCGTGTTGTCTTTTGTGTCCACTCTCCGCACCTCGATCTCCCGGCGATCCACGATCTCCCTGATCAGGTGATACCGCCTCAAGATATGCCTAGATTTCTGATGGGACCTTGGTTCCTTCGCTAATGCTACAGCCCCATTGTTATCACAATACAAAAGTATTGGATTGGCAATGGACGGAACCACCTAAAGTTTAGAGATGAACTTCTTCATCCAGACAGGCTCTTTCGCGGCATCGTTAGCAGCTATATACTCAACCTCCATAGTTGAGTCTACGACGGTATCTTATTTTGAACTCCTCCAGCATACCGCCCCTCCATTGAGGGTAAACACAAAACCTGAAATGGATTTAGAGTCATCTTTGTCACTTTGGAAGCTGGAGTCGGTAAAAGCCTCGACCTGTAGGTCCCCATTACCGTAAACCAAGAACATCTCCTTAGTCCTTCTCAGGTACTTGAGAATGTTCTTTACCGCTATCCAATACCTCTCACCTGGGTCAGACTGATACCTTCTTACCACACTAAGTGCGTAAGCTACATCTGGTCTGGTACATAACATCGCATACATTATGGATCCTACTGCCGAAGCGTAGGGTATAATGCCCATGCGAGCCCTCTCTTCATCAGTCTTTGGAGACATCTCTTTGGAGAGGGTGATCCCATGACAAGCAGGTAAATTACCGCGCTTGGAATCTTCCATACTAAATCTCTTTAGTATAGTGTCAATATACCCGGACTGTGAAAGTCCCAACATCCTTTTGGATCTATCATGATAGATCTTAATGCTCAGAATGTAGGATGCATCTCCCAAGTATTTCATGGAGAATTTCTGTGACAAGAAGAGCTTTACTAATTGTAGCATAGGGACATCATTCCCTATCAGTAGTATGTCATCAACGTACAAAATGAGGAAGACTACTGCTCCTTCTACAATACAAATGTATTTTGATAAAGTCAAATTCTTTGACCGTCTCATCAAAGCAGATGTTCTAACTCCGTGATGCTTGCTTTAATCCATAAATGGATTTAAGCAACTTGCACACCTTTCCGCTGCTCCCACTGTCTAAGAAACCTTCTGGTTGATCCATGTAAACACTTTCTTCTAAATGTCCATTTAGAAAAGCTGTTTTTACATCCATCTGCCAGATTTCATAGTCATGGAGGGCAGCAATGGCAAGCAGTATCCGAATGGATTTAAGCATAGCTACTGGGGAAAAGGTTTCATCATAGTCCAATCCTGGTCTTTAACGAAAACCTTTTGCAACGAGTCTAGCTTTGTAGGTTTCCACTTGTCCAAATGCACCAATCTTCTTTTTGAAAATCCATTTGCATCCAACTGGTTTCACCCCAAGAGAAGAAACATCTAAAGTCCAAACTTTATTGGTGTACATGGATTCCATTTCGGATCTCATAGTATCCAGCCACTTCACCAAGTCTTTACTCGTGATAGCTTGCTGAAAATTAGTAGGCTCATCATCATCGATGATGCAATCCTCTCGATCCTCATCTATAAGAAACCCATAGTATCTTTCAGGAGGACGAGAAAGCCTACCAGATCTGCGGAGCGGCGTTGGTTCGTCGGGTTCTATTGAAACCGGAGGTTCTACTAAGTCCTCGGCAGTAGTTTGAGGTTCTGGAATTTCTTCCAGCTCTACCGTGCTCCCACTAATTTCTTTTGCAAGAAATTCGCTCTCTAAGAAGACAATGTGGCGAGCGACGAACACCTTTTGTTCTTCAGTGTGGTAGACAATATATCCCCTTGAATGCTTGGGGTATCCCACAAACTTGCACAAAACCGATCGTGCCTCGAGCTTGTTCGGATTATGCTTTTTAACAAATGTCGGACACCCCCATATCTTGATATACTTGAGACATGGTCTCTTCTCGCTCCACATTTCATATGGAGTAGGCACAGACTTAGTCGGAACTCTATTCAATAGGTATGCTGCTGATTCTAGCGCAAAACCCCAGAAGGAAAGTGGCAACTCAGCACTACTCATCATTGAATGCACCATGTCTAGTAGCATGCGATTCCTCCTTTCTGATACACCATTATGCTGAGGTGTATATGGTGGAGTAAGCTAAGAGAGAATTCCATTCTCTTTTAAGTATTCAAGGAAATTGGTACTTAAGTATTCTCCACCTCGATCAGATCGAAGTGTCTTGATGCTTTTACCAGTCCGTTTCTCTACTTCATTTTTATACTCCTTAAACTTTTCAAAAGCCTCGGATTTATGCTTCATTAAAAACACATGTCCATACCTAGAGAAGTCATCAGTAAAAGTGATGAATTAGGAGTGACCGCTTCGTGCATGTGTAGACATTGGACCACATACATCACTGTGTACAAGTCCCAAGAGTTCCGTGGCTCTTTCTCCGTGTCCTCTGAACGGAGATTTGGTCATCTTTCCTTTGATACATGATTGACAAGTTGCATACGATGAATATTCAAACGGATCTAAATATCCATCTTTATGTAACTTAGTCAACCTTGTTTCATTTATATGACCAAGTATACAATGCCATAGGAAGGATTGGTTTGAATCTGGAGCCTTCTTTTTAAGCGTGTTTTGAATATTGAAAACTTGAGGTTGATTAAGTATGTATATGCCATTTTCCAGTGTGCCAAACCCAATCATTCTTGATTTACGAGAATGTTCATGACATTTCTTTCAAGTGCAAAATTATATCCTTCATTAGATAACAAAGCTACTGATATAATATTACACAGCATACTGGGAATACAAAAACAGCTGTACAACACCAAAATGTGCCCACTAGTCAACCCCAGGTGATATTCCCCCATTGCAACAGCATCTACGTTCATTCCATTGCCCATCCGGAGGGTCATATCACCTTTCTTCAGTGATCTACGGTTTCTCAGAGCCTGCAAAGAATTACAGATGTGAGAACCAGAACCGGTATCAAGTACCCATGATGTAGAGTTTACTGAAAGAAAATTTTCGATTACAAACACACCTGAAGCAGAAGCAGCAGCTTGCTATGCGATCCTTCTTCCAGTGCCCTTGCTTGTGACAATAGTAGCATTCATTCTTATCCGCCTTCACCCTTCCTGCCTTGTTCGTTCCCTGCATCTTCTTGACCCCGCTTTTCGGTTTGGTGGCTTTCATCTTCTTCTTCCCTTTAGCTTTCACTTTAGATTTAGATGAGGATGATTGGCCAACATACAGAACGGGGGTCTTCTCATTTTTCAAGGAGGTCTCTGCTACCCTCAGCATGTTGAGGAGGTTTGGAAGATCAGCTTCCATTTCGTGCATATTGAAGTTCAGCACGAACTGAGAGAAGGTGTGGGGAAGGTACTGCAAAATCAAGTCGATGTACAAATCATTCTCTAGCACGCATCCCAGGTTTGCGAGTTCCTCAATAAGGCTAATCATTTTCAGGACGTGCTCTCCTACAGGTGATCCTGGAGCTAATCTCATCTGGAACAGTTTCCTTGAGGTCTCGTACCTCGCAATACGGGAGTGCTCTCCATACATATCCTTGCAATGGATAAAGATGGATATAATATCCATACTTTCGTGCTGTTTCTGGAGTTCATTGTTCATGGACGCCAGCACGATACACTTAGCTCTCTCACAGTCTAGATCCCAAGTTTTGCGAACCTCCTTATCCGCAACTGAGGAATCTGGTCCTGGGATAGGGGGAGGAACAACGGTGGTAACATATGCAACTTTGTCATAAGTCAGTGCAATGTTGACGTTCTTTAACCAATCTTTATAGTTTGGCCCGGTCAGTGTATTCTTTTCAAGTAATAGTTTTAGTCCCGTTATGGTAGCTGCCAGAGAGAGAGAAAAGAAACACTCAACATTTGCTCTTGCAAGTTTAGATTGGTTTATTAGTTTATCTAAACAGGATGGCTCCCACTATTTCCTCAAATCCTTCTTCAAACCCTAAAAGAAAAATTAGTCAGGATTAATCGCACGTCACAATACTTGCTTAACCTTTCAGCCAGGCCAGTGTTGGTACTTCGAGGGAGGTTTTCCAACGCTTTCGCGAAGTTCCTTAATTATATAACCTCTTTTCCCTGGAGGCGTAGCCCCACCAACACCTTTCTAGACACCTACTTGGTTTATAGCATTGATTGTTAAGTGAGAAAATCTCCCGAGAGTAGTCCTACTCATCAGTGGGATCGGGATCCAATTATCATCGCATGATGCCCTAGATGGAAGCCACTTTAGTCACCACACTCCAGAAGGTATGCTAAATTTGCAAGTTTCCTTTATGTTTGAAACTCCCGATGTGATTTTTACCCCAAGCTCTTATGATCTTGACATAGGCCAACAAATCATAAGATGCAAGTCAAGTTCTACCCGTCGTTGTCCTGATTAATTTAGATCCATCTGTACTCGCCCTTGATGTAGGCCAACAAGGCTGTACGACTGTCCTAAACTAATACATCTATCTGTGCAACAAATAAGCAACACATTGCTACCATACACTGTGCCTTGACGTAGGCCAACAAACATAGCATGAATACGATGTGCTGTTTATTTGAAATGGCGGAGGGTTACAGCTGGTTTTTGGCGAAACCGTTAACGTAATGAACTTGATATGATCGAAGGAACCATGATAGCCTTTTAAGAGGAGTGGTTTAAGCTCCGCATTTAAAATTTGTTTTTTGAAGAAAACCGAGTGGTTTTGAAATTGTTCCAACGATTTGGTTTAGGTTTATTTCTTTGCATTAATGAATTAATGCTGTCCCATCATTTAATCCTACCATTGCAGAAAACAACGAAAATACAACGTAGCTTAAGCCATCCGTATTCTCCACTGGGCCCGTCATCACCCGTTAGGTTACTTATCTAACGACAGAGCGGGGGCTGGACTAGCGCGGGTGTAAAACATAAGCAATGCCTAATAAATATCATATATAGATATATCCATTCGTCGCACGCAATAGTAGGCATTCCAGATCACAGATGAACATATTGGATATACTAGGAATTCCGCACTTCGTTTAAGCCCATAACGAAGGACGGGTTCCATGGTCGTGATGAATAGCCAAAACCCCACCCTAGACCCCTACGGGTGCGGCAAACTACCCGCTAAGTACCAGAAGTGAAGCAGTCTCCCTCAACAATATGAGTAGGCCACTAAGCACTTCAAAATACCCGGTAGTTTGTGCACCCCTCCTTGGGTCTATCCTAGGAGCAAAAACAGTAAAAGAAATAATACAACGGTGGCTACAACCTCAACCCGGATGTGCCCCGCAAAAATAATATTACATCAAATTTACAAATTACATTGAATGAAAGAAAAGAAAACACCCGTCTCACACCCCCCGGCTATTCATCATTGACAATCCAATAAGAGTCATATACACAAACCAATCATCACAGATATGTGCAACCCCCACCAATCGTCGTATAGCTATTAGCAGATGTTCCAAAACACATATAACATTACAGAAGAACCGATTAGCTAAAGCAATTAGAATTTCGATCGATTAAGCAAATTTGAATCTACCCCAAGTTCCACAGAGTGCACAAAATATCTGGGCAGAAGCAAAATATCCCAAAAATCACAAATCCAGAAAATAAGAAAAACAGAATAAATTCGGACTAAATCGGAGTCGACTCGGCCGCGGATCCGCGGCAGAACGCTAGGTTCTGCCGCGGATCCGCGGTGGTCTGACCGATTCATGAGCCCAAATTTCTTTTGTGTTCTTAAAAAACCCTGTCTGTATTTTTAAGATTTCCGAAAAATTTTTACGACCAGATTTCAAAATCGACAGAAAACGGCATTTTTGGACGTGATTTCGGGATTTTTCCGGTGATCGAATTTCTAACACTTTGCTAACAAGTTAGTTAAGCTTTAACTAGGCTCTGATACTAGCGTTAGTCCATGATGCATACCCCACGGCTTACGGGGAGGCGGAATACTTGAAAAACGATTTCTCACCTCAAAAGAAACATGTTTTAGCTTTGCATCATGAACTTGTTCCACTTTAGGATCTTGTTTAAACCTTAGCTAACATAAAACTAGACTAAGAGAGAGGGAGCTAACTACTAAGTAAAGGAGTTATACTCTTGTTCCTAGTCCTTCGGGTCTTCAAGTTGCTCCTTGCTCCTTGGTTCAAGCTCCTTCTTCTTGATCTCCTTGCTTTGGCTTTTAAACGATCTCGGTTGTCGGTCTCCTTTGTGTCAAAGATGGATCCACCTGAGGGCTATGGTCAAGCTCCAACCTCCATGAGATAACTTAGTGATCTAACTTGCTAAGAGAGAAGACTAAGTTGATGTAGAGTGAGTGTATTGGATTATTTGATCTCAGAGCTCATTGTTTTGCAACACATGCATGTGTATGAGCTTGAGGAAGAAGGAGAGAAGAAAACCTAGGAGAGAGAATGCTTTTGTGATAATGATAATAGAAATGAGAAGAGAGAATGGTTAAGTCTTGAGCCAATAATTCAACCATGGCATTATTAAATCATATAATCTACAACCATGCTTGAATAGTGGCTCCAAATGAAATAAACAAATACTTAGCCATTCTTCAACCCATGCCTCCTAATTTCCACCTCATTAATTCTTTAATGAAAAAGAATAAAACAACAATGAGGTGTCTTCTTCTAGAAGGCCAATCTTGTGAATTTACAAGAATGCCCTTTTCCGTATTTTTGTACCCGTATCCGTATTCCGAAAAATACGGATGCACCGAGATCAGTATAATCCAATACTACAATACTAGTATCCGGCTTAAACCAAAGCCTACCAGTATAATCCGTCCGATCATCATTCGAGTAGCCAGTACACGAATGCGATCGAAACCCTGCCGTAAGACCATACGACGTCTACATCGTTTCGCCTGATCCAGGGAAACCCTCTGTATGGGACTCTAAAGACTCGACAGTACGCTGGCAGTGGGTTTAACCACAACTCCGTCAGTGGCACTAGCTGTACGTAACGGCAACCCAGGTACGTGTCGAAAAGGAGGCCGACGAGCGAGCTCGTCCGTAACCCCTACTGAGCCTGTCCGTGACAATATCCATGCAGTCTAGTCTGTTCGTCTGAGAGTATCGCATGTATGGTCTAGGGAGGTGGTGAACATCAGACCCCTAACAACCGTACAAGTCGTGCCGGTGTGGCTCAAGACCATCCGAGAATCTACTGGCCAGTCCACCAGTAATTCCCTATCAGCCCTGGCCAGGGACTTATGGTAATGACCAACCGATCACAGTGCGATATCGACTCCCTATACCGAGAGAGACGAATCCCTAACAGTCACTCACGGCCTCCATGTGGATTGGGACTGTACCCAACTAAAACCTGTTTGCACGACTCCTTTGAGCCGTGGTAGGGTAGTAATCAAAGTACAGTGGGAACTCACACAAGACAAATGACGACCTCAAGTCGATAGACTATCTGCACACATGTCACCTGAGAACTGCTAGCTGACGCTAGGTATAATACCATCCAGTCAGTTCTCGGCGAGTCATGTCCGGTGTACTCACACTCAGTGAGCATCTGTATACAATCTTAGGTGCACATCACCAATGGCTGCGGGACCAATCCATCGCCCCTCGTCAGGGTCTAGATATGTATGCACTAGTCTACTCTGGAGCATCGATGCCCAGTCTCGATACTCCTGCGGCCAGGGACATTCAAGGATGTGCAAATTGACTATCCAGCTCCCACAAGTATGACTGCCATCACAACGCCGGTAGTTAGGCAAACACTCTACGGGCTTTATCAACATGTATTTAAATACAAAGTAAAATATATCACACGTTAAGATAAAGACAAACCAAATAGCGTACTATCATATCAAGCAAGATTGTCATGTACATACATATCCCTAGCATCCTAAACAATGAAGGCCTCAAGGGCTTATATATCCAACAGAATATTGAGCCAAATTTCCACAAGTTGAGTGACACAACTTGTGATCCAAAATCCTAATCCAATCCAAATCCAAAGCCAAATCAAGATCCATCGAGAAGTGAATCAAGAAAGCAAATGAAGATCCTTTGAAGCAACACCGACCTATATCCGAGCAAGAGATCCATGACGATCCGCGACTCAAGAAGATCGATGCGAAAATAATTTCGACGATTTAGTTCCTCCTCAAATCTTGTAATCTTTGAGTGAATTGTACCTAAACGTTGATAAATGAAAGGTGAAAATTCTAAATCTTGCTTTTCTTTACATTCTTGCATTATGAAGGGTGATAGATTCTTGATTCTTTTCTTTTTCATGATATATGAGTGAAATCTCCGCTTGTAGCGGAATCGAGAGAATAGGTAGATGATGTTGATGAAATTCTTGAACAATTCTTAAGTCTTATGAGTTTTGTAAACTTTAGGAAATTGAATCATCGAAAACCTAATTTGAGCGAGATCAATTTCTTCGCTCTAAATTAGAGATCAACGATTGGTGATTTAATTTGCTAGAGGCTAGAATTTGAATGATAATCAATGAAAGGACAAGGGATGATGATGGAGAAACCCTAGTTTCTTCAATAGATCCCTAAATCTCATTGATTGTCATCGATCTAGCAACAAATCTTCAATAGATAAGAATTTATAATCATTAGTATTCATCATCACTATCAATTGGATCGATTCCGACAAGCCTCTTTACAAATCTTGATAATTCAAATTTGGACATTTTCTTGATCTTTATTGATTCTTGATTTTAGATCTAGTTCTTGATGGTTCTTGAAACTAAATTTCACAAATATTGAATCATTTTCTTTTATCTTTTAATTTTCAACTCAACTAAAACAAATTCGAACAAATCACTCTTTCTCAGTGGACGATCCGCATTCACCGATGAACCTACAATAGACAACGTCAATTGATTGCGGTATAAATTTCTTTGGTTGTGAAACATTTCTAAATACACACGAAGAGATGATCATTCAAATAGCGCCGTTGCCGGGGATCGTGTGCTAATTTGTTCGTTTTTGTTAATTGAGTTGAAAAATTTATTATTACATCAGAATTTTTAGATCAAAATTTGCAACAAGCGCTTAACGATTTGTTGTGATTTATTGCAAGGAGATCTTGAATCTGTGGAGCGAGAGGAAATTTTTTCAAGACATCTCAAAAAGTCCAGAGAGGCAACAGGAGCAGTTTCTGAAATTTTTGTGCAGGGATCTTATTAATTGACCGTGGAACCGCGGTATTTGAAGGCTTCTTGCGGCGGATCCGCGGCGGGAAAGTTGTTTCAGTGCACCAAAATTCTCAGGTCCTCTTCTGTCTTTCTTATCTCCTCCCTGCTCTATTCCATTAACCAATTTCTGTAGGTTTCTTTGCAAAAATTCGCAGCGCCGCAAAAAGAAAAATTGTTGTGTGTTTGATCTTGGTTGTTTGCATATTTTAACATGGAAATTAAGGGGCAAAGACCAAATTCAGATTAGGTGAGGAGTTCATTACCCTTCATAAGCCCCGCAAATCATAAACATGCAACCGCATCACCCTCATTAACTAAAAAATATCTAGACAAGACTCTAAGAACCGTCGCGCTCACTTAGGACAGATGGAGGTCGTGGGTAATCTATTGCTTATCCGCGTTTCTTTTGTGGTGTCTAAGGCAAGTGTGTTTAAGGCAAGTGGTTACTTAATTAGTCCCACTACTTACGTAGTGGAGAACTTCCCACTTACCCGGCACTTACCTGGCCACAGAAGGGGCAAAGAGGCAGTAGAGGATCTATCCTGCGACTTGTCTTCTGGAAGTCTAGGAGCGGTCTAGAGAGTTGACCTAGGTGACCACTAGATTTAGGGTTGCTTGTGCATTGTTTGTGTGAATTTTTCAAAAATCCGTATTTTTTTTCAAAACAAACACCAATCCAAAACTTTTCCCCTAATTATCACAACGCTGCCACATGTGCTAAACCATTTAGTGCATGCTCGGCTGGACACGGGATTCTAGTGCCCGTCTTGTCCGCGTTCCTCCTATCGACTCCGAAGTCGGTATTTCTACGTCTACTTTTTCTTCACCCATTACCACACCCATTTCGATGGACGGTTCTCCATCGAACTTCTTTATCACTACTCTACCACCGTCCACATGTGCGCAAAATCCGCCCCGCATCTCTCTCCAAGAGAAATGTTACCCTATGCGAGGTCCTCTTTCGACCTGTCTTTCCATTCCACCAGCCAATGGGGACAATTTTGAAATCAAACCACAATACATCAATCTTTTACCAAAATATCACGGTCTCGAGTCTGAAGACGCATACGTCTTTATTACCAAATTTGAAAATGTATGCGCTATGATGGGTACTTCACAGCTTTCTGTGGATGCTATGAGATTGCGTCTTCTCCTATTTACTCTGTGCGATATAGCCAAGAAGTGGCTTTATAACACAGCCACACATTCTATTTCGAACTGGGGAGAATTCGTAACAGCTTTTCTAAATAAATTCTACCCTAATCATAAAACAGCTCGAGTCCGTAGCGAAATAAATGAATTTACCCAGCTTCCAAATGAACCATTCTCGAAGTGTTTTGAACGCTTCAAAGATCTGTTAGTTCAATGTCTTCATCACGGAATTCCTAGATGGGATCTGTGCAGAATCATATATGAGGGCACCAATCCACAACAAAACAGACCCTTGAATCCATGTGTCAAGGCACATTCATGAATAATGATGATGGTGAAGCCTGAAGATTTTTAGAAGATTTCGCTGAAAAATCTTTACAGTGGAAGATATAAACCAGTCATCGTCTAGGGGTGGTAACCACCAATCTAACGTTTCCATAGGACTTAGAGCTGAAATGGCAGCAATACAAAAGAAACTTGAAGTTATGGAACATAAATTTTTAGCAGCCGCCCTAAACCAGATGTCACTCTCCGAAACTGTCTGTGGATGCTGTTCTGATCCATCTCATCTTACGGAAGAATGTCCTTTAAATTCTCCATTTCAAGGTCAAGAGCATACCAATGATGTTTTCCAATAAAGACCTAGAAACGATCCGTATTCTTCCACTTATAATCAGGGTTGGAGCAATCACCCTAACTTTGCTTGGAACCAATCACAAACTCAAAACACGGTTCCAAACCAAAATAATTTCCAAAGGGTCCCTCCATCACAACAACAACCACTTCAAATAAGTCAACACACCTACCAATCACAAAACTTTCAAAATCCGGTCAACACACTTGCACCATATAACAATTCTTTGCAAGTGACCGGTACTGATAACTCCTATTCACTCGAACAAACCATGAATTTTCTTCTGACAAATTTCATGCAAGTTTCGGCTGAGATGAAGTCTTCCGTCGATAAAATCTAGAAAACTCTGACTCCCTAAGTGAGAGTATTAAATCGATGGAAGCACAAATTGCCCGTATAAATGCCGAATTGAGTGCTAGAGAGAAAAGGAAACTTCCAGCTCAACTTTTACCCAATCCTGGCTATTCACATCATGTGAATGCTATCACCACGTTTAGATCTGGAAGAGTTCTTGACAACCATGTCGGTGAAGAGATTGCAAGTCCACGTTACCCGTCCCCGGTTCTTTCGGGGTTGCGGAAATAGTGAAAAACGATTTTTAGGTGGAGGTAACATGGACTCAAAAACCGGATCTTTGCTAAACAAATTATCTAACAAACTAACTAAGAGGTTAGCTACTATGTTAGGGGTTATACCTAATCTTGAACTCCTTCTCTTCAACTCCTTTTGGTGGTCGGGTCGGCCTCACCTCGTCGTCTCCTTGTGCCGAAGATGGATCCACCCGAAAGCTTCTACCTTTGGCTCCAACCTCAATCTAGAGGAAACTAAAATACTTGGCTCGCTAGACCTTGTATTCTAGGATGAGTAGAGAAGTGTTTTAGGGTTTTATCTCAATGGCTATTGCTTCTCTACTCATGAGACAAGAGAACCATGAGCAAGAGGAAGAGGAAGAGGAAGAGGGAGAGCTTGGATGAGAGAGAGTCAATATGATAGAATGAGAGAGGACTTTTACAACCATGCTCTCAAAAGGAAAAATAATCATCATCATAATAATAATCAAGTATTTTGTGATGGTTCATGTCAATAGCATTATCATTTCATGCACTCATTTTGTAAAGAACAACAAGCAAGCCAAAAGTCATAGCCATGAAATGATAGCCATGCAATGATGATGGTCAACAAGTCCAAACTAGTCAACCGGTCAACAAAGTCAACAAGTCAACAAAGTCAAACTTTCAACCCAACCATGGCACAATAATACTTAATTAATATTATTATTAATCATATTTCCTATTCTCATTAGGGTTTAGAAAAAGTCAACAGTCAACAACCCTAATGAGAATTCTCTGCCTCTGTCTCTGTCAACTGTGCATACACACCCGCATCCGTGTTCCGAGGAACACGAATACAAAGAGATCCTCTGCCTCTGTCTCTGTCAACTGTGCATACACACCCGCATCCGCGTTCCGAGGAACACGAATACAAACGAGATAAAACCAATCCCAAAACGTATACTAGGATCTGGCTTAAACCAAAGCCCGCTAGTAATAACTGCCCGGACACCAAACGTGCACAAGTGTGCGGATGTGACCGAACCCTGTCGCAAAACCATGGGACCTCTACTCTTTTTGCCCAAAGGCGAAAAGCTCTCTGTGTAGGACTCTAAAGACTCGACACTACACTGGCAGTGGGTTTAACCACAGACCGCAAGCGGCACTAGCTGTGCGTAACGGCCCCCAGGTAGATGCCGATAAGAAGACTGATGAGGTGAACCCATCGGAACTCCTACTGAGCCTGAATATGATAGTCTCCGTAGAGTCCGGTCTGTTAGTCTGAGAATATCGTATGGCGGGCCTATGGGGGCGGTAAACGTCAGTCCCCTAATAGCGGTACAAGTCGTGTCGGAGTGTAGCCCAGAACACCCTGAGATAACACTGGAAACCCACCAGTATATCTCGCTTCCCTGGCCAGGGACGAGTATGTGTAATGGCTCTCCTTGACACAACGTGATATCAACTCCCAATATCGGGAGAGACGAATCCTGTCTAACCGTCACTGCCTCTAAGTGCTTCGGGACTGCACCCAACTACTACCTGTTTGCACGACTCCTTTGAGCCGTGGTAGGGTAGTAATCAAAGTACAGCGGGAACACACTCGAGGCGAAGTGACAGTGTCAAGTCAGCGGACTAAGCTGTACTCATGTCACCTGGGAACTGATAACTGACGATAGGTATAGTACCAACCAACATATCCCGACGAGTCCTGTCTAGTGTACTCGTAACCTAACGAGCACCCGCATACTATCTCAAGTACGACGTACTGACGGCTGTGGGACAGACCGTCTCCCCTGCAGGGATGAGAAGCGCATACGCTAGTCTACTCCGGAGTATCGATGCCCTGTCTCGATAGTCCTACGACTAGGGACCTGTATAAGGATGTGCTTGTGGATTACCCAGCCCCACGAGTGTGACTGCCATCACAATGCTGGTAATCAAGCAAAGATCCTAAAGGCTCCACTAATGTGTATAGGTGATATACTAAAAGAAACACATGTACACATTAAAGTAGAAACAAACCAAGTAGCATACTACCATTTCGAGCAAGATTGTCTAGAATATCCCAAGCTTCCATTAAGTAATATACAAACTAGTATGATACAGTAATGGCCTCTAGGGTATATACACTAACAATCTCCTACTTGCACTAAGGCCATGTACTGGCGTATCGAAGACCTATCATCTCGATCAGCCGCTCGAACTGAGTCTGGGGTAAGGCCTTCGTGAGTGGATCTGCAGTGTTATTCTCCGAATTTACTCTCTTCACCTCGATCTCTCGGCGATCTACGATCTCCCTGATCAGGTGGTACCGCCTCAAAATGTGCCTGGACTTCTGATGGGACCTGGGTTCCTTCGCTAAAGCTATAGCGCCGTTGTTGTCACAATACAGCGGTAGTGGATCAACAATGGTAGGAACCACCTGAAGCTCCGTGAGGAACTTCTTCATCCAGACAGCTTCCTTTGCGGCATCACAAGCAGCTATGTACTCCGCTTCCATAGTTGAGTCAGCAACGGTCTCCTTCTTGGAACTCTTCCAGCAAACCGCCCCTCCATTGAGGGTAAAGACATAACCCGACATGGACTTGGAGTCATCCTTGTCACCCTGGAAGCTGGAGTCAGTAAAGGCCTCGATCTGGAGGTCTTTTCCGCCATACACCAAGAACATCTCCTTAGTCCTTCTCAGGTACTTGAGAATGTTCTTTACTGCTATCCAGTGTTTCTCCCCTGGGTCCGACTGATACCGGCTTACAACGCTTAATGCGTATGCTACATCTAGTCTGTTACATAACATCGCATACATTATAGAGCCTACCGCAGATGCGTAGGGTATAGATGATATCCGAGCCCTTTCCAAATCAGTTTTGGGAGACATCTCTTTGGAGAGGGTGATTTCGTGACAAGCTGGTAGATTACCGCGCTTAGAATCTTCCATACTGAATCGTTTCAGTATGGTGTCGATGTACCTGAACTGTGAAAGTCCCAACATCCTCTTAGATCTATCACGATAGATCTGGATCCCCAGAATGTAGTTGGCATCGCCCAGGTCCTTCATGGAGAACCTCTGTGACAAGAATCCTTTGACTGATTGTAACATAAGAATATCATTTCCTATTAGGAGAATGTCATCCACGTACAAGACGAGGAATACTACAGTTCTCCCTACAATCTTACTGTAAATGCATGGTTCATCTGGGTTTTTGATAAAGTCGAATTCTTTGACAGTATCATCAAAGCAGATGTTCCAATTCCGCGATACCTGCTTCAGTCCATAGATGGACTTGAGCAACTTGCACACTTTACCGCTGCTACCACTCTGAATGAATCCCTTCGGCTGATCCATATAGACGCACTCTTCCAAATTTCCATTTAGGAAAGCCATCTTTACGTCCATCTGTCAGATCTCATAATCGTGGAAGGCAGCAATGGCAAGAAGGATCCAAATGAGCCACTGGAGAAAAGGTCTCGTCATAGTCCAAACCAGGTCTTTGACGAAAACCCTTTGCAATAAGTCTAGCTTTATAAGTTTTAACCTGCCCATCTACACCAATCTTCTTTCTGAAGATCCATTTGCAGCCTACGGGTTTTACCCCTTCTGGAGCAAAGTCCAAAGTCCAAACTTTGTTGGTGTACATGGACTCCATCTCGGTCCGCATTGCATCCAGCCATTTTACCGAGTCACCGCTCTGAATGGCTTGCTGGAAGCCAGTAGGCTCATCATAATCAACAGTGCAATCCTCTCTATCCCCGTCTATGAGAAAACCGTAGCATCTCTCGGGCGAATGAGACTGCCTACTACTTCTGCGGAGCGGCGCAGGAATGTCCGGTTCTCCTGAAACTTCTGGTTCTTCCAAGCTTTCAGTAATAGCTTGTGGTTCTGGAATTTCTTCCAGTTCTATTGCTCTCCCACTTATTCCTTTTTCTAAAAACCGATGTTCCAGAAAGTTGGCATGACGAGAAACAAAAACCTTTTGTTCCTCTGCATAATAGAAAAGATACCCCCTGGAGTTCTTTGGGTATCCCACAAACATACACAGTACTGAGTGTGCCTCGAGTTTGTCCGCATGCTTCTTTTTAACAAAAGCTGGACATCCCCATATCTTCAGATATTGAAGATGGGGTTTCTTTCCACACCACATCTGATATGGTGTGGTAGGCACAGTCTTGGAGGGAAGCTTGTTCAAAAGATATGCAGCTGATTCTAGTGCATAACCACAGAAGGATCGCGGTAACTCATCCTTACTCATCATGGAACGAACCATATCCAATATGGTTCGATTCCGCCTTTCCGATACACCGTTGTGCTGTGGTGTGTATGGAGGAGTAAGCTGAGAGAGAATTCCATTCTCTTTTAAGTAGTCCAGAAACTCGGCACTCAAGTATTCACCACCTCGATCAGATCTCAGTGTCTTGATACTTTTGCCTATTTGTTTTTCAACTTCATTCTTGTATTCCCGAAATTTCTCAAAAGCCTCGGATTTATGCTTCATCAGGAAGACATGTCCATACCTAGAGAAATCATCTGTAAAAATAATGAAGTATGAATAACCACTTCGCTCATGTGTAGACATTAGACCACAAACGTCACTGTGTATGAGTCCCAAGAGCTCGCTCGCTCTTTCTCCGTGTCCAGTGAACGGAGTCTTTGTCATCTTTCCCATGAGACAAGATTCACAAGTGGCATAAGACTGATACTCGAACGGATTCATGTATCCCTCTTTATGTAACTTTGTTAACCGTGTCTCATTAATGTGACCCAGTCTACAATGCCATAAGAAAGCCTGATTTGTTTCTGGAGACTTTCTTTTAAGTGTGTTCTGGACACAGAAATTCTGAGCTTGATTTAATATGTATATCCCGTTTTCTAATGTACCTGACCCAATCAGAACTTGATTTAGGTAGATGTGGACCACATCTCTTACAAAAGTAAAATCATATCCTTCCTTAGAAAGTAAGGATACAGATATGATATTACAAGTCGCACCTGGTATATACAAACAGTTACGCAGAATCAATATCTGCCCAGTTGTCAGTCCAAGATGATATTCCCCTACGGATTCAGCGTCCATGCTCATTCCGTTAGCAACCGTGAGAGTCATATCACCTTTCCTGATAACCCTACGGTTTCTCAGAGCCTGTAATGAATTACAGATGTGAGATCCTGATCCGGTATCCAATACCCAGGAAGTAGGGTTAACTGACATACAGTTCTCTACTACAAACATACCCGAAGCCGAAGCCACAACATGCTTCGAATCCTGGCTACTGGCTTTACTAGCCCTGCAATCCTTCTGCCAATGTTCATTCCTGTAACAATAGGAACGTCCCTCCTTTACTACATCCAGTCCCGAAACTTTTGCCCTTCCCTTTCCTTCTACTTCCCTGGTTTCTTTCAGCGTATAAGTAGAGGGCAGAGACTGTAGAATCAAGTCAGTATTTGATCCGTTCTTCAACGTGGTCTTCAGGTCCGTGAGCTCAAAATAGCTGGTCTCTGTAAGGACGTTGCCCCCTATAGATGAACCGATAGCCAACCTCGCTTGAAGCAATTCGTTTGAGGTCTCATATCTTGCGATACGAGATTGCTCTCCATATAAATCTTTGTTATGGAGGAAGATAGAAACTAAGTCCATCTTCTCGTACTGCCTCTGGTATGCACCATCAACTGAGGCTAACACGAGGCACTTGGCTTTCGCACAGTCTTTTTCCGATGTCTTACGGATATCACTATCCGTGATAGGGGAAACTGGTCCCAAGACGGCAGGGGTTTGATTAGTTAAAAGGTGTCCCAGCTTGTCATGGGCAATGGACATCTGGACAGACCTTTGACAATCATAACAGTCAGATTCAGTCATTTTATTATCTAGATGCAACCTATGTGTGGTCACTGGGTCGCTGCATTTAAGAGAGAGAGAAGAAAACACTCAGCATGATGCTCTTGCAAGTTTAGATTGGTTTTTAATTTATCTAAACATGATGACTCCCACTGTTTCTCGAATCCCTCCTCAAACCAAAAATGAAGAATTAGTCGGGATCAATCTCACCGTACAATACTTGCTTAACCGTTCAGCCAGGCCAGTGTTGGTACTTCAAGAGAGGTTTTCCAACGCTTTCGTGAAGTTTCTTAATTAAATAACCTCTTTTCCCTGGGGGCGTAGCCCCGCTAACACCTTTCTAGACACCTACTTGGTTTATAGCATTGATCGTTAAGTGAGAAAGTTCCCGAGGAGTAGCATATACTCACAGTAGGATCGGGATCCAAATATCATCGTGTGATAAAACTGAAGGAATCCTACCAGAATCATCACACTCCAAATGGTATGCAACGCTAGCAAGTTTCAGTTTCTTTAGAAACTCCCGATGCGGATTTTTGCGCCATGCTCTTATGACCTTGACGAAGGTCAACAAATCATAAGTCACATGTCAAGTTCTACCCGTCATTGTCCAGGTTAATTTGAACCCACCCGTATATACCCTTGACGAAGGTCAACAAGGTAATACGACTGTCCCAAACCAACGCATCTATCTATGCTACATATGAACACCCAACAGCTACCAATCACTATGCCTTGACGAAGGTCAACAAACATAGTTTGAATACTATTGAATATTCATATGAAATGACGGAGGGCTACGAATGGTTTTGGCGAAACCGTGAACGTAGTGAACTTGATATAATCGAAGGAACCTTGATAGCTTTTAAAAGGAGTGGCTTAAGCTCAGCGTTTAAAAGTTGTTTTTGAAAAGAAACCGAGTGGTTTTGAAATTGTTCCAACGACTTTACTTTGGTTTATTTTCTTGCATTAATTTAATCCGTCTCATCATTTAATCCTACCATTGCAGAAAACAACGAAAATATGACGTACGCTTATGCCATCCGCATTCGCCACGGGGCCCCGTCATTACCCGTTAGGTTACTTAACTAACGACAGAGCGGGGGCTGGACTAGCGCGGATGCAAAACATAAGCAATGCCTAAATAGATATCATATATAGATATATACATTCGTCACATGCAATGATAGCCATTCCAGATCACAGATGAATACTTTGGATATACTAGGAATCTGCGATTCGTTCGAGCCTGCAACGAAAAGATGATTACACGGCCGCGATGAATAGCTAAGACCCCATCCTAGACCCCTACGGGTGTGGCAAACTACCCGCCAAGTACCCGAAATGAAGCAACCTCCCTCAACAACGTGAGTAGGTTAATCGGCACTTCGAGATACCCGGTAGTTTGTGCACCCCACCTTGGGTCTATCCTTGGAGCAAAAACAGTAAAATAAATTATACAATGGCGGCTACAACCTCATCCCGGATGTGCGGCCATACAAATAATATTACATCAATTACAAATTACATGAATTGAAAGATAAAGAAAACTCTCATCTCACAACCCCCCGGCTATTCATCCGCGACAATCCAACGAATTCATATACACAAACCATCAACATTACAGATCACAGATATGTATAACCCCCCACTAATCGACGTATAGCGATTAGCAGACGTTCAATACATATATCACATCACAGATATAACCCATTAGCTAAAGTCTATAGAAGTTCGATCAAAATACGGATTTGTAACCACCCCAAAACACAAATTTGCTTTCTGGAAAATCTGGGAAGAAAAAACATATTGTAAAAATCCCAAAATACTCCTATAAGAACACTGCAGGAAAATTGACCCACAGCCGAGTCAACTCGGCCGCGGATCCGCGGCAGGAGCAAGCTCGTGCCGCGGTTCCGCGGCACGTTGACCGAGTTAGTGGACCAATTTTCTCCTGTGTTCTTTAAAAACCTTGAGCCGATTTTTAGTGTAAGATTAATTATTTTTTGAACAGAATAAAAATCGACAGAAAGTTTAAGCCTCGGGCGTGTTTTGTGATTTTTTCTCCGATCGAACTTCTAGTTACTTCGCTAACATGCTAGATAGTGTTTAGCTAGGCTCTGATACCACTGCAAGTCCACGTTACCCGTCCCTGGTTCTTTCGGGGTTGCGGAAATGGTGAAAAACGATTTTTAGGTGGAGGTAACATGGACTCAAAAACCGGATCTTTGCTAAACAAATTATCTAACAAACTAACTAAGAGGTTAGCTACTATGTTAGGGGTTATACCTAATCTTGAACTCCTTCTCTTCAACTCCTTGTGGTGGTCGGATCGGCCTCACATCGTCGTCTTCTTATGCCGAAGATGGATCCACCCGAAAGCTTCTACCTTTGGCTCTAACCTCAATCTAGAGGAAACTAAAATACTTGGCTCGCTAGACCTTGTATTCTAGGATGAGTAGAGAAGTGTTTTAGGGTTTTATCTCAATGGTTCTTGCTTCTCAACTCATGAGACAAAAGAACCATGAGCAAGAGGAAGAGGAAGAGGAAGAGGAAGAGGGAGAGCTTGGATGAGAGAGAGTCAATATGATAGAATGAGAGAGGACTTTTACAACCATGCTCTCAAAAGAAAAAATAATCATCATAATAATAATAATCAAGTATTTTGTGATGGTTCATGTCAATGGCATTATCATTTCATGCACTCATTTTGTAAAGAACAACAAGCAAGCCAAAAGTCATAGCCATGAAATGATAGCCATGCAATGATGACGGTCAACAAGTCCAAACTAGTCAACCGGTCAACAAAGTCAACAAGTCAACAAAGTCAAACTTTCAACCCAACCATGGCACAATAATACTTAATTAATATTATTATTCATCATATTTCCTATTGTCATTAGGGTTTAGAAAAAGTCAACAGTCAACAACCCTAATGAGAATCCTCTGCCTCTGTCTCTGTCAACTGTGCATACACACTCGCATCCGTGTTCCGAGGAACACGAATACAAAGAGATCCTCTGCCTCTGTCTCTGTCAACTGTGCATACACACCCGCATCCTCGTTCCGAGGAACACGAATACAAACGAGATAAAACCAATCCCAAAACGTATATTAGGATCTGGCTTAAACCAAAGCCCGCTAGTAATAACTGCCCGGACACCAAACGTGCACAAGTGCGCAGATGTGACTGAACCCTGTCGCAAAACCATGCGACCTCTAATCCTTTTGCCTAAAGGCGAATAGTTCTCTGTGTGGGACACTAAAGACTCAACACTACGCTGGCAGTGGGTTTAACCATAGACCGCAAGCGGCACTAGCTGTGCGTAACGGCCCCCAGGTTGATGCCGATAAGAAGACTGGTGAGGTGAACCCATCAGAACTCCTACTGAGCCTGAATGTGGCAGTCTCCGTACAGTCCGGTCTGTTCGTATGAGAATATCGCATGGCGGGCCTAGGGGGCGGTAAACATCAGTCCCTTAATAGCTGTACAAGTCATGTCGGAGTGTAGCCCAGAACACCCTGAGATAACACTGGAAACCCACCAGTATATCTCGCTTGCCCTGGCCAGGGACGACTATGTGTAATGGCTCTCCTTGACACAACGCGATATCAACTCCCAATACCGGGAGAGACGAATCCTGTCTAACCGTCACTGCCTCCAAGTGCTTCGGGACTGCACCCAACTACTACCTGTTTGCACGACTCCTTTGAGCCCTGGTAGGGTAGTAATCAAAGTACAGTGGGAACACACTCGAGCTGAAGTGACAGTGTCAAGTCAGCGGACTAAGCTGTACTCATGTCACCTGGGAACTGATAACTGACGATAGGTATAGTACAAACCAACAGTTTCCGACGAGTCCTGTCCAGTGTACTCGTAACCTAACGAGCACCCGCATACTATCTCAAGTACGACGTACTGACGGCTGTGGGACGGACCGTCTCCCCTGCTGGGATGAGAAGCTCATACGCTAGTCTACTCCGGAGTTTCGATGCCCAGTCTCGATAGTCCTACGACTAGGGACCTGTATAAGGATGTTCTTGTGGATTACCCAGCCCCCACGAGTGTGACTGCCATCACAACGCTGGTAATCAAGCAAAGATCCTAAGGTCTCCACTAATGTGTATAGGTGATATACTAAAAGAAACACATGTACACATTAAAGTAGAAACAAACCAAGTAGCATACTACCATTTCGAGCAAGATTGTCTATACAACTGTGAATATCCCAAGCTTCCATTAAGTAATATACAAACTAGTATGATACAGTAATGGCCTCTAGGGCATATACACTAACAGAGATTGATATGAATAATGATGAATCAATTGATGATACCTCGGCTGAGACTTTTCCTTCCACATCTACTTCTACTTCTGACCCCAGTTCGTCTACCCCTCCATTTTCTTCCGAGCCTATTCTCCGTTTTCCTCAAGGCTCGAACCCTCAGCACACTTCTTCTAGTCCACCAAAGACGATCCCCACTCCTATTCTTAGATCTTTCCTACCCACACGATCTTCTCCAATGTTGGATCCCGCTATTGTTGCTAAAGCTCCTTATCCGAATCGGTTAAGGGGAAACAGACCAAGTCCGTAAATGGAGAAGATCACTGAAATTTTTAAATAAGTTAACATCAATTTCCCTCTCCTAGAAGCTATAAAACAAGTCCCGGCTTATGCGAAAATTCTCAAGGACTTGTGCACCAGGAAGAGGAAGACTCAAGTGCCAAAAAAGGTCGTCATGTCGAGTACTATAGACACAGCTTTTCCCCAACAATTATCTAGAAAACGTAAGGACCCTGGCTGTTGATTTTATGAAAAATTCAAGACTGTGTAAATCGAATAAAACGAATAAGTTTCTTTGTGTCGGTATTTAGAAAATTGAATAAAATTCACAATCAAAGAATTATATTTGACCGCAATCAATTACGGTGTCAATTGTAGATCGTAAGCGAGTGCGGATCGTCCACAGGGATTGTGCGATTCGTTTCTATGTTTGATTTGTTTGAATTGAAAAGTTAATAGAAAAGAAAAGAAAACATGATTCAAGATTTTATCAAATGTTTCAAGTGTCGCTATTCTAATCAAGAATCAAGAAAATGATAAATATCAAGAATCGAGTTTCGATAGAATTCCAATCACTTAGGGTTTCAAGATTTGTAATAAAGCTCGTAGGAATCGATTAGATTGTAGATGTGATGAAGATTAGAAATCAACTTTTCTTATCCATTAGCGAATGGATGCTAACACGATGTCGATTGATCGAGGTTTAAGGATCTTGCGAAGAATTAGGGTTCTTCGTCCTATCCTTTGTCCTTTCGATGAATCACATTCACTAGATAGCTTCTTGAAAATCCAATGATCGATCGTTGATTCTCTAGATCGTGCGAAAGAATCAAGAACCCATTTCACATCGATCTAGATCATCGATCATTCTATTTTCAAGAATTTACAATCGCTATAGGACTTAAGAAAACGTTTAAAGATTTATCAACATCATCATTCTACGATCATCTCGACTCCTCCACGAGCGGAGTTTATTCACACATCATCACAAAGAATGCATTCAAGAATTGAAATGAAATCATGATGCAAGAATTAAAATGTACACAAGTTTAAAGAATCTTCACCTTTATTATATCAACAAGAAGTTACAACTCTCAAGAATTACAAGAGGAAGGAACTTTGCTCGTCGAATCTTGCATCGCTCGGCTTCTTGAGTCTTGGATCGCTTTGACCTCGTGCTCCGATGAAGTCCGGCTTTGCTTCTAATGGGTTGTAGAAGACTTGTTTGGCTTGAACTCCATGAATCTTGAAGTGGGTATTTGTGGATTGGATTAGGGTTAGGGTTTGGAGGTGGTTGTTGTTGTGTAGAAGAAGAAGAACTAGGGTTTCTACTCAACAACAATGAATCAATGAATTAAATGGAATCGATTGAATGAATAATCCCTTACAAGTGAGCCTAGGGTCCTATTTATAGATTTCCCAAACCCTACGCCTTGAGTTTGAAATAGAAGTTCCCTCCAAAAGTTTGTTGAAAGACTTCTAGAAGTAGTTAGTTAGGCTTAGCTTAGGGTTTAAGCTAGGGTTTAAGGAGAAGTTTCTAGAATGATAGGCTAGTTTAGTGTAGGAACTCAAGGTTTGCTGATCTGGCAGAAGGTTCTGGGGCTTTCTGGAATTTGTTGTGTCATTCTGAGCTGTACACACTGAGGTAGGAGTTATGGTGCAAAATTGGGGTGATGAAGAGGCAATACCGCCGCGGAACCGCGGCACAAGCCGGCTCTGGCCGCGGTTCCGCGGCCATGTTGGCTCTTTGTGGCTTGGTTCTTCTGGTGTGGTCTTGGGATGATATTTGGAGCTTTATCTGGTGTGTTGATTTGTATTTGTCCCTTTGGATTGATACCAGAACTAAAATCATTGAGTTGGCGTAATGTTTGATCAGTACCATGTAAATTTTTGGCTTTTCTTCTGAGTTTTCCTGCATAGATCTCAAAAAAAGTGTTGCGCAATATAGGGATGATGCGATGCCATGAAATGCCGTCAATTTCTTTTATAGTGCCGGTTTTAGAGTCTAACACATGCAATCTGATATTTAACGACTGATTTGCTAATATGTGAAATATGAATACCGTACACTTCTAAATGAATGCAAATGATAGGGAAATTACTGGTTAAAAGATGCAATATTTTCGACTGATCAAATTCCCCCAAACTTAATTTCGATCGTCTCGAGCGAACTGTTTTATTAAAAAGAGAAGGAGAAAATAAAGAAAGAGAAAAACTAACTAGCACACTTTCGTAGGCAACACGATTGCACTGAGCACGTGCAACAAGCCTTTAAACCTCTAGGTGTCCCTAGTAGGAGGAGTGTTGTCTCCTGAGGGTTTTCAGCGGATTGCACCCACAAAATCCAATAATAAAAGGAAGATCATGAATATTACATTTAAAGAAAAGAATTGTAAAAGAAAAGCCTTGAAAATTAGGGTTTCCAACTAAACTAGCTTTTCGGTTGTTATGAGCCCTATCTTAATAGTCATGAAAAGATGTTAGAAATCACGTCCTCCCTCAACAAAACATCGTCTTATTCTTCATTCCTATCTTTCTTCCAAACATCGATCATATCACTCTGCGTGTGTGTAAAGGACATCCCTACACCCGGAGAATTCAATTCAAGCTATCATACTCTTGCCCATCAGCCTCAGTACTTTTTGAATTATGAATATTTAGATGAGATTGCTCACACACTTTCATGCGACCGTTAATACTTCTTGAGGTACTAACCGACCGATTACTCCTGTGCTTGCTTACTTGGTGTATTTTCCTCGTCTTGCACCACCTTAGGCATAGCAGTGACTCCCAGACCAGTTGGCCTTAGGGCACTAGGTGAAGAGGCACCCTCGCTATACATTTTTATTGCCCTCGGTGATAACAAAACCAGTGTTCATTTTTCTCACCACTTTATATTTTCTTCATTTTTTTATTTTTTTATTTCCTTCATACTTTTGGCTTTAAGACAAGAGCATTTCAAGGTATCCTCTACTATCCCAGGCTTTAAGACGTGTGTAAGTGCGAATAGCAGGGTATCAACGTTCAAAATGTTTGGCTTCTAGAATAGAAACTATTTTTCAGACTTATTTTTATCCTCGGATTAGTGACGTCTTTCATCTTACTAACCCTTGGGACAACGGCTCATAACTACTTTTTACTAGTTCGTATAAGAAAACTTCTAATTTTCTTAGTTTTCTTAAATTTTTCTAATCTCATGGATGTAATTGTTCACTATCTAATCTTTTATTATCTTATTTATGTACAAAAAAATATTTTTATCTTTTGAAAATTTTTCAAATTTTTATAGGTTTTCAAAAATGTTTTGTGCTTATGCAAAGTGATATGCAAATGATGCGAAAATAAGCACAAACCTCCCCCAAACTTGTTTTCAACAGTGTCCTCACTGTTGCCATCCGCTAAATCTCCAAAAAACCTGTAAGCTTGGGAGGAATTTATTAGTGGGGGCAAAATATTTAAGTGAAGAACTTCCCAAAACTTATTTTTGGCTCATCATTTTGTAAAAAAAAAAAATTTCTTTTCAAGAGCCAGAAAAATATACCCCCCCAAACTTGAGTTATGCAATGTTAATCTTTTGAAAATCACATGAGGGGGTCAAGAATTATTGGTCGATGCCGAGCTTTGCAAAGACCGAATATCAATACCAACCATTCAAAATTTTTATCAATGCAGTGCTCTGGTTGGTGGAAGAAGAAGTGTGGAAAGGTTAATTGGTGGAAGAGAATGTGTGTGTGTCTCATTTTGGAGAGACGATGCAGTGAGTGTAATGGATTACTCGCATTCTTCTTACAAGTCAGAAGAAGGGATGGAGGTTCAATTTTTATGATTGGAACCTGATTCATCTCAACACCCGTGTTATTCAGAAATGCGAGTTCATCAGCGAAGATCTCCTCAAAAGTTTCATCAATACCCCGAAGAATAATATCATCATAAAGTGCGGGGTGATCTTCAGACTCTAAAAACAGTTCATAATTAGTGTTGGTTGATGACCCGGACATTTCGGTGGAAGAGTCCGTATGTGTAAGATACATAGTTGGGTCAAACGACATAAGAAAAGAGTCTAGATCAGTATCATGAGGATCATCAAATTCGCTGCTGTCGACATCCATTAAGTTGACAGAACAGATTTGAGCAGTAGGTTCGGAGGGTACACTTCCCAACTTGTAAATGTTCATCTCAATTGTCCTCTTCCCGAAGGATAGGGTCATAGAACCGTTACGACAATTGATGATAGCGTTGGAAGTGGCCAAAAAGGGGAGACCTAAAATCACCGGAATTTGATTCCGTGAGTTCGCTACAGGCTGTGTATCAATTACAATAAAGTCCACAGGGAATATAAATTCCCCGATTTTTATTAACACATCCTCCAGTTCACCCCTAGGTTTGGTGATTGATCGGTCAGCCATCTGGAGAGTGCAAGGAGATGGCTTCAACTCTCCGATCCCTAACTGCTCATAGACTGAGAAAGGAAGCAGGTTAACACTTGCCCCAAGGTCTAGTAGAGCACGGTTGATGTGTTTCTCCCCAATAGAGATGGAAATCGTAGGATAGCCAGGATCGTTACGTTTCCTCGGTAATTGCTGGGGGAAAACCGTGTCTACAGTCTTTGCCATGAATATCTTCTTGGGCATTTGTTTCTTCCTCTTTCTAATGCACAAGTCTTTACGAACTTTCGCATATGCGGGGACTTGTTGGATAGCATCTAGAAGAGGGATGTTTATGTTAACCTGTTTAAACATCTCAGTGATCTTCTCCATATGTGGACTTGGTGTGTTAGCCCTTAACCGATTAGGATAAGGTGCTTTAGCAATAAGCGCTGGGTCCATCATAGGAGAAGGAAGTGTGTGTGGAACTGATCTCAGAATAGAAGTGGGGATCGTCCGTGGAGGAGTAGAAGAGGTGGGCTGAAGTGGCGAGCCTTTTGGGAAACGAAGAATAGGCTCGGAAGAAGGTGGTGGGGTAGAAGAACTGGGGTTAGAATTAGAAGTAGAAGTGGACGGAAAGGTCTCAGCCGGGGTGTTGATAGGATTTTCAATATCATCAATCTCTTCCCCAACGTGATTGTCAAGCACTCTTCCAGATCTCAACGTGGTGATTGCATTCACATGATGTGAATAGCCAGGATTGGGTAAGGGTTGAGCTGGAAGTTTTCCTTTCTCTCTTGCACTTATTTCGGCTTTTAATCGTGCAATTTCTTCTTCCATCGATTTAATACTCTCGTTTTGGGACGCAGAGTTTTTCTAAATTTTATCGACAGAAGACTTCATTTCAGCCGAAACTTGCATGATATTTGTTAAGACCAAATTCATGTATTGTGCAAAAGAAGAGGATTCTTCAGTTCCGGTCAACTGTAAAGGACTAGACAGTGCAGGGGTGTTGACCGGATTTTGAAAGTTATGTGCTTGAAAAGGGTGCTGACTCAATTGAAGTTGTGGTTGCTGTTGTGGTGGAGGGACCCTTTGGAAATTGTTTTGGTTTGGAACCGTCTTTTGAGATTGTGATTGGTTCCAAGCAAAATTAGGGTGATTCCTCCAACCTTGATTATATGTGGAAGAAAATGGATCGTTTCTAGGTCTTTGAAATGTGGCATTGGTATGCTCATGACCTTGAAACGGAGAATTTCGTGGACATTCTTCCGTCAAATGAGAAGGATCAGAACAGCATCCACATACAGTTTTGGAAAGTGACATTTGATTAAGGGAGGTAGCTAAAAATTTGTTTTCCATAGTCTCGAGTTTCTTGTGTATAGCTGAAATGTCAGCTCTAACTCCTATGGAAACATCCGATTGGTTATTGCCACTCCTAAATGATGGACTTTCCCACCGTAAAGATTTTTCAACGAAATCTTCTAAGTATTTCCAAGCTTCCCCATCGTCTTTGTTCATAAAATTTCCTTGACACATGTTTTTAAGACTCTGTTTAGTGTTAGGGTTATTGCCCTCATATATGATTCGGCACAGTTCCCTTCTCGGGATTCCGTGATGTGGGCATTGAACCAACAGATCCTTAAATCGGTCAAGATATTTTGAAAATGGTTCATTTGGAAGCTGATTGAATTGATTTATTTCGCTGCGGACTCGAGCTGTCTTGTGATTAGGGTAGAATTTCTTAAGGAACGCCGCTACGAATTCTTCCCAATTTGTGATTGAGTGTGCGGTGGTGTTATATAGCCACTTCTCGGCTATATCGTACAAAGTAAATGGAAGAAGTCGTAGACGCATAGCATCCACTAAAAATTATGACGTACCCATCATTGCGCATACGTTTTCAAATTTGGTAATGAAAACGTAAGCGTCCTCAGTCTCGAGACCATGGTATTTGGGTAGAAGGTTGATGTATTGGGGTTTAATTTCAAAATTTTCCCCGTTGGCTGGTGGAATGGAAAGACAGGTGGAAAGGGGACCTCGTGTAAGATAGCACCTCTCTTGGGGAGAGATGCGGGGTGGATTCTGCGCACCAACGGACGGCGGCAGATTAGGGTTAAAGAAATTCGATGGAGGTGGATCCATCGATGTGGGTGTGGTAGTGGGTAAAGAAGAAGTAAATGGAGAAATACCGACTTCGGAGTCGATAAAGGGTACGCGGACTAAACGAGCACTAGAATCCCGTGTCCAGCCTATCTTGCACTAAAAAGGGTTAGTACAAGTGGCAGCGTTGACTTATAATTTGGGGTAAATGAATGTGGTGTTTGTTTTTGAAAAAGGGACGGATTTTTGAAAAAATGATGCGACACAACAAATGCAGCAACAAAAACCCTAGAATCTAGTGGTCACCTAGGTCCGGCTCTATACCGCTCCTAACTGCCAAAAGACAAGTCGCAAGATAGAATCCTCCACTGCCTCTTTGTCCCCCTGTGGCCAGGTAAGTGCCAGGTAAGTGGGAAGGTACTCCACTACGTAAGTAGTGGGCCTAATTAATAACCACTAGCCTTCGACACACTTTCCTTAGGCACCAAAAGAAAACGCGGATAAGCAATGAATTACCCACGGCCTTCTTCTGTCCTAAGTGAGCGCGACGGTCTTTAGAGTCATCTCTAGATATTTTTTAATTAATGAGGGTCAATGAGGATGCAAGTTTTGCGATTTTTGGGGCCTAGGAAGGGTAATGAACTCCCCACCTAATTTGGATTTGGCCGTGTCCCTTAATATCCGTATTTGTTATGCAAACAACCAAGAAACAAAAACACGCACAAATTTAATTTTGCTTTTTAGCGGCGCTGCGATTTTTGCAAAGAAGCCTGCAGAAAATTATTAGTTGAAGCTAAAAAGAGGAGAGAGGAGAAGGTAAGAAATCACCTGAAGCAAAATTTTCACAGAGAAGCCCCAAGAATACCGCGGTTCCGCCGCATATGGGTGCTATTGCCGCCCTTCCGCGGTCAAACAGTGGGAACACTGCACAAAATTTCACTAGGGAGCTTCTGTAGACTCCCTATGCTCTCTGGTATATCCCAAAAATTATTTCACATTCACAGCAAGCTCCAGATCTCCTTGCAATAAACCACAACAAATCGTTTAGGGTTTGTGCGAATTTCGATCTCAAGAAATGTAATGGAATAAATCTTTCAATTCAAACTTCAATATAAAACGAATTAGCGCGAGATCCCCGGCAACGGCGCCATTTGATTTTATGAAAAATTCAAGACTGTGTATATCGAATAAAACGAATAAGTTTCTTTGTGTCGGTATTTAGAAAATTGAATAAAATTCACAATCAAAGAATTATATTTGACCGCAATCAATTACGGTGTCAGTTGTAGATCGTAAGCGAGTGCGGATCGTCCACAGGGATTGTGCGATTCGTTTCTATGTTTGATTTGTTTGAATTGAAAAGTTAATAGAAAAGAAAAGAAAACATGATTCAAGATTTTATCAAATGTTTCAAGTGTCGCTATTCTAATCAAGAATCAAGAAAATGATAAATATCAAGAATCGAGTTTCGATAGAATTCCAATCACTTAGGGTTTCAAGATTTGTAATAAAGCTCGTAGGAATCGATTAGATTGTAGATGTGATGAAGATTAGAAATCAACGTTTCTTATCCATTAGCGAATGGATGCTAACACGATGTCGATTGATCGAGGTTTAAGGATCTTGCGAAGAATTAGGGTTCTTCGTCCTATCCTTTGTCCTTTCGATGAATCACATTCACTAGATAGCTTCTTGAAAATCCAATGATCGATCGTTGATTCTCTAGATCGTGCGAAAGAATCAAGAACCCATTTCACATCGATCTAGATCATCGATCATTCTATTTTCAAGAATTTACAATCGCTATAGGACTTAAGAAAACGTTTAAAGATTTATCAACATCATCATTCTACGATCATCTCGACTCCTCCACGAGCGGAGTTTATTCACACATCATCATAAAGAATGCATTCAAGAATTGAAATGAAATCATGATGCAAGAATTAAAATGTACACAAGTTTAAAGAATCTTCACCTTTATTATATCAACAAGAAGTTACAACTCTCAAGAATTACAAGAGGAAGGAACTTTGCTCGTCGAATCTTGCATTGCTCGGCTTCTTGAGTCTTGGATCGCTTTGACCTCGTGCTCCGATGAAGTCTGGCTTTGCTTCTAAAGGGTTGTAGAAGACTTGCTTGGCTTGAACTCCATGAATCTTGAAGTGGGTATTTATGGATTGGATTAGGGTTAGGGTTTGGAGGTGGTTGTTGTTGTGTAGAAGAAGAAGAACTAGGGTTTCTACTCAACAACAACGAATCAATGAATTAAATGGAATCGATTGAATGAATAATCCCTTACAAGTGAGCCTAGGGTCCTATTTATAGATTTCCCAAACCCTACGCCTTGAGTTTGAAATAGAAGTTCCCTCCAAAAGTTTGTTGAAAGACTTCTAGAAGTAGTTAGTTAGGCTTAGCTTAGGGTTTAAGCTAGGGTTTAAGGAGAAGTTTCTAGAATGATAGGCTAGTTTAGTGTAGGAACTCAAGATTTGCTGATCTGGCAGAAGGTTCTGGGGCTTTCTGGAATTTGTTGTGTCCTTCTGAGCTGTACACACTGAGGTAGGAGTTATGGTGCAAAATTGGGGTGATGAAGAGGCAATACCGCCGCGGAACCGCGGCACAAGCCTGCTCTGGCCGCGGTTCCGCGGCCATGTTGGCTCTTTGTGGCTTGGTTCTTCTGGTGTGATCTTGGGATGATATTTGGAGCTTTATCTGATGTGTTGATTTGTATTTGTCGCTTTGGATTGATACCAGAACTGAAATCATTGAGTTGGCGTAATGTTTGATGAGTACCATGTAAATTTTTGGCTTTTCTTCTGAATTTTCCTGCATAGATCTCAAAACAAATGTTGCGCAATATAGGGATGATGCGATGCCATGAAATGCCGTCAATTTCCTTTATAGTGCCGGTTTTAGAGTCTAACACATGAAATCTGATATTTAACGACTAATTTTCTAATATGTGAAATATGAATACCGTACACTTCTAAATGAATGCAAATGATAGGGAAATTGCCGGTTAAAAGATGCAATATTTTAGACTGATCAGCTGTCCCACAATTTCTATTTCTATTGTGGGTAAACACATTAACCGTGCTCTACTTGATCTTGGTGCAAGTGTTAACCTGCTTCCTTACTCGGTTTATGAGCAGTTAGGGATCGGAGAGTTGAAATCAGCTCACTGCACTCTCCAGATGGCTGACCGATCAATCACCAATCTTAGGGGTGAACTGGAGGATGTGTTAATAAAAATCGGGGAATTTGTATTCCCTGTGGATTTTATTGTTCTTGATACACAACCTGTAGTGAACCCACGGAATCAAATTCCGGTGATCCTTGGTCGCTCCTTTTTGGCCACTTCCAATGCTATAATCAACTGTCGTAATGGCTCTATGACCTTATCCTTCGGGAAGATGTCAATTGAGCTTAACATTTACAAGTTGGGAAGTGTACCCTCTGAACCTTCTGCTCAGGTCTGTTCTGTCGAATTAATGGATGTCGACAGCAGTGAATTTGACGAGCCTCATGATACTGATCTTGACTCTTTTCATATGTTGTTGATTGACCCAACTATGTATCATACACATACGGACTCTTCCACCAAGTTGTCCGGGTCAACATCTAACACTGATTATGAACCGTTTTAGGAGTCTGAAGATCACGCTACACTGTTTGATGACATTATTCTTCGGGGAATCGATGAGAGCTTTGAGGACATTTTCGCTGATGAAATCGCATTTTTAGCAAATACGGGTGTTGAGATGAATCATCTCCCAAACAAAGAAATTGAACCTCCACTCCTTCTTCTGGACAATCACAAGAATGCGAGTAATCCATCATCACAATCACTGTGTCATCTCTCCAAAACGAGACGCAAACCCTCTCCTTCACACTACTTAACTCTTCCCCACTTCTTCCTGGCTCCAAATAACATGTTCTTCCACCAACCGATGCACTACACCGAAAAAATCTTCGAATGGTTGGTGTTGACTTTCGGTCTTTGCAAAGCTTGGCATTGACCAGTAATTTTGACCCCCTCTTGTGATTTTCAAGGCTTAACATTGTTTGGGGGGTATAATCTGGCTCTTGAAAATAATTTTTTTTACTCAAAATGGTGAGCTAAAGAATAAGTTTGGGGGAGGATTTTCACGATCATATTTCATGCCCCCGTTAATAAATTTCCTCCCAAGCTTACAGGTTTTTGTGATTTAGCAGAATACAACAGTGAGGACACTGTTGTAAACAAGTTTGGGAGAGGTTTGTGCTTATTTACGCATCACTTTGCATCATACTTTGCTTAAGCACAAAGCATATAAAACATATATAAAAAAAATTAAAAAAATTTTTAAAGATAAAAATATTTAATATTTAATTTTATAATAAAAGATTAGATAGTGAAAAATTACATCCAAAAGATTGGAAAAATTTAAGAAAACCAAGAAAGTTAGAAATTTTCTTAAACGAAACTAGTAATAAGTAGTTATGAGCCGTTGTCCCAAGGGTTAGTAAGATGAAGGAAGTCACTAATCTGTGGATAAAAATAAGTCTGAAAAATAGTTCATATTCTGGAAGTCAAACATTTGAATATTGATACCCTACTATACGCACTTACACACGTCTTGAAACTCGGGATAGTAGAGGATACCTTGAAATGCTCTTGTCTAAAAGCCAAAGTATGAAGGAAATAATAAATGAATAAAAGATAAAATGGTATAGAAAAATGAACACTGGTTTTGTAAACACTAAGGCAACAATAAAAAAATATAGCGAGGGTGCTTCATCACCTAGTGCCTTAGACCAACTGGTTTGGGAGTCACTGCTAAGCCTTAGGTGTTGCAAGGCGAGAAAAATACTAATACACCTAATCAGCAAACACATGAGTAATCGGTCGGTTAGTACCTCAAGAAGTATTAACGGTCTCATGAAGTGTGAGCAAATCCATCTAAATATTCACTGATTAAAAAGTACCGAGGTAGATGGACAAGAGTATGATAGCTTGAATTGAATTCTCCGAGTGTAGGGATGCCTTTTACACACACGTAGGGGTATATGATCGATGTTTGGAATAAAAATAGGAATGAAGAATAAAAGCGATGTTTTATTAAGGGACGTGATTTCTAACATTTTTTCATGAATATTAAGATAGGGCTCATGACAACTGAAAAACTAGTGTAGTTGGAAACTCTAATTTTCAAAGTCTTTCTTTTACAATTCTTATTTTTAAATGTAACTTTCACGGTCTTCCTTTTATTATGGGATTTTGTGGGTTCAATCAGCTGAAAACCCTCAGGAGACAACACTCCTCCTACTAGGGACACCTAGAAGTTTAAAGGCTTGTTGCACGTGCTCAGTACAATCGTGTTGCCTACGAAAGTATGCTAGTTAGTTTTTCTTTTTCTTTCTAATAAAAGATGTTTGCTCGAGACGACTAAAATTAAGTTTGGGGGAATTTGATCAGTCGAAAATATTGCATTCTTAACACATCAATTTCCTTATTCTTTGTAATCATCTAAAGGTGTTTGGTATAAATATAGCACATATTAGCAATTCGTCTGCAAAATATCAAATAACATGTGTTATACATTATAACCAGCATTATGAGGGAAATTGTGTGTTTATTACTACCCGCATGATCTTTGTATATCAACACTTGTCTCGAGATTGTGTGTAGGAAATTCTCCAGGTAAAAGAGCCGGAACTGCTAAAAAAATGCTGATAAAATGCATCAAGTCCAAGACTTGTATCTGGCAGTAAACAAGAAAGTAGAAAAATATTCCAGACACCAGGAAAGTGCCATAAAGCCAACACAAATAAACACTGGAAGTTTCTTTCACTGATTCCACCATACGGCCGCGGATCCGCGGCCGTTCTGACTCGTCGGCGGTGGAAACTTTTTACAGAGGCTTCTTTTCAACGGCCAAACTTATTCAAGACGCTTCAAATCTCCAGAAGCTTCCCTCTAAAAGCCAAGCTTCTCATGCAAGTTAGATAACTACCTTAATCTAGAATCTTCCTACAACTACCTAGCTTCCTATGCAAGCTTCATAACAACCAAGCTTCCAAGGGAAGATAGACCTAGCTTCTAGGGGAAGCTAAAGGGAAAACTATAAAAAGGCACCCAGGGCTTCATTACAGAGGTTGTTCATTAATTGAGTGGTTGAATATTGAGCCAAATTTCCACAAGTTGAGTGACACAACTTGTGATCCAAAACCCTAATCCAATCTAAATCCAAAGACAAATTAAGATCCATTGAGAAGCGAATCAAGCAAGAAAATGAAGATCCTTTGAAGCAACGCCGACCTTCATCCGAGCAAGAGATCCATGACGTTCCGCGACTCAAGAAGATCGATGCAAAGCTAAATTCGACGATTTAGTTCCTCCTCAAATCTTGTAATCTTTGAGTGAATTATACCTAAACGTTGATAAATAAAAGGTGAAAATTCTAAATCTTGCTTTTCTTTACATTCTTGCATTATGAAAAGTGATAGATTCTTGATTCTTTTCTTTTTCATGATGTATGAGTGAAATCTCCGCTTGTAGCGGAATCGAGAGAATAGGTAGATGATGTTGATGAAATTCTTGAACAATTCTTAAGTCTTATGAGTTGTGTAAACTTTAGGAAATTGAATCATTGAAAACCTAATTTGAGCGAGATCGATTTCTTCGCTCCAAATTAGAGATCAACGATCGGTGATTTAATTTGCTAGAGGCTAGAGTTTGAATGATAATCAATGAAAGGACAAGGGATGATGATGGAGAAACCCTAGTTTCTTCAATAGATCCCTAAATCTCATTGATTGTCATCGATCTAGTAACAAATTTTCAATAGATAAGAATTTGTAATCCTTAGTATTCATCATCACTATCAATTGGATCGATTCCGATAAGCCTCTTTACAAATCTTGATAATTCAAACGATTTGGACATTTTCTTGATCTTTATTGATTTTTGATTTTAGATCTTGTTCTGATGGTTCTTGAAACTAAATTTCACAAATATTGAATCATTTTCTTTTATCTTTTAATTTTCAACTCAACTAAAACAAATTCGAACAAATCACACTTTCTCAGTGGACGATCCGCATTCACCAACGAACCTACAATAGACACCGTCAATTGATTGCGGTATAAATTTTTTTGGTTGTGAAACTTTTCTAAATACACACGAAGAGATGATCAATCACTCTCCCATTTGCTTTCTTTCATTTTCCTTCAACTCATATCTCCCTCCACCTCCACCTCCAATTATCATCTCAAAATCTTCATCAAAACCCTACACCCTCTTTATTAAAGTTGATCCCCACCTCACCCTCAACACAATGGACCAATCAAAGTTGGATTTTGGAAGCTTTGGACAAGCTAGGGTTTTTCTTGAGTTTCTAAATGAGGTATATCTTCTTTCATTTAGTTTAGTTTTTAGTTCTTTATAACCAAGTTTAGTTAGAAGTTAATTTGGTTTGGTTATGCGATGTTTGGAAATTCCTAGAGAGGGTTTGGGTGACATGTGGACTTGTGATCTGGAGTGAGTATGTACAAGATCCTAGAGATCGATTTGTGGACCTATAAAAGAGAATATGAACTTAAGATTTGTTTCGTGTCGGTTTTGTGAGGTATTGTGTGCCTACAGGGAATTTGGAGCAACCCGGAAAGTTTTTGAGAAAAACTAGCAACTCCATTAACCTAATTAAGACACTAGGAGACCACCCGGCAAGTACGAACCCCAACGGAGCCTACAGGGCCGAGCATGCCAGATTTTCATGCTATGTGGTCGGCCAAATTTTGGTGTTTGGTGTCTAGGTTTGGTCTGTAGCTCGGTTACTTCATATAAAACCCCACTGCATTGCTAGTTTAGCTTCATTTTACCTGAAATGAAATCTGGGAGTGATTTCTTAAGTTGCTGTTTATGTTTTACGTATTTCGGAATTCTTGGTTTTAGTATTTGATATTGTATTGGGTCGTTGGATGTTGTACGTCAACGACAAGGGTTGTTTGGTTGTTTTGCATGCGTAGGCTATAGGTTCTAACCTATGAGCGCACCGTGTACCGTATTGGTTTTCCGGACTTGATGTTAATAGCATTGCAACTATGTATTTATTGTAGCTACCTTCGCGTGGATTCCGAGACAACGGATCATGGCGTCATCGACTTTGGCAAGCAAGGATCAAGGTGAGTAGATCTATATCTACGGGGGAAGTCGGGTGGATGGCGTATAGCACCCCCTCAAATTTTGATGGAAACCGATATATAGGATATGGTTAAGGAAACCTATATTAGGAAACTAAGGATATAGTTAAAAGGATAGTTAGAAGTTATATGATATGATTAATATGTGATGACTAGATTTGAGATATCAATATGATGAGATAAGATGATACGAGCGGATACGATTGATATAAGATTTATAGTGGCATGTTGTGAGAACGTTATATACAATAAGATATGAAATTTATGCAAAGTAACAGGATATGAGATTTGATACGGATGTGGCTTGAGATATATCCATATTTATGAAAATAATGAGTGGTATGCCGTACGAGACTTGAGATCCGTACCCTCATTGTCGTATAGGTTGATAGATCCCTATTTTTGTTAAATCTTACGTACGAAGGATTACCGTACACGATGTGAGTTACCGGATGGATGATCCGCACTCGTGATTTGAGGATGCTGTTCGATGATATTGCCGTATTGGATACTATTAGACTAAATAGCCAACGTAAATGTGTCATCCGAACCATATATATTTCCAAACTGAAGAATCGTATGCATATCTTAAATAGATACCTTGAGGGGCGTAACAGATTTTCAAATGATGTCTTTTCCTTAAAAACACCGTAGCCCCTACTTTCCAAACTACGATTCGCATCTTTAAAAACTGATCGTATGGTTCGTGTGTAGATGTTAGATTAGATGCGTGTGCTTATAGCATTTCATTTACGATGTACCTTATGCTGCGTTTATGTAATTTTCATTGCATTATATATACCTGTGCTAGTACACCTACACCATTATCGATGATGCGTATGTTACACTTACATAGATTGGCCGGCTCACACACTTCATCATCGATAATTGCCATGTCACTTACACAGTAGAATTGCTATATCATGCTATTATATTTTTATGCTCACATTATGATGATATGCCCATGCTCACATCATTGTTCCATATTGCATGATATACGGATATTCTTACATTTTGTTATATGTCGCATATACCATGCTTTATGATTATACGCATTGAGATATGCCATTTTCATGTGATTTCTGGATTTGAGAACCATGGTTATTTCAAAAGAAAGTATGTATTTTTTTAAAAACCCGGTTTCTCTTGATATGTTATTTCGAGATGTCCACCATACGTTTTCTCGGTTCTGAGATGTGTGATATGTGAAACCCGATTCGAGGAGTTGGATGATCCGTTTGCGGGTTCATGGTGGACCCGATATAGTACCCCGGGTCAAGAAAGGAATGTCACGCAGTAGACGATGAGCCTGGCAGAGTGACTACTACCTACCGGTGATTTGTTGGACCTGGTGGTTATCCGAAGGATACCGACCAGAGTCGAGAGATGGATATGGGCCAATTCGTTCTGCCGGAGCCCGAGTGCCGATCCCGCAGACAGAGCCCGTGAGCCGATCCGGACTGACGGAGCTCGAGATATGAGGATTTACGTGTCGATGCTGGACACGGGTTTCATGATATTTCGAGTGTCGATATTGGACACTCAGGTTCCTTGATTTTGATGTGTCATTGATGGACACACGTTGATTTATATCTTCATATTTACATGCATGATGTTGTTGTGTCATTGGTGGACACGTGGATGAGATCCACATGCATACATGCATGATTATATGGTTGGATGATATCCACATGCATATAGGCATTTGAGTATATTGTTGGCACATATGCAGATACGGTCACCCTAGATATCATAGTATTACCTTTATGATATAGTTGACCTAGGAATCGTTGTTTATTTCGATTTCTACCTAATGATGTTTTCTACTCACGAGTTGGCAACTCACCCCCGTTGTGCCACAGTTCTTGCAGGTTGACTGCATGGATCAGTAGCGGCATCGCTGGCACACAGCTGCTTTTGGGTGTTTTGCTTTGGTAGGTGGTACATGTTGGATCGTACCATTCTTGTATTTACTATTCCATTGTATCTAGTTAACTCTATCAAATCAGAAACTAGTATTTGTATATGTAGTAAGACTTAGCAAGACTTGTAGTTGCGAGACTTGGAGCGATAGGTTGTATGTTCGCTTGGTGGGTTGATGTCTTGTTTTTCTTTATTCTTGTGTTGATCTTCGCCATTGGGCGTCGTATACATATATTTTTGTCTTGCGTGGTTGTTATTCCGCCGATGGGCGAAGAGCTAGATCCCGCTTGGGGATGCCTTTTATATTATCATGTGTATGTGGTTTTGTATCAAAATATACAAAGGAGGTGCTGCCCAAATTTTTAAAAGACGAAACATGTTTTCAACTAGTAACATCCACTTGTATTTTTCATGTTCCAGTATTTATGCATTTAAGAAAACCTTTGATTTCATTATACCTTTATTTCAAAACTTCACCTCTTTTATTTTCTTAAAAAGGTTTAGATTTCTGGGGTTCGGCTTACTTGAATTACGTTACGCCTTTAGACGTGGCGTGATTTAAGTTCCAGTCACGAACAAATTTTCGGGTCGTGACAATTATAATATACAATCATGTACAATAATGGACTCTAGGGCATACATACAACTAACAATCTCCCACTTGCACTAAGTCCAGTTGTTGTAGTATCTCATATCCAACATCCTAAAGAGTTTCTCAAATTATATCTGTGGGATGGCCTTCGCGAGTGGATCCACCATGTTATTCTTTGTGTCAACTCTCCTGATCTCGATCTCCGGACGATCACCTATCTCCCGGATCAGGTGATACCACCTCAGAATATGTCTGGATCGCTGATGGGACCTGGGTCCCTTGGCTAAACCCATAGCTCCATTGTTATCACAATATAAAGGTATTGAATGCTCAAAGGATGGAACCACACCAAGTTCAGTTATGAACTTCTTCATCCAGACAGCTTCTTTGGTGGCATCGTTGGCAGCGATGCATTCAGCCTCCATCGTCGAGTCTGCCACGGTATCTTACTTGGAACTCTTCTAACATACCTCCCCTCCATTGAGGGTGAAGACAAAACCCGAGACTGTTTTACAGTTGTCCTTATCACTCTGGATGCTCTAATCGGTAAAGGACTCGACATAGAGTTCACCGTTACCATACACCAAGAACACTTCTTTAGTCCTTCTGAAGTACTTAAGAATGTTTTTCACAGCTGTCCAGTGATTCTCCTCAGGATGTAAGTGTTAGTGTATATGCCCTATAGGCCATTACTGTATCATACTAGTTTGTATATTACTTAATGGAAGCTTGGGATATTCACAGTTGTATAGACATTCTTGCTCAAAATGGTAGTATGCTACTTGGTTTGTTTCTACTTTAATATGTGCATGTGTTTCTCTTAGCACATCGCTTATACATATTAGTGGAGCCCTTAGAATCTTTGCTTGATTACCAGCGTTGTGATGGCAGTCACACTTGTGGGGGCTGGGTAATCTACAAGCACATCCTTATACAGGTCCCTAGTCGTAGGATTATCGAGACGGGGCATCGATACTCCGGAGTAGACTAGAGTATGCGCTTCTCATCCCAACAGAGGAGATGGTCTGTCCCACAGCCATCAGTACGTCGTACTGGAGATAGTATGTGGGTGCTCGTTAGGTTACGAGTACACTGGACAGGACTCGTCGGGAACTGTTGGTTGGTACTATACCTATCGTCAGATAATGGTTCCCAGGTGACAGGAGTACAGCTTAGTGCGTCGACTTGACACTGCAACTTCGCTTCGAGTGTGTTCCCACTGTACTTTGATTACTACCCTACCATGGCTCAAAGGAGTCGTGCAAACAGGTAGTAGTTGGGTGCAGTCCCGAAGCACTTGGAGGCAGTAGCGGTTAGATTGGATTCGTCTCTCCCAGTATTGGGGGTTGATATCGCGCTGTATCTAGGAGAGCCATTACCCAAAGTCCTTGGCCAGGGCAAGCGAGAATTACTGGTAGTGTTTCCAGTAGTTTCTCAGGGTGTTCTGGGCTACACTCCGGCACGACTTGTACCGCTATTAGGAGTCTGACGTTTACCGCCCCCCTAGGCCCGACATGCGATACTCATAGACGAACTGACTTGACCGTACGGAGATTGTCACATTCAGGCTCAGTAGGAGTTCGGATGGGTTTAGCTGATCGGCCTTCTTATCGACATCTACCTGGGGACCGTTACGTACAGCTAGTGCCGCTTGCGGACTGTGGTTAAACCCACTGCCAGCGTAGTGTCGAGTCTTTAGAGTCCCATACAGAGAGTTTCCCTGCACTGGGTGAAAGGTGTAGAGGCCGTATGGTTTTACGGCAGGGCTACGTTCACTTACGTACACTTGTGCACATATGCTGTTCGGGCAGACAATGCTAGTGGGCTCTGGTTTAAGCCGGATCCTAGTATTGTATGGATGGATTAGTTTTGTTTTCTGTGCATTCGCATTCTACGGAATGCGGATGCGGGTGTGTATGGACGGTTGTGAGGAGCGAAGAAGAAGGAGGTGCCTCATTAGGGTTTTGACCATTGGTTCGGTCAAAACCATTATGAGGTGAGGAAAATATTTACTGATCTTTTTAATGATAATTGTGTTATGGCTAATTGCTTTGACCATTTGATCATGCTTGACCTTTTGACCTAGTTGACCATTGTTGACTTGGACTTTTCTTGAGAGCACTAGATCTTTCTTTTGCTTTTGGCTTTGGATTTGATTTGAGATGATAATGGTCAAATCAACGTAGCCATCAACTTTATCATGATAAGAGATTAGTAATTATAATGTTTATGGATGATTATCTCTTGCTCATTCTCTCTCTTCAAGTGAGAGCTCCCATGGTTCCTCCTTCTTCTTCCTCTCTTGATTTTTCTATAGCTCTCATGTGTTGAGAAAAATAGAAACAAAATAGACAAACAAATCCACCATCATCTTCTATACCACCTAGGACTTCAAGAATAGCAAACTTGTTGCCCTAGTTACCCCGGCTTGAGGTGGAGCTCGGACTACAGACTTTCGGGTGGATCGTCTTCGACTCTAGGAGGCCGCGGAGGTGACTAAGATCCGGATCGATCCTTGGAGCTTGCATGGACGAGGAGGACAGCGGAAAGAAGACCCGAAGGACTTGTTGCATGAGGTATAATCTCCTAAGCATAGTAGATAGAACCTCTTGTTGTTTGATAGCAATGGTTTGGCAAAGATTCTCAAAATTTAGTCCATGTTACCTTGTGTTAAAATTTTGTTTTTTACCTATTCCGCCTCCCCGTAAGCACCGTGGTGGGTAACGTGGACTTACAGTGGTATCAGAGCCTCGCTAAACCATTACTAACTTGTTAGCAAAGTGTTAAAAATTCGATCGCCGGAAAAAATCGCAAAATACGTCAAAAATTGCACTTTTCTGTCGATTTTAAAATCTAGTCCAAAATTTTTTCCAGGGACCTTAAAAATACGTGCAGGCTTTTTTAAGGACAGACAAGAAAATTGAGCCCGTGAATAGGTCAAACCGCCGCGGAAGCGCGGCCAAACTAAGGGTTTGGCCGCGGATCCGCGGCCGAGTTGACGCCGAGTCAACTCAGTTTTCCTGCATCATGTCCAGATTTCTATTTTATGATTTTTATGATAGTTTGTTTCTGCCCAGATTTTTCTGAGTACTGTGTTGTGCTTGGGGTAGTTTCAAATCAAGTTATCGATCTAAATTCTAAGTACTTTTGCTAATCGGATCTTCTGTAATGTGATATATGTATTGAACGTCTACTAATCGCTATACGTCGATTAGTAGGGGTTATACATATCTGTGATTTGTGATGTTGGTTTGTGTATATGAACTTGTTGAATTGTCGCGGATGAATAGCCGGGGTTTGCGATATGAGAGTTTATTTATCTTTCATTCGATGTAAAATTTGTAATTTGATGTAATATTATTTTATGGCCGCACATCCAGGTTGAGGTTGTAGCCGCCATTGTATATTATTTCTTTTACTGTTTTTGCTCCTAGGATAGACCCAAGGTGGGGTGCACAAACTACCGGGTACTTTGAAGTGCCGAGTGGCCTACTCACATTGTTGAGGGAGGTTGCTTCACTTCGGGTACTTGGCGGGTAGTTTGCCGCACCCGTACTGTAAGTCCATGCTACCTCTCCCGGTACTTTCGGGCATGCGGAATTTGGTGAAAAACAATTTTCTAGAGGTGGTAACATGGACTCAAAACCGGATCTTTGTTAAACATCTAACCAACAACCTAACTATGAGTTGTTAACTACTCGGTTAGGGGGTTATACCTTTCTTTTCTTGAACTCCTTCGTCTTCAAGCCTCGATGGTTGTCCGAATCGGCTTCTCCCCGTCGTCTCCTTGCGCCGAAGATAGATCCACCTGAAAGCTTCTACCTTTGGCTCCTTCTTCGAACTTTGAAGAAACTAGTTCACTCGGTTTGCTAAACCTTATGAACTAGAGTGAGTAGAGAAGAGTTAGTTTGGGATTTTATCTATGGTTCTTGGTTCTCAACTCATGAGACAAGTGAACCATAGACTCAAGAGAGGGAGAGCAAGAGGAGGAAGATGAGAGCTCAAGAACAAGAGAGAGAATGAGCATGAAAGAATGAGAGAAGACTTTTCTCATTTTGCTCTCATAATCCAAAACCATCATAACACATCATAGCAATCAAGTATTATGTGATGGTTTAAGCAACAATAGCCATATCATTTCATGCACTCATTTTGCACAAGAGAGCAAGCAAGCAAAAGTCTTTGCCATGAAATGATAGCTATTGTTATCATGATGGTCAACTAGTCAAGCCTAGTCAACCGGTCAACAAGTCAACAAAGTCAATCCCTCAACAACCATGTCACCATAATACTTAATTAATATAATTATTAATTACATATCATATTCTCATTAGGGTTGAGCAAAAAGTCAACAGTCAACGGTCAATGGTCAACAACCCTAATGAGAATCCTCTGCCTCTGTCTCTCCGTCAACTGTGCATACACACCCACATCCGCGTTCCGAGGAACACGGATGCATACTGGATAAAACCAATCCCAAAAGGTACACTAGGATCTGGCTTAAACCAAAGCCCGCTAGTGTAAACTGTCCGGACATTGTACGTGCACAAGTGCACGTACATGACCGAACCCTGTCGCAAAACCATACGACCTGTCGCAAAACCATGCGACCTCTACTCTTTTGCCTAAAGGCGAATAGCTTTCTGTGTGGGACTCTAAAGACTCGACACTACGCTGGCAGTGGGTTTAACCACAGACCGCAAGCGGCACTAGCTGTGCGTAACGGTCCCCAGGTAGATGCCGACAAGAAGACTGACGAGGTGAAACCCATCTGAACTCCTCCTGAGCCTGAATGTGACAATCTCCGTACAGTCCGGTTTGTTCGTCTGATACATCGCATGGCGGGCCTAGGGGGCGGTAAACGTCAGTCCTCTAATAGCGGTACAAGTCGTGTCGGAGTGAAGCCCAATACACCCTGAGATAACACTGGAAGCCTACCAGTATATCTCGCTTGCCCTGGCCAGGGACTACTCGTGTAATGGCTCTCCTAGACACAGCGCGATGTCAACCCCCAATACCGGGAGAGACGAATCCTGTCTAACCGTCACTGCCTCCAAGTGTTTCGGGACTGCACCCAACTACTACCTGTTTGCACGACTCCTTTGAGCCGTGGTAGGGTAGTAATCAAAGTACAGTGGGAACACACTCGAGGCGAAGTGACAGTGTCAAGTCAGCGGACTAAACTGTACTCATGTCACCTGGGAACTGATAACTGACGATAGGTATAATACCAACCGGTCAGTTCCCGACGAGTCCTGTCTAGTGTACTCGTAACCCAACGAGCACCCGCATACTATCTCCAGTACGACGTACCGATGGCTGTGGGACAGACCATCTCCCACTCTGGGATGAGAAGCGCATGCGCTAGTCTACTCCGGAGTATCGATGCCCTGTCTCGATATTCCTGCGACTAGGGACCTGCATAAGGATGTGCTTATAGATTACCCAGCCCCACTAGTGTGACTGCCATCACAACGCTGGTAATCAAGCAAAGATCCTAAGGGCTCCACTAATGCGTATATGTGATATAATAAAATAAACACATGTACACATTGAAGTAGAAACAAACCAAGTAGCATACTACTATTTTGAGCAAGATTGTATATACAAGGTGAATATCCTAAGCTACCATTAAGTAATATACAAACTAGTATGATACAGTAATGGCCTCTAGGGCATATACACTGACAATCTCCCACTTGCACTAAGGTCATGTACTGGCGTATCGAAGACCTATCATCTCGATCAGCCGCTCAAACTGAGTCTGGGGCAAGGCCTTAGTGAATGGATCTTCAGTGTTATCTTCTGAAGCAACCCTCCGAACCTCGATCTCCTGGCGATCCACGATCTCCCTGATTAGGTTATACCGCCTCAAGATGTGTCTGGATCTCTGATGGGACCTGGTTCCTTCGCTAAAGCTATAGCCCCATTGTTGTCGCAATACAGAGGTATTGGATCAACAATGGACGGCACCACCTGAAGTTCTTTCAAGAACTTCCTCATCCAGACAGCTTCTTTTGCGGCATCAGATGCAGCGATGTATTTCGCTTCCATCGTCGAGTCTGCAACGGTTTCCTGTTTGGAACTCTTCCAACACACCGCCCCTCCATTGAGGGTAAAGACAAAACCCGACATGGACTTGGAATCATCCTTGTCACTCTGGAAGCTGGAGTCAGCAAAGGCCTCGATCTGGAGGTCTTTTCCGCCATACACCAAGAACATCTCCTTAGTCCTTCTCAGGTACTTGAGAATGTTCTTTACCGCTATCCAGTGTTTCTCCCCAGGGTTTGACTGATACCGGCTTACCACACTCAGTGCATAAGCTACATCCGGTCTGGTACACAACATCACATACATTATAGAGCCTACCGCAGAAGCGTAGGGTATAATAGACATGCGATCCCTCTCCAAATCAGTCTTGGAAGACATCTCTTTAGAGAGGGTGATCCTGTGACAAGCCGGTAGGTTACCGCGGTTGGAATCTTCCATACTGAATCTCTTTAGTATGGTGTCGATGTATCTGGACTGTGAAAGTCCTAATATTCTCTTGGATCTATCACGATGGATCCGGATCCCCAGGATGTATGAGGCATCACCCAGGTCTTTCATGGAGAACCTGTGTGACAAGAACCCCTTGACAGATTGTAGCATAGGAATGTCATTTCCTATTAAGAGAATGTCATCCACGTATAAAACGAGGAATACTACAGTTCTCGCTACAAATCTACTATAGATGCATGGTTCATCTGGATTTTTGATAAAGCCAAATTCTTTGACCGTCTCATCAAAACAGATGTTCCAACTCCGCGATGCCTGCTTTAGTCCATAGATGGACTTAAGCAACTTGCACACCTTTCCGCTGCTCCCACTCTGAATGAAACCCTCTGGTTGGTCCATATAGACACACTCCTCTAAATTACCATTTAGAAAAGCGGTCTTTACGTCCATCTGCCAGATCTCATAATCGTGGAAGGCAGCAATGGCAAGAAGGATCCGAATGGATTTCAGCATAGCCACTGGAGAAAAGGTTTCGTCATAGTCCAAACCAGGTCTTTGACGAAAACCCTTTGCAACAAGTCTAGCTTTATAGGTCTCAACCTGTCCATCTACACCAATCTTCCTTTTGAAGATCCACTTGCATCCTACGGGTTTTACCCCGTCTGGAGCAATGTCCAACGTCCATACTTTGTTGGTGTACATGGACTCCATTTCGGTCCGCATTGCATCCATCCATTTTACTGAGTCAACGCTCTGAACGGCCTGCTGGAAGCTAGTAGGCTCATCATAATCTATGATGCCATCCTCTCTATCCCCGTCTATGAGAAAACCGCAGTATCTCTCGGGCGGATGAGACTGCCTACTACTCCTGCGGAGCGGCGCAGGAATGTCCTGTTCTTTTGAACCCTCTGGTTCCACTAAGCTTTCAGTAATAGTCTGTGGTTCTGGAATTTCTTCCAGTTCCACTGCCCTCCCACTTATTTCATTTTCCAAGAACTGGTGTTCTAGAAAGTGGGCATTACGAGAAACAAGGACTTTTTGTTCCTCTGCGTGGTAGAAAAGATACCCCCTGGTGTTCTTTGGGTATCCCACAAACTTGCACAGTACTGAGCGTGCCTCGAGTTTGTCTGAATGCTGCTTTTTGACAAAAGCTGGACATCCCCAGATCTTCAGATATTGAAGATAGGGTTTCTTCCCACTCCATAACTCATATGGTGTGGTAGGCACAGTCTTAGTGGGAACTCGGTTCAAAAGGTATGCAGCTGATTCTAGCGCATACCCCCAGAATGATCGCGGTAACTCAGCGTTACTCATCATGGACCGTACCATATCCAATAGGGTTCGGTTCCATCTCTCCGATACACCGTTATGTTGCGGAGTGTACGGAGGAGTAAGCTGAGAGAGAATTCCGTTCTCTTTTAAATAGTCCAGGAACTCGGCACTTAAGTATTCACCTCCTCGATCCGATCTTAGGATCTTGATACTTTTGCCGGTTTGTTTTTCTACTTCATTCTTATATTCCTGGAATTTTCCAAAGGCTTCGGACTTATGTTTCATTAAGAAGACATGTCCGAATCTTGAAAAATCATCCGTAAAAGTAATGAAGTAAGAATAACCGCTTCGCGCATGTGTAGACATTGGACCGCACACGTCGCTGTGTACGAGTCCCAAGAGCTCGCTCGCTCTTACTCCGTGTCCAGTGAACGGAGTCTTTGTCATCTTTCCTTTGAGACAGGATTGACAAGTGGCATACGATTGATATTCGAACGGATTCAAATATCCTTCTGTATGTAACTTCGTCAACCTTCTCTCATTGATGTGACCCAGTCTACAATGCCACAAGAAAGTCTGATTTATTTCTGGAGACTTTCTTTTGTGTGTATTCTGGACATTGAAAATCTGTGGTTGGTTTAATACGTATATACCATTGCTTAATGTACCTGACCCAATCAGAACTTGATTAAGGTGAATGTTTACAACATTACTTACAAACGCAAATTCATAACCTTCTTTAGAAACCAAAGATACAGAAATGATATTACAAGTTGCGTTGGGTACAAAAAAGCAATTACGCAAAACCAAAACATGTCCATCTGACATTCCCAGGTGATAGTCCCCCACGGCCTTAGCATCCATGCTAGCTCCGTTTGCAACTTTGAGGGTCATGTCACCTGCTTTCAAAACCCTACGGTTTCTCAACGCCTGCAAAGAATTACAGATATGAGATCCTGATCCGGTATCCAATACCCAGGAAGTAAAGTTTATTGAAAGACAGTTTTCAATAACATACACACCTGAAGCTGAAGCTGCAACCTGCTTCAATTCCTGTGTCCTGGCTTTCCAAGCCCTGCAATCATTCTTCTAGTGTCCTTTCTTATGACAATAGAAGCATTCTTCCTTATCCACAGGCTTTCCCACTTTCTTTGTTGCTTTTGTCTTTCTCTTCGTATCCACTTTACTAACACCGCCTCTTGGTTTGGCGGGGGCTTTCTTCTTCTTTCCCTTGGCTTTCGCCTTGGACCTAGAAGAAGAAGATCCTCCTACAAACAAAGTGGATGTTTCCCTACCTTTCTGTAGGGTGCCCTCTGCGCTCCTCAGCATGTTGAGGAGTTCTGAAAGTTCAACTTCCTTTTCTTGTAAGTTGAAGTTCAGTATGAACTGGGCGTAAGTGGAAGGAAGGGACTGGAGAATCAAGTCCGTATAGAGCTCATTCTCCAACGTGGCCCCAAGGTCCGCGAGCTCCTCAATGTAGCCAATCATCTTAAGCACGTGTTCCGCTACCGATGATCCGACGGCCAATCTTGCCGAAAATAACTTCTTCGACACTTCGTATCTTGCGATACGAGATTGCTCTCCATACAGTTCTTTTGTATGAAGAAATATGGATTCCAGGTCCATATTCTCGTGCCTCCTCTGATGTTCATTGTCCATAGAGGCAAGCACGAGGCACTTGGCCTTCGCCCAGTCTAGTTCCCAGGTCTTACGGATTTCCTTATCCGCGACGCTGGTTTTGGGACCTGGGACAGGGGAGCTTTGGTGGTAAGAAGATACCCCAGCTTGTCGTAAGTGATTGCCATCTTGACATTCCTGAGCCAATCTCTGTAGTTTGGCCCTGTCAGTATGTTTTTATCTAGAAGTAACTTAAGTCCAGTCATGTCGATTGGTCGCTGCAATTAGGAGAGAGAAGAAACACTCAGCTTGATGCTCTTGCAAGTTTAGAATGGTTTTTAATTTGTCTAAACACGATGGCTCCCACTGTTTCTCGAATCCCTCCTCAAACCAAAAAGGAAGAATTAGTCAGGATCAATCTCACCGTACAATACTTGCTTAACCGTTCAGCCAGGCCAGTGTTGGTATTTCGAGGGAGGTTTTCCAACGCTTTCGCGAAGTTCCTTAATTAAATAACCTCTTTTCCCTGGGGGCGTAGCCCCGCTAACACCTTTCTAGACACCTACTAGGTTTATAGCATTGATCGTTAAGTGAGAAATTTCCCGAGGAGTAGCATATGCTCACAGTAGGATCGGGATCCAAATATCATCGCATGACAAAACTGAAGGAATCCTACCAGAATCATCACACTCCAAATGGTATGCAACACTAGCAAGTTTCAGTTCTTTTGAAACTCCCGATGTGGATTTTTGCCCCATGCTCTTATGACCTTGGCGTGAGGTCAAAATGTCATAAGTCACATGTCAAGTTCTTCCCATCATTATCCAGGTTAATTTGAACCCACCCGTACCTACCCTTGACGTAGGCCAAAATGGTAGTACGGCTGTCCCAAACCAACGCATTCTATTTATGCAACAGATAAATATCCGGCAGCTACCAATCACTATGCCTTGGCGTGAGGTCAAAATACATAGCTTGAATACTACCGAATATTTAACTGAAATGATGGAGGGCTACGAATGGTTTTGGCAAAACCGTGAACGTAGTGAACTTGATATAATCGATGGAACGAGATAGCTTTTAAAAGAAGTGGCTGAAGCTCCGCATTTAAAAGTTAGTTTTGAAAAGAACCGAGTGGTTTTTCGAAAGTGTTCCAACGATTTTTACTTGGTTTATTTTTCTTGCATTAGTTCTTTTAATGCGTGATATTCTTGCATTTGTTCTTTTAATGCGTCCCATCATTTAATCCTACCATTGCAGAAAAAAACCAAAATATGACGTACGCTTATGCCATTCGCATTCGCCACGGGGCCCCGTTATTACCCGTTAGGTTACTTAACTAACGACAGAGCGGGGGCTGGGCTAGCGCGGCTGTAAAACATAAGCAACACCTAAATAATATCATATATAGATATACTGCAATGATAGCCATTTCAGATCATAGATGAAGACATTGGATATACTAGGAATCCGCAATTCGTACGAGCCTGTAACGAAAAGCAGATTACACGGTCGCGGTGAATAGCCAAAACCCCACCCAAGACCCCTACGGGTGCGGCAAACCACCCGCCAAGTACCCGAAGCGAAGCAACCTCCCTCAACTCCGTGAGTAAGCCACTCGGCACTTCGGCATACCCGGTAGTTTGTGCACCCCCTCCATGGGTCTATCCTAGGAGCAAAAACAGTAAAAAGAAATTATACAATGACGGCTACAAGCCCGACCCGGTTGTGCGGCCATACAAATAATTATTACATCAATTTACAAATTTACATGAATTGAAAGAAAAGAAAACTCTCGTCTCACAACCCCCGGCTATTCACCCGCGACAATCCAATGAATTCATATACACATTCCAATAACATTACAGATCACAGATTTGTATAACCCCCACTAATCGACATATAGCGATTAGCAGACGTTCAATACAAATATCACATCACAGAAAAACCCGTCAGCTTAAGTCTTTTAGAAGTTCAATCAAAAATACGGATTTTCAGGGCCCAAACACAAAATTTTCGTTCTGGAAAATCTGGGCAGAAAATACATATTCCAAAAATCCCAAAATACCCCACTGAACAAACTGCAAACAAAATTTCCCACTACTGAGTCAACTCGGCCGCGGAACCGCGGCGGGAGCATGCTCCCGCCGCGTTTCCGCGGCGCTTTGATCGGTTCAGTGGACGAAATTTTGTCAGTTTGTTATAAAAACCCTGAGCCGAATTTTAAAGTATGATTTATCATTTTTGGAACAGAGGAAAAATTCGACAGCAAGCATGATATCGGGGTTCATTTCGGGACTTTTTCTTTGATCGATCTTCTAGCTACTTTACTAACATGTTGATAGAGTTTAACTAGGCTCTGATACCACTGTAAGTCCATGCTACCTCTCCCGGTACTTTCGGGCATGCGGAATTTGGTGAAAAACAATTTTCTAGAGGTGGTAACATGGACTCAAAACCGGATCTTTGTTAAACATCTAACCAACAACCTAACTATGAGTTGTTAACTACTCGGTTAGGGGGTTATACCTTTCTTTTCTTGAACTCCTTCGTCTTCAAGCCTCGATGGTTGTCCGAATCGGCTTCTCCCCGTCGTCTCCTTGCGCCGAAGATAGATCCACCTGAAAGCTTCTACCTTTGGCTCCTTCTTCGAACTTTGAAGAAACTAGTTCACTCGGTTTGCTAAACCTTGTGAACTAGAGTGAGTAAAGAAGAGTTAGTTTGGGATTTTATCTATGGTTCTTGGTTCTCAACTCATGAGACAAGTGAACCATAGACTCAAGAGAGGGAGAGCAAGAGGAGGAAGATGAGAGCTCAAGAACAAGAGAGAGAATGAGCATGAAAGAATGAGAGAAGACTTTTCTCATTTTGCTCTTATAATCCAAAACCATCATAACACATCATAGCAATCAAGTATTATGTGATGGTTTAAGCAACAATAGCCATATCATTTCATGCACTCATTTTGCACAAGAGAGCAAGCAAGCAAAAGTCTTTGCCATGAAATGATAGCTATTGTTATCATGATGGTCAACTAGTCAAGCCTAGTCAACCGGTCAACAAGTCAACAAAGTCAACAAGTCAACAAAGTCAATCCCTCAACAACCATGTCACCATAATACTTAATTAATATAATTGTTAATTACATATCATATTCTCATTAGGGTTGAGCAAAAAGTCAATAGTCAACGGTCAATGGTCAACAACCCTAATGAGAATCCTCTGCCTCTGTCTCTCAGTCAACTGTGCATACACACCCACATCCGCGTTCCGAGGAACACGGATGCATACTGGATAAAACCAATCCCAAAAGGTACACTAGGATCTGGCTTAAACCAAAGCCCGCTAGTGTAAACTGTCCGGACACTTTACGTACACAAGTGCACGGATGTGACCGAACCCTGTCGCAAAACCATGCGACCTGTCGCAAAACCATGCGACCTCTACTCTTTTGCCTAAAGGCGAATAGCTTTCTGTGTGGGACTCTAAAGACTCGACACTACGCTGGCAGTGGGTTTAACCACAGACCGCAAGCGGCACTAGCTGTGCGTAACGGTCCCCAGGTAGATGCCGACAAGAAGACTGACGAGGTGAAACCCATCTGAACTCCTACTGAGCCTGAATGTGACAATCTCCGTACAGTCCGGTCTGTTCGTCTGATACATCGCATGGCGGGCCTAGGGGGCGGTAAACGTCAGTCCTCTAATAGCGGTACAAGTCGTGTCGGAGTGAAGCCCAATACACCCTGAGATAACACTGGAAGCCTACCAGTATATCTTGCTTGCCCTGGCCAGGGACTACTCGTGTAATGGCTCTCTTAGACACAGCGCGATGTCAACCCCCAATACCGGGAGAGACGAATCCTGTCTAACCGTCACTGCCTCCAAGTGCTTCAGGACTGCACCCAACTACTACCTGTTTGCACGACTCCTTTGAGCCGTGGTAGGGTAGTAATCAAAGTACAGTGGGAACACACTCGAGGCGAAGTGACAGTATCAAGTCAGCGGACTAAGCTGTACTCATGTCACCTGGGAACTGATAACTGACGATAGGTATAATACCAACCGGTCAGTTCCCGACGAGTCCTGTCCAGTGTACTCGTAACCCAACGAGCACCCGCATACTATCTCCAGTACGACGTACCGATGGCTGTGGGACAGACCATCTCCCACTCTGGGATGAGAAGCGCATGCGCTAGTCTACTCCGGAGTATCGATGCCCTGTCTCGATAGTCCTGCGACTAGGGACCTGCATAAGGATGTGCTTATAGATTACCCAGCCCCACTAGTGTGACTGCCATCACAACGCTGGTAATCAAGCAAAGATCCTAAGGGCTCCACTAATGCGTATAGGTGATATAATAAAATAAACACATGTACACATTGAAGTAGAAACAAACCAAGTAGCATACTACTATTTTGAGCAAGATTGTATATACAAGGTGAATATCCCAAGCTTCCATTAAGTAATATACAAACTAGTATGATACAGTAATGGCCTCTAGGGCATATACACTAACACGTACGGGTCTAGGGTAGGGTTTTGGCTATTCAAAGCGACTGTGTAATCCGTCTTTCGTTGCAGGCTCGAACGAAACGCGGATTCCTAGCATATCCAATATGTTCATCTGTGATCTGGAATGGCTATCATTGCATCTGACGAATGTATATATTTATATATGATATCTAGTAGGCATTGCTTATCTTTTGCATCCGTGCTAGTCCAGACCCCGCTCTGTCGTTAGTTAAGTAACCTAACGGGTGATGACGGGGCCCAGTGGCGAATGCGGATGGCATAAGCATACGTCATATTTTCGTTGTTTTCTGCAATGGTAGGATTAATTGATGGGACGCATTAAATTAATGCAAAGAAGACAAACCAAAGTTAAATCGTTGGAACAATTTCAAAACCACTCGGTTTTTTCCAAAACAGAAAACTTTTAAAAACGCGGAGCTTAAACCACTCCTTTTAAAAGCTATCAGGTTCCTTCGATTATATCAAGTTCAGTACGTTCACGGTTTCACCAAAACCATTCGTAGCCCTCTTTCATTTCAGTTAAATATTCAGTAGTATTCAAGCTATGTATTTTGACCTTCGCCAAGGCATAGTGATTGGTGGCTGCTGAATATTTATCTGTAGCATAGATAGATGCGTTGGTTTGGGACAGTCGTACTACTATTTTGGCTTTCGTCAAGGGTATGTACGGGTGGGTTCAAATTAACCTGGATAATGACGGGTAGAACTTGACATGTGACTTATGATATGTTGGCCTTCGTCAAGGTCATAAGAGCATGGGGCAAAAATCCACATCGGGAGTTTCTAAAGAAACTGAAACTTGCTAGTGCTGCATACCATTTGGAGTTTGATAATGTTGGTAGGATTCCTTTAGCATTATCTCACAATGATATTTGGATCCCGATCCTACTGTGAGTATCCGCTACTCCTCGGGAAACTTTTCACTTAACGATCAATGTTATAAACCAAGTAGGTGTCTAGAAAGGTGTTAGCGGGGCTACGCCCACAGGGAAAAGAGGTTATTTAATTAAGGAACTTCGCGAAAGCGTCGTAAAACCTCCCTCGAAGTACCGACACCAGCCTGGCTGAACGGTTAAGAAAGTATTGTACGATGAGATCAATCCCGACTAATTCTTCTTTTATAGTTTGAGGAAGGATTCGAGAAACAGTGGGAGCCATCCTATTTAGATAAACTAAAAACCAATCTAAACTTGCAAGAGCATCATGCTAAGTGTTTTCTTCTCTCTCTTTCTTAATTGCAGCGACCCAGTGACCAGACATAGGTTACATCTAGATAATAAAATGACTGAATCCGACTGTTATGACTGGCAAAGGTCTGTCCAGATGTCCATTACCCATGACAAGCTGGGACACCTCCTAACTAATCAAACCCCTGCCGTCTCAGGACCAGTTTCCCCTGTCACGGATATTGATATCCGTAAGACATCGGAAAAAGACTGTGCGAATGCCAAGTGCCTCGTGTTAGCCTCAGCTGATGATGCATACCAGAGGCAGCACGAGAAGATGGACTTAGCTTCTGTATTCCTCCATAACAAAGATTTATATGGAGAGCAATCTCGTATCGCAAGATATGAGATCTCGAACGAATTGCTTCAAGCGAGGTTGGCCTTCGGGTCATCTGTAGGGGACAACGTCCTTACAGAGACTAGATATTTTGATGAGCTCACGGACCTGAAGACCACGTTGAAGAATGGGTCAAGTACTGACTTGATTCTACAGTCTCTGCCCTCTACTTATACCCTGAAGGAAACCAGGGAAGAAGAAGGAAAGGGAAGGGCAAAAGTTTTGGGATAAGATATAGTAAAGGAGGGACGTTCCTATTGTTACGGGAATGAACATTGGCAGAAGGATTGTAGGGCTAGCAAAGCCAGTAGCCAGGATTCGAAGCATGTTGTGGCTTCGGCTTCGGGTGTGTTTGTAATAGAAAACTGTATGTCAATTAACCCTACTTCCTGGGTATTGGATACCGGATCAGGATCTCACATCTGTAATTCATTACAGGCTCTGAGAAACCGTAGAGTTATCAGGATAGGTGATATGAATCTCAGGGTTGCCAACGGAATAAGCGTGGACGCTGAATCCGTAGGGGAATATCACCTTGGATTGACAAGTGGGCTGATATTGATTCTGCGTAACTGTTTGTATGTACATAGTATGGCTTGTAATATCATATCTATATCCATACTTTCTAAGGAAAGATATGATTTTACTTTTGTAAGCGATGTGGTCCACATCCACCTAAATCAAGTTCTGATTGGGTCAGGTACATTAGAAAACGGGATATACGTACTGAATCAAGCTCAGGTTTTCAATGTCCAGAACACACTTAAAAGAAAGTCTCCGGAATTAAATCAGGCTTTCTTATGGCATTGTAGACTGGGTCACATTAATGACACACGGTTTAAAAAGTTACATAAAGAGGGGTACTTGAATCCGTTCGAGTATCAGTCTTATGCTACTTGTGAATCTTATCTCATGGGAAAGATGACAAAAACTCCGTTCACTGGACACGGAGTAAGAGCGAGCGAGCTCTCGGAACTCATACACAGTGACGTGTGTGGTCCAATATCAACACATGTACGAAGTGGTTACTCATACTTCATTACTTTTATGGATGATTTCTCTAGGTATGGACATGTCTTCCTGATGAAGCATAAATCCGAGGCCTTTGAGAAATTTCGGGATTACAAGAATGAAGTTGAAAAACAAACAGGCAAAAATATCAAGACACTGAGATCTGATCGAGCTGGTGAATACTTAAGTGTCGAGTTTCTGGACTATTTAAAAGAGAATGGAATACTCTCTAAGCTTACTCCTCCATACACACCACAACACAACGGTGTATCTGAAAGGCGGAATCGAACCCTATTGGATATGGTTCATTCCACGATGAGTAAGGCTGAGTTACCGCGATCTTTCTGGGGTTTTGCACTAGAATCAGCTGCATATCTTTTGAACAAGGTTCCCTCCAAGACTGTGCCTACCACACCATATCAGATGTGGTGTGGGAAGAAACCCTATCTTCAATATCTGAAGATATGAGAATGTCCAGCTTTTGTTAAAAAGCAGCATGCGGACAAACTCGAGGCACACTCAGTACTGTGTAAGTTTGTGGGATACCCAAAGAACTCCAGGGGGTATCTTTTCTATTACGCAGAGGAACAAAAGGTTTTTGTTTCTCGTCATGCTCACTTTCTGGAACATCAGTTTTTAGAAAAGGAAACAAGTGGGAGCGCAATAGAACTGGAAGAAATTCCAGAAACACAAGCTATTACTGAAAGCTTGGTAGAACCAGAAGTTTCAGGAGAACCGGACATCCCATCGCCACTCCGCAGGAGTAGTAGGCAGTCTCATCCTCCCGAGAGATATTACGTTTTTCTCATAGACGGGTATCGAGAGTATTGCGTCATTGAGTATAATGAGCCTTCTAACTTCCAGCAAGCCACTCAGAGCGGTGACTCAGTAAAATGGCTGTATGCAATGAGGACTGAGTTGGAGTCCATGTACACCAACAAAGTTTGGACTTTGGACATTGCTCCAGAAGGGGTAAAACCCGTAGGCTCCAAATGGATCTTCAGAAAGAAGATTAGTGTAGATGGGTAGGTTGAAACCTATAAAGCTATACTTGTTGCAAAGGGTTTTCGTCAAAGAGCTGGTTTGGACTATGACGAAACCTTTTCTCCAGTGGCTATACTCAAATCCATTCGGACCCTTCTTGCCATTGCTGCCTTCCACGATTATGAGATCTGGCAGATGGACGTAAAGACGGCTTTTCTAAATGGAAATTTGGAAGAGTGCGTCTATATGGATCAGCCGGAGGGTTTCATTCAGAGTGGGAGCAGCGGTAAAGTGTGCAAGTTGCTTAAGTCCATTTATGGACTGAAGCAGGCATCGCGGAGTTGGAACATCTGCTTTGATGATATTGTCAAAGAATTCGACTTTATCAAAAATCCGGATGAACCATTCATTTACAGTAAGATTGTAGGGAGAACTATGGTATTCCTCGTCTTGTACGTGGATGACATTCTCCTAATAGGAAATGACATTCTTATGCTACAGTCAGTCAAAGGATTCTTGTCACAGAGGTTCTCCATGAAGGACCTGGGCGATGCCAACTACATTCTGGGGATCCAGATTTATCGTGATAGATCTAAGAGGTTGTTGGGACTTTCGCAGTTCAGGTACATCGACACCATACTGAAACGATTCACTATGGAAGATTCAAAGCGCGGTAATTTACCGGCTTGTCACGGAATCACCCTCTCCAAAGAGATGTCTCCCAAGACTGATTTGGAAAGGGCTCGCATGTCATCTATACCCTACACATCTGCGGTAGGCTCTATAATGTATGCGATATTATGTACCAGACCAGATGTAGCATACGCATTAAGCGTTGTATGCTGGTATCAGTCAGACCCAGGGGAGAAACACTGGATAGCAGTAAAGAACATTCTCGAGTACCTGAGAAGGACTAAGGAGATGTTCTTGGTGTATGGCGGAAAAGACCTCCAGATCGAGGCCTTTGCTGACTCCAGCTTCCAAAGTGACAAGGATGACTCCAAGTCCATGTCGGGTTATGTCTTTACCCACAATGGAGGGGCGGTTTGCTGGAAGAGCTCCAAGCAGGAAACCGTTGCTGACTCAACTATGGAAGCGGAGTACATAGCTGCTTACGATGCCGTAAAGGAAGCTGTTTGGATGAAGAAGTTCCTCACGGAGCTTCAGGTGGTTCCTACCATTGTTGATCCAGTACCGCTGTATTGTGACAACAACGGCGCTATAGCTTTAGCGAAGGAACCCAGGTCCCATCAGAAGTCCAGACACATTTTGAAGCGGTACCACCTGATCAGGGAGATCGTAGATCGCCGGGAGATCGACGTAAAGAGAGTAGATTCAAAGAATAACACTGCAGATCCATTCAAGAAGGCCATACCCCAGAATTAGTTTGAGCGGCTGATCGAGATGATAGGTCTTCGATACGCCAGTACATGGCCCTAGTGCAAGTGGGAGATTGTTAGTGTATATGCCCTAGAGGCCAATACTGTATCATACTAGTTTGTATATTACTTAATGGAAGCTTGGGATATTCACAGTTGTATAGACAATCTTACTCAAAATGGTAGTATGCTACTTTGTTTGTTTCTACTTTAATATGTGCATGTGTTTCTTTTAGCACATCGCTTATATATATTAGTGGGGCCCTTAGGATCTTTGCTTGATTACCAGCGTTGTGATGGCAGTCACACTTGTGGGGGCTGGGTAATCTACAAGCACATCCTTATACAGGTCCCAAGTCATAGGATTATCGAGACGGGGTATCGATACTCCGGAGTAGACTGGCGTATGCGCTTCTCATCCCAGCAGGGGAGATGGTCTGTCCTACAGCCATCAGTACGTCGTACTGGAGATAGTATGCGGGTGCTCGTTAGGTTACGAGTACACTGGACAGGACTCGTCGGAAACTGTTGGTTGGTACTATACCTATCGTCAGATAACAGTTCCCAGGTGACAGGAGTACAGCTTAGTGCGTCGACTTAACACTGCTACTTCGCTTCGAGTGTGTTCCCACTGTACTTTGATAACCACCCTACCACGGCTCAAAGGAGTCGTGCAAACAGGTAGTAGTTGGGTACAGTCCTGAAGCACTTGGAGGCAGTAGCAGTTAGAAAGGATTCGTCTCTCCTGGTATTGGGGGTTGATATCGCGCTGTGTCTCGGAGAGCCATTACACAAAGTCCCTGGCCAGGGCAAGCGAGAATTACTGGTAGTGTTTCTAGTAGTTTCTCAGGGTGTTCTGGGCTACACTCCGGCATGACTTGTACCGCTATTAGGGGTCTGACGTTTATCGCCCCCTAGGCCCGACATGCGATACTCATAAACGAATAGACTGGACCGTACGGAGATTGCCACATTCAGGCTCAGTAGGAGTTCGGATGGGTTTACCTCATCGGCCTTCTTATCGACATCTACCTGGGGACCGTTACGTACAGCTAGTGCCGCTTGCGGTCTGTAGTTAAACCCACTGCCAGCGTAGTGTCGAGTCTTTAGAGTCCCACATAGAGAGTTTCCCTGCCCTGGGCGAAAGGTGTAGATGCCGTATGGTTTTACGGAAGGGCTACGATCATTTACGTACATTTGTGCGCGTATGCTGTTCGGGTAGACAATGCTAGTGGGCTCTGGTTTAAGCCGTATCCTAGTATTGTATGGATGGATTAGTTTTGTCTTCTGTGCATTCGCATTCTACGGAATGCGGATGCGGGTGTGTATGCACGGTTGTGAGGAGCGAAGAAGAAGGAGGTGGCTCATTAGGGTTTTGACCATTGGTTCGGCCAAAACTTTTATGAGGTGAGGAAAATATTTACTGATCTTTTTAATGATAATTGTGTTATTGCTAATTGCTTTGACCATTTGACCATGCTTGACCTTTTGACCTAGTTGACCATTGTTGACTTGGACTTTTCTTGAGAGCACTAGATCATTCTTTTGCTTTTGGCTTTGGATTTGATTTGAGATAATAATGGTCAAATCAATGTAGCCATCAACTTTATCATGATAAGAGATTAGTAATTATAATGTTTATGGATGATTATCTCTTGCTCATTCTCTCTCTTCAAGTGAGAGCTCCCATGGTTCCTCTTTCTTCTTCCTCTCTTGATTTTTCTATAGCTCTCATGTGTTGAGAAAAATAAAAACAAAATAGACAAACAAATCCACCATCATCTTCTACACCACCTAGGACATCAAGAATAGCAAACTTGTTGCCCTAGTTACATTGGCTTGAGGTGGAGCTCGGACTACAGACTTTCGGGTGGATCGTCTTCGACTCTAGGAAGCCGCGGAGGTGACCAAGATCCGGATCGATCCTTGGAGCTTGCATGGACGAGGAGGACAGCGGAAAGAAGACCCGAAGGACTTGTTGCATGAGGTATAATCTCCTAAGCATAGTAGATAGAACCTCTTGTTGTTTGTTAGCAATGGTTTGGCAAAGATTCTCAAGTTTTAGTCCCTGTTACCTTGTGTTAAAACTTGTTTTTTACCTATTCCGCCTCCCCGTAAGCACCAGGGTGGGTAATGTGGACTTACAGTAAGAGGCATCACCTAGATCCTTCATGGAGAAACATTGTGATAAGAAAAGCTTGACCAAGTGTAGCATAGGAACATCGTTTCCTATCAAGAGTATGTCATCCACGTACAATACGAGGAAGACAACTTTACTCTCTACAACCTTCTTGTATATACAAGGTTCATCTACGTTTTTGGTGAAGTCAAACTCTTTGACTGCCACATCAAAACATGTGTTCCAACTCCACGATGCCTGCTTCAATTCGTAGATTGATTTAAGTAGCTTGCGCACCTTTCCGCTGCTCCCATTGTCTACGAAGCCCTCTGGCAGTGTCATGTACACGCTCTCTTCTAAATCACCATTTAGAAAAGCGGTCTTGACGTCCATTTGCCGGATTTCGTAGTCATGGTATGCAGCGATGGCAAGTAGGATCCGGATGGACTTAAGCATAGCCACTGGAGAAAAGGTTTCATCATAATCCACACTTGGTCGATGACAAAAACCTTTTGCTACAAGTCTAGCTGAATGTCTCAACTTTTCCATCTACACCAAGAATCTTCTCAGGATCCACTTGCTCCCAATGGGTTTTACCCCTTCAGGAGCAACTTCCAAAGTCCATACTTTGTTAGTGTACATGGATTCCATCTTATACCGCATTGCATCCAGCCATTTCACAGTCTCTACTCATGATGGCCTGCTCGAAACTAGTTGGGTCATCATCTTCTATGATGCAATCCTCTCGCTCCCACCGTCAATGAGAAAACCGTAGTATCTCTCAGGTGGATGAGGAACCCTACTAGATATGCGAATAGGCTGAGGTTTGTCGGGGACTACTGAATCCTCCGGTTCCACCAAATCATTAGCTGTAGTTTGGGTAACTGGACCTTCTTCCAGCTCTACCTCATGACCACTAATTTCCTTTACAAGAAATTCCTTTTCTAAAAAGGTGGCATATTAAGAAACAAACACCTTTTGTTCCTCACTGTGGTAGAAAAGATATCCATGTGAATTCTTTGGATATCTCATAAACTTGCAAAGAACTGATCTTGCCTCGAGTTTGTCCGGATTTTGCTTTTTGACATAGGCCTGACAACCCCATATCTTAACTCATTTAAGATATGGTTTCTTTCCACTCCATATCTCATATGGTGTTTTAGGCACCGATTTTGATGGAACTTGATTCAATAGGTATGCGGCTGTCTCAAGCGCATAACCCCAAAAGGAAATAAGTAACTCAGCGGTACTCATCATAGAGTGCACCATATCTAATAGGGTACGATTCCTCCGCTCCGATACACCGTTGTGCTGTGGTGTATACGGAGGAGTAAGCTGAGAGAGAATCCTACTCTCTTTTAGATAGTCACGGAATTCGGTTCTCAAGTATTCTCCTCCTCGATCGGATCGAAGGATTTTAATACTTTTACTCGTTTGGTTCTCTACTTCGTACTTATATTCCTTGAATTTCTTAAAACCTTCAGACTTATGTTTCAACAAGAACACATGTCCGTATCTTGAGAGATCATCGGTGAATGTGATAAAATACGAGGAACTATTCCTGGCATGTGTAGACATGGGACCGCATACATCACTATGTATCAGTCCCAAGAGTTCAGTAGCTCTTTCTCCGTGTCCAGTAAATGGAGTTTTGGTCATTTTGCTTTCGAGACATGGCTGGAAAGTTTCATAAGATGTAAATTCGAACGGATTCAAATAACCATTTTTATATAACTTAGCTAGTCGTGTCGCATTGATATGACCTAGTCTACAATGCTACAAGAAGGACTTGTCGCATTGATATGACCTAGTGTGTGTTCTATACATTAAGAACTGTATTTTGATTCAAAACGTATAAACCGTTACATAACATACCAAACCCAATCAACACTTGATTTAGGAAAATGTTCATAACATTTTTCTCTACTACAAAGTTATATCCTTCTTTATCTACTAAAGAAACTGATATTAAATTGCATATCATAGATGGTATGTAATAACAGTCGTTCAAGATCAATGTATTCCCATTTGGCAATATAAGGTGATATTCACCAACTGTTTTGGCTGCAACATTTGCACCATTCCCTAATGATCACCTTTTCCCAGTTCTATAACTTTCTTTAGCCGATGTAACATATTACAAATGTGGGATCCTGATCCGGTATATAATACCCAAAACGTAGAGTGTACTGAGAACCAGTTCTCGGTAACGAACACACCCGAAAAAATGCATCAACATGCTCATTCCTTGTTCGGGTCGTGTTGGAATCCGGATATTCCTCTATTTCCTGCTCAGACTTATAACAATTATAAAATAAAGAGGAACCAACGTTCCTCAGCTCAGTAAAACAAGAGGGTTCGGTTAATACATCAATATTATTATTTTGATTAAGGCGTGTCATGGTCGCTACCTGGAGAGAGAGAGAAGAAAACACTTTAGCGTATGCTCTTGCAAGATTAGATGGGTTATTATTTTATTTAATCAGGATGGCTCCCACTATTTTTATCAAATCTTTCTTCAAACCTTAAAAGGTAAGACTAGCCAGGATTAATTACATTCTACAAGTTCGCTAACTGGTCAGCCAGGCCAGTGTCGGTATTTTAAGGAAGGTTCCCCGTGCTTTCGCACAGACCTAATTAAAATAAACCTCATTTTCCCATAGGCATAACCCCGTTGACACCTTTCTAGACACCTACTGGATTAGCTAATTGTAAATTGCAAAACTCTCCCAGGAGTAACTCTTACTCGCAGTGGATATCGGGGTCCAACTATATCATAGAAGGTATGCAATCTCATTGCAAATTTCAACACTTGAAATTCCCGATAATGTTCCCCAAGCGATTTATGACCTTGACAAGGTCAACAAACCATAAGCCGCAAGTCAAGTTCAACCGGTTCATTTCGTGATTGAATTAAACCCATCCGCATGACCCTTGACAAGGTCAACAAGGCTGTATGACTACTCTAATCCAATCGCATCATATGCGTTGCAGATAAGCACTAATCAGCTACTGCACACTACGCCTTGACAAGGTCAACAAACGCAGCACGAATACTAAATAGTCATTATTGTTAGTGCATGATGCATGCTCCCACAACTCTTGTGAGGTAGCGGAAGTGATAAACGAAAATTTTCTTTGCATACAACACGCACTTTCCATTAGATCTTGTCTAAACCACAACTAAAAAACCCTAACTAGAGATGTTGTCTACTATGTTAGGGATTATACCTTGATGATCCGGTCCTTCGGGTCTTCTTTGATGAACTCCTTGGTTCCTTGGACGTTGCCGATGTACTCGATCTCCGGCCACCCCAAGACCTAGATGATCCACGCGAGAGTTGTCGTACAAGCTAGAAACCCTTCTCAAGTGTTTAACCTAGAGGCCAAATTTGCTAGAGGAGGTCACTAGGATCATCTAGAGATTAGTGTGTTGGATTGTCTTTAACCCTAAGCCTTTGTTTCACAACACATGTGAAGGGTAAAGCTTAGGATGAAGGAGGAGGAGAGAAGAAGGAGAGAGAAAGTGTTTGTGATAATGAGAAAATTCAAGCATAGAAATTAAATATGGCTCTAATGAAATAATTGAAGCATATATTATAAAATTAGCACCATGCTTCAATAGTAACTCCAAAACAATATAAAATAAAACAAACCATTCTTTCAACCATACATGGCCCTTCTAAATTCCACCTCATTTATTTATTTTCACAAAAAAATAATGTAATTATGAGGTGGCACCTTCTAGAAGGTATTCTTGTAACAATTACAAAAATACCCCTCCTTCGTATACCGTATACGTATACCCGTATCCGAATTCCGAAAAATTCGAATACAAATAATCCAATAATATAATACAGGTATGCGGCTTAAACCAAAGCCTACCAGTATTATCCTCCCGATCGTTATTCCTGTAACATTTACACGAACATGATCGAAACCCTGCCGTAACACCTTACGGCTGTCGTTACAACTTACGGCCTCTACATCTTTCGCCTGAACGATGGAACTCTCTGTGTAGGACTCTAAAGACTCGACAGTACGCTGGCAGTGGGTTTAACCACAAGCACGTCAGCAGCACTAGCTGTGCGTAACGGCTACCCAGGTACATGACGAAAAGGTGGCCGACGAGCGAACTCATGACAACCCTAACGAGCCTGTAAGCAACACATACCGTATAGTCCGGTCTCTTCGTCTGATACGTCGCATATGAAGTCTAGGGGTAGTAATGTCAGACCCTAGTAACTTTATAAGTCATGCTGATTTACGGCTGATAACAGTTCGAGGAACTACCGATAACACTTATCAGTAAACCTCGAGAACCCTGGCCAGGGATTCAGGTGTTATAGTCGATCATATATAGCGCGACATCAACTCCCTATACCGGGAGAGACGAAACCCCTCCTATCGCTCACTGTCTCTATGTGATTCGGGACTGTACCCAAAGTCCACCTGTTTGCACGACTCAATAGAGCCATGGTAGGGTGGAAATCAAAGCACAGCGGGAATCACACAAGACACCATGACGATCTCAGGTCTACAGACTAACCTGTACAAGTGTCACCAGAGAACTGCTATCTGATAATAGGTATATATACCATCTAGGAGTTCTCGGCGAGTCATGTTCGGTGTACCCATTCTCCAATGAGCACCTGTGTACAATCTTTGATGTCAAACACCAATGGTTGTGGAATCAACCATCGCCCCCAGGGTCAAGAAATGTATACACTAGTCTAATCTGGTAATACCGATGCCCTGTCTCGATATACCCTCGACTAGGAACTATTAAAGAATATGCTTATAGACTGCCCATGCCTCACTAGTATGATCTCATTATAATCCTGGTAGTCAAACATAATCCTAAGGGCTTCATCAACATGCATATAAAGATATGAAATATAACACAACACATCACATGTTAAGATGAAGATAAACCAGATAGTATACTATCATTTCGAACAAAGATTGTTCCTGTACATATACATGCCCAGCATCCTAAACAATACAAGCCTCTAGGGCATACATATCTAACAATCTCCCACTTGCACTAAGGCCTGTAGTTGATGCAATAAGTACCCACTGTCTGCACTAGAATCAGTTGCCAGCATACCGCATGCCCAACAGCTCGAACAGTTTCTCAAACTAGACTTGAGGGATGGCCTTGGTGAATAGATCTGCTATGTTGTCTTTCGTATCTACTCTCCATACCTCGATATCCTGGTGATCCACTATCTCCCTGATGAGGTGATACCGCCTCAAGATATGTTTGGATTTCTGATGGGACCTCGATTACTTTGCCAAAGCCATGGCTCCATTGTTATCACAATACAGAGGTATTGGATTAGCAATGGATGGAACCACCTGAAGTTCAGAAATGAACTTCCTCATCCAGACTGTCTCTTTTGCGGCATCATTAGCAGCAATATACTCAGTTTCCATCGTGGAGTCAGCGACGGTATCTTGCTTGGAACTTTTCCAACATACCGCACCTCCATTTAGGTTAAATACAAACCCTGAGATGGACTTACTGTCATCCTTATCGCTCTGGAAGCTGGAGTCGGTAAATCCCTCCATTTGGAGATCTCCAGTACCATATACCAAGAACATTTCTTTAGTTCTTCTCAAGTACTTCAGAATGTTATTCATAGTAGTCCAGTGTTTCTCCCCTGGGTTAGATTGATACCTGCTTACTGCACTCAGTGCATAAGCTACATCTGGGCGAGTACATAACATCGCATACATTATAGATCCTACTGCCAAAGCGTAGGGTATAATGCTCATGCGAGCCTTCTCCTTATCAGTCTTTGGAGACATCTCTTTGGAGAGGGTGATCCCGTGACAAGCGGGTAAATTACCCCTCTTGGAATCTTCCATACTAAAGCTCTTTAGTATGGTGTCAATGTATCTCGATTGGGACAATCCCAAAAATTTCTTAGATCTATCTCTATAGATCTTAATCCCCAGAATGTATGAGGCATCGCCCAGGTCTTTCATGGAGAACCTCTGCGATAAGAATAGTTTGACCAATTGTAGTATAGGAATATCATTTCCTATCAAGAGAATGTCGTCCACGTACAATACGAGGAATGTAACAGTACTCTCTACAATCCTTTTATAAATACATGGTTCATCCATATTTTTGATAAAACCAAACTCTATGATTGTATCATCAAAGTAGATGTTCCAACTCCGTGATGCCTGCTTTAATCCATAGATGGATTTAAGCAGCCTGCATGCCTTTTCGCTGCTCCCACTATCAATGAAGCCTTCTAACTGATCCATAAAAATGCATTCTTCTAAATCACCATTTAGAAATACCGTTTTAACATCCATCTGCCAGATCTCATAATCATAGTGAGCAGCTATAGCAAGCAGGATCCGAATGGATTTGAGCATCGCGACTGGTGAAAAAGTTTCATCATAGTCCAAGCCTGGTCTCTGACGAAATCCTTTTGCTACCAGCCTAGCTTTATAGGTCTCCACCTGACCATCCAAACCGATCTTTCTTTTAAAGATCCATTTGCACCCTATGGGTTTTACTCCCGAAGGTGCAACCTCCAAAGTCCATACTTTGTTGTTGTGCATGGATTCCATTTCGGATCTCATGTCATCCAGCCACTTCACCGAGTCACCACTCTGATAGCTTGCTGAAAACTAGTAGGGTCATCATCATCCATGATGCAATCTTCTTTATCACCATCAATTAGAAAACTGTAGTATCTATCAGGTGGGCGAGAAGTCCTACTAGATCTACGGAGTGGTTGAGGTTCATCCGGTTCTATTGAAACCTTAGGTTCAACCAAATTATTGGTAATTGTTTGTGTATCTGGAATATCTTCCAGTTCTACCGCATTGCCAACAGTATCATTTGTAAAAAAATTCATTTTCTAAAAATGTGGCATACTGAGAAACAAACACCCTTTGTTCTTCCTTGTGGTAGAAAAATATCCATACGAGTGTTTTGGATATCCCACAAATCTACAAAAAACCGACCGTGTCTCAAGTTTGTCCGGATTCTGCTTTTTCACATAAGCCGGACAACCACATATCTTAACTTTTTTAAGAGATGGTCTCTTCCCATACCATATCTCATATGGAGTGGTAGACATGGTTTTCGTCAAAACCCTGTTCAATAGATAAATCGCAGTCTCTAATGCGTGCCCCCAGAATGATATTGGTAACTCAGCATCACTCATCATAGATCATACCATATCTAATAGGGTACGATTCCTCCTTTCCGATACACCGTTGTGCTGCGGTGTGTATGGAGGAGTGAGCTGAGAGAGAATCTCATTCTCTTTTAAGAAATCTAGAAACTCTGAGCTTAGATACTCACCTCCTCGATCCGATCGAAGTTTCTTGATACTTAAGCCTGTTTGTTTTTCTACTTCAGATTTATACTCCTTGAATTTTTCGAAGGCTTCGGACTTATGTTTCAACAAGAACACGTGCCCGAATCTCGATAAATAATCAGTGAAGGTTATGAAGTACGAAAAACCACCTCTTGCATGTGTAGAAATTGGTCCACATACATCACTATGTATGAGGCCTAAGAGTTCAGTAGCTCTCTCTCCGTATCCAGTAAACGGAGTTTTGGTCATTTTACCCATGATACAAGACTGGCAAGTCGCATAAGATTTATATTCAAACGAGTTCAAATATCCATCTTTATGTAGCTTCGTTAGTCTTGTTTCGTTAATATGACCAAGTCTACAATGCCAAATGAAAGCTTCATTTATGTCTGAAACCTTTCTTTTGTTTGCGTGTTGTATATAAAAAACTGTATGCTGATTTTGGACATATATCCCATTATTTAATGTACCATACCCAATCAACTCTTGATTAAGATTAATATTCATAACATTAGATTGCAATAAAAATTATATCCAGCATTGTCCAACAACGATACAGATATAATATTACATAACATCGAGAGTACAAAATAACATGGGTTCAAAACCAATATACAACCCGATGGCAAACCAAGATGATACTCTCCCACTGCAGTAGCATGTACCGAGGAACCATTCCCAACCTGGAGAGTGTGATCACCTTTCTTCAAAAACCTGCTATTTCTCAGCCCCTGCACACAATTGCAGATATGAGATCCTAACCCAGTATCTAATACCCAGGAAGCAAAGTTAATTGAAAAACAGTTTTCTGTTACAAACACACCTGAAGTGGAAGCATCACCATGCATCTTCTTCTTGAGGTCGGCCAGGTATCCAACGCAGTTTCTCTTCCAGTGCCCAGTCTGGTGGCAGTGGAAATATTACCCTCGTCCTGTTGCAGCAGCCCCTTTCTTGTCCCATCCCGGTGCCTTTTTCACTCCGCCTCTCCGTTTGATGGGATTCTTCTTCTTCTTTCCTTTGGCCTTGGCTTTCGGGACGGAGGAAGAAGATAGCCCAGCAATAAGAGCGGGAGTTTTCGCTACCTTTAGTGTGCTCTCTGCACTCCTCAACATATTGAGGAGTTCAGGTAAATACTTCTCCATATTGTGCATGTTGAAGTTTACAATGAATTGAGAAAAGGTAGCGGGAAGGGACTGCAGAACAATATCAATATACTGCTCGTTTTCCATGGTCCAACCCAGGTCCTCAAGTTCTTCGATAAGTCCAATCATCTTCAATACATGGTCACCTACAGACGTGCCAGCAGCCATTCGCATCTGAAACAACTTTCGAGATGCCTCGTATCGGAGTGTACGAAACTGCTCTTCATACAACTCCTTTGTATGGAGAAAGATGGATTGAACATCCATCTTCTCGTGCTGCTTCTGATGTTCATTGTTCATAGAAGTAAGCGCGAGGCACTTGGCTATTGCGCAGTCTATATCCTATGTCTTGCGGATTTCTTTATCCGCAACTGAAGAATCAGGGCCTGGGTTAGGAGGGGCTGGAGTAGTCAGGACGTATCCGACCTTATCATAGGTCAGGGCAATATTCACGTTCCTTAGCCAATCTTTGTAATTTGGTCCCGTGAGTTTATTTTTGTCTAATTAAAGCTTAAGTCCCGTCATAGGTATCTTCCATTAGGAGAGAGAAAATAAGACACTCAGCAATGGCTCTTGCATAATTAGATTGGTTATTAATATTATCTAATTGATGTCTCCCACTGCTTTTTTATTAAATTTTCCTTCAAACCTTTTAAAAGGAAAACTAGCCAGGATTAATTGCAATCTACAAGTTCGCTAACCGGTCGGCCAGGCCAGTGTCGGTACTCCGAGGGAGGTTTCCCCTGCTTTCGCACGGACCTAATTAAAATAAAGCTCGTTTTCCTAGAGGCGTAACCCCGTTGACACCTTTCTAGACACCTACTGGATTAGCTAATTATAAAGTGCAAAACTCTCCCAGGAGTAATCTTTACTCATAGTGGGATTGAGATCCAATTATCATATAGAAGGTATGCAATCTCATTGCAAATTTCAACTTTTGAAATTCCTGATATGATTTTTGCCCCTAGTGTCTTATGACCTTAACTATGGTCAACAAATCATAAGCACTCAAGTTCTACCCGCCATTTCGGGATTGATTTGGACCCACCCGCATGGCCCTTAACTATGGTCAACAAAGTCATGCGAATGTCCTAATCGATCGCATCAAATGCTTTGTAGGAAAACATCACTTAGCTACCGTACACCACGCCTTAACTATAGTCAACAAACGTGGCACGAATACCAAGTACTCTGCTTCCTAAAATGGCGGAGGGCTACGAATGGTTTTTATGAAAACTTTTAACGTTTTGAACTTGATATCGTTGTAGAATCGAGTGAGAAGGAGTGGTTTAAGCTCCAGTTTTAAAATCGAATGGTTTTATAGAATTTTTCTAATCTTGCTAAAGAGGTCATTCCCGGTGAAAGGATCTCGGCTCTTTCCTTATCGAATAAGGTGCTGTATATGTAAATACCACGATGGAAAGCAAAATTAGATCAACTATAAAATCAAATCGAGTTCTTTGTAACATTTGCCAGTTTCGCTAAAGGGGTCACTCCCGGTGAAGGGATCTCGGCCCTTTCCTCATCGAATGAGGTGCAGGATATTCAAGAATACCACTATGCAAAGCAAAAGCTAGAGTTACCCATTTTTTTAAAAAAAATTTGATTCTACAACATATTTAGGTTTCTTTTTCTTAACATTAATCACATTAATGTTGTCCCATCATTTATGTTTCCTAAACATCACAGAAAAGAAATGAAAATAGAACGTATGCTTATGCCATCCGCATTCGCCACGGGGCCCCGTCATGCACAGTTAGGTTACTTAACTAACGGTAGAGCGGGGGATGGACTAGCGCGGGTGCAAAACATAAGCAACGTTTATTATATATCTCATATATAAATATATCCATTTCAGATCACAGATGAATACATTGGATACACTAGGAATTCCGTATTTCATTCAAGCCCTTAATGAAAGACGGGTTCCACGGTCGTGATGAATAGCCAAAACCCCACCCTAGACCCCTACGGGTGCGGCAAACTACCCGCCAAATTCCCTAAGTGAAGCAACCTTCCTCAACAAAGTGAGTAGGCCACTCGGCAAACCCGGTAGTTTGTGCACCCCACCTTGGGTCTATCCTAGGAGCAAAAACAGTAAAAAGAAATTATACAACGGTGGCTACAACCTCAACCCGGATGTGCCCCGCAAAATAATATTACATTGCTTTTTACAAATTACATTGAATGAAAGAAAAGGAAAAACGCTCTTCTCACACCCTCGGCCATTCATCACGACGATCCAACATATTCATATACACAAACCATCACAGACGTGTGCAACCTCGACTAATCGACTTATAGTAATTAGTTGACGTTTCAAACAAACATATAAAAAGAACGGATAAACGATATTAAAAGTTCGAGTTCGAAACACTTCATATTTCCCTAACACTTAGTTTACATCACATGTAATCTGGAAATAATCAAACAATACCATAAATCCCCAAACCCAGTGTACAGATAACCCTAAAAAATCAAAGCCCAAACCAAGTAGGAAATCCGGCGACGCCGGAAATGATGGTCTCATCGCCGGCCAAAGGCCGGTAGTTGGGGCTCGTTTTTCTAGGGTTTTCTAGTTATCATATAACAAGTATTCTGCACATGTTTAAAAAATTTTCAGAACACTTTTGAAAAATTTCCAGAGAGCAAGGTTTAAAAATACGGTTTTTGGAGTTGTTTCGTCTTCGAAGCTCTAAACATCATCTAATCATCTAGTTGTGGTTTAGTTAGGCTCTGATACCATGTTAGTGCATGATGCATGCTCCCACAACTCTTGTGAGGCAGCAGAAGTGATAAACGAAAATTTTCTTTGCATACAACACGCACTTTCCATTAGATCTTGTCTAAACCACAGCTAGATAACCCTAACTAGAGATGTTATCTACTATGTTAGGGATTATACCTTGATGATCCGGTCCTTCGGGACTTCTTTGATGAAGTCCTTGGCTCCTTGGACGTTGCCAATGTACTCGATCTCTGGCCACCCCAAGACCTAGATGATCCACACGAGAGTTGTCGTACAAGCTAAAACCCTTCTCAAGAGTTTAACCTAGAGACCAAATTTGCTATAAGAGGTCACTAGGATCATCTAGAGATTAGTGTGTTGGATTATCTTTAACCCTAAGCCTTTGTTTCTGTTAGTTGTATGTATGCCCTAGAGGCCAGTACTGTACAGATGATATATATTATATTGGATGCTTGGACATATATAGAGAGGACTTTCTTGCTCGATATGATAGTATGCTATCTGGTTGCTCTTTATTTTAACATGTATACTTGTTTCTTGATACTGTCTTATAGCTACATGTTGATAAAACCCTTAGGATGTGTACTTGACTACCTGGACTGTGATGCAGATCATACTAATGGGGCCATGGTAGTCCATAAGTACATCCTTTAATATTCTTAGTCGTGGGTGTATCGATACAGGGCATCGATATACCAGAGTAGACTAGCGTATACGCTTCTCGACCCATGAGATGGGTGATGGATGATCCCATATCCATTGGTGTTTGAAATCAGAGATGGTATACGGGTGCTCAGTGGAGATAGGGTACACTAGACAGACTCGCCGAGAACTCCCAGATGGTATTATACTTCACGTCAGATGGCTGTTCTCTGGTGACACTTGTGCAGGTTAGTCTGTAGACCCGAGATTGTCATAGAGTCTTGTGTGATTTCCACTGTGCTTTGATTTCCATCTTACCACGTCCATGAGGGCGTGCAAAACGGTGGTTTTTGGGTACAGTTCTGAGTCACATGGAGGCAACGAGCGATAGGAGGGGTTTCGTCTCTCCCGGTATTGGGGGTTGATGTTGCGCTATGCTCGATTGGCCGTAACAGGGAAGTCCCTGGCCAGGGCTGATTTAGAGATTTACTGGTAAGTGTTACCAGTAGTTTCTCGACCCGTTATGAGCCTTACATCGGCACGACTTATCGGTTGTTGGGGTCTGACGTTTACCCCCCTAAACTTGATATGCGACATATCAGACGAGGAGACCGGACTGTACGGGAAGTGTTACCGGTAGGCTTTTACAGGAGTTGGAACGGGCTTGCTTGCTGATCTTCTGATCGCTCAATACCCGGGTAGCCGTTACGTCCAGCTAGTACCGCTGACGGCTTATGGGTGCTTGATGTGATCATCACCTACTGCCGCTATATTGACGAGTCTTTAGAGTCCTACACAGTGGTTTTACTGGCTCAGGAAAAACGAAATAGGAGCGCATATATGATATGTGCGGGACCGAGAATAATGCGTGTATGTGATACCGTATTCTATTCTCACGACCTTTTTGTATCGGTCGGTTATATATGATATAGCCGGGTTATCGAATCAAGTGTTGATTTGATAAGTCGATACATTGGATGTTAGTCGGTTATATGTGATATGACCGGATTATTAAGTCAAGTGTTGATTTAATAACTTATTGTATAATTGTATATTTGATATACTAGTTTACATTAACTAACACTTGTTCACTTTAGGTTTTTCTCACATGAACACAACTTCAATATATATGTGATATATATTAAAATGTGTTTTCTTTTTGTATTATGGTTGATGATACACATGACTTGGGTGTATGAGACTTACACCATGCTATTTATTATGTTGGGTTTTAATATTTAAAGTAATTACAAAATTAGTGGAGGATTAGCAAAATGCATGAAGCTTGTGGAAGCTTGTGGATGCATTGACTAAGTCCACTTGTGTTTGTTTTTACTATGGATATTTGTTAACCCAACCATAAGGATTAAACATGGGTTAAGTCTCTACATGAGTTAGTATATGATACTCACTCACCATGGTTAACTTTCTCACTTGATCATTATCTCTTCTAATTTTATTTTCTTCATCTTCTTCTTCTTTGTTCAAAAGAAAAGCTTGCTAGGGTTTGATCAAAAGTGAGAAATAAAAATCTAAAGAGAACCCACTTCCTATTTCTCCATCCTTTACTAGACTAGCTCTTTAGTTTAGGGTGTTTGCTTCACCAATTCTCAAGTTAGTGAAGTAGAAGCTTGAGTTGGCATCCCCTCGACGTAGATCATCTTTGGCCTCGAAGACTTCAAGCAAGGACGCTCTTTAGCCTCGTGAAGCCATGCAAGAGTCCGAGAGAACCACGATCGCAGCGAAGGGACTTCAACAAGGAGCAAAAGAAGTGAATGACCGATCTACAAAGGTTGTATTTCGTATTCACTTAGTCGTAAACGTAGTTTACTAGCATATGAAACCCTAATTCTCTAGCAACGATCTTGTTTAGGGTTATTCGGCACGGCTAAAATTTTAAACGGGCATGGTTGATACATTGTAGAACCTTATTAGAGTTCCTAGTAACCGTACAGTAGTATCAGAGCCTAGCTAGAGCATTAGGCGATGTGTTAGCGAAGTTAAAACTCTGAACGAACCCTACGTCAAAATCAACCCCTCTCTGGACATTTTCTCAAAACTGTGATTTTTCTGAATTAAAAATAGCTAAAAAAATCGGCAGGGAATTCTATGAATTACCACCAAATTCGAGACCCCAATTCCTTACAACCGCCGCGGAACCGCGGTCTTACCCCACCTTAGGCGGCGGTTCCGCGGCTGTAAAAGTGAATTGAGGAGGGAATTTTGTGCAGTAATAACCGTAGCTATTCCTGTATCTTTCTGGGTATTTTTATTCTGACTTAAGTGTTGAGTATTTTGGGGTTTATTTTGTAATCGTCGATTCGATCGGAGAATTTAATTTTGTTTTGTTATTCCGGATAATTTAGAAAGTATTAAAATGTTCGAACGGATATCATTAACTCATTATTTCCCGGCACGAAAATTTTTCAAGTGTTGAACTTTTTCTTGAGTTTAAATCTTTCGGAAAAACGTGCATGTGACGAGATGGACCCTATAGAAGGCAACAAACCTTAACTCGATTATGTGACCGTCTTGAACTGCCTTTTGAACCTTAGGGTTTGGGGCAGTACGGCGTGCCACATGTGAGGCGTTGGCTTGACCCTTCTACGGCTGGACCGTTGCTACTGTGACGTATTCTGGAATTTTTGAACTCCGCTCAAGTGTTGAGCTATTAAGGAAATCTTGGGTATTTGATTATTCGATCGGAAAGTTTAATACTGTCTATTTATCTGGAATGTGATACAATATGTGGAATTCATACAGTTAGGCATGAAATGTGAAATATGTGATATTTCGGATTTACGATGTCTAAAAAGTTTGTGGATTCCAAATGTTGTAGTTTTACACTTTCTTTTCTGCGACCGTATGTGTAATATGTGATATCGCCGGTTTCGTTGCTATATGTCAACGACAATTGGGATGCGCATATTTACTTACGTTGATGACATGTGATGTTATGTGTTGCTGGATATGTTATATTGGATCGTCGCGTTTTGAATAGCCGGTTTTTTTTATGTGAGATGAGAGTTTTTATTTTCATTCATGTAAAATTAAATGTATGTAATATTCTTTTATTGGGGCACTTCCGGGATGAGGTCGATGTCACCATTTGAATATTATTTACTTTTCCGCACTAGGATAGACCCAAGGAGGAGAGCACAAGTAGCCGGGTTCTGGAGTCCAGTGGGAGACCAACTCGAGGAGTCGAGTCCGGGTCTCCTAACTCTAGAATTGGTAGGGTTGCTTGCCGCTCTCGTAGGGGTCTAGGGGTGTGGGTTTGGCTATTCGTCGCGACCGTGGAATCCGTGTTTTATAAAGGCTCAAAATAAAACACGGACGTCCTAGTATATCCAATGTTTCATATGTTTCTTCTGCTGCGATATCTGTGATGTGATCATTTCATATGCTGTGATAAATACTGTATATAGTATATATGATATATTATATAGACGTTACTTATATTTTACACCCGCGCTAGCCCTGCCCCGCTCAACCGTTAGTTAACAAACCTAATGGTGCACGAGGGGACATCGAGGAGAATGCGGATGGCATAAGTGTACGTCGTATTTATCTGTGATGTTTATGTGACTTAAATGATGGGACTTCATTAATGTGATTAATGAAAGAAAAGAAATCTAAAAGATGTTGTAGAATCAAATTTTTTATAAAAAGGGTAGCTACAGTTTTGCTTTGCATAGCGGTATATATGATATACCCTGCACCTTATTCGATGAGGAAAGAGCCGAGATCCTTTCACCGGGAGTGACCTCTTTAGCAAAACTGGCAGATGCTTCAAAACTCGGTTTGGTTTTTGATTGCTTTTGGAGTTTTGCTTTGTATAGTGATATATATGATATGTCCTGCACCTTATTCGATGAGGAAAGAGCCGAGATCCCTTCACCGGGAGTGACCTTTTTAGCAAAACTAATGAAAGCCTCAAAATCACTCCATTTCAAAATTCACTCGATTCTACAACGATATCAAGTTCATTACGCAATAGGTTTTCAGAAAACCTGTCGTAGCCCTCTGTCATTTCAGATAAGTCCTACTTAGTATTCGTGCTACGTTTGTTGGCCTGCGTCAAGGCGTAGTGTGCGGTAGCTAACTAGTAGTATTTATCTGCTTATGCATATGATGCAGATTGGATTAGGGTAGTCGTGCGACTTTGTTGACGTGTGTCAAGGGTCGTACGGGTGGGTTTAATTCAATCAAGAAATGACGGGTTGAACTTGACTAGCGCACTATGGTTTGTTGGCCTGCGTCAAGGTCATGGGACGTTAGGTGCAAAATATTATCGGGAATTTCAAGTATTGAGATTTGCAATGAGATTGCATACCTTCTATGAGATAGTTGGATCCCGATACCCACTGCGAGTAATTGTTACTCCTGGGAGAGTTTTACACAGGACAATTAGCCGATCAAGTAGGTGTCTAGAAAGGTGTCAACGGGGTTACGCCTCCGGGAAAACGAGGTTTACTTTAATTAGGTCCGTGCGAAAGCACGGGGAACCTCTCTCAAAGTACCGACACTGGCCTGGCTGAAAGATTGGCGAAGTTGTAGGGTGTAATTAATCCCGGCTAGTCTTTCCTTTTAGGGTTTGAAGGAAGATTTGATAAAAACAGTGAGAGCCATCCTGATTTGATAAAATAATAACCAATTTGATCTTGCAAGAGCATACGCTAAAGTGTTTTCTTCTCTCTCTCTCCGGGTAGCGATCATATCATGCCTTAATCAAGATAATAATATGGATGTATTGACTGAACCCGCATGTTATACTGTGCTGGGGAACGTTGGTTCCATTCTTTCTTATAAGAGTTATAGGACTGAACAGGATATAGGGGAATACCAGGATTCCCATGCCACCCGAATGAAGAAAGTACATGTTGATGCATTTTCTTCGGATGTGTTCGTTACAGAGAACTGTTTCTCCATTTGCCCTACGTCCTGGGTATTAGATACCGGTCAGGATCCCATATATGTAATCAGTTATATGGGCTTAGAAAAGGTAGAGAACTTGGAGAAGGTGATGAAGACATAAGGGTTGGAAATGGTGCAATTGTTGCAGCTAAAACCGTCGGGGAATATCACCTTGTATTGCCAACTGGTAATACATTGATTCTGAACGAATGCTATTACATGCCGAACCTGATATGCAACATTATATCGGTTTCTTTATTGAGTAAAGAGAGATATAATTTTGTATTACAGGATAATGCTATGAACATTTTCCTTAACCAAAAGTTGGTTGGATCAGGCACGTTGTGCAATGGCATTTATGTTCTAAATCAATCAACAGTTCTGAGCAAAACAAACACACACAAGAGGAAGAGTTCAGAACTGAACGAATCCTTCTTGTGGCATTGTAGACTGGGTCACATCAATGCGACACGACTAGCTAAGTTGCATAAGGATGGATATTTAAATCCGTTTGAATTTTCATCTTATGATACTTGCCAGTCATGTCTCAAAGGAAAGATGACCAAAGCTCCATTTACGGGACACGGAGAGAGAGTTACGGAACTCTTGGGACTGGTACATAGTGATGTATGCGGCCCCATGTCTACACATGCCAGGAATGGTTCTTCGTACTTCATTACATTCACTGACGATCTCTTAAGGTTCGGATATGAGTTCCTGATGAAACACAAATCAGAAGCTTTTGAGAAATTTAGAGAATATAAACAAGAAGTCGAGAACCAAACCGGAAAAAGTATTAAAATACTTCGATCTGATCGAGGAGGTGAATACTTGAGCAATGAATTCCTGGACTTCCTAAAAGAGAATGGGATTCTCTCTCAGCTGACTCCTCCATATACACCATAGCACAACGGTGTATCGGAACGGAGGAACCGCATCCTATTAGATATGGTGCGCTCTATGATGAACACAGCTGAGTTACCTATTTCCTTCTGGGGGTATACACTGGAAACAGCTGCAGACCTATTGAATATGGTTTCCACCAAATTTGTGCCAACCACTCCATATGAGATATGGAAAGGAAGGAGACAATGTCTTAATTATGTTAAGATATGGGGTTTTCCGGCCTATGTAAAAACAAAAAATCCAGACAAACTCACGGCACGGTCCATTCTGTGTAAGTTTATTGGATATCCCAAACATTCGCGCGGGTATATCTTCTACCACACCGAGGAACAAAAGGTGTTTGTTTCTCGACATGCCACCTTTTTAGAAAAGGAATTTCTTGAAAAAGAGATTAGTGGCAAGATGGTAGAACTGGAAGAGGTTCCAGCAATACAAACCACAACAAAAGATTTGGTAGAACCAGAGGATTCGGTAGTTCCCGATGAACCCCAGCCACTCCGCCGATCTAGTAGGATTCCTCACTCACCTGAGAGATACTACGGTTTTCTCATGGATGGTGGGAGCGAGGATTGCATCATGGTTGATGATGACCCAACTAGTTTCGAGCAGGCCATCACGAGTGGGGACTCAGTGAAATGGCTGGATGCAATGCGGTCCGAGATGGAATCCATGTACACCAACAAAGTATGGACTTTGGAAGATGTTCCTGAAGGGGTAAAACCCATTGGGAGCAAGTGGATCTTCAAGAAAAAACTTGGTGTAGATGGGAAAGTGGAGACTTTCAAAGCTAGACTTGTTGCAAAGGGTTTTCGTCAAAGACCAGGTGTGGACTATGACGAAACTTTTTCTCCAGTGGCTATGCTTAAATCCATCCGGATCATGCTTGCCATCGCTGCATATCATGAGTACGAAATCTGGCAAATGGATGTTAAGACCGCCTTTCTAAACGGTGATTTAGAAGAGTGCGTGTACATGACTCAGCCAGAGGGCTTCGTAGATAGTGGGAGCAGCGGGAAGGTGTGCAAGCTGCTTAAATCCATTTATGGATTAAAGCAAGCATCGCGGAGTTGGAACATCTGCTTTGACATCGTTATCAAAGAGTTTGATTTCGTCAAAAACATAGATGAACCTTGTATCTACAAGAAGGTGGCAGAGAGTAAGGTTGTCTTCCTCGTATTGTACGTGGACGACATACTCTTGATAGGAAATGACATTCCTATGCTGCAATCGGTCAAGCTCTTCTTATCGCAAAGATTCTCAATGAAAGATCTTGGTGATGCCTCCTGCATATTGGGAATTATGATCTATAGAGATAGATCTAAAAGGATATTGGGATTGTCCCAATCCAGGTACATTGACACCATACTAAAGAGGTTTAGTATGGAAGAGTCCAAACGTGAGTTTTTACCCACGATCTCAGGGCTCACTCTCTCCAAAGAGATGTCTCCCAAGACTGATTTGGAGAGAGCTCGCATGCAAGGGATACCCTATGCTTCGGCAGTAGGCTCTATCATGTACGCGATGCTATGTACCAGAACCGATGTAGCATACTCAGTAAGTGTAGTGAGTAGGTATCAAGCTGATCCTGGAGAGAGTCACTGGACAGCTGTGAAGAGCATTCTCAAGTACTTACGAAGGACTAAAGAGATGCTCTTGGTGTATGCTAACGGAGAACTCCAAGTGGAGTCCTTTACCGATTCGAGCTTCCAGAGTGATAAGGACGACTCTAAGTCGCACTCGGGATTTGTCTTTACCCTTTATGGAGGGGCGGTTAGCTGGAAGAGTTCCAAGCAGGAAACCGTGGCAGACTCGACGATGGAGGCTGAATACATCGCTGCCAACGATGCTGCCAAAGAGGCTGTCTGGATCAAGAAGTTCATTACTGAACTTGGAGTGGTTCCATCCATTGAGCATCCAATACCTGTGTATTGCGATAACAATGGAGCGGTGGCTTTGGCCAAGGAACCCAGGTCCCATCAGCGATCCAAGCATATTCTTAGGCGGTATCACCTGATCCGGGAGATAGTTGATCGCCAGGAGATCGAGATCAGGAGGGTTGACATGAAGAACAACACAGCGGATCCACTCACGAAGGCCATTCCCCAGATACAGTTTGAGAGACTCTTCGGGATGCTCGGTATGCGATACTACAGCAACTGGCCCTAGTGCAAGTGGGAGATTGTTAGTTATATGTATGACCTAGAGGCCAGTATTGTACAGATGATGTATATTATATTGGATGCTTGGACATATATAGAGAGGACTTTCTTGCTCGATATGATAGTATGCTATCTGGTTGCTCTTTATCTTAACATGTATACTTGTCTCTTGATACTGTCTTATAGCTACATGTTGATAAAGACCTTAGGATGTGTACTTGACTACCTGGACTGTGATGCAGATCATACTAGTGGGGCCATGGTAGTCCATAAGTACATCCTTTAATGTTCCTAGTCTTGGGTGTATCGAGATAGGGCATCGATATATCAGAGTAGACTAGCGTATACGCTTCTCGACCCATGAGATGGGCGATGGATGATCCCATATCCATTGGTGTTTGACATCTGAGATGGTATACGGGTGCTCAGTGGAGACTGGGTACACTGGACGGACTCGCCGAGAACTCCTAGATGGTATTATACTTCACGTCAGATGGCAGTTCTCTGGTGACACTTGTGCAGGTTAGTCTGTAGACCCGAGATCGTCATAGAGTCTTGTGTGATTCCTGTTGGAGATAGTGCCCTCAGAGTCAATTATTAGGTCACAGGTACGTGATTGTAATGATTGAGGGAGGACCTATCCCGGTAGGACAGTCTTACTCGAGATGATAGTATGCTATTTGGTTTACCTTTATCATCGTGTACTGCTTTAGGTGACATGACACGTCGCTATTACACGTTGATAGAGCCCCTAGGATTCTTGCTTGACCACCAGCAGTATGAGGGCGATCATATAAGTGGGAGCTGGGGGTCTACAAGCATATCCTTAAAAGGTCCCTAGTCGTGGGAGTTTCGAGACCGGGCATCGATACTCCATTAGTAGACTAGTGTATACAGTCGAGACCCCGACGAGGGGCGGTGGCCGGTCTCACAAGCCACTGGTGTCAGTTGGATCACCTAAGATGTATACAGGTGCTCATTGGGTTATGAGTACACCGGACAGGACTCGCCGGGAACATGCTAGTTGGTCATATACCAGACGTCAGATGGCAGTTCCCTGGTGACATGTGTGCAGGTTAGTTCATCGACCTGGGGATCGTCATTTGTCTCGTGTGAGTTCCCACTGTACTTTGATTACTACCCTACCACGGCTCAAAGGAGTCGTGCAAACAGGTTTTAGTTGGGTACAGTCCCGAGCCACATGGAGGCAGTGAGCGTATCTTCAGGGGTTCGTCTCTCCCGGTATTGGGGGTGAGGTCGTGCTGTGTCTAGGAGAGCCATTACACAAAGTCCTTGGCCAAGGCAAGGAGATTTACTGGTAGGTATTCCAGTAGTATCTCAGGGTGTTCTGGGCTACACTCCGACACGACTTGTACCGCTTTTGGGGGTCTGACTTTTACCAACCCCCTAGGCCCGCCATGCGATACTCATAGACGAACGGACCGGACTGCACGGATATTGTCACTGACAGGCTCAGTAGGGTGTCAGGATGAGTTCGCTCATCGACGTCCCTTTTAGTCAATAGCTGGTGGCCCGTTACGTATTGGCTTATACCTCTGACGGGATAGTGGTTAAATCCACAGCCATTGTATTGACGAGTCTTTAGAGTCCCCCACACTTTCAGTTACTCAGCTTTCGGGCGAAACGCTGTAGAGGCCGTATGGAGATATGGCAGGGTCCGATCAGATACGTGCGGTATTGCACAGATCGTGATCGGACGGTTTTTACTAGCCGGCTTTGGCTTAAGCCGGATCTTAGTATTTGATAGTGTAGTTTTGTCTCTTTGCATTTGTATCCGGACGGAATACAGATGCGGGTGTGTATGCACAGTATCGGGGTTTTCCTGTAATTTATTACGGGACCAGTTTTCTGGAGTTGCCAGTTTGCATTCCGTTCCGGCCGGTTTTCCTTTGTTCTTTCCTGGCCGGACTTTTCCGATGGAGGGGGTAATTTGCAGTTTTGCAAATTACATTTGAGGAAGGGGTTTCTTGCATATGTGGGTTTTTGATTTGACCATTATCATTCTCTTTACCATCACTTGCTTTTAATAAAAGAGTATGGGTTTAGTGGTGGGGCCGGCCACTGTTTGAGTGTGCAAGGGGCTCCCTTCTTTCTGGGACAGCAAGAAAAAGAGAGAGGCTTTGCTTCATTTTCCAGAGAGCACCATCAGGGGCTGGCCGAGCCCATTTTTGAGGGGATGCTCATTTCCTTTTGAGAGCTTGCTCAATTCTTCATCAAGCTTTCATCCTTGATTGTTCTTGCACAAATCCCTCCAAATTGGCAACCTCCTAAACCCCAGAGAGACAGCTATTCTACGCTATTCTACAGCAAATCTTGGACGCGTCGGCTAGCCCACTTCGCGCCCGAGTTGCCTCGGTATTGAGGCGGGAGCCCGTAAAAGAATCCGGCTACGTGGTGCCCTTCCGGCGAGGAGGCGACCACCGGAGTTTCCGCGGGAGATCGGGACGGCGGCGAGAAGACCGGAGGACTCGGATCACTCGGTACATCTCTTCCCTTCATGTTAGTTGCTTAGACTTGTTAATGGTTACGATCCGGGTGTTTAGTGCGCGGGGGTGCCGGTTTGCAAAGTCCGCAAAAATTAAAGTTTATCACCGCTTCCGCATTCCGGCGTCGGTTTGACGGCCGGGGCGCCGCCGTGCACTTACAGTGGTATCAGAGCCTCGCCATTAACTTAGTCTAGCTTTGTGTAATGTGTTTTACGTTTCCGATCGAACAAAATCCCGAAAACGCGTATTTCAAGCACATCAGTTTCTGTCGAATTTTTTTTGAGTCCAAAAATTTTTCAGGTTGTCTCAGAATGATGTGCAGGGAAATATATGTATACTGTAAAAATTTGGTAGCATGAACTGTTCATACCGCCGCGGAAGGGCGGCCAAACCCTTGTTAGCGCCGCGCTTCCGCCGCAATGTGAACAGTTCACCCCCCAAAAATTCTACAGTATGTTCCTGAGTTGAAAATCTGGTTTTTGGGATATTAAAGTTGGGCCAATTATTTCTGTGAGTGCTACAGTTTTCTTTGGGGCCCACTTGTTAATTGTTTGATCAATCGGAAAATTTTAAACACATTTTTCACAGTATTTACATTATATCTGCGACCGTGAATGTCACTCGATCGGTAAATCCGGTCTAACTGCTATAGCCCGGTTAGACGGATTTGCGAACGTGATTTTCACGTTGATGTTCTATGTATTTGCTGTGATGTTGCGGATCGGTCGTGGGGGATAGCCTGGATGCAATGCTAGTACAGTGTTGTTGTATTATGTACATTTGATTTTGCGGGGCGAGCGTCCGACATGTGGACTGCCGTCACTGCCTGTTTGTATTATTATTTTGGGGCACGACCTGGTTGCGGTCGATGTACCCGGTGTATGTATATTTTACATTCTGTACTAGGGTTACCCCGCGGAGGGGTGCACGGATAGCCGGGTTCTAGAAGGCAACAAGCCCGCATCTCATGGTATTGGGACGGAGGGGGCTTCACTCCAGGATTGACGGGCTATTCGCCGCACTCGTAGGGGGTACAGGTTGACCCAGGAGGGGTGCCCAAGTTGCCGGATTCCGTGAAGTGCTGGGTGGTCCATTCACGGCGCTGAAGGGGGCTGCCTCGCTTCAGGTTTTGGCGGGTAACTTGCCGCGCCCGTAGGGGTCTAGGATTTCATTGCACAGGCTATCCACACGACCAGGGGAACGTCGGGTTTCAGTAGTGGCTCTGTGAAACCCGGGGATCCCAGATATCTGTATTTTTCTGTGATGCTGTACATTTCTGTGATGTTGCATTTTATTCACGCCTTGAGCGAATATAATATATTGGTATATATATTAGTAGATGTTGTATATGTTTTTCATCCGCGCTAGTCCAGTCCCCGCTCTGCCGTTAGTTAGCTAACCTAACGGGTGATGACGGGACCCAGTAGCGAATGCGGATGGCATATACGTACGTCAGTATATTTTCGTTCTTTGTGGTGTGATCAATTGATGGGACTGCATTGATTCGGATCAATGCAAGTTAAACAAACCTAATCTGATGTTGTTGGAACACTTTTCAAAAGGCTGTTATTGCAAGGACGTTCACTTTTGTTTTGCATCGTGGTATTCATTTGGAATATCCTGCTCCTCAGTCGATGAGGCAAGGGCCGAGATCCCTTCACCGGGAGTGACCCCTTGGACAGAAGTTTGCGTCAGGGCAGTAACTTCACTATAGCCGATTGCTTTTGCTTTGCACCGTGGTATTCAGTTGGAATATCCTGCACCTCATTCTACGGGGAAAGAGCCGAGATCCCTTCACCGGGAGTGACCTCTTTAGTAAAGGTTTTCGTCACTATATTTTCTAAAAAGCTATCCGTTCCTTCAACGATATCAAGTTCATTACGTTAAAGGTTTTCGCCAGAAACCATTCGTAGCCCTCCGTCGTTTCATATGGGTGGTCAATAGTATTCAAGCTGTGTATGTTGGCCAAAGTCAAGGCACAGTGATTGGTAGCTATTGGGGTATTCATATGCAGCATAGATAGATGCGTTGGTTTGGGACAGTCGTGCTGCCATTTTGGCCAAAGTCAAGGGTATGTACGGGTGGATTCAAATTAACCTGGAGAATGACGGGTAGAACTTGACATGTGACTTATGATATGTTGGCCAAAGTCAAGGTCATAAGAGCATGGGGCAGAAATCACATCGGGAGTTTCAAAAGTACTGAAACTTGCCAGATATGCGCATACCTTCTGGAGTGTGATGACATGAGCGGATTACGTCACGTTATCATGCGATGATAGTTGGATCCCGATTCCCACTGATGAGTTAGTTTACTCCTCGGGTGACCCCGACTAATTCTTCTTTCAGGTTTGGAGGAGAATTTGAGGTACAGTGGGAGGTTTCCAGATTAGATAAATTGGTAACCATTCTGATCTTGGTTAGAGTGCACGCTGAGTGTTTCTTTTCTCTCTCTTTGGCAGCGACCATTGACCCGACCCTAAGACTTTGACTCAGTGACCAAGTTGACCGAACCTTCTTAAACACCGACCTTTGGATTGTCAGAGTTGCAAACCCCATTGCCACTCCTACTTTTACCCTTTTCTCCAGGACACCCCGTTTTACTACGAACGTCCACTTCCATTGGACAAAACCATCGTATGGTTAGATACGAACTCGAAGGGATTCGAGGATGGTTTCCGGTTCTGGAGAAAACGGATAGGATTATTCAGTTGTCTTTTCTTTTCACCCTCTCTCAGGTTGCGAGTACTCCTTAGTTTAGGAGTAGTACACCTATTATGCAAATTGGATAGTCTTCTTCCAAACCATAGGCTGGTGCCGACTGGTAGGGAATAAAGAAAACCAGTTAGCTTAAACGGTGTACAGAAGGTATTAAGTTCAGACAAAGCAAGGGATTAGTAAGAGGGCAAAGTAAATTGCGACTGCTATTCACGACCAAACCAAGTATTTCTTCGCCAATCCTAAATCACCTTTGTATTTCTCCAGGACACTCCGTATCACTACGAAGATCCCATTTTATTGGATATTCCATCGTATGGTTATATACGAACTCGAAAGGAACTTGTTCCAGTTCGGGGATGGATCCTGGTTCAGGAGAAATAGGAATAAAGTACATTCAGGTGTCTTTTATCTTCACCTTTTCTCGTGTTGCGAGTGTTCCTAGGATTGGGACAGTACACCCATTATGCTTATTGGATAGTCTTCTTCCAAACCATAGGCTGGTGCCGAACGGTAGGGAAGGAAGAAAACCATTTGGCCTAAAGGGGTGTGCAGAAGGTAAAGACTAAAGACATATGAAGGGATTTGGAGAGGTGGCAAAGAACTGTACGGTTACAGTCGTGAATCTGGAAGAGGCATTACTAGGAATACCAGAATACCCCATCGGAACATTTCGATGTTTCAGTTTCACTGTGTAATGTTAAAGGAAAACTGATTTCCCGATTAGATACTTACTCCAGGGTATGTATTTACCAGGTACGATTCTCACATCTGTATAGTTTTACAGATGCTGAGTGGGAGTAAGTTATTGGGAATTAGGTGATTGTCCTCATTATATCGGGATTCGTTGTAATCGGTGATATTTGAGGAAGTCACCTGGGTTATTTGCCGGACGGCAAGTATTTGGTTTTGAATATCCGCCGTTATGCACCAATTTCAAATCGATGTATCTGTACGTCTATTTTCATAGAGTGAGATATACCTTTTTGAAATTATGTCTATGACATTTACCTATATCAGCGGATGGTTAGGTAAGGAGCATTAAACAGCGGTGTAATTCTTCATAACCAAAAGGTACAGTTTTCAACCTACAACACACAGGGAATGAGTTGTCAGACTCAAGGGACTTATACAAAGGATTGTATGTTGTCCAGGGTCCATCAGGACAGAGGGGTTGGTCCTCGTACTATATTCGGTTTACTTATGACTTCTCTAGTTTTTAGACAGGTGTTTCGTGGAAACACAGGGTCCGAATTTTGAGAAGTTATAGGTATTTGAATAGAGTAGAGAACCAGGTATAGCAAGTATCGGGATTCTTCAAAGGGATCGAAGATGTAGATACTTGTGTATGGTATTCAGTTGATAGTAATGATAAAGAGATCTTGCTTCTCTTTCAGGTTACTCATAATTGGAAGTATTCCTAAGTTGAGTAACGCTGATCGGCCTCCTTCCATTTAGTTGACATGCGCTGGGGACAGCTGCATGATTTGAATCTGGTTCAATTAAATCAGTGCCTCTGTTTCTATATTGGATATAGAACAGTTCATATTTTAACGATGTTAAGGTACGGGGAGTTGTCCGGTTTATGATTAAAACCAGACACTGGACAACTCAAGGCACGTTTCTGTAATGGCTGTTTGTGGGTTGACCCAGGCTATGACGAGGGTTGATTTTCTACCATCTGGATGAACAATAGCGATATTGTTCTAGACTCGCCACAGTTTTATTAAAAATGGACTTTGTCAGAAAACAGTAGTGGGAGTATGGTAGAACTGGAAGTGATTCCAGAACCACAAACGATTACTGAAGATTTGATAAGGAACCTAAAGATTCAATCTGGATTGACATTCCATTGGCCACTCCGCAGATAAGGTGGGTAACTTCAGGCACCCGAGAGGTACTATGGTAGCCTCAAGGACGGTGACAGGGAAGTTCTTGTTTACCCACAATTACCATTGCTGTTGTTCCAGGCTGCGAGACCCGGCAGGAGGATGAGTATAGCGTCGTTCTAAACTTGCTTTAGAAGTGTACGTCTATATGACTCTGCCAGAGGGTTGTCGTAGTCAGTGGGAGCAGCGGAAGCATTGGTGGACAGGTAGCTTATGTCTATTTATAGACTAGAGCAGATGTAGCGGAGATAGATCATCTATTTCTGATGTGACAGTCATAGGTTTGACTTCATCAGAATAGGGGATGGATCTGTTGAGAAGGTAGTAGGGTGTAATGTCATGGTATTTGGATGACATACACAAAGTAGGAAAGGAAACTCCTATACTACGATCGGTTATACTTTGGTCGTCACACACTGGTTTCTCCACAAAGGAAATGGATTTTATATCTGACATACTGGTTACTGGATCTATGGTTTTAGATCTAGATTTGGGTGGTTTCCCAATCAGGATACTTGACAGCATTCTAAGAGTATTTAGGATGGACGACTCCTGGCACGGTAGTGTACCTGCAGATAATGGAGTCACCCTCTCCAAAGGTGTCTTACAGACTAAAAGGGAGAGGGACGGGCATGATTGGCAGATCACTTGCTCAGGAAATTGAGTCAATCGTGAGATGTCAAGTACCACACCAGATGTTGTTCTTGCACAAGATGCAATAAGTTGACATTAATCCAATCCTGGAGAAACAGTCGGAAGCAGTTTTAGAACATAAGTGGATGTTCTAGGGATATGATAACGACAGCCTCATTCAGGAGACAGTTATCATTCCAGGCTTCCAAGGTGACATGGACGACAAGGAGGTTGTCAGAGTTATAGTTTTCCCTCTGACGAGGGGCAGTATTTTGGACAGATGATCCAAGGCAATACTGAGGGAGGCATGGCGCAGGATACTGATTAAGTTCAGTTGACGATACAGTCTAAGAAGTTTGGATTTGGAGTTCATTTATGAGCTAGGTCCCATCAGGCTTCCAGACATTCTAAGACAGATATTACTCTTTTCGGGAGATGGCTTTCTCCGCGAACTTGAGATATAGAGAGACATAGAAAGAAACAACTAAGCGGATCCACTCACTGAGGCTATTCCTCGAACGCAATAGTTCCGCAAACGAGCTTTGTGAGACTGACTAGTAGAGGAGTTGGATGTTCGGTATCACACGGGCTGTGAGTATGCGACATCGCAATAATTAGCCTTGAGTGCAAGTGGGAGATTGTTGGAGATAGTGCCCTCAGAGTCAATTATTAGGTCACAGGTACGTGATTGTAATGATTGAGGGAGGACCTATCCCGGTAGGACAGTCTTACTCGAGATGATAGTATGCTATTTGGTTTACCTTTATCATCGTGTACTGCTTTAGGTGACATGACACGTCGCTATTACACGTTGATAGAGCCCCTAGGATTCTTGCTTGACCACCAGCAGTATGAGGGCGATCATATAAGTGGGAGCTGGGGGTCTACAAGCATATCCTTAAAAGGTCCCTAGTCGTGGGAGTTTCGAGACCGGGCATCGATACTCCATTAGTAGACTAGTGTATACAGTCGAGACCCCGACGAGGGGCGGTGGCCGGTCTCACAAGCCACTGGTGTCAGTTGGATCACCTAAGATGTATACAGGTGCTCATTGGGTTATGAGTACACCGGACAGGACTCGCCGGGAACATGCTAGTTGGTCATATACCAGACGTCAGATGGCAGTTCCCTGGTGACATGTGTGCAGGTTAGTTCATCGACCTGGGGATCGTCATTTGTCTCGTGTGAGTTCCCACTGTACTTTGATTACTACCCTACCACGGCTCAAAGGAGTCGTGCAAACAGGTTTTAGTTGGGTACAGTCCCGAGCCACATGGAGGCAGTGAGCGTATCTTCAGGGGTTCGTCTCTCCCGGTATTGGGGGTGAGGTCGTGCTGTGTCTAGGAGAGCCATTACACAAAGTCCTTGGCCAAGGCAAGGAGATTTACTGGTAGGTATTCCAGTAGTATCTCAGGGTGTTCTGGGCTACACTCCGACACGACTTGTACCGCTTTTGGGGGTCTGACTTTTACCAACCCCCTAGGCCCGCCATGCGATACTCATAGACGAACGGACCGGACTGCACGGATATTGTCACTGACAGGCTCAGTAGGGTGTCAGGATGAGTTCGCTCATCGACGTCCCTTTTAGTCAATAGCTGGTGGCCCGTTACGTATTGGCTTATACCTCTGACGGGATAGTGGTTAAATCCACAGCCATTGTATTGACGAGTCTTTAGAGTCCCCCACACTTTCAGTTACTCAGCTTTCGGGCGAAACGCTGTAGAGGCCGTATGGAGATATGGCAGGGTCCGATCAGATACGTGCGGTATTGCACAGATCGTGATCGGACGGTTTTTACTAGCCGGCTTTGGCTTAAGCCGGATCTTAGTATTTGATAGTGTAGTTTTGTCTCTTTGCATTTGTATCCGGACGGAATACAGATGCGGGTGTGTATGCACAGTATCGGGGTTTTCCTGTAATTTATTACGGGACCAGTTTTCTGGAGTTGCCAGTTTGCATTCCGTTCCGGCCGGTTTTCCTTTGTTCTTTCCTGGCCGGACTTTTCCGATGGAGGGGGTAATTTGCAGTTTTGCAAATTACATTTGAGGAAGGGGTTTCTTGCATATGTGGGTTTTTGATTTGACCATTATCATTCTCTTTACCATCACTTGCTTTTAATAAAAGAGTATGGGTTTAGTGGTGGGGCCGGCCACTGTTTGAGTGTGCAAGGGGCTCCCTTCTTTCTGGGACAGCAAGAAAAAGAGAGAGGCTTTGCTTCATTTTCCAGAGAGCACCATCAGGGGCTGGCCGAGCCCATTTTTGAGGGGATGCTCATTTCCTTTTGAGAGCTTGCTCAATTCTTCATCAAGCTTTCATCCTTGATTGTTCTTGCACAAATCCCTCCAAATTGGCAACCTCCTAAACCCCAGAGAGACAGCTATTCTACGCTATTCTACAGCAAATCTTGGACGCGTCGGCTAGCCCACTTCGCGCCCGAGTTGCCTCGGTATTGAGGCGGGAGCCCGTAAAAGAATCCGGCTACGTGGTGCCCTTCCGGCGAGGAGGCGACCACCGGAGTTTCCGCGGGAGATCGGGACGGCGGCGAGAAGACCGGAGGACTCGGATCACTCGGTACATCTCTTCCCTTCATGTTAGTTGCTTAGACTTGTTAATGGTTACGATCCGGGTGTTTAGTGCGCGGGGGTGCCGGTTTGCAAAGTCCGCAAAAATTAAAGTTTATCACCGCTTCCGCATTCCGGCGTCGGTTTGACGGCCGGGGCGCCGCCGTGCACTTACAATTCCCACTGTGGTTTGATTTCCACCTTACCACGTCCATGAGGGTGTGCAAAACGTTGGTTTTTGGGTATAGTCCTGAGTCACATGGAGGCAATGAACGATAGGAGGGGTTTCGTCTCTCCCGGTATTGGGTGTTGATTTTGCGCTGTGCTCGATTGGCCGTAACAGGGAAGTCCCTGGCCAGGGATGATTTAGAGATTTACTGGTAAGTGTTACCAGTAGTTTCTCAACCCGTTATGAGCCTTACATCGGCCCGACTTATCGGTTGTTGGGGTCTGACGTTTACCACCCCTAGACTTGATATGCGACATATCAGACGAGGAGACCGGACTGTACGGGAAGTGTAGCCGGCAGGCTTTTACAGGAGTTGGAGCGGGCTTGCTTGCTGATCTTCTAATCGCTCAATACCCAGGTAGCCGTTACGTCCATCTAGTACCGCTGACGGCTTATGGGTGCTTGATGTGATCATCACCTACTGCCGCCGTATTGACGAGTGTTTAGAGTCCTACACAGAGGTTTTACTGGCTCAGGCAAAACGAAATAGGAGCGCATATGTGATATGTGCGGGACCGAGAATAATACGTGTATGTAATACCGTATTCTATTCTCACGACTTTTTTGTATCGGTCGGTTATATATGATTTAGCCGAGTTATCGAATCAAGTGTTGATTCGATAAGTCGATACATTGGATGTTAGTCGGTTATATGTGATATGACCGGATTATTAAGTCAAGTGTTGATTTAATAATTTATTGTATAATTGTATATTTGATATACTAGTTTACATTAACTAACACTTGTTCACTTTAGGTTTTTCTCACATGAACACAACTTCAATATATATGTGATATATATTAAAATGTGTTTTCTTTTTGTATCATGGTTGATGATACACATGACTTGGGTGTATGAGACTTACACCATGCTATTTATTATGTTGGGTTTTAATATTTAAAGTAATTACAAAATTAGTGGAGGATTAGCAAAATGCATGAAGCTTGTGGATGCATTAACTAAGTCCACTTGTGTTTGTTTTTACTATGGATATTTGTTAATCCAACCATAAGGATTAAACATGGGTTAAGTCTCTACATGAGTTAGTATATGATACTCACTCACCATGGTTAACTTTCTCACTTGATCATTCTCTCTTCTCATTTTATTTTCTTCATCTTCTTCTTCTTTGTTCAAAAGAAAAGCTTGCTAGGGTTTGATCAAAAGTGAGAATCCTTGTGAGAAATAAAAATCTAAAGAGAACCCACTTCCTATTTCTCCATCCTCTACTAGACTAGCACTTTAGTTTAGGGTGTTTGCTTCACTAATTCTCAAGTTAGTGAAGTAGAAGCTTGAGTTGGCATCCCCTCAACGTAGATCATCTTCGGCCTCGAAGACTTCAAGCAAGGACGCTCTTTAGCCTCGTGAAGCCATGCAAGAGTCCGGGAGAACCACGATCGCAGCGAAGGGACTTCAACAAGGAGCAAAATAAGTGAAGGACCGATCTACAAAGGTTGTATTTCGTATTCACTTAGTCGTAAACGTAGTTTACTAGCATATGAAACCCTAATTCTCTAGCAACGATATTGTTTAGGGTTATTCGGCACGGCTAAAATTTTAAACGGGCATGGTTGATGCATTGTAGAACCTTATTAGAGTGCCTAGTAACCCTACAGTTTTACAACACATGTGAAGGGTAAAGCTTAGGATGAAGGAGGAGGAGAGAGAAAGTGTTTGTGATAATGAGAAAATTCAAGCATGGAAATTAGATACGGCTCAAATGAAATAATTGAAGCATGCATTATAAAATTAGAACCATGCTTCAATAGTAACTCCAAAACAATATAAAATAAAACAACCCATTCTTTCAACCATGCTTGGACTTTCTAAATTCCACCTCATTTATTTATTTTCACAAAACAAATAATGTAATTATGAGGTGGAACCTTCTAGAAGGTATTCTTGTAACAATTACAAAAATACCCCTCCTCCGTATACCGTATACCGTATACGTATACCCGTATCTGAATTCCGAAAAATACGAATACAAATAATCCAATAATATAATACTGGTATCCGGCTTAAACCAAAGCCTACCAGTATTATCCTCCCGATCATTATTCCTGTAACAATTACACGAACATGATCGAAACCCTGCCGTAACACCTTACGGCTGTCGTAACAACTTACGGCCTCTACATCTTTCGCCCGAACGGGAGAACTCTCTATGTGGGACTCTAAAGACTCGACAGTACGCTTGGAGTGGGTTTAACCACAAGCACGTCAGTGTCACTAGTTGTGCATAATGGCTACCCAGGTACATGACGAAAAGGTGGCCAACGAGCGAACTCATGACAACCCTAACAAGCCTGTAAGCAACACATACCGTACAGTCCGGTCTCTTCATCTGATACGTCGCATATGAAGTCTAGGGGTGGTAAATGTCAGACCCCAGTAACTTTATAAGTCATGCTGATTTACGGTTCATAACAGTTCGAGGAACTACTGATAACACTTATCAGTAAACCTCGAGAACCCTGGCCAGGGATTTAGGTGTTATAGCCGATCATACATAGCGTGACATCAACTCTCTATACCGGGAGAGACGAAACCCCTCCTATCACTTACTGTATCCATGTGATTCGGGACTGTACCCAAAGTCCACCTGTTTGCACGACTCAATAGAGCCGTGGTAGGGTGGAAATCAAAGCACAGTGGGAATCACACATGACACAATGACGATCTCGGGTCTACAGACTAACCTGTATAAGTGTCACCAGAGAACTGCTATCTGACAATAGGTATATATACCATCTAGGAGTTCTCAGCGAGTCCTGTTCGGTGTACCCATTCTCCAATGAGCACCTGTGTACAATCTTTGATGTCAAACACCAATGGTTGTGGAATCAGCCATCGCCCCCAGGGTCAAGAAACGTACACACTAGTCTAATCTGGTAATACCGATGCCCTGTCTCGATATACCCTAGACTAGGAACTATTAAAGGATATGCTTATAGACTGCCCAGGCCCCACTAGTATGATCTCATCATAATCCTGGTAGTCAAGCATAATCCTACGGGCTTCATTAACATGCATATAAAGGTATGAAATATAACACAACACATCACATGTTAAGATGAAGATAAACCAGATAGCATACTATCATTTTGAGCAAAGATTGTTCCTGTACATATACATGCCTAGCAACCTATACAATACAGGCCTCTAGGGCATACATATCTAACAATTATCTGAAATGACGGAGGGCCACGACAGGATTTTAAGAAAACCTTTTGCGTAATGAACTTGATATCGTTGTAGAATCGGGTGATTTGAAAAGGAGTGGTTTAAGCTCCGCTTTTAAAATCGAGTTTTTCATAATAAACCGAGTGGGTATAGCATCTGCTAGATTTTTCTAAAGAGGTCACTCCCGGTGAAGGGATCCAGGCTCTTTCCTCATCGAATGAGGTGCTGAATATTCATCAAGAAATACCACTGTGCAAAGCAAGAACTAGAGCTGCCTTTTTGAAAATTTGATTCTACAACATCATAATGTTTCTTTCCTTTTCATTAATCTCATTAAAGAAGTCCCATCATTTATGCTTCCTAAGTATCACAGATAAAGAAATAAAAATATAACGTACGCTTATGCTATCCACATTCGCCACTGGGTCCCGTCATGCACCGTTAGGTTAGTTAACTAACGGCAGAGCGGGGGCATGACTAGCGCGAATGCAAAACATAAGAAACGTTTATTATATATCATATATATAATATAAAGCATTCGCCTCACGTAATTATATGATCTCATCACAGAACATTACAGCAAAAGTCAACATATGAAATATTGGATATACTAGGAGGTTCGTGTTTTAAATTAAGCCAGTAAAAAACACGGATTCCACGGTCGTGATGAATAGCCAAACCCACATCCCTAGACCCATACGAGAGCGGCAAGCAACCCCGCCAATTCTAGAGTTAGGAGACCTGGTCTCGACTCCTTGAGATGGCCTCCCATTAGATTTTAGAATCCGGTTACTTGTGCTCCCCGCCTTGGGTCTATCCTAATGCGGAAAAGTAAATAATATACATCAATGGTGACATCATCCTCAACCCGGAAGTGCCCCAATAAGAAAATATTACATACAAATTTTTACATGAATGAAAATGAAAAAGCTTTCACCTCACGCAAAAACCCCCGGCTATTCAAACACGATGATCCAATATAACATATCCCAGCAACACATAACATCACATGTCATCAATGTAAGTAAATATTCGTATCCCAATTGTCATTGACGTATAGAAACGAAACCGGCGATACACCACATATTACACTTACGGTCGCAGAAAAGAAAATGAAAACTACAATAATTGGAATCCACAACCACCTTTAGAGATCATAAGCCCGAAATATCACATACTTTGGATTTCATGCCTAACCGTATAAATTCCCTAGACATCATAAATCTGGAATATCACATATTCCAAATTTCATGCCTAACGTTATAAACCCGACATTTTAGTCTCAAATTGAAAACACTTTTCAATAAGTAGTCAGCCAATTCAACAAGATTCCCGAAAACTGATCGAATGCTCGACGGAAACATTAGTAGGCGGTCCCACCTCTAATGCCGTCGACGAAGTGCACTTAGGTGAAACACCGCGGCCGCGAGCACCTGAACGGATGCTTTTGACTACGGGGTTCTCTTACAGTCACTTAGTCGGGGCTATGGGGCATGGCTATCTAGTAGTATTACCCGGCGAGTATTCGCGTACTATAAGAGATTGCGACGGAATTTTGATCTGGATCAAAACCCCGCGGCAACCGATCAAAAGAGACTAAATTGCTAAATTTACAAAGTGCTAATTAGTTTTCACAAAACTAATTATTGTGGATTCTAAATATTGTATCACAAAACACAGATATCTAGACGATGTTAAACATTTCGATCGATTTATCAAACACCCAAAATTTCCAGAGACCTCAACACTTGAGTCATAGTTAAAAATACCCAGAGAGTGCCCCAATTACCTACGGACCAACACAAGAAGGCATGCTTCCTGTCTCACCAACGGCACCGCGGAACCGTCGCCAAACCCATGGTTTGGCTGCTGTTGCGCGGCTGTTTGGGCGAGTTGGGCCATCGTTTTTCTTGGGGATCCATAGAAAACCCTGCACATTTTCTGCGTATTTTTAATTAGAAAATTCCAACTTTTGAAATAATTTCCATAAACCCGGAATTTTTTGGTTTTGAATAGTCGATCGAACACTTTAACTTTGCATAGATAACTCCTAATGCTCTAGCTTGGCTCTGATACCACTGTTGGGTTCGCTTAGTACCCTCGCTGGGTTTCGGCAAGCATAAAGTATGCAATTTCAAAAAATCTAGAGTGCTAAGCAACCTGAACCAAGGATCTAACTAGAGAATTAGGGGTTTAAGATGCATGTAAACAAACTTTACACTAAGTGAATAAAGAATACAACCTTTGTAGACCGGTCCTTCACTTCTAAAGCTCCGTGTAGTAGTCCCTTTGCTCCAAGTAGTGGCTCCCGAACTCATCTTAGGCTCCACTAGGAGAAAGGAACGAGCTTGCTTAAGGATCTTCGAGGCAGAAGATGGTCTATGTCGAAGAATCTCTAACTCAAGCTACCTCTTCAATAATTGAGGAATTAGTGAAGTAAACAACCTATACTAAATGGCTAGTTTGATATAGATTGATGAAGTAGAAATTTTGCTCATTTTAGAATTATTTTTCTCTATTTCTTTTTCACCTCACTCAAGAGCTAGAGAGCAAAGAAGGAGATGAAGAAGATGAACTAATGTCAACCCTTGGGTGAAAAAATATCTCATAGATATTTGTAGAGACTTAACCATGGTTAAAGATAATCGTTGGGTTAATAAATACCTAGAGTAAAGCAAAATTAGTGGACTAAGTCAAGGTTTCTACATGCTTCCACAAGGATCCTAAACCATGCCAATTTCCACCTAATTTTGATTTATCCCTTAATAATTAAATTCCCAAATTATCTTTAGTTTTGTATGAGTTTCATACACCTATGTCCAATGTATCATCAAACATGACACAAAATTAAATACATTAATATATATCACATATATATTTAAATGTATTAGTAGAAAAGAAATTCTTAAGTGAGCTAATATTAGTTAATATATATTAATATATCAAATATATAATTATATATTAAATTATTAAATCAACACTTGATTTAATAATCCGGCTATATCACATATAACCGACTAATATCATTTATATCAACTTATCGAATCAACACTTGATTCAATAACCTGGCTTTATCTTATATAACCGACCGATATCATATATCGCAAGATTAGAATACGGTATAACATACACGTATTAATCTCGGTCCCGCACATATCATATATGTGCCCTACTTCGTTTTGCTTGAGCTAGGAAACCTTTGTGTACGACTCTAAAGACTTGTCAATACGCTAGCAGTAGGTGATGATCATATCAATCATCCACAAGCCGTCAGCAGTACTAGCTGGACGTAACGGCTACCCAGGTATTGAGCTATCAGAAGATCAACAAGCAAACTTGTCCATACTCTCATGAATCCAGTAAGTAACACTACCGTACAGTTCGGTCTCTTCGTCTGATATGTCGCATATCGAGTCTAGGGGTGGTAAACGTCAGACCCCAATAACTTGATAAGTCATGCCGATATGAGGCTCATAACGGGTCGAGAAACTACTGATAACACTTACCAGTAAATCTCATCATCAGCCCTGGCCAGAGACTTCCTGTTATAGCCAATCGAGCATAGCGCAACATCAACTCCCAATACATGGAGAGACGAAACTCCTCCTATCGCTCATTGCCTCCATGTAACTCAGGACTGTACCTAAAATCCACCTGTTTGCACGCTCTCTTAAGCATGGTAGGGAGGAAATCAAAGCACAGTGGGAATCACACAAGACTCTATGACGATCTCGGATCTACAGACTAACCTGTACCAATGTCACCAGAGAACTGCTATTTGACGATTGGTATAATACCATCTAGGAGTCCTCGGCGAGTCCTGTTCGGTGTACCCATTCTCCAATGAGCACCTGTGTAAGATCTTTGATGTCAAACACCAATGGATGTGGGATCATCCATCACCCCATACAGGGTCAAGAAACGTACACACTAGTCTACTCTGGAATATCGATGCCCTGTCTCGATACTCCCACGACTAGGAACATTTAAAGGATGAACTTGTGGACTACCCTGGCCCAACTAGTATGATTTGCATCATACTCCTGGTAGTCAAGTACACATCCTAAGGGCTTTATCAACATGTGAGAGAAAAATAGTATCACAATACCAGTCTACATGTTAAGATAAAGAGCAACCAGATAGCATACTATCATGTCGAGCAAGAATGACCTCTCTATATATGTCCAGGCATCCATTATAATATATAATCATTTACAATAATGGCTTCTAGTGCTTACATACAACTAACACAGGGCGCTATAAAACCCCAACATGGTATCAGAGCCACCCCATAAAGCTTTACTAGCTAGTTTACACAAGGTTAAAATATCGATCGACCAAATTTTCCGAATTACAATTCCATTTTGATATACATGATGTCGTTTTTAAAACTTGTTCGAAAAATTATTCAGATTGTCTTAAAAATATGTGCAGGCATTATTAGAGCGCTTCAAGAAATTTAGGTACGTGAGCCAACTATATGGCCGCGGAACCACCGCAAAACATGCCTATTAGCGCTGGTTCCGCGGTTGATGTGTGGCTATTGTGTTGGGTTACGATAGCGCCCTAGCCATCTACCGTGGCCGATGCGGAACAAAAATGACATTTAAAAACCATGGCGCTAACGAACCCGTCTAGAATCGAACCATAAACCTACACTAGCAAACTACAATGAGCTAAACTACAAGGTTAAAAATGGTTATACCGAATGAATCGTGTTCTTCGGTCTTCGACCATCTTCCCTAACTCCTTGATGTGTCCTCGACTGAACTTGGCCGCCGGTCTTCCTCCATCGAAGATGATCCACCCAAAGGATATAGCTCATAGCTCTAGCTCCACACCAAATATCAAGTGAAGCAACTAGGGACTCTAGGTTACTAATCTAGAGTGCCTAGGATGTAGTGAAGTGTTCAAAGTGTATATACCTCACCTCCTCTCTTGATTCTCAACACATGAGATTGTAAAGAGGAGATTGAAGGTGAAGGTGGAGGAGCTTAAGAAAACACAAGAGGAGAGTGAATCTAATGGTGAGGTGAAGAAAAACCAACCATGCATTTTTCTCCAACATCATCAAGTGTGAAAAGAACATGAAGCATGGTTTTAACAAACTCATTTTCCATATATAATATGCAACTATACTTGAATAGTGAGCATAAAAGAATTAACAATTCATTTGTCAATACTATTCATTCATGGGTCTCACCATACTCCCTTCTTTCCTTTTCCACATTATTTACAATTTGCAATAAATGGTTAAATCTAAAATGAGGTGTCCACCTTCTAGAATATGATCTGTATAAATATGGATTACACTCTACTGTATATACATACCTGTATTCGTACCGAAATACGAATACCAAAATAGATAGAATAACATAAAGAACATAATACTAGAATATACATATCGAAATATATATACGCAAATTATTAAATTAATACCTGATTTAATAATCCGGCTCAAACCCGAGCCAGCTATTATCAACCGTCTAATCGAAAGTTCGGGTATATGGTACAATCAATCAATCGGAACCCTACACGTATCTAATACGGCTACTATATCATTTCGTCTGAACCAGGAAAACCCTCTGTGTGGGACTCTAAAGACTCGTCAATACGTTGGCAATAGGTTTAACTACAATCACGTCAGCGGCACTGTTGGGGTAAAAATTTGCACCCCGGTTGACCGAGTCAAAGTCAAGGTCAACCGCCAAGCTAAGTGGGCCCAAGCCCAGGTCAAGCGGGCCCATGCCCAAGTCGAGCCCGCGGCCAGCCTCCCCATGCCAACAACAAAATCATGTAATAAATAATTTTTATGCAATCTTTTATACATGAATGCATGCAAAATGGGCATAAAGCTAATATTTTGTAAGCCCATGGCTTATGTGCAAAAATGAAATGGCACATGAGCCATGGGATAGGCAAAATGCCGTTTTGTAAAGCCCAAAGGGCTATATGTAAATATGTAAGCCTATAAAAGGCAACATGATGATGAATAAAGTAATACTTTTCATTCTCTCAAAAAACCTAGGGTTTGTGTCTCTTTCCCTTTCCTGAAGGTTCCAAGTCTTCTTCTTTCTTTTGAATTAAATCAAGAGTTCTACTCTTCCTTTTCCAAAACTAAATAGTTCTTCACCACAAAACCCATAAAGGGGAACTTGGATCTGTCATTAGATTTCAAAAAGAAGATATTTTTTTTAGATCTCACATCTCTTGATCTTCAAGATCCAGCCAACAGAGGAGGAAGAAGAAAAACCCCTTTCATTAACCAAAACATTTTAGGAGTTTAACTCCACTTTAAACCCTATTTCTGGGACTAAAAGCCCATTTTCTCGCCAGCGCCCTGCGCTCCAGCGCAAAGCGCCCACGTGCCGACACGTGGCGCACTTGCGCTCCAGCGCCCAGCGCTCGAGCGCAAAGCGCCCACGTGCCGACACGTGGCGCGCTTGCGCCTAAGCGCACAGCACCTCAGCGCACAGCGCTCAAGGCGCTGGCCCCACGCATCCTTTGGATGCCTTTCCCGTCTCTTTTTATATATATACATATATATATACATATGTATACATATGTACACACACACATACTCTACGACACTGTCTCTGCTGGAAAAAAATTTCTAACGGGGAGCTGCCACGCACCCCGCAAGGGGCTGCTAGCCCCCTTGACCCCCAGCCCGCTATCCGGGTAGCGAGACCCCCGTAAAAAACTCTGTGGGGCCCCTGATATATCCAAAACCCCTTCAAAGCACAACACTGCACATTAAGTTCGCATGACCAGTTTAATCCGTCAATCGGAGGTTCCCTCGCTCCAAAGGCGAGGGGTAATTAACGGCAGCTTAGTCCGCGGCTGCCGGAGATTCGGATCCCCACAATCATTAAACCCCGGCCTACCCTAGGCAGGGGGAATCTGTAATGCGCCTGACAAGCGCACGCGTATTCCCATCTCAATGGGGTGACGAAAAACACCCTATAGATTCTGGCACGCCCGGTGGGACCAATCTCTCCTCCCATATTTCAGGTTAAGCATTCATGCGAACTCAATCAATATACATATCTGTATTTATACTAAAATAATGCTCTTTCATGCAGGTCTTCAAGCAATCACTTTTCAACAATGTCTCGAAAGATGAACTCAGCTCTCAGCACGGCTCCCGTCTCCTACACGATGAGGATAGACTCTAGGACGGTCCTCCCGGCCAGTCTCGGGCGACAATGGGAGGAGCCGCTGCTACCATTCGGCTCTATTATGTTCATACCAGTTGGCGCCATCCCAGCTCCTCAAGCTCCAGTAACAGACAAACCGGTCTCGAAAGGCAAGAGGCCGAATGTGGTGGTCTCGAAGGCGCCCCAACTCAAACACAAGTCGGTGTTTAAACGACTCTCCATGGCCCCAGCTGGGGGCAAGGCCATCAGCACCAACAGAGCAACGGGGCGTCTCGCGCAAGCTCCGGCGGTGCCCCTGACAACTGCTCGATCAGGTGTCTTCTCTAAGCTCCCCGCTAATCAACTCACAATGGCTTCCCGGATAACGGATGCCCGCCAAGCCTTCAAAAACGAGAAGCTAAGACAGAAAAGGATCAGGTACAGAGCCAACAAAAGGGCTAGGGCTCCTGCTAGGCTGAACCTCATGAGGTTCGAGGAACAGGGTTACCCCGCCAAAGACGAGGAAATGGCTGGATATGTGGTCCACACTGTCTATATGGTGGGCACGCGCAGTAAGAGGAAGGACGGGGCCACCACATCTCAAATCCAATCTGGCTTGAATGTGGTTTCCGCTTCCCAAGAACAGCCGCCTCTGCTGAATGATGAAAACCCTCTCGATGAGGATGATAGGCAGAAAGACCCTTCGGTCCATAAGGAGTCGGGCTCGGAAAGTGAAGAGGAGCCAATCTTCCGTCCCAAGAATGCAGAGCAGCAACTTCTCCAAGAGCTCCGAAAACAGCTCAGAAGCAAAGACAAAGAGATGGCCAAACTTTACTCCAAAATTGACGACATGACAAACGTCGTCTTGCAGCTCACGGCCCGACTTGTCTCTCAGCCGCCCAATCAAGCGCAGGGCTCTGCTCATGAACCGGGAAACGGTGTCCCAACGCAGCCGATGCCTATTCCCTCAAATCCAAAAGTGGGCGAACCGCATGAAAATCAGTCACATCCTATCTCGGGAAATGTCTTGGCTACCGATGACAGTAGCCCGCTAACTCAAGATCAAATCATGGATTTGGTTGCCAGCAAAGTCAAAACACTGGTAGCCGAAGCTGAAGCGCAAAAAGATGTTAGCAGTAGCGGGAGACCATATCCTGCTCAATATGATCTGTAGAATTTCCTAGCGGCTATGTCATCCTTAAATTCGGAAGATTTGATGGGACGGGAAATGCGATTCAGCACATCGCCTACTTCAAAGCCTCATGCGGGAATACTGGGGGCAACGATGCGCTTCTCCTCCTCCAGTTCGTTAATAGCTTGACCGATGTTGCTTTCGACTGGTACGCGAGCATACCAGATGGCTCCATTACTACTTTCGTCCAAATGGAATCTTTGTTTCGACAAAGGTTCATGAGCATCAGCGATAAGATCACCATTGCCGAGCTCGTAAGGACCAAGCCCAAGAACAACGAAAGCAGCACGGATTTTATAACCCGATGGCGCAATCTCTCCGTTAAATGTGAACCGCCGATAGAGCATGACCAATCTGTCAGTCTCCTTGTCGGAAATCTCAACAATTGGATGGCCCCGTTTCTATGCACCGCAGGTCTCAAAACATTCCAAGAGCTGACCAGGAAAGTTCAAATGCTGGAGTGCTCAAAGTAGGAGTCCTCCTCGGATTCCCAAAATAACAATAGGTCCTGGAGAAACCGAAAGGACGATAATCGTAAAGGCGGAAATTCCGACGATTCTGAATCTTTCAATGCCTCGGCCAACCGAAATAAGCAAAGGTTGAGCGGGCCTAATGCCAACCAGTCTCGGAAGCCAATGTTCGGAGAGGGAGGAGAATCTCCACTAAAAGAGAAGCTGGATAAGGTTTATTCCTTCAGGAGGGACAAAATCCGCAAAATATTCAAAGACGCCCTGAGGAACGGTCTACAACAGCCAGAGTCAAAAAGACCGCAGGAAGCGAATATGACCGATGACCCCAAATACTGCTCCTATCACAGAGTGATAGGTCATGCCATTGAGGACTGTTTCGTCTTCAAAGATTGGGTCGAAAAGCAATACAAGGCAGGAAAGATAGAACTGTCTAAAAGCGTGTTAACAAGCAGTCCAGCTGCAACCGCCAATTTCATACAAACGGAGACCGAAGTTCTTCGTGAAACTCATTCTCTCAGACATCTGCCTTTCTCTGAAAACAGTCGACCACCACGTCATTAAATTGGGAACGACCGACCACCACGTCATTAAACTGGGAACAATCGACCTCTATGTCGTTAAACTGGGAATGTAAAAAAAATGTGTAAATAAAAAATGTGTAAATAGAAAAAAGAAAAGACGAAATGATGGAGCAACTCGTAAGAAAAATCAGCGAGTAAAATAAAGATAAAAAATAAAGCCGAAATGATAGGGCAACCGCGAATAAATAGCCGAAATGATAGGGCAATCACGACCTTCGCGATAAGAAAAGCTGAAATGATAGAGCAATCACGGTAAAACAAAAAATATATACAAAAACAACAAACTAAAAAAACAACGGCGAATGATGAGTCGCTCCTCGTACCATATTCCAGTGCAGCGATGCAAACGCCAACCAAAATCCAATTTCTCAAAATTCTCCCGGCCCTACAGTTAGTCCCCAAATTGACTACCGTATACAATCCACGGGCTCAAATAATTCTCAGCATACCCATGCCCCACCGAAACCACCAGTTAAGCGGCTGGTCTCCGCCTTCAGAATTATGCTCCATTGAGAAGACCCACTCTTGTGTCCTCACGATACATGAGGAGAACAAACCTTTGTGGGATCCTTACGACTCACAAAGGAAGAACACACTTGGGGGTCCTCACGACTCCTAAGGAGAAAATGCACCTACGGGATCCTTACGACTCGTAGGGAGAAAATACTTTATGGGACCCTTACGGCCCATAAAATTGAAAAGCCTTAGGCGATAGGGATCCAAACCTGTCTCCTAAGCCATCGCTCCCCAACCCCCAAGTGGCGAATGATGAGTCGCTCCCGGTACCATATTCCAGTGTAGCGATGCAGACGCCAACCAAATTCTAAATCCCATACCCCAATGGCGAATGATGAGTAGCTCCTGGTACCATATTCCAGTGCAGCGATGCAGACGCCAACAAAGTCCCGAAATTTTTATGGCCCTACGGTCTGGATCATACATCTTGCAAAACCGTATACAATCCACGGGCGTAAAACAATCCCAATCTCTCCAATAAAAAAAGAAAAAAAAGAAGGTATGTCCACAAGCAAAATGGGCACGGATGAAAACCCGAAAGGGCTCCGTGAGTAAAAACAGCAGGACTGCCGGCGAGTTTGTGAAAACCCGAAAGGGCGCAAACTCGTGAAAAAGAGATGAAATGCACTTGCAAAGTCCACTCGACTTTGTGAGGTGAAAATTCCCGCGTGAGATCCTTACGACTCACAAAGGAGCAACACACTTAAGAGTCCCCACGACTCCTAAGGAGAAAATACACCTACGGGATCCTTACGACTCGTAGGGAGAAAATGCTTTGTGAGACCCTTACGGCCCACAAAATTGAAAAGTCTTAGGTGATAGAGACCTAAAACCTGTCTCCTAAGCCATCGCTTCCTGATAAGCAAGCGCAAATGATGATTCGCTCCTGGTACCATATTCCAGTATAGCGATACTGATGCCAAGAAAAAACCAATTTCCAAATCCTCCCAGGGCAAAAGATGAGTTGCTCCTGACATTATTCCAGTGTAGCAATGCAGATGCCAAACAAAACCAAAATCCCAAAATGCTCTCATGACAAATGATGATTCACTTCTGGATATCATGCTTCGCCTCGGGATATCAACCTTCCCGTGTCGAAATCATGCTTCGCCTCGGGATATCTACCTTCCCTGTCGGAATTAAGCTCCGCCTCGGAATCAAGTCGACCAACAACCTCTGAGGCGGAATCATGCTCCGTCTCACAGTGTACCCCGCGTCGAAATCAAGCTTCGCCTCGGTGTATCTGCCACCCCGTGTCGAAATCATGCTTCGGCTCGGAATCAACAAACGACCTCCTCGTCGGAATTATGCTCCGCCTCCGAATCAAGTTAACCAGCAAGCTCTGCGTCGGAATTATGCTTCGTCTCAGAATGCACCCCGTGTCGAAATGATGCTTCGCCTCGGTGTATTTGCCTTCCCTGTCGGAATTATGCTTCGGCTCGGAATCAACCAACGACCACTTCGTCGGAATTATGCTCCGCCTCGGAATCAAGTCAGCCAACAAGCTCTGCGTCAGAATTATGCTTCGTCTCAGAATGCACCCATTATCGAAATGATGCTTCACCTCGGTGTATCTGCCTTCCCTGTCGGAATTATGCTTTGGCTCAGAATCAACCAACGACCTCCTCATCGGAATTATGCTCCGCCTCAAAATCAAGTCAACCAGCAAGCTCTGCGTCGGAATTATGCTTCGTCTTAGAATGCACCCCGTGTCGAAATGATGCTTCGCCTCGGTGTACCTGCCTTTCCTGTCGGAATTATGTTTCGTCTCGGAATCAAGTCAGCCAATAAGCTCTGCGCTGGAATCATGATCCGTCTCAGAATATACCCCGTGTCGAAATCAATGCTTCGCCTCGGAATATTTGCCTTCCTTGTCGGAATTATACTTCGCCTAGGAATTTACCTCTGCATCGAAATCATGCTTCGGTCAGAATGTCTGCCGCTCTGCGGAATGATGCTCCGAATCCTAGAATCATGCTCCGCTCTTCGGAATGATGCTCTGAATCCTGGAATCATGCTCCGCTCTTTGGAATGATGCTCCGAATTCTGGAATCATGCTCTGCTCTTCGGAATGATGCTCCGAACCCTGGAATCATGCTCCGCTCATTGGAATGATGCTCCGATCCTTGGAATCATGCTCCGCTCTTCGGAATGATGCTCCGATTCTTGTAATCATGCTCCTCTCATCAGAATGATGCTCCGATCCCTGAAATCATGCTCCGCTCATGGGAATCATACTCCGATCCCAGGAATCATGCTCCGCTCTTCGGAATGATGCTCCGATCCTTAGAATTATGCTTCGCAAATCGGAATGATGCTCCGGTCCCCAAGAATCATGCTCCCCGAGGGATACTCCGACCCTAGAATTATACTCTGCGAATCAGAATGATGCTCCGATTCCGGGAATCACGCTCCCCGGGATGATGCTCCACCCCCGGAATGATGTTCCACCTCGAAGTCCAGCTTCAAGATCCATCAATTTCATGCACACAACTCAAACATGCGGTGTGCATTTATTGATGGGGGGAAATTTGTTGGGGTAAAAATTTGCACCCCGGTTGACCGAGTCAAAGTCAAGGTCAACCCCCAAGCCCAGGTCAAGCGGGGCCATGCCCAAGTCGAGCCTGCGGCCAGCCTCCACATGCCAACAAAAAAATCATGTAATAAATAATTTTTATGTAATCTTTTATACATGAATGTATGCAAAATGGGCATAAAGCCAATATTTTGTAAGCCCATGGCTTATGTGCAAAAATGAAATGGCACATGAGCCATGGGATAGGCAAAATGCTATTTTGTGAAGCCCAAGGGGCTATATGTAAATATGTAAGCCTATAAAAGACAACATGATGATGAATAAAGTAATACTTTTCATTCTCTAAAAAAACCTAGGGTTTGTGCCTCTTTCCCTTTCCTGAAGGTTCCAAGCCTTCTTCTTTCTTTTGAATTAAATCAAGAGTTCTACTCTTCCTTTTCCAAAACTAAATAGTTTTTCACCATAAAACCCACAAAGGGGAACTTGGATCTGTCATTAGATCTCAAAAAGAAGAGATTTTTTTTAGATCTCACATCTTTTGATCTTCAAGATCCAGCCAACAGAGGAGGAAGAAGAAGAACCCCTTTCATCAACCAAAACATTTTAGGAGTTTAACTCCACTTTAAACCCTATTTCTGGGACTAAAAGCCCATTTTTCTCGCCAGCGCCCTGCGCTCCAGCGCAAAGCGCCCACGTGCCGACACGTGGCGCGCTTGCGCTCAAGCACCCAGCGCTCGAGCGCAAAGCGCCCACATGACGACACGTGGCGCGCTTGCGCTCAAGCGCCCAGCGCTCGAGCGCAAAGCGTCCACGTGCCAACACGTGGCGCGCTTGCGCCAAAGCGCACAGCACCTAAGCGCACTGCACTCAAGGCGCTGGCCCCACGCATCCTTTGGATGCCTTTTCCCCCTCTTTATATATATATATATACATATATATACATATGTATACATATGTACACACACACATACTGCACGACACTGTCCCTGCTGGAAAAAAAATTCTAACGGGGAGCTGCCCCGCACCCCGCAAGGGGGCTGCTAGCCCCCTTGACCCTCAGCCCGCTATCCGGGTAGCGGGACCCCCGTAAAAAACTCTGTGGGTCACCCGATATATCCAAAACCCCTTCAAAGCACAACACTGCATATTGAGTTCGCATGACCAGTTTAACCCGTCAATCGGAGGTTCCCTCGCTCCAAAGGCGAGGGGTAATTAACGGCAGCTTAGTCCGCGGCTGCCGGAGATTCGGATCCCCACAATCATTAAACCCCGGCCTACCATAGGCAGGGGGAATCTGTAATGTACCTGACAAGCGCGCGCGTATTTCTATCTCAATGGGGTGACTAAAAACACCCTACAGGCACCAGCTGTACATAACGGCTACCCAGGTATTGAGCGAAATGAAGGCCGACGAGAAAACTCATCCGAACCCCTACTGAGCATATCCGTGACAATCTCCGTACAGTTCGGTATGTTTGTGTGAGAGTATCGCATATCGAGTCTAGGGGGTGGATAAAGTCAGATCCCTAATAACGTGATATTTCGTGTCGGTATGAATCCCATCACCCTTTGAGAAAGTACTGATCCAAATCAGTAATTCCCGTTTACCTTGGCCAAGGATTTCTGGTGATGGCCACCCATGCACCGCACGACATCAACCCCCAATAATGGGAGAGACGAATCCCCGATGATCCGCTCACTGCTTCCATGTGGCTCGGGATTGTAACCAACTAAAACCTGTTTGCATGACTCCTTTGAGCCATGGTAGGGTAGTAATCAAAGCATAGTGGGAACTCACACGAGACAAATGATGATCTCAGGTCGACAGACTAACCTGTATTCATGACACATAGGAACTGCTATCTGACAATAGGTATAATACCAACTAGCATGTTCCCGGCGAGTCCGTCCAGTGTACTCATAACCCAATGAGCACATGTATACTATCTTAGGTGACTAACTGACACCAATGGCTTGTGAGACCATCCACCGTCCCTCGTCGGGGTCTCGATAAGTACTCACTAGTCTACTCCGGAGTATCGTTGCCCAGTCTCGATACTCTCTCGACTAGGGACATTTAAGGATGTTCTTATAGACCACTCAGCTACCACGTATATGATCGCCATCATAATGCTGGTAGTAAAGCAAGAATCCTATGGGCTCTATCAACTTGTAATAGTAATATCTAATACCACATAATACATGTACATGATGATAAAGATAAACAAGATAGCATACTATCATTTTGAGTAAGACTGTTCTACTCGTATAGGTCCTCCCTCAATCATCAAATCGCGTGCCTGCGATTACAATAATTGACATTATGGCACTATAGCCAACATATTGTGCGCCAAATTTCGTCTGGCACTCTATTATATGGAAATATGATTTTTGGGATATTTGGTTTTGGGCTAGTTTTGTTTGAGTGCTGGTTTGTATTTGGGGCCAATGTGGAAATGTTTTAGTCGATCGAAATTTTGAATACGTGTTTATCAGTGCATATATTAATATCTACGACTGTGAATATCATTGAAAGGTATAAACCGACTAGTTGCTATATGTTCAACAAGACGGGTTTGAGAACATGATATTCACGTTGATGTTATGTGTTGTGTTGGTTATTGTGGATGGATTGTTCTGTTGGATAGCCTATGGTGCAATGGTAGTAGTAAAGTTCAGATTCAGATTATATATTCGTTATTGCGAGGTGAGCGTCCGACATGTAGACCGTCGTTTCTGTATGATTGTATATTCTTTTATTAGGGTACGACCGGGTTGTGGTCGATGTCGCCATTGTATATATACTTTTCTTTTCTGTACTAGGATTACCCTGCGGTGCAGTGCTCGAGTAGCCGGGTTCTAGAGGGCAACGGGCCCGCATCTCATTGTTAGTTATGTATATGCCCTAGAGGCTATTGTTGTACATATGATGTATATTATAATGGATGCTTGGATATATATAGAGAGGACTTTCTTGCTCGATATGATAGTATGCTATCTAGTTTCAATTTGTCTTAACATGTTGACTTATATTAGTTTACTGTCTTGCTCTCACATGTTGATAAAACCCTTAGGATATGTACTCGACTACCAGGACTATGATGCAGATCATACTAGTTGGGCCAGGGTAGTCCAAGAGTACATCCTATAACTGTTCCTAGTCGAGACAGGACATCGATACTCCAGAGTAGACTAGCGTATATGCATCTTGATCCATATGATAGGCGATGGATGGTCCCATATCCATTTGTGTTTGACATCAAAGATGGTGTCAACTGAACCTAATCAGTATCCTGCACCATGCCTCCCACAGTATCCTCTTGGACCACCTGTCCAAACTACTGCCCCCTTCGTCAAAGGAAAAACTATAACTCTGACAATCACTCTGCCATCCATGTCACCTTGGAAGCCTGGAATGATAACTGTCTCCGAAGGAGGCTGCCGTCATCAAATCCGTAGAACATCCACTTATGTTCTAAAACTGCTTCCGAATGTTTCCCTCGGATTGGATTAATATAAACTTATTGCAGCTAGCGCAAAAACAACATCTAGTGTGGTACTTGACATCTCATGATCAACTCAATTGCCTAAGTAAATGATATGTTAATCATGCACATCCTTCTCCCCTTTAGTCTGTAAGACACCTTTAGAGAGGAAGACTCCATCACCTGTAGGTACACCACCATGCCAGGACTCGTCCATTCTAAAACACTTTTAGAATACTGTCTAAGTACCCAGATTGGGAAACTACCCAAATCTAGATCTAAAACCATAGACCTAGTAACTAGAATGTCTAATATTATATCCATATCCTGTATGGAGAAACAACTGTGTGACAACCACAGTATAACCGATCGTAGTATAGAAATATTACTTCCTACTCTGTGTATGTCATCCAAATGCCAGGACATCACACCCTACTACCTTCTTAACAGATCCATCCCCTATTCTGATGAAGTCAAAGCCATGACTGTCACATAAAAAATAGATGATCTATCTCCGCTATATCTGCTTTAGTCTATAAATAGACATAAGAAACCTGCCCACTATACTTCCGCAGCTCCCACTGACCACAACAACCCTCTGGCAGAGTCATATAAATGTGCACTTCTAAAACTAGTTTAGAACGATGCTATACTCATCCTTCTGCCGGGTCTCATAGCCTGGAACAACAGTAGTGTCAAGTTTGGGTAAACAAGAACCTCCCTGTCACCGTCCTTGAGGCTACCGGAGTATCTCTCGGGTGTCTAAGGTTACCCACCATATCTGCGGAGTGGCTAATGGAATGTCGAACCTGATTGAATCTTTAGGTCCTATTAAATTTTCCGTAATCGTTTGCGGTTCTGGAATCTCATCCAGTTCTACCATACTCCCACTACTGTTTTTTTGAAAAAATCCATTTTACTAAAACTGTGGCGAGTCAAGAACAACATTACTATTGATCTTCTAGATGGTAGAAAATCAACCCTCGTCATTGCCCGGGTCAACCCACAAACTGCCATTACAGAAACGTTCCTTGAGTTATCCAGAGTCTGGTTTTAAGCATAAGCCGGACAACTCCCCGTACCTTAACATCGTTAAGATATGAACCATTCTATATCCAATATAGAAACTTTGGCACTGATTTAATTGGAACAAGATTCAAATCATGCAGCTATCTCCAGTGCATGTCAACTAAATGGAGAGAGGCTGATCAGCATTACTCAACTTAGGAATGCATTCAATTATGAGTAACCCGAAAGAGAAACAAGTTTCTCAAAACTATTGCTATCAACTGAATACCCATCACAAGTATCTACATTTTCGATCACCTTGAAGAATCCCGATACTTGCGACACCTGGTTCTCTACTTTATTCCTATACCTATATCTTCTCAAAACTTACACATTGTATTTCAATGAAACACTTGTCTAAAAACTAGAGAAGTCATGAGTTAACAGAACAGAGTACGAGGACCAACCCTTTTGTCCTGATGGACACTGGATAACATACAATACTCTGTATAAGTCCGTTGAGTTGAATAACTCAAAACCTATGCATCGTAGGTTGAAAACTATACTTATGGTTAAGAACTACTCCGTTGTTCAATGCTCCTTACCCAATCGTCAACTGATATAGGTAAATGTCATGGATATAATTTCAAAAAGCTATATCTCACTTTATAAAAATAAACGTACAGATATATCAGTTTGAAATTGGTGCACAACAACGGATACTCAAAACCAAATACTTGCCGTCCGGCAAAAACCCAGGCGATTTCCTCAAATATCACCAATTACAACGAATTCTGATATAATGAGAATGATCACCTAATTCCCAATAACTTACTCCCACTCATCATCTTTAAAACCATACAGATGTGAGAATCATACCTGGTAAATACATACCCTGGAGTAAGTATCTAATCGGGAAATCAGTTTTCGTTTAACAATGCACAGTGAAACTAAAACATGAAAATGTTTCGTAGGGGTATCCTGGTATTCTTAGTAATGCCTCTTCCATAATCCAATTCATGACTGTAACCGTATATTTCTTTGCCATCTCTCCAAATCCCTTTATTTATCTTTATTCATTACCTTCTGTACAGCTTTGTTAGGCTTAATGGTTTTCTTCCTTCCCTACCATTCGGCACCAGCCTATGGTTTGAAAGAAGACTATCCAGTAAGCATAATAGGTGTATACTCCTAATCCTAGGAGTACTCGCAACTCGAGAGAAGGTGATGATAAAAGACAACTGAATAGAACCTTATTCTATTCCTCCCAAACTGGGAAAACAACAAAGGTGATGTAGGAGTGGCGATGAAGTACGCAGTTTGGTCATGAATGATAGCAGTCGTAATTTACTTTGCCTTCTTTCTAATCCCTTTATATGTCTTTACTTATTACCTTCTGTACACCCAACTTAGGCTAATTGGTTTTCTCCATTCCCTACCTTTCGGCACCTGCCTATGGTTTGGAAGAAGACTATCCAATAAGCGTAATAGGTGTACCGTCTCCTAAACCAAAGAGTACTCTCAACTTGAGAGAAGGTGATGATAAAAGAAAACTGAATAAACTAATTCAATTTCTCCTGAACCTGAATCCATCCCCGAAGAAGTCCTTTTGAGTTCTTATATAACCACACGATGGATTTATCCAATGGAAGTGGATGTTCGTAGTGGAGGTGTTCTGGAGAAGTGCAAAGGGTAAAAGAAGGAGCGGCAATGGTGTATGCAACTCAGAAAATCCAAAAGCCAGTATTTAAAGAAGGTTCGGTCAACTTGGTCACTGAGTCATAGTCTAAGGTCGGTCAATGGTTGCTGCCAAAGAGAGAGAGAAAAGAAACACTCTGTGTGCACTCTAACCTAGATCATAATGGTTATCATTTTATCTAATCAGGAAACCTCCCACTGTATCGTCAAATTCTCCTCCAAACCTGAAAGAAGAATTAGTCGGGATCACCCGAAGAGTAAACCAACTCATCAATGCGAATCGGGACCCAACTCTCATCGCATGATAACGTGAAGGAATCCACTCACGTTATCACACTCCAGAAGGTATGCGCATGCCTGGCAAGTTTCAGTTTCTTTAGAAACTCCCAATGTGGATTTTTGCCCCATGCTCTTATGACCTTGACGTTGGCCAAAATGCCATAAGTCGCATGTCAAGTTCTACCCATCATTATCTTGTTAATTTGAACCCACCCGTACATCCCCTGACGTTGGCCAAATGGCAGAACGACTGTCCCAAACCAACTCATCTATCTATGCAACATATGAATACCCAGCGGCTACCAAACACTATTCCTTGGCGTTGGTCAAAATACATAGCTTGAATACTATTGAATACCCAATTGAAATGACGGAGGGGTACGGATGGTTTTTGGCGAAAAATCTTTAACATAACGAACTTGATATCGCTGAAGGAACCTGATAGCTTTTTACAAAAATATAGCGGCGAAAACCTTTGCTAAAGAGGTCACTCCCAGTGAAGGGATCTCGGCTCTTTCCTCGTGGAATGAGGTGAAGGATATTCCAACTGAATACCGCGATACAAAGCAACAAGTAATCGACAAAAGTGAAGTTATTACCCTGACGCAAACTTCTGCCTAAGGGGTCACTCCCGGTAAAGGGATCTCGGCCCTTGCCTCATCGAATGAGGTGCAGGATATTCCAACTGAATACCACTGTGCAAAACAAAAGAAAACGTCCTTATAATAACACTTTTTGAAAACTGTTCCAACAACGTCAAACAAGTTTGTTTTCCTTGCATTGATCAAAATCAACGCAGTCCCATCAATTAATCATACCAGAAAAGAACGAAAATAAAATATACGTATATGCCATCCATATTCGTCACTGGGTCCCATCATCACCCGTTAGGTTACTTAACTAACGACAGAGCGGGGACTGGACTAGCGCGGGTGTAAAACATATACAACATCTACTAGTATATATATCAATATACAATAATCGCTCCAGGCGTGATAAATGCAACATTACAGAAAAGTAATAAGCATCACAGAACAATACAGATAATCTGGGATCCCTGGGTTTCTCAGAGCCGCAACTGAAACCCGACGTTCCCCTGGTTGTGTGGATAGCCTGTGCAATGAAAACCTAGACCCCTACGGGTGGGGCAAGTCACCCGCCAAAAAGTTGAAGCGAGGAAGCCCCCTACAGCAAAGTGAATGGACCACCCTGCACTTCACGGAATCTGGTAACTTGAACACCCCTCCTTGGGTCAACCTGTACCCCCTACGAGTGCGGCGAATAGTCTGCCAATTCTAGAGTGAGGCCCCTGCCTCTCAAAGCCATGAGATGCGGACCCGTTGCCCTCCAGAACCCGGCTATCCGTGCACTCCGTCTGGGGTAAACCTAGTACAGAAATGAAAATATGTACAACGGGTACATCGACCTCAACCCGGTCGTGCCCCAAAAGAATAATATACAAACAGGCAGTGACGACAGTCCACATGTTGGACGCTCGCCCCGCAATATCAAATGTACAAATACATCCAAACTGCATTACCATTATGCACAGCTATCCACCACGACAAATCCACAACATCACAGCACAACACAGAACATCAATGTGAATGTCACATTCGCAAATTCGTCTAAAAGAGCTATAGCAATTAGACACGATTTACCGCTCGAATGACATTCACGGTCGAAGATATAATATAAGTATTGAAAACTAACACATTTTAAAGTTCCGATCGACAAAACTTCCCGAAGTGGGCCCCAAGTACAACTCCAGTACTCAGAAAAAATCTGGGCCACAACAAAATATTCCAGAAACTACAATTTCACATGAAAGACACCCAAAAGAAAAATGGTGCACTGAAGCCCTAAAACGGCGGCAGAACCGCGGTCAATACATGGATTGTGCGGCGGTTCCGCGGCGGTCTTGAAGGTTCAGTCGACCAAATTTCTTCCAGAGTCTTAGAAAAGCCTGCTCGATTTTCTGACATACTCAAAATAATTTTTAGACGAAAAAAAATTCGACAGAATCTTTAATTTTGGAATCACGGTTTTGGAAATTTCGTTCGATCGATATTTTAAATATGTTAGAACAAGCTAGTAAAGGTTAATGGCGTGGCTTTGATACCATGTAAGTCTACGGTAGCGCCCCGGCCGTCAATCTGAGGCCAAATGCGGAACAAAAACTTTTACAACTGGCGCTATCGCATACTATAACCCGGATCTTGCTATTAACGCTAAACTAACAAACTGTAAAGAGGTAGAAAGGCTATACCGATCGATCCGTGTCCTTCGGTCTTTAGCCATCATCCCAAGCTCCTCACTGCGGCTCCAATCTTCTCGTCGAGGTGGCACTACGTCAACGAATCTTTATACGGGCTCCCGCCTCTTTACCGAGGCAACTTGGACATCAAGTCTGCTAAAAGAGATGACCAAGATGAAGTAGAGAAAGAGTAGAATACTTTGTTTCATTACACTCTTTGGTTCTCATCATATGAGAGGGTAAGAGTGGAGGTTGAAGAAGATGCAAAGAGTTGTAAATTGTGAGCTCAAGAAACTATCTCAAGAGAGCAAAAACCAAGCACACAAAAATAACCTTGGCTGCCCCAATTTGCAAGTGAGAAGATATAATGAGGTTTTGTGACTTTAAACATAGAAAAGATCTCACAAAAATATCCCACACAAACCCTCAAAAATAACTTACCAAAAACAAAACACCATTAATTCTATCATGACTCACTTAGTGACTCATTAGCATGAGTCATTAGTGAACATGCTAGAAGAAATATGTCATCCAAATGAGTCACACTTTCCAAATCCAATAATCATCTAAACCAAAATGATTAACCCAAAAAGAAATGCATCTTCTAAAGTAATCTCGTAACAGATTACGAGAATATCCCTCATCTGTAAATACATACCTGTATCCGTATTCCGACCGAATACGAATACGATGAGACTAAAATATTCCAACTCAATATAATACTTGGATCCGGCTTAAACCAAAGCTCACCAGTATTATTTGTCCGAACCATGACACGTGCACAAGTGCACGTGCATGTTCGAACCCTGCCATAAAACCATACGGCCTCTACAACGTTTCGCCCGAACTTGGAAAATTATCTTTAGGGGACTCTAAAGACTCGTCAATACCCTGGCAGTGGGTTTAACCACAAGCACGTCAGAGGCACTAACTGTGCGTAACGGCTGCCCATGTACTGACCGAAAGGGAAGCCGATGAGCGAACTCATCCTGGAACCCTACTGAGCCTATCAGTGACAATATCCATACAGTCCGGTCTGTTCGTCTATGAGCATCACATATTAGGCCTAGGGGGCTGCTAACGTCAGACCCCCAAAAGCTGTATAAGTCGTGTCGGAGGGTAGCCCTGAACACCCTGAGAAACCACTGGAATACCTACCAGTAATTCTCACCTGCCTTGGCCAAGAACTTGGTGTAATGGCTCTCCTATACACAGCAAGATCTCACCCCTAATATCGGAAGAGACGAATCCCCTACCGATCCGCTCCCTGACTCTATGTGGCTCGGGATGTACCCAACTAAAACCTGTTTGCATGACTTTTTTGAGCCGTAGTAGGGTATTAATCTAAGCACAGTGGGAACTCACACGAGACAAATGACGACCTCAGGTCGATGAATTAACCTGTACACATGTCATCAGGGAACTGCTATCTGACGCTAGGTATAAATACCAACTAGGAGGTTCCCGGCGAGTCATGTCCGGTGCACTCATAACCCAATGGGCACCTGTATACATCTTAGGTGATCCAACTGACACCAATGGCTTGTGAGACCAGCCACCGCCCCTCGTCAGGATCTTGACTGTATACACTAGTCTACTCCGGAATATCGATGCCCCGTCTCGAAACTCCCACGACTAGGGACCACTTTTAAGGATGTGCTTATGGACTACCCAACTCTCACGTATATGATAGCCATCATACTGCTGGTAGTCAAGCAAGAATCCTAAGGGCTCTATCAACGTGTAATAGTAATCATGTCATATAAAGCTGTACATGATGATAAAGGCAAACCAGATAGCATACTATCATCTCAAGTAAGACTGTCCTACCGGTATAGGTCCTCCTCAATCATTGCAATCACGTTCCTGCGATCCAACAATTGACTTTGAGGGCACTACGACCAACAATTTTGTTAACCTAACTTTAACCCTATCCTATGGTTTATTCTCTACAAGGGTTAAGCATGCCATGCTTAACCCATGGTTGCGTTTCTAACCTAAGAGATAATTATTCTTTCATCACAACTTCATTTGCTTCTTCTTCCTCACAAAGCTTTCTAGCTTTCCTTTTTGTGATGAAATAAAGTGAGAAATAGAAAAAAAAGAGCAAAATTCCTACTTCATCATCCTCATCTATTCTAGCCACTTAGATTAGGGTGTTTGCTTCACTAATACCTCATTAGTGAAGTGAGAGCTTGGGTTTGTGATTCCTCAAGGCAGATCATCATTGAAAGTGAAGTCTTCAAGAAAGAATGTCTCATTCACCTCATGGAGCCTCTCTAGAGTTCGGGAGCTTAATGATTGCAGCGAAGGGACCTCAACTTGGAGCTTATGAAGCGAAGGAACGGACTACAAAGGTTGTAATCCCTAACTCTTAGATGTTAAGTTGTTAGCATAAAGTTTAAGTTTGATTTTCTAGTTAAAGATCTTGTGTTAGGGTTATCTAGAATGGCAAAAATTTAAACTTGGCATGGGTGATGCCTCCCGAAACCTTGCTGCCGTTGTAGGTAACCTAACAGTGGTATCAGAGCCTAGCTAGAGAATTAGAAGGATAAGTGTAGGATTGCGAAACCGAAACAACTCCGAAACACCCGACGTAAAACCCTAGTTTCTGTAAATTTTTTCAGAGTGTCAAAAAAATTTTCAAACAGTTGCAGAGTGATGTATGTGATACAATATGAACACCGTACAAAATTCACCCCATTCCCTCAAAAATTGGTGGAGCCCATCAGTACCGAAACCGGCCACATTGGGCAGTTCAGGGTTGAATTTTTTACAGTATTTAAGGCTCTGGGTTTTGATACTTTAGGTGTTCTTTGTGTTTGCTAATTTTGCATGTAATGTTATCTTTTAGTAAAGGCAATTCGGAGTGTTTCGTATTCGTAATTCTAGGTTTTGTTTCAGGTTGTTTATACGGTATTAAAAAGTTTGAACGGATATCAAATACCCACTTTTTCCCTTGCTGGAATTTTTTCAAGAGTTGGATCTTTTTCATAGTTGAAGAACATTCAAATATCATGCAAGTGATGCGGTGAAACCTCTAAAAGAACAAAATCTTAACTCGATTTTATGACCGTCAAAACCGCCACTAAACCCTAAGGTTTGTGGTAGTTTTGCGGTGCCACAAGTGAGGCATTGGTTGATCCTTTTACGGCTGGTTCATTACTACTGTGGCATGTGATGGATAATTTTAAACTACGCTCAAGAGTTGAACTTTTGGGAAATTTTGGGTGTTTGCTGATTCGATCGGAATGTTTAACATCGTCTAGCTTTTTCTGTAATGTGATACAATATGTGGAATTCATATAGTTAGGCATGAAATCCGTAATATATGATATTTCGGGTTTACGATATCTAAGATGATTGTGGATTCCAAATGTTGTAGTTTTTCACTTTTTTTCTGCGACCGTAAGTGTAATATGTGGTATATCGCCGTTTTCGTTGCTATATGTCAACAACAATTGTGATAGGCATATTTACTTACGTTGATGACATGTGATGTTATATGTTGCTGCGATATGTTATATTGGATAGGCGTGTTCTGAATAGCCGGGCTTTTATGTGAGATGAGGGTTTTCATTTTCATTGATGTAAAATTCATTGTATGTAATATTCTTTTATTGGGGTACTTCTGGGTTGAGGATGATATCACCATTGTATATTATTTACTTTTCTGCATTAGGATAGACCCAAGGAGGAGAGCACAAGTAACCGGGTTCTAGGGTCCAGTGGGAGACCATCTCGAGGAGTTGAGACTGGGTCTCCTAACCCTAGAATTGGGAGGGTTACTTGCCACTCTCATAGGGGTCTAGGGATATGGGTTTGGCTATTCAGCGCGACCGTGGAATCCGTGTTTTATATAGGCTCAAAATAAAACACGGACCTCCTAATATATCCAATATTTCATATGTTATCTTCTGCTGTTGATATTATATGATGTGATCATATTATATGTGTGAGACGAATGCTTTATTATTGTATATATGATATATAATAAACGTTGCTTATGTTTTGCACTCGTGCTAGTCCCATCCCGGTATGTCGTTAGTTAAGAAACCTAACGGTGCATAACGGGACACAGTGGCGAATGCGGATGGCATAAGCGTACGTTGTATTTTCGTTTTTCTGTGATGCTTAGGAAGCATAAATGATGGGATTCATTAATGAGATTAATGAAAGAAAAAGAAACCTAAAAGATGTTGTAGAATCAAATTTATAAAAAGGGTAGCTTTAGTTTTTTCTTTGCATAGCGGTATTCCTTGTAGAATATCCAGCACCTTATTCTATAAGAAAAGAGCCAAGATCCCTTCACTGGGAGTGACCACTTTAGCGAAACTAGCAGATGCTACAACTCACTCAGTTTTGTTTTTGATTGCTTCTATAGTTCTTGCTTTGCATAGTGATATTTGTGAAATATCCTGCACCTTATTCGATAAGGAAAGAGCCGAGATCCTTTCACCGGGAGTGACTTCTTTAGCGAAACTAGTAAAAGCCTAAAAAACACTCCTTTTAAAAATCACTTGTTTCTACAAGAATATCAAGTTCATTACGCGAAAGGTTTTCTGAAAAACCTGTCGTAGCCCTCCGTCATTTCAGATAGAGACTAGTTAGTATTCGTGCCGCGTTTGTTGACCTTAGCCAAGGCGTAGTGTACGGAGCTAATTAATGTTTATCTGCTAAAGCATGAGATGTGATTGAGTTATGGTAGTCGTACGACATTGTTGACCTTAGCCAAGGGTCGTACGGGTGGGTTTAATTCAATCAGGAAATGACGGGTTGAACTTGGCTAGCACTTATAATTTGTTGACCTTAGCTAAGGTCATAAGTTGCTAGGGGCAAAAGCATTATCGGGAATTTCAAGTGTTGAAATTTGCAATGAGATTGCATACCCTCTATGAGATAGTTGGATCCCGATACCCACTGCGAGTAAGAGTTACTCCTGGGAGACTTTTACACATGACAATTAGCCAATTAAGTAGGTGTCTAGAAAGGTGTTAACGGGGTTATGCCTCTGGGAAAACGAGGTTTATTTTAATTAGGTCTTTGCGAAAGCACGGGGAACCTCCCTCAAAGTACCAACACTGACCTGGCTGAAAAATTGGCGATCTTATAAAGTGTAATTAATCCCGGTTAGTCTTACCTTTTAGGGTTTAAAGGAAGATTTGATAAAAGCAGTGGGAGCCATCCTGATTAGATAAGATAATAACCAATCTAATCTTGCAAGAGCATACGCTAAAGTGTTTTCTTCTCTCTCTTTCCAGGTAGCGACCATGTCAGGCTGTAATCAAGATAATAATATGGATGTATTGACCGAACCCGCTTATTATACTGTGCAGGGGAACGTTGGTTCCGCTCCAACTTATAATTGTTATAAGTCTGAGCAGAAAATAGGAGAATATCCAGATTCTCATGCCACCCAAACGAAGAACAAGCATGCTGATGCATCTTCTTCGAGTGTGTTAGTTATCGAGAACCGTTTTTCAGTTCACTCTACGTCCTGGGTATTAGATACCGGATCGGGATCCCACATATGTAATATGTTACATGGGCTACAGAAAGGTAGGGAATTGGGAGAGGGTGATCATTCCATAAGAGTAGGGAATTGTGTAAATGTTGCAGCCAAAGCAGTTGGCGAATATCACCTTGTGTTACCAAATGGTAATACATTGATTCTGAACAAATGCTATTACATTCTGACCCTGATATGCAATCTTATATCAGTTTCTTTATTGAGTAAAGAATGATATAATTTTGTAGTATAGGATAATGTTATGAACATCTTCCTGAATCAAAAGTTGATTGGATCAGGCTAGTTAAATAATGGCACATACGTTTTGAATTAAACTACAGTCCTTAATGTACAAAACACATATAAGAGGAAGAGTTCAGAAATGAACGAATCCTACTTCTGGCATTATAGACTAGGTCACATCAATACGATACGACTGGCTAAGTTACATAATGATGGATATTTGAATCCGTTCGAATTTTCATCTTATGACACTTGCCAGTCATGTCTCAAAAGAAAGATGACTAAAACTCCATTTAGTGGATACGGAGAAAGAGTTACGGAACTCTTGGGACTGATACATAGTGATGTATGCGGTCCCATGTCTACACATGGCAGGAATGGTGCCTCGTACTTTATTACATTCACTGACGATCTCTCAAGATACGGACATGTGTTCCTGTTGAAACACAAGTCTGAAGCTTTTTGTAACGTTTTAGAAATCGTTTTGCGAATTTTCCCGTTTTAGGGCAAAATTGTCGGTTTTTCCCGTTTTAACCCGATTTCGATCAAACGACCGTATAAGCTTACCGACATCTAATTTGGCCAAAATAAAGCTTGTGCGCGAACTTTGGGAGTATTTGGGAGGTTTTGGTTCAGATAGATTTTTTCCCGAAAAAAAATATTATTTTAAGCGGTGTTTTGTGCACGTAAAACGGGAAAATTTTTATTTTGTGAATAAATTAATTTTGTCAATAAAATTAATTTAGAAGGTTCTTTTTAAATATCTAGATCTTTTTTGGTGACTAATGGTTTGGATTTTAAAAATAAAAGAAAAGAGTGAAAGGTGGCAAAATAGCATTTTTTTTTAATATTATTTACACTCTTTCCTAGCAATTTCTTCACCCAAAATTCACAAAAATACCCCCCACTCACCTTGGCTGACCCTCATCCCCCCATTTCTGTCCTAAACATTTCTAAACTCATTTCTCACTCATTTTCTATCAAAACACAAAAGGAATTCCAAAAATAAATCCAAAACAATTCCTATATAAATATTAAACCATTTTTCCTTCACTAATCCTTCATGGATCTTCATCAAAGCTTGATTTTTGGAGGCTAAAGTGATGAATCTAAATTCTTTTTGGTGTTCTTGAGGAGGTATATTTTCTTACCTTAATCTATGATTAATTGCTTTAATTTTAAACTAGCATTTTTAGTTAACTATTTAAGTGCTTAATTTAGCTTTTAATTCATGATTAATTCATTATATTTGGTTTAATAAATTCATTTTAGGGTTAAATTTTGATTAAGTGATTAGTGTTTAATTCAAGTGTTAAATTGTGTTTTGGTAAAGATTAATCTAGTAGAAAGTGTTAAAATTTGTTAATAAGTATTTTGTTTAATTAAGCAAAATTGCTTACTAGATTTTTGCTAAAACATAATTAGCAAGTGTTAAAAATATAGGATTGGTTTAGATAGCTTAGTTAAGCTATTTTAAGGTATTTGTAATTGTTAGATTTGTGTTATCTTGAATCTAGTGCGATATATTACGATAGGTTGCTTACTAGATTTCGGGGTTTTTCCGACGTAGGGTTCGTTTGGTAGTTGCGAGGTTATATCCAGTGTATTCCTCGTAATTTTTGTGTTGTGTTGCGCGATCGGGACGATCGGGGTCCAGACTTGGTGTTTTGTAGTTTAGCGACCCTAATTAGGTTTTTGGCCGGTATCGTGCGCGATAGATGCGCTAAGCGCGCAGTGTAATTTTCCGGGCGTTTTCGTCGCGTTTCGTTGTCTTTCCGTCATTATATGATATTTAGCTTATGTGTTGTATTTATGAAATTTTAGGTTCGCAAGCAGGGACTTCGGGTGCTGCGGACAAGGGGAAGCAGGTGGTTGGATTTTCTTAGCTCGAGACCATCGGTGAGTAGATTTAATATCTACGGAGAAATCGCCCGTATGGCGTTATGCGTCGGGGCGAATATGATATGATAGCTGCATGTATTTGCATATTAGTTACTTTCATATGAATGTCATTGCATAGCATTATCTGTTGTACTTGACTCGTACCTTTAGATATAACACATTACTGACGGTTCATGCTGCACGAGCACTAAATTGTATGCTACACCCACACCGTCTGTAATTGCCATGACGCGCACAAACACCTACATATATGATATGATAGTGGATAGGAATGATTAGAGTAGTGACTCATATTCTATTGTGCATATGAAATACTGTGGACACATACATACGTGATATTGCATTGGGCAGGAATAGTTAAGGTAGTGAACCTTATTCCACTTCACTTATATCTTGCTATAATTACCTATACATCATGCATACCTATTGACATGTACACCCTCGTACTTGATTACATGTAGATACTTAAACCCTGCTACGCTTACATGTATACTTCATATGATACTGCATTTATTTTCGAAGGAATTGGGAACTGCATGATATGTTTTTAAAGCTAGATTCAATTTAAAGAGCGGTTTTCCCTTTATATGCTCATATTGATGTTTTATGTTGCATATATTAGTTTTATATGGATTTTACGCATTGAGATATGGATTTCATATGATTTATGGATTTGAGAACCGTGGGGGATATTTTCAAGAAAACATTGTATTGTTTGAAAACCCGGTTTCTCTTGATATGATATTTGATGCGTCCACCATGTGATTTCTCGGTTCTGAGATTTGGCTTGTGATACCCAATTCGAGGAGCGGGATGCACCGTCTGCGGGTACATGGTGGACCCGGTATGGTACCCCGGGGTGAGTGGTGATTTCGTGGTGTAGACGATAAACCTGACGGTGGGACCACTACCTACCGGTGATTGTATTTGGACTCGGCTGTTATCTTGGAGATACCGACCGGAGTGAGGTATGACATATCGTCAGGGCTAGTCATGGTGACAGCGCCTGAGTTATGAGGATTTACGTGTCGATGCTAGACACGGGTTTCATGATGTTTCGAGTGTCGGTGTTTGACACTCAGGTTTTCGTGAGACATACAGGATGTGAGGGCCGATCTGAGGATGCGGTGCCTGAGGATTTGGGATTTGATGTGTCAGTGAGGGACACTGGTGCTTTTCCATGCTGATGATTTTTGCATGATATTTTATATTATATCATCCACACTCAGGATTATGTTGATATGCATTGTTTCATGTAGTTGTAGTACCCTGATGATGTACCTTTACATGATTGTTGCATATTCACTTATCATACTTATGCTATCGGATTACTTGTGATAGATAGATCGCTGTTCGTGCATACTTGCGATTACTGTATGATGTTATTTACTATTCACGAGTTGGCAACTCACCCCCGTTGTGCCACAGTGTTGTGCAGGACTTACCCTCTGAGTAGTCGCGGCAGGGCATCTTTTCATCTCTACTGTTGCGGATACCGCTACGGTTGGCTGTGAAGCCTTGCTTTTAGGTGGGTTGCGGTTATCTGTTTGTACTTTGTATATTTTTGTTGGATCTAGCATTCTCCATCTACCACTATGTTGTATATGACTTAGAGACGACTTGTGAGGATTCAGTGTTATTTTGTGGTGACTTTGGGAGCCGTGCTCGTGGGAGCCGGTTTTGTTGAAAAGTTTTACTTCTTTATGCAGTTTCCTTTTATATTTCTTCGCTTCGGCGTCGTATATATGTTGTGGTGGTTGTCTCCGCCGTTGGGCGTGATTTGCTCCCGTTTGGGATGCTTTTATTATTATCTATGTTGTACCCGTTTTCGGGGTTAGTTTTTACAAAGGAGGTGCTGCCTAAATTTTTAAGAACGAAAACTAAACTTAAATATTTTTACTTGAAAAATTCCGAATGTTTAAAACTATGTTTTTCTCCGTTGATCCAGTTTTGGGTGGTTTAGATTTCTGGGTTTCGGCTTACTTAAGTTGCGTACGCCTTTAGACGTTACGTAGTTTAAGTGCCGGTTACGGGCCAAATTTGGGTCGTGACACTTTTGATAAATTCAGAGAATATAAGCACGAAGTCGAGAACCAAACGGGTAAAAGTATTAAGATCCTTCGATCTGATCGAGGAGGAGGATACTTGAGCAATGAGTTCCTGGACTATCTAAAAGAGAATGGGATTCTCTCTCAGCTTACTCCTCCATATACACCACAGCACAACGGTGTATCGGAACGAAGGAATCGCACCCTATTAGATATGGTGCGCTCTATGATGAGCACTGCTGAGTTGCATATTTCCTTTTGGCGGTATGCGCTTGAGACAGCCATATACCTATTGAATAGAGTTCCAACAAAATCGGTGCCTACTACTCGATATGAGATATGGAATGGGAAGAGACCATCTCTTAAACGAGTTAAGATATGGGGTTGTTCGGCCTATGTTAAAAAGCAAAATCCTTACAAGCTCGAGGCAAGATCAGTTGTTTGCAAGTTTGTTGGATATCCAAGCAATTCGTATGGATATCTATTTTACCATGGTGAACAACAAAAGATGTTTATTGCTCAGCATGCCACCTTTTTACAAAAGAAATTTCTTGCAAAAGAAATTAGCAGTGAAGAGGTAGAGCTGGAAGAAGTTCCAGCAACACAAACAACAACTGAAGATTTAGTGGAACCAGAGAATTCGATAGTTGCCAACGAACCTCAGCCTCTCCGTCGATCTAGTAGGGTTCCTCATCCACCTGAGAGATACTATGGTTTTCTCATAGATGGTGGGAGCGAGGATTGCATCATGGAAGATGATGACCGAACTAGCTTCGAGCAGGCCATCACGAGTGGAGTCTCTGTGAAGTGGCTGGATGCAATGCGATCTGAGATGGAATCCTTGTACACCTACAAAGTATGGACTTTGGAAGTTGCTCCCGAAGGGGTAAAACCCATTGGGAGCAAATGGATCTTTAAGAAGAAACTTGGTGTGGATGGAAAAGTTGAGACTTTCAAAGCTAGACTTGTTGCAAAGGGTTTTCGTCAACGAACAGGTGTGGATTATGACGAAACCTTTTCTCCAGTGGCTATGCTTAAGTCCATCCGGATCCTACTTGCTATTGCTGCATACCATGATACGAAATCTTGCAGATGGATGTTAAGACTGCCTTTCTAAATGGTGATTTAGAGGTGTGCTTGTACATGACTTAGCCAGAGGGCTTCGTAGATAGTGGGAGCAGCGGAAAGGTGTGCAAGCTGCTTAAATCTATCTATGGGTTAAAGCAGGCATCGCGGTGTTGGAACATCTGTTTTGATGTTGTATTCAAAGAGTTTGACTTCATCAAAAACGTAGATAAACCTTGTATTTACAAGAAGGTTGCAGAGAGTAAGGTTGTCTTCCTCGTATTGTACATGGATGACATACTCTTGATAGGAAATGATGTTCCTATGCTGCACTCGGTCAAGCTCTTCTTATCACATAGATTCTCAATGAAAGATCTAGGTGATGCTTCCTACATTTTGGGGATTAAGATCTATAGAGATAGATCTGAAAGGATACTGGAATTGTCCCAATCCAGGTACATTGACACCATACTAATGAGATTTAGTATGGAAGAATCCAAGCATGGGTATTTACCCACGATCTCTGGACTCACTCTCTCCAAAGAGATGTCTCCTAAGACTGATTTGGAGAGAGCTCACATGCAAGGGATACCTTATGCTTTAGCAGTAGGCTCTATCATGTACGCAATGCTATGTACCAGACCCGATGTAGCATACTCAGTAAGTGTAGTGAGTAGGTATCAAGAAGATCCAGGAGAGAGTCATTGGACAGCTGTGAAGAACATTCTCAAGTACTTAAGAAGGACTAAGGAGATGTTCTTGGTGTATGCTAATGGAGAACTCCAGGTGGAGTCTTTTACCGATTCGAGCATCCAAAGTAATTAGGATGACTCAAAGTCGCACTCGGGATTTATCTTTACCCTCAATGGAGGGGCGGTTTGTTGGAAGAGTTCCAAGAAAGAAACCGTGGCAGACTCGATGATGGAGGCTGAATACATCGCTGCCAACGATGCCGCCAAAGAGGCTGTCTGGATCAAGAAGTTCATAACCAAACTTGGATTGGTTCCGTCCATTGAGCATCCAATACCATTGTATTGTGATAACAATGGAGCTGTGGCCTTGGCCAAGGAACCCAGGTCCAGTCATATTCTGAGGCGGTATCACCTGATTCGGGAGATTGTTGATCACCGTGAGATCAAGGTCAGGAGAGTTGACACGAAGGACAACACTGCGAATCCACTCATGAAGGCCATACCCCAGATACAATTTGAGAGACTCTTCGGGATGTTGGGTATGAGATACTACAACACCTGGCCTTAGTGCAAGTGGGAGATTGTTAGTTATGTATATGACCTAGAGGCCATTGTTGTACATATGATGTATATTATAATGGATTCTTGGACATATAGAGAGAGGACTTTTTTGCTCGATATGATAGTATGCTATCTGGTTTCACTTTGTCTTAACATGTTGACATGTATTAGTTTACTGTCTTGCTCTCACATGTTGATAAAGCCCTTAGGATATGTACTCGACTACTAGGACTATCATGCAGATCATACTAGTGGGGCCAAGGTAGTCCAAGAGTACATCCTATAACTGTTCCTTGTCGAGAGAGTATCGAGACAGGGCATCGATACTCCAGAGTAGACTAGCGTATATGCATCTTGACCCATATGATGGGCGATGGATGATCCCATATCCATTGGTGTTTGACATCAAAGATGGTGTACGGGTACTCTGTGGAGACTGGGTACACTGAACGGACTCGCTGAGAACTCCTAGATGGTATTATACCTATCGTCAGATAGCAGTTCTCTGGTGACACTGGTACAGGTTAGTCTGTAGACCCGAGATCGTTACAGAGTCTTGTATAATTCCCACCGTGCTTTGATTTCCACTTTACCACGTTCATGAGAACGTACAAAATGGTGGCTTTTGGGTACAGTCCCGAATCACATAGAGGCAATGAGCGATAATAGGTGTTTCATCTCTCCCGATATTGGGAGTGGATGTTGCGCAGTGTTCTATTGGCTATAACTGGAAGTCCCTGGCCAGGGCTGATATGGAGATCTACGGGTAAGTGTTATCAGTAGTTTCTCGACCCATTATGAGCCTCACATCGACATGACTTATCGGTTACTGGGGTCTGACATTTATCACCCCTAGACTGGATATGCGACATATCAGACGAAGTGACCGGACTGTACGGGAGTGTTACTGATTGGATTCACAGGAGTGTGTGCAGGCTTGCTTGTTGATCTTCTGATCGCTCAATACCCGGGTGGCTGGTAAGTTTAGCTGACCGCTTTCAGCTTGTGGGTGTTTGATATGATCATCATCTACTGCCGGCGTATTGACGATTCTTTAAAGTCCTATACAGAGGTTTCCTGGCTCAGGAAAAACGGAGTAGGAGCACATATGTGATATGTGCGTGACCGAGATTAATACGATATGAGATACCATATTCAATTCTCGCGATATGTGATATCGGACGGGTATATGTGATATAGCCGGGGTATCGAATCAAGTGTTGATTCGATAAATTGTTACATGTTATATTAGTCGGTTATATGTAATATAGCCGGATTATCGGATCAAGTGTTGATTCGAAAATTTAATGTATAATTATATATGTGATATATTACATTACATTTACTAATATATGCTCACTTAAATGATTCTTTTTCTCACTTGAGGATGCATTGATATATATGTGATATATGTCAAATGTATTCTTTTTTTTTGTTACAAAATATTGTATATGTGATATGTGATATTGTAACATGCTAGGTTACAAATGCAAATTAGGGTTTATGAGATTAAACCATGCTGGGGTTTAAATTGGGGTTAACATGGGTTAATTCTAAAGTTTGGATTATTGTTGAGATATTTTGTTTCCTTGACTAAAATCCACCCTTTAGATATTTTCCTAGATATTTTGTTAACCTAACTTTAACCCTAGCCTATGGTATATTCTCTAGAAGGGTTAAGCATGCCATGCTTAACCCATGGTTGCATTTCTAACCTAAGAGAAAATTATTTTTTCATCACAACTTCATTTGCTTCTTCTTCCTCACAAAGATTTCTAGCTTTCCTTTTTGTGATGAAATAAAGTGAGAAATAGAAAACAAAAGAGACCAAAATTCCTACTTCATCATCCTCATCTATTCTAGCCACTTAGATTAGGGTGTTTGCTTCACTAATACCTCATTAGTGAAGTGAGAGCTTGGGTTTGTGATTCCTCAAGGCAGATCATCATTGAAAGTGAAGTCTTCAAGCAAGAATGTCTCATTCACCTCATGGAGCCTCTCTAGAGTTCGGGAGCTTGATGATCGAAGCGAAGGGACCTCAACTCGGAGCTTATGAAGTGAAGGAACAGATTACAAAGGTTGTAATCCCTAACTCTTAGATGTTAAGTTGTTAACATATAGTTTAAGTTTGATTTTCTAGTTAAAGATCTTGTGTTAGGGTTATCTAGAATGGCAAAAATTTAAACTTTGCATGGGTGATACCTCCCAAAACCTTGCTGCCGTTGTAGGTAACCCAACACTCATGGCACTGATACGGGAGGGCCTCACTCTATAATTGGCGGGTTATTTGCCGCACTCGTAGGGGGTATAGGATGACCCACGGTGGGGTGCTCAATTTACCGGATTCTGTGAAGTCGTGGGTGGCCCATTCACTTTGTTGATTAGGGTTGGCTCATTTCTGGGATTGGCGGGTAACTTGCCGCACTCGTAGGGCACTTGGTTATACATTGCATAGGCTATCTATACGACCGGAGAACGTCGGGTTTCATTTGCAGCTCAAAAGAAACCCGGGGCTCCTAGATTATCCGTTATTCTGTGTTGCTTATCTCTTTTATGTGATGTTGCTTATATCACGCCTGGGACGAATGTTATATACATATTTATATATACTAGTAGATGTTGTATATGTTTTGCATCCGCGTTAGTCTAGACCCCGCTCAGCCGTTAGTTAAGTAACCTAACGGTGCATGACGGGGCCCCATGGCGAATGTGGATGGCATATACGTACATTGTATTTTCGTTCTTTTCTGGTGTGATATGACTTAATTGATGGGATTGCGTTAATTTTGATTAATGCAAGGAAAAATAAACCTAAATGATATTTTTTGAACCAATTTTTGAAAAACTGTTATTACAGACGTTTCTTTTTGCTTTGCATAGTGGTATTCAATTATGAATATCCAATACCTCATTTGACGAGGCAAGATCCAAGATCCCTTTATAGGGAGTGACCTCTTGGGCAAAAGTTTGCATTTTTGTAATAACTTCACTATAATTGATTCTTTTTCTTTGTATTGTGGTATTCAGTTAGGAATATCCTGCACCTCACTCGACGAGGAAAGAGCCTAGATCCCTTTATAGGGAGTGACCTCTTTAGTAAAAGTTTACGCCACTATATTTTTGTAAAACCACTCAGCTTCTTTCAACGATATCAAGTTCATTACATTAAAGATTTTTCGCCAAAAACTAGCCGTAGCCCTCCGTCATTTCCTACGAGTAGTGCTCAGTATTCGTGCTGCGTATGTTGGCATTGTCAAGGGGTAATATGCGGTGGCTGAGTATTGCTTATTTGCAGCATTAGATGTGATTGATTAGGACAGTCATACGGTCATGTTGGCGTTTTCAAGGACTCGTACGGGTGGGTTTAACGCAATCAAGATAATGACGGGTTGAACTTGACTAGGACCCTTTGATATGTTGGCATTATCAAGGTTACTGTGGTCCTAGGGGCAAAAACCACATCGGGAGTTTCAAACATAAAGGAAACTTGCCAGGCATGTGCATACCTTCTGGAGTGTGGTGACTTGAATAGCTTCTATCAAGTTATCATGCGATGATAGTTAGATCCCGATTCCCACTGATGAGTAGGTGTTACTCCTCGGGTGATTTTCAGATGATCCCGACTAATTCTCCTTTTCGGGTATGAAGGAGAATTCGAGAAAATAGTGAGAGCCATCCTGATTAGATAAAATGATTAACCAATCTAATTTAGATTAGAGTGCGCGCTGAGTGTTTCTGTTCTCTCTCTCTTTGGACGCAACCATGGCCCGACCCTAAAATAAAACTCATGAACCAAGTTAACCGAACCTTCTTAAAACACTTTGGCTTTTGGATTGTCATTAAGTCGCATATATTCCCGCCGCTCCTACTTTCCCTTTGCATTTCTCCGGAACACTCTATATCACTACGAAAATCTATATTGTTTGGATATTTCATCGTATAGTTACATACGAACTCGAAGAAACTTGTTTCTATTAGAGGATGGATTCCGGTTCTGGAGAAATTGAATAGGATCATTTTTCAGTTGATAAAACTGCACATTTGTTATTACATTTTTCCTACTATTTCTATATTTAAAAAGGTATTTATTATAGTATATCATACATATGAGGGTTTATCTATAAAAATACTATTTTCCATGTGTTAATATATTATAATTAGCATTTGGTAGGAAAATGTATGCAAATAATATCATTGACCAAATCCTAAGAAAACAAAGTCTACTAAATATCATTTGAGTTGTTGTGCAGAATTTTTCCAAGTTGTTGTGCAGAACTTTTCCAAGACTAAAATCAAGGAAATTAAGTTGTTAAAGAAAACTTGCCTAATTAAGAAAGAAAAACTTGGAGACCAAGTCTGGCAGCAACTATGAGAAGATTTCAAAGAACTAAAGGTCCCAGATATCGCCACATGTCACAAGGAGCAAGCCTCAGGAAAATGATCAAAAGATCAAGACCCTTGGCCGCGGATCCGCCGCAGGTATGGGGAGTTAGAAGCTGAGGATTTTCAGGGTGAATCTTTAATACTTGCTTCCAAATTTAGAAGCTAAGTTTCTGGCTTTGGGACTATAAATAAAGACCGACAGCCTCTTGGAAAAATTATCAAGCCGACGAGATCACGAAGTCCAAGACGGCTCACGCATCCAGGCTGATCATCAACGGTTCATCTACCTCCTCAGAAGAGATCGAGAAGCAAACTAGTATTTGTAATCATTTTCTAAGGAATCAAAGTGTAGTGAATATTGTTGATTAATAAAGGTAGTTCTTTTTCCTATTCTATTTCTTTGTAGTTTAATTATGCATTTTCTCTCCATCTCTTTTTCTCCCAACATGCGCGAGTAATTCTCCGTTTGTTAGGGTTCGTAAGATTAGGGTAGGCTAATGGATGATGAAGATCCTTAAACTCTTTTTATGTCCTATAAAGTTTATAAACTTTATCAAAACAATCATTAACATCCTAATCGGGCGCTACCAATTCATTGTTAGTCTCGACCGCGATTAGAGATTAGATTAATAATTGTTTTGGTAAAGGCTAGATATGAATGGAGTTCCGTGTCGAGATAAGGGTTAAGCGTGGGATTCCTTTTCCCTGCAGAAACCCTAATCTATATGCATCACTGTCGTTCTAGTTTTAAATCTATTAAAGGATAAAAAGGGTAATTTTTAATTAATCATCCATATCTACTAAATCCTAACGAACCCTACAAGCCCCTTCTTATATAAAGCTACGCCCATAATTATTCTAGACCTATATTTTACATTCGTGTTTAACGTAGATCTAGAAACCATTCCTCAACATTCTTATCCCTCCTTTCTTTTTCAACACATCTAGAGTAAGAATAAAAGATTCAACGTTTCCCAGAGAACGACCCGTACTCATCTTTGTCTAGCTACACGCGACACCGTTATTGATTGCGGTTATTCTACAAACACAATTTTTCACATCAATCAAATGGCGCCGTTGCCGGGGATACGTGCGTAATTTTTTATTCTTACTATTTGTGTTGAATTCTTATACGATCTGTATCATAAATAAAACAAAACTGCAAATTGTATATTTAACGATTATTGTGTGAATTTTGCGAGGGAATCTGGAGTCACAGACTTGAAGAAACAGGAGACAGATACATTCATTGAGATCCAAAGAAGTAGAGAAGGCCACAGAAAAAAAATCATCAATTGATCTCTCCCTCTTGCGGCGGAACCGCGGCCGAAAGTGAACATCGGCGGCGGAAGCGCGGCCAGTTAGGAGATCTAGGGCTTCAGTCTTCTCTGGTAAGATTCTAACCTCCTTCTCTCTCCTCTGAAATCCAATAAAATATTTTTTCTGCAGGATTCTTTGCAAAATATCGCCGCTCAAAAATCTTTTTGCAAAGTTTTGTTTTGCAGTTTGTTTTTGCATATTTTAATACGGATTTTTAAGGGGCAAGACCAAAATCCAGATTAGGTGGGGATTTTATCACCCTTCCTAAGCCCCACAAATCACAAACTGAGCATCTGCATCAACCCTACATTAATTTAAAAAATTTCTAGACCAGACTCTAAGGACTGTCGCGCTCAATAAGGACAGAGGAAGGTCGTGAGTAATCTATCGCTTATCCGTATTACTTTTGTGGGGTCTAGGCAAGTGTGTCTAAGGCGAGTGGTTACTTAATTAGGAACACTACTTTCGTAGTGGGGAGCCTCCCACTCACCTAGCACTTACCTGGCTACAAGGGTAGTAAAGAGGCGGTAGAGAATTGATCCTACGGCTTGTCCTTTGGAAGTCTAGGAGCGGTCTAGAGACTGGACCTAGGTAACCATAGTTCTAGGGTTGTTTGTGCATTTTTGTGTGATTTGTCTAAATCCGTCATTTTTCAAAACAAACCAATTATTTTCTCCTCTTTTTACCCCTTCCCCCTTCTTCTCTTCTTATAATGGGTGACCTAAACAGAAGAACACTTGCCGAGCTTTGCTGTCCACAACCAGATATCTATTATTTTCGTAATTCCTTCGGTATACCGTCCGGCTCTTCCATGTCCTTAAGAGATCATATAGAACAAGCAGGAAGAAACAGTTGGCCACCTCAGTCTAGGTCTTATCAACCGTATCTTAATTCTACACCTGTTTCAGTTGATCCCAGAGTGAGGAAGCCCCTAGACGAATGTCCATTGCTGAGCACATAGCTAGGGCTAGAGGCCAAAGTTTCAACCCGGACCAATATCAACCATCACCTCCACTTTCCAAAGAAGAGTTCGATAGCTAACCGACCAACTCATATCAATATTCTTCTTATCACAATGTTGACCCTACTCCGACCCAATTTTCGCAACCATTCTATTCCTATCAATCCAATCCGACTTTTCCACCTTCTCTAGACAGTTCTTCTAATCAGTCATTTGGGAGTTTTAATTATCCACAGGAATTTCAATCTTATACTGAAACCCCTTATCAACCCAAGACTAGTCTGGAGCGGTCATTAGAAAAATTTCTGGAATTGTCGAACCAAATTAGGAAGGAAACAGCAGAGTGGATGCAAGCAAAGAATTTCAAACCTGCCCAAAATTTTTCAGTATGTGTTTCGGGCATAGAACAAAATGAGAATTTGGGTAGTGAGACAGAACTGTACACCCTTCCTAATCAAACCTCCCCATTCCAAACTAAAATCCACAACTCCAGTTTCATAGATTCATCAAGTACACCAAATAGAATGTCTGATAATTGTGTGACTTTGTAGTGTTTGATTTACTCGACTGTGAAGGGTCATTTCAAGTGAAACCATACCCAACCCTTGTGATCTCTACACCTCCACTCTTGAACCAAAACTGATTGAAAACCATATTTTTGATGAGGAGTTTGAGAATTTTAACCTTCACTTGAATGAGGTGATTGACGTTGGGGATATATTGATTGATGAACCCAAAATTTTGGATGATTTTGTCCCACCAATTCATCAGATCCTTTCACTTCCTTGTGGTCATCATCTTGAGCCTTTAATTCTTCCCGAACCCCAAATACGTCTTGAAGTTGATGATAATGGTATATCCGAAGATCAGACCGAAATACAGCCTCCATCTTCCATATCTGGTTCAGCAACACTCGACACACCAATTTGTTTACCCATTTCACCTTCTACGTTCTCCGGTTCTTCTTCTGTTCCTATAGTTTCAGTGAGTTTTGATGAATCACAATCCGTTAATTCAAGTTCAGTAATACCAGAAATTCAACTTGATTTGGATATTTTTGAAAATGAGGTAGATGAGTTTTTCGAGTCCTCTACCTCAATGATTTTTGATGAATCAAGTCGGATAAATTCTGACACAAAACTCTTTGACAGCAAAATGTTCAATCACACCATTGATAAAAGTTTTGAAGAACTTTTTGCCGACGAACTTGAATTTTTAAACAATACGGGTTTTGTGATTGATCAATCTCCACCTATAGAGGTTGAACCGTCACCATTCCTTCTTCCTAATCATTCACATTCATCCTCATTCTTTTTTTTCTCTAATTTCAAATTCAAACCCTTTCCAGACTGCCACTTATCCCTTTCCCATTTTTTCTTGACTCGATACAACACATTCTTCCACCGACCTATACGCTATACTGATAAAATCTTTGAATGGTTGGTGTTAACTTTTGGTCTTTGTAAAGTCTTACTTTGACCAAATGACTAACCCCCTCTTAAAATGCTTCATATTGTCTAACCCATGTTTGAGGGGGGTATATTTTTGGCTCTTGAACATAACTTTTGTCCTCAAATTTGTGAGCCAAAAATAAGTTTGGGGGAGAATTTTCACTTTCATATATTCCTGCCCCCATTAATAATGTCCTCCCAGGCTTACAGGTTTTTGTGATCCAGCAGATAGCAATAGTGAGGGCACTGTTGAAAACAAGTTTGGGGGAGGTTTGTGCTTATTTACACATCAATTTGCATCATATTTTGCATAAGTACAACATTTTCAAAAATTTTTAAAAAAATTCTTTTATAACAAAAGAGTAGATAGTGAAAAATTACATCCAAAAGATAGGAATAGTTTAAGAAAATCAAGAAAATTAGAAGTTTTCTTAAACGGACTGGTAATAAGTAGTTATGAGCTGTTGTCCTAAGGGTTAGTAAGATGAAGGAAGTCACTAATCTGAGGATAAAAATAATTCTGAAAAATAGTTTCTATTCTAGAAGCCAAACATTTGAATGTTGATACCCTACTATATGCACTTACACACGTCTTGAAACTCGGGATAGTAGAGGATACCTTGAAATGCTCTTGTCTAAAAGCCAAAGTATGAAGGAAATAAAAAAATGAAGAAAATTTAAAAATGGTGAAAAGAAAAAAATGAACACTGGTTTTGTTATCGCCAAGGCAGCAATAAAAAAATATAGCAAGTGTGCTTCTGTAGGGTTCCTAGGAAAACTAATGAGGTCTCACAAGTGATCAAACATGGCCAATTCTAATTTTTTCATGTGCCTACAAACCCTAATACGGATCGTTAACTAGAAGTATAGGCGATGCAAGCAAGTAAACAATTTTATTGCTAAAGGAAAGAGGCTACAATCTTTGTAGATCCGGTCCTCCACCTCCTTGGCTCCGTGATGACGCCCCTCCACTGTACCTATCGAAATCCGGACTCTGGCGATGGTTTCGTCGGAGAAATGATCGGGCTAGGTCGTCGACTTCGATGCCGAAAATGATCTACGTCGAGGCAACTCAAGATCAAACTCCAATTTCACCAAGTCATGAAACTTGTGAAGAAAACACCCTATACTACTTGGCAAGTGATAGAGGATGAAGAAATAGAAAGTGGGTTCACTTTAGAATTGGATTTCTCACTCTTTTTCTCATGTTGCCATTGTTGGTAGCAAGCTTTTCTTCATTGTTGAAGAAGAAGAAGAAGAAGAAGAAGAAAAGGATTATGATAAGAATAAAAAGAATTATCTTATCATATAGCAACCATAGTTAGGTGTAGAGAATTAACTAAGGTTAGGTTGAATGGTTAGGGTTAAGTATGAAACAAAAATGGTGGACTTATTCAAAGCTTCATGAAGCTTCAACTAGAAAACAAATCAAGCCACGATTTCTCTTTATCTTTCAAAAAAGAATAAATAAATAAATGAATAGATAAGTAAATCAAAACCCTAACCATTAACAAAACCATGGTTTAATTCTTTACACAAACCCAAGTTTGCATGTATCATCAAATATGATACAAACTAGTGCACAAAACTATATCAAATATACAATGTGCACATCAAGTGAGAAAATCCATCCAAAGTGAACAAATAATAGTTAATGCAAAGTAATATATCAAATATATTATACATTAAATCATTAAATCAACACTTGATTTAACGATCCGGTCATATCGCATATAACCGACTAGTATCCAATGTATCGACTTATCGAATCAATCTTCGATTCGATAACTAGGTTATATCGCATACGACCATTCGATACATCCATCGCGAGAATAGGATACGGTATCACATACACGCATTATTCTCGGTCCCGCACATATCTCATATGCGCTCCTATTTCGTTTCGCTTGAGTTAGGAAACCTCTGTGTAGGATTCTAAAGACTCGTCAATACGCCGGCAGCAGGTGATGATCATATCAAACACCCACAAGCCGCAAGCGGTCTGCTAAACGTAACGGCCACCCGGGTATTGAGCGATAAGAAGATCGACGAGCAAGCCCACTCACACTCCTGTGAATCCAACTAGTAACACTTACCGTACAGTCCGGTCTGTTCGTCTGATATGTCGCATATCTCGCCTAGGGGTGGTAAACGTCAGACCCCAGTAGCTCGATAAGTCATGCCGATATAAGGTCCATAACAATCGTGAAACTACTGATAACTCTTACCAGTATATCACAGCAACCCTGGCCAGGGATTTCCTGTTATGGCCAGTCGTGCATAGCGCAACATCAACCCCCAATACCGGGAGAGACGAATCCCCTCCTAACGCTCATTGCCTCCATGTGAATCGGGACTATACCTAAAAACCACCTGTTTGCACGACTCAGTAGAGCCGTGGTAGGGTGGAAATCAAAGTACAGTGGGAGACACACAAGACTCTATGACGATCTCGGGTCAACAGACTAAGCTGCACCAGTGTCACCAGAGAACTGCCATCTGACGTGAGGTATAATACCATCTGGGAGTTCTCGACGAGTCCGTTCAGTGTACCCAGTTCCACTGAGCACCCGCATACCATCTCTGATGTCAAACACCAATAGATATGGGATCATCCATCGCCCATCACATGGGTCGAGAAGATATACGCTAGTCTACTCTGGAATATCGATGCCCTGTCTCGATATTCTCATGACTAGGAACATTGAAGGATGTACTCATGGACTACCCAGGCCCTACTAGTATGATCTACATCATAGTCCTGGAAGTCGAGTACACATCCTAAGGGCTTTATCAACATGTAACAGAGAGACAGAAAGTATACATGTTAAGATAAAGTGCAACCAGATAGCGTACTATCATGTCGAGCAAGAAAGTCCTACCTATATATGTCCCAGCATCCACTACAATATACATCCAATGTACAGTAATGGCCTCTAGGGCATACATATAACTAACAATCTCCCATTTACAGTAGGGCCATCTGTAGCAGTGGTTGCAGTATCACATACTCAACCATCCCATATAAGTCTCTCTCTGGGAAAAAGCCTTTGTGAGTGGATCCGCCGTGTTGTCCTCTGAGTCTACTCTCCTAACCTCGATCACCCTGGAGATCATCTATCTCTATGATCAGGTGATGCTGCCTCAGAATATGTCTGGGTCACTGATAGGACCAGGGTTCCTGGGCCAAAGCCAAACTTTCATTGTCATACCATGATAGGAACCTAGTTCATCTTATGAACCAATATACACCCAAACTGCCTCTTTGGTAGTATCTTTAATAGCGATGTTACCAGCCTTTATCGTCTAGTTTGCCACGGTATCTAGCTTGGAACTCTTCCAACATACCGTCCCTTTACTGAGGGTAAAGACAATGCCTGTGACTGATATTCAGTCGTCTTTATCACCCTGGAACCCTTCCAGTGATTCTCCCCAGGATCGATTGATACCATCTCACTACAACTAGTGAGAATCCTAACATCCATTTAGATCTATCTCATAGATCCAAAACCCAGGATTTAGGAGGTATCACTTTGATCCTATATGGAGAATCCATGTGATAAGAGGAGATTGACCGTACGTAGCATAGGAAACTCTTTTCCTATCAAGAGTATGTCATCCACGTACCTTACGAGGATCATCACCATACTCCATACTACCTTTTTGTACATACAAGGTTCATCTACCATTTTGATGAAGTTAAACACTTCGACTACCGCATCAAAACAGACGTTCCAACTCCGCGATGTCTGCTTTATTATGTAAAGCAACTTGCACACATTTCCGCTGCTCCCACTGTTTACAAAGCCCTCTGGCTGTGTTCTTATAGACGCTCTCTTCTAAATCATTATTTAGAAAAGTAGTCATGGCACCCAACCACCAGATATCGTAGTATGTAGCAATGGCAAGTAGGATCTGGATGGACTTAAGCATAGCCACTGGAAAAGGTTTCATCATTATCCACGCCTGGTCGATGACGAAAACCTTTAACAAGTCTAGCTTTGAAAGTCTCAACCTTTCCATTTACACCAAGTAATCTTCTCAAGATATACTTGCTCCTGATGGGGATTTAACCCTTCAGATATAGCAGCCAAAGTCCATACTTTGCTGGTGTACATGGATTCCATCTCAGATCGCTAAGCATCCAGCCATTCTTACAGAGTCCCTACTCTCGATGGCCTGCTCGAAACTAGTTGGGTCATCAACTCATGATGTATTCCTCGCTCCCACTGTCATCAAGAAACCGATGTATCTCTAAGGCAGGTGAGGAACCCTACCAGATCGGCGGAGAGGCTGAGGTTCATCGAGGACTATTGAATCCTTTGGTTCTTTCAAATCATCAGCTGCAGTTTTGTATAGCTGGAACCTTTTCAGTTCTACAGAACTGACCTTGCCTCGATCTTGTCCGGATTTTGATTTTGACATAGGCCGGACAATCCCAAATCTTAACTTACTTAAGAGACAGGCTCTTCCCATACCATATCTTATATGGAGTGGTAGGCAGTGATCTGATTCGAACCTAATTCAATAGGTATGCAGCTTCTCAAGTGCACAACCCCAAAAGGAAATAGGTAACTCAGTAATACTCATTATAGAGCACACCATATCTAATATTATGCGATTGCTCTGTCCCGATACACCGTTGTGCTGTGGTGTATTCAGAGGAGTGTACTGAGAGAGAATCTCATTTTCTTTTAGAATAGTCCAAGAATTCCATGCACAAGTATTCTCCTCCCTGATCTCATCATAGGACATAATACTTATACCCGTATTGGTTCTCTACTTCTGGCTTATATTCTGTGAATATCTCAAAAGGTTCGGACTTGTGTTTCAACAGGAACATATGTCTGAATCTTGAGAGATTATCAGAGAATGTAATGAAGTATAAAGAATCAGTCCTGGCATGTGTAGACAGGAGACCTTACATACATCATCATGTATCAGTCCCTAGAGTTCATTAACTCTTTCTCTGTTCCCAATAAGCAGAGCTATGGTAATCTAATCTTTATGACGTGACTGGCAAGTTTCGCAAGATGTAAATTCAAACTGATTTAAATATGCATCTAAAATGTAACTTCAGCCAGTCGGGTCGCATTGATATGACCTAGTCTACAATGCCTCAAGAATGATTCGTTCATTTCTGAACTCTTCCTCTTGTGTGTGTTCTGTATACTAGGAACTGTAGTTTGATTTAGAACATCAACGCTTTTAGATAACGTGCTTGAACCGATCAACTTTTGATATAGGAAATGTTCAAAACATTATCCAACAATACAAAATTTTATCATTTCTTTACTTGTAAAGAGACTGATATGATTTTGTATATCAGGTTCGGTATCTAATAACATTCGTTCAGAATCAATGTACTGGTAACACAGGGTGACAGTGACCAACAGACTTGGCTGCAACACTTGCCCCGTTTTCTGTCTCATGAAACTTATCACCCGTTCTCAGTTTTCTACCTTTTTGTAGTCCTATGTAACATATTACATATCTGGGATCCTGATCCAGTATCAAATACCCAGGATGCAGAGGATACTGAGAAACAGTTCTTTGTAATGAACACACCTGAAGGAGATGCATCTCATGCACTTTCTTCGTTTGGGCGGCATGGGAATTCTGGTATTTCCCTATTTTCTGCTCTGTCTTATAACAATTATAAGTTGGAGCGGGACCAACGTTCCCCAGCTCAGTATAACAAGCGGGTTCGGTCAATACATCTATATTGTTATCTTGATTAAGGCATGATATAGTCCCTACCTGGAGAGAGAGAGAAGAAAACACTCTGCGTGCGCTCTTGCAAGATTAGATTGGTTATTTATTTTATCTAATCAGGATGGCTCCCACTGTTTTTATCAAATCTTCCTTCAAACCCTAAAAGAAAAGACTAGCTGAGATTAGTTACACTCTACAAGTTCGCCAATCTTTCATCCAGGCCAGTGTCAGTACTTTGAGGGAGGTTCCCCGCGCTTTCGCACGGATCTAATTACAGCAAACCTCGTTTTCCCAGAGGCGTAACCCTGTTGACACCTTTCTAGACACCTACTTGATCGGCTAATTGTAAAGTGCAAAACTCTCCCAGGAGTAACAATTACTCGCAGTGGGTATCGGGATCCAACTATCACATAGAAGGTATGCAATCTCATTGCAAGTTTCAACACTTGAAACTCCCGATAAAGGTTTTTACCCCTAGCACCTATGACCATAACTATGGTCAACAAATCATAAGCACTAGTCAAGTTCTATTCGTCATTTCGTGATTAATTAGACCCACCCACATGACCCTTAACTAAGGTCAACAAAGTCACGCGACTGTCCTAACTAATCGCATCATATGCGGTGTAGGAAGACATCACTTAGCTACCGTACACTGTGCCTTGACTATGGTCAACAAACACAGCACGAATACTAAGTACTCTACTTCCTAAAATGACGGAGGGTTGCGAATGGTTTTTATGAAAACCTTTAACCCTTTGAACTTGATCTCGTTGCGGAATCAAATGGTTTTTAAATGGAATGTTTTTGAGGCTTTTCTAGTTTTGCTAAAAGGGTCACTCCCGGTGAAGGGATCGTCGGCCCTTTCCTCGTCGAATGAGGGGCGGGATATATCATATATATCACTGTGCAAAGCAGAAACTATAGAAGCAATCAAAAGACAAACCGAGGGTGTAGCATCTGCCAGTTATTGCTAAAGGAGTCACTCCTGGTGAAGGGATCTCGGTCCTTTCCTCATCGAATAAGGTGCAGGATGTTCTACAAGGAACACCGCGATGCAAAGCAAGAACTGTAGCTACCTGTTTTTATTTTGAAATTCGATTCCACAACATCAATTAGGTTTATTTTCTTTCATTAATCTCATTAATGAATATCCCATCATTTAAGTCTACCTAAACATCACAAATAAATATAACGTATGCTTATGCCATCTGCATTCGCCTCGATGTCCCGTCTGCACCGTTAGGTTAGGTAACTAACGCTAGAGTGAGGCAGGGCTAGCGCGGGTGTAAAACATAAGAAACGTCTATATAATATATCATATATACTATATATAATATCCATCTGAACAAATCACATGATCACATCACAGATAACGCAGCAGAAAATATCATATGAAATATTGGATATACTAGGACGTCCGTGTTTTCAATACGAGCCAGTATAAAACACGGATTCCACGGTCGTGATGAATAGCCAATCCCACACCCCTAGACCCCTATGAGAGTGGCAAGCAACCCTACCAATTCTAGGGTTAGGAGACCCGGACTCGACTCCTCGAGTTGGTCTCCCACTGGACCCTAGAACCCGGTTACTTGTGCCCTCCTCCTTGGGTCTATCCTAGTGCGGAAAAGTAAATAATATACAAAAGGTGACATCATCCGCAACCTGGAAGTGCCTCAATAAAAGAATATTACATACAAGTTTTTACATGAATGAAAATGAAAAACACTCGTCTCATATAAAAACCCCCGACTATTCAAACACGAAGATCCAATATAACATATCCAACAACACATAACATCACATGTCATCAACGTAAGTAAACATGCGTATCCCAATTGTCGTTGACATATAGCAACGAAACCGGCGATATCACATATTACACTTACGGTCACAGAAAAGAAAGTGTAAAACTACAATAGTTGGAATCCGCAAACTCTTCAGATATCGCATGCCTAATCAAATGAAATACTTAGACATCGCATGCCTAACAATTATAAACCCCGCATTTTAGTCTCATTATCGAAAACACTTTTCAATATTAAGTCGGGCAATTCAACAAGATTCCCGACATCCTGATCGAATGCTCGTCGCAAACTTTAGTAGGCGGCTGCACCCCCGATGCCGTCGACGAAGTGCACCAAGGCGGAACACCGCTGCCGCGAGCACCCGAACGGATGCTTTCGGCGACGGGGTTCTCCTGCAGTCACTTGGTCGGGGCTATGGGGTGAGGCTGTCTATTAAGTTTACCGGCGAGTATCCGCGTACACTACGTGATTGCGACGGACTTTTGATCACATCAAAATCTCATGGCAACCGATCAAATGAGACTAAACTGCTATGTTTATAATAATCATTCAGTTATCTCATAACAACTTGTGAATTCCAATTATTGTATCACATTCCGGATAAGATAGAAAATGTTAAACTTTCCGATCGAACAATCGAACACTTAAGTTTTCCCGAAACTGCTCAACCCATGAAATAAATTTAAAAACATTCACTTCGTGCCTCAGTACCAACGGTCCAGCCGTAGAAGGGTCAAGCCAACGCCTCACATGTGGCACGCCGTACTGCCCCAAACCCTAAGGTTCAAAGGGCAGTTCAAGACGGTCACATAATCGAGTTAAGGTTTGTTGTCTTCTACAGGGACCATCGCGTTACTTGCACTACGTAGAACGTCGTTAAACTACGGAAAAATCCAACAATTGGAAATTTCCCGGCAGGGGAAAAAGTGGGTATTTATATCCGGTCGAACTTTTTAACATATTCTAAAATATCCGGAAAACACATAGACAAAGTTTGATAATCTGATCGAATCTACGAACTCCCAATAAAACCCAGAAAACTCAACTCTTGAGTAAATATTAAAAATTTCCAGAAAACTCAGCATTTAAATAACGAAGTTACTGTGAAAAAATAATTGACTGAAGAGACTAATTGGCTGCGGAACCGCCGCATTAGCCATGCTAATGCCGCGGTTCCACCGCGGTATGATCAAATTAGGTGCTCGTGCTTCACAGTAATTTTTAGAAATTCCTGCTGATTTTTCTGCATATTTTTAATTCTCAAAAATCCCTGATTTCAAAAAATGTACAGAGAGCAAATTTGTATTAGGGTTTCGGTTCGATCGGACTTGTAACTCCGTCTACTCATCGCCTAAGGCTCTAGCTAGGCTCTGATACCACTGTAGGGTTCCTAGGCACACTAATGAGGTCTCACAAGTGATTAAACATGGCCAATTCTAATTTTTTCATGTGCCTACAAACCCTAATACGGATCGTTAACTAGAAGTATAGGCTATGCAAGCAAGTAAACAATTTTATTGCTAAAGGAAAGAGGCTACAACCTTTGTAGATCCGGTCCTCCACCTCCTTGGCTCCGTGATGACGCCCCTCCGCTGTACCTATCGAAATCCGGACTCTGGCGAAGGTTTCGTCGGAGAAATAATCGGGTTAGGTCGTCGACTTCGATGCCGAAGATGATCTACGTCGAGGCAACTCAAGATCAAACTCCAACTTCACCAAGTCATGAAACTTGTGAAGAAAACACCCTATACTACTTGGCAAGTGGTAGAGGATGAAGAAATAGGAAGTGGGTTCACTTTAGAATTGGATTTCTCACTCTTTTTCTCATGTTGCCATTGTTGGTAGCAAGCTTTTCTTCATTGTTGAAGAAGAAGAAGAAGAAGAAGAAGAAGAAGAAAAGGATTATGATAAGAATAAAAAGAATTATCTTATCATATAGCAACCATAGTTAGGTGTAGAGAATTAACTAAGGTTAGGTTGAATGGTTAGGGTTAAGTATGAAACAAAAATGGTGGACTTATTCAAAGCTTCATGAAGCTTCAACTAGAAAACAAATCAAGCCGCCATTTCTCTTTATCTTTCAAAAAAGAATAAATAAATAAATGAATAGATAAGTAAATCAAAACCCTAACCATTAACAAAACCATGGTTTAATTCTTTACACAAACCCAAGTTTGCATGTATCATCAAATATGATACAAACTAGTGCACAAAACTATATCAAATATACAATGTGCACATCAAGTGAGAAAATCCATCCAAAGTGAACAAATACTAGTTAATGCAAAGTAATATATCAAATATATTATACATTAAATCATTAAATCAACACTTGATTTAACGATCCGGTCATATCGCATATAACCGACTAGTATCCAATGTATCGACTTATCGAATCAATCTTCGATTCGATAACTAGGTTATATCGCATACGACCATTCTGTAGGGTTCCTAGGCACCCTAATGAGGTCTCACAAGGCATCAACCATGCCATTATAAAATTTTACGGTGCCTACAGACACGACTACGGATCGTTTGCTAGAAATCTAGGCGAAAACATAAACTAGTTAACACTTAACTAAGGGAATACGGAAATACAACCTTTGTAGATCCGGTGCTCCACCTCCATAGCTCCGCAACGAAGTCCTCTCCGCTGTCCAAATCAAATCCGGGCTCTAGCGTCGGCTTCGTCGGAGAATGGGCAAGCTAGGTCGTCGATGTCCATGCCGAAGATGATCTACGTCGAGGCATCTCTAGATCGAGCTCCGACTTCACCAAGTCAAGAAACTTGTGAAGAAAACACACTCTACTACTTGGCAAGAGGTAGAGGATGAAGAAATAGAAAGTGGGTTCTATTTAGAATTGGATTTCTCACTCTTTATCATCAATCACCATTGATGAATGCAAGCTTCTTTCTTGAAGAAGAAGAAGAAGAAGATAATGATCTATTATGATAAGTTAATTAAAAAAGAAAAGAAAAAGGAAACTTATCATAATAATAACCATGATTAGGTGTAGATAATAGACCATGGTTAATTGCAAGGATTAGGGTTAAGCATGAGACAAAATGGTCACAAAGTCAAAGCTTCATGAAGCTTCAAAGAAAGAAACAAAATTTGCAACCATTTCATTTCTAATCTTTTCCAAATAAATAAATAAATAAATGATTAAGAAAAAGAAAACCCTAATCTTCAATTTAACCATGGTTTAATCTTTACACTTAACCAAGTTAACATGTATCATCAAACATGATACAAACATGTGCACAAAATTATATCGCATATACAATGCGCACATCCGAGTGAGAAAATCCATTCAAAGTGAACCGATACTAGTTAATGCAAAGTAATATATCAAATATATAATTATACATTAAATCATTAAATCAACACTTGATTCAATGATCCGGTCATGTCGCACGAAACCGACAGGTATCATTAGTAACAACTTATCGAATCAACACTTGATCCGATAACCCGGCTATATCGCATATAACCGATCAATGTCACATCGCGAGAATGGAATACGGTATCATATACACGCATTATTCTCGGTCCCGCACATATCTCATATGCGCTCCTATTTCATTTCGCTTGAACCAGGAAACCTCTGTGTAGGACTCTAAAGACTCGTCAATACGCCGGCAGCAGGCGATGATCATATCAAACACCCACAAGCCGCAAGCGGTCTGCTAAACGTAACGGCCACCCGGATATTGAGCGATCTGAAGATCGACGAGCAAGCCCGCTCACACTCCACTGAATCCAACCAGTAACACTACCGTACAGTCCGGTCTGATCGTCTGATATGTCGCATATCTCGCCTAGGGGTGGTAAACGTCAGACCCCAATAGCTCGATAAGTCGTGTCGATATGAGGTCTATAACTGTTCGAGAAACTACTGGTAACACTTACCAGTAAATCTCAGCAACCCTGGCCAGGGATTTCCTGTTATAGCCAATCGAACACAGCGCAACATCAACCCCCTATACCGGGAGAGACGAATCCCCTCCTATCGCTCATTGCCTCCATGTGACTCGGGACTGTACCCAAAAACCACCGTTTTGCACGCCCTCTTGGACGTGGTAAGATGGAAATCAAAGCACAGTGGGAACCACACAAGACTCTATGACGATCTCGGGTCAACAGACTACTCTGTACCAGTGTCACCAGAGAACTGCCATCTGACGTGAGGTATAATTCCATCTGGGAGTTCTCGGCGAGTCCGTCCAGTGTACCCAGTCTCTACTGAGCACCCGTATATCATCTCCGATGTCAAACACCAATGGATATGGGATCATCCATCGCCCATCTGTATGGGTCGAGAAGGTATACGCTAGTCTACTCTGGTATATCGATGCCCCGTCTCGATACACCCACGACTAGGGACTTTGAAGGATGTACTTATGGACTACCTTGTCCCCACTAGTATGATCCGCATCATAGTCCAGGTAGTCAAGTACAGATCCTAAGGGCTTTACCAACATGTAACAGGGAGACAATCAGTGTACACGTTAAGGTAAAGATCAACCAGATAGCATACTATCATGTCGAGCAAGAAAGTCTTCCCTATATAAGTCCCAGCATCCACTACAATATACATCCTATGTATAGTAATGGCCTCTAGGGCATACATATAACTAACACATTCGATACATCCATCGCGAGAATAGGATACGGTATCACATACACGAATTATTCTCGGTCCCGCACATATCTCATATACGCTCCTATTTCGTTTCGCTTGAGCTAGGAAATCTCTGTGTAGGACTCTAAAGACTCGTCAATACGCCGGCAGCAGGTGATGATCATATCAAACACCTACAAGCCGCAAGCGGTCTGCTAAACGTAACGGCCACCCGGGTATTGAGCGATCAGAAGCTCGACGAGCAAGCCTACTCACACTCCTGTGAATCCAACCAGTAACACTTACCGTACAGTCCGGTCTGTTCGTCTGATATGTCGCATATCTCGCCTAGGGGTGGTAAACGTCAGACCCCAGTAGCTCGATAAGTCATGCTGATATAAGGTCCATAACAATCGTGAAACTACTGATAACTCTTACCAGTATATCACAGCAACCCTGGCCAGGGATTTCCTGTTATGGCCAGTCGTGCATAGCGCAACATCAACCCCCAATACCGGGAGAGACGAATCCCCTCCTATCGCTCATTGCTTCCATGTGAATCAGGACTGTACCCAAAAACCACCTGTTTGCACGACTCAGTAGAGCCGTGGTAGGGTGGAAATCAAAGCACAGTGGGAGACACCCAAGACTCTATGACGATCTCGGGTCAACAGACTAAGCTGCACCAGTGTCACCAGAGAACTGCCATCTGACGTGAGGTATAATACCATCTGGGAGTTCTCGGCGAGTCCGTTCAGTGTACCCAGTCTCCACTGAGCACCCGCATACCATCTCTGATGTCAAACACCAATAGATATGGGATCATCCATCGCCCATCACATGGGTCGAGAAGATATACGCTAGTCTACTCTGGAATATTGATGCCCCGTCTCGATATTCCCACGACTAGGAATATTGAAGGATGTACTCATGGACTACCCAGGCCCCACTAGTATGATCTACATCATAGTCCTGGAAGTCGAGTACACATCCTAAGGGCTTTATCAACATGTAACAGAGAGGCAGAAAGTATACATGTTAAGATAAAGAGCAACCAGATAGCGTACTATCATGTCGAGCAAGAAAGTCCTACCTATATATGTCCCAGCATCCACTACAATATACATCCAATGTACAGTAATGGCTTCTAGGGCATACATATAACTAACAGCTTCATCACCTAGTGCCTTAGACCAACTGGTTTGGGAGTCACCGCTAAGCCTTAGGTGGTGCAAGACGAGAAAAATACTATCACCTAATCTGCAATCACATAAGTAATCGGTCGGTTAGTACCTCAAGAAGTATTAACGGTCGCCTGAAAATGTGTGAGCAAATCCATAAATATTCATCAAGTTAAAAAGTACTGAGGTAGATGGACAAGAGTATGATAGCTTGAATTGAATTCTCCGAGTGTATGGATGTCCATTACACACACGTAGGGTTATATGATCGATGTTTGGATGAAAGGTAGGAATGAAGAATAAAGATGATGTTTTATTGAGAGATAATGTGATTTCTAACATCTTTTCATGACTATTAAGATAGGGCTCATAACAACTGAAAAGCTAGTGCAGTTGGAAACTCTTATTTTCAAAGTCTTTCTTTTATGGTTCTTATCTTTATATATAAATTTAACCCTCTCTCTTTTGTTATAAGATTTTGTGGGTGTAATCCGCTGAAAACCCTCAGGAGACAGCACTCCTCCTACTAGGGACACCTAGAGGTTTAACGGCTTGTTGCACGTGCTCAGTGCAATCATGTTTTCCTACGAAAGTGCGCATAGTTTTCTCCTTTCTTTTTCTTCTCCTCTTGAATAAACTAGTTTGCTCGGGACGATCAAAGATAAGTTTGGGGGTATTTGTTCAGTTGATAAAACTGCATATTTGTTATTACATTTTTCCTACTATTTCTATATTTAAAAAGGTCTTTATTATAGTATATCATACATATGAGGGTTTATCTGTAAAAATACTATTTTCTATGTATTGATATATTATAATTAGCATTTGGTAGGAAAATGTATGCAAATAATATCATTGACCAAATCCTAAGAAAACAAAGTCTACTAAATATCATTTGAGTTGTTGTGCAGAATTTTTCCAAGTTGTTGTGCAGAATTTTTCCAAGACTAAAATCAAGGAAATCAAGTTGTTAAAGAAAACTTGCCTAATTAAGAAAGCAAAACTTGGAGACCAAGTCTGGCAGCAACTACGAGAAGATTTCAAAGATCTAAAGGTCCCAGATATCGCCACATGTCATAAGGAGCAAGCCTCAGGAAATTGATCAAAAGATCAAGACCCTTGGCCGCGGATCCGCGGCCAAACCCTCCTGTTAGCCGTGGATCCGCCGCAGGTATGGGGAGTTAGAAGCTGAGGATTTTCAGGGTGAATCTTTAATACTTGCTTCCAAATTTAGAAGCTAAGTTTCTGGCTTTGGGACTATAAATAAAGACCGACAGCCTCTTGGAAAAATTATCAAGCCGACGAGATCACGAAGTCCAAGACGGCTCACGCATCCAGGCTGATCATCAACGGTTCATCTACCTCCTCAGAAGAGATCGAGAAGCAAACTAGTATTTGTAATCATTTTCTAAGGAATCAAAGTGTAGTGAATATTGTTGATTAATAAAGGTAGTTCTTTTTCCTATTCTATTTCTTCGTAGTTTAATTATGCATTTTCTCTCCAACTCTTTTTCTCCCAACATGCGCGAGTAATTCTCCGCTTGTTAGGGTTCGTAAGATTAGGGTAGGCTAATGGATGATGAAGATCCTTAAACTCTTTTTATGTCCTATAAAGTTTATAAACTTTATCAAAACAATCATTAACATCCTAATCGGGCGCGCTACCAATTCATTGTTAGTCTCGACCGTGATTAGAGATTAGATTAATAATTGTTTTGGTAAAGGCTAGATATGAACGGAGTTCCGTGTCGAGATAAGGGTTAAGAGTGGGATTCCTTTTCCCTCCAGAAACCCTAATCTACATGCATCACTGTCGTTCTAGTTTTAAATCTATTAAAGGATAAAAAGGGTAATTTTTAATTAATCATCCATAACTACTAAATCCTAACGAACCCTACAAGCCCCTTCTTATATAAACCTACGCCCATAATTATTCTAGACCTATATTTTACATTCGTGTTTAACGTAGATCTAGAAACCATTCCTCAACATTCTTATCCCTCCTTTCTTTTTCAACACATCTAAAGTAAGAATAAAAGATTCAACGTTTCCCAAAGGACGACCCGTACTCATCTCGGTCTAGCTACACGCGACACCGTTATTGATTGCGGTTATTCTACAAACACAATTTTTGACATCAATCAATCATTCGGTTGTCTTTTCTCTTTACCTTCTCTCTGGTTGCGAGAGCTCCTAGTATTAGGAGAGTACACCTATTACGCTTATTGGATAGTCTTCTTACAAACCATAGGTAGGCGCCGAAAGATAGGTGTTGGGGTTTGATAGCGCCCTGGCCATCTACCATGGCCGATGCGGAACAAAAATTGTGTTTAAAAAAAAAATTGGCGCTAAAAAACCCATTCTAGAATCAAATCATATACCTAAAACTAGCTACAAAAGATATCTATATCTTAACTACAAAGTTAGAAGTTGTATACCGAATGAACCATGTCCTTCGGTGTTCTACCATCTTCCTTAGCTCCTAAAGGTTTCCTCTATTAAGCTTGGCCGCCAGTCTTCCTCCGTTGAAGATGATCCATCTAAAGGATGTAGCTCATAGCTCTAGCTCCACACTAAGAATCTAGTGGAGCAACTAAGGACTCTAGGTTGCTAATCTAGAGTGCCTAGGGATGTATTGAATGGTTTTAAGTGTGTATCTATCTCTCTTCTACCCTTGATTCTTAATACATGAGATGATATGGTAGAAGATGAAGATGAAGGAGGAGGAGCTCAAGAAAGGTAGTGAAGAGAGAAGAAGAAAATTGGTGAGAGTGTTTGTCAAAAACCAACCATGCAAAACTCAAGTGAAGAAAGCTCAAGTGAAAAAACTCAAGTGGAAGAACAAGTGAGCAAAAACTTGTGAGAGAAAAACATTAAGCATGGTTTTGTAAAACACATTTTTCAAATATAATATAGCAACCATACTTGAATAGTTAGAACAAATGAATTAACAATTCATTTGTCATCACTATTCAACCATGGTTCTCACCATTCTCTCTTCATCACCTTTACACCTCATTTCCATTTAAATAAATAAATGGATAATCCAAAATGAGGTGTCCACCTTCTAAAATGTTTTCCATATAAATACAGATTACACTCAACTGTATATATATACCTGTATTCATACCAAAATACGAATACCCAAAGAGATAGAATAACAAAAAGTACATAATACTAGAATATACATACCGAATTATATATACGTAAATTATTAAATCAATACATGATTTAATAATCCGGCTCAATGTTAGTTGTATGTATGCCCTAGAGGCCAGTATTGTACACATGATGTATTTTATATTGGATGCTTGGACATATATAGAGATGACTTTCTTGCTCGATATGATAGTATGCTATCTGGTTGCTCTTTATCTTAACATGTATACTTGTCTCTTTAAACTGTTTTATAGTTACATGTTGGTAAAGCCCTTAGGATGTGTACTTGACTACCTGGACTATGATGCAGATCATACTAGTGGGGACATGGTAGTCCATAGGTACATCCTTCAAGGTCCCTAGTCGTGGGTGTATCAAGACGGGGCATCGATATACCAGAGTAGACTAGCGTATACGCTTCTCGACCCATGAGATGGGCGATGGATGATCCCATATCCATTGGTATTTGACATCAGAGATGGTATACGGGTGCTCAGTGGAGACTGGGTACACTGGACGGACTCGCCGAGAACTCCCAGATGGTATTATACCTCACGTCAGATGGCAGTTCTCAGGTGACACTTGTACAGGTTAGTCTGTAGACCCGAGATCGTCATAGATTCTTGTGTGATTCCCACTGTACTTTGACCTCCACCTTACCACGTCCATGAGGGCGTGCAAAACGGTGGTCTTTAGGTACATTCCCGAGTCACATGGAGGCAATGAGCGATAGGAGGGGTTTCGTCTCTCCCGGTATTGGGGGTTGATGTTGCGCTGTGCTCGATTGGCCGTAACAGGGAAGTCCCTGGCCAGGGCTGATCAGAGATTTGCTGGTAAGTGTTACCAGTAGTTTCTCGACCCGTTATGAGCCTCACATCGGCATGACTTATCGGTTATTGTGGTCTGACGTTTACCACCCCTAGACTTGATATGCGACATATCAGACGAACAGAACGGACTGTACGGTAAGTGTTACTGGTTGGATTCACAGGAGTGTGAGTGGGCTGGCTCGTCGATCTTCTGATCGCTCAATACCCGGATGGCCGTTACGTTTAGCAGACCGCTTGCGGCTTGTGGGTGCTTGATATGATCATCATCTGCTGCCGGCGTATTGACGAGTCTTCAGAGTCCTACACAGAGGTTTCCTGGCTCAAGCGAAACGAAATAGGAGCGCATATGAGATATGTGCAGGACCGAGAATAATGCGTGTATGTGATACCGTATTTCATTCTCGCGATGAATGTATTGATTGGTTATATGCAATATAACCTAGATATCGAATCAAGGATTGATTCGATAAGCCGATACATAGGATACTAGTCGGTTATATGCGATATGACCGGATCATTGAATCAAGTGTTGATTTAATGATTTAATGTATAATTATATATTTGATATATTACTTTGCATTAACTAGTATTGGTTCATTTTAAAAGAATTTTCTCACTTGTAGTTCACAAGTTGTATATGTGATATACTTTTGTGCACTACATTGTGTCATGTTTGATGATGCATGTAAATTGGCTTTGTGTTAAGACTTATACCATGGTTATGATAATGGTTAGGGTTTTGATTTATTCACTTATTTATTTATCCATTCTTTTATGAGAAATAGATAAAAAGAAAACAAAATGGTTTCTTTTTATCATGAAGCTTGTTGAAGCTTCATGAAGCTTTGACTAAAGTGACCATTTTGTCTTCATCCTTAACCCTAACCATTCCCACTAACCATGGTCTATTCTCTACACCTAACCAAGGTTAGAAGATGATAGGTATTCATTTTATTATTCTTTTTAAGAATAACTTATCATATTCTATCTTCTTCATCATCTTCTTCTTCAAGAAAAAGCTTGCCACCATTAATGGCATCTTGAGCAAAAGTGTGAGAAATCCAATTCTAAAGTGAACCCACCTCCTATTTCTTCACCCTCTACCTCTTTCCAAGTAGTATAGGGTGTTTTCTTCACAAGTTTCACAACTTGGTGAAGTTGGAGCTTGATCTTGTGTAAGCTCGACGTAGATCATCTTCGGCATCGTAGCCGATGACTAGCCCGCTCATTTCTCCGATGAAGCCGATGCTAGAGTCCGAGATCCGACTTGGACAGCGAGAGGACGTCTACGTGGAGCTAAGGAAGTGGAGAACCGGATCTACAAAGGTTGTAGCTTCTTACTTTTAGTTAAGTTGTTAACTAGTTTCTCTTTTCGCCTAAAATTCTGGTTAACGATCCGTATTAGAGTTTCTCGGCACTTGTAAAATTTAAAATTGGCATGGTTGATACCTTGTGAGACCTCTTGAGAGTGTCTAGGAACCCTACAGTGGTATCAGAGCCTAGCTAGAGCTTTAGGCGATGCTTAGACGATGTTTGAAACCCGATCGAACCCGAAACCCTAATTTTTCCACTCTCTCTGGACTTTTTCTAAAAAGTGGGGTTTTTCCAGATTAAAAATGCTTAAAAAATTCAGCAGGGAATTCTAAGAATTACGGTGCAAATTTTTCCAAGAGATGAGTTCAAAGAGCGGCGGAACCGCGGCAGAAGCCTGGCTTCTGCGGCGGTTCCGCGGCCATATGATGACATCATCATTCGATTTTTGCACAGTAATTCCTACTTTATGATGCTGAGTTTTCTGGGAATTTTTAATTTGACTCAAGAGTTGAGTGTTCTGGGGTTGCATTGGGAATCGTTGATTCGATCGGATTATTAAACTTCGTCTATGTGTTTTTCCGGATAACTTTAGAATATGTTAAAAAGTTCGACCGGATATAAATACCCAAATTTTCCCCTGCCGGAAAATTTCTAAGTGTTGGATTTTTCTGAGGTTTAAAGACATTCTAAATAGTGCAAGTAACGCGATGGTCCCTCTAGAAGACAACAAACCTTAACTCGATTATGTGACCGTCTTGAACTGCCCTTTGAACCTTCGGGTTTGGGGCAGTATGGCGTGCCACATGTGAGGCGTTGGCTTGACCCTTCTACGGCTGGACCATTGGTACTGAGGCATGAAGTGAATATCTTTGAACCTATTTCATGTGTTGAACGGTTTCGGGAAAACTTGGGTGTTCGAATGTTCGATCGGAAAGTTTAATATTTTCTATTTATCCGGAATGGGATACAATAATTGGAATTCACAAACAGTTATGAGATAGCTGAATGAATGTTATAAATCTAGTGGTTTAGTCTCACTTGATATTGAAAAGAGTTTTCGATAATGGGACTAAAATGCGGGGTTTATAATTGTTAGGCATGTGATGTCTAAGTATTTCATTTGATTAGGCATGCGATGTCTAATGAGGTTGTGGATTCCAACTGTTGTAGTTTTGCACTTTCTTTTCTGTGACCGTAAGTGTAATATGTGATATCGCCGGTTTCGTTGCTATATGTCAACGACAATTGGGATGCGCATATTTACTTACGTTGATGACATGTAATGTTATGTGTTGCTGGATATGTTATATTGGATCGTCGTGTTTGAACAGCCGGGATTTTTTTTATGTGAGATGAGTGTTTTTCATTTTCATTCATGTAAAAACTTGTATATAATATTCTTTTATTGGGGCACTTCCAGGTTGCGGAAGATGTCACCCTTTGTATATTATTTACTTTTCCGCATTAGGATAGACCCAAGGAGGGGAGCACCAGTAACCGGGTTCTAGGGTCCAGTGGGAGACCATCTCGAGGAGTCGAGTCCGGGTCTCCTAACCCTAGAATTGGTAGGGTTGCTTACCGCTCTCGTAGGGGTCTAGGGGTGTGGGATTGGCTATTCATCACGACCGTGGAATCCGTGTTTTATACTGGCTCGTATTGAAAACACGGACGTCCTAGTATATCCAATATTTCATATGATATTTTCTGCTGCGATATCTGTGATGTGATCATGTGATGTTCTGTGATAGATACTGTATATAGTATATATGATATATTATATAGGCGTTACTTATGTTTTACACCCACGCTAGCCCTGCCCCGCTCTGCCGTTAGTTACCTAACCTAACGGTGCACGAGGGGACATCCAGGCGAATGCGGATGGCATAAGTGTACGTCGCATTTATCTGTAATGTTTAGATGAATTAAATGATGGGACTTCATTAATGTGATTAATGAAAGAAAAGAAACCTAGGATGTTGTAGAATCAAATTTTAAACAAAATAGGTAGCTACAGTTCTTGCTTTGCATAGCGGTATATATGATATACCCTGCACCTTATTCGATAAGGAAAGGACCGAGATCCCTTCACCGGGAGTGACTCCTTTAGCAATAACTGGCAGATGCTACACACTCGGTTTGCTTTTGATTGTTTTTTGATTTTTCCTTTGCACAGCGATATATATGATATATCCCGCACCTCATTCGACGAGGAAAGGGCCGATGATCCCTTCACCGGGAGTGACCCCTTTACCAAAACTAGAAAAAGCCTAAAAAACACTCCATTTCAAAATCATTCGATTCTACAACGATATCAAGTTCATTACGCAATAGGTTTTCAAATAAACCTGTCGTAGCCCTCCGTCATTTCAGATAAATCCTACTTAGTATTCGTGCTACGTTTGTTGGCCTGCGTCAAGGCGTAGTGTGCGGTAGCTAACTAGTATTTATTTGTTAATGCATGTGATGCAGATTGGATTAGGGTAGTCGTGCAACTTTGTTGGCCTGCGTCAAGGGTCGTACGGGTGGGTTTAATTCAATCAAGAAATGACGGGTTGAACTTGACTAGCGCACTATGGTTTGTTGGCCTGCATCAAGGTCATAGCACGCTAGGAGCAAAATATTATCGGGAATTTCAAGTGTTGAAATTTGCAATGAGATTGCATACCTTCTATGAGATAGTTGGATCCCGATACCCACTGCGAGTAAGAGTTACTCCTGGGAGAGTTTTACACATTACAATTAGCCGATCAAGTAGGTGTCTAGAAAGGTGTCAACGGGGTTACGCCTCTGGGAAAACGAGGTTTACATTAATTAGGTTCGTGCGAAAGAACGGGGGACCTCCCTCAAAGTACTTACACTGGTCTGGCTGAAAGATTGGCGAACTTGTAGTGTGTAATTAATCCCGGCTAGTCTTTCCTTTTAGGGTTTGAAGGAAGATTTGATAAAAACCAGTGGGAGCCATCCTGATTAGATAAGATAATAACCAATCTGATTTTGCAAGCGCATACGCTAAAGTGTTTTCTTCTCTCTCTCTCCAGGTAGCGACCATGTCATGCCCTAATAAAGATAATAATATGGATGTATTGACTGAACCCGCATGTTATACTGTGCTGGGGAACGTTGGTTCCGTTCTTTCTTATAAGAGTTATGGGAATGAACAGGACATAGGGGAATACCAGGATTCTCATGCCACCCGAATGAAGAAAGTACATGTTGATGCATTTTCTTCAGGTGTGTTCGTTACAGAGAACTGTTTCTCCATTTGCTCTACGTCCTGGGTATTAGATACCGGGTCAGGATCCCATATATGTAATCAGTTACATGGGCTAAGGAAAGGTAGAGAACTTGGAGAAGGTGATAAAGACATAAGAATTGGAAATGGTGCAATAGTTGCAATTAAGACTGTCGGGAAATATCACCTTGCATTACCAACTGGTAATACATTGGTTCTGAACGAATGCTATTACATGCCGAACTTGATATGCAACATTATATCGGTTTCTTTGTTGAGTAAAGAGGGATATAATTTTGTATTACAGGACAATGTTATGAACATTTTCAGTAACCAAAAGTTGGTTGGATCAGGCACGTTGTGCAATGGCATTTATGTTCTAAATCAATCAACAGTTCTGAGCATAACAAACACACACAAGAGGAAGGGTTCAGAACTGAACGAATCCTTCTTGTGGCATTATAGACTGGGTCACATCAATGCGACACGACTGGCTAAGTTGCATAAGGATGGATATTTGAATCCGTTTGAATTTTCATCTTATGACACTTGCCAGTCATGTCTCAAAGGCAAGATGACCAAAACTCCGTTTACGGGACACGGAGAAAGAGTTACTGAACTCTTAGGACTGATACATAGTGATGTATGCGGTCCTATGTCTACACATGCCAGGGATGGTTTTTCATACTTCATTACATTCACTGACGATCTCTCTAGGTTCGGGTATGTGTTCCTGATGAAACACAAATCAGAAGCTTTTGAGAAATTTAGAGAATATAAACAAGAAGTTGAGAACCAAACCGGAAAAAGTATTAAAATCCTACGATCTGATCGAGGAGGTGAATACTTGAGCAATGAATTCCTGGACTTCCTAAAAGAGAATGGGATTCTCTCTCAGCCGACTCCTCCATATACACCACAGCACAACGGTGTATCAGAACGGAAGAACCGCACCCTATTAGATATGGTGCGCTCTATGATGAGCACGGCTGAGTTACCTATTTCCTTCTGGGGATATGCACTGGAAACAGCTGCAGACCTATTGAATATGGTTCCCACCAAAACCGTGCCAACCACTCCATATGAGATATGGAAAGGAAAGAGACCATGTCTTAATTATGTTAAGATATGGGGTTGTCCGGCATATGTAAAAACGCAAAATCCGGACAAACTCGCGGCAAGGTCCATTCTGTGTAAGTTTATTGGATATCCCAAACATTCGCGCGGGTATATCTTCTACCACACCGAGGAACAAAAGGTGTTTGTTTCTCGACATGCCACCTTTTTAGAAAAGGAATTTCTTGATAAAGAGATTAGTGGCAAGGAGGTAGAACTGGAAGAGGTTCCAGCAATACAGACTACGACAGAAGACTTGGTTGAACCAGAGGATTCAGTAGTTCCTGATGAACCTCAGCCACTCCGCCGATCTAGTAGGGTTCCTCGCCAACCTGTGAGATACTACGGTTTTCTTATGGATGGTGGCAGCGAGGATTGCATCATGGAGGATGATGACCCAACTAGCTTCGAGCAGGCCATCACGAGTGGGGACTCAGTGAAATGGCTGGATGCTATGCGGTCCGAGATGGAATCCATGTACACCAACAAAGTATGGACTTTGGATGTTGCTCCTGAAGGGGTAAAACCCATCGGGAGCAAGTGGATCTTCAAGAAAAAACTTGGTGTAGATGGGAAAGTGGAGACTTTCAAAGCTAGACTTGTAGCAAAGGGTTTTCGTCAAAGACCAGGTGTGGACTATGACGAAACCTTTTCTCCAGTGGCTATGCTTAAATCCATCCGGATCATGCTTGCCATCGCTGCATATCATGACTACGAAATCTAGCAAATGGATGTTAAGACCGCCTTTCTAAACGGTGATTTAGAAGAGTGGTGTACATGACTCAGCCAGAGGGCTTCGTAGACAGTGGGAGCAGCGGGAAGGTGTGCAAGCTGCTTAAATCCATTTATGGATTAAAGCAAGCATCGCGGAGTTAGAACATCTGCTTTGACGTCGTTATCAAAGAGTTTGATTTCGTCAAAAACCCAGATGAACCTTGTATCTACAAGAAGGTAGCAGAGAGTAAGGTGGTCTTCCTCGTATTGTACGTGGACGACATACTCTTGATAGGAAATGATATTCCTATGCTGCAATCGGTCAATCTCTTCTTATCACAAAGATTCTCAATGAAAGATCTTGGTGATGCCTCCTGCATATTGGGAATAAGGATCTATAGAGATAGATCCAAACGGATATTGGGATTGTCCCATTCCAGGTACATTGACACCATACTAAAGAGGTTTAGTATGGAAGAATCCAAGCGTGGGAACTTGCCCACGATCTCTGGAGTCACTCTCTCCAAACAGATGTCTCCCAAGACTGATTTGGAGAGAGCTCGCATGCAAAGGATACCCTATGCTTCGGCTGTAGGCTCTATCATGTACGCGATGCAATGTACCAGACCCGATGTAGCATACTCACTAAGTGTAGTGAGCAGGTATCAAGCTGATCCTGGAGAGAGTCACTGGACAGCTGTGAAGAGCATTCTCAAGTACTTACGAAGGACTAAAGAGATGCTCTTGGTGTATGGTAACGGAGAACTCCAAGTGGAGTCCTTTACCGATTCAAGCTTCCAGAGTGATAAGGAAGACTCTAAGTCGCAGTCGGGATTTGTCTTTACCCTTTACGAAGGGGCGGTTAGCTGGAAGAGTTCCAAGCAGGAAACCGTGGCAGACTCGATGATGGAGGCTGAATACATCGCTGCCAACGATGCTGCTAAAGAGGCTGTCTGGATCAAGAAGTTCATTACTGAACTAGGAGTGGTTCCATCCATTGAGCATCCAATACCTTTGTATTGCGATAACAATGGAGCGGTGGCTTTGGCCAAGGAACCCAGGTCCCATCAGCGATCCAGGCATATTCTGAGGCGGTATCACCTGATCCGGGAGATAGTTGATCGCCGGGAGATCGAGGTCAGGAGGGTTGACATGAAGAACAACACGGCGGATCCACTCACGAAGGCCATTCCCCAGATACAGTTTGAGAGACTCTTCGGGATGCTCGGTATGCGATACTACAGCAGCTGGCCCTAGTGCAAGTGGGAGATTGTTAGTTGTATGTATGCCCTAGAGGCCAGTATTGTACACATGATGTATTTTATATTGGATGCTTGGACATATATAGAGATGACTTTCTTGCTCGATATGATAGTATGCTATCTGGTTGCTCTTTATCTTAACATGTATACTTGTCTCTTTAAACTGTCTTATAGTTACATATTGGTAAAGCCCTTAGGATGTGTACTTGACTACCTGGACTATGATGTAGATCATACTAGTGGGGACATGGTAGTCCATAGGTACATCCTTCAAGGTCTCTAGTCGTGGGTGTATCGAGACGGGGCATCGATATACCAGAGTAGACTAGCATATACGCTTCTCGACCGATGAGATGGGCGATGGATGATCCCATATCCATTGGTGTTTGACATCAGAGATGGTATACGGGTGCTCAGTGGAGACTGGGTACACTGGACGGACTCGCCGAGAACTCCCAGATGGTATTATACCTCACGTCAGATGGCAGTTCTCAGGTGACACTTGTACAGGTTAGTCTGTAGACCCGAGATCGTCATAGAGTCTTGTATGATTCCCACTGTACTTTGATCTCCACCTTACCACGTCCATGAGGGCGTGCAAAATGGTGGTCTTTGGGTACAGTCCCGAGTCACATGGAGGCAATGAGCGATAGGAGGGGTTTCGTCTCTCCCGGTATTGGGGGTTGATGTTGCGCTGTGCTCGATTGGCCGTAACAGGGAAGTCCCTGGCCAGGGCTGATCAGAGATTTGCTGGTAAGTGTTACCAGTAGTTTCTCGACCCGTTATGAGCCTCACATCGGCACGACTTATCGGTTATTGGGGTCTGACGTTTACCACCCCTAGACTTGATATGCGACATATCAGACGAACAAACCAGACTGTACGGTAAGTGTTACTGGTTGGATTCACAGGAGTGTGAGCGGGCTGGCTCGTCGATCTTCTGATCGCTCAATACCCGGATGGCCGTTACGTTTAGCAGACCGCTTGCGGCTTGTGGGTGCTTGATACGATCATCATCTGCTGCCGGCGTATTGACGAGTCTTTAGAGTCCTACACAGAGGTTTCCTGGCTCAAGCGAAACGAAATAGGAGCGCATATGAGATATGTGCAGGACCGAGAATAATGCGTGTATGTGATACCGTATTTCATTCTCGCGATGAATGTATCGATTGGTTATATGCGATATAACCTAGATATCGAATCAAGGATTGATTCGATAAGCCGATACATAGGATACTAGTCGGTTATATGAGATATGACCGGATCATTGAATCAAGTGTTGATTTAATGATTTAATGTATAATTATATATTTGATATATTACTTTGCATTAACTAGTATTGGTTCATTTTAAAAGGATTTTCTCACTTGTAGTTCACAAGTTTTATATGTGATATACTTTTGTGCACTACATTGTGTCATGTTTGATGATGCATGTAAATTGGCTTTGTGTTAAGACTTATACCATGGTTATGATAATGGTTAGGGTTTTGATTTATTCACTTATTTATTTATCCATTCTTTTATGAGAAATAGATAAAAAGAAAACAAAATGGTTTCATTTTATCATGAAGCTTGTTGAAGCTTCATGAAGCTTTGACTAAAGTGACCATTTTGTCTTCATCCTTAACCCTAACCATTCCCACTAACCATGGTCTATTCTCTACACCTAACCAAGGTTAGAAGATGATAAGTATTCATTTTATTATTCTTTTTAAGAATAACTTATCATATTCTATCTTCTTCATCATCTTCTTCTTCAAGAAAAAGCTTGCCACCATTAATGGCATCTTGAGCAAAAGTGTGAGAAATCCAATTCTAAAGTGAACTCACCTCCTATTTCTTCACCCTCTACCTCTTGCCAAGTAGTATAGGGTGTTTTCTTCACATGTTTCACAACTTGGTGAAGTTGGAGCTTGATCTTGTGTAACCTCGACGTAGATCATCTTCGGCATCGTAGCCGACGACTAGTCCGCTCATTTCTCCGATGAAGCCGATGCTAGAGTCCGAGATCCGACTTGGACAGCGAGAGGACGTCTACGTGGAGCTAAGGAAGTGGAGAACCGGATCTACAAAGGTTGTAGCTTCTTACTTTTAGTTAAGTTGTTAACTAGTTTCTCTTTTCGCCTAAAATTCTAGTTAACGATCCGTATTAGAGTTTCTCGGCACTTGTAAAATTTAAAATTGGCATGGTTGATGCCTTGTGAGACCTCTTGAGAGTGCCTATGAACCCTACACTCAATCCCAATCCGGCTAGTATTATCAACCGTCCGATCGAAATTCCGGATAACTAGTAGAATCATTCGATCGGAACCCTGCACGTATCAAAATACGGCTACTACATCATTTCGCTTGAACCAGGAAAACCTTCTGTGCGGGACTCTAAAGTTTCGTCAATACGCTGGCAGTGGGTTTAACTATAAACACGTCAGAGGCACTAGCTGTACGTAACGGTTACCTAGGTATTGAGTGAAAGGAAGGCCGACGAGAAAACTCATCCGAACCCCTACCGAGCCTGTTTGTGACAATCTCCATACAGTCCGGTCTATTCGTCTATGAGTATTGCATATTGGGTCTATGGGTGGATAAATTCAGACCCCTAATAACGCGATATTTCATGTCGGTATGAATCCCATCACCCACTGAGAAACTATTGACCCAAATCAGTAATTCTCGTCTACTTTGGCCAAGGATTTCTGGTGATGGCCACCCGTGCACAGTGAGACATCAACTCCCAATACCGGAAGAGACGAATCCCCTACGATCCGCTTACTGCCTCCATGTGGGTCTGGACTGTACCCAACTAAAACCTGTTTGCACGACTCCTTTGAGCCGTGGTAGGGTAGTAATCATAACACAGTGAGAACTCACACAAGACAAATGACGATCTAAGGTTGACAGACAAACCTATACTCATGTCACCTGAAAACTGCTATCTGAAAATAGGTATAATACCATCTAGCTTGTTCCCGGCGAGTGCGTCCAGTATAACTCATAACCCAATGAGCACCTGTATACTATCTTAGGTGACTAACTGACACCAATGGCTTGTGATACCGGTCTGAAAGTATGTCTTAGCACCACTACTAGGTTTCAAGAGGCATCAAGTATGGAATTTTAAAAATTCTAGTGGGCTAAGCTATACTAACCTAGAATCGAACTAGAGAATTAGGTTTTATAAGCATGTAAACAAATTTTACACTAAGTGAATAGAGAATAAAACCTTTGTAGACCAGTCCTTCACTTCAATAGCTCCAAGTAGTAGTCCCTAAGCTCCAAGTAGTAGTCTCTAGAACTCTTCTTAGGCTCCACTTGGTGAAAAGAACGAGGTTGCTTCGTCATTTTCGAGGCTGAAGATGATCCACCTTGAAGTTTCTATAACTCAAGCTACCGCTTCACTAATTAAAGAACTAGTGAAGTAAACAGCCTAATCTAATGAGCTATATGAGATTAGGTTGATGAAGTAGGAATTTTGCTCACTTTAGACTTCTTTTTCTCTTTTTCTTTTTTCACTCAAGAAAATCTAGAGAGGGAAGAAGATGAACTAGGGTGAAGAAATATCTCAAGGTGAGAATAAAATGAGATAACCATCGTCTAAAGATATTATTATGATGAATAAATATCTAAGATAGAGACAAAATGAGAGGATGAGTCATGGCTTCTCAATGCTTCTACAAGCATCTAGGCCATGACTCATTTCCTCCACATTTTAATTTCCATTTAAATATAAATCATCACAAAATCTTTAACCCTAGGTGTGAGTCTCATACACCCATGTTCTATGTATCATCCGCCATGACACAATAGTGTTTTATATGTAAATGAATATATATATATATATATATATATATATCATTATATATAAACAAGAGAAGGAAAACAATAGTGAGCTAAAGTATTAGTTAATATATAAATATATCAAATATAAATATATATCAAGTTATTAAATCAACACTTGATTCAATAATCCGGTTATATCATATATAGCCGACTAATATCATTTATATGTATATCATTATCAAATCAATACTTGATTCGATAACCCGGTTATATCACATATAACCGACAATATTCAATATTCATTATTAAATCAACACTTGATTCAATAATCCGGTCATATCATATATAACCGGCCAATATCAAATATATATCCATATAATAAATCATTGAATCAACACTGGATTCAATAATTCGGTTATATCACATATAACCTAACCAATATCAAATATCGCAAGATTTGAATACAATATCACATATTCGTATTTAATCAAGCTCCCACACATATCACCATATGTGCCCTACTTTGTTTCGCTTGAGCTAGGAAACCTCTATGTGGGACTCTAAAGACTCATCAAAATGCTAGCAGTAGGTATCGATCATATCAGATACCCATAAGCCATCATCGGTACTAGCTGGACGTAACGGCTACCCAGGTATTGAACGAATAGAAGATCAACAAGCAAGCTTTTCCAAACTCCCGCAAAGCCTATAAGCAACACTTACCATACAGTCCGGTTTCTTCGTCTGATATGTCGCATATCAAGTCTAGAGGTGGAATCGTCAGACCCCAGTAACTTGATAAGTCATGCTGATATGTGGCCTATAACCGTTCGAGAAACTACTGATAACACTTACCAGTAAATCTCATCATCCCTGGCCAGGGACTTGCTGTTATAGCCAATCGAGCATAGCACAGTATCAACTCCCTATACCGGGATAGACGAAACCCCTCCTATCGCTCATTGCCTCCATGTGACTCGGGACTGTACCCAAAATCCACCTGTTTGCATGACTCCTTTGAGCCGTAGCAGGGAGGAAATCAAAGTACAGTGGGAATAACACAAGACTGTATGACGATCTCCGGTCTATAAACTAATCTGTACCAGTGTCACCAGAGAACTGCTATCTGATGATAGGTATGGTACCATCTAGGAGTTCTCGGCGAGTCCTGTTTGGTGTACCCATTCTCTAATGAGCACCTGTGTACAATCTATGATGTTAAACACCAATGGTTATGGGATCAACCATCGCCCCATAAAGGGTCAAGAAATGTACACACTAGTCTACTCTGGAATATCGATGCCCTGTCTCGATATTCCTTCAACTAGGAACTACTAAAGGATGTGCTTGTGGACTACACAAGCCCCACTAGTATGATCTGGATCATAGTCCTGGTAGTCAAGCTAACATCCTAAGGTCTTTATCAACATGTATCAGAGAGACAGTATAATAATACAAATGTACATGTTAAGATAAAGTGCAACCAGATAGCATACTAACATGTCGAGCAAGAAAGTCCTATATATATATATATATGTCCAAGCATCCACTATAATATACAATAATGGTCTCTAAGGCATACATATTCCTAATAAGGCCTCGATAAGTTTACACTAGTCTACTTCGAAGTATCGATGCCCAGTCTCGATAACCCATCGACTAGGGATATTTAAGGATGTGCTTATAGACGACCCAGCTCCCACGTATATGATCGCCATCATAATGCTTGTAGTCAAGCAAGAATCGTATGGGCTCTATCAAGATGTAATAGTGATTTTTAATACCATATAATGCATGTACATGACGATAAAGACAAATCAAATAGCATACTATCATTTTGAGTAACACTGTTCTACCCGTATAGGTCCTTATTGGGACTTCACCCGCGCGCACTTTTACGGTTTTGAATGGTTTTAGAAATAGCGCGCGCACGAGCTCGGTCTCGTTTTAAAATTTATAAATCGCAAGTGCACGACGCGTTGTAGCGAGCCGGCAAGTACGGGTCGATCCGCAGGGAATTGGAGATTAGGTATTGTTGCTTAAAGTTCGAGAAACAAAAGAATTAGGTTTGGAAAATATAAAAATACGATATTATATAAACAAGTTAAAAAGAATGGTGGTCGTGGCTTTGGCTCGGATGGTTGAATCGCGGCGATTTCTTTGACGCCCCCTTGATCATGAGTTGTCCGTCCTTGTGTCGATCCCGACGTGAAGCATGACTTGTCAAGGCGGTTGTGAAGCACAAGTCATCAAGTTGCCGATATTCGACACATAACACGAAACGAATCTGTTTTGTTCTCTTACCGTTTGTATGTCCAAGGTTGAAGTATCAATACTAAGCACAAGGGTTAGCAAGCATACGACAACATCAAAAACAAAAATTAGTGAGTGAGAGCAAGTAGTTTTAGTGTTAAGTTTGCTAAGTGCTTGTGATAGTATAGGGTATATGAAACCAAGTAGTTTATCAAGCAACTTGATAACAAGATACCCTATCTAAACTTAGCAACCTCAACACTAAATTGATTCTAACCTTAAACTTGTAAGATGGGGTTTTTGGAGAGAATATGGTATGTGATGAGATTACCAAGTAATCATGGAATCAACATACCACATCAAACCAATCCAAGTCACAATCCTAAGTTTAGAATCACATTATAAGCACATTAAACATTCATAAGAGGAGGAGGAAGGCAAAGCGATTCATCTCACATCCTTACCATAACTATAACCCAAGATTAGTTACACATAATGAAAAGGAAAAGAAAACACAAAAGAAATAAAGAAACAAAGCAACAAGCAATATTATTAACACTTGAATGAGTTAAGATACAAGATGTTGGTTACTTGTTCAACCTCCATAATGAAGTTCTCAAAAGAAAGCTTTAAGATAGAAGAAGAAGAAGAAGAAACCAAGTATAAGCTCACACAACTCTCAAGCTAAACTAAAAATTAAATCTAAACTATGGAATATGTGCATCCCCTCTCTCTAATCTGTTCTGGTATTTATAGGCCTCATACTGTTAGTTATATGTATGCCCTAGAGGCCATTGCTATACATATGATGTATATTGTAGTGGATGCTTGGACATATATAGGGAGGACTTTCTTGCTCGACATGATAGTATGCTATCTGGTTGCTCTTTACCTTAACGTGTACACGGATTGTCTCTCTGTTACATATTGGTAAAGCCCTTAGGATGTGTACTTGACTACCTGGACTGTGATGCGGATCATACTAGTGGGGACATGGTAGTCCATAAGTACATCCTTCAAGGTCCCTAGTCGTGGGTGTATCTAGACGGGGCATCGATATACCAGAGTAGACTAGCGTATACCTTCTTGACCCATACAGATGGGCGATGGATGATCCCATATCCATTGGTGTTTGACATCAGAGATGATATACGGGCGCTCAGTGGAGACTGGGAACACTGGACGGACTCGCCGAGAACTCCCAGATGGTATTATACCTTACGTCAGATGGCAGTTCTCTGGTGACACTGGTACAGAGTAGTCTGTTGACCCGAGATCGTCATAGAGTCTTGTGTGATTCCCACTGTGCTTTGATTTCCACCTTACCACATCCAAGAGGGTGTGCAAAACGGTGGTTTTTGGGTACAGTCCCGAATCACATGGAGGCAATGAGCGATAGGAGGGGATTCGTCTCTCCCGGTATAGGGAGTTGATGTTGCGCTGTGTTCGATTAGCTATAACCGGAAATCCCTGGCCAGGGTTGCTGAGATTTACTGGTAAGTGTTACCAGTAGTTTCTCGAATTGTTATAGACCTCATATCGACACGACTTATCGAGCTATTGGGGTCTGACGTTTACCACCCCTAGGCAAGATATGCGACATATCAGACGACGAGACCGGACTGTACGGTAAGTGTTACTGGTTGGATTCACAGAAGTGTGAGCGGGCTTGCTCGTTGATTTTATGATCGCTCAATACCCGGGTGGCCGTTACGTTTAGCAAACCGCTTGCGGCTTGTGGGTGTTTGATATGATCATCACCGGCTGCCGGCGTATTGACGAGTCTTTAGAGTCCTACACAGAGCTTTCCTGGCTCAAGCGAAACGAAATAGGAGCGCATATGAGATATGTGCGGGATGGAGAATAATAACAGTATGTGATACTGTATTCTATTCTCGCGATTTGTATCATTGGACGGTTATATGAGATATAGCCGGGTTACCGAATTAAGTGTTGATTCGATACATTGATACACTTGATATTAGTCTGTTATATGCAGTATGACCAGATCATTAAATCAAGTGTTGATTTAATGATTTAATGTATAATTATATATTTGATATATTACTTTACATTAACTAGTATTGGTTCACTTAAGATTATTTTCTCACTTGAATGTGCACATTGTATATATGATATAGTTTTGTGCACTAGTTTGTATCATGTTTGATGATACATGCAAACTTGGGTGTGTATGCATTAAACCATGGTTTAGGTTAATGGTTAAGGTATTATTTTCTTTTATTTATTTTTGGAAAAACAAAATGGTGGCTTTTCTTCTTTTTGGCAAGAAGCTTCATGACTTTTCTAGCATCTTTGAATAAGTCTTACCATTTTGTTTTATTCCTAAACCCTAACCATTTAGCTTAACCCTAGTTTATTCTCTACATGAGTTTAACTCACCCATGGTTGCTAAATGATAACCATCACTTTATTTTCTTTTTGCAATAATAATTCATTCTTATTCTTTCTTCTTCTTCTTCTTCAAGAAGAAAGAAAACCTTTTCTTGAAAATGTCTAAGTGATGATTCCAAGTGAGAAATCCAAATCCAAAGTGAACCCACTTCCTATTTCTTCATCCTCTACCACTTGCCAAGTAGTATAGGGTGTTTTCTTCACAAGTTTCATGACTTGGTGAAGTTGGAGCTTGATCTTGAGTTGCAGCGTCGTAGATCATCTTCAGCATCGAAGTCGACGACCAAGTCCGATCATTTCTTCGACGAAACCATCGCTAGAGTCCGGGATCCGATGATCGCAGCGGAGGGACATCATCACGGAGCTAAGGAAGTGGAGGACCGGATCTACAAAGGTTGTAGTCTCTTTCACTTTCTAGTAAAGTTTTTTACTTGTATAGTTTTCATCTAATCTCTAGTTAACGATCTAGTCTAGGGTTTCTCGGCACCGGAAAATTTGAATTTGGCATGGTTGATGCCTTTTGGAACCACTTGAGTGTGCCTAGGAACCCTACAGTGGTATCAGAGCCTAGCTAGAGCCTTAGGCGATGTGTAGACGAAGTTAGAAATCCGATCGAACCCCGAAACCCTAGATTTCACCCTTCTCTGTACATTTTTGAAAACAGTGGAATTTTCCATATTAAAAATAGCCAAAACATTCAGCAGGGTTTTGTAGGAGTTACTGTGAAGCACGTGCACCTAACTCGACTAAAGCGCCGCCGAACCGCGGCCCCACCCTGGCATTCGCGGCGGTTCCGCGGCCATTTAGAATCATCTTGTCATTTTCTTTGCACGGTAATTACTTATATGTTAGTACTGTATTTTCTGGGAATTTTTAAATTTTTCTCAAGAGTTGAGTTTTCTGGGTTGAATTGGGAGTTCATAGATTCGATCGGATTGTCTAATTTTGTTTATGTGTTTTTCCGGATAATTTAGAATATGTTAAAAAAGTTTGACCGGATATAAATACCCACTTTTTCCCCTGTCGGGAAATTTCCAATTGTTGGATATTTCTGTAGTTTAATGATGTTCTAAGTAGTGCAAGTAACGCGATGGTCCCTCTAGAAGACAACAAACCTTAACTCGATTATGTGATCGTCTTGAACTGCCCTTTGAACCTTAGGGTTTGGGGCAGTACGGCGTGCCACATGTGAGGCGTTGGCTTGACCCTTCTACGGCTGGACCGTTGGTACTGAGGCATGAAATGGATGTTTTTGAACTTATTTCATGTGTTGAGCTGTTTCGGGAAAACTTGGGTGTTTGATTGTTCGATCGGAAAGTTTAACATTTCCTATTTATCTGGAATATGATACAATATTTGGAATCCACAAGTAGTTATGAGATAACTGTATGAATGTTATAAACATAGCACTTTAGTCTCACTTGATCGGTTGCCACGGAATTTTTATGTGATCAAAAGTCCGTCGCAATCACGTAGCGTACGCGGATACTCGCCGGGTAAACTTAATAGACAGCTACACCCCATAGCCCCGACCAAGTGACTGTAGGAGAACCCCGTCGCCGAAAGCATCCGTTCGGGTGTTCGCAGCAGCGGTGTTCCGCCTTAGTGCACTTCGTCGACGGTATCGAGGGTGCGGCAGTCTACTTAAGTTTGCGACGAGCATTCGGTCAGGATGTCGGGAATCCTGTTGAATTGCCCGACTCCATGTTGAAAAGTGTTTTCGATAATGAGACTAAAATGCGGGGTTTATAATTGTTAGGCATGCGATGTCTAAGGAATTCATTTGGTTAGGCATGCGATGTCTATGCAGGTTGCGGATTCCAACTGTTATAGTTTTACACTTTCTTTTCTGTGACCGTAAGAGTAATATGTGATATCGCCGGTTTCGTTGCTATATGTTAACGACAATTGGGATACACATGTTTACTTACGTTGATGACATGTGATGTTTTGTGTTGCTGGATATGTTATATTGGATCGTCGTGTTTGAATAGCCGGGTTTTTTTTTATGTGAGATGAGTGTTTTTCATTTTCATTCATGTAAAAACTTGTTTGTAATATTCTTTTATTGGGGCACTTCCAGGTTGCGGAAGATGTCACCTTTTGTATATTATTTACTTTTCCGCACTAGGATAGACCCAAGGAGGAGAGCACAAGTAACCGGGTTCTGGAGTCCAGTGGGAGACCAACTCGAGGAGTCGAGTCCGGGTCTCCTAACATTAGAATTGGTAGGGTTGCTTGCCGCTCTCGTAGGGGTCTAGGGGTGTGGGTTTGGCTATTCATCGCGACCGTGGAATCCGTGTTTTATACTGGCTCGTATTGAAAACACGGACGTCCTAGTATATCCAATGTTTCATATGATTCTTCTGCTGCGATATCTGTGATGTGGTCATTTGATATATTGTGATGGATACTGTATATAGTATATATGATATATTATATAGACGTTACTTATGTTTTACACCCGCGCTAGCCCTGCCCCGCTCTGTCGTTAGTTACCTAACCTAACGGTGCACGAGGGGATATCGAGGCGAATGCGGATGGCATAAGTGTACGTCGTATTTATCTGTGATGTTTAGGTACTTAAATGATGGGACTTCATTAATGTGATTAATGGAAGAAAAGAAACCTAAAGATGTTGTAGAATCGAATTTCAAAAATAAAACAGGTAGCTACAGTTCTTGCTTTGCACAGCGGTATATATGATATATCCTGCACCTTATTCGATGAGGAAAGGGCCGACGATCCCTTCACCAGGAATGACCCCTTTAGCAATAACTGGCTGATGCTACAACTCTCGGTTTGTCTTTTGATTGCTTCTATAGTTTCTGCTTTGCACAGTGATATATATGATATATCCCGCACCTCATTCGACAAGGAAAGGGCCGACGATCCCTTCACCGGGAGTGACCCCTTTAGCAAAACTAGAAAAGCCTCAAAAACACTCCATTTCAAAATCATTTGATTCTACAACGATATAAAGTTCATTACGCAAAAGGTTTTCTTAAAAACCTGTCGTAGTCCTCCGTCATTTCAGATAAGTAATAGTTAGTATTCGTGCTGCGTTTGTTGACTCAGTCAAGGCGTAGTGTGCGGTAGCTGATTAGTGCTTATCTGCAAAGCATATGATGCGATTGGATTAGGGTAGTCGTGCGGCCTTGTTGACTCAGTCAAGGGTCGTGTGGGTGGGTTTAATTCAATCGAGAAATGACGGGTTGAACTTTACTTACGGTCTATGGTTTGTTGACTCAGTCAAGGTCATAAATCGCTTGGGGCAAAATATTATCGGGAATTTCAAGTGTTGAAATTTGCAATGAGATTGCATACCTTCTATGAGATAGTTGGATCCCGATACCCGCTGCGAGTAAGAGTTACTCCTGGGAGAGTTTTACACATTACAATTAGCCGATCAAGTAGGTGTCTAGAACGGTGTCAACGGGGTTACGCCTCTGGGAAAATAAAGTTTACATTAATTAGGTTCGTGCGAAAACACGGGGGACCTCTCTCAAAGTACCGACACTGGTCTGGCTGAAAGATTAGCGAACTTGTAGCGTGTAATTAATCCCGGCTAGTCTTTCCTTTTAGGGTTTGAAGGAAGATTTGATAAAAACAGTGGGAGCCATCCTGATTAGATAAAATAATAACCAATCTGATCTTGCAATAGCGTACGCAGAGTGTTTTCTTCTCTCTCTCTCCTAGTAGCGACCATGTCACGCCTTAATCAAGATAATAATACGGATAATTGACCGAACCCGCTTGTTATACTGTGCTGGGGAACGTTGGTCCCGCTCCAACTTATAATTGTTATAAGACAGAGCAGGAAATAGGGGATTGCCAGAATTCCCGTGCCGCCCAAACGAAGAAAGTGCATGCTGATGCATCATCTTCGGGTGTGTTCATTACAAAAAGCAGTTTCTCAGTATTCTCTACGTCCTGGGTATTTGATACCAGATTAGGATCCCGCATATGTAATCTGTTACATGGGCTAAGGTAGAGAACTGAGAACGGGTGATAAGTTTCATGAGACAGAAAACGGTGCAAGTGTTGCAGCCAAGTCTGTTGGTCACTGTCACCCTGTATTACTAGTACATTGATTCTGAACGAATGTTATTAGATACCAAACCTGATATACAAAATCATATCAGTCTCTTTATTAGTAAAGAAATGATAAAATTCTGTATTGATGGATAATGTTTTGAACATTTCTTATATCAAAAGTTGATCGGTTCAGGTACGTTATCTAAAAGCATTGATGTTCTAAATCAAACTACAGTTCCAAGTATATAGAACACACACAAGAAGAAGAGTTCAGAAATGAACGGATCCTTCTTGAGGTTTTGTAGACTAGGTCATATCAATGTGACCCGACTAGCTTAAGTTACATACTAGATGCATATTTAAATCAATTTGAATTTACATCTTATGAAACTTGCGAGTCATGTCACAAAGATATAATGACCCCAGCTCTATTTATTGGAAACAGAGAATGAGTTAGTAAACTCTTGGGACTGATACATGATGATGTATGTAAGGTCCCCTGTCTACACATGCCAAGACTGGTTCTTTTTACATCATTACATTCTCTGATGATCTCTCAAGATTCAGACATATATTCCTGTTGAAACACAAGTCCGAACCTTTTGAGATATTCACAGAATATAAGTTAGAAGTAGAGAACCAATATGGGTATAAGTATTATGTCCTTTGATGAGATCAAGGAGGAGAATACTTGAGCACGGAAATCCTGGACTATTCTAAAGGAGAATTAGATTCTCTCTCAGCATTACTCCTTCGTATACACCATAGCACGATGGTATATCGGGGTGGAGCAATCACACCCTATATGATAAGGTGTGCTCTATGATGAGTACTACTGAGTTACCTATTTCCTTTTGGGAGTTATGCACTTATGAAGTTGCATACCTATTGAATAGGGTTCCAATCAAAACATTTGCCTACCACTTCATATGTGATATGGAAAGGGAAGAGCCCATTTCTTAAGTTAGTTAAGATTTGGGGTTGTCCAGCCTATGTCTAAAAGCAAAATCCGGATAAGCTCGAGGCAAGGTCTGTTATGTAGAACTGGAAAGGTTCCAGCTATACAAATTATAGCAGATAATTTTGTAGAACCAAAGGATTCAGTAGAATCCAACGAACCTCAGCCTCTCCGCCGATCTAGTAGGGTTCCTCACGCACCTGAGAGATACTTCGGTTTCTCTATAACAGTGGGAGCAAGGATTGCATCATGAGATGATGACCCAACTAGTTTCTAGCTGGCCATCAGGAGTGGGACTCTATAAGAATGGCTGGATGCTTAGCGATTTGAGATGGAATCCTTATACACCAACAAAATATGGACTTTGGTTGCTTTATCTGAAGGGTTAAATCCCCATCAGGAGCAAGTATATCTTGAGAAGATTACTTGGTGTACATGGAAAAGTTGATACTTTCAAAGCTAGACGTGTTAAAGGTTTTCATCATCGAACAGGCATGGATAATGATGAAACATTTTTCAGTGGCTATGCTTAAGTCCATCCAGATCCTACTTGCCACGGCTAAATACCATGACTACGATATCTGGTGGTTGGGTGTCATGACTGCTTTTCTGAAATGATGTTTTAGAAGAGAGAGTCTGTAAGTACACAGCCAGAGGGCTTCATAGACAGTGGGAGCAGCGAAAATGTATACAAGATGCTTTATAGGATAAAGCAGGCATCACGGAGTTGGAACGTCTGTTTTGATGTAGGAGTCAAAGAGTTTGACATCATCAAAATGGTAGATGAACTTTGTATAAACAAAAGGGTAGTAGGGAGTATGGTGGTGATCCTCGTAGAGTACGTGGATGACATATTCTTGATAGGGAAGGAGTTTCCTATGCTACGCTCGATCAATCTCCGCTTATCACAATGATTCTCCGCATATGATCAAAGTGATACCTACTAAATCCTGGGTTTTGGATCTATGAGATAGATCTAAATGGATGTTAGGATTCTTACTAGATGTAGTAAGATGGTATCAATCGATCCTGAGGAGAATCACTGGAAGTGTTCCAGGGTGATAAGGACGACTGAATGTCAGTCACAAGCATTGTCTTTACCCTCTATGGAGGGACGGTATGTTGGAAGAGTTCCAAGCAAGATACCGTGACATACTAGACGATTAAAGACAAGATACATCGCTACTTAAGATGCTACCAAAGAGGAAGTCTGGATGTATATTTGTTCATGAGATGAACTTAGTTCCTCCCATTGTGTGACAATGGAGTTGTGTCTTATGCCAAGGAACGTCTGTCCCATCAGTGATCCAGACACATTCTAAGACAGTATCACCTGATCATGGAGATGGTTGATCTCCAAGGAGATCGAGGTTAGGAGAGTAGACTCAGAGGACAACACGGCGGATCCACTCACAAAGGCCTTTTCCCAGAGAGAGACTATTATGGGATGGTTGAGTATGAGATACTACAACCACTGCTATCAGATGGCCCAAGTGCAAGTGGGAGATTGTTAGTTATATGTATGCCCTAGAGGCTATTGCTATACATAGGATGTATATTGTAGTGGATGCTTGGACATATATAGGGAGGACTTTCTTGCTCGACATGATAGTATGCTATCTGGTTGCTCTTTACCTTAACGTGTACACTGATAGTCTCTCTGTTACATGTTGGTAAAGCCCTTAGGATGTGTACTTGACTACCTGGACTATGATGCGAATCAAACTAGTAGGGACATGGTAGTCCATTAGTACATCCTTCAAGGTCCCTAGTCGTGGGTGTATCGAGACGGGGCATCGATATACCAGAGTAGACTAGCGTATACCTTCTCGACCCATACAGATGGGCGATGGATGATCCCATATCCATTGGTGTTTGACATCAGAGATGATATACGGGTGCTTAGTGGAGACTGGGTACACTGGAAGGACTCCCCGAGAACTCCCAGATGGTATTATACCTTACGTCAGATGGAAGTTCTCTGGTGACACTGGTACAGAGTAGTCTGTTGACCCGAAATCGTCATAGAGTCTTGTGTGATTCCCACTGTGCTTTGATTTCCACCTTACCACATCCAAGAGGGCGTGCAAAACGGTGGTTTTTGGGTACAGTCCCGAATCACATGGAGGCAATGAGCGATAGGAGGGGATTCGTCTCTCCCGGTATAGGGAGTTGATATTGCGCTGTGTTCGATTGGCTATAACTGGAAATCCCTAGCCAGGGTTGCTGAGATTTACTGGTAAGTGTTACCAGTAATTTCTCGAACTGTTATAGACCTCATATCGACACGACTTATCGATCTATTGGGGTCTGACGTTTACCACCCCTAGGCAAGATATGCGACATATCAGACGACGAGACCGGACTGTACGGTAAGTGTTACTGGTTGGATTCACAGGAGTGTGAGTGGGTTTGCTCGTAGATCTTCTGATCGCTCAATACCCGGGTGGCCGTTACGTTTAGTAGACCGCTTGCGGCTTGTGGGTGTTTGATATGATCATCACCTGCTGCCGGCGTATTGACGAGTCTCTAGAGTCCTACACAGAGGTTTCCTGGCTCAAGCGAAATGAAATAGGAGCGCATATGAGATATGTGCGGACCGAGAATAATAACAGTATGTGATACTGTATTCTATTCTCGCGATTTGTATCATTGGACGGTTATATGAGATATGGCCGGGTTACCGAATCAAGTGTTGATTCGATACATTGATACACTTGATATTAGTCGGTTATATGCAGTATGACCGGATCATTAAATCAAGTGTTGATTTAATGATTTAATGTATAATTATATATTTGATATATTACTTTACATTAACTAGTATTGGTTCACTTAAGATTATTTTCTCACTTGAATGTGCACATTGTATATATGATATAGTTTTGTGCACTAGTTTGTATCATGTTTGATGATACATGCAAACTTGGGTGTGTATGCATTAAACCATGGTTTAGGTTAATGGTTAAGGTATTATTTTCTTTTATTTATTTTTGGAAAAACAAAATGCTGGCTTTTCTTATTTTTGGCAAGAAGCTTCATGACTTTTCTAGCATCTTTGAATAAGTCTTTCCATTTTGTTTTATTCCTAAACCCTAACCATTTAGCTTAACCCTTGTTTATTCTCTACATGAGTTTAACTCACCCATGGTTGCTAAATGATAACCATCACTTCATTTTCTTTTTGGAATAAAAATTCATTCTTATTCTTTCTTCTTCTTCTTCAAGAAGAAAGAAAACCTTTTCTTGAAAATGTCTAAGTGATGATTCCAAGTGAGAAATCCAAATCCAAAGTGAACCCACTTCCTATTTCTTCATCATCTACCACTTGCCAAGTAGTATAGGGTGTTTTCTTCACAAGTTTCATGACTTGGTAAAGTTGGAGCTTGATCTTGAGTTGCCTCGACGTAGATCATCTTCGGCATCGAAGTCGACGACCTAGCCCGATCATTTCTTCGACGAAACTATCGCTAGAGTCCGGGATCCGATGATCGCAGCGGAGGGACATCATCAAGGAGCTAAGGAAGTGGATGACCGGATCTACAAAGGTTGTAGTCTCTTTCACTTTCTAGTAAAGTTGTTTACTTGTATAGTTTTCGCCTAATCTCTAGTTAACGTCTAGTCTAAGGTTTCTCGGCACCGGAAAATTTGAATTTGGTATGGTTGATGCCTTGTGGAACCACTTGAGTGTGCCTAGGAACCCTACACATACCAGAAAAAACAAACAATAAAAATAAAATGATGTGACCCAAAGAAATGACTTTTGTAACGGCTACCCAGGTATTGAGCGATTAGAAGATCAACAAGCAAGCTTGTCCAAACTCCCATGAAGCCTATAAGTAACACTTACCGTACAGTCCGGTCTCTTTGTCTGATATGTTGCATATCGAGTCTAGGGGTGGAATCGTCAGACCCCAGTAACTTGATAAATCATGCCAGTGTGTGGCTCATAACGGTTCGAGAAACTACTATAACACTTACCAGTAAATCTCATCAGCCCTGGCCAAGGACTTACTGTTATAACCAATCGAGCAAAGCGCAACATCAACTCCCTATATCGGGAGAGACGAAACCCCTCCTATCGCTCACTGCCTCCATGTGACTCGGAACTGTACCTAAAATCCACCTGTTTGCACGACTCCTTTGAGCCATGGTAGGGAGGAATTCAATGCACAGTGGGAACCACACAAGACACTAGGACAAACTCGGGTCTATAGACTAACCTGTACCAGTGTCACCAGAGAACTGCTATCTGACTATAGGTATAGTACCATCTGGGAGTTATCGGCGAGTCCTGTTCAGTGTATCCATTCTCTAATGAGCACTTATGTACAATCTTTGATGTCAACCACCAATGGTTATGTGATTAACCATCGCCCCCTACAGGGTCAAGAAACGTACACGCTAATCTACTATAGAATATCGATGCCCTGTCTCGATACTCTCTCGATTAGGAACAGTTAAACGATGTGCTTGTGGACTACACAAGTCCTAGTAGTATGATCCACATCATAGTCCTGGTAGTCAAGCAAACATCCTAAGGGTTTTATCAACACGGATCAGAGAGATAGTATAATAATACAAGTGTACATGTTAAGATAAAAAAACAACCAGATAGTATACTATCTTGTCGAGCAAGAAAGTCCTATATATATGTCCAAGCATCCACTATATCATACAATAATGGCCTGTAGGTCATACTTATTCCTAACAATCTCCCACTTGCACTAAGTCTAGTTGTTATAGTATCTCATACCCAACATCCCAAAAAGTCTCTCAAACTACATCTGGGGGAGGGCCTTCGTGAGTGGATCCGCTGTGTTATCCTTCGTGTTAACTCTTCTGACTTCGATCTCCCGACGATTTACTATCTTATGGATCAGGTGATACCGCCTAAGAATATGTCTGGATCTCTGATGGGACCGGGGTTCCTTGGCCAAAGCCACTGCTCCATTGTTATCACAATACAAAGGTATTGGATGCTCAATAGATAGAACCACACCAAGTTCAGTAATAAAATTCTTTATCCAGATAGCCTCTTTGGCAGAATCATTGACAGCGATGTATTCAGCCTCCATCATCGAGTCTGCTATGGTATCTTGCTTAGAACTCTTCCAACATACCGTCCTTCCGTTGAGGGTGAAGACAAAACCCGAGACTGACTTACTGTCGTCCTTATCACTCTGGAAGCTCGAATCGGTAAAGGACTCCACTTGGAGTTCTCCATTACTATACACCAAGAACATTTCTTTAGTTCTTCTCATGTACTTAAGAATGTTCTTCACAGCTGTCCAGTGCTTTTCCCCAGGATCTGATTGATACCTACTCACTACACCTAGTGAGTAAGCTATATCCGGTCTGGTACATAACATCGCATATATCATAGACCCAACTGCAGAAGCATAGGGTATTACTGTCATGCGAGCCTTCTCCAAATTAGTCTTGGGAGACATCTCTTTGGAGAGAGTGATTCCTGAACAAGCGGGTAAATTACCACCCTTAGAATCTTCCATACTAAATCTCTTTAGTATGGTGTCTATGTACCTAGATTGGGACAATCCCAACATCCGCTTAGATCAATCTCTATAGATCTTTATCCCCAGGATGTACGAGGCATCACCTAGATCTTTCATAGAGAACTTTTGTGATAAGAAGAGCTTGACCGAGTGTAGCATAGGAACATCATTTCCTATCAAGAGTATGTTATCCACGTACAATACAAGGAAGACAACCTTACTCTCTACAACCTTTTTATATATACAAGGTCCATCTACATTTTGGATGAAGTCAAACTCTTTGACCGCTACATCAAAACAGATGTTCCAGCTCCGCGATGCCTGCTTTAATCCGTAGATCGATTTAAGTAGCTTGCACACCTTTCCGCTACTCCCACTGTCTATGAAGCCCTCTGGCTGTGTCATGTACACGCTTTCTTCTAAATCACCATTTAGAAAAGTGGTCTTGACGTCCATCTGCCAGATTTGATAGTCATGGTATGCAGCAATGGCAAATAGGATCCTGATGGACTTAAGCATAGCGACAGGAGAAAAGGTTTCATCATAGTCGACATCTATTCGTTGACGAAAACCTTTTACTACAAGTCTAGTTTTGAAGGTCTCAAACTTTCCATCTACACCAATTTTCTTCTTAAAGATTCTATTGCTTCCGATGGGTTTTACCTTTTCAGGAGCAACTTCCAAAATCCATACTTTGTTGGTATACATGGATTCCATCTCAGATCGCATAGCATCCATCCATTTTACAGAGTCTCCACTTGTGATGGCCTGCTCAAACTAGTTAGGTCATCATCTTCCAAGATGCAATCCTCGCTCCCACCGTCTATGAGAAAACCATAGTATCTCTCAGGTGGATGAGAAACCCAACTAGATCTGCGGAGTGGCTAGGGTTTGTCGGGGACTATTGAATCCTCCGGTTCTACTAAATCGTCAGTTATAGTTTGTGTAGCCGGAACTTCTTCCAGTTCTACATCATCACCCCTAATTTCTTTCATAAGAAATTCTTTTTCTAAAAAGGTGGCATATCGAGAAACAAATACCTTTTTTTTCTCGGTGTGGTAGAAGATATACCCTCGCGAATGTTTGGGATATCCTACAAATTTGTATAGAACTGACCTTGCCTCGAGCTTGTCTGGATTTTGTTTTTTGACATAAGCCGGACAACCTCATATCTTAATAAAATTAAGACACGGTCTCTTCCCTTTCCATATCTTATATGGAGTGGTAGGCACAGATTTGGTAGGAATCATATTCAATAGGTATGCAGCTGTCTCAAGTGCATAACTCCAAAAGGAAATAGGTAACTCAAAAACACTCATTATAGAGGGCACCATATCTAATAGGGTGTGATTTCTCCGCTCCGATACTCCATTGTGCTATGGTGTATACGAAGGAGTAAGCTGAGAGAGAATCCCATTCTCTTTTAAGTAGTCTTGGAATTCCGTGCTTAAGTATTCTCCTCCCCGATCAGATCGAAGGATTTTAATACTTTTACCTGTCTGGTTCTCTACTTCGTTCTTATATTCCTTGAATTTCTCAAAAGCTTCAGATTTGTGTTTCAACAGGAACACATGTCCGAATCTTGAGAGATCATGGTGAATGTAATGAAGTATGGGGAACCATTCCTGGCATGTGTAGACATAGGACTGCATACATCACTATGTATCAGCCCCAAGAGTTCAGTAGCTCTTTCTCCGTGTCCAATAAACGGAGTTTTGGTCTTCTTACCTTTGAGACACGACTGACAAGTTTCATAAGATGTAAATTCAAACTAATTTAAATATCCATCATTATGTAACTTAGCTAGTCTTGTCATATTGATATGACCTAGTCTACAATGCCACAAGAAGACTTCGTTCATTTCTAAACTTTTCCTCTTGTGTGTGTTCTGTATGCTTAGAACCGTCGTTTAATTTAGAATATATATACCATTACATAATGTACCAAACCCAATCAACACTTGGTTTAAGAAAATGTTCATAACATTTTTCTCTAATACAAAATTATATCCTTCTTTATCTAAAAAAGAAATTGATATTACATTGCACATCATTTTTGGTACGTAATAACAGTCGTTCAGAATCATTGTATTAACATTTGGTAATACTAGGTGATATTCGCCAACTTCTTTGGCCGCAACAATTGCACCATTCCCTACTACTAGAGACATATCACCCTTTTCCTGTTCTTTAGTCCTCCTTAACCTATGTAACAAATTACATACGTCAAATCCTGATCCGGTATCCAATACCCAGGACGTAGAGCATACTGAGAAACAGTTCTCGGTAACGAACACACCTGAAGAAGATGCATCATCATGCTCTTTCTTCGTTTGGGTTGCGTGGGAATCCTGATATTCCCCTATTCCTTGCTCAGACTTATAACAATCGTAAGAAAAAGTGGAACCAACTTTCCCCAGCTTAGTATAATAAGCGGGTTCGGTCAATACATCCATATTATTATCTTGATTAAGGCATGTCATGGTCCCTACCTGGAGAGAGAGAGCAGGAAACGGTTTAGCATGCGCTCTTTGCAAGATTAGATTGGTTATTATCTTATCTAATCAGAATATCTCCTACTGTTTTTATCAAATCTTCCTTCAAATCCTAAAATGTAAGATTAGTTGGGATTAATTACACTCTACAAGTTCGCCAATCGGTCAGCCAGGAAGGTATTGGTACTCCGAGAGAGTCTCCCAATGCTTTCGTATGGAACTAATTAAATAATCTCATTTCCACAGGGGTATAACCCCGTTAACACCTTTCTTAGACACTTACTGGATCAGCTAATTATAAAGTGGAAAACACTTCCAGGAGTAACACTTACTCGCAGTGGGTATCGGGATCCAACTATCTCATAGAAGGTATGCAATCTCATTGCAAATTTCAACACTTGAAATTCCCAATATCTGTTTTTACCCCTAACGACCTATGAACTTGATGGAGGCCAACAAACCATAGGCCGCTAGTCAAGTTCAACCCATTCATTTCGTGATTAAATTAAACCCACCGGCATGACCTTTGACGGAGGCCAACAAGGTCGTACGACTACCCTAATCCAATCGTATCATATGCGGCAGATAAGCACTAATCAGCTACCGCACATTACGGCTTGAGGGAAGCCAACAAACATAGCACAAATACTAAATATCACTTATTTGAAATAACAGAGGGCTACAACTGGTTTCGAAGAAAACCTTTAGTGTAATGAACTTGATATCGTTGTAGAATCTAGTGTGTAGCTTTTGCAAATTTTGCTAAATAGGTCACTCCCGGTGAAGGGATATAACATTTCAGAAAATATAAAACATTATTTTTGGAATTTAATATTAAAATAATTTATTTCGCCAAAATTACCCGATTTGCGAAATTGAGGTTTTCGTAAAAAAGTATAAATATATACCAATAACTGTGAAATATTTGGAGATTAAAATTATTTATTCATTTAATAATATATTTATCGGATTTGACATTTTTAAAATTTATTTTATGCAGTTTGGATAAAACCGATTAGTGCACTGCTAATCGCGATTAGGCCAAATCCGTGTTTCTACAGCTTTCCATGACTAGTGCACCATGTCATGTTATATTTTGATTACATGTTGTGTTAAAAGACAAGTCCCCTAATTCTTTGGGATAAAATCTTTTTCTTAAGATCGAGTGAAGGACAGAAGGCTGCTGGCTTCGCTAGTTCTTGTATTGTTTTTAGGGTATTATGTGATTTGGGTTTTAATAAAAAGAAAAGAAAAAGAGAAGAGGGGTAAAAGGGTAAATATTGAGAGAGAGAGAGAGAGAGAGAGAGTGAGGTTAGAATAAGTGCGAGAGAGAGGGGGGGCTGCCCCATTTTATTTCCCCCCATCATTTTACTTCTCTTTCTTCATCTCCCTTAACCCCACTCTCTCCTCCTTCAACCGCTAGAAATCATCTCCAATTCTTCATCCAAACCCTATACCCCATTCACAAAAGATGATCTCCTCTTCACCCTCTACACTTTGGACCCATCAATGTTGGATTTTGAGGACTTTGGGGAGCTAGGGTTTTGCTTGGCTACAACCATGAGGTATAATTCATTTCCTTTAGTTTAGTTTCTAGTTTCTTGTATTTTAGTTTAGTTTAGATTTGGATTGGTGTCAATTAGTGATGTGTTTAAAATTCAAGAGAAGGATTAGGGTTGGAATTGTGTTGTGGTGATGGAAGTTGCTGTTATAATAACCCTAGTGCTGTTTTTACTGGCCAAGACCCGGGTTAGAAACTAATATACGAACTTTAGAGTTGCCGGTATCGGGTTTTTGTAGTTTTAGTGAGTGTATTTTGAGATCTGGGATGACCCGGGACCTTTGTAAATAAAGTTCCCTTGACCATGAGACGTGTAGGCAACTATGAATCATCCCCTGAAACCTGAGCCCCTACCCCCACTTTCTGGCCGCAGATTTATTCGTTTGGGCCGCAATTTGCGGCCATGTCAGAAGGAAATGCATTGAATTTTGGTTGGTGAGTCCCTTAGGTGATATCTAGAGCAACCCTATATGCAAAATTTCCTAGTTTGGCCTAGGGTGAAATTGGGAACACTTTGGGGTGTTTTGTGTTACGTTTTCCGTATTTTGGAATGCTTGGTTTTGGTATTTGATATTGTTTTGGGTTGTTTGGCGTTTGTATGTCAACAACAAGGGTTGTTTAGTTGATTTTGTTCGCGTAAGCCATAGGTTCTAACCTATAAGCAATGCACGTGCCGTATTGGATTTTGGAACTTGATGTTAATAGTGATTTTGATTGTGTATTATTGTAGGTACCTTCGCGTGGTTTCCGAGGCGACGGAGCGTGTCGTCATCGACTTCGGCGAGCAAGGACCAGGTGAGTAGATCTATATCTATGGGGGAAGTCGGGTGGATGGAGTATAGCACCCCCGTAAGTTTGATGGAAACCGATTTATAGAATACGGTTAAGGACCCCTAGACTAGAAAACTATAGGATATGGCTAGAGAAACCATATTAGAAAGTTAAGAATAGGGTTAAGAAATTACTAGGAAATAAGGTATACCATGACTTAAAAGTATAGTTTAGGGTTTAGGTGACATGATATGATAGGTATAGGTAAGTAGTTGTAAAGAGAACCAATAGGAGATTATAATGGCTTAACATGAGATTGATAGTATATGACTTTAGATTGATAAGATGACCCGATGATATGTTGGTATACGGATGCGAGTCGATATGAGATAATTGATACCTTACCGGTCCTATGATCCGAGATTAAGGCGGACGTGACCTGAGAGATAGGTATAAATATATATGGATAATGTTGTGAATATTGAATGAAAAGTCGTACGAGACGTGAGGTCCATACCCTCCTTGTCACATAGGTTGTTAGGATCCTAAATTGTTTTATGACGCCGTACAATGAGTTACCGTACAGGATGAGTTTATTGATGATTGATCCATACCCTTGACTAGAGGGGGACGATTGATAGATTTACCGACTCGGTCATGTTAGATACGTATACCTTATACCTTTTAGCTGCCGATTTACTTTAAGCTACTTTCATGTCATTACCTTTGCATTTCATATACCTGTGCTAGTACACCTGCACCATTATCGATGATGCGTATGTCACACTTACACAGATTTGCCGGCTCATACACTTCTTCATCGATAATTGCCATGTCCCTACACAGTAGAATTGCTGCATCATGATATGACTCCTTGCATAATTTACTTGCTTTAGTAATATATACACCTTTATACGATATTGCATTTGAACTTGGAGAAATGGGGAAACGCAAGATACATTTTTAAACTGGATCATTTAAAAGAGCGGTTTTCACTTGATATGTGCATATTACCGTTCCATGTTGCATTATATACAGATATGCTTATATTTCTATTATATGTCACATACATCATGCTTTATAAATATACGCATTGAGATATGCTGTTTTCATGAGATTTCTGAATTTGAGAACCGTGGTTATTTCAAAAGAAAGTATGTATTTTTTTAAAAACCCGGTTTCTCTTGATATGATATTTGTATAGTCCACCATGAGTTTTCTCGGCTCTTGAGCGATATCATACACCCGATTCGAGGAGGAGGAGGAACCGTCTGCGGGTGCATGGTGGACCCGGTATGGTACCCCGGAGAGAGAAGGTCGCAGATAATGGCGTTGAGCCTGGCAGAGGGACCACTACCTACCGATGATAGTATTTGAACCTGGCGATTATCCGGAGGATACCGACCGGAGTCATGAGATGGATGCAGGCCAGTCTGGATAGCTGGAGCCTGAGATATGAGAATTTACGTGTCGATACTGGACACGGGTTTTATGATGTTTTCGAGTGTCGATGCTGGACACTTAGGTTTCATGATTTGTTGTGTCATTGATGGACACAAATTCATTGATATCCTCATACATTTACATGCATATGCTTTTACGATGTTTCGAGTGGACGAGATCCACATCCATACTGGCTTGATTTTATTATTGGATGATATCCACTTGCATACTTGCATTTATTTATATTGTTGGCACATTTTTACATACAATCACCCTAGATATCATAGTATTACCTTTATGATATAGTTGACCTAGGAAATCATTATTTTATTCGATTTCTACCTGTTGATGTTTTCTACTCACGAGTTGGCAACTCACCCCCGTTGTGCCATAGTTATTACAGGTTGACCGCATGGATCGGTAGCGGCATCTTTGGCGCACAGTTTCATTCGGGTGATTTGCTTGGTAGGTGGTACACATCGGATCGTGCCACTATTGTATTTATTATTCATATTGTATTTAGTAAACTCCATCAATCAAACTAGTTTTTGTATAAAGAGTAAGACCTAGTGAGACTTGTAGTTGCGAGATTTGAGCGATGGGTTTTATATTTGCTTTTTGGGATGATGTCTTGCTTTATTCAGTACCTTTTGTGTTGATCTTCGCCGATTGGGCGTCGTATACTTGTTTTATTACTTGCATGGTTGTGAATCCACCGTTTGGCGAAGAGCTAGCTCCTGCTTGGGGATGCCTTTTATATATTCATGTATTTGTGGTTTCGGATCAAAATATACAAGGGAGGTGCTGCCTAAATTTTTAAAAGACGAACATGTTTTACAACAAGTTGGATAAACTTGCATTTTCATGTTCACTTTTCTATGCTTTTAAGACAACACTTTTCTTCATTATACCTTATTTCAAAACTGCACCTCTTTTATTTCATTAAAAAGGTTTAGATTTCTGGGTTTCAGCTTACTTGGATTACGTTACACCTTTAGACGTTGCGTGATTTAAGTGCCGGTCACGAGCTAATATTTTGGGTCGTGACAAAGTTTCTCGGCACTTTCCTCATCGAATGAGGTACTGGATATTCATCAAAGAATACCACTATGCAAAGCTAGAACTAGAGAAGCTATCAAAACAAAACCGAGTGGGTTGTAGAATTTGCTAGTTTTGCTAAAGAGGTCACTCCCGGTGAAGGGATCTCGTCTCTTTCCTCATCGAATGACGTGCAGGATATTCATCAAAGAATACCACTATGCAAAGCAAGAACTAGAGCTACCTTTTTGAAAATTTTGATTCTACATTATTTTATGGTTTCTTTTCATTCCATTATTCTCATTGATGAAGTCCCATCATTTATGTTTCCCTAAACATCACAGAATAGAAACGAAAATAGAACGTACGCTTATGCCATTCACATTCGCCATGGGACCCGTCACGTGTAAGCCGATGTCGCGCACCTCGCGGTTTGCTGGGAGGCGGAATTTTCAAAAACGATAAATATTTGACTACGTAACACCGGCTAAACTCCAGGATCTTTACTAAAGCCTTAACTAGCTAATCTATCTAAGAGGTTTAACTATTTGGTGAGATGGTTATACCTCTAAGATATGGTCTTTCGGGTCTTCTAGTGCTCCTCTCCATGGCTTTTCGGTGATAGGATGACGAAAGCTCCATCGGCCTCCTTGCGTCAAAGATGATCCACCGCGAGAGAATGTGCTTCAAGCTCCAACCACTAAACCGAGGTAACTAGGGTAGATGGTTCGCTAATCCAACTAGTCTAGGTGATGTAATGAGTGCTAATGGATTGTAGTGTCTCATTAAACCCTATGTCTCACAACACATGTGAAGGATTAGGGTTTAGTTTGAGGAAGAAGGAGATGGAGAAACTCAAGAAAGAGTATGAGGAGAGCAACTCAAGAAATGAGCTCAAGAAAATAAAATGGCTAAGTGTGAAGCATTACGTAGAGAATGGCTAATAACTCACCTCAATAATTCAAGCTTGCAATATTTCTCAATAAGAAATACCACCCATCCATGAATAGTAAGTCCAAACAAATGTAATAATCCAAGGCCATTCTTTACACCATGCTACCAAAGTCTCATCCATTTCCACCTCATTAATCCATTTAGAAAATAGATAAAACTAAATAATGAGGTGGCTCCTTCTAGAAGCATGCCTTGCCAAATTACAAGAATGCCCCTCACCGTATATACATACCCGTATCCGTATTATGAAAAATACAGATACAGTGAGACGATAACAATCCAATACAATACTAGGATCCGGCTTAAACTAAAGCCCGCTGGTATTGTCCGCCCGATCAGCATCCATGTACAAGTACACGTATATGATTGAAGCCCTGCTGTAAAACCATACAGTGTCTACATCTATTGGTCGAAGAAAGGAAACCCTCTGTGCGGACTCTAAAGACTCGACAGTATACTGGCAGTGGGTTTAACACAAGCACGTTAGCTGTACTAGATGCACGTAACGGATACCCAGGTATCTGTCGATAAGAAGGACGATGAGCAAGCTCATCTGAACTCCTACTGAGCCTATCTGTAACAATCTCCGTACAGTCCGATCTGTTCATCTGGGATACTCGCATATCCGCCTAGGGGGATGGTAAACGTCAGACCCCTAACAACGTGATAAGTTGTGCCGAAGGAGAGCTTAATACACCATGAGAAACTACTGGAGTACCTTACCAGTATTTCTCGACTGCCTTGGCCAGGGACTTTGTGTAATGGCTTTCTGAACACTGCGCAATATCAACCCCCAGTACCGTAAGAGATGAATCATATATGATCGCTACTGTCTCCAAGTGCTTCGGGACTACACCCAACTACTACCTGTTTTCATGACTCCTTTGAGCGTGGTAGGGTAGTAATCAAAGTGCAGTGGGAACACACTCGAGACGAAGTAGCGATGGCAAGTCAATGGATTAAGCTGTACTCATGCCACCTGGGAACTGCTACCCGACGATAGATATAATACCAACCAGTAGTTCCCGACGAGTCCTGTCCAGTGTAACTCATAACCTAATGAGCACCGACATACTAATGGCTATGGGATAGACTATATCCCCTGCTGGGATAAGAAGCGTATACACTAGTCAACTACGGAGTATCGATGCCCTGTCTTGATAATCCAACGACTAAGGACTTGTATAAGGATGTGCTTATAGACTACCCAGCCCTCACAAATGTGACTGCGATCACAACGCTGGTAGTCAAGCAAAGATCCTAAGGGCTCTACCAATATGTATAAGCGATATGCTAAAAGAAACACATGCACATATTGAGGTAGAATCAAACCAGGTAGCAAACTACCATATTGAGCAAGACTATTATTATAACTGTGAAATATCCCAAGCATCCAATATGTAATATACAGTCCAGTATGATACAATAATGGCCTCTAGGGCATATATCACTAACAATCTCCCACTTACACTAAGGCCATGTATTGGTATATCGCATACCTATCATCTCGATTAGCCGCTCGAACTGTGCCTGAGGGATGGCCTTTGTGAATGGATCTGCAGTATTTTTCTCTGTCTCTACTCTCCGCACTTCGATCTCTCATCGATCAATAATCTCCCTGATCAGGTGGAACCGCCTTAGGATGTGTCTGGACTTCTGATGGGACCTTGGTTCCTTCGCCAAAGCTATAGCGCCGTTGTTGTCATAATACAGCGATATTGGATCAACAATGGATGGAACCACCTGAAGCTCTGTCACGAACTTGCTGATCCAGACTGCTTCATTTGCGGCATCACAGGGAACAATATACTCCGCTTCCAAAGTTGAATTAGCAACGATTTCCTGTTTGGAGCTCTTCCAAACTTTCGCCCCTCCATTGAGGGTAAAGACATGACCCGACATGGACTTGGAGTCATCGTTGTCACTCTGGAAGCTAGAGTCGACGAAGGCCTCGATCTGGAGTTCTTCCCTGCCGTACACCAAGAACATCTCCTTAGTCCTTCTCAGGTACTTCAGAATGTTCTTTACTGCTATCTAGTGCTTCTCCCCTGGGTTTGCCTGATACCGGCTTACAACGCTCAGGGCATATGCTATATCTGGTCTGGTACACAATATCGCATACATTATAGAGCCAACCGCTGAAGTGTAGGGTATAATAGACATGCGAGCCCTTTCCAAATCAGTCTTAGGAGACATCTCTTTGGAGATGGTGATTCCATGACAAGCTGGTAGATTACCGTGCTTATAATCTTCCATACTGAATCTTTTCAGTATGTTGTTGATGTACCTTGACTGTGAGAGTCCCAACATCCGTTTAGATCTCTCACGATAGATTTGGATCCCCAGAATGTAGGAGGCATCACCCAGGTCCTTCATGAAGAACCTTTGTGACAAGAATCCCTTGACTGATTATAGCATAGGAATGTCATTTCCTATCCAGAGATTACTATCCATGTACAAGACGAAGAATATCACAGTTTTCGCTACAATTTTACTATATATGCATAGTTCATCTGGATTTTTGATAAAGTCAAATTCCTTGACCGTCTCATCAAAACAGATGTTCCAACTTCACGATGCCTGCTTTAGCCCATCAGTGGACTTAAGCAACTTGAACACTTTTTCGCTGCTCCGACTCTGAATGAAACCCTCTGGCTGATCCATATAGACGCACTCTTCCAAATTTCCATTCAGAAAAGCGGTCTTTACGTCCATCTGCCTTTTCATAATCGTGGAAGGCAGCAATGGCAAGAAGGATCCGAATGGATTTGAGCATAGCCACTGGAGAAAAGGTTTCATCATAGTCCAAACCAGGTTTTTGACGAAAACCTTTTGCAACAAGTCTAGCCTTATAGGTTTTAACCTATCCATCTACACTAATCTTCTTTCTGAAGATCCATTTGCAGCCTATGGGTTTTACCCCTTCCGGAACAAAGTCCAAAGTCCATACTTTGTTGGTATACCTGGACTCCATTTCGGTCCGCATTGCATCCAACCATTTTACCGAGTCTCTGCTCTGAATGGCTTGCTAGAAGCTAGTTGGCTCATCATCGTCAATGATGCAATCTTCTCTATCCCTATCTATAAGAAAACCGTAGTATCTCTCAGGCGGATGAGACTGTCTACTAGTCCTGTGGAGTGGTGCGGGGATGTCCAGTTCTTTCGAAACTTCTGGTTCCACCATACTTTCAGTAATAGCTTGTGGTTCTGGAATTTCTTCCAGTTCTATTGCGTTCCCACTTATCTCATTTTCTAAAATTTGAGTTTCCAAGAAGTGGGCATGCCGAGAAACAAAGACTTTTTGTTTGTCTGCGTAATAGAAAATATACCCTTGGAGTTCTTTGGGTATCCCACAAACTTACACAATATTGAGCGTGCCTTGAGCTTGTCCGCAAGCTTCTTTTTTACAAAAGCTGGACATCCCCATGTCTTAAGGTACTTAAGATAGGGTTTTTTCCCACTCCACATCTAATATGGTGTGGTAGACACTGACTTAGTAGGTGTAAGGTTACTTAGCAAGGCAGCAAGGTTTTGGGTGGCATCGTCCATGCTGTTTTCAAAAAATTGCCGTTCTAAACAACTCTAACCAAGAATCTTAAGTAGAGATATAAACAAAACAACATGCAAACAACTTTGCAAACTAAGTGAATGCACAATACAACCTTTGTAGACTGGTCCTTCACTTTAAATGCTCCGTGTAGAAGTCCCTTCGCCGCGAGTATGAATCTCCCGAACTCTTGAGAGGCTCCACAAAGTGAAAGATGCAAACTTGCTCGAAATCTTCGAGGCCGAAGATGATCTACATCGAGGAGACTCAAGCTCATGCTACTTCTTCACTAAACTAGGGTTTAGTGAAGCAAACACCCTAAACTAAATGGCTAATAGTAGAGGATGATCAAGTAGGAAATGGGCTCTCTTTTGTTTTCTTATTCTCACAATATTTTCCCAACTTAGAAAAAGCTAGTGAGCTTTTTCAATGAAGAAGAAGATGATCAAGTGAAGAAGGACAGAATGAACTCATGAGGTGAGAATATAAACCATGGGTGAGTTAGTGTCATGCACTAACTCATGTAGAGACTTAACTAGGGTAAGGATAATGGTTGGGTTAATAAATATGTTTAGCAAAACAAAAATGGTGGACTTAGTCAATGGTTATCCACAACCTTTCTCAAAGCTTCTACCATGACAAAATCTAACCAATTTTGAATTACTTTGATAAATGAAAACCCTAGGATTATCCTAACTATAGTGTAAGTCTCATACACCCATGTAACATGTATCATTAAGCATGACACAATAAAATGTACATCAATATATATCACATATATACTAAGTGTACACAAGTGAGAAAAAGAATACTTAGTGAGAATATATTAGTTAATGTAAATTAATATATCACATATATAATTATACATTAAAATATCAAATCAACTCTTGATTTAATAATCTGGCTATATCACATACAACCGACTAATATCATATGTAACAACTTTTCGAATCAACACTTGATCCGATAATCCTGCTATATCACATGTAACCGACCGATGTCACAAATCACGAGAATAGAATGCGGTATCACATACGCGCATTAATCTCGGTCACGCACATATCACATATGTTCTCCTACTTCGTTTCGCATGAACAAGGAAACCTCTGTGTATGACTCTAAAGACTCGTCAATACGCCGGCAATAGGTGATGATCATATCAAACACACACAAGCCGCAAGTGGTCTGCTAAACGTAACGGCCACCCGGATATTGAGCGATCAGAAGATCAACAAGCTAGCCTGCTCATACTCCTGCGAATCCAATCAGTAACATTACCGTACAGTCCGGTCTCTTCGTCTGATATGTCGCATATCACAGCCTGGGGGTGGTATAACATCAGACCCCAATAGCCTAATAAGTCATGCCAATGCAAGGTCTATAAGGGTTTGAGAAACTACTGATAACACTTACCAGTAGAACTCAGCAACCCTGGCCAGGGATTTCCTGTTATGGCCAATCGAGCATAGCGCAACATCAACTCCCAATACCGGGAAAGACGAATCCCCTCCTATCGCTCATTGCCTCCATGTGACTCGGGACTGTACCCAAAAACCACCGTTTTGCACGATCTCTTAACCGTAGTAAGGTGGAAATCAAAGCACAGTGGGAATCACACAAGACTCTATGATGATCTCGGGTTGACAGACTAACCTGTACTAGTGTCACCAGAGAACTGCTATCTGATGATAGGTATAAAACCATCTAGGAGTTCTCGGCGAGTCCATCCAGTGTACCCAGTCTCTACTGAGCACCCGTATACCTTCTCTGATGTCAAACACCAATGGATATGGGATCATTCGTCGCCCATCATATCGGTCGAGAAGCGTATACGCTAGTCTACTCTGGAGTATCAATGCCCTGGCCCCACTAGTATGATCTCCATCACAGTCCTAGTAGTCAAGTACACATTCTAAGGGCTTTGCCAACATGTGAGAGCAAGATAAAATCACAATACAAATCTACATTTTAAGACAAAGAGCAACCAGATAGCATACTATCTTGTAGAGCAAGAAAGTCCTCCCTATATATGTCCAAGCATCCACTACAATATACATCACATGTACAGTAATGGCCTCTACGGCATACTTGTAACTAACAATCTCCCACTTGTACTAAGGCCATCTGTTGTAGTATCCCATTCCCAACAATTCAGCAGTGGTTGTAGTATCCCATACTCAACCATCCCAAAATCTCTCAAATAGTATTTAGGGATGCAGGCCTTGTTAAGTGGATCCGCCATGTTAACCTCCGTGTCAACTCTCCTGTCCGTGATCCCTTGGTGATCAACCATCTCCATGATCAGGTGATACTTGCCTCAGAATGTGTCTGTAACGCTGATGGGACCTTCGTTCCTAGGCCAAAGCCACAACTTCATTGTTGTCACAATAACAGTTATTGGACGCTCAATGGTAGGAACCTTGTTCATTTCATGAACAAGAAATGCCCAGACAGCCACTTTGGTAGAATCGTTAGTAGCAATGTATTCAGCGTTTATCATCTAGTATGTCATGGTATCTAGCTTAGAACTCTTCCAACATACCATCCCTCCACTGAGGGTAAAGACAATGCCTGTGACTGATTTTCAGTTGAACTTATCACTCTGAAAGCTGGAACCAAGAACTTTCTTTTAGTGCTTCTCAAGTACTTAAGAATGTCCTCCACAGCTGTCCAGTGATTCTCCCAAGATCCGACTGAGTCCTGATCACTACACCTAGTGAGACATCCACATCTATTCTGGATTTGGGACACTCCTAACATCCACTTAGATCTATCACCATAGATCATAAACAACAAGATGTAGTAGGTATCATCCAGATCTTCTATGAAGAATCCCCGTGATAAGAGGAGCTTGACCGAGTGTACCATAGGAAACCATTTCCTATCAAGAGTATGTTTATCTATGTACAATACGTGGAAGACAAGATTACTCTCTACAACCTTCTTGTATATACAAGGTTCATCTATCATTTTGATGAAGTCAAACTCTTTTACTGTCACATCAAAACAGATGTTCCATCTCCGCGATGCGCGCATTGATCTTGATGGACTTAAGCATAGCTTTGAAAGTCTCAACTTTTCCATCTACACCAATAATCTTCTCAAGATCCATTTGATCCTAATGGGTTTTACCCCTTCAGGTGCAACATGGAAAATCATACTTTATTGGTGTATATGGATTCCATCTTTGATCGCATAGCATCCAGCCTTTACACAGAGTCCCCACTCGTGATAGCCTCCCTGAACCTAGTTGGGCCATCATCAACCATGATGCAATTCTCGCTCCCAATGTCACCGAGAAGACCATAGTATCTCTCAAGCGGTTGAGGAACCCTACCAGATTCGCGGAGAGACTGAGGTTCGTTGGAGACTATTGAATCCTTTGGTTTCACCAAATCATCAGCTGTTAGTTTGTTAAGCTGGAACAACTTCCAGTTCTACATCATGACCATAAATTTCTTCCTAAGAAATTCCTTTTCTAAAATGGTGGCATGCTGAGAAACAGAACACTTTTTGCTCCTCAGAGTGGTAGAAGATATTTCCTCAAAAATGTTTGGGATATCCTAACAAACTTATACAGAACTGACCTTGCCTCGAGCTTGTTCGGATTCTGCTTTTCAAAATAGGCCGGACAACCCCATATCTTAACTCGTTTAGGACATAGTCTCTTCCCATACCATATCTCATATGGAGTGGTAGGCATCGATTTGTACGAAACACCATTCAATAGGTATGCAGCTTTTCAAGTGCATAACTCCCAAAAGAAAATAGGTAACTCAACAGTACTCATCATAGAGCGTACCATATCTCATAGGGTGCAATATCTCCACCCCGATACACCGTTGTGTTGTGGTGTATACGAAGGAGTAAGCTGAGAGAGAATCACATTCTCCTTTAATTAATCCAGGAACTCCATGCCCAAGTATTCTATTCATCGATCACATCGAAGGACTTAATACTTCTACCAGTCTAGTTCTTTAACTTCCAACTTATATTCCTTGAATTTTTCAAATGTATCAGACTTGTGTTTCAACAGGAACATATGTCTGAATCCTGAGAGATGATTAGTGAATATAACGAAGTACGAAGAACCAAACTTGGCATTTGTAGACATATAACTATATACATCATCATGTATTCGTCCAAGAGTTCAGTAACTCTTTCTCTATTTTCAGTAAACGAAGTATTGGTCATTTTACCTTTGAGATAAGACTGGCAAGTATCATAAGATGAAAATTTGAACAGATTCTCATATTCATCCTTATGTAACTTAGCTGGTCGTGTCGCATTGATATGACCTAGTCTACAATGCCACAAGAAGAATTTGTTCATTTCTGAACTATTCCTCTTGTGTGTGTTCTATAGTTTGAACTGTGGTTTGATTTAGAACGTATATGCTATTATATAACGTGCCTGATCGAATCAACTCTTGATTCAGGAAAATGTTCACAACATTATCCTCCAATACAGAATTATATCATTCTTTAACTCAATAAAGAATCCGATGTAATATTGTATATCAGGTTCGGTATGTAATAACATTCGTTCAGAATCAATGTATTAATACAATGTGATATTTGCCAACTGATTTTGCTGCAACACTTGCACCATTCTCTACACTTAGAGATATATCACCCATTCTCAGTTCTCTACCTTTCTGTAGCCCATGTAACATATTACATATGCGGGATCCTGATCTGGTATCACATACCCAGGACGTAGAGCATACTGAAAAACAGTTCTCGGTAATGAACACACCCGAAGAAGATGCATTGACATGCACATTCTTCGATTGGGTGGCATGGGAATCCGGAAATTCCCCTATTTCCTGCTCGGACTTATAACAGTTATAAGATAGAGCGGAACCAACGTTTCCTAGCTCAGTATAATAAACAGGTTCGGTCAATGCATCCATATTATTATCTTGATTAAGGCATGACATGGTCGCTACTAGGAGAGAGAGAGAAGAAAACACTCTGCGTGCGTTTTTGCAGGATTAGATTGGTTATTAGTTTATCTAATCAGGATGGCTCCCGCTGTTTTAGTCAAATCTTCCTTCAAACCCTAAAAGGTAAGACTAACCGGGATTAATTACACCCTACAAGTTCACCAATCTTTCGGCCAGGCTAGTGTCGGTACTTTGATGGAGGTTCCCCGTGCTTTCGCACAAACCTAATTAAAATAAACCTCATTTTCCCAGGGGCATAATCCTATTAACATCTTTCTAGACACCTACTTGATCGGCTAAATTTGATGTGTAAAACACTCCCAGGAGTAACTCTTACTCACAGTGGGTATCGGGATCCAAGTATCTGTCACGCCCCGCTTCCCCGAGTAAGCTACGATGGGTACGCGACATAGCCAATCATGCTACCTGTGGATAGGAAAATCCCTCCACAGTCACATTACGGCTGTAGAGAGATCAAGTACAGAAAAGTAAACTAAACTATCTAGTACATGTCCATGAGCCAGAATAAATGAGTCAAGAAATAATATATTATGCAGAAGCAAAAGATCCAATAAATATAACACCTGGAAAGTAATACTGGATACCAACAGGATCCTCACTGCTCGGTCTAGTAGCGGCAGTACTCCTAATCAGCCTGCAACAAAGGTAGGGGATCTGGGCCATGCAAAACCCAAACGTCAGAGCGTCATAACATCAAGCAATAATATTTAAACAGGGTAGCAAGACATGCAGGTATGATCATAAATGGTAAAACAGGTGTAACAGCAATATAAATCAGGACAGTGAAGGGTAGTATGCAGTGAGTAATCTACAACTGGCCTACTGTGTTAACTACTCTCAAGTATTTGAAATCAATTTGATGAATCATCGATGTAACTCAATAGTATCCCGTACGTGCCCGGGATCACGGTGAAGATTCTCGGGCTGAAACCAAGACATGCCGCTAGGCACTAAAATGAAAAGGGTAATGATGAATGATGTCTATGGCATCATCCCAAGGCTGGCCTAGCCTCTAAAAGGTAGTGGATAACGATGAATGATGTCAGCAACATCATCCCGAGGTTGACTTAGCCTCTAAAAACTGATCAGTAAAGGTAGCGAACTGTCGAGTAACAAGTCAGGTTTCATCATTGATTTCCCCATACCCCCAAGTTATATGTGTTCAAGTCAGGTATTAAATAATCTGGAGCTAATGCCAACACAGGATCAGGCAGGTACAGGTTTGTCTAGATAGACACCAGGAACGGTCCGTAAGGACAACAGGTCAGGTTTGTTGGCATTAGACACAAGATCAGGTAACAGGTAAATCCATGGTACATAAGGTCAAGTCAAGTAATGTGTATAGGTGTCTTGTCATGTCAAGAGTTGCACGGTACCATTTCGTGTCAAGTAATAGGTGTAACAAGTCATGTCAGGGTGCATAAAATGTCATGTGGGTGCTCATAATCAAACTATAATAAGCATAGGTATACAAAACAAGCATGGGATACTAATGGAACAACGAAAATGGAACATTGTAATGTGAAATGCAATCAGGTACAGATTAAGGTATATAGATGCACAGATATGATTAGGGTTAAGATTAGAGTTCCAATACTAATTAAACTACAATTTATCAAATGTGGAATGTCAAAATTATAATATAATATATTCAAGTGATCTATAGATTCCATAATATGTATACTAGACGAGAGGGATGCAAACGGGTGTTTGACCAGTGATAAACTATTTAAAGAGTACTATGAGCTAAGTAAATATAATAGCATGTAGCAAATTTTACTTTCCTCAGAACAAAGGTCGATATGCAGGCGGCCTGGTGCGACATGATACGATACGGTGTGTGAAACGGCACGACACGGTACTGGGTCTAGTCGCGATCTGGTGACGATCTGGTGGTGTTCTGGTCGCGATCTAGATACAATCTGGTGCATGGTCTGCTCGCGATCTGGACACGATCTGATGGTGGTCTGGTCGCGATCTGGAGATGATCTGGTGCATGGTTTGGTCGCGATCTGGACACAATCTGGTCGCGACACGGTCGCGACATGGAAGTGGTGATGGTATGGTTCGTCCGGATCGTCGTCGGCGGTATGGCTCCGTCGACCACCGGAAAACGTGAATCAAGAGAAGAAAAGAGAAAGAGAAAAGAAAAAGAAGAGGAAAGAGAAGAAGAAAAAGAAGAAGGAGAAGAGGGAGAGGCGACTGGTTTCTGGATCTGGGATAGGGGCTGTTGGATATAGTGCCCTCTGAGCCAATTATTGGATTGTAGGCACGTGATTACAATGATTGAGGGAGGACCTATACCGGTAGGACAGTATTACTCGAGATGTTTGTATACTATCTGGTTTGTCTTTATCATCGTGTACATGCTTTAGGTGACATTGTAGTTCACTATTACACGTTGATAGAGAATAATATGCTACCATGGTTTGTCTTTATCATCGTGTACTGCTTTAGGTGACCTTACAGGTCACTATTGCGCGTTGATAGAGCTCTTAGGATTCTTGCTTGATGGCCAGCAGTATAATGGCGATCATATACGTCGGAGCTGGGGTCTATAAGCACATCCTTAAAAGGTCCCTAGTCGTGGGAGTTTTCGAGACAAGGCATCGATACTCCAGAGTAGACTAGTGTATACAGTCGAGACCCCGACGAGGGGCGGTGTCCGGTCTCACAAGCCACTGGTGTCAGTTGGTTCACCTAAGATGTATACAGGTGCTCATTGGGTTATGAGTACACCGGACAGGACTCTCCGGGAACATGCTAGTTGGTATTATACCTGACGTCAGATAGCAGTTCCCTGGTGACATGTGTACAGGTTAGTTCATCGACCTGAGATCGTCATTTGTCTCGTGTGAGTTCCCACTGTAATTTGATTACTACCCAACCATGGCTCAAAGGAGTCGTGCAAATAGGTTTTAGTTGGGTACAGTCCCGAGCCATATGGAGGCAGTGAGCGGATCGGCAGGGGTTCGTCTCTTCCGGTATTGGGGGTGAGATCGCGCTGTGTCTAGGAGAGCTATTACACAAAATCCTTGGCCAAGGCAGGAGATTTACTGGTAGGTATTCCAGTAGTATCTCATGGTGTTCTGGGCTACACTCCGACACGACTTGTATCGCTTTTGGGGGTCTGACTTTTACCAACCCCCTAGGCTCGACATGCGATGCTCATAGACGAACGGACCGGACTGTACGGATATTGTCACCGACAGGCTCAGTAGGGTGTCAGGATGAGTTCGCTCATCGACCTCCCTTTTGGTCAATACCTAGTAGCCCGTTACGTACGGCTAATACCTCTGACGTGCTAGTGGTTAAATCCACAGCCAAAGTATTGACGAGTCTTTAGAGTCCCCCACAGATAGTTTCTCAAGTTTCGGGCGAAACGCTGTAGAGGCCGTATGGATTTATGGCAGGGTTCGAACGTACGCGTGCACTTGTGCACGTATTATAGTTCGGATGGATAATACTAGCGGGCTTTGGTTTAAGACGGATCCTAGTATTATACATTGTAGATTTTGTCTCATTGCATTTGTATTCAGTCGGAATACAAATGCGGGTATGTATATACAGTTGCGGGGTTTTCCTGTAATTTATTACGGGATCGTCTTTTTGAAGTTGCCAGTTTGCATTTCGTTTCGGCCATTTTCCTTTCTATTCCTTCTTGGCTGAAATTCCTTTAATGGAGGTGGTTCTTTTTGCAAATATGCAATTAGTAATGGAGAGGGTTTTTGTGGCACATGGTTGCTTCATGATGGTTCATCATTACTTGCTTTTTGTGATGGGGTTAGGATGAGACTTTGGTGTGACAAAATTTCATCATGATCATCAAAACCCTTTTTCTTATGCTCACCCCATCTTGTTTGTGCTCACCTCCCCCTCTTCCTTTATGATGGTCAGCCATTATTTTTGGGAGGGAGATATACATTTTGGTGTGAGGAATTTTTGGTTCATTCTCATTGAAAAAGAAAAATTCCTCAAGCTCATTCCTCTTGCTCATTTTCATTCCTTCATCCAAAAATGGCAAATTCGTCAACCCCTCGAGACATAGCATTCTACACTCAGTCTACAGAAATCTTGGACACGTCGGCTTGCCAACTTCGTGTCCGAGTTGCCTCAGTTCAGAGGTGGGAGCCCATAAAAGGACTTCTCGATGTGGTGCTCTTCTAACGAGGAGACCGGAGATCAGTGATACCGCGAGGAGCTTGGGATGGTGGCCGAAGACCGAAGGACATGGATCACTTGGTATAGCCTATCTACCCTTTCTCTAGTTAGCTAGTAGTAGGTTAATAGTCCGATCCGGGTTTATAGTCCGCAGTAGCCCCGGTTTCTAGTTAATGAAAAGTTTTTGTTTCCGCATTTTGGCCTCGGAAAGACAGCCGGGGCGCTACCGTAGACTTACATGGTATCAGAGCCATGCCGTTAACCTTTTCTAGCTTGTTCCAACATATTTAAAATATCGATCGAACGGATTTCTAAAAACCGCGTTTCCAAGCATCAGTTTCTGTCGAAATTTTTCTGTGGTCAAAAAATTATTTAGTGTTCTGCAGAAATACGTGCAGGGAATTTTATGTGTTCTATGAAAATTTGGTAGCATTCTGACACTGTTTAGCCGCGGAACCGCTACCATAACCATGCTTTGGCCGCGGTTCCGCCGCCATTCTCTCTCTTCTGTGCGCCAAATTTCTACAGTAGGTCTCTGACTTGAAAATGGGGTTTTTGGTATATTCTATTTGGGCCCAGATTTATTTTGAGTGCTACAGTTGTGCTTGGGGCCCGCTTCGGGAATTTTTGTCGATCGAAAATTTTAAATATGTTAGTTCACAGTATTTACATTATATCTGCGACCGTGAATGTCATTTGATCAGTAAATCCTGTGTAATTGCTAAAGCCCTTTTAGACGGATTTGCGAACGTGACATTCACGTTGATGTTTAGTGTTGTGCTGTGATGTTGCGGATCTGTCGTGGTAGATAGCCTGGATGCAATGGTAGTACAGTTTGGTTGTATATGTACATTTGATATTGCGGGGCGAGCGTCCGACATGTGAACTGCCGTTACTGCCTGTTTGTATATTATTTTTTTGGGGTACGACTGGGCTGAGGTCGATATACCCGTTGTATAGTTTACTTTCTGTACTAGGATTACCCCGTGGAGGGATGCACGGATAGCCGGGTTCTAGAGGTCAACGGGCTCGCATCTCATGGCTTTGAGACGGAGGGGGCTTCACTCTAGAATTGGCGAGCTATTCGCCGCACTCGTAGGGGGTATAGGTTGACCCAAGGAGTGGTGCCCAAGTTACCGGATTCCGTGAAGTGCTGGGTGGTCCATTCACGTTGTTGAAGGGGGCTGCCTCACTTCAGGTTTTGACGGGTAACTTGCCGCGCCCGTAGGGGTCTAGGATTTCATTGCATAGGCTATCCACACGATCAGGGGAACGTTGGGTTTTAGTAGCGGCTCTTTGAAACCCGGGGATCTCAGATATCTGTATTGTTCTTTGATACTTATTACATTTCTGTGATGTTGCATTTTATCATGCCTTGAGCGATTATTATATATTGATATATATACTAGTAGATGTTGTATATGTTTTGCATCCGCGCTAGTCCAGTCCCCGCTCTGTCGTTAGTTAAGTAACCTAACGGGTGATGACGGGACCCAGTGGCGAATGCGGATGGCATATACGTACATCGTATTTTCGTTCTTTATTGGTGTGATCAATTGATGGGACTGCATTGATTCGGATCAATGCAAGCTAAACAAACCTATTCTGATGTTGTTGGAACATTTTTCAAAAAGCTGTTATTGCAAGGACGTTCTCTTTTGTTTTGCACAGTGGTATTCGGTTATGAATATCCAGCACCTCAGTCGACGAGGCAAGGGCCGAGATCCCTTCACGGGAGTGACCCCTTGGACAGAAGTTTGCATCAGGGTAATAACTTCACTATAGCCGATTACTTTTGATTTGCGTCATGGTATTCAGTTGGAATATCCTGCACCTCATTCTATGGGGAAAGAGCCGAGATCCCTTCACCGGGAGTGACCTCTTTAGCAAAGGTTTTCGCCACTATATTTTTATAAAAAGCTATCCGGTTCCTTCAACGATATCAAGTTCATTACGTTAAAGGTTTTTCGCCAAAAACCAATCGTAGCCCTCCGTCATTTCAGACGGGTAGCACGTAGTATTCATGCTATGTTTGTTGACCTTCGTCAAGGCATAGTGAATGGTAGCTGCTTGTTACCTTTCTGCTGCATAGATAGATGCATTGGTTTGGGACAGTCGTATAGCCTTGTTGACCTTCGTCAAGGGCTTGTACGGATGGGTTCAAATTAACCTGGACAATGATGGGTAGAACTTGACATGTGACTTATGACTTGTTAACCTTCGTCAGGGTCATAAGAGCATGGGGTAAAAATCACATCGGGAGTTTCTAAAGAAACTGGAACTTGCCAGATATGCGCATACCTTCTGGAGTGTGATAACGTGAGTGGATTCCATCACGTTATCATGCAGTGATAGTTGGATCCCGATTCCCACTGATGAGTTGGTTTACTCCTCGGGTGATCCCGACTAATTCTTCTTTCAGGTTTGGAAGAGAATTTGACATTACAGTGGGAGGTTTCCTGATTAGATAAAGTGATAACCATTCTGATCTAGGTTAGAGTGCACGCTGAGTGTTCTTCTCTCTCTCTCTCTCTCTCTTTGGCAGCGACCATGGCCCAACCCTTGACTATGACTCAGTGACCAAAATTAACCGAACCTTCTTATAACACTGGCTTTTGGATTGTCTGAGTTGCAAACCTCATTGCCACTCCTACTTTTACCCTTTTCTCCAGAACACCCCGTATTACTACGAACATCCACTTCCATTGGATAAAACCATCGTATGGTTATATACGAACTCGAAGGAACTTGTTCCAGATTCGAGGATGGTTTCCGGTTCTGGAGAAAACGAATAGGACTATTCAGTTGTCATTTCCTTTTACATTCTCTCAGGTTGTTAGTGCTCCTTGGATTAGGACAGTACACCTATTACGCTTATTGGATAGTCTTCTTCCAAACCATAGGCAGGTGCCGAACGGTAGGGAATGAAGATACCCAATTAGCCTAACGATGGTGTACAGAAGGTAATAAGTTAAGACAAATAAAGGTATTAGAAAGAGGGCAAAGTAAATTGCAACTGCTATTCACGACCAAAACCAAGTATTTCATTACCACTCCCACTTCACCTTTGTATTTCTCCAGAACACTCCGTATCACTACGAAGATCCACAGTTATATGGATACTCCATCATATGGTTATATACGAACTCGAAAGGAACTTGTTCCAGTTCGGGGATGGATTCTGGTTCAGGAGAAATTGGAATAAGGTTTATTCGGTTGTCTTTTATCTTCACCTTCTCTCGCATTGCGAGTGCTCCTAGGATTAGGATAGTACACCTGTTACGCTTATTGGATAGTCTTCTTCCAAATCATAGGCTGGTGCCGAACGGTAGGGAAGGAAGAAAACCATTTAGCCTAACGAAGGTGTACAGAAGGTAACGACTAAAGAAAAATAAAGGGATTAGGAGAGATGGCAAAGAAATATACGGTTATAGTCATGAATCTGGATAATGGAAGAGGCATTAATAGGAATACCCGGATACCCCTACGAAACATTAATATGCTTCAGTTTCACTGTGTACTGTTAAAAAAAAACCGATTTCCCAATCAGTCCTTGCTCCAGGGTATGTATTTACCAGGTTTGATTCTCATATCTGTATGGTTTTACAGATGATGAGTGGGAGTAAGTTATTGGGAATTGGGTGATCATCCTCATTATATCGGGATTCGTTGTAATTGGTGATATTTAAGGAAATCTCCTGGGTTGTTTGCCGGACGGCAAATATTTGGTTTTGAATATCCGTTTTTATGCACCAATTTCAAATTTACATATCTATACGTCTATTTTTATAAAGTGTGATATAACTTTTTGAAATTATGTCTATGACATTTACCTATATCAGTGGATGGTTAGGTAAGGAACATTAAACAACGGTGTAATTCTTCTTGTTGGATATAGTGCCTTCAGAGCCAATTATTGGAACACAGGCACGTGATTGCAATGATTGAGCGAGGACCTATGCCGGTAGGACAGTCTTACTCGAGATGATAGTATGCTATCTGGTTTATCTTTATCATCGTGTACAGCTTTAGGTGATATTACATGTCACTATTACACATTGATAGAGCCCTTAGGATTCTTGCTTGACTACTAGCAGTATGATGGCGATCATATACGTGAGAATTGGGTAGTCTATATGCACATCCTTAAAAAGGTCCCTAGTCGTGGGAGTTTTCGAGACAGGGCATCGATACTCCGGAGTAGACTAGTGTATACAGTCGAGACCCTGACGAGGGGCGGTGGCCGGTCTCACAAGCCATCGGTGTCAGTTGGATCACCTAAGATGTATACAGGTGCTCATTGGGTTATGAGTACACCGGACAGGACACGCCGGGAACATGCTAGTTGGTATTATACCTGACGTCAGATAGCAGTTCCCTGGTGACATGTGTACAGGTTATTTCATCGACCTGAGATCGTCATTTGTCTCGTGTGAGTTCCCACTGTGCTTTGATTACTACCCTACCACGGCTCAAAGGAGTCGTGCAAACAGGTTTTAGTTGGGTATAGTCCCGAGCCACATGGAGGCAGTGAGCGGATCGGCAGGGTTCGTCTCTCCCGGTATTGGGGGTGAGATCACGCTGTGTCTAGGAGAGCCATTACACGAAGTCCTTGGCCAAGGTAAGAGATTTAATGGTAGGTATTCCAGTAGTATCTCAGGGTGTTCTGGGCTACACTCCGACACGACTTGTACCGCTTTTGGGGGTCTGACTTTTACCAACCCCCTAGGCCCGCCATGCGATATTCATAAACGAACGGACCGGACTGTACGGATATTTTCACTGACAGGCTCAGTAGGGTGTCAGGATGAGTTCGCTCATCGACCTCCCATTTGGTCAATACCTGGTAGCCCGTTACGTACAGCTAGTACTTCTGACGTGCTAGTGGTTAAATCCACAGCCAATGTATTGACGAGTCTTTAGAGTCCCCCACAGACAGTTTCTCAAGTTTCGGGCAAAACGTTGTAGAGGCCGTATGATATATGGCAGGGTTTGATCATATACATGCGGTATTGCATGGATCATGATCTTACGGATCATACTAGTGGGCTCTGGTTTAAGCCGGATCCTAGTATTAGATTAGCTGGATTGCTCTAGTCTCATCGCATTCGCATTCAGTCGGAATGCGGATGCAGGTATGTATATACAGGTGAGGGGTATCCTTGTGATCCGTCACGAGTTTATTTTAGATGTTGTCGTATCTTTTTATTGTTTCAAACATTTGGATTAATGTTTGTAAATGGAAATTGTGAGCTAGAATCCATCATTTTGTGCATTAATTGTGACACATGCAAACCTAGTGACTCATGGTCTCTTTTATTGTGCATATGTCACATTTGATGTTTGATTTGTGTTGATATGATGAGAGGAGGGAGAGAGAGGCTGCCATATGCAAGCTTGGTCTGGTATTTTTCACACTCTCTCACTCTCATTTGATCATAGCAAAAGAAAAGAAAAAGGCTCCTTCTTCTTCTTCTTCCTCTAGCTCAAAACTTCCATCAATGACATCATCTCTAACCTCCATCTATGCCATGGATGCAAGAGACAAAGTGATCACAAACATTCTCTACAACACCTTGGACACGTCGGCTAGCACACTTCGTGCCCGAGTTGCTTCGGATGAAGCGGGAGCCCATAAAAAGACTCGTAGATGTGGTGCCCCTTTTCTGACGAGGAGATCGAGACCGGAGATGCCGCGAGCAGCTTGGGATGGTGTCCAAAGACCGAAGGACACGGATCGATCGGTATAGCATTCTATCCCTTCTCTTGATAGCTAGTTGTAGGTTAATGGTTCGATCCGGGATTTAAGCATACGATAGCGCCAGTTTTTAAGTTAAGAAAAATTTTCGTTTCCGCATTTTGGCCTCGGAAAGACGGTCGGGGCGCTACCGTAGACTTACATGGTATTTGGCCAAAACGTGGGTACGGCCGCGGTTCCGCCGTGCTACAGTGCAATCAATGTACCAAATTTTCTCAGAACTCTTAAAAAACCCTGCCTGTTTTTCTGACATACCTAAAAAAAATTTTAGAGCACAAAAAAGAATTCGACAGAAACTTGATGACTCGGAAATGGGGTTTCTGGTAATTTTATTTTTGGCCCAGATTATTTTGAGTACTGGGTATTGTACTTGAGGCCCACTTCAGGGAAATTTTGTCGATCGAAAATTTTAATACATGTTAGTTCACAGTATTTACAATATATCTGCGACCGTGAATGTCATTTGATCGGTAAATCTTGTCTAATTGCTATAGTTCTTTTAGACGGATTTACGAACGTGACATTCACGTTGATGTTCTGTGTTGTGCTGTGATGTTGCGGATTTTTTGTGGTCGATAGCCTGGATGCAATGGTAGTACATTTTGGTTGTATTTGTACATTTGATATTGCGGGGCGAGCGTCCGACATGTGGACTGCCATCACTGTCTGTTTGTATATTATTCTTTTAGGGCACGACCGGGCTGAGTTCGATGTACCCGTTGTATATTTTACTTTCTGTACTAGGATTACCCCACGGAGGGGTGCACGGGTAGCCGGGTTCTAGAGGGTAACGAGCCCGCATCTCATGGCTTTGAGATGGAGGGGCCTTCACTCTAGAATTGGCGGGCTATTCGCCGCACTCGTAGGGGGTACAGGTTGACCTAAGGAGAGGTGCTCAAGTTACTGGATTCCGTGAAGTGCTGGGTGGTCCATTCACTTTGTTGAAGGGGCCTCCTCGCTTCAGGTTTTGGAGGGTAACTTGCCGTGCCCGTAGGGGTCTAGGATTTCATTGCACAGGCTATCCACATGACCAGGGGAACGTCGGGTTTCAGAAGCGGCTCTATGAAACCCGGGGATCCCAGATTATCTGTATTGTTCTGTGATGCTTATTACATTTCTGTGATGTAGCATTTTATCACGCCTTGAGCGAATATTATATACTGATATATATACTAGTAGATGTTGTATATGTTTTACACCCGCGCTAGTCCAGTCCCCGCTCTGTCGTTAGTTAAGTAACCTAACGGGTGATGACGGGACCCAGCGGCGAATGCGGATGGTATATACGTACATCATATTTTCGTTCTTTTGTGGTGTGATTAATTGATGGGACTGCGTTGATTCGGATCAATGCAAGCCAAACAAGCCTGTTTAATGTTGTTGGAACATTTTTCAAAAAGCTTTTATTGTAAGGACGTTCTCTTTTGTTTTGCACAGTGGTATTCGGTTATGAATATCCAGCACCTCAGTCGACGAGGCAAGGGACGAGATCCCTTCACCGGGAGTGACCCCTTGGACAGAAGTTTGCGTCAGGGTAATAACTTCACTATAGCCGATAACTTTTTGCTTTGTATCGTGGTATTCAGTTGGAATATCCTGCACCTCATTCTACGGGGAAAGAGCCGAGATCCCTTCACCGAGAGTGACCTCTTTAGCAATGGTTTTCGCCACTATATTTTATAAAAAGCTATCCTGTTCCTTCAAAGATATCAAGTTCATCAAGTTAAAGGTTTTTCGCCAAAAACCATTCCTAGCCCTCCGTCATTTCAGAAAGGTAGCACTTAGTATTCATGCTATGTAGGTTGGCCTTCGTCAAGGCATAGTGTATGGTAGCTATTTGTTACTTTTCTGCAGCATAGATAGATGCGTTGGTTTGGGACAGTCGTACTACTATTTTGGCCTTCGTCGAGGGTATGTACGGGTGGGTTCAAATTAACCTGGATAATGACGGGTAGAACTTGACATGTGACTTATGATATGTTGGCATTCGTCAAGGTCATAAGAGCATGGGGTAAAAATCACATCGGGAGTTTCTAAAGAAACTGAAACTTGCCAGATATGCGCATACCTTCTGGAGTGTGATAATGTGAGTGGATTCCATCACGTTATCATGCGATGATAATTGGATCCCGATTCCCACTGATGAGTTGGTTTACTTTTCGGGTGATCCCGACTAATTCTTCTTTCAGGTTTGGAGGAGAATTTGAGGTTACAGAGGGAGGTTTCCTGATTAGATAAATTGATAACCATTCTGATCTAGGTTATAGTGCAAGCTGAGTGTTTCTTTTCTCTCTCTCTTTGGCAGCGACCATGACCCGACCCTAGACTATGACTCAGTGACCAAGTTGACCCAACCTTCTTATAACACTGGCTTTTGGATTGTCTGAGTTGCATACCTCATTGCCACTCCTACTTTTATCCTTTCTCCAGGACACCCCGTATTACTATGAACGTCCACATCCATTGGATAAAACCATCGTATGGTTATATACGAACTTGAAGGAACTTGTTCCAGATTCGAGGATGGTTTCCGATTCTGGAGAAAAGGAATAGGACTATTCAGTTGCCTTTTCCTTTTACCTTCTCTCAGGTTGCGAGTGCTCGTTGGATTAGGACGGTACACCTATTACGCTAATTGGATAGTCTTCTTCCAAACCATAGGCTGGTGCCGAATGGTAGGGAATGAAGAAAACCATTTAGCCTAAATGGTGTACAGAAGGTATTAAGTAAAGACAAATAAAGGGATTAGTAAGAGGGCAAAGTAAACCGCGACTGCTATTCACGACCAAAACCAAGTATTTCATCGCCACTCCTACATCACCTTTGTATTTCTCCAGAACACTCCGTATCACTACGAAGATCCACAGTTTATTGGATACTCCATCGTATGGTTATATACGAACTCGAAAGAACTTGTTCCAGTTCGGGGATGGATTCTGGTTCAGGAGAAATAGGAATAAGGTTTTATTCAGTTGTCTTTTATCTTCACCTTCTCTCAGGTTATGAGTGCTCCTAGGATTAGGACAGTACACCTATTATGCTTATTGGATAGTCTTCTTCCAAACCATAGGCTGGTGCCGAACGGTAGGGAAGGAAGAAAACCATTTAGCCTAAAGGGGTATACAGAAGGTAATGACTAAAGACATATAAAGGGATTTGGAGAGATGACAAAGAAATATACGGTTATAGTTGTGAATGTGATAGTGGAAGAGGCGTTACTAAGAATGCCTGGATACCCTTTCGAAACATTTACGTGTTTCAGTTTCACTGTGTATTGTTAAAAGAAAACTGATTTCCCAATTAGTCCTTGCTCCAGGGTATGTATTCACCAGGTTTGATTCTCACATCTGTATGGTTTTACAGATGATGAGTGGGATTAAGTTATTGGGAATTGGGTGATCATCCTCATTATATCGGGATTCGTTGTAATTGGTGATATTTGAGGAAATCGCCTGGGTTGTTTGCCGGACGACAAATATTTGGTTTTGAATATCCGTTATAATGCACCAATTTCAAATTGATATATCTGTATGTTTATTTTTATAAAGTGAGATATAACTTTTTGAATTTATGTCCATGACATTTACCTATATCAGTGAATGGTTAGGTAAGGAGTATTAAACAGCGGTGTAATTCTTCTTAACCATAAGTACAGTTTTCAACCTACGACCCACAGGGAATGAGTTATTAGACTCAGGGGACTTATACAGAGTATTGTATGTTGTCCAGTGTCCATGAGGACAGAGGGGTTGGTACTTGATTGATGCGAAAGAGTGTTTTGTAGTGTAACCGCAATCAATAACGGTGTCGCGTGTAGCTAGACCGAGATGAGTACGGGTCGTCCTCTGGGAAACGTGGAACCTTTTACTCTTAGTTTAGATGTGTTGAGAAAGAGAAGAGGGATAAAGAATGTTGAAGAATGGTTGTAGGATCTAGATCTACGTTAAACACTAATGTAAAATATAGATCTAGATAACTGCGGAGGTAAGTTTATAGAAGAAGAGGGCTTGTAGGGTTCATTAGGATTTAGTAGTTATGGATGATTAATTAAAAATTACTCTTTTTATCCTTTAATAGATTTAAAACTAGAACGACAGTGATGCATTTAGATTAGGGTTTCTGGAGGGAAAAAAGGAATCCCACTCTTAACCCCTATCTCGACACGGAACTCCGTTCATATCTAGCCTTTACCAAAACAATCATTAATCTAATCTCTAATCGCCGTCGAGACTAACAATGAATTGGTAGCGCGCCCGATTAGGATGTTAATGATTCTTTTGATAAAGTTTATAAACTTTATAGGACTTAAAAAGAGTTTAAAGATCTTCATCATCCATTAGCTTACCATAATCCTACGTACCCTAACAATCGGAGAATTACTCGTGCATGTTGGGATAAGAAGAGATAGAAATCATGAAGAAAATAAAATGCAATAAACTACCTTTATTAATCAACAAGATCAAGTACACTTTGATTCCTTAGAAAATGATTACAAATACTAGTTTGCTTCTCGATCTCTTCTAAGGAGGTAGATGAACCGTTGATGATCAGCCTGGATGCGTGAGCCGTCTTGGACTTCGTGATCTCGTCAGCCTGATGATTTTTCCAATAGGCTCTCGGTCTTTATTTATAGTCCCAAACCCAGAACTTTAGCTTCCAAATTAGGAAGGTAACTGTAAAGAATCTCCCAAAAATTTTGCATCTTCTAACTCCCCTACCTTGCGGCGGATCCGCGGCCAACAGGGGGGTTTGGCCGCGGATCCGCGGCCAAGGGTTGAGATCCTTTGATCAATTTCCTGAGGCATTATCTTTGTGACATTTGGCGATCCTTGGAATCTTTGTAACTTGGAAGTCTTCTCGTAGTTGCTGCCAGACTTGATTTCTATGTTTTGATTTCTTAATTTGGCAGGTTTGCTTTAACAACTTGATTTCCTTGATTTTAGACCTGAAAATTCTGCACAACAACTCAAATAATATTTTGTAGAGTTAAGATTTGGTCAATGATATTATTTGCATACGTTTTCCTACCAAATTCTAATTATATTATATCAACACATGGAAAATATTATTTTTACAGATAAACCCTCATATGTATGATATATTATAATAAAGACCATTTTTAATATGGAAATAGTAGGAAAAATGTAATAACAAATGTGCAGTTTTATCAACTGAACAAATACCCCCAAACTTATTTTTGATTGTCCCGAGCAAACTAGTTTATTCAAGAGAAGGAGAAAAAGAAAGGAGAAAACTAAGCACACTTTCGTAGGCAAACACGATTGCACTGAGCACGTGCAACAAGCAGTTAAACCTCTAGGTGTCCCTAGTAGGAGGAGTGTTGTCTCCTGAGGGTTTTCAGCAGATTACACCCACAAAATCCTATAATAAAAGAGAGATGGTGAAATTTACATATAAAGATAAGAACCATAAAAGAAAGACTTTGAAAATAAGAGTTTCCAACTAATACTCACTTTTCAGTTGTCATGAGCCCTATCTTAATGGTCATGAAAAAATGTCAGAAATCACATCATCCCTCAATAAAACATCGTCTTTATTCTTCATTCCTATCTTTCTTCCAAACATCGATCATATAACCCTACGTGTGTATAAAGAACATCCCTACACCCGGAGAATTCAATTCAAGCTATCATACTCTTGTCCATCTGCCTTGGTACTTTTTAATTAATGAATATTTAGATGAATTTGCTCACACACTTTCATGCGACCGTTAATACTTCTTGAGGTACTAACTGACCGATTACTCATGTGCTTGCCTATTAGGTGTATTTCCTCGTCTTGCACCACCTAAGGCTTAGCAGTGACTCTCAGACCAGTTGGCCTTAAGGCACTAGGTGAAGAGGCACCCTCGCTATAATTTTTTATTGCTGCCTTGGCTATAACAAAACCAGTGTTCATTTTTCTCACCATTTTTATATTTTATTCATTTTTTTCCTTCATACTTTTGGCTTTTAGACAGGAGCATTTTAAGGTATCCTCTACTATCCCGAGTTTCAAGACGTGTGTAAGTGTGAATAGTAGGGTATCAACGTTCAAATGTTTGGCTTCCAGAATAGAAACTATATTTCAGACTTATTTTTATCCTCAGATTAATGACTTCCTTCATCTTACTAACCCTTGTGACAGCGGCTCATAACTACTTATTACTAGTTCGTTTAAGAAAACTTCTAATTTTCTTGGTTTTCTTAAACTATTCCTATCTTTTGGATGTAATTTTTTCACTTTCTACTCTTTTTTTATAAATTTTTTTTATTTTAAAAGTAGTGCTTATGCAAAATATGATGCAAATTGATGTGTAAATAAGCACAAATCTCCCCCAAACCTGTTTACAGCAGTGTCCTCATTGATGTCATCCGTTAAGCTCAAAAACCTGTAGGCTTAGGAGGAAATTATTAATGGGGGCAAGAATATATAAAAGTGAAAATCCTCCCCCAAACTTATTTTAGGCTCACAATTTTGTAAAAATCATTTTCTTTCAAGAGCCAAAATATCCCCTCCCCCAAACTTGAGTTAAACAATTTTAATCTTTTAAAATCACATGAGGGGGTCAAGGTTATTGGTCATTGCCAAGCTTTACAAAGACCGAAAGTCAACACTAACCATTCAAAAATTTTATCGATGAAGTACCAAGGTTGATGGAAGAACATGTCACCTTTCGACAAGAAGAAGTGGGGAGGTGATAAGATGTGTAATGGAAAAGGATTGCGTCTCAATTTGGAGAGACGACACAGTGATAGTAATGATGGATTACTCGCATTATCATGATTGTCCAAAAGAAGGGGTGGAGGTCCAATTTCTTCATCTTGGAGTTGATTTATCTCAACACCCGTATCTTTTAAAAATGCAAGTTCATCAGCGAAAATTTCCTCAAAGCTTTCATCGATACCCTGAAGAATAATGTCATCAGAAAAAATGGGGTGATCGCCAGACTCTATAAAAAGTTCCTCATCAGCGTTAGATGTTGACCCGGACAACTCGGTGGAAGAGTACATGGTTGGCTCAAATAACAACATATGAAAAGAGTCAGTATCATGAGGTTGATCAAATTCGCTGCTGTCGACATCCATTAATTCGACAGAACATAAATGAGCATAGGGTTCGGACAGTTCACTTCCCAACTTGTAAATGTTAAGCTCAATTGACTTCTTTCCAAAGGATAGGGTCATTGAGCCGTTTCTACAATTGATTACTGCATTGGAAGTGGCCAAAAAGGGTCGACCGAGTATCACCGGGATTTGATTGCGTGGGTTTGCCACAGGTTGTGTATCAATAACGATAAAGTCCACAGGAAATATAAATTCCCCGACTTTGATTAACACATCCTCTAGCTCACCCCTAGGTTGGGTGATAGATCGATCGGCCATCTGAAGAGTGCAATGCGCAGGTTTTAACTCTCCGATCCCTAATTGCTCATAAACAGAGTACGGAAGCAAGTTAACACTGGCACCTAAATCGAGTAATGCACGATTGATATTTTTACCTCCAATAGAAATAGAAATTGTAGGACTTCCGGGGTCCTTTCGTTTCTTGGGTAGTTGTTGTATAAAAGCAGTGCTCACATTACTCGCAAAGAAAACTTTTTTAGGTACTTGAAATTTTCTCTTCCTAGTGCACAAGTCCTTTAGGATTTTCGCATTTGACGGAACTTGTTGAATAACTTCTAGGACAGGAATGTTTATGTTAACTTGCTTAAAAATTTCCACAATCTTCTCTATTTATGAACTTGGTCTGTTGCCCCTTATCCTGTTTGGATAAGGTGCTTTATCAATAAGGGTTTGGTCCAACATTGGAGAGGATTGTGGGGATGGAGTGGATCCCAGAATTGGATTGGGGATCGTTTTAGGTAGATTCGAGGAAATGGGCGAAGGGTTCGAGCCTTGGGGAAAACGGAGAATAGGCTCGGATGAAGGTGGGAGACTAGACGAATTAGGGGAAGAAGATGAAGCTGGGGTATCATTTGTGTCACTAACATCATCACATTGCTCACCCACTCGGTTATTCAGCACTTTTCCCGATCTCAACGTAGTAACGGCACTCACATTATAACTTTGTGAGTGGCCAGGATTAGGTATGAGTTGAGATAGGAGTTTCCCTTTCTCTCTCGCACTCATTGCGGCGTTCAACTGTGCAATTTGGTTTTCTATTGATTTAATACTCTCACCGTGGGAGGCGGAGTCTTTCTGTATGGTATCAATAAAAGATTTCATCTCAGCCGACAATTGCATGGAATGTTTCATGAACATATCCAAAGTTTGTGCGAGTGAAGAGTTGTCAGTACCGGCCGCTTGTAATGTAGAAGTGTTGGCCGGATTTTGGAAATTTTGTGACTGAAAGGGGAGCTGATTTTGTGGTTGTGGTTGCTGTGGAGGAGGTCTTTGTTAATTGTTTTGTTGGTTTTGGTTCCAAGCAAAGTTAAGATGATTCCTCCATCCTTGATTGTACGTGGAAGAATAAGGATCGTTTCTAGGTCGCTGCTGAAAAGCAGCATTAGTTTGCTCGTGACCTTGAAATGGTGCATTCATAGGACATTCTTCCGTTAAATGTGAAGGATCTGAACAGTAACCACAGACGGTTTTGGGAAGCGTAACCTGATTTAGGGAGACTGATGAGAATCTGTTCTCAATAGCGTCGAGTTTCTTCTGCATCGCTGCCATTTCGGCTTTCACTGCGATGGAAACATCGAGCTGGTGAACACTTCCCCTAGATGAAGATAGTCTTACGCTTTCCCACTGCAAAGTGTTTTCAGCGAGGTCTTCCAGATACTTCCAAGCTTCACCGTCATCTTTAGACATGAAATTGCATTGACACATTGTTTCAAGCATCTGCTTTGTCGCTGGATTAATGCCCTCATATATAATTCGACATAAATCCCATCTTTGTATTCCATGATGAGGACATTGGACAAGCAGATCCTTGAAACGTTCAAAGCACTTCCAAAATGGTTCATTGGGAAGCTGGGTGAACTGGTTGATCTCGCTCCTAATATGGGCAGTCTTATGGTTTGGGTAAAACTTCTTAAGAAATGCAATTATGAATTCATCCCAGTTAGTGATAGAGTGTGCGGAAGTATTATAAAGCCATTTTTCTGCCAAGTCGCACAGTGTGAATGGGAGAAGACACAAGCGCATAGCATCCACAGTCAATTGTGAAGTACCCATCATTGCGCATACGTTTTCGAATTTGGTGATGAAAACGTACGCGTCTTCCGACTCAAGCCCGTGAAATTTGGGCAGCAGATTGATGTAGTGGGGTTTAATTTCGAAATTATCCCCGTTAGCTGGTGGAATGGATAGACAAGTAGGTAGGGGACCACGGATAGGATAGCATCTCTCTTGGAGAGAGATGCGCGGTGGATTCTGCGCACCTACGGGCGGTGGCAACGTGGTGTTATAATCTGATGGAGTACCGTCCATCTCGGTCGTGTTGTGTGGTGGGGGAAAAGAAGATGAAGAAGTACCGACTTCGGCGTCGATAGCAGGAACGCGGACAAGATGGGCACTAGGATCCCGTGTCCAGCCGAGCATGCACCAAGCGGGTTTAGTGCAAGTGGCAGCATGCGTGTGATTTAAAAATTAGTTTGTTTTGAAAAAGTGGGACTCAAAACAAATCACTCTAAAATGCACAAGCAACCCTAGTACTAAGGTTACCTAGGTCCAGTCTCTAGATCGCTCCTAGACTTTCAAAGGAAAAGCCGCAGGATCAATCCTCTACCGCCTCCGTACTACCCTTGTAGCCAGATAAGTGCTAGGTAAGTGGGAAGGAACCATAGTAGTCGGCCTAATTAAAAACCACTAACTTTTTCACACTTGCCTAGACACTACAAAAGTAATGCGGATAAGCGATAGATTACCCACGACCTTCCTCTGTCCTTATTGAGCGCGACAGTCCTTAGTGTCTGGTCTAGATATTTTTTAAATTAATGAAGGGTTGATTTAGATGCTCGGTTTGTGATTTGTGGGGCTTAGGAAGGGTGATGAAATCCCCACCTAATCTTGATTTGGTCTTTGCCCCCTTAAAGTCCGTATTAAAATATGCAAAACAAAACCAATCACAAAACTTTTGCTAAAAGATTTTTGAGCGGCGCTATTTTGCAAAGAATCCTGCAGAAAATAGATTTTATTGGATTTGAGAGGAGAGAGAGAGAGGTTAGAATCTTACCAGAGAAGACTGAAGCCCTAAGTCTCCTATCTCACCGCGATTCCGCCGCCGATGTGGTGTTCCGGCCGCGGATCTGCCGCAAGAAGGAAAGATCTGTTAATGAAATTTTCTCTGTTCCCTTCTGTGCTCCTCTGGATCTCTAAGAATGTCTTTGTCTTCTGTTTCCAAGTCTGTGACTCCAGATTTCCTCGCAAAATTCACACAATAATCGTTAAATATGCAATTTGCATTTTGTTTTAATTATGATATGGATCGTATAAGAATTCAACACAAATAGTAAGAATAAAAAATTACGCACGTATCCCCGGCAACGGCGCCATTTGATTGATGCGAAAGAGTGTTTTGTAGTGTAACCGCAATCAATAACGGTGTCGCGTGTAGCTAGACCGAGATGAGTACGGGTCGTCCTCTGGGAAACGTGGAACCTTTTACTCTTACTTTAGATGTGTTGAGAAAGAGAGGAGGGATAAAGAATGTTGAAGAATGGTTGTAGGATCTAGATCTACGTTAAACACTAATGTAAAATATAGATCTAGATAACTACGGAGGTAAGTTTGTAGAAGAAGAGGGCTTGTAGGGTTCCTTAGGATTTAGTAGTTATGGATGATTAATTAAAAATTACTCTTTTTATCCTTTAATAGATTTAAAACTAGAACGACAATGATGCATGTAGATTAGGGTTTCTGGAGAGAAAAAGGAATCTCACTCTTAACGCCTATCTCGACACGGAACTCCGTTCATATCTAGCCTTTACCAAAACAATCATTAATCTAATCTCTAATCGCGGTCGAGACTACCAATGAATTGGTAGTGTGACCGATTAGGATGTTAATGATTCTTTTGATAAAGTTTATAAACTTTATAGGACTTAAAAAGAGTTTAAAGATCTTCATCATCCATTAGCCTACCCTAATCCTACGAACCCTAACAAGCGGAGAATTACTCGCGCATGTTGGGATAAGAAGAGATAGAAATCATGAAGAAAATAAAATGCAATAAACTACCTTTATTAATCAACAAGATCAAGTACACTTTGATTCCTTAGAAAATGATTACAAATACTAGTTTGCTTCTCGATCTCTTCTAAGGAGGTAGATGAACCGTTGATGATCAGCTTGGATGTGTGAGCCGTCTTGGACTTCATGATCTCGTCAGCTTGATGATTTTTCCAAGAGGCTCTCGGTCTTTATTTATAGTCCCAAAGCCAGAACTTTAGCTTCCAAATTAGGAAGGTAACTGTAAAGAATCTCCTAAAAATTTTGCATCTTCTAACTCCCCTACTGAGGCATTATCTTTGTGACATTTGGCGATCCTTGGAACTTTTGTAACTTGGAAATCTTCTTGTAGTTGCTGCCAGACTTGATTTCTAAGTTTTGATTTCTTAATTAGGCAGGTTTGCTTTAACAACTTGATTTCCTTGATTTTAGACCTGAAAATTCTGCACAACAACTCAAATAATATATAGTAGAGTTAAGATTTGGTCAATAATATTATTTGCATTCATTTTCCTACCAAATTCTAATTATATTATATTAACACATGGAAAATATTATTTTTACAGATAAACCCTCATATGTATGATATATTATATTAAAGACCTTTTTAAATATGGAAATAGTAGGAAAAATGTAATAACAAATATGCAGTTTTATCAACTGAACAGTACTCGTACTATATTCTGTTTACTTATGACTTCGCTAGTTCTTAGACATATGTTTCGTAGAAATGCAAGGTCCAAGTTTTGAGAAGTTATAGGTATAAGAATAAAGTAGAGAACCAGGCATTGCAAGTATCAGGATTCTTCAAGGTGATCGAAGATGTAGATATTTGTGTATGGTATTCAGTTGATAGTAATGATTATGAGAACTTGCTTCTCTTTCAGGTTACTCATAATTGGATGTATTCCAAAGTTGAGTAATGCTGATCGGCCTCTCCCCATTTAGTTGACATGCACTGGAGACAGCTGTATGATTTGAATCTAGTTCTAATTAAATCAGTGCCTCTTTTTCTATATTGGATATAGAATAGTTCATATCTTAACATTGTTAAAGTACGGGGAGTTGTCCGGCTTATGCTCAAAACCAGATTCTGGATAACTCAAGGCATGTTTCTATAATGGCTGTTTGTGGGTTGATCCGGGCTATGACGAGGGTCGACTTTCTACCATCTGGAAGATCAATAGTGATATTGTTCTTGACTTGACACAGTTTTAGTAAAATGGATTTTTCATAAAACAGTAGTGGGAGTATGGTAGAACTGGAAGTGATTCCAGAACCGCAAACGATTACTGAAAATTTGATAAGAACCTAAAGATTGAATCTGGTTTGACATTCGATTGGCCACTCCGCAGATATGGTGGGTAACCTCAGGCACTCGAGAGGTACCTCGGTATGCTTAAAGACGGTGACAGGAAGGTTCTTATTTACCCAGACTTGCCATTACTGTTGTTCCAGACTGTGAGACCCGGCAGGAGGATGAGTATAGCGTCATTCTAAACTATCTTTAGAAGTGTACGTGTATATGACTCTGCCAGAGGGTTGTCGTAGTCAGTGGGATCAGCGGAAGCATAGTGGACAAGTAGCTTATGTCTATTTATAGACTGAAGTAGATATAGCGGAGATAGATCATCTATTTCTGATGTGACAGTCATAGGTTTGACTTCATCAGAATAGAGGATGGATCTGTTGAGAAGGTAGTAGGGTGTGATGTCCTGGTATTTGGATGACATACACAGAGTAGGAAGTGAAATTCCTATACTACGATCGGTTATACTTTGGTTGTCACACAGTGGTTTCTCCACATAGGACATGGATATTATATCAGATATTCTGGTTACTAGATCTATGGTTTTAGATCTAGATTTGGGTAGTTTCCAATCTTGGTACTTAGACAGCATTCTAAAGGTGTTTAAGAATGGACGACTCCTGGCACGGAGGTGTACCTGCAGGTGATGGAGTCACCCTCTCTAAAGGTGTCTTACAGACTAAAGGGGAGAGGGATGCGCATGATTGGCAGATCACATGCTTAGGCAACTGAGTCAATCATGAGTTGTCAAGTACCACACCAGATGTTGTTTTTGCAGTAGATGCAATAAGTTGATATTAATTCTATCCTGGAGAAACGTTCGGAAGCAGTTTTAGAACATAAGTGGATGCTCTAGGGATATGATAACGACAGCATTTTTTCGGGGGACGGTTATCATTCCAGGCTTCCAAGATCACCTGGATGACAGAGTGACTGTCAGAGTTGTAGTTTTCCCTCTGACGAGGGGCAGTAGTTTGGACAGGAGGTCCAAGCGGATACTGAGAGAGGCATGGCTCAGGATACTGATTAAGTTCAGTTGACGATACAGTCTAAGAAGTTTGGATTTGGAGTTCATTTATGAGCTAGGTCCCATCAGATATCCAGACATATTCTAAGACAGGTATTGCTCATTTCGGGAGATGGCTTTCTCCGCGAACTTGAGAAAAAGAGATACATAGAAAGAAACATCAGGGCGGATCCACTCACTGAGGCTATTCCTCGAACGCAATAGTTTCGCAAACGGGCTTTGTGAAACTGATTAGTAGAGAAGTTGGGTGTTCGGTATCACACGGGCTGTGAGTATGCGACATCGCAATAATTAGCCTTGAGTGCAAGTGGGAGATTGTTGGATATAGTGCCCTCAGAGTCAATTATTGGATCATAGGCACGTGATTGCAATGATTGAGTGAGGACCTATGCCGGTAGGATAGTCTTACTCGAGATGATAGTATGCTATCTGCTTTATCTTTATCATCGTGTACAGCTTTAGGTGACATTACATATGACTATTACACATTGATAGAGCTCTTAGGATTCTTGCTTGACTACCAGAAATATGACGGCGATCATATACGTGAGAGTTGGGTAGTCTATAAGCACATCCTTAAAAAGGTCCCTAGTCGTGGGTATTTTCGAGACAGGGCATCGATACTCCGGAGTAGACTAGTGTATACAGTCGAGACCCCGACGAGGGGTGGTGGCCGGTCTCACAAGCCATTGGTGTCAGTTGGATCATCTAAGATATATACAGGTGCTCATTGGGTTATGAGTACACCGGACAGGACTCGCCGGGAACATGTTAGTTGGTATTATACCCGACGTCAGATAGCAGTTCCCTGGTAACATGTGTACAGGTTAGTTCATCGACCTGAGATCGTCATTTGTCTCGTGTGAGTTTCCACTGTGCTTTGATTACTACCCTACCATGGCTCAAAGGAGTCATGCAAACAGGTTTTAGTTGGGTACAGTCCCGAGCCACATGGAGGCAGTGAGCGGATCGGCAGGGGTTCGTCTCTCCCGGTATTGGGGGTGAGATCGCGCTGTGTCTAGGAGAGCCATTACACGAAGTCCTTGGCCAAGGTAGGAGATTTAATGGTAGGTATTCCAGTAGTATCTCAGGGTGTTCTGGGCTACACTCCGACACGACTTGTACCGCTTTTGGGGGTCTGACTTTTACAAAGGCCCTAAGCCCGCCATGCGATGCTCATAGACGAACGGACCGGACTGTACGGATATTGTCACTGATAGGCTCAATAGGGTGTCAGGATGAGTTCGTTCATCGAACTCCCTTTTGGTCAATACCTAGTAGCCCGTTACGTACGGCTAGTACCTCTGACGTGCTAGTGGTTAAATCCACAGCCAATGTATTGACGAGTCTTTAGAGTCCCCCACAGACAGTTTCTCTTGTTTCGGGCGAAATGTTGTAGAGCCCGTATGATATATGGCAGGGTTCGATCATATACGTGCGGTATTGCACGGATCATGATCGGACGGATCATACTAATGGGCTTTGGTTTAAGCCGGATCGTATGTTGGATATATGTAAGCCCTAGAGGCCATTATATGATAGTGGATGTATTTATACATGTATATATATATTCAGTGTACATTCTTGCTCGACATGATAGTATGCTATCTGGTTCTTCTTTATCTGACATGTTGATATTGATCATGCTTTTATTGATTCATACATGTTGATAAAGCCCTGAGGATATAGGCTTGACTACTGTGATTATGATAGAGATCATACTAGTGGGACATCTGTAGTTTATAAGCATATCCTGGAATGTCCCTAGTCGTAGGTGTATCGAGACGGGGTATCGATATACCAGAGTAGACTAGCGTATATGATACTAGACCCATACGATGGGCGATGGATGTTCCCACATTCATCGATATTTGACATCGAGATCGTATACGGGTGCTCAGTGGTGACTGGGTACACTGGACGGACCCACCGAGAACTCCAATATGGAATTATATCTATCGTCGGATAGCAGTTCTCAGGTGATACTGGTGCAGGTTAGTCTGTAGACCCGAGATCATCATAGAGTCTTATGTGTTCTCCCACTGTACTTTGATTACCACCCTACCACGGCTCTACTGAGTTGTGCAAACAGGTGGCCATTGGGTACAGTCCCGAGACACACGAAGGCGATGAGCGATAGGAGGGGTTTTTTCTCTTCCGGTATTGGGAGTTGATGCTGTGCTGTGCTCGACTGGCTATATCAGTAAGTCCCTGGCCAGGGCTGTTGAGATTTACTGATAAGTGTTATCAGTAGTTTCTCGATCTGTTATACACCATTCATCGGCATGACTTATTGAGTTATTGGGGTCGACATTAGCATCCCTAGACTCGATATGCAGCATATCTGACGAAGAGACCGGACTGTACGGTGGTGTTACCGGTTGGCTCGACGGGAGTTGTGACAGGCTCGCTTGTTTTCTTCTGATCGCTCAATACCCGGGTGGCCGTTACGTTTAGCTGACCGCTTGCGGCTTGTAAGTATTTGATATGATCATTGCATACTGCCGGCGTATTGACGAGTCTTAGAGTCCCACAATGAAGTTTCCTGGCTCAGGCGAAAAGATGTGGTGTGTATATGAGATATGCGCGGGGACCCGATTAAATATGGATATATGATACCGTATATTAATCGGGCATTTTCTATTGGTCGGGTCGTATGCGATATGACCGGTTTGCAAAATCTAGTGTTGATTTAACAAATGACTTTTAGATTAATTCTTTAGTTAAAATCTTTTTCTATTTTTGTATGCATGCATGTATGCACATGATGATGTGCATGGATACATTCATACATACATTGTATCATGGTTGTTGATACATATTTGGTGGCAATGCAAGACTTACATTGTAGATATTATCTATATATTTATCATTTTGAAAAAGAGAAAGGATAATTCGCACAAGGTTTATACTTATCATCTTTGACCATATTTCAACCACCATTTAACCTTGAGTTAATTATCCATTTGTCTTTTAACCCATTTGATAAAAATCTAGATGATTCTAACCATGGTTGAAGTGAGAAGGATTAATATAGATTAATCCTTTTTCTCATTTCAATTATTCACTATCATAACTTTTCTTTTGTGAGAAAGCTTAGCCACCATCTTCTTCTTCCTCTCTTGATAATTTGCTTGAGTGAGGTTGATAAAAAGAAAGAGTTTTGATTATAGAATACAAACCACATCATCATACTACACACATCTAGCCCATTTGTGTAGGGTGTTTGCTCTACTTCATTCACATATCGAGTAAAGCAAGGAGCTTTGGGCAAAGGAGCTTCGGGTGGATCGTCGTGGACCTAGAGGATCTCAAACGAACCTTTTTCCAACCCTCAAGTAGCCAAGGAGTCTAGCGTAGGGAGCTACAAAGGTTGTACTCTCAAAACCCTAGCTTTTTCTACTTGTGATGACGCTAATATAATAAAACCCTAAATTTTTAGTGATGATTCTTTGTATGTTTACTTAGCACCTTAAAATTTTGATTTTGACACATGTGATGCTTCCAAACCCTTCATGAGGTGCTAGGTAAACCTAACAATGGTATCAGAGCCAAGCTAGAGCTTTAGGCGACGTTTTAGCGAAGTTAAAACTCCGATCGAACCAAAAATACGGATTTTTTAACACTCTCTGGACAATTTTTGAAACTGTGTTATTTTCAGAATTAAAAATACTTAAAAAATTCAGCAGGGAATTCTAAGAACTTCTGTAAAAAACGAAGCCATAAGCCGTACAAGCCGCCGCGGAATCACGGCCATACCTTGCTTGGGCCGCGGCTCCGCGGCTGTACAGATGCTTTATGGCCTCGTTTTTGTACAGTAGTCTTCTTACCTGTTTGTAGATATTTTTGGGTATTTTTAATATGATTCAAGTGTTGAATGTTCTAAGGATTGTTTTGGATTCGGTGATTCGATCGGAATTTTAATTTCGTGTCTTTTTCGGATAATTGAGAAAGTATTAAAATGTTCGAACGAATATCATTAACTCACTTTTTCCGGCACGAAAAACTTTCAAGTGTTGATTTTTTCTTGGGTTTAAATCTTTCGGAAATAGTGCAAGTTAAGTGGTGAACCCTCTAGAAGAACACAAACCTTAACTCGATTATGTGACCATCTGAACTGCCTCTGAACCTCAGGGTTTGAGGTAGTACGGCGCGCCACATGTGAGGCGTTGGCTTGACCCTTCTACGGCTGGACCGCTGCTACTATGACACATTCCGGGATTTTTGTACTCTGCTCAAGTGTTGAGCTTTATGAAATTTTGGGTATTTGATCACTCGTTCGAAAACTTTAATACTGTCTATCTATCTGGAATGTGATACAATATGTGGAACTCATATAGTTAGGCATGAAATGCGAAGTATGTGATATTTCGGATTTACGATTGTTAGTTATATGTATGCCCTAGAGGCCATTACTATACATAGGCTATATATTGTAGTGGATGCTTGGACATATATAGGGAGGACTTTCTTGCTCGACATGATAGGATGCTATCTGGTTGCTCTTTACCTTAACGTGTACACTGATTGTCTCTCTGTTACATATTGGTAAAGCCCTTAGGATGTGTACTTGACTACCTGGACTATGATGCTGATCATACTAGTGGGGACAGGGTAGTCCATAAGTACATCCTTCAAGGTCCCTAGTCGTGGGTATATCGAGACGGGGCATCGATATACCAGAGTAGACTAGCGTATACCTTCTCGACCCATACAGATGGGCGATGGATGATCCCATATCCACTGGTGTTTGACATCAGAGATGATATGCGGGTGCTCAGTGGAGACTGGGTACACTGGACGGACTCGCCGAGAACTCCCAGATGGTATTATACCTTACGTCAGATGGCAGTTCTCTGGTGACACTGGTACAGAGTAGTCTGTTGACCCGAGATCGTCATAGAGTCTTGTGTGGTTCCCACTGTGCTTTGATTTCCACCTTACCACGTCCAAGAGGGCGTGCAAAACGGTGGCTTTTGGGTACAGTCCCGAATCACATGGAGGCAATGAGCGATAGGAGGGGATTCGTCTCTCCCGGTATAGGGAGTTGATGTTGCGCTGTGTTCGATTGGCTATAACCGGAAATCCCTGGCCAGGGTTGCTGAGATTTACTGGTAAGTGTTACCAGTAGTTTCTCGAAATATTATAGACCTCATATCAACACGACTTATCGAGCTATTGGGGTCTGACGTTTACCACCCCTAGGCGAGATATGCGACATATCAGACGACGAGACCGGACTGTACGGTAAGTGTTACTGGTTGGATTCACAGGTGTATGAGCGGGTTTGCTCGTCGATCTTCTGATCGCTCAATACCCGGGTGGCCGTTACGTTTAGCAGACCGCTTGCGGCTTGTGGGTGTTTGATATGATCATCACCTGCTGCCAGCGTATTGACGAGTCTTTAGAGTCCTACACAGAGGTTTCCTGGCTCAAGCGAAACGAAATAGGAGCGCATATGAGATATGTGTGGGACCGAGAATAATGCGTGTATGTGATACCGTATTGTATTCTCGTGATGAATGTATCGATTGGTTGTATGCGATATAACCTAGTTATCGAATCAAGGATTGATTCGATATGCCGATACATTGGATATTAGTCGGTTATATGCGATATGACCGGATCGTTAAATCAAGTGTTGATTTAATGATTTAATGTATAATTATATATTTGATATATTACTTTGCATTAACTAATATTTGTTCACTTTAAATGGATTTTCTCACTTGATGTACACAAGTTGTATATGTGATATACTTTTGTGCACATGTTTGTATCATGTTTGATGATACATGCTTACTTGAGTTTGTGTAAAGATTAAACGATGGTTATTTAAATGGTTAGGGTTTTGATTTTCATATCTATCTATTTATTTATTTATTATGGAAAAGATGAAGAGAAATGGTGGCTTTCTTTGTTTGTTATTGAAGCTTCATGAAGCTTTGACTAAGTGACCATTTTTGTCTTCATGCTTAACCCTAACCATTCACCTAACCCTAGTTTACTCTCTACACTTGACCATGGTTAGTGTATGATAAGTATTGTTTTTAATTTCTTTTTAAAAAAAACACTTATCATATTCTATCATATTCTTTCTTCTTCTTCTTCATCTTCAACATGAAGAAAGCTTGCCTCCATCAATGGCAACTAGTGAAAAAGAGTGAGAAATCCAATTCTAAAGTGAACCCATTTCCTATTTCTTCATCCTCTACCACTTGCCAAGTAGTATAGGGTGTTTTCTTCCCAAGTTTCATGACTTGGTGAAGTGGGAGCTTGATCTTGTGATGCCTCGACGTAGATCATCTTCGGCATCGAAGTCGACGACCTAGCCCGCCCATTTCTCCGATGAAGCCGACGCTAGAGTCCGAGATTCGATTTAGACAGCAAGGAGACTTCATCATGGAGCTATGGAGGTGGAGGACCGGATCTACAAAGGTTGTATTTCCATTCCCTTAGTTAAGTTGTTAACTAGTTGCATGTTTCGCCTAAAATCTAGTTAACGATCCGTATTAGGGTTTCTCGGCACTTGTAGTTTTTGAAATTGGCATGGTTGATGCCTTGTGAGACCTCATTAGTGTGCCTAGAAACCCTACAGTGGTATCAGAGCCTAGCTAGAGCCTTAGGCGAAGCGTAGACGGAGTTTGAAGTCCGATCGAACCAAAACCCTAACCCGAAAATGCTCTCTGGACTTTTTTCAAAAACTGGGTTTTTTCCAGATTAAAAATGCTTAAAAAATTCAGCAGGAAGTTCTAAGAATTACGATGCAAAATTGGCCAAATGATACCTCCAAATCGCGGCGGAACCGCCGCAGAAGCCTGGCTTCTGCGGCGGTTCCGCGGCCAATTGATGACATCAGCCAACCATTTTTGCACAGTAATTCCTCTTTTATGGTGCTGGATTTTCTGGAAATTTTTAATATTTATTCAAGAGTTGAATATTCTGGGTTGTTTTGGGGATTCGATTATTTGATCGGATTATCAAACTTTGTCTAGGTGTTTTCCGGATAATTTTTGAATATGTTAAAAAGTTCGGCCGGATATAAATACCCAATTTTTCCCTGTCGGGAAATTTCCAAGTGTTGGATTTTTCCGTGGTTTAAAGACGTTCTAAGTAGTGCAAGTAACGCGATGGACCCTCTAGAAGACAACAAACCTTAACTCGATTATGTGACCGTCTTGAACTGCCTTTTGAACCTTAGGGTTTGGGGCAGTACGGTGTGCCACATGTGAGGCGTTGGCTTGACCCTTCTACGGCTGGACCATTGGTACTGAGGCATGAAGTGAATGTTTTTAAACTTGTTTCATGTATTGAGCTGTTTCGGGAAAACTTGGGTGTTTGAATGTTCGATCGGAAAGTTTAATATTTTCTATTTATCCGGAATGTGATACAATAATTGGAATTCACAAGTTGTTACGAGATAACTGAATGAATGTTATAAACATAGCAGTTTAGTCTCACTTGATTGGTTGCCACGGAATTTTGATGTGATCAAAAGTCCATCGCAATCACGTAGCGTACGCGGATACTCGCCGATAAACTTAATAGACAGCTACACCCCTTAGCCCTGACCAAGTGACTATAGGAGAACCCCGTCGCCGAAAGCATCCGTTCGGGTGCTCGCGGCAGCGGTGTTCCGCCTTGGTGCACTTCGTCGACGGCATCGGGGGTGCGGCCGTCTACTAAAGTTTGCGACGAGCATTCGATCAAAATATCGGGAATCTTGTTGAATTGCCCGACTTGATATTGAAAAGTGTTTTCGATAATGAGACTAAAATGCGGGGTTTATAATTGTTAGGCATGCGATGTCTAAGGAATTTATTTGATTAGGCATGCGATGTCTATGTAGGTTGCGGATTCCAACTGTTGTAGTTTTACACTTTCTTTTCTGTGACCGTAAGTGTAATATGTGATATCGCCGGTTTCGTTGCTATATGCCAACGACAATTGGGATGCGCATATTTACTTACGTTGATGACATGTGATGTTATGTGTTGCTGGATATGTTATATTGGATCGTCGTGTTTGAATAGCCGGGGTTTTTTATATGAGATGAGTGTTTTTCATTTTCATTCATGTAAAAACTTGTATGTAATATTCTTTTATTGGGGCACTTCCAGGTTGCGGAAGATGTCACCCTTTGTATATTATTTACTTTTCCGCACTAGGATAGACCCAAGGAGGGGAGCACAAGTAACTGGGTTCTAGGGTCCAGTGGGAGACCATCTCGAGGAGTCGAGTCCAGGTCTCCTAACCCTAGAATTGGTAGGGTTGCTTGCCGCTCTCGTAGGGGTCTAGGGGTGTGGGTTTGGCTATTCATCGCGACCATGGAATCCGTGTTTTATACTGGCTCGTATTAAAAACACGGACGTCCTAGTATATCCAATATTTCATATGTTTCTTCTGCTGCGATATATGTGATGTGATCATGTGATGTTCTAAGATAGATACAGTATATAGTATATATGATATATTATATAGGCGTTACTTATGTTTTACACCCGCGCTAGCCCTGCCCTGCTCTGCCGTTAGTTACCTAACCTAACGGTGCACGAGGGGACATCGAGGCGAATGCGGATGGCATAAGTGTACGTCGTATTTATCTATGATGTTTAGATACTTAAATGATGGGACTTCATTAATGAGATTAATAAAATAAAAGAAACCTAAGATGTTGTAGAATCGAATTTCAAAATAAAACAGGTAGCTATAGTTCTTGCTTTGCACAGAGGTATATGTGATATATCCTGCACCTTATTCGATGAGGAAAGGAACGAGATCCCTTCACCGGGAGTGACTCCTTTAGCAATAACTGGCCGATGCTACAACTCTCGGTTTGTTTTTTGATTGCTTCTATAGTTTCAGTGATATATATGATATATTCCGCACCTCATTCGACGAGGAAAGGACCGACGATCCCTTCACCGGGAGTGACTCCTTTAGCAAAACTAGAAAAGCTTCAAAAACACTCCATTTTAAAATCATTCGATTCTACAACGATATCAAGTTCATTACGCAATAGTTTTTCAGAAAAACCTGTCGTAGCCCTCCGTCATTTCAGATAAGTTGCATATAGTATTCGTGCTACATTTGTTGGCTTTCGTCAAGGTGTAGTGTGCGGTAGCTATGTGCTGCTTATCTGCTGCATATGATGCGGCTGGATTAGGGTAGTCGTACGGCTTTGTTGTCTTTCGTCAAGGGTCGTGCGGGTGGGTTTAATTCAGTCAAGAAATGTACGGGTTGAACTTGACTAGCGGGCTGTGGTTTGTTGGCTTTCGTCAAGGTCATAGCACGCTAGGGGCAAAAGCATTATCGGGAATTTCAAGTGTTGAAATTTGCAATGAGATTGCATAACTTCTATGAGATAGTTGGATCCCGATACCCGCTGCGAGTAAGAGTTACTCCTGGGAGAGTTTTACACATTACAACTAGCCGATCAAGTAGGTGTCTAGAAAGGTGTCAACGGGGTTACGCCTCTGGGAAAACGAGGTTTACATTAATTAGGTTCGTGCGAAAGCACGGGGGACCTCCCTCAAAGTACCGACACTGGCCTGGCTGAAAGATTGGCGAACTTGTAGCGTGTAATTAATCCCGGCTAGTCTTTTCTTTTAGGGTTTGAAGGAAGATTTGATAAAAACAGTGGGAGCCATCCTGATTAGATAAAAGAATAACCAATCTATTCTTGCAAGAGCGCACGCTGAGTGTTTTCTTCTCTCTCTCTCCAGGTAGCGACCATATCACGCCTTAATCAAGATAATAATACGGATATATTGACCGAACCCGCTTGTTATACTGAGCTGGGGAACGTTGGTCCCACTCCAACTTATAATTGTTATAAGACAGAGCAGGAAATTGGGGATTACCAGAATTCCCGTGCCGCCCAAACGAAGTAAGTGCTTGCTGACGCATCATCTTCGGGTGTGTTCATTATATAGAACTGTTTCTCAGTGACCTTTACGTCCTGGGTATATGATACCGGATCAGGATCCCGCATATGTAATATGTTACATGGGCTACAGATAGGTAAAGAACTGAGAACGGGTGATAAGTTTCATGAGGCAGAAAATGGGGCAAGAGTTGCAGTCAAGTCTGTTGGTCACTGTCACCTTGTATTACCAATACATTGATTCTGAACGAATGTTATTAGATACCGAACCTGATATACAAAATCATATCAGTCTCTTTATCGGTAAAGAAATGATAAAATTTTGTATTGTTGGATAATGTTTTGAACATTTCCTATATCAAAAGTTGATCGGTTCAGGCACGTTATCTAAAAGCATTGATGTTCTAAATCAAACTACAGTTCTTAGTATACAGAACACACACAAGAGGAAGAGTTCAGAAATGAACAGATCCTTCTTGAGGTATTGTAGACTAGGTCATATCAATGCGACCCGACTAGCTAAGTTGCACATAGATGCATATTTAAAATCTGTTTGAATTTATATCTTATGAAACTTGCCAGTCATGTCACAAAGATACGATGACCATAGCTCTGTTTACTGGAAACAGAGAAAGAGTTAGTAAACTCTTGGGATGATACAAGTTGATGTATGTAAGGTCCCCTGTCTACATATGCCAGGACTTGTTCTTTGTACTTCGTTATATTCTCTGATAATCTCTCAAGATTCAGACATATGTTCCTGTTGAAACACAAGTCCGAACCTTTTGAGATATTCACAGAATATGATTTAGAAGTAGAAAACCAAAACACGGGTATAAGTATTATGTCTTTTGATGAGATCGAGGAGGAGAATACTTGAGCACGGAAATCTTGGATTATTCTATAGGAGAATGAGATTCTCTCTCAGCATTACTCCTCCGTATACACCATAGCACGATGGTATATCGGGACGGAGCAATAGCACCCTATGTGATATGGTGTGCTCTATGATGAGTACTACTGTGTTTCCTATTTCCTTTTGGGAGTTATGCACTTGAGAAGCTGCATACCAATTGAATTGGGTTCCAATCAAATCAGTTGCCTACCGCTTCATATGTGATATGGAAAGGGAAGAGCCCATATCTTAAGTTGGTTAAGATTTGGGGTTGTCCGGGCTATGTCTAAAAGCATAATCCGGACAAGCTCGAGGCAAGGTCTGTTATGTACAACTGGAAAGGTTCCAGCTATACAAACAACAGCAGATGATTTGGTAGAACCAAAGGATTCAGTAGATTCCAACGAACCTCAGCCTCTCCACCGATCTAGTAGGGTTCCTCACCCACCTGAGAGATATTTCGGTTTCTCTATGACAGTGGGAGCGAGGATTGCATCATGAGATGATAACCCAACTAGTTTTGAGCTGGCCATCAGGAGTGAGACTCTGTAAGAATGGCTGGATTCTTAGTGATCTGAGATGGAATCCTTATACACCAACAAAGTATGGACTTTAGTTGCTTTATCTGAAGGGTTAAATCCCCATCAGGAGCAAGTATATCTTGAGAAGATTACTTGGTGTACATGGAAAAGTTGAAACATTCAAAGCTAGACTTGTTAAAGGTTTGCATCATTAACCAGGTGTGGATCATGATGAAACTTTTTCTATAAATCTATGCTTAAGTCCATCCAGATCCTACTTGCCACGGCTACAGACCATGACAACGATATCTGGTGGTTGGGTGTCATGACTGCTTTTCTAAATGATGTTTTAGAAGAGAGCGTCTATAAGTACACAGCCAGAGGGCTTCGTAGACAGTGGGAGCAGCGGAAACGTGTGCAAGAAGCTTTATAGGATAAAGCAGACATCGCGGAGTTGGAACATCTGTTTTGATGTGTTAGTCAAAGAGTTTGACATCATCAAAATGGTAGATAAACCTTGTATAAACAAAAAGGTAGTAGGGAGTATAGTGACGATCCTCGTAGAGTACGTGGATGACATGCTCTTGATAGGGAAGGAGTTTCCTATGCTACGCTCGGTCAATCTCCGCTTATCACAACGATTCTCCAAATAGGATCAAAGTGATACCTCCTAAATCCTGGGTTTTGGATCTATGAGATAGATCTAATTGGATGTTAGGATTCTCACTAGTTGTAGTGAGATGGTATCAACCGATCCTGGGGAGAATCACTGGAAGGGTTCCAGGGTGATAAAGACGACTGAAAATCAGTCGCAGGCATTGTCTTTACGCTCAGTAAAGGGACGGTATGTTGGAAGAGTTCCAAGCTAGATACCGTGGCATACTAGACGATAAAGGCTCGATACATCGCTACTTAAGATGCTACCAAAGAGGCAGTCTGGATGTATATTGGTTCATGAGATGAACTATGTTCCAACCATTGTGAGACAATGGAGTTGTGGCTTATGCCAAGGAACGCCGGTCCCATCAGCGATCAAGACATATTCTAAGGCAGTATCACCTGATCATGGAGATGGTTGATCTCCAAGGAGATCGAGGTTAGGAGTGTAGACTCAGAGAACAACACGGCGGATCACTCACAAAGGCCTTTTTCTAGAGAGAGACTTTTATGGGATGGTTGAGTATGAGATACTGCAACCACTGCTATTAGATGGCCCTAGTGCAAGTGGGAGATTGTTAGTTATATGTATGCCCTTGAGGCCATTACTATACATAGGATGTATATTGTAGTGGATGCTTGGACATATATAGGGAGGACTTTCTTGCTCGACATGATATTATGCTATCTGGTTGCTCTTTACCTTAACGTGTACACTGATTGTCTCTCTGTTACATGTTGGTAAAGCCCTTAGGATGTGTACTTGACTACCTGGACTTTGATGCGGATCATACTAGTGGGGACAGGGTAGTCCATAAGTACATCCTTTAAGGTCCCTAGTCGTGGGTATATCGAGACGGGGCATCGATATACCAGAGTAGACTAGCGTATACCTTCTCGACCCATACAGATGGGCGATGGATGATCCCATATCCATTGGTGTTTGACATCAGAGATGATATGCGGGTTCTCAGTGGAGACTGGGTACACTGGACAGACTCGCCGAGAACTCCCAGATGGTTTTATACCTTACGTCAGGTGGCAGTTCTCTGGTGACACTGGTACAGAGTAGTCTGTTGACCCGAGATCGTCATAGAGTCTTGTGTGGTTCCCACTGTGCTTTGATTTCCACCGTACCACATCCAAGAGGGCGTGCAAAACGGTGGCTTTTGGGTACAGTCCCGAATCACATGGAGGCAATGAGCGATAGGAGGGGATTCGTCTCTCCCGGTATAGGGAGTTGATGTTGCACTGTGTTCGATTGGCTATAACCGGAAATCCCTGGCCAGGGTTGCTGAGATTTACTGGTAAGTGTTACCAGTAGTTTCTCGAAATGTTATAGACCTCATATCAACACGACTTATCGAGCTATTGGGGTCTGACGTTTACCACCCCTAGGCAAGATATGCGACATATCAGACGACGAGACCGGACTGTACGATAAGTGTTACTGGTTGGATTCACAGGTGTATGAGCGGGCTTGCTCGTCGATCTTCTGATCGCTCAATACCCGGGTGGCCGTTACGTTTAGCAGACCGCTTGCGTCTTATGGGTGTTTGATATGATCATCACCTGCTGCCGGCGTATTGACGAGTCTTTAGAGTCCTACACAGAGGTTTCCTGGCTCAAGCGAAACGAAATAGGAGCGCATATGAGATATGTGTGGGACCGAGAATAATGCGTGTATGTGATACCGTATTGTATTCTCGTGATGAATGTATCGATTGGTTGTATGCGATATAACCTAGTTATCGAATCAAGGATTGATTCGATATGCCGATACATTGGATATTAGTCGGTTATATGCGATATGACCGGATCGTTAAATCAAGTGTTGATTTAATGATTTAATGTATAATTATATATTTGATATATTACTTTGCATTAACTAATATTTTTTCACTTTAAATGGATTTTCTCACTTGATGTACACAAGTTGTTTATGTGATATACTTTTGTGCACATGTTTGTATCATATTTGATGATACATGCTTACTTGAGTTTGTGTAAAGATTAAACCATGGTTATTTAAATGGTTAGGGTTTTGATTTTCATATCTATTTATTTATTTATTTATTATGGAAAAGATGAAGAGAAATGGTGGCTTTCTTTGTTTGTTATTGAAGCTTCATGAAGCTTTGACTAAGTGACCATTTTTGTCTTCATGCTTAACCCTAACCATTCACCTAACCCTAGTTTACTCTCTACACTTGACCATGGTTAGTGTATGATAAGTATTGTTTTTATTTTCTTTTTAAAAAAAAAACACTTATCATATTCTATCATATTCTTTCTTCTTCTTCTTCATCTTCAACATGAAGAAAGCTTGCCTCCATCAATGGCAACTAGTGAAAAAGAGTGAGAAATCCAATTCTAAAGTGAACCCACTTCCTATTTCTTCATCCTCTACCACTTGCCACGTAGTATAGGGTGTTTTCTTCACAAGTTTCATGACTTGGTGAAGTGGGAGCTTGATCTTGTGATGCCTCGACGTAGATCATCTTCGGCATCGAAGTCGACGACCTAGCCCGCCCATTTCTCCGATGAAGCCGACGCTAGAGTCCGAGATTCAATTTGGACAGCAAGGAGACTTCATCATGGAGCTATGGAGGTGGAGGACCGGATCTACAAAGGTTGTATTTCCGTTCCCTTAGTTAAGTTGTTAACTAGTTGCATGTTTCGCCTAAAATCTAGTTAACGATCCGTATTAGGGTTTCTCGGCACTTGTAGTTTTTGAAATTGGCATGGTTGATGCCTTGTGAGACCTCATTAGTGTGTCTAAGAACCCTACAACGATGTCTAAAGAGAATGTGGATTCCAAATATTGTAGTTTTACACTTTCTTTTCTGTGACCGTAAGTGTAGTATGTAGTGGTATTGCCGATTTTCGTTGCTATACATCAATGACGATCGGTGTATACATACTTACTTATGTTGATGATATGAGATATTATGTGTTGCTGAGATATGATGTGCAGGATTGTCGCGATTGAATAGCCAGGGTTTTTTTTTTGTGAGATGAGAGTTTTATTTTCATTCATATAAAATTCAAATGTAATGTAATATTCTTTTATTTGGGGCACTTCCGGTTTGAGCTTGATGTCACCAGTGTTGTATATTATTTACTTTTCTGCATTAGGATTGTCACGTCCCGAAAATATGGAACATGACCGGCACTTAAACTACGAAACGTCTCGAGGCGTACGTAATCTAAGTAAGCCGAAAACCCAGAAAACCAAAACAAGAAAAGTAGTAGAGTGAAGGAAAACCAATTTAAATCAAATAGTTTTAATAGCATAAGCCGAATTATGCGTTTTTAAAAAAAAACATCAAATATTTCCTGAAAATTTCGGCAGAGTCTCCTTTGTAAATACTGGCCCCCAAACGGGATACAACATGAATAGTATACGAAATCAATAAAAGGCATCCCCAAGCGGGAGCTAGCTCTTCGTCAATCGACGGTCACAACCACACAAGCAATATAATATACAACGCCAAGGGCGAGGATCAAAACTCAAAAAGGAAACTCAAAACAACAAGAAATCCATAGAAATACCTCGCGTGACTCTAAGGCCAAAAGAATAAACAACACTGGTGTCTAACTCAATAAATACATGTTTGGTTGATGGAATTTACTAGATACAACTGAATAATATTATACAAAGTATAATGATGGGTACGATACCAATAAACCCACCTACTAGCAAGTCACCCGAAAGAAGCAGCACCAGCAAAACCGTAATGAAACCTGTACGGCAAAACCTGCAAGAAACTGGGGCACAACGGGGGTGAGTTGCCAACTCGTGAATAGAATACATCTACGAACAGGAATCGCATGTATGACGCAATCCTAGGTCATACGATCAATATATATCCTCAAATATATAACCAGCAGCCTATAACAATTGCTAGGGTATACCTCTAAACAACAGTAATACCAAGTGCTCGTGTCAGTGCCTCAGATAACAATATATCATATGGATGATGTATGAATGCATGAATACAGAGTACATGTACTAAAGAAACTGCTTTCATAACTCAGTGAGATTTCTGTGTTTTTTTAAAAATGAGGTATCATAAGGAAATCAGTATAAACAGTGTCTAGCATCGACACAAAAACATAAATCCACATATCTCAATATCTCAGGCTCCGGCTACCCGGACTGACCTGGATCATCAAATCTCAGTACCTCAATATCTTGAAATCTCAATATATCAAATCTCAATATCTAGGGCGCCATCAGTCCAGACCGGCCCCTACCATCCATCTCAAGACTACGAAGGTATCCTCCGGATATCCGACGCGTCGGGTAATATCACCAGTCGGTAGTGCTCCCCTGCCAGGCTCAACGTCAGCACCACGACCTTCTTTCCCCGGGGTACCTTACCGGGCCCACCATGTACCCGAAACGGTTCATCCGTCTCCTCGAATCAGGTCTCGAAATCCATCAGCAAACTCATGGTGGACGACTCATACATCATGGGAAAACCGCGCTTTTTATTTAAAAAGAGGGAAGAAGTTTGTATAAGTTTTTGCGGTTTTCCACCAAATCCAGAAAATCTCATGGAAATCCGAATCCAAAACCTCAATAGCACGTAAAATAGTGAATATATGCACGAGAATATATGAATGCGGCATAACAATGAATAACAGTATGCATGAAGGGACAAGTAATAACTCCAATGTCTAAACTGGCATATAAGGCAAGTACACTAATATCATGTCTAAACTATTAGCTAACAACCTATGTCAATGAAATAGTATTTTCTAAGTGTACGTGACATGGCAATTACCGATGAAGATGTGTGTGAGCCGGCAAATAAGTGTACGTGGTACATACGCATCATCGGTAATGGTGATGGTGTCCTAACAGCATGATATCAATAATGAAATATGAATTACAATAAGTATGCGATGCGGAGCAACAACAATAATATGCGGGAGCTGAACACTAGACACAACGATAACTAAACTGCATTACCCTAATATAAGTCCTACAATAGTGCCTTTTGAAATAACATGAATCACGGTGTTTTGAAAATAAGGGCTACGGGGTTTTTAAGAAAAGATACGTCTTTTGAAATATCCGTAAGATCCCTTGACCTGTCTTTTAAAATACCCACGATTCGTTAGTTTTGAAATAGATAGGAGTCTAATCTAGTCTAACAACTACACTAAATTATACGGCTGAACTAACAAGCTGAACTACAGGTAAAGAAACCGCCTAACATCTGAGTCGATACGTATACATACCTGTATATATATTAGTCGGTGATCCCGCCTCAATAATATCATATCCGATACCATATCTATAATCAGACATCCCAAGTCAAGAGTGCGGATCAATCATCAATATATAGCTCGTACGTAAATCCGTCGTACGGCATCCCCAAATCTGGGTACGGGTCAATATCATACTCATCACACTGTTCATCTGGTATCCTCTTTATCAAGATCATCATCTGGGGTACTTACCTACGTCTAGTACACTACAAAAATCACTATTCACATGGCATCGTCATCCAAAGATTTGCTATAACATCAGGACGTATCTCAAGTATGAATCCTGCCATATCACGGATCTCACGGCCTCAACTCAAATCTCATCGACTCATCTCAATCCCAAGTATCATCCGCAAATCCAGTATGTGAACACCTAGTCCCATACCCAGGTGAACACATAACACATATCCCCATATACGCACAGGTAATAACATAGATGTATGCATGTGTATGTGTGCGTGTGTGGGTGTAACAACTACTCTAGGGTTTCGCAACTAACACTAAACTAATCCATGAACACCTAGAATCTACCTTTATCATCAAGTCTCCTATCAACATAATATATATAATCAAAATATATGTGTGTATACGTATTCGTATACATCACCACGAATTGCGGGGGTGCTATACGCCATCCACCCGACTTCTCCCCGTAGATCTAAATCTACTCACCTGGTCCTCGCTCGCCGGTGCCGACGTCGCCACGCGTTTACTTGTCGTCTCGAAGTCCACATGGGGTACCTATATATCATAACGCACCGTATCGCATTAAAATCCGACTCATGACCAAAACGACACACGAATCCCACACAGGTCAAAACCTATGATTTGCTTTCACAAATCAACCAAAAACCCTCGACATCGGCGTACAAACGCCGAGTGATCCCGAAAAACTCAAACGCACCAATCGTGGTTTCAAAACTCACTAATTATACAAGAAATAGGTTTTAATTCATCAAGACCATAAAAGTAAACAAATCGTTTTATTTCCCAAAAATCTAGTTAGCGGTCGTTAACCGTTTTAATACAAATCTTGATGTTTAAACGAAACTAATGGCCATAATATTTACTAAATATCATAACTAGGTTATATAAACCCTTACTAGATTTTATTCTAATCAATTTTCATTGAATTCAACATTCTAGTTTGCAAAATACCCAAATTTAATATATTAAAAGCAACAATTTGTAAACTAGCAACTAAATTAGTCTTAGAATTCCATTAACATGTTAATCTCCATATGAAAACAATAATCAAATAATAAAAACCTTCATTACAATTTTATCTCTCTCTCTCTCTTACACACACACACACACACACACACACACACACACACACACATATATATTACGAAAACCTAGTTTGCATAAACATGTGATTTAGACAAATTCTCAAGTAACAAATTCTAAATTTAGCAACAAGATTTTCATTTTGCATGTCTTGAGTGTAAGAATACACATCATAACCATAAACAATTTATCAAAACCCTAGCTTCCCATTCAACCCTTCTCTTTTTAATTTTCAACTTGAAAATTAAACCAATCTAGATGCTTGATTAAGTTGATTACAACAACCTTTAACAAGGTAACACTTGGAGTAAGATTATACCTCAAAAATGTAGATCTATCTTGCAAAAATCTTAACCTCCAACAATGGTTTCATGCTCCAAGATCCATGCTTGATTGATCCAAGAATGATGGATAGGGTTAAATGATGAATTTATGTGACTTTGTGATGATTTTTGAGGCAAAAATGAAGGATTTTGGAGTGAAAAGGAGGTGGGGAAATTTGGGTGCTGCTCAAGGGAGGGCTCGGCTGCAACTTGGGAGTGGGGAAAAGGGTATGATGTGCATGCAAAATTCCAAGAAAACCCCTTCCAAATACACAAGTCAACATCCCATGCCTTCATGTTTAATCCTTCCTTTATTCTATTCTTTTTTTCCCATCATCTTGAAACTTGAAGTGGAAAAGTTTTGGGGGCAGCTTGGGGCTGTTTCGGCCAGGAAAAAGAGAGAGGAAAGAGAGTTTGGTGGTGTGGGTAAGTGTGTGGAATTGTCAAAGTCAAACCAATACCCATACCTCATTTAACAATTTCCTTCCATTTCCTTTGTTTTCTTTTCTTTTCTTCTCAAAACATCAAGTGTGGAAAAAAGGGAGTGGGGGAAGCTTGGGCTACTGATTTGGGGAGAGGAGAGAGAGTGTGGGTGAGTGTGGGTGATAGAAAAATGATAAATGTTATACCCTAATATCTATTTACACTAATTTCACCCAAAAAATCCCTTTTTCTTCGATATTTTCTAAACCGTTTTGGTAGACGATTTCATTTCAGAAACAATATTTTGCATGCCAGTTTAGTGTGTCATGAATTATAAAATTTGTATCAACCCATTCCAATTTGTAATTTTCCCTAATTAAATGTATTAGTGACGGCTTAAAATAATATTAAAATAATTAATTTCGGAAATTTTTTCAGAAATTTAGAAATTTTACCAGGGGCTCAATAAACACAAATTACTAGCAATTATATAGCTAGAATATGTATATTTAATTTTATATTAAAGATATTTACATTTTGACTTTTTACGGAAAACCCCCTTATTTTACCGATTTTCCGAAATTTCACCGAAACGATTTTCAAAACGTTACAAAGATGGACCCAAGGAAGGGAGCACAGGTGACTGGGTTCTGGGGTTCAGTGGGAGGCCATCTCGAGGAGTCGAGACCGGGTCTCCTAAACTCCAGAATTGGTAGGGTCGCTTTCCGCTCTCATAGGGGTCCAGGGTGTGGGCTTGGCTATTCATCGCGACTGTGGAATCCGTATTTTCTATTGTTGGCTAAATACTAAATACGGACATCCTAGTATATCCTGTATTATCATTTGTGTTTTTCTGCTGCCTGTGTTCTGTGATGTGATATCTGAGACGAATGATATATTATATATATGATATATAGTAGACGTTGCTTATGTTTTACACCCGTGCTAGTCCCATCCCGGTATGCCGTTAGTTAAGTAACCTAACGGTGCATAACGGAACATTGCGGCGAATGCGGATGGCATAAGCGTACGTGGTATTTTCGTTTCTTTTCTGTGATTGGCTTAAAGACTTAAATGATGGGACTACATTAATATGATTAATGTAAAGAAAATAAACCTAAAAAGATGTTGTAGAATCGGATTTGAAAACCACTCGGCTCTTTATGAAAAAGCTACATTTTCAAAACTGTGGAGCTTAAGCCACTCCTTTTGAAAACCATTTGATTCTACGACGATATCAAGTTCAAAGCATTAAAGATTTTCTTAAAAATCATCCGCAACCCTCCGTCGTTTTAAGAAGTAGAGTACTTAGTATTCGTGCTACGTTTGTTGACCTTAACCAAGGCATAGTGTACGGTAGCTAAGTGATGTCTTCCTATAATGCATATGATGCAGATTAATTAGGACGGGCATGTGACTTTGTTGACCTTAGCCAAGGGTCATGTGAACTGGTTTGATTAATCAAGAAATGATGGGTTGAACTTGACTAGTGCTTGTGATTTGTTGACCATACCCAAGGTCATAAGTGCTAGGGGTAAAAACCACATCGGGAATTTCAATAGTTGAAATTTGCAATGAGATTGCATACCTTCCATATGATGATTGGATCCCGATCCCACTGTGGGTAATAGTTGCTCCCATGAGTGTTCTGCAGTTTACAATTAGCTAACTCATTAGGTGTTTAGAAAGGTGTTAACGGGGCTACGCCTCTGGGAAAACGAGGTTTACTTTAATTAGGTCTGTGCGAAAGCATGGGGAACCTCCCTCAAGTACCGACACTGGCCTGGCTGAACGGTGTTAGTTATGTGTATGCCCTAGAGGCCATTACTATACATAGGATGTATATTGTAGTGGATACTTGGATATATATAGGGAGGAATTTCTTGCTCGATATGATAGTATGCTATCTGGTTGCTCTTTACCTTAACGTGTACACTGATTATCTCTCTGCTACATGTTGGTAAAGCCCTTAGGATGTGTACTTGACTACCTGGACTATGATGCGGATCATACTAGTGGGGACATGGTAGTCTATAAGTACATCCTTCAAGGTCCCTAGTCATGGGTGTATCGAGACAGGGCATCGATATACCAGAGTAGACTAGCGTATACCTTCTCGACCTATACAGATGGGCGATGGATGATCCCATATCCATTGGTGTTTGACATCAGAGATGATATACGGGTGCTCAGTGGAGACTGGGTACACTGGACGGACTCGCCGAGAACTCCCAGATGGTATTATACCTTACGTCAGATGGCAGTTCTCTGGTGACACTGGTACAGGTTAGTCTGTAGACCCGAGATCGTCATAGAGTCTTGTATGATTCTCACTGTGCTTTGATTTCCACCTTACCACATCCAAGAGGGCGTGCAAAACGGTGGTTTTTGGGTACAGTCCTGAATCACATGGAGGCAATGAGCGATAGGAGGGGATTCGTCTCTCCCGGTATAGGGAGTTGATGTTGCGCTGTGTTCGATTGGCTATAACCGGAAATCCCTGGCCAGGGTTGCTGAGATTTACTGGTAAGTGTCACCAATAGTTTCTCGAACTGTTATAGACCTCATATCGACACGACTTATCGAGTTGTTGGGGTCTGACGTTTACCACCCCTAGGCGAGATATGCGACATATCAGAAGACGAGACCGGACTGTACGGTAAGTGTTACTGGTTGGATTCACAGGAGTGTGAGCGGGCTTGCTCGTTGATCTTCTGATCGCTCAATACCCGGGTGGCCGTTACGTTTAGCAGACCGCTTGCGGCTTGTGGGTGTTTGATATGATCATCACCCGTTGCCGGCGTATTGACGAGTCTTTAGAGTCCTACACAGAGGTTTCCTGGCTCAAGCGAAACGAAATAGGAGCGCATATGAGATATGTGCGGGACCGAGAATAATGCGTGTATGTGATACCGTATTGTATTCTCGCGATGAATGTATCGATTGGTTGTATGCGATATAACCTACTTATCGAATCGAGGATTGATTCGATAAGTCGATACATTGGATATTAGTCGGTCATATGTGATATGACCGGATCGTTAAATCAAGTGTTGATTTAATGATTTAATGTATAATTATATATTTGATATATCACTTTACATTAACTAGCATTTGTTCACTTATGATGGATTTTCTCACTTGATGTGCACATTGTATATATGATATAGTTTTGTGCACTAGTTTGTATCATGTTTGATGATACATGCAAACTTGGGTGTGTATGATTAAACCATGATTAGGGTTTGATTTACTTATTTATTTATTTCTTTTGTTTATTTTTTGGCAAGAAATAAATTGGTTGCTTCTTTTGTTTTCACTTGAAGCTTCATGAAGCTTTGAAAAAGCTTTGACCATTTTGTTTCTTTCCTTAACCCTAACCATTTACTTTAACCCTAGTTTATTCTCTACACTTGTTAACTCACCCATTGTTGCTAAATGATAACCATCACTTCATTTTCTTTTTCGAATTAATTCATTCTTATTCTTTCTTCTTCTTCTTCTTCAAGAAGAAAGAAAACATTTTCTTGAAAATGTCTAAGTGATGATTCCAAGTGAGAAATCCAAATCCAAAGTGAATCCACTTCCTATTCTTCATCCTATACCACTTGCCAAGTAGTATTGGGTGTTTTCTTCACAAGTTTCATGACTTGGTGAAGTTGGAGCTTGATCTTGAGTTGCCTCGACGTAGATCATCTTCGGCATCGAAGTCGACGACCTAGCCCGATCATTTCCTCGACGAAACCATCGCTAGAGTCCGGGATCCGATGATCGCAGCGGAGGGAAATCATCACGGAGCTAAGGAAGTAGAGGACCGGATCTACAAATATTGTAGTCTCTTTCACTTCGCAGTAAAGTTGTTTACCATCTTGTTGTTTCGCCTATTCTCTAGTAATCGATCGCATTAGGGTTTCTTAGGCATCGGAAAAATTTGAATTTGGCATAGTCGATGCCTTGTGGGACCTCTTGTGTGTGCCTAGGAACCCTACAGTGGTATCAGAGCCTAACTAGAGCTTTAGGCGAAGTGTAGACGATGTTAGAAGTCCGATCGAATCCGAAATCCCCGTTTTTCACCCCTCTCTGTACAATTTTCAAAACTGTGGATTTTTCCCAATTAAAAATGCTCAGAAAATAGTGCAGGGAAATATAAGATTAACTGTACAAAACGAGACAGTAACTCGATTAAACGGTCGCGGAACCGCGGCAATGACATGCCATTGGCGGCGGTTCCGCGGCGAAATTGATGAATTAGGGTTTCTATTTTGTACAGTTTCCCCCGTATGTGATTCCTGATGTTTTTGGGCACTTTTAATTATACTCAAGAGTTGAGTTTTCTAGGTTGTATTGGGGACTCGGTGTTTCGATCGGGATGTTTAACTTCGTCTATGGGTTTTTCCGGATAATTTTAGAAAATGTTGAAAAGTTTGACCGGATATAAATACCCATTTTTCCCCTGTCGGGAAATTTCCAAGTGTTGGATCTTTCCGTAGTTTAAGAACGTTCGAAGTAGTGCAAGTAACGCGATGGACCCTCTAGAAGAAAACAAACCTTAACTCGATTATGTGACCGTCTTGAACTGCCCTTTGAACCTTAGGGTTTGGGGCAGTACGGCGTGCCACATGTGAGGTGTTGGCTTGACCCTTCTACGGCTGGACCGTTGGTACTGTGGCACGAAGTGAATGTTCTTAAACTTATTTCATGTGTTGAGCTGTTTCGGGAAAACTTGGGTGCTTGACTGTTCGATCGAAAATTTTAACATTTTCTATTTATCTGGAATGTGATACAATATTTGGAATCCACAAATAGTTATGAGATAACTGAATGAATGTTATAAACATAGCAGTTTAGTCTCACTTGATCGGTTGCCGCGGAATTTTGATGCGATCAAAAGTCCGTCGCAATCGCGTAGCGTACGCGGATACTCGCCGGTAAACTTAATAGACAGCTACGCCCCATAGCCCCGACCAAGTGACTGTAGGAGAACTCCGTCGCCGAAAGCATCTGTTCGGGTGCTCGCGGCAGCGGTGTTCCGCCTTAGTGCACTTCGTCGACGGTATCGGGGGTGCGGCCGTCTACTAAAGTTTGCGACGAGCATTCGGTCAGGATGCCGGGAATCTTGTTGAATTGCCCGACTAGATATTGAAAAGAGTTTTCGATAAAAAAGACTAAAATGCGGGGTTTATAATTGTTAGGCATGCTATGTCTAAGTAATTCATTTGATTAGGCATGCGATGTCTGAGGAGGTTGCGGATTCCAACTGTTGTAGTTTTACACTTTCTTTTTCTGTGACCGTAAGTGTAATATGTGATATCGCCGGTTTCGTTGCTATATGTCAACGACAATTGGGATGCGCATATTTACTTACGTTGATGACATGTGATGTTATGTGTTGCTGGATATGTTATATTGGATCGTCGTGTTTGAATAGCCGGGTTTTTTTATGTGAGATGAGTGTTTTTCATTTTCATTCATGTAAAAACTTGTATGTAATATTCTTTTATTGGGGTACTTCCAGGTTGCGGAAGATATCACCTTTTGTATATTATTTACTTTTCCGCACTAGGATAGACCCAAGGAGGAGGGCACAAGTAACCGGGTTCTGGAGTCCAGTGGGAGACCAACTCGAGGAGTCGAGTCCGGGTCTCCTAACTGTAGAATTGGTAGGGTTGCTTTCCGCTCTCGTAGGGTTCTAGGGGTGTGGGTTTGGCTATTCATCGCGACCGTGGAATCCGTGTTTTATACAGGCTCGTATTGAAAACACGGATGTCCCAGTATATCCAATATTTCATATATGTTTCTTCTGCTGCGATATCTGTGATGTGATCATTTGATATGTTGTGATGGATACTGTATATAATATATATGATATATTATATAGGCGTTACTTATGTTTTACACCCACGCTAGCCCTGCCCCGCTCTTCCATTAGTCACCTAACCTAACGGTGCACGAGGGGACATCGAGGCGAACACGGATGGCATAAGTGTACGTCGTATTTATCTGTGATGTTTAGGTGGAATTAAATGATGGCACTTCATTAATATGATTAATGAAAGAAAAGAAACCTAAAGATGTTATGGAATCGAATTTCAAAATTAAAATAGGTAGCTACAGTTCTTGCTTTGCACAGTGGTATATATGATATATCCTGCACCTTATTCGATGAGGAAAGGGCCGACGATCCCTTCACCGGGAGTGACCCCTTTAGCAATAACTGCCAGATGCTACACACTCGGTTTGCCTTTTGATAGCTTCTATAGTTTCTGCTTTGCACAGTGATATATATGATATATCCCGCACTTCATTCGACGAGGAAAGGGCCGACGATCCCTTCACCGGGAGTGACCCCTTTAGCAAAACTAGAAAAGCCTAAAAAACACTCCATTTCAAAATCATTTGATTCTACAACGATATCAAGTTCATTATGCAATAGGTTTTCAGAAAAAACTGTCGTAGCCCTCCGTCATTTCAGATAAGTACTATTTAGTATTCGTGCTGCGGCAGTTTGGCATGCGTCAAGGCATAGTGTACGGTAACTAACTAGTGCTTATCTGCTTGCATACGATGCGATTGGATTAGGGTATTCGTACGGCGTTGTTTGCCATGCGTCAATGGTCGTGCGGGTGGGTTTAATTCAATCAAGAAATGTATGGGTTGAACTTGACTAGCGGACTATGGGTTGTTTGGCATACGTCAAGGTCATAGCACGCTAGGGGCAAAATATTATCGGGAATTTCAGGTGTTGAAATTTGCAATGAGATTGCAAACCTTCTATGAGATAGTTGGATCCCGATACCCACTGCGAGTAAGAGTTACTCCTGGGAGAGTTTTACACATTACAATTAGCCAATCAAGTAGGTGTCTAGAAAGGTGTCAACGAGATTATGCCTCTGGGAAAACGAGGTTTACATTAATTTGGTTCGTGCGAAAGCACGGGGGACCTCCCTCAAAGTACCGACACTGGCCTGGCTGAAAGATTGGCGAACTTGTAGTGTGTAATTAATCCCGGCTAGTCTTTCCTTTTAGGGTTTGAAGGAAGATTTGATAAAAACAGTGAGAGCCATCCTGATTAGATAAAATAATAACCAATCTGATCTTGCAAGAGCGCACGCAGAGTGTTTTCTTCTCTCTCTCTCCAGATAGCGACCATATCATGCCTTAATCAAGATAATAATACGGATGTATTGACCGAACCCGCTTGTTATACTGAGCTGGGGAACGTTGGTCCCGCTCCAACTTATAAATGTTATAAGACAGAGCAGGAAATTGGGGAATACCAGGATTCCCCTGCCGCCCAAACGAAGAAAGTGCATATGATGCATCTCCTTCGGATGTGTTCATTACAAAGAACTGTTTCTCTATTCTCTACGTCCTGGGTATTTGATACCGGATCAGGATCCCAGATATGTAATCAGTTACATGGGCTACAGATAGGTAAAGAACTGAGAACGGGTGATAAGTTTTATGAGACAGAAAACGGTGCAAGAGTTGCAGCCAAGTCTGTTGGTCACTGTCACCCTGTATTACCAGTACATTGATTCTGAACGAATGTTATTAGATACCGAACCTGATATACAAAATCATATCATTCTCTTTATCAGTAAAGAAAGGATATAATTTTGTATTGTTGGATAAGGTTTTGAACATTTCCTATATCAAAAGTTGATCGGTTCAGGAACGTTATCTAAAAGCATTGATGTTCTAAATCAAACTACAGTTCTTAGTATACGGAACACACACAAGAGGAAGAGTTCAGACATGAACAAATCCTTCTTAAGGTATTGTAGACTAGGTCATTTCAATGCGACCCGACTGGCTGAAGTTACATTTAGATGCATATTTAAATCAGTTTGAATTTACATCTTGTGAAACTTACCAGTCATGTCACAAAGATAAGATGACCATAGCTCCGTTTACTGGAAACAGAGAAAGAGTTAGTAAACTCTAGGGACCGATACATGATGATGTATGTAAGGTCCCCTGTCTACACATGCCAAGACCGGTTCTTTGTACTTCATTACATTCTCTGATGATCTCTCAAGATTCAGACATATGTTCCTGTTAAAACACAAGTCCGAACCTTTTGAGATATTCACAGAATATAAGTTAGAAGTAGAGAACCAAAAACCGAGTATAAGTATTATGTCCTATGATAAGATCAGGGAGGAGAATACTTGAGCACGGAAATCCTGGACTATTCTAAAGGAGAATGAGATTCTCTCTCAGCATTACCCCTCCGTATACACCATAGCACGATGGTATATCGGGGCGGAGCAATTGCACCCTATTCGATATGGTGCGCTCTATGATGAGTACTACTGAGTTACGTGTTTCCTTTTTGGGGTTATGCACTTGAGAAGCTGCATACCTATTGAATTAGGTTCGAATCAGATCATAGCTTACCACTCCATATGAGATATGGTATGGGAAGAGCCCATGTCTTAAGCTAGTTAAGATTTGGGGTTGACCGGCCTATGTCTAAAAGCAAAATCCGGACAAGCTCGAGGCCAGGTCTGTTATATAGAACTGGAAAGGTTCCAGCTATACAAACTACAGCAGATGATTTGATAGAACCAAAGGATTCAATAGTTACCAAAGAACCTCAGCCTTTCCGCCGATCTAGTAGGGTTCCTCACCCACCTGAGAGGTACTTCGGTTTCTCTATGACAGTGAGAGCGAGGATTGCATCATGAGATGATGATCCAACTAATTTCGAGCTGGCCATCGAGAGTAGGGACTCTGTAAGAATGGCTGGATGCTTAGCGATCTGAGATGGAATCCATGTACACCAACAAAGTATGGACTTTGGTTGCTATATCTGAAGGGTTAAATCCCCATCAGGAGCAAGTATATCTTGAGAAGATTACTTGGTGTAGATGGAAAAGTTGAGAATTTCAAAGCTAGACTTGTTAAAGGTTTTCGTCATCGACCAGGCGTGGATAATGATGAAACCTTTTCCAGTGGCTATGCTTAAGTCCATCCGGATCCTACTTACCACGGCTACATACCATGACTACGATATCTGGCGGTTGGGTGTCATGACTGCTCTTCTAAGTGATATTTTAGAAGAGAGAGTCTATAAGTACACAGTCAGAGGGCTTCGTAGACAGTGGGAGCAGCGGAAACGTGTACAAGATGCTTTATAGGATAAAGCAGGCATCGCGGAGTTGGAACGTCTGTTTTGATGTGTTAGTCAAAGAGTTTGACATCAGCAAAATGGTAGATGAACCTTGTATATACAAAAGGGTAGTAGGGAGTATGGAGGTGATCCTCGTAGAGTACGTGGATGACATACTCTTGATAAGAAAGGAGTTTCCTATGCTACGCTCGGTCAATCTCCGCTTATCACAATGATTCTCCATAGAGGATCAAAGTGATACCTCCTAAATCCTGGGTTTTGGATCTATGAGATAGATCTAATTGGATGTTAGGATACTCACTAGTTGTAGTGAGATGGTATCAGTTGATCCTGGGGAGAATCACTGGAAAGTTTCCATAGTGATAAGGACGACTGAAAGTCATTCACAGGCATTGTCTTTACCCTCAGTAAAGGGACGGTATGTTGGAAGAGTTCCAAGCTAGATACCGTGGCAAACTAGACAATAAAGGCTGGATACATCGCTACATAAGATGCTACCAAAGAGGCAGTCTGGATGTATATTTGTTCATGAGATGAACTTCGTTCTTCCCATTGTGAGACAATGGAGTTATGGCTTATGCCTAGGAAAGCCTGTCCCATCAGTGATCCAGACATATTCTAAGGCAGTATCACCTGATCATGGAGATGGTTGATCTCCAAGGAGATCGAGGTTAGGAGAGTAGACTCAGAGGACAACACGGCGGATCCACTCACAAAGGCCTTTTCCCAGAGAGAGACTTTTATGGGATGGTTGAGTATGAGATACTACAACCACTGCTATCAGATGGCCCTAGTGCAAATGGGAGATTGTTAGATATATGTATGCCTTAGAGGCCATTACTATACATAGGATGTATATTTTAGTGGATGCTTGGACATATATAGGGAGGACTTTCTTGCTCGACATGATAGTATGCTATCTGGTTGCTCTTTACCTTAACGTGTACACTGATTGTCTCTCTGCTACATGTTGGTAAAGCCCTTAGGATGTGTACTTGACTACCTGGACTATGGTGCGGATCATACTAGTGGGGACATGGTAGTCTATAAGTACATCCTTCAAGGTCCCTAGTCGTGGGTGTATCGAGACAGGGCATCGATATACCAGAGTAGACTAGCGTATACCTTCTCGACTCATACAGATGGGCGATGGATGATCCCATATCCATTGGTGTTTGACATCAGAGATGATATACGTGTGCTCAGTGGAGACTAGGTACACTGGACGGACTCTCCGAGAACTCCCAGATGGTATTATACCTTACGTCAGATGGCAGTTCTCTGGTGACACTGGTACAGGTTAGTCTGTAGACCCGAGATCGTCATAGAGTCTTGTGTGATTCCCACTGTGCTTTGATTTCCACCTTACCACGTCCAAGAGGGCGTGCAAAACGGTGGTTTTAGGGTACAGTCCCGAATCACATGGAGGCAATGAGCGATAGGAGGGGATTTGTCTCTCCCGGTATAGGGAGTTGATGTTGCGCTGTGTTCGATTGGCTATAACCGGAAATCCCTGGCCAGGGTTGCTGAGATTTACTGGTAAGTGTTACTAGTAGTTTCTCGAACTGTTATAGACCTCATATCGACACGACTTATCGAGCTGTTGGGGTCTGACGTTTACCACCCCTAGGCGAGATATGCGACATATCAGACGACGAGACCGGACTGTACAGTAAGTGTTACTGGTTAGATTCACAGGGGTGTGAGCGGGCTTGCTCGTTGATCTTCTGATCGCTCAATACCCGGGTGGCCATTATGTTTAGCAGACCGCTTGCGGCTTGTGGGTGTTTGATATGATCATCACCCGCTGCCGGCGTATTGACGAGTCTTTAGAGTCCTACACAGAGGTTTCCTGGCTCAAGCGAAACGAAATAGGAGCGCATATGAGATATGTGCGGGACCGAGAATAATGCGTGTATGTGATACCGTATTGTATTCTCGCGATGAATGTATCGATTGGTTGTATGCGATATAACCTACTTATCGAATCGAGGATTGATTCGATAAGTCGATACATTGGATATTAGTCGGTCATATGCGATATGACCGGATCATTATATCGAATCGAGGATTGATTCGATAAGTCGATACATTGGATATTAGTCGGTCATATGCGATATGACCGGATCATTAAATCAAGTGTTGATTTAATGATTTAATGTATAATTATATATTTGATATATCACTTTACATTAACTAGTATTTGTTCACTTATGATGGATTTTCTCACTTGATGTGTGATCGCACGCTTTTGGCGTGTCGGATGTTCAAAGTTATAAAGTATAACCGCGATCAGGACGGTGTCGCTATGCAGCTAGCCGGTTGAGCACGGGTCGATCCACAGGGAGATGGTTGTATGTCCGTTCGAGTTTTAGACGAGTCAATGAAGAATTTGTATATGTTTGTTCAACTCTAACCTATGTGTTTTATATGCAAGTATAAAGTCGTTAAGAAAAAGATACGAAAGTGTAAGCTAAGGAAATCTGCACTCAAAACCTTTGAGCCGAGTCTTGACCAATTGAAGCTAGAGCAATCGGCAACAACCTGGATTAGGGGATTTAAGCACAGTATTCGTGGAATCCGGCTTATTTACCCTTGTCCTTCCGTTCTTGTCTCTTGCTTTCGCCTCCGGCCAAACCGAACGCAACCGGTCACGGTTAGAAATCACCGTTACCTTGGTAGGGTAGGGTGCCTAACGGAGCGCTTGCGTAACGTTTGGGCGGAGTTCAAAGGAAAATAACGGGAAAAGGAAATGAGCAAAAAAACATTAACTTACAATATCGTATTTATTCTTAACAACAATAATTACAACCATTCACAAAACAAACCCAAAAGAGCAAAAGAAAAGATAAACAAAGAAAAGAAAAGATTACAAGCAAGTAATTAAAGTGCATGGTAATAAATTGCAAGTAATAAAAGACAAGAATGAAAATGCTAGAAAGAGATAAGCAAGAAAGTAACACTAAGAACCATAGAACTCAAGACAAGCCATAGGATCAATAGCCAACCCTTAAACTTGTAAGCTCAATCAAGAGGTTGCAAGATCAAGAGAAGGGTAAAGAACTCATGTGAAATGAAGCACAAAAGAGAGAACAAAATGATACAACCCCGTGAGATCAATGACGAAAGCTTAAACTTGCAAGCTCACTTAAGAGCTTGCAAGATCAAGTTAAGGTAGAGAGCTCAAGGGGGAAGCTAAGCAAAAAAAGAATGATACAAAAACCCTCATCTTCATTTAACATCCACTCAATGCTCTCACTACATTTTCATGGAGGAAAGAATGAAGAAGAAGAAGAAGACTGAAAACTAAGAAAAAAGAGGCATGAGAATGAACTTCCTTGGTTTGGCTCAGAACTGGGGTATTTATAGGAGGGGAACTGGAAATATAGGGCAAGAATCTGGCTCAATATGAAGTCCCCAAACTGCCCCTGAAAGACGACACATCGAGGAGACTATATGGCCGCGGTTCCGCGGCCTAGACCCCCTATTGCCCGCGGATCCGCGGCCGTATAGTGGATTTGGGTGGTCGGGTTTTGGGTGCTTCCCTGGTTTCATTTGTCCTTGTGTTTGAAATCTTTAAACTGCACAAAGTCTTCCAGAGTATCTTCAGATTTCTTAGTCCAAGATTGCTTTATTTTCTTCACTTTTGACTTCTATCTCCCTCGAGCTCCGCGCACCCATTGATTCTTGTGCTGCCCCCCTCGTGCTCTGTGCTTGTCCGAGACACGAATGACCACTGTCATATGTCTTGTCTCTGGAACTAGTACTTGGCACTGGACGGATATGAATGACCGGAACCCGGCTTTTATCTGCTGTGACAGATGTTCTGATTTTGGCGTTACTGTGGAGATTTTGTCTTGATTTGCAATATTTGGACTGGAAACCTGTAATCTGTAAAAATGTAACAAACACGGATTAAAAGCACCTACCTATAAACACACGAGCATAAGAATGGGCGGTATAAAATGTAATATTCTGTTATGAACAAATACCCCCAAACTTAACTTTTGCTCGTCCCGAGCAAAACCAATTATTCACAAAAAAATAAAATCCTAACCGCACTTTCGCAGGGAACGCGATTGCACTGAGCGCATGCAACAAGCCGTTAAACCTCGAGGTGTCCCTAGTAGGAGGAGTGTTGTCTCCTGAGGGTTTTCAGCGGATTACACCCACAAAATCCCGTCAAGCTAGTGTCATAAGTTAACGTCGATTCTACTCCTACAGTTTAGTACTTACGTTAGAAATTCTATCATCCTAAGTTAGAAATATCCAACCCTTATTTTTCACACCTCCTATCTATTTAACCTTGGTTCTCCTGAGTTTTCCTTCTAAAGTGCGGCCTCAAATCAGTGTTTTTTATCAACTTTACAGAAAAAACAAGTCATATTCTTTATTTCTATCTTTTATCCAAACATCGATTGTATACCCCTACGTGTGTGTATTTTTGCACCCCTACACTCAAGAATTCAATTCAAGCTATAATACCCTAGCCCTAATACCTAATACTAATTCTTTTCATTAAGGATGGACGGATTTGCTCACACACCTTTCATGCGACTATTAATGCTTCTTGAGGCACTAACGACCGATTACTGAATGTGTGAACTTTAAAGCGTAAATAGCAGTTTCCAAGTCTTGATTTTATTCTATTTTATTCTTTTTCTTTTTCTTTTTCTTTTTCAAGACCGGATATATTTTTCAATATGCTCTTTTGGTGTTTAGCTTTAAATACCGTTTTTTCTTTCATACTAGGCTTTCAGGCAAGAGTATTTCTAGGTATCCTCTACTATCCCAAGTTTCAAGGTGCGTGTAAGTGCAGTTTGTAGGGTATATACTTTCTAAATTTGAACTCAAGAAAAGAAACTATTTTTCAGACTTATCCTCCAGTAAAACTTCAATACTTTCCCTTCATCTTGACTTAACTCAAGAACTGAACTCAAAAAACTGTAAGGACGTATACTTACCAAAGTTAGACAGAATGAGAGTTATTTTAAGGATTTTCAATTCCTAAGTCTAGAATTTAGTTATTTCTAACATATCAACTAAACTTTCAGAATAAAAATCTAAGTTACCCTATTAGCTAACTTGACGACAAAGTTTTTATATTTTCTGGAAAATTTGCAATTTTTGTGGGTTTTTAATAAGGTATGCAAATGCAAAATATACAAATGAATGCGAAGGAAGAAAGCTTACCGAGCACACCCCCAAACTTAAACTTGACAGTGCCCTCACTGTCAGGCTACACCAAGAGAGTCAAAATTGTCGGCGCTCCCTAGAAACAAATTATATACAAAACAAAAAGGAAAACAAAAAATATATACAAAAAAGGAGTCCCCCCCAAACTTAAGTAAAACAGTGTTTCCACTGTTAAGCGTTGAAGTTCAGGATTAGGGGGGAAAGAGAATAGTATCAAGCTATACAAGGCCTTACAAAAGCCAAAAGTTAACACCAACCATTCAAAAATTCTCTCTCTGTAAAATGTGGGTTGGTGAAAGAAGGTGAAGAGGAAAGAAATGGAGAATACGCGAGACTGTATGGAGATAGAAACGGGATACGGTCTTGGTATATGAGAAGAAGAATGGCGGAAGGGAGAAGGAAGTGGAATACGAACTTGAGGGTGGAAATGGAGTGAATAGATTAGCACAATTTGTGATGACTGATGTGTAAGAAGCGTTTGTGCTAATCTATTAACCCATTGAGAAATGGGGTCAAATCCCTCAAGATTCGTGAGAAACCTTGGGTGCGCCGAACTCGGTAAACCAGACATATGAAATGAAAGTGATACTGTTTCTTGCAAGGTCGGAACGATGGAAAGGATGGAGGTAGGTGATTGAGGAAGGTTATCGGTTAAAGGTTCCGGAAGGTGTACACAGTCAATGAAAGGAACAGGATGAATTGGAAAATCCGACTCATCAATTAAAACCGGTTCATCCTCAAAAATATCCTCAAAAGTTTCCTCAAAATTCAGCTTATCCATGCAAATTTCATCAAAATCAAGACGCATATGGGGTTCGGGAAAAACAGTTAATGACTCGGGATGATGAATTGGAGAGAAAAACTCTGCCAAATCTACAGGTTCATCATCCAAAATATTCCCGGCGTCAATATCCTCAATCAAGTGAAAATCAATATTCTCAGACACCTCAACAAAAGCACGGATATTAATCAATTCAGGTTCTAGAGTGGAGGTGTAGAGGTCAAAAGGATTGAGTGTGGTTTCACTCGAAAGGGACCCTTCACAATCGGGCAAATCAAACACTACAAAGTCACATAACTCATTATCTGTTCTTTCTTTAATCAATGAATCGTTTGGAACACTAGATAGACATTCAAAACCGGAGTTGTGGGATGCAAGTTGAAACGGGCAGGCTTGATTCGGAAGGGGGTACAGCTCACTCTCCACTCAAATTCTCAACCTGTCCTACCGCCTCTTCATACATTGGAAAATTTGGAGCTAGTTGAAAACTAGCTACCGGGTCACTAGGTTGTATAAGGGCGGCCATGGACGCATTCAAATCCATCATCTGTTGGTACGACGCTACCCTAAAGTCTTCCAAATACTGTTCCAGACTAGACATGGGTTGTGAAGGGGTTTCAGTAAAAGATTCATAGTTGTTTTGGTACTGGAAACTCCTAAATGACGGTTCAGAAACAATATCTAGGGAAGACGCAAAAGTCGGGTAGGACTGGTAGGAATTGAATGGCTGGACAGGAACAGGATCAACATTTGGATAAGAAGGTGAATGGAATTGTTGATCCCAAGAATCTGTAGTGGTGAAAGCAGTGAAAGATCTGCTACAGGATTGTTCAATATGTTCAGAGATGGACAAAGGACGACTTGCAAAAGGGGTATCAACATAAGAGGGTGGGGGAGGTTGAAAAGGTTGATACAAAGTGGATTGCAGAGGGCAAGTGTTTGTCCTAGACGCGTCTATCCGATCTTTCAAAGAGATTTTGGGCATGGAGGGATCGTTCGACGTTCGGCCAAAGCAAGAACCGTAAGAAGTAATGTCTGGTTGTGGGTACCAAAGTTCAGCAAGAGTTTTGCGAGGTGGGGTACCCATGATATGAAGAGAGAAAGAAAGAAAGGCAGAGAAAAGGAGGGGAAAAAGAATGTGATTTTTTATTTTTTATTTTTTATTTTTTTTAGTTAGATATTAACAAAAGAAAGAAATATACACACAAAAAGAATCTGGACAAAATCAATCATGACACAAAAATACCACACACCTAATCGTTCTAGGGTTCACCTAGGTCAACTAGACCTGCTCCAGAACTTGATTATCGAAGTAAAACTGTGTCGAGAAACGGGCTCAAGATACACTGATCACGAGGCCAGGTAAGTGCAGAGATAAGGGGAGGTTTTCCAACGCTTTCGCGAAGTTCCTTAATTAAATAACCCTTTCTCTTTTGGCGGTTTCGCCGTTAACACTTTCCTAGACACCCCGTAAACAATATACCGTTAAGCGAGATTCTAAACACAGTTAACCTCTCCTAGTGAGCGCGAAGTCCTTAAGGCTTAAAGTCTAGTTTCTTTTAAAGTTTGTGCGGGTAAACGTTATGCTCAAGTTCGTGATTTGTGGGCCACGGAAAAGGTGATGAAATCCTTTACCGTATGTTGTGGGGTTCGCTTGCCCTTAAGTCCGTATTAATGTATGCAATGCGCAATTCAATAAATTCAATAAAGAATCAAACAATCGTCTTTTAGTTTAAGCACGGCACTGCAACAAATACGGGTTAGTCAATTTTTAGCGTTTGCTAGCGAACTTGCAAAGAATCCTGCAAAGAATAGTATATTGGATCCGTCAGATTTAAGAAGAAGGTGTTAGTAATGTACGTACCGTTAAGATTTTGGGTTAGGAAACCCCCGTTGAATCAAATCCGGTAAGCTTGAAAAGTTCGCTTGCGCGGGTCAAACTTCCCGGATCTTTGGCACTGTACTTCGTAATCACCTTAACCTTGAACGTACACTTTGCTCCCCACAATCGTAGTTTGCAAATCCGCAAAAATCTGCACTCTTGCCCACAAAAATGATCAAAAATAACAAAAAGATATTTTATTTATTTATAAATATATACAAAAAGAATATTAACCCGAATAACAAGAAAGAAAATACGCTACCGTCTTCCCGGCAACGGCGCCATTTGATCGCACGCTTTTGGCGTGTCGGATGTTCAAAGTTCTAAAGTATAACCGCGATCAGGACGGTGTCGCTATGCAGCTAGCCGGTTGAGCACGGGTCGATCCACAGGGAGATGGTTGTATGTCCGTTCGAGTTTTAGACGAGTCAATGAAGAATTTGTAGATGTTTGTTCAACTCTAACCTATGTGTTTTATATGCAAGTATAAAGTCGTTAAGCAAAAGATACGAAAGTGTAAGATAAGGAAATCCGCACTCAAAACCTTTGAGCCGAGTCTTGACCAATTGAAGCTAGAGCAATCGGCAACAATGTGGATTAGGGGATTTAAGCACGGTATTCGTGGAATCCGGCTTATTTATCCTTGTCCTTCCGTTCTTGTCTCTTGCTTTCGCCTCCGGCCAAACCGAACGCAACCGGTCACGGTTAGGAATCACCGTTACCTTGGTAGGGTAGGGTGCCTAACGGAGCGCTTGCGTAACGTTTGGACAGAGTTCAAAGGAAAATAACGGGAAAAGGAAATGAGCAAAGAAACATTAACTTACAATATCGTATTTATTCTTAACAACAATAATTACAACCATTCACAAAACAAACCAAAAAGAGCAAAAGAAAAGATAAACAAAGAAAAGAAAAGATTACAAGCAAGTAATTAAATTGCATGGTAATAAATTGCAAGTAATAAAAGGCAAGAATGAAAAATGCAAGAATGAGATAAGCAAGAAAGTAACACTAAGAACCATAGAACTCAAGACAAGCCATGAGATCAATAGCCAACCCTTAAACTTGCAAGCTCAATCAAGAGGTTGCAAGATCAAGAGAAGGGTAAAGAACTCATGTGAAATGAAGCACAAAAGAGAGAACAAAATGATACAACCCCTTGAGATCAATGACCAAATCTTAAACTTGCAAGCTCACTTAAGAGGTTGCAAGATCAAGTTAAGGTAGAGAGCTCAAGGGGGAAGCTAAGCAAAAAAAGAATGATACAAAAACCCTCATCTTCAGTTAACATCCACTCAATGCTCTCACTACATTTTCATAGAGGAAAGAATGAAGAAGAAGAAGAAGAAGACTAAAAACTAACAAAAAAGAGGCATGAGAATGAACTTCCTTGGTTTGGCTCAGAACTGGGGTATTTATAAGAAGGGAACTGGAAACATAGGGCAAGAATCTGGCACAATATGAAGTCCCCAAACTGCCCCTGAAAGACGACACATCGAGGAGACTATATAGCCGCGGTTCCACGGCCTAGACCCCCTATTGGCCGCGGATCCGCGGCCGTATAGTGGATTTGGGTGGTCGGGTTTTGGGTGCTTCCCTGATATCATTTGTCCTTGTGCTTGAAATCATTAAACTGCACAAAGTCTTCCAGAATATCTTCAGATTTCTTAGTCCAAGATTGCTTTATTTTCTTCACTTTTGACTTCTATCTCCCTCGAGCTCCGCGCACCCATTGATTTTTATGCTGCCCCTTGTGCTCTGTGCTTGTCCGAGACACGAATGACCACTGTCATATGTCTTGTCTCTGGAACTGGTACTCGGCACTGGACGGATATGGATGACCGGAACCCGGCTTTTATCTGCTGTGACAGATGTTCTGATTTTGGCGTAACTGTGGAGATTTTGTCTTGATTTGCAATATTTGGACTGGAAACCTGTAATCTGTAAATATGTAACAAACACGGATTAAAAGCACCTACCTATAAACACACGAGTATAAGAATGGGCGGTATAAAATGCAATATTCTGTTATGAACAATGTGCACATTGTATATATGATATAGTTTTGTGCACTAGTTTGTATCATGTTTGATGATACATGCAAACTTGGGTGTGTATGATTAAACCATGATTAGGTTAATGGTTAGGGTTTGATTTACTTATTTATTTATTTCTTTTGTTTATTTTTTGGCAAGAAATAAAATGGTTGCTTCTTTTGTTTTCACTTGAAGCTTCATGAAGCTTTGAAAAAGCTTTGACCATTTTGTTTCTTTCCTTAACCCTAACCATTTACTTTAACCGTAGTTTATTCTCTACACTTGTTAAGTCACCCATGGTTGCTAAATGATAACCATCACTTCATTTTCTTTTTTTAATTAATTCATTCTTATTCTTTCTTCTTCTTCTTCTTCAAGAAGAAAGAAAACCTTTTCTTGAAAATGTCTAAGTGATGATTCCAAGTGAAAATCCAAATCCAAAGTGAACCCACTTCCTATTCTTCATCCTCTACCACTTGCCAAGTAGTATAGGGTATTTTCTTCACAAGTTTCATGACTTGGTGAAGTTGGAGCTTGATCTTGAGTTGCCTCGACGTAGATCATTTTCGGCATCGAAGTCGACGACCTAGCCCGATCATTTCCTCGACGAAACTGTAGGGTTCCTAGGCACACTTGTGAAGGTTCATAAAGCACCAAACATGCCCGAATAAAATTTTACATGTGCCGAACAACCCAAAGACGGGATCTTTGCTAGATTATTAGGGTTTAGCATGCAAGATGATATCTTTAAAGCTTAGTGTGAGGGATTACAACCTTTGTAGTCCACTCCTTCGCTTCACAAGCTCCGATTAGAAATCCCTTCGCCGCGATCCACGATCTCCCGGACTCAAGAGAGGCTCCACGACTCGAACGATCCATGCTAGCTTGAAGTGTTCCGATTCTCCGATGATCTACGTCGAAATTGCTATAACCCAAGCTTTCTCACTCTAAAGAGATGAACACCCTAATCTAATGGGTTAGATTAGATGATGATGATGGAGTAGTATTTATGCTATCTTTTCAATTCACTGTCTCACAATAAATCATCACAAAAGGATTTTCTAGTGAGCTCTCTCACAAAACTAAAGAGAGAAGAAGATGAAGAATAAAAAGAATAATCCTTTTGTGTTTAATAGTAGTCAAGAGTATATGATTGATTATAGAACTATGGTCAAGGATGAGAGGTTAAAACTTGTAGAGAATAAACTAGAGTTAGAGTTTAGTTAGGTTAAGGATAAGTATCAACCATAATATCTTAACCAAGACAAAATAGAATCCTTCTAGAATGAACAAGAAGAAGCTAACCCTAATCAAACCCTAATCCCTTTTTATCATCCTTAAACATGTTTTATAATAAATCATATCAAGTCACAATAATATATAACACATATATATTATATATTTGTAACAAAAGAAAATAATACAATTAACATATATCGCATATATATCAATGTATTAATCCGGTGAGAAAATGAAATAATAAAGCGAGCCAATATTAGATAATGTAATACGATATATCATATATATCATTATACATTAAATCATCGAATCAACACTTGATCCAACGATCCGGCTATATCGAATATAACCGACTAATATATCATGTACCGATTCATCGAATCAACACTTGATCCGATGTCCCGATTCATATCTAAATATCGCGAGAATATAATACAGTATCTCATATCGCATTATCCTCGGTCCTGCACATATCACATATGTGCCGCTACTCCGTTTTGCCTGAGCCAAGAAACCTCTGTGTAGGACTCTAAAGAATCGTCAATACGCCGGTAGCAGGTGATGATCATATCAAACACCCACAAGCTGCAAGCGGTCAGCTAAACGTAACAGCCACCCAGGTATTGAGCGATCAGAAGATCAACAAGCTAGCTTGTCCGTTCTCCTGTGAATCCAATCAGTAACACTCCCGTACAGTCCGGTCTGTCCGTCTGATATGTCGCATATCAAGTCTAGGGGTGGTATACGTCAGACCCCAGTAACCGATAAGTCGTGTCGATGTGAGGATCATAACAGGTCGAGAAACTACTAGTAACACTTACCAGTAAATCTCTATATCAGCCCTGGCCAGGGACTTCCAGTTATAGCCAATCGAACACAGCACAACATCAACTCCCTATACCTGGAGAGACGAATCCCCTCCTATCGCTCATTGTCTCCATGTGATTCGGGACTGTACCTAAAAGCCACCGTTTTGCACGCCCTCTTGGACGTGGTAAGGTGGAAATCAAAGCACAGTGGGAATCACACAAGACTCTATGACGATCTCGGGTCTACAGACTACCCTGTACCAGTGTCACCGGAGAACTGCCATCTGACGTGTGGTATATCTCCATCTGGGAGTTCTCGGCGAGTCCGTCCAGTGTACCCAGTCTCCACTGAGCACCCGTACACCATCTCTGATGTCAAACATCGATGGATATGAGATCATCCATCGCCCATCATACGGGTCAAGATGCGTATACGCTAGTCTACTCTGGTGTATCGATGCCCTGTCTCGATATACCCTCAACTAGGAATAGTTATAGGATGTACTTATCGACTACTATGGCCCCACTAGTATGATCTCATCATAATCCCAGTAGTCGAGTACAGATCCTAAGGGCTTTATCAACATGTGAGAGTAAGACAGTAAACCAATACAAATCAACATGTTAAGATAAAGTGAAACCAAATAGCATACTATCATGACGAGCAAGAAAGTCCTCTCTGTATATATCCAAGCATCCATCATAATATACATCATATGTACAACAATGGCCTCTAGGGCATATAACTAACAATCTCCCACTTGCACTAAGGCCAGCTGCTGTAGTATCTCATACCTAGCATCCCGAATAATCTCTCAAACTGTATCTCGGGAATGGCCTTCGTGAGTGGATCCGCGGTGTTGTCCTTCGTATCTACTCTCCTGACCTCGATCTCCCGGCGATCAACTATCCCCCTGATCAGGTGATACCGCCTTAGAATATGTCTGGACTTCTGATGGGATCTGGGTTCTTTGGCCAATGCCACAGCTCCATTGTTATCGCAATACAGAGGTATTGGATGCTCAATGGATGGAACCACACCAAGTTCACTAATGAACTTCTTCATCCAGACAGCCTCTTTGGCAGCATCGTTGGCAGCGATGTATTCAGCCTCCATCGTCGAGTCTACAACGGTATCCTGTTTGGAACTCTTCCAACAAACCGCCCCTTCATTTATGGTAAAGACAAATCTCGAGTGCGACTTAGAGTCGTCCTTATCACTTTGGAAGCTGGAATCGGTAAAGGACTCCACCCGGAGTTCTCCGTTACCGTACACCAAGAACATATCTCTAGTCCTTCGTAAGTACTTGAGAATGTTCTTCACAGCCGTCCAGTGACTCTCTCCAGGATCTGCTTGATACCGACTCACTACACTTAGTGAGTATGCTATATCGGGTCTGGTACATAGCATCGCATACATGATAGAGCCCACTGCCGAAGCATAGGGTATCCCTTGCATGCGAGCTCTCTCCAAATCAGTCTTGGGAGATGTTCAGACCATAATATTGCATTTATCATTCCCCTATTCTTATCTTTTTTATAAATAAACAGGTACTCTTGACGCACATTTGTTGCATATTAGAGGTTACAGGTTTCTGGAGCAAATACAGTGAGAAAGACACAAAACAACAGAAAAAGGGACTTTTGACCAACAATTAGACGGATCTCAGTCAAGCCTAGTCGAAGAACAGTGCAAGGTCCAAAAAGTCAAGTGAAACGGTTAAAAAGCCCAATACAAGTCTTCACAAAAAATCTGGAGAAGATCCAGAAGTCCAACAGAGAAAAGAAGAGTAAAAACAGAAGCCCAAAGAGCTAAGGAAAAAGCCCCAAAAATCACAAAGCCCAATTCCTTAGTTTGGCCGCGGATCCGCGGCCAAACCCATGCTGGCGCCGCGGATCCGCGGCCTTCGAGAGAGCATGTCGGTGGAAATTTGATGCGTCGGTGCGACGGTTCTGGTGTTGGGATTCTCAGGGGTCAAATCTGTAATTTCGCGTGCGCGAGAGTCTGTAACCCTAGGTTTTCTATTTTCCTATAAATTGTAATCTTAGATCTAAGAATTGTATGCCTCTTTTCAATAAATAAAATTCAGAAATTCTGGAAGTGACATTCAGATCTTTTCTTTATCGCTTGGAGGGAGCCATCACCATTAGTAAGTGTTTTTCTTTTATTCTTTTAATGTTATTTCATCCCCTAATGAGCGAGTAGTCTCCTCGCTTGTTAGGGTTAGCCTTAGGGAAGTGGTTGAGAGATGAGATCTCTCACCCCTTTCAATGCCATATTAAACTAACCCATTAAGAACTCCATGCATGCGCGCACAACCGCTCCCTACGGCACCCTACCCCTCGAGGTAACGATGAACCGCAGTATAAAGGGCCGGTTGCGCGCGTTTTCCATGGGGGTTAGGGTAATTAACGATAAAGGAGGATACGAATCTAGAGGAAGAAAACATCTTCCCAAAAGAGTCGTACCCACTTTATCGATAATTACTATAACACCTAATGGATCTAAAATACGGCATTGAAAGCGGTGAGGAAACATCAATCTCCAAAACTTCCTCTAAGCCTAACCCTAGCAAGAACTTAAATTAGATTAATTAAGTTTTAGATCTAGATTTTTATAAAACCAAAACGACAAATAGAATCAACTCGTTAAGACACACTAAAGGAATTTACCCGTCTCTGTGGATCGACCCGCACTCACCGGCTAGCTGCGAAGCGACGCCGTTTCTGATTGCGGTAATTATATTTTTGATCGTAAAATCTCTACCAATCAAATGGACATCTTCCCCAAAGAGTCGTACCCACTTTATCGATAATTACTATAACACCTAATGGATCTAAAATACGGCATTGAAAGCGGTGAGGAAACATCAATCTCCAAAACTTCCTCTAAGCCTAACCCTAGCAAGAACTTAAATTAGATTAATTAAGTTTTAGATCTAGATTTTTATAAAACCAAAACGACAAATAGAATCAACTCGTTAAGACACACTAAAGGAATTTACCCGTCTCTGTGGATCGACCCGCACTCACCGGCTAGCTGCGAAGCGACGCCGTTTCTGATTGCGGTAATTATATTTTTGATCGTAAAATCTCTACCAATCAAATGGCGCCGTTGCCGGGGACGGCGTAATCTTTCTTTTTGTGAATTTTCGGGATGATATAAAATTTAAAAATTATAAAAATCTGAAAATATAAAAAAAAAATAAAAAAAAATATAAAATTTGATCTGTTTGAAGGGTGTATATTTTTGGATCTTGCAGGAACAGCGAAGAATCACGGATCTGGAATTTTACAGAGGGAAAATCAAAATTTGGTACATAAAAACAGAGAGGAATTCAAAGTACAGAACCACAGAAATTTTTTCACAGTGCGATCCCACCATTAGACCGCTCTTCCGCCGCATAAGGGGGCAATCCGCCGCGGATCCGCGCTCTGGATGCCACGTCAGCGCACTAAATTTTTCTGGTTTGATTTTTCTCTCTCTCCTCTGCAACCTACAATATATCTCTCTGTAAAAATCTTTCTGCAGGATTTCTTTGCGTAAAAGGTCTTTCTCCCCCTTCTAAATAACAGATTTCTGCAGGTTTCTTTGCGCCGCGCTAAAATTGAATGCAAGTGAATTTTTGTTTTGCATAATTTAATTGGACTTAAGGGGCTAATTGACCAAGAATCAGATTGGGTGGGGATTTCATCACCCTTCCCAGGACCCCAGAAAACACCTAAGCATTTTGCATAAACCACCTTTAATTAAAAAAGATTAGACTCAGACCTAAGGACAGCGAGCTCAATAGGAAAAGGACTAGGGTAGGCATCAGCCGTTTATCCTAACCGACATTGCGGTGTCTAGGCTAGTGGTTTTTAATTAGGCCCACTGTAGTGGTGGTTCCTTCCCACTTACCTGGCCGTATTTGTCCGTGAAGAGGCGGTTTGAGGTCTATTTCTAGCCCTAGTTAGGAGCTGACTAGTAGACCTAGGCAACCCTAGATCTAGGTCTGATTGTGCATGTGTGGTTGATTCAGTTGTGTCACGAGTCCAGTTTCTAAAACCTCTTTGCAAAACCTTCACATAAATAAAAGAAAAAGAAAAAGAAAAATCTTTTAAAAACTTGCAAAAATTTTGTCGCTAAGAAATCCTTGCATTCTTCTATCATGGGTACACCACATCATAAATCTCTTGCCGAATCTTGGTATCCCGAACCTAACTTTGCGTCGTTCGTCAATTATTTCGGTCAATTTAAAAACGATCCCTCCTTGCCAAAGATTTCGTTGAAAGATCAAATAGAGGCGTCTAGAAGAAATAGTTTGACTTTTCAGCCCACTTTGTGGCAACCGAGTCAACCTTTACAACCTACATATGTTGACACCACTTCTTCAAGTCCTTCTGTCACTCCTAGGCCGATGTCCATTGCTGAGCATATTGCTCAATCTCGCAGTCGATCTTTCACCCCTCTCCACTCATCTAGTTTTAGGGATCCACACGATTATTCACCTTCTTATCCATATGTTGACCCTACTCCTTTCTTACCACCCACTTCCTACCAGTCATACCCGACTTTCCCACCTTCACTAGACACTGTTTCGACACAGCCATTAGGGAGTTTCACATATCCAACCAATTTTGAATCTTTTACTGAAACCCCCTCACCACCTAAGTCTAGTTTGGAAGAGTCGTTGGAAGCATATATTGCTGCAACAAATAAAATGATGAGGACAGTGGAAGCATCCATGGCCGCCCTTACGCAACCTAGTGAACCGGTAGCTAGTGTCCCGCTAGCTCCGAATTTTTCAATGTGTAAGGCGGCAGTTGGACAGAGTGAGAATGAGAGAGGATTTTCAAATCAAACCTACCCTTACCCAATTGAAACCCACAACTCCGGTTTTCCATCTATTGTTCCAAATGATTCACCAGTTGAAAATAAAAATGAGTTGTGCGATTTTGTAGTGTTTGATTTGCCAAATTGTGAGGAACCCCTTTCGAGTGAAACCGCACCTAATCCTTTCGATCTTTACACCTCCACTCTAGAACCTACATTGATAAATATCCATGCTGTGGATGAAGTGTCTAAAGAAATTGATTTTCACTTGATTGAGGATATAGACGCCGGGAATATTTCGGATGATGAACCTGTCGATTTGCTTAAAATTTTATGTTCAAATCATCATCCTGAGTTATTAAATGTTTATCCCGAATCTCATATGCTTCTAGATTTTGATGACAATGGCATGGATGGGTTGAATATTGAGGATTGTATTGAGGAGAGTCTTGAGGATAATATCGAGGTTGAACCATTTTTAATTGATGTGTCGGATTTTCCAATTCAGCCTCCTGAACCTTTGACTGTTATATCACCCTCCCTCCCTCCTATTGTTCCGACCGAACAAATGACCGTTACGCTTTCATCTCCGATACCAAGTTCGGCTTACCCATGTTTTCTTGCGAATCTTGAGGGATTTGACCCCATCGCACGACGAGTTGGTAGGTTAGCGCAATCGCTTTTAACACATCGGTCATCACAAATTGCGCTAATTTATTCACTCAATTTACACCCTCAAGATCGCACTCCACTTCTTTCTTCTTTCCGTCTTTCTTCTCCCCCACCGAGACCATATTCTACCATTCTTCTTTCCAAACGGTCTCGCATGCTTTTCATCTCTTTTCTTTCCATCCCATTCTTGCACCAACTATACCATTACCACGATAAGATCTTTGAATGGTTGGTGCTAACCTTTGGCTTGTGTAAGGCCAAGCTTAAGTTTGGGGGGAACCTTTGTATATATGTATATATCCTTTTGTTTTCTTTTTCTATAAAAAATAAAAAAATTCAAAACATTAAAAAAATTATAAATAAATAAACAGGGAAGTGCCGGTATTTTGACCCTCTTGGTTTAGCATGACAGTGAGGACACTGTCAAGTTCAAGTTTGGGGGTATACTCGGTACGTCTTCTTCCTTCGCATTCATGTGTACATATTTTTGCATTTGCATACTTATTTGAAAACCTATAAAAATTTGAAAAATTTCAAAAATTATAAAAATAAATGTATTCAATTTTGGCTAATTGACTTGAGTTTGACAAATAGGTCAACCAGCTAGGAACAACTAGATCTTAGACTTAGTAAGTTAAAAACCCTAAAAATAACATTCCTTGAAGTTTAACGGTAGAAAGTATATGCCTTGTAGTTTATTTAGAAATAGGCAAATTTTGGGTTCACTTCTTGGGCTAAGTCGAAACAAAGGAAGAGTATTGATGTTCTTATTAAAGTATAAGTTTGAAAAATAGTTCCTAGCTTAAGTCTAAATTCTGAAAATGTATACCCTACAATTTGCACTATCACGCACCTTGAAACTTGGAATAGTAGAAGAGACCTTGAAATACTCTTGTCTAAAGTCCTTAGTACAATAAAAATAAAAGAAAAAAAAATGTGAATAAAGAATAAAAAAATGGACACTGGTTTTTGTGATTACTTAAGGCTGCAAAAATAGAAAAATATTTAGCGAGGGTGCTTCATCACCTAGTGCCTTAGACCAACTGGTTTGGGAGTCACTGCTAAAGCCTTGGGTGTTGCAAGGACTAGGAAGTACGCTTTAAAGTGCAAACGCATTTTGTAATCGGTCGTTGGTACCTCAAGAAGTATTAACGGTCGCATGAAGGATGTGTAAGCGAATTTCATTTAAATTCACCAATTAATAAGTACTTTGGACAATGGACAAGGGCATGATTGCTTGAATTGAATTTCCAAGTGTAGGGATGATCTATACACACACGTAGGGGTACGAGATTGGAATTTAGATAAGAGAGAGAAATGAAAGATAAAATTTGTATCTTTAATAGAGTTGATAGAAATTCTTGAGTGGAGATGTAACCCTAGAAGGAAAACTTAAGAAGTGCCGAAAGCTAAGTAAGTATACATAACATATATAATCATAAGTTTAATAATGAGGAAGCGTGAAGAATATGGGTGGATAATTTACAAGTATAAGATAATAGAATTCCTTATTAGAAGACCTAATTGGAGAACAAAAGTCAATGGGCCAAGTTGATAGGATTTTGTGGGTGTAATCCGCTGAAAACCCTCAGGAGACAACACTCCTCCTACTAGGGACACCTAGAGGTTTAACGGCTTGTTGCACGTGCTCAGTGCAATCGCGTTTCCCTGCGAAAGTGCGGTTAGGATTTTAGAGAATAAAATAATAAGTTTGCTCGAGGACGAGCAAAAGGTAAGTTTGGGGGTATTTGTTCAGACCATAATATTGCATTTATCATTCCCCTATTCTTATCCCTTTTATAAATAAACAGGTACTCTTGATGCACATTTATTGCATATTACAGGTTACTGGTTTCTGGAGCAAATACAGTGAGAAAGACACAAAACAACAGAAAAAGGGACTTTTGACCAACAATTAGACGGATCTCAGTCAAGCCTAGTCGAAGAACAGTGCAAGGTCCAAAAAGTCAAGTGAAACGGTTAAAAAGCCCAATACAAGTCTTCACTAAAAATCTGGAGAAGATCCAGAAGTCCAACAGAGAAAAGAAGAGTAAAAACAGAAGCCCAAAGAGCCAAGGAAAAAGCCCCAAAAATCACAAAGCCCAATTCCTTAGTTTGGCCGCGGATCCGCGGCCAAACCCATGCTGGCGCCGCGGATCCGCGGCCTTCCAGAGAGCTTGTCGGTGGAAATTTGATGCGTCGGTGCGACGGTTCTGGTGTTGGGATTCTCAGGGGTCAAATCTGTAATTTCGCGTGCGCGAGAGTCTGTAACCCTAGGTTTTCTATTTTCCTATAAATTGTAATCTTAGATCTAAAAATTGTATGCCTCTTTTCAATAAATAAAATTCAGAAATTCTGGAAGTGACATTCAGATCTGTTCTTTATCGCTTGGAGGGAGCCATCACCATTAGTAAGTGTTTTTCTTTTATTCTTTTAATGTTATTTCATCCCCTAATGAGCGAGTAGTCTCCTCGCTTGTTAGGGTTAGCCTTAGGGAAAGGGTTGAGAGATGAGATCTCTCACCCCTTTCAATGCCATATTAAACTAACCCATTAAGAACTCCATGCATGCGCGCACAACCGCTCCCTGCGGCACCCTACCCCTCGAGGTAACGGTGAACCGCAGTATAAAGGGCCGGTTGCGCGCGTTTTCCATGGGGGTTAGGGTAATTAACGATAAAGGAGGATACGAATCTAGAGGAAGAAAACATCTTCCCAAAAGAGTCGTACCCACTTTATCGATAATTACTATAACACCTAATGGATCTAAAATACGGCATTGAAAGCGGTGAGGAAACATCAATCTCCAAAACTTCCTCTAAGCCTAACCCTAGCAAGAACTAAAATTATATTAATTAAGTTTTAGATCTAGATTTTTATAAAACCAAAACGACAAATAGAATCAACTCGTTAAGACACACTAAAGGAATTTACCCGTCTTTGTGGATCGACCCGCACTCACCGGCTAGCTGCGAAGCGACGCCGTTTCTGATTGCGGTAATTATATTTTTGATCGTAAAATCTCTACCAATCAAATGGCGCCGTTGCCGGGGACGGCGTAATCTTTCTTTTTGTGAATTTTCGGGTTGATATAAAATTTAAAAATTATAAAAATATAAAAATATAAAAAAATATATATATATAAAATTTGATCTGTTTGAAGGGTGTATATTTTTGGATCTTGCAGGAACAGCGAAGAATCACGGATCTGGAATTTTACAGAGGGCAAATCAAAATTTGGTACATAAAAACAGAAAGGAATTCAAAACACAGAACCACAGAAATTTTTTCACAGTGCGATCCCACCATTAGACCGCTCTTCCGCCGCATAAGGGGGCAATCCGCCGCGGATCCGCGCTCTGGATGCCACGTCAGCGCACTAAATTTTTCTGGTTTGATTTTTCTCTCTCTTCTCTGCAACCTACAATATATCTCTCTGTAAAAATCTTTCTGCAGGATTTCTTTGCGTAAAAAGTCTTTCTCCCCCTTCTAAATAACAGATTTCTGCAGGTTTCTTTGCGCCGCGCTAAAATTGAATGCAAGTGAATTTTTGTTTTGCATAATTTAATTGGACTTAAGGGGCTAATTGACCAAGAATCAGATTGGGTGAGGATTTCATCACCCTTCCCAGGACCCCAGAAAACACCTAAGCATTTTGCATAAACCACCTTTAATTAAAAAAGATTAGACTCAGACCTAAGGACAGCGAGCTCAATAGGAAAAGGACTAGGGTAGGCATCAGCCGTTTATCCTAACCGACATTGCGGTGTCTAGGCTAGTGGTTTTTAATTAGGCCCACTGTAGTGGAGGTTCCTTCCCACTTACCTGGCCGTATTTGTCCGTGAAGAGGCGGTTTGAGGTCTATTTCTAGCCCTAGTTAGGAGCTGACTAGTAGACCTAGGCAACCCTAGATCTAGGTCTGATTGTGCATGTGTGGTTGATTCAGTTGTGTCACGAGTCCAGTTTCTAAAACCTCTTTGCAAAACCTTCACATAAATAAAAGAAAAAGAAAAAGAAAAATCTTTTAAAAACTTGCAAAAATTTTGTCGCTAAGAAATCCTTGCATTCTTCTATCATGGGTACACCACATCATAAATCTCTTGCCGAATCTTGGTATCCCGAACCTAACTTTGCATCGTTCGTCAATTGTTTCGGTCAATTTAAAAACGATCCCTCCTTGCCAAAGATTTCGTTGAAAGATCAAATAGAGGCGTCTAGGAGAAATAGTTTGACTTTTCAGCCCACTTTGTGTCAACCGAGTCAACCTTTACAACCTACATATGTTGACACCACTTCTTCAAGTCCTTCTGTCACTCCTAGGCCGATGTCCATTGCTGAGCATATTGCTCAATCTCGCAGTCGATCTTTCACCCCTCTCCACTCATCTAGTTTTAGGGATCCACACAATTATTCACCTTCTTATCCATATGTTGACCCTACTCCTGTCTTACCACCCACTTCCTACCAGTCATACCCGACTTTCCCACCTTCACTAGACACTGTTTCGACACAGCCATTAGGGAGTTTCACATATCCAACCAATTTTGAATCTTTTACTGAAACCCCCTCACCACCTAAGTCTAGTTTGGAAGAGTCGTTGGAAGCATATATTGCTGCAACAAATAAAATGATGAGGACAGTGGAAGCATCCATGGCCGCCCTTACGCAACCTAGTGAACCGGTAGCTAGTGTCCCGCTAGCTCCGAATTTTTCAATGTGTAAGGCGGCAGTTGGACAGAGTGAGAATGAGAGAGGATTTTCAAATCAAACCTACCCTTACCCAATTGAAACCCACAACTCCGGTTTTCCATCTATTGTTCCAAATGATTCACCAGTTGAAAATAAAAATGAGTTGTGCGATTTTGTAGTGTTTGATTTGCCAAATTGTGAGGAACCCCTTTCGAGTGAAACCGCACCTAATCCTTTCGATCTTTACACCTCCACTCTAGAACCTACATTGATAAATATCCATGCTGTGGATGAAGTGTCTAAAGAAATTGATTTTCACTTGATTGAGGATATAGACGCCGGGAATATTTCGGATGATGAACCTGTCGATTTGCTTAAAATTTTATGTTCAAATCATCATCCTGAGTTATTAAATGTTTCTCCCGAATCTCATATGCGTCTAGATTTTGATGACAATGGCATGGATGGGTTGAATATTGAGGATAGTATTGAGGAGAGTCTTGAGGATAATATCGAGGTTGAACCATTTTTAATTGATGTGTCGGATTTTCCAATTCAGCCTCCTGAACCTTTTACTGTTATATCACCCTCCCTCCTTCCTATTGTTCCGACCGAACAAATGACCGTTACGCTTTCATCTCCGATACCAAGTTCGGCTTACCCATGTTTTCTTGCGAATCTTGAGGGATTTGACCCCATCGCACGACGAGTTGGTAGGTTAGCGCAATCGCTTTTAAGACATCGGTCATCACAAATTACGTTAATTTATTCACTCAATTTACACCCTCAAGATCGCACTCCACTTCTTTCTTCTTTCCGTCTTTCTTCTCCCCCACCGAGACCATATTCTACCATTCTTCTTTCCAAACGGTCTCGCATGCTTTTCATCTCTTTTCTTTCCATCCCATTCTTGCACCAACTATACCATTACCACGATAAGATCTTTGAATGGTTGGTGCTAACCTTTGGCTTGTGTAAGGCCAAGCTTAAGTTTGGGGGGAACCTTTGTATATATGTATATATCCTTTTGTTTTCTTTTTCTATAAAAAATAAAAAAATTCAAAACATTAAAAAAATTATAAATAAATAAACAGGGAAGTGCCGGTATTTTGACCCTCTTGGTTTAGCATGACAGTGAGGACACTGTCAAGTTCAAGTTTGGGGGTATACTCGGTACGTCTTCTTCCTTCGCATTCATGTGTACATATTTTTGCATTTGCATACTTATTTGAAAACCCATAAAAATTTGAAAAATTTCAAAAATTATAAAAATAAATGTATTCAATTTTGGCTAATTGACTTGAGTTTGACAAATAGGTCAACTAGCTAGGAACAACTAGATCTTAGACTTAGTAAGTTAAAAACCCTAAAAATAACATTCCTTAAAGTTTAACGGTAGAAAGTATATGCCTTGTAGTTTATTTAGAAATAGGCAAATTTTGGGTTCACTTCTTGGGCTAAGTCGAAACAAAGGAAGAGTATTGATGTTCTTATTAGAGTATAAGTTTGAAAAATAGTTCCTAGCTTAAGTCTAAATTCTGAAAATGTATACCCTACAATTTGCACTATCACGCACCTTGAAACTTGGAATAGTAGAAGAGACCTTGAAATACTCTTGTCTAAAGTCCTTAGTACAATGAAAATAAAAGAAAAAAAATGTGAATAAAGAATAAAAAAATGGACACTGGTTTTTGTGATTACTTAAGGCTGCAAAAATAGAAAAATATTTAGCGAGGGTGCTTCATCACCTAGTGCCTTAGACCAACTGGTTTGGGAGTCACTGCTAAAGCCTTGGGTGTTGCAAGAACTAGGAAGTACGCTTTAAAGTGCAAACGCATTTTGTAATCGGTCGTTGGTACCTCAAGAAGTATTAACGGTCGCATGAAGGATGTGTAAGCGAATTTCATTTAAATTCACCAATTAATAAGTACTTTGGACAATGGACAAGGGCATGATTGCTTGAATTGAATTTCCAAGTGTAGGGGTGATCTATACACACACGTAGGGGTACGAGATTGGAATTTAGAAAAGAGAGAGGAATGAAAGATAAAATTTGTATCTTTAATAGAGTTGATAGAAATTCCTGAGTGGAGATGTAACCCTAGAAGGAAAACTTAAGAAATGCTGAAAGCTAAGTAAGTCTACATAACATATATAATCTTAAGTTAAATAATGAGGAAGCGTGAAGAATATGGGTGGATAATTTACAAGTATAAGATAATAGAATTCCTTATTAGAAGACCTAATTGGAGAACAAAAGTCAATGGGCCAAGTTGATAGGATTTTGTGGGTGTAATCCGCTGAAAACCCTCAGGAGACAACACTCCTCCTACTAGGGACACCTAGAGGTTTAACGGCTTGTTGCACGTGCTCAATGCAATCGCGTTTCCCTGCGAAAGTGCGGTTAGGATTTTAGAGAATAAAATAATAAGTTTGCTCGAGGACGAGCAAAAGGTAAGTTTGGGGGTATTTGTTCAGACCATAATATTGCATTTATCATTCCCCTATTCTTATCCTTTTTATAAATAAACAGGTACTCTTGACGCACATTTGTTGCATATTACAGGTTACAGGTTTCTGGAGCAAATACAGTGAGAAAGACACAAAACAACAGAAAAAGGGACTTTTGACCAACAATTAGACGGATCTCAGTCAAGCCTAGTCGAAGAACAGTGCAAGGTCCAAAAAGTCAAGTGAAACGGTTAAAAAGCCCAATACAAGTCTTCACTAAAAATCTGGAGAAGATCCAGAAGTCCAACAGAGAAAAGAAGAGTAAAAACAGAAGCCCAAAGAGCCAAGGAAAAAGCCCCAAAAATCACAAAGCCCAATTCCTTAGTTTGGCCGCGGATCCGCGGCCAAACCCATGCTGGCGCCGCGGATCCGCGGCCTTCCAGAGAGCTTGTCGGTGGAAATTTGATGCGTCGGTGCGACGGTTCTGGTGTTGGGATTCTCAGGGGTCAAATCTGTAATTTCGCGTGCGCGAGAGTCTGTAACCCTAGGTTTTCTATTTTCCTATAAATTGTAATCTTAGATCTAAAAATTGTATGCCTCTTTTCAATAAATAAAATTCAGAAATTCTGGAAGTGACATTCAGATCTGTTCTTTATCGCTTGGAGGGAGCCATCACCATTAGTACGTGTTTTTCTTTTATTCTTTTAATGTTATTTCATCCCCTAATGAGCGAGTAGTCTCCTCGCTTGTTAGGGTTAGCCTTAGGGAAAGGGTTGAGAGATGAGATCTCTCACCCCTTTCAATGCCATATTAAACTAACCCATTAAGAACTCCATGCATGCGCGCACAACCGCCCCCTGCGGCACCCTACCCCTCGAGGTAACGGTGAACCGCAGTATAAAGGGCCGGTTGCGCGCGTTTTCCATGGGGGTTAGGGTAATTAACGATAAAGGAGGATACGAATCTAGAGGAAGAAAACATCTTCCCAAAAGAGTCGTACCCACTTTATCGATAATTACTATAACACCTAATGGATCTAAAATACGGCATTGAAAGCGGTGAGGAAACATCAATCTCCAAAACTTCCTCTAAGCCTAACCCTAGCATGAACTTAAATTAGATTAATTAAGTTTTAGATCTAGATTTTTATAAAACCAAAACGACAAATAGAATCAACTCGTTAAGACACACTAAAGGAATTTACCCGTCTCTGTGGATCGACCCGCACTCACCGGCTAGCTGCGAAGCGACGCCGTTTCTGATTGCGGTAATTATATTTTTGATCGTAAAATCTCTACCAATCAGGAGACATCTCTTTGGAGAGAGTGAGTCCAGAGATCATGGGTTGGTTCCCACGCTTGGATTCTTCCATACTAAACCTCTTTAGTATGGTGTCAATGTACCTGGATTAGGACAATCCCAGTATCCTTTTGGATCTATCTCTATAGATCCTAATCCCCAATATACAGGAGGCATCACCAAGATCTTTCATTGAGAATCTTTGTGATAAGAAGAGCTTGACTGATTGCAGCATAGGAATATCATTTCCTATCAAGAGTATGTCATCCACGTACAATACGAAGAAGACAACCTTACTCTCTGCTACCTTCTTATAGATACAAGGTTCATCTATGTTTTTGATGAAGTCAAACTCTTTGACTACTATATCAAAACAGATGTTCCAACTCCGCGATACTTGCTTTAACCCATAAATGGATTTAAGCAATTTGCACACCTTTCCGCTGCTCCCACTATCTACGAAGCCCTCTGGCTGAGTCATGTACACGCACTCTTCTAAATCACCATTTAGAAAGGCGGTCTTAACATCCATTTGCCAGATTTCGTAGTCATGGTATGCAGCAATGGCAAGTAAGATCCGGATGGACTTAAGCATAGCCACTGGAGAAAAGGTTTAGTCATAATCCACACCTGGTCGTTGACAAAATCCCTTTGCTACAAGTCTAGCTTTGAAAGTCTCAACTTTTCCATTTACACCAAATTTCTTTTTAAAAATCCACTTGCTCCCAATGGGTTTTACCCCTTCAGGAGCATTTTCCAAAATCCATACTTTATTGGTGTACATGGATTCCATCTCAGATCGCATTGCATCCAGCCATTTCACAGAGTCACCACTCGTGATGACCTGCTCAAAACTAGTCGGGTCATCATCTTCCATGATGCAATCCTCGCTTCCACCATCAATGAGAAAACCGTAGTATCTCTCAGGTGGACGAGAAACCCTACTAGATCGGCGAAGAGGCTGGGGTTTATCGGGTACTACTGAATCTTCTGGTTCCAACAAATCATCAGTTGCGGTTTGTGGTGCTGGAACCTCTTCTAGCTCTACCTCTTTGCTACTAATTTCTTTTGCAAGAAATTCCTTTTCCAAAAAGGTGGCATGTTGAGCAACAAACACTTTTTGTTCCTCAGCGTGGTAGAAAAAATATCCTTGAGAATTCTTTGGATATCCCACAAATTTGCAAAGGACTGATCGTGCCTCGAGTTTGTCCGGATTTTGTCTTTTGAGATAGGCCGGACAACCCCATATCTTAACTCGTTTAAAATATGGTCTCTTCCCACTCCATATCTCATATGGTGTGGTAGGTACAGATTTAGACGGAACTAGATTCAATATGTATATGGCTGTCTTAAGCGCATACCCCCAGAATGAAATAGGTAACTCAGCTGTACTCTTCATAGAGCGCACCATATCTAATAGGGTGTGATTCCTTCGCTCCGATACACCGTTGTGCTGTGGTGTATAAGGAGGAGTAAGCTGAGAGAAAATCCCATTCTCTTTTAGATAGTCTAGGAACTCATTGCTTAAGTATTCTCCTCCTCGATCAGATCGAAGGATCTTAATACTTTTGCCCGTTTGTTTTTCTACTTCGTGCTTATATTCTCTGAATTTCTCAAAAGCTTCAGACTTGTGTTTCATCAGGAACACATGTCCGAATCTAGAGAGATCGTCAATGAATGTAATGAAGTAGGAAGAACCGTTCCTGGCATGCGTAGACATGGGACCGCATACATCACTATGTATTAGTCCTAAGAGTTCAGTAACTCTTTCTCCGTGTCCACTAAACGGAGCTTTGGTCATTTTTCGTTTGAGACATGAATGGCAAGTATCATAAGATGATAATTCGAACGGATTCAAATAACCATCCTTATGTAACTTAGCCAGTCGTGTTGCATTGATATGACCAAGTCTACAATGCCACAAGTAGGATTCGTTCATTTCTGAACTTTTCCTCTTGTGTGTTTTTTGTATATTGAGAATTGTATTCTGATTTAGAGTGAATATGCCATTATGTAACGAGCCTGATGCAATCAACTTTTGATCTGGGAATATGTTCATAACATTATCCTTTACTACAAAATTATATCCTTCTTTACTTAATAAAGAAACTGATATAATGTTGCACATCATGTTCGGTATATAATAGCACTCATTTAGAATCAGTGTATTACGACTTGGCAATATTAGGTGATATTCGCCAACTGCTTTGGCCGCAATACTTGCACTGTTCCCTACTTGAACGGAATGATCACATTTTCCCAGTTCTCTACCTTTACGTAGCCCATGTAACAATTTATATATATGGGATCCTGATCCGGTATCCAATACCCAGGACGTAGGGTGAACTGAGAAACAGTTCTCAATAACTAACACACCTGAAGAAGATGCATCAACATGCATGTTCTTTTGGGTGGCTTGAGAATCCAGATATTCTTTTATTCCCTGTTCAGTCTTATAACTCTTATAAGAAAGAACGGGTCCAACGTTCCCCTGCTCAGTATAATAAGCGGGTTCAGTCAATACATCCATATTATTATCTTGATTATGGCCTGACATGGTCGCTACCTGGAGAGAGAGAGAGAGAGAAGAAAACACTTTAGCGTATGCTCTTGCAAGATTAGATTGGTTATTATCTTATCTAATCAGGATGTCTCCCACTGTTTTTATCAAATCTACCTTCAAACCCTAAAAGGTAAGATTAGCCGGGATTAATTACACCCTATAATTTCGTCAATCTTTCAGCCAGATCAGTGTCGGTACTTGAGGGAGGTTCCCCGTGCTTTCGCACGGACCTAATTAAAGTAAACCTCGTTTTCCCAGAGGCGTAACCTCGTTAACACTTTTCTAGACACTTACTTGATCGTCTAATTGTCCTGTGTAAAATTCTCCCAGGAGTAACTCTTACTCGCAGTGGGTATCGGGATCCAACTATCTCATAGGAGGTATGCAATCTCATTGCAAATTTCAACACTTGAAATTCCCGATAATATTTTGCCCCTAGCGATCTATGACCTTGACTAAGTCAACAAACCATAAATCGCAAGTCAAGTTCAACCCGTACATTTCCCGATTGAATTAAACCCACCCGTACAACCCTTGACTGAGTCAACAAGGCCGTGCGAATACCCTAATCCAATCACATCTCATGTTTTAGCAGATAAACACTACTTAGCTACCGTACACTACGCCTTGACTAAGTCAACAAACATAGCACGAATACTAAATAATATCTATCTGAAATGACGGAGGGCTACGCAGGTTTTTCATAAAAACCATGAGCGTAATGAACTTGATATCGTCGTAGAATCAAGTGAAATTTTGAAATGGAGTGTTTTTGAGGCTTTCATTAGTTTTGCTAAAGAGGTCACTCCCGGTGAAGGGATCTCGGCTCTTTCCTCATCGAATAAGGTGCAGGACATATCATATATATCACTGTGCAAAGCAAAACTCTAAAAGCAATCAAAAGACAAACCGAGTTTTGTAGCATCTGCCAGTTTCGCTAAAGAGGTCACTCCCGGTGAAGGGATCTCGGCTCTTTCTTCATCGAATAAGGTGCAGGGTATATCATATATACCGCTATGCAAAGCAAAACTTTAGCTACCCTTTTTATAAAGTTTTGATTCTACAACATCTTTTAGGTTTCTTTTCTTTTATTAATCTTATTAATAAAAAATCCCATCAGCTTATGCTTCCTAAGCATCACAGATAAATGCGATGTACACTTATGCCATCCGCATTCGCCTCGATGTCCCATCGTGCACCGTTAGGTTAGATAACTAACGGCAGAGCAGGGCAGGGCTAGCGCGGGAGTAAAACATAAGTAACGCCTATATAATATATCATATTTACTATATACTGTATTCATCACAACATATCAAATGATCACATCACAGATATCGCAGCAGAAACATAGATATAATGTGGGATATACTAGGACGTCCGTATTTAGTATTTAGCCAACAATAGAAAATACGGATTCCACAGTCGCGATGAATAGCCAAGCCTACACCCTGGACCCCTACGAGAGCGGCAAGCGACCCTACCAATTCTGGAGTTTAGGACACCCGATCTCGACTCCTCGAGATGGCCTCCCACTGAACCCCATAACCCGGTCTCCTGTGCTCCCCTCCTTGGGTCCATCCTAATGCGGAAAAGTAAATAATATACAACACTGGTGGCATCAACCTCAACCTGGAAGTGCCCCAAATAAATGAATATTACATTATATTTGAATTTACATGAATGAAAATATAAAACTCTCATCATATCTAAAACCCCCGGCTATTCAATCGTGACAATCCTGCACATCATATCTCAGCAACACATAATATCTCATATCATCAATGTAAGTAAGTATGCATACACCGATCGTCATCGATGTATAGCAACGACAACTGGCAATACAACTACATACTACACTTACGGTCACAGAAAAGAAAGTGTAAAACTACAATATTTGGAATCCACAATCACTTTAGACATCGTAAATCCGAAATATCACATATTTCGCATTTCATGTCTAACTCTATGAATTCCACATATTGTATCACATTCCAGATAAATAGACAGTATTAAACTTTCCGATCGAATAATTAAATACCCAAAATTTCCCAAATTGCTCAACATTTGAGCGGAGTTCAAATAATCCGGAATGTGTCACAGTAGTAGCGGTCCAGCCGTAGAAGGGTCAAGCCAACGCCTCACATGTGGCACGCCGTACTGCCCCAAACCCGAAGGTTCAAAAGGCAGTTCAAGACGGTCACATAATCGAGTTAAGGTTTGTTGTCTTCTAGAGGGTCCACCACAAAACTTGAACGCATTTGCGAAAGATTTAAACTCGAGAAAAGATTCAACACTTGAAAATTTTTCGTGCCAGGAAAAAGTGAGTTAATGATATCCGTTCAAACATTTTAACAGTTTCTAAATATCCGGAAATAATAACGAATTAAAATTTTTCCGATCGAATCTATGATTACAAAACAAACCCCAGTATTTTCAACACTTGAGTCAAAATAAAAATACCAGAAACTATTTAAGCATTTAAAAAGAATTACTGTGAAAAAATAACAGTCATATCAAGCATTACTGCCGCGGAACCGCGGCCCAAGCAGGGTACGGCCGCGATTCCGGGGCGGTCTGTACGGATCACATCCTCGTATTTCACAGTTATTCTTATCTTTGTCTGCTGTATTTTTCAGGTATTTTTAATTCAGAAAAGTCCCAGATTTTGAAAAAAATCCAGAGAGGGGGTTAACTTTGTCGGTTCGGGTTCGATCGGAGTTTTAACTTCGTAAACACGACGCCTAATGCTCTAGCTAGGCTCTGATACCACTGTAGGGTTCCTAGGCACACTTGTGAAGGTTCATAAAGCATCAAACATGCCCGAATAAAATTTTACATGTGCCGAACAACCCAAAGACGGGATCTTTGCTAGATTATTAAGGTTTAGCATGCAAGATGATATCTTTAAAGCTAAGTGTGAGGGATTACAACCTTTGTAGTCCGCTCCTTCGCTTCACAAGCTCCGAGTAGAAGTCCCTTCGCCGCGATCCACGATCTCCCGGACTCAAGAGAGGCTCCACGACTCGAACGATTCATGCTAGCTTGAAGTGTTCCGATTCTCCGATGATCTACGTCGAAGTTACTATAACCCAAGCTTTCTCACTCTAAAGAGATGAACACCCTAATATAATGGGCTAGATTAGATGAGGATGATGGAGTAGTATTTATGCTATCTTTTCAATTCACTTTCTCACAATAAATCATCACAAAAGGATTTTCGAGTGAGCTCTCTCACAAAACTAAAGAGAGAAGAAGATGAAGAATGAAAAGAATAATCCTTTTGTGTTTAATAGTAGTCAAGAGTATATGATTGATTATAGAACCATGGTCAAGAATGAGAGGTTAAAACTTGTAGAGAATAAACTAGAGTTAGGGTTTAGTTAGGTTAAGGATAAGTATCAACCATAATATCTTAACCAAGACAAAATAGAATCCTTCTAGAATGAACAAGAAGAAGCTAACCCTAATCAAACCCTAATCCCTTTTTATCATCATTAAACATGTTTTATAATAAATCATATCATGTCACGATAATATATATCACATATATATTATATATTTGCAACAAAAGAAAATAATACAATTAACATATATCGCATATATATCAATGTATTAATCCGGTGAGAAAATGAAATAATAAAGCGAGCCAATATTAGATAATGTAATACGATATATCATATATATCATTATACATTAAATCATCGAATCAACACTTGATCGAATGATCCGGCTATATCGAATATAACCGACTAATATATCATGTACCGATTCATCGAATCAACACTTGATCCGATGTCCCGATTCATATCTAAATATCGCGAGAATATAATACGGTATCTCATATCGCATTATCCTCGGTCCTGCACATATCACATATGTGCCTCTACTCCGTTTTGCCTGCGCCAAGAAACCTTTATGTAAGACTCTAAAGAATCGTCAATACGCCGGTAGCAGGTGATGATCATATCAAACACCCACAAGCGGCAAGCGGTCAGCTAAACGTAACAGCCACCCAGGTATTGAGCGATCAGAAGATCAACAAGCTAGCCTGTCCGTTCTCCTATGATTCCAATCAGTAACACTCCCGTACAGTCCGGTCTGTTCGTCTGATATGTCGCATATCAAGTCTAGGGGTGGTATACGTCAGACCCCAGTAACCGATAAGTCGTGTCGATGTCAGGCTCATAACAGGTCGAGAAACTACTAGTAATACTTACCAGTATATCTCTATATCATCCCTGGCCAGGGACTTCCAGTTATAGCCAATCGAAAACAACACAACATCAACTCCCTATACCGGGAGAGACGAATCCCCTCCTATCGCTCATTGTCTCCATGTGGTTCGGGACTGTACCCAAAAGCCACCGTTTTGCACGCCCTCTTGGACGTGGAAAGGTGGAAATCAAAGCACAGCGGGAATCACACAAGACTCTATGACGATCTTGGGTCTACAGACTACCCTGTACCAGTGTCACCGGAGAACTGCCATCTGACGTGTGGTATATCACCATCTGGGAGTTCTCGGCGAGTCCGTCCAGTGTACCCAGTCTCCACTGAGTACCCATACACCATCTCTGATGTCAAACACCGATGGATATGGGACCATCCATCGCCCATCATATGGGTCAAGATGCGTATACGCTAGTCTACTCTGGTGTATCGATGCCCTGTCTCGATATACCCTCGACTAGGAACGGTTATAGGATGTACTCATCGACTACTATGGCCCCACTAGTATGATCTCATCATAATCCCAGTAGTCGAGTACAGATCCTAAGGGCTTTATCAACATGTTAGAGTAAGACAGTAAACCAATACAAGTCAACATGTTAAGATAAAGTGAAACCAAATAGCATACTATCATGACGAGAAAGAAAGTCCTCTCTGTATATATCCAAGCATCCATCATAATATACATCATATGTACAACAATGGCCTCTAGGCCATATAACTAACAGAAACCATCGCTAGAGTCCAGGATCCGATGATCGCAGCGGAGGGACATCATCACGGAGCTAAGGAAGTGGAGGACCGGATCTACAAAGGTTGTAGTCTCTTTCACTTCGCAGTAAAGTTGTTTACCAGCTTGTTGTTTCGCCTATTCTCTAGTAATCGATCGCATTAGGGTTTCTGAGGCACCGGAAAAATTTGAATTTGGCATGGCCGATGCCTTGTGGGACCTCTTGTGTGTGCCTAGGAACCCTACAAACGGTTAGCGAAGTTGTAGACTGTAATTAATCCTGGCTAGTTTTCTTTTTAAAGGTTTGAAAGATAAACTTGATTAAAGCAGTGGGAAACATCGATTAGACAAGATAATAACCAATCTGATCTTTGCAAGAGCTTTCGCTGAGTGTATTCTTTTCTATCTCTTAATGGCAGATACCAATGACAGGACTCAAGCTTCTACTAGATAAAAATAAACTGAATGGGACCAATTATAAAGACTGGCTGAGGAATCTAAACATTGCCTTGACTTATGATAAAGTATCATATGTCCTCACGGCTCCAGCCCCGCCCGTCCCAGGTCCAAAATCCTCAGTTGCGGATATTGAAGTCCTCAAGACATGGGACGCTGACTGTGCCTTGGCCAAATGCCTCGCGCTTGCATCGATGGATAACACACATCAAAAGCAGCACGAGAATATGGACGTTCACGCCATATTCCTCCATACAAAGGAGTTGTATGGAGAGCAATCCAGCGTATTACGACTGCAAACTCTTTTGTAAAGACAACAAAGCCTGCAGGGCCTGTTGTCCAAAAAGGGAGGGGATAGGATACGAAGCATCAAGGAAATTGTTTCAGATGCGAATGGCCCCTTGCACACCATTAGGAGACCATGTTCTGAAGATGATAGCTCTCATAGAAGAGCTTGAGGACCTTGGATGGACAATGGACAATGAATAATATAAAGATATTATTCTACAGTCCCTCCCCTCCACCTTTGGTCAATTTATAGTTAACTTCAACATGCACAACATGGAGAAGGAACTACCTGAACTCCTTAATATGTTAAGGAGTGCAGAGAGCATATTGAAATCAGTGAAAACTCCCATTTTGACTGTTGGACAATCTTCCTCTTCTCGCCCAAAGGCTAAGGCCAAGGGAAAGAAAAAGAAGAAGCCCACCAATCCTAAGGGTGGAGTTAAAAAGGTTAAGGGGAAGGAAAAGTCCAAAGCTGGAGAATCAGGGAAAAGAGAATGTTTTCATTGCCACAAAACAGGACATTGGAAGCGCAACTGTACGGAGTACTTAAATCTCAAGAAGAAGCATGGGGATGCTTTCGCTTCAGGTGTGTTTGTGACAGAAAACTGTTTTTCAATAAACTCTGCTTCCTGGGTATTAGATACCGGTTCAGGTTCTCACATTTGCAATTCTATGCAGGGGCTGAGAAATAGCAAGGTTTTGAAGACAGGTGACCATACTCTCCGCGTTGGAAATGGTTCCAATGTACATACAGTCGCAGTGGGAGAGTATCACTTGGGGTTGCCATCTGGGTGTATATTGGTTTTGAACCCATGTTATTTTGTACCAAGTATGCTTTGTAATATAATATCTGTTTCTTTGTTAGACAATGAAGGATATAATTTTGTATTGCAGAACAATGTTATGAACATTCACCTGAATCAAATGTTGGTTGGGTATGGTACGCTTAATAACGGGATATATGTCCTAAATCAACACACAATTTTCAGCATACAACACACTAATAAAAGAAAACTTTCAGAAATAAATGAAGCTTTTCTTTGGCACTGTAGACTTGGTCATATTAACAAAACAAGACTAAACAAGTTACACAAAGATGGATATTTAAACCCTTTTGAATATAAATCTTATGCGACTTGCCAGTCTTGTATCAAGGGTAAAATGACCAAAACTCCGTTTACCGGACATGGAGAAAGAGCTACTGAGCTCCTAGGCCTCATACACAGTGAAGTATGTGGGCCAATGTCTATATAGGCTAGAGGCGGTTTTTCATACTTCATTACTTTCACTGACGATTTCTCAAGATTCGGTCATGTATTTTTATTAAAGCACAAATCCGAAGCTTTCGAGAAATTCACTGAATATAAACAAGAAGTAGAAAAACAAACCGGCTTGAGTATCAAAATGCTTCGATCAGATCGAGGTGGGGAGTATCTCAGTACAGAATTTGCAAACTTCCTAAAAGAGAATGGGATTCTCTCTCAGCTCACTCCTCCTTACACACCACAGCACAACGGTGTGTCAGAACGACGGAATCGGACCCTATTAGATATGGTACATTCCATGATGAGTGATGCTGAGTTACCCGTCTCATTTTGGGGGCATGCATTAGAGACTGCAGCGTTTCTACTGAACAGGGTCCCAACCAAAACCGTGTCTACCACGCCATATGAGATATGGCATGGGAAGAGAGCATCTCTTAAGAGAATTAAGATTTGGGGTTGCCCAGCCTATGTTAAAAAGCAGAATCCGGACAAACTCGAGACACGGTCGTGTTAGTTGTATGTATGCCCTAGAGGCCAGTATTGTACAGATTATGTATATTATATTGGATGCTTGGACATATATAGAGATGACTTTCTTGCTCGACATGATAGTATGCTATCTGGTTGCTCTTTATCTTAACATGTACACTAGTCTCTTTATACTGTCTTATAGTTACATGTTGGTAAAGCCCTTAGGATTTGTACTTGACTACCTGGACTATGATGCAGATCATACTAGTGGGGACATGGTAGTCCATAAGTACATCCTTCAAGGTCCCTAGTCGTGGGTGTATCGAGACGGGGCATCGATATACCAGAGTAGACTAGCGTATACGCTTCTCGACCCATGTGATGGGCGATGGATGATCCCATATCCATTGGTGTTTGACATCAGAGATGGTATACGGGTGCTCAGTGGAGACTGGGTACACTGGACGGACTCGCCGAGAACTCCCAGATGGTATTATACCTCACGTCAGATGGCAGTTCTCAGGTGACACTTGTGCAGGTTAGTCTGTAGACCCGAGATCGTCATAGAGTCTTGTGTGATTCCCACTGTGCTTTGATCTCCACCTTACCACGTCCATGAGGGCGTGCAAAACGGTGGTCTTTGGGCACAGTCCCGAGTCACATGGAGGCAATGAGCGATAGGAGGGGTTTCGTCTCTCCCGGTATTGGGGGTTGATGTTGCGCAGTGCTCGATTGGCCGTAGCAGGGAAGTCCCTGGCCAGGGCTGATCAGAGATTTGCTGGTAAGTGTTACCAGTAGTTTCTCGACCCGTTATGAGCCTCACATCAGCACGACTTGTCGGGTTATTGGGGTCTGACGTTTACCACCCCTAGACTTGATATGCGACATATCAGACGAAGAGACTGGACTGTACGGTAAGTGTTACTGGTCGGATTTGCAGGAGTGTGAGCGGGATAGCTCGTCGATCTTCTGATCGCTCAATACCCGGGTGGCCGTTACGTTTAGCAGACCGCTTGCGGCTTGTGGGTGCTTGATATGATCATTATCTGCTACCGGCGTATTGATGAGTCTTTAGAGTCCTACACAGAGGTTTCCTGGTTCAAGCGAAACGAAATAGGAGCGCATATGAGATATGTGCAGGACCGAGAATAATGCGTGTATGTGATACCGCATTTCATTCTCGCGATAAATGTTTCGATTGGTTATATTTGATATGACCTAGTTATCGAATCATTGATTCGATAAATCGATACATTGAATACTAGTCGGTTATGTGCGACATGACCGGATCATTGAATCAAATGTTGATTTAATGATTTAATGTATAATTATATATTTGATATATTACTTTGCATTAACTAGTATTGGTTCACTTTATACGGATTTTCTCACTTGATGCACATAGTATATGTGATATGCTTTTGTGCACTTTTTTGTATCATGTTTGATGATACTTGATCATTTAGTTAAGTATATAGAATTAATCCATGGTTAAATTGATAATAAGGGTTTTGCATATTCATTTATTTATTTATTTGTTTATTTATTTATTTGGAAAAGATAAAGATAAGAATGGTGGCTTTCTTTGTCATTAGTTGAAGCTTCATGAAGCCTTGACTTTTGTAACCATCCTTATCTTCATGCTTAACCCTAACCCATCCAAGTGACCATGGTTAATTCTCTACACTTAACCCTAGTTTAAGTTATGATAAGTATTTATTTTCTATTTCTTTTTAATAGAACTTATCATAACTATCTTCATCTTCTTCTTCTTCTTCAAGCTTGCTACTTTAATGGCAACTTGAGCAAAAGTGAGTAAAATCCAATTCCAAAGAGAACCCACCTCCTATTTCTTCACCCTCTACCTCTTGCCAAGTTGTTTTGGGTGTTTACTTCACAAGTTTCACAAGTTTGTGAAGTCGAAGCTTTAACTTGCGATGCCTCGAGGTAGATCGTCTTTGACACAAAGCCGACGACCTAGCTTGCCCGTTTCTCCGATGAAGCCAAAGTTCGAGTTTGGGAATCGAGATGGACAGCGAGAGGATGCCTTCGTGGAGCTAAGGAAGAGGATTACCGGATCTACAAAGGTTGTAGCATCTAACCTATAGTTAATTTGTTAACTAGTTTTATATTTCTCCTAGACATCTAGCAACGATCCGTTAACTAGGGTTTCTCGGCACCATAATTTTTAAATTTGGCATGTTCGATGCCTTGTGAGACTTCATTAGGATGCCTAGGAACCCTACAGTGGTATCAGAGCCTAGCTAGAGCCTTAGGCGAAGTCTAGACGGAGTTTGAAGTCCGGACGAACCCGAAACCCATATACCCATGAGCTCTCTGGAAATTTTCTAAAATCTGGGATTTTTTAATATTAAAAATGTCTAAAAAATTCAGTAAAGAATTATAAGAATTACGATGCAAAATATTTCACATGAACAGTTCCTTAAGCCGCGGAACCGCGGCAGAAGCATTCCTTCTGCCGCTGTTCCGCGCTCAAAAGGTGACGTCATCCATACTTAATTGCACAGTAATTCCTGATAAATTCTACTGAGTTTTCTGGGTATTTTTAAATTGACTCTAAGATTGAGTGCTCTGGGGTTATATTGGGAATCGACGATTCGATCGGAATATCAAACTTTGTCTAAGTGTTTTTCCAGATAACTGTAGAATATGTTAAAAAGTTCGACCGGATATAAATACCCAAGTTTTCCCCTGCCGGAATAATTCTAAGTGTTGGATTTTTCTGTGGTTAAAAGACGTTCTGAGTAGTGCAAGTAACGCGATGGTCCCTCTAGAAGACAACAAACCTTAACTCGATTATGTGACCGTCTTGAACTGCCCTTTGAACCTTCGGGTTTGGGGCAGTACGGCGTGCCACATGTGAGGCGTTGGCTTAACCCTTCTACGGCTGGACCGTTGGTACTGAGGTATGAAGTGAATGTCTTTGAACCTATTTCATGTGTTGATCGGTGTCGGGAAAACATGGGTGTTCGAATGTTCGATCGGAAAGTTTAATATATTCTATTTGTCCGGAATTGGATACAATAATTGGAATTCACAAGTAGTTATGAGATAACTGAATGAATGTTATAAATCTAACAATTTAGTCCCATATGATATTGAAAAGAGTTTTCGATAATGAGACTAAAATGCGGGATTTATATCTATTAGGCATGCGATGTCTAAAGAGGTTGCGGATTCCAATTGTTGTAGTTTTACACTTTCTTTTCTGTGACCGTAAGTGTAGTATGTTCATATCGCCGGTTTCGTTGCTATACGTCAACGACAATTGGGGTATGCATACTTACTTACGTTGATGACATGTGATGTTGTGTGTTGCTGGATATGTTATGTTGGATCGTCGTGTTCGAATAGCCGGGGGTTTTTATGTGAGATGAGTGTTTTTCATTTTCATTCATGTAAAAACTTGTATGTAATATTTTTTCATTTGGGGCACTTCCAGGTAGCGGAAGTTGTCACCCTTTGTATATTATTTACTTTTCCGCATTAGGATAGACCCAAGGAGGGGAGCACAAGTAACCGGGTTCTGGGGTCCAGTGGGAGACCAACTCGAGGAGTCGAGTCCGGGTCTCCTAACCCTAGAATTGGCAGGGTTGCTTGCCGCTCTCGTAGGGGTCTAGGGGTGTGGGATTGGCTATTCATCACGACCGTGGAATCCGTGTTTTATACTGGCTCGTATTGAAAACACGGACGTCCTAGTATATCCAATATTTCATATGTTTATTCTGCTGCGATATCTGTGATGAGATCATGTGATGTTTCTGTGATGGATATAGTATATAGTATATATGATATATTATATAGACGTTACTTATGTTTTACACCCGCGCTAGCCCTGCCCTGCTCTGTTGTTAGTTACCTAACCTAACGGTGCACGAGGGGACATCGAGGCGAATGCGGATGGCATAAGTGTACGTCATATCTATCTGTGATGTTTAGGTATTTAAATGATGGGCCTTCATTAATGTGATTAATGAAAGAAAAGAAACCTAAGATGTTGTAGAATCAGATTTTAAATAAAACAGGTAGCTACAGTTCTTGCTTTGCATAGCGGTATATATGATATACCCCGCACCTTATTCGATGAGGAAAGGACCGAGATCCCTTCACCGGGAGTGACTCCTTTAGCAATAACTGGCAGATGCTACACACTCGGTTTGTTTTTGATTGCTTTTATAGTTTCTGCTTTGCACAGTGATATATATGATATATCCCGCACCTCATTCGACGAGGAAAGGGCCGACGATCCCTTCACCGGGAGTGACCCCTTTAGCAAAACTGGAAAAGCCTCAAAATCACTCCATTTCAAAACTTCATTTGATTCTACAACGATATTGAGTTCATTACGCAATAGGTTTTCAGAAAAACCTGACGTAGCCCTCCGTCATTTCAGATAAAGACTATTTAGTATTCGTGCTGCGTTTGTTGACCTCTGTCAAGGCGTAGTGTGCGGTAGCTAACTAGTAATTATCTGCAAAGCATGTGATGTGATTGGATTAGGGTAGTCGTGCGACCTTGTTGACCTCTGTCAAGGGTCGTGCGGGTGGGTTTGATTCAATCAAGAAATGACGGGTTGAACTTGACTAGTGCACTATGATTTGTTGACCTCTGTCAAGGTCATGGTACACTAGGGGCAAAATATTATCGGGAATTTCAAGTGTTGAAATTTGCAATGAGATTGCATACCTTCTATGAGATAGTTGGATCCCGATACCCACTGCGAGTAAGAGTTACTCCTGGGAGAGTTTTACACATTGCAATTAGCTGATCAAGTAGGTGTCTAGAAAGGTGTCAACGGGGTTACGCCTCTGGGAAAACGAGATTTACAGTAATTAGGTTCGTGCGAAAGCACGGGGAACCTCCCTCAAAGTACTGACACTGGCCTGGCTGAAAGATTGGCGAACTTGTAGTGTGTAATTAATCCCGGCTAGTCTTTCCTTTTAGGGTTTGGAGGAAGATTTGATAAAAAGCAGTGGGAGCCATCCTGATTAGATAAGATAATAACCAATCTGATCTTGCACGAGCATACGCTAAAGTGTTTTCTTCTCTCTCTCTCCAGGTAGCGACCATTTCATGCCCTAATGAAGATAATAATATGGATGTATTGACCGAACCCGCATGTTATACTGTGCTGGGGAACGTTGGTTCCGTTCTTTCCTATAAGAGTTATAGGAATGAACAGGATATAGAGGAATACCAGGATTCCCATGCCACCCGAATGAAGAAAGTACATGTTGATGCATTTTCTTCGGGTGTGTTCGTTACTGAGAACTGTTTCTCCATTTGCTCTACGTCCTGGGTATTAGATACCGGGTCAGAATCCCATATATGTAAGCAGTTACATGGGCTTAGGAAAGGTAGAGAACTTGGAGAAGGTGATAAAGACATTAGAGTTGGAAATGGTGCAATTGTTGCAGCTAAGACTGTCGGGGAATATCACCTTGTATTACCAACTGGTAATACATTGGTTCTGAACGAATGCTATTACATGCCGAACCTGATATGCAACATTATATCGGTTTCTTTATTAAGCAAAGAAGGATATAATTTTGTATTACAGGACAATGTTATGAACATTTTCCGTAACCAAAAGTTGGTTGGATCAGGCACGTTATGCAATGGCATTTATGTTCTAAATCAATCAACAGTTCTGAGCATAACAAACACACACAAGAGGAAGAGTTCAGAACTGAACGAATCCTTCTTGTGGCATTGTAGACTGGGCCACATCAATGTGACACGACTAGCTAAGTTGCATAAAGATGGATATTTGAATCCGTTTGAATTTTCATCTTATGACACTTGCCAGTCATGTCTCAAAGGCAAGATGACCAAAACTCCGTTTACGGGACACGGAGAAAGAGTTACCGAACTCTTGGGACTAGTACATAGTGATGTATGCGGTCAAATGTCTACACATGCCAGGGATGGTTCTTCATACTTCATTACATTCACTGACGATCTCTCAAGATACGGACATGTGTACTTGATAAGACACAAGTCTGAAGATTTTGAGAAATTTAGAGAATATAAACAAGAAGTCGAGAAACAAACCGGAAAAAGTATTAAAATCCTTCGATCTGATCGAGGAGGTGAATACTTGAGCAATGAATTCCTGGACTTCCTAAAAGAGAATGGGATTCTCTCTCAGCTGACTCCTCCATATACACCACAGCACAACGGTGTATCGGAGCGGAGAAATCGCACCCTATTAGATATGGTGCGCTCTATGATGAGTACAGCTGAGTTACCTATTTCCTTCTGGGGGTATGCACTTGAGACAGCGGCATACCTATTGAATCAAGTTCCATCTAAATCTGTACCTACCACACCATATGAGATATGGAGTGGGAAGAGACCATGTCTTAAACGAGTTAAGATATGGGGTTGTCTGGCCTATGTCAAAAGGCAAAATCCAGACATACTCGAGGCACGGTCAGTTTTATGTAAGTTTGTGGGATATCCTAAACATTCAAATGGATATTATTTCTACCACAGTGAACAACAAAAAGTGTTTATTGCTCAACATGCCACCTTTTTAGAAAAGGAATTTCTTGCAAAAGAGATTAGTGACTCTGAGGTAGAACTGGAAGAAGTTCCAGAAACACAAACTATAACTGAAGATTTAGTGGAACCAGAAGATTCGGTAGTACCCGACGAACCTCAGCCTCTCCGCCGATCTGGTAGGGTTTCTCGTCCACCTGAGAGATACTACGGTTTTCTCATTGATGGTTGAAGCGAGGATTACATCATGGAGGATGATGACCCAACTAGCTTCGAGCAGGCCATCACGAGTGGTGACTCTGTGAAATGGCTGGATGCAATGCGGTCCGAGATGGAATCCATGTACACCAACAAAGTATGGACTTTGGATGTTGCTCCTGAAGGGGTAAAACCCATTGGGAGCAAGTGGATCTTTAAGAAGAAACTTGGTGTAGATGGGAAAGTGGAGACTTTCAAAGCTAGACTTGTAGCAAAGGGTTTTCGTCAAAGACCAGGTGTGGACTATGACGAGACCTTTTCTCCAGTGGCTATGCTTAAATCCATCCGGATCATGCTTGCCATCGCTGCTTACCATGATTACGAAATCTGGCAAATGGATGTTAAGACCGCCTTTCTAAACGGTGATTTAGAAGAGTGCGTGTACATGACTCAGCCAGAGGGCTTCGTAGACAGTGGGAGCAGTGGGAAGGTGTGCAAGCTGCTTAAATCCATTTATGGATTAAAGAAAGCATCGCGGAGTTGGAACATCTGCTTTGACGTCGTTATCAAAGAGTTTGATTTCGTCAAAAATCCAGATGAACCTTGTATCTACAAGAAGGTGGCAGAGAGTAAGGTTGTCTTCCTCGTATTGTACGTGGACGACATACTCTTGATAGGAAATGATATTCCTATGCTGCAATCGGTCAAGCTCTTCTTATCATAAAGATTCTCGATGAAAGATCTTGGTGATGCCTCCTGCATATTGGGAATCAGGATCTATAGAGATAGATCCAAACGGATACTGGGATTGTCCCAATCCAGGTACATTGACACCATACTAAAGAGGTTTAGTATGGAAGAGTCCAAGCGTGGGAACTTGCCCACGATCTCTGGAGTCACTCTCTCCAAAGAGATGTCTCCCAAGACTGATTTGGAGAGAGCTCGCATGCAAGGGATGCCCTATGCTTCGGCAGTAGGCTCTATCATGTATGCGATGCTATGTACCAGACCCGATGTAGCATACTCACTAAGTGTAGTGAGTAGGTATCAAGCTGATCCTGGAGAGAGTCACTGGACAGCTGTGAAGAGCATTCTCAAGTACTTGCGAAGGACTAGAGATATGTTCTTGGTGTATGGTAACGGAGAACTCCAAGTGGAGTCCTTTACCGATTCCAGCTTCCAGAGTGATAAGGACGACTCTAAGTCGCAGTCGGGTTTTGTCTTTACCCTTTACGAAGGGGCGGTTAGCTGGAAGAGTTCCAAGCAGGAAACCGTGGCAGACTCGACGATGGAGGCTGAATACATCGCTGCCAACGATGCTGCTAAAGAAGCTGTCTGGATCAAGAAGTTCATTACTGAACTTGGAGTGGTTCCATCCATTGAGCATCCAATACCTTTGTATTGCGATAACAATGGAGCGGTGGCTCTGGCCAAGGAACCCAGGTCCCATCAGCGATCCAGGCATATTCTGAGGCGGTATCACCTGATCCGGGAGATAGTTGATCGCCGGGAGATCGACGTCAGGAGAGTTGACACGAAGAACAACACGGCGGATCCACTCACGAAGGCCATTCCCCAGATACAGTTTGAGAGACTCTTCGGGATGCTCGGTATGAGATACTACAGCAGCTGGCCCTAGTGCAAGTGGGAGATTGTTAGTTGTATGTATGCCCTAGAGGCCAGTATTGTACAGATTATGTATATTATATTGGATTCTTGGACATATATAGAGATGACTTTCTTGCTCGACATGATAGTATGCTATCTGGTTGCTCTTTATCTTAACATGTACACTAGTCTCTTTATACTGTCTTATAGTTACATGTTGGTAAAGCCCTTAGGATTTGTACTTGACTACCTGGACTATGATGCAGATCATACTAGTGGGGACATGGTAGTCCATAAGTACATCCTTCAAGGTCCCTAGTCGTGGGTGTATCGAGACGGGGCATCGATATACCAGAGTAGACTAGCGTATACGCTTCTCGACCCATGTGATGGGCGATGGATGATCCCATATCCATTGGTGTTTGACATCAGAGATGGTATACGGGTGCTCAGTGGAGACTGGGTACACTGGACGGACTCGCCGAGAACTCCCAGATGGTATTATACCTCACGTCAGATGGCAGTTCTCAGGTGACACTTGTGCAGGTTAGTCTGTAGACCCGAGATCGTCATAGAGTCTTGTGTGATTCCCACTGTGCTTTGATCTCCACCTTACCACGTCCATGAGGGCGTGCAAAACGGTGGTCTTTGGGCACAGTCCCGAGTCACATGGAGGCAATGAGCGATAGGAGGGGTTTCGTCTCTCCCGGTATTGGGGGTTGATGTTGCGCAGTGCTCGATTGGCCGTAGCAGGGAAGTCCCTGGCCAGGGCTGATCAGAGATTTGCTGGTAAGTGTTACCAGTAGTTTCTCGACCCGTTAAGAGCCTCACATCAGCACGACTTGTCGGGTTATTGGGGTCTGACGTTTACCACCCCTAGACTTGATATGCGACATATCAGACGAAGAGACTGGACTGTACGGTAAGTGTTACTGGTCGGATTCGCAGGAGTGTGAGCGGGCTAGCTCGTCGATCTTCTGATCGCTCAATACCCGGGTGGCCGTTACGTTTAGCAGACCGCTTGCGGTTTGTGGGTGCTTGATATGATCATCATCTGCAACCGGCGTATTGACGAGTCTTTAGAGTCCTACACAGAGGTTTCCTGGTTCAAGCGAAACGAAATAGGAGCGCATATGAGATATGTGCAGGACCGAGAATAATGCGTGTATGTGATACCGCATTTCATTCTCGCGATAAATGTTTCGATTGGTTATATTTGATATGACCTAGTTATCGAATCATTGATTCGATAAATCGATACATTGAATACTAGTCGGTTATGTGCGACATGACCGGATCATTGAATCAAATGTTGATTTAATGATTTAATGTATAATTATATATTTGATATATTACTTTGCATTAACTAGTATTGGTTCACTTTATACGGATTTTCTCACTTGATGCACATAGTATATGTGATATGCTTTTGTGCACTTTTTTGTATCATGTTTGATGATACTTGATCATTTAGTTAAGTATATAGATTTAATCCATGGTTAAATTGATAATTAGGGTTTTGCATATTCATTTATTTATTTGTTTATTTATTTATTTGGAAAAGATAAAGATAAGAATGGTGGCTTTCTTTGTCATTAGTTGAAGCTTCATGAAGCCTTGACTTTTGTAACCATCCTTATCTTCATGCTTAACCCTAACCCATCCAAGTGACCATGGTTAATTCTCTACACTTAACCCTAGTTTAAGTTATGATAAGTATTTATTTTCTATTTCTTTTTAATAGAACTTATCATAACTATCTTCATCTTCTTCTTCTTCTTCAAGCTTGCTACTTTAATGGCAACTTGAGCAAAAGTGAGTAAAATCCAATTCCAAAGAGAACCCACCTCCTATTTCTTCACCCTCTACCTCTTGCCAAGTTGTTTTGGGTGTTTACTTCACAAGTTTCACAAGTTTGTGAAGTCGGAGCTTGAACTTGCGATGCCTCGAGGTAGATCGTCTTTGACACAAAGCCGACGACCTAGCTTGCCCGTTTCTCCGATGAAGCCAAAGTTCAAGTTTGGGAATCGAGATGGACAGCGAGAGGATGCCTTCGTGGAGCCAAGGAAGAGGATTACCGGATCTACAAAGGTTGTAGCATCTAACCTATAGTTAATTTGTTAACTAGTTTTATATTTCGCCTAGACATCTAGCAACGATCCGTTAACTAGGGTTTCTCGGCACCATAATTTTTAAATTTGGCATGTTCGATGCCTTGTGAGACTTCATTAGGATGCCTAGGAACCCTACAGGTCGGTCATGTGTAACTTTGTGGGATATCCAAGGAATTCTTCTGGATATCTTTTCTACTACAAGGAGGAACAAAAGGTGTTTGTTTCCCAGCATGCCACATTCTTAGAAAAAGAGTTTTTTACAAATGAAACTGATGGCAATGTGGTAGATCTAGAAGAGGTTCTAGAGACACAAACTACAAATGACGACTTGGTTGAACCGGCTGTTGCAATAGAAACTGAGGAGCCTCGGCCACTCCGTAGGTCTGGTAGGACTTCTCGCCCACCGGAGAGGTACTACGGTATCCTCATTGATGGTGACAGAGAAGACTGCATCATAGAGGATGATGATCCTACCAGTTTTCAGCAAGCTATCACGAGTGGAGACTCTGTGAAGTGGCTGGATGCCATAAGATCTGAAATGGAGTCTATGTACACCAACAAAGTATGGACTTTGGACGTTGTACCCCCTGGGGTAAAACCTGTGGGGTGCAAATGGATCTTTAAAAGAAAGATTGGTGTAGATGGGCAGGTGGAGACCTATAAGGCAAGACTTGTGGCGAAGGGTTTTCGTCAAAGACCAGATTTGGATTATGACGAGACTTTTTCTCCCGTAGCCATGCTTAAATCCATTCGGATCCTACTTGCTATTGCTGCTTACTATGACTATGAAATCTGGTAGATGGACGTTAAAACGGCATTTCTAAATGGAGATTTAGAAGAATGCGTTTATATGGATCGGCCAGAAGGCTTCATTGACAGTGAGAGCAGCGGGAAAGCATGTAGATTGCTTAAATCCGTATATGGGTTAAAGCAGGCATCACGGAGTTGGAACATCTGTTTCGATGATGTTATCAAAGAGTTTGATTTCATCAAAAATCTAGATGAACCTTGTGTTTATAAGAAGGCTGTAGGGAGAGCTGTCACATTCCTTGTATTGTACGTGGATGACATTCTTCTGATAGGAAATGATATTCCTATGCTACAGTCGGTCAAATCTTTCTTATCACTAAGGTTCTCCATGAAGGACCTGGGTGATGCCACAAACATTCTGAGCATTAGGATCTATAGGGATAGATCCAAAAGGTTATTGGGACTGTCCCAAACCAGGTACATCAACACCATCCTAAAAAGTTTTAGTATGGAAGACTCCAAGCGGGGTGCCTTACCCGCTTGCCATGGGGTTACTCTTTCCAAGGACTCTTGCCCAAAGACCGATGAAGAGAGAGCTCGCATGAGCATTATACCCTATGCTTCGGCAGTAGGATCTATAATGTTTGCGATGTTATGTACACGCCCAGATGTAGCTTATGCACTTAGTGTTGTAAGCAGGTATCAATCCAACCCAGGGGAGAATCACTGGATAGCTGTGAAGAACATTCTTAAGTATTTGCGAAGGACTAAAGAATTGTTCTTGGTGTATGGTAATGGAGATCTCCAAATGGAGGCCTTTACCGATTCGAGCTTCCATAGCGATAAGGACGACAACAAATCTATCTCTGGGTTTGTATTTACCCTCAATGGAGGGGCGGTAAGTTGGAAGAGTTCCAAACAGGATACCGTTGCAGACTCTACGATGGAGGCTGAGTACATTGCTGTGAATGATGCCGCCAAGGAAGCCGTCTGGATGAGGAAGTTCGTCTCGGAGCTAGGAGTAGTTCCAACCATTATTGATCCAATACCATTGTATTGTGATAATAATGGGGCTATGGCGTTAGCCAAGGAGCCCAGGTCCCATCAGCGGTCCAGACACATCCTGAGGCGCTTACATTTGATTCGGGAGATTGTAGATCGCCGCGAGATCGAGATTAGGAGAGTAGACACAAAGAATAACGCCGCGGATCCACTCACCAAGGCCCTCCCTCAGCCACAGCATGAGCGACTTTTTGAGATGTTGGGTATGAGATACGCCAATAACTGGCCTTAGTGCAAGTCGGAGATTGTTGGATATATGTATGCCCTAGAGGCCATTATATGATAGTGGATGTATTTATACATGTATATATATATATATATATTCAGTGTACATTCTTGCTCGACATGATAGTATGCTATCTGGTTCTTCTTTATCTGACATGTTGATATTGATCATGCTTTTATTCATTCATACATGTTGATAAAGCCCTGAGGATATAGGCTTGACTACTGTGATTATGATAGAGATCATACTAGTGGGACATCTGTAGTTTATAAGCATATCCTGGAATGTCCCTAGTCGTAGGTGTATCGAGACGGGGCATCGATATACCAGAGTAGACTAGCTTATATGATACTAGACCCATACGATGGGCGATGGATGTTCCCACATGCATCGATGTTTGACATCGAGATTGTATACGGGTGCTCAGTGGTGACTGGGTACACTGGACGGACTCACCGAGAACTCCTATATGGAATTATATCTATCGTCGGATAGCAGTTCTCAGGTGACACTGGTGCAGGTTAGTCTGTAGACCTAAGATCGTCATATAGTCTTGTGTGTTCTCCCACTGTACTTTGATTACCACCCTACCACAGCTCTACTGAGTCGTGCAAACAGGTGGCCATTGGGTACAGTCCCGAGACACACGAAGGCGATGAGCGATAGGAGGGGTTTCGTCTCTACGGGTATTGGGGGTTGATGTTGTGCTGTGCTCGACTGGCTATATCAGTAAGTCCCTGGCCAGGGCTGTTGAGATTTACTGATAAGTGTTATTAGTAGTTTCTCGATCTGTTATACACCATTCATCGGCATGACTTATTGAGTTATTGGGGTCGACGTTACCATCCCTAGACTCGATATGCAGCATATCTGACGAAGAGACCAGACTGTACGGTAGTGTTGCCGGTTGGCTCGACAGGAGTTGTGACAGGTTCGCTTGTTTTCTTCTGATCGTTCAATACCCGGGTGGCCGTTACGTTTAGATGACCGCTTGCGGCTTGTAGGTATTTGATATGATCATTGCATACTGCCGGCGTATTGACGAGTCTTAGAGTCCCACAATGAAGTTTCCTGCTTCAGGCGAAAAGATGTGGTGTGCATATGAGATATGCGCGGGGACCCGATTAAATACGGATATATGATACCGTATATTAATCGGGCATTTTCTATTGGTCGGGTCGTATGTGATATGACCGGTTTGCAAAATCAAGTGTTGATTTAACAAATGACTTTTAGATTAATTCTTTAGTTAAACTCTTTTTCTATTTTTGTATGCATTCATGTATGCACATGATGATGTGCATGGATACATTCATACATACATTGTATCATGGTTGTTGATACATATTTGGTGGCAATGCAAGACTTATATTCTAGATATTATCTATATATTTATCATTTTGAAAAAGAGAAAGGATAATTCACACAAGCTTTATACTTATCATCTTTGACCATATTTCAACCACCATTTAACCTTGAGTTAATTATCCTTTTGTCTCTTAACCCATTTGATAAAAATCTAGATGATTCTAACCATGGTTGAAGTGAGAAGGATTAATATAGATTAATCCTTTTTCTCATTTCAATTATTCACCATCACAACTTTTCTTTTGTGAGAAAGCTTAGCCACCATCTTCTTCTTCCTCTCTTGATAATTTGCTTGAGTGAGGTTGATAAAAAGAAAGAGTTTTGATTATAGAATACAAACCACATCATCATACTACACACATCTAGCCCATTTGTGAAGGGTGTTTGCTCTACTTCATTCACATATCGAGTAAAGCAAGGAGCTTTGGGCAAAGGAGCTTCGGGTGGATCGTCGTGGACCTAGAGGATCTCAAACGAACCTTTTTCCAACTCTCAAGTAGCCAAGGAGTCTAGCGTATGGAGCTACAAAGGTTGTACTCTCAAAACCCTAGCTTTTTCTACTTGTGATGATGCTAATATAATGAAACCCTAAATTTCTAGTGATGATTCTTTGTATGTTCACTTAGCACCTTAAAATTTTTATTTTGACACATGTGATGCTTCCAAACCCTTTATGAGGTGCTAGGTAAACCTAACATCCTAGTATTAGATTTGTTGGATTACTTTAGTCTCATCGCATTCGCATTCAGTCGGAATGCGGATGCAGGTATGTATATATACAGGTGATGGGTTTCCTTGTGATCCGTCACGAGTTTACTTTAGATGTTGCCGTATCTTTTTATTGTTGCGAACATTTGGATTAATGTTTGTAAATGGAAATTGTGAGCTAGAATTCATCATTTTGTGCATTAATTGTGACACATGCAAACCTAGTGACTCATGGTCTCTTTTATTGTGCATATGTCACATTTGATGTTTGATTTGTGTTGATATGATGAGAGGAGAGAGAGAGGGGCTGGCATATGCAAGCTTGGTATTGTATTTTTCACACTCTCACTCTCATTTGATCATAGCAAAAGAAAAGAAAAAGGCTCCTTCTTCTTCTTCTTCCTCTAGCTCAAAACTTCCATCAATGGTATCATCTCTAACCTCCATCCAAGCCATGGATGCAAGAGACAAAGTGATCACAAACATTCTCTACAACACCTTGGACACGTCGGCTAGCACACTTCATGCCCGAGTTGCTTTGGATGAAGCGGGAGCCCGTAGAAAGACTCGTAGATGTGGTGCCCCTTTTCCGACGAGGAGATCGAGACCGGAGATACCGCGAGGAGCTTGGGATGGTGGCCAAAGACCGAAGGACACGGATCGATCGGTATAGCATTCTATCCCTTCTCTAGATAGCTAGTTGTAGGTTAATGGTTCGATCCGGGATTTAAGCATACGATAGCGCCGGTTTTCAAGTTAAGAAAAATTTTCGTTTCCGCATTTTGTCCTCGGAAAGACGGCCGGGGCGCTACCGTAGACTTACACTTCTTAACCATAAGTACACTTTTCAACCTACGACACACAAGGATTGAGTTATTAGACTCAGGGGACTTATACAGAGTATTGTATGTTGTCCAGTGTCCATTAGGACAGAGGGGTTGGTCCTCGTACTACATTCTGTTTACTTGTGACTTCTCTAGTTCTTAGACATGTGTTTCGTAGAAATGCAAGGTCCAAGTTTTGAGAAGTTATATGTATAAGAATAAAGTAGAGAATCTGGTGTTGCAAGTATGAGGATTCTTCAAGGTGATCAAAGATGTAGATACTTGTGTATTGTATTCATTTGATAGTAATGGTTTTGAGAACTTGATTCTCTTTCAGGTTACTCATAATTGGAAGCACTCCTAAGTTGAGTAATGCTGATCGGCCTCTCTCCATTTAGTTGACATGCACTGGAGACAGTTGCATGATTTGAATCTGGTTCCAATTAAATCAGTGCCTCTGTTTCTATATTGGATATAGAACGGTTCATATCTTAACGATGTTAAGGTACGGGGAGTTGTCCGGCTTATGCTTAAAACCATACTCTTGATAACTCAAGGCACGTTTCTGTAATGGTTGTTTATGGGTTGACCCGGGCTATGACGAGGGTTGACTTTCTACCATCTGGAAGATCAACAGTGATATTGTTCTTGACTCGCCACAGTTTTGATAAAAATGGATTTTTTCAGAAAACAATAGTGGGAGTATGGTAGAACTAGAAGTGATTCCGTAACCGCAAACGATTACTGAAAATTTGATAAGAACCTAAATATTCGATCTGGTTTGACATTCCATTAGCCACTCCGCAGATATGGTGGGTAACCTCAGGCACTCGAGAGGTACTTCGGTATGCTCAAAGACGGTGACAAGGAGGTTCTTGTTTACCCAGACTTGACACTACTGTTGTTCCAGGCTATGAGACCCGGCAGGATGATGAGTATAGCGTCGTTCTAAACTGGCTTTAGAAGTGCACGTGTATATGACTCTGCCAGAGGGTTTTCGTAGTCAGTGGGAGCAGCGGAAGCATAGTGGACAAGTGGCCTATGTCTATTTATAGACTAAAGCAGAAATAGCGGAGATAGATCATCTATTTCTGATGTGACAGTCATAGGTTTGACTTCATCAGAATAGAGGATGGATTTGTTAAGAAGGTAGTAGGGTGTGATGTCCTGGTATTTGGATGACATACACAGAGTAGGAAGTGAAGTTCCTATACTACGATCGGTTATACTTTGGTTGTCACACAGTGGTTTTTCCACATAGGATATAGATATAATATCTGACATTCTGATTACTAGATCTATGGTCTTAGATCTAGATTTGGGTAGTTTCCCAATTAGGGTACTTAGACGACATTCTAAAGGTGTTTTAGAATGGTCGACTCCTGGCACGGTAGTGTACCTGCAGGTGATGGAGTCACCCTCTCTAAAGGTGTCTTACAGACTAAAGGGAAGAGGGATGTGCATGATTGGCAGATCACTTTCTTAGTCAATTGAGTCAATCATGAGATGCCAAGTACCACTCAAGATGTTTTTGCACTAGATGCAATAAGTTGATATTGATCCAATCCTGGAGAAACATTCGGAAGCAGTTTTAGAACATAAGTGAATGTTCTAGGGATATGATAACGACAGCCTCATTCAGGAGACAGTTATCATTCCAGGCTTCTAAGGTGACCTGGATGACAGAGTGACCGTCAGAGTTATAGTTTTCCCCTCTGACGAGGGGCAGTATTTTGGACAGGTGGTCCAAGCAGATACTGAGGGAGGCATTATGCAGGATACTGATTAAGTTCAGTTGACGATACCGTCTAAGAAGTTTGGATTTGGAGTTCACTTATGAAATAGGTCCCATCAGACATCCAAACATATTCTAAGACCGGTATTGCTTATTTCGGGAGATGGCTTTCTCCGCGAACTTGAGATAAAGAGAGATATAGAAAGAAACATCAGAGCGGATCCACTCACTGAGGCTATTCCTCGAACGCAAAAGTTTCGCAAACGGGCTTTGTGAGACTGATTAGTAGAGGAGTTGGTTGTTCGGTATCACACGGGCTGTGAGTATGTGACATCTCAATAATTAGCCTTGAGTACAAGTGGGGGATTGTTGGATATAGTGCCCTCAGAGTCAATTATTGGATCGTGGGAACGTGATTGCAATGATTGAGGGAGGACCTATACCGGTAGGACAGTCTTACTCGAGAGGTTTGTATACTATCTGGTTTGTCTTTATCATCGTGTACATGCTTTAGGTGACATTGTAGTTCACTATTACACGTTGATAGAGAATAGTATACTACCATGGTTTGTCTTTATCATCGTGTACTGCTTTAGGAGACCTTACAGGTCACTATTGCGCGTTGATAGAGCCCTTAGGGTTCTTGCTTGACGGCCAGCAGTATGATGGCGATCTTATATGTGGGAGCTGGGGTCTATAAGCATATCCTTAAAAGGTCCCTAGTCGTGGGAGTTTTCGAGACAGGGCATCGATACTCCAGAGTAGACTAGTGTATACAGTCGAGACCCCGACGAGGGGCGGTGGCCGGTCTCACAAGACACAGGTGTCAGTTGGTTCACCTAAGATGTATACAGGTGCTCATTGGGTTATGAGTACACCGGACAGGACTCGCCGGGAACATGCTAGTTGGTATTATACCTGACGTTAGATAGCAGTTCCCTGGTAACATGTGTACAGATTAGTTCATCGACCTGAGATCGTCATTTGTCTCGTGTGAGTTCCCACTGTACTTTGATTACTGCCCAACCACGGCTCAAAGGAGTCATGCAAATAGGTTTTAGTTGGGTACAGTACCGAGCCACATGGAGGCAGTGAGCGGATCGGCAGGGGTTCGTCTCTCCCGTTATTGGGGGTGAGATCGTGCTGTGTCTAGGAGAGCCATTACAGAAGTCCTTGGCCAAGGCAGGAGATTTACTGGTAGGTATTCCAGTAGTATCTCAGGGTGTTCTGGGCTACACCCCGACATGACTTGTACCGCTTTTGGGGTCTGACTTTTACCAACCCCTAAGCCCGACATGCGATGCTCATAGACGAACGGACCGGACTATACGGATATTTTCACTAACAGGCTCAGTAGGGTGTCAGGATGAGTTCGCTCATCGACATCCCTTTTGGTCAATACCTTGTAGCCCGTTACGTACGGCTAATACCTCTGACGTGCCAGTGGTTAAATCCACAGCCAAAGTATTGACGAGTCTTTAGAGTCCCCCACAGACAGTTTCTCAAGTTTCGGGCGAAACGCTGTAGAGGCCGTATGGATTTATGGCAGGGTTCGAACGTACGCGTGCACTTGTGCACGTGTTATAGTTCGGACGGATAATACTAGAGGGCTTTGGTTTAAGCCGGATCCTAGTATTATATAGTGTAGATTTTGTCTCATTGCATTTGTATTCGGCCGGAATACAAATACGGGTATGTATATACAGTCGCGGAGTTTTCCTGTAATTTATTACGGGATCGTCTTTTTGAAGTTGCCAGTTTGCATTTCGTTTCGGCCATTTTCCTTTCTATTCCTTCTTGGCTGAAATTCCTATGATGGAGGGGGTTCTTTTTGAAAATATGCAATTAGTAATGGAGAGGGTTTTTGTGGCACATGGTTGCTTCATGATGGTTCATCATTACTTGCTTTTTGTGATGGGATTAGGATGAGACTTTGGTGTAAAAAAATTTCATCATGATCATCAAAACCCTTTTTCTTATGCTCACCCTACCTTGTTTGTGCTCACCTCCCCCTCTTCCTTTATGATGGCCTGCCACTATTTTTGGGAGGGAGATATACATTTTGGTGTGGGGAATTTTTGGTTCATTCTCAATGAAAAAGAAAAATTCCTCAAGCTCATTCCTCTTGCTCATTTTCATTCCTCCATCCAAAAATGGCAACTTCGTCAACCCCTCGAGACATAGCATTCTACACTCAGTCTACAGAAATCTTGGACACGTCGGCTTGCAAACTTTGTGTCCAAGTTACCTCGGTTCAGAGGTGGGAGCCCGTAAAAGGACTTCTCGATGTGGTGCTCTTCCGACGAGGAGACCGGAGATCAGTGATGCCGCGAGGAGCTAGGGATAGTGGCCGAAGACCGAAGGACGCGGATCGCCCGGTATAGCCTCTCTACCCTTTCTCTAGTTAGCTAGTAGTAGGTTAATGGTCCGATCCGGGTTTATAGTCCGCGGTAGCACCGGTTTCTAGATAAAGAAAAGTTTTTGTTTCCGCATTTTGGTCTCGGAAAGACGGCCGGGGCGCTACCGTAGACTTACAGGGGCGAGGAAAGAGAGGGTTACGACGAGTGGCGTGGGTTTTCCGGTGAGGTTCACGGCGATGGCAGCGGGGTTGCGGGTTCTTGGAGTCGGGTGAACGGAATTCTGGTACAGGGGATCGTGGGTTTGCAGAGGAGAGGAGAGGAGAGAGGTTTGAGGCGGCGACGAGTGCACGGAGGCGACGGGGTCAGACCTCCGGCGAGGAGGGTGCAGGGGAAGGTTGCAGGTGGGGGTTGCAGTGGGTCAGGTTTTCGGGGTTTGTTGCGGTGGGTGTGCAGGGGAGCAGATAGAGATCGACGAGGAGATGAGGTCAGGGAGATGGGCGAGGAGACGAGGACGACGGCGAGGGATCAACGACGGCGAGATGCGTGGGTTAGGAACCTCGCGGTCGTGGGTGCAGGCGGGAAAGAGATGAGAAGAGGAGTGGAGGTGGTGATGAAAGTGAAGGTGCTGACGGCGAGGGCGTGGTGACGAGGGGTGAGGGCGAGAGTGGTAGCGACGGTGAGGCTAGGGGTTAGGGTTCGTGCGGGGAAAAAAATGAAAAGGAGAAAAGAAGAAAATGATGGAGGAGAGAGGGAGAGAGAGAGAGAGTTCACGAGGGAAAGAGAGAGAGAAAATAATATTTAAATATAAATTAATATATATAGAAAGAGAAGTTGGGATCTGATCGTAGGGTAAAAATAAAAGGTATTATATAATAATAATATACTGACAGAGGAAGTAAGTTGTTAGGATTTAAATAGGATTTTATAAATATTTTTAGTTTTAAAAAAAAGATTCACAGTAGGAATAAATATTAATATAATATTAGTCCGTTTTGAGATTTTGGCAAATACAAACTTAGTCCAAAACACGCCCGGGTCGGGTCCAAAAATTCAGATTTAAAATATGAAAAATATATGCGACGTCCAAATTTCAAAAGGAATGCTCAGCTAATAAAAATCCATACCCCCAAGAGCGGATGCACGTACGTGCGCGTAGCCATCCAAACACGTCCGTTTCACTGAACAGGACGAGAACAAGACGTGTGGATGCTACCATGGGGTCAGGGATATATGAAGGTTATGAAATGCAATTTTAAATTATTTTCTGTGACCTAAAATATTATATGATAAAAGATGCGATACTAGATAAAATACCAGTATATACTAAACATGAGATGCACATGTCCATACAACAAGTCAAGGTAATCTATAAATAAGAATCAAACAGGTTCAAGCGAGCGGGTCGGGTCGAATGCACTGCAAAATATAAAATACCACTCACACCCAAAATACGTTAAATCAAGAAATATCACGAATAAAGAAATACGGGAACTGGAATTGGTATAAATGGACTCGGGTGTTACATTATACCCAACTACAAAAAGATTTTCGTCCTCGAAATTCCAAGAACAAGAAAGGATAAACAAACAAGAAATTTCAAGAATAGATGTGAAAACTTCTGTCGGATCTCATCTTCTCGTTCCCAAGTTGACTCTTCATGTGAGTCATTACCCTAAGAAACAAGTACAAGAGGGATAACCTCGATCTTAAGACCCTTTTCCCTTCGATCCACAATCGACATCGGTCGTTCCTCAAAAGTCAAATCATCACGTACAGTTAGCTCCGATTGATTCAACACATGTGTTTCATCTTGAACATACTTACTGAGTTGAGATATATGAAACATGTCATGAACATTCACCAAAAATTGCGGTAACGCCAATCGATACGCTGCATCTCCAACACGCTCAAAAACTTAAAAGGTCCAACGAATCGAGGACTAAGCTTTCCTCGACTTCCGAAACGAATCACCCCTCTAGTCGGTGATATCTTCAAGAATACCAAATCACCAACGGCGAACTCTAGAGGTCTTCTCGATGTATCTGCCTAACTCTTTTGTCGGTCTTGCTGCTTTCATATGATTCCGGATAGTATTAACCTTCTCAACTGTCTGCACGACCAAATCCGGTCCCAACAACCTTCGTTCACCAACATCGTCCCGACAAACAGGTGAACGACACTTGCGACCATATAAAGCTTCGAATGGAGCCATCTGAATAGTCGCCTGGAAACTGTTATTGTAAGAAAACTCCACCAAGTGTAAATGATCCCATGAACGCTTGAAGTCTAACATGCAAGCTCTCAACATGTCTTCAAGAGTTTGGATCGTTCTCTCCGATTGGCCATCTGTCTGAGGATGATAGGCTGTGCTAAACTCAATCGCGTCCCCAAACTTTCCTGTAAGATCCTCCAAAAGTGTGATAAGAAACGGGTGTCATGGTCGGACACGATGCTTACCGGTACTCCATGCAATCTTACAATCTCCTGCCTGTACCGTTCTGCCAAAACTTCTGTTGATCGACCAACTCGAAATGGTATGAAATGAGACGCCTTGGTCAATCACCCAACTGCATTGTTGCCTTTCGGACTCCTCGGTAGAACCGTCACGAAATCCATGGTTATTTGTTCCCACTTCCATTGAGGAATCGGAAGTGGTTGCAATAAACCAGCAACCCGTTGATGTTCAGCCTTAACTTGCTGACACACCAAGCACTTTGCTACCATGCGGGCAATCTCCCGTTTCATGCCTTCCCGCCAGAAATGCTGTCGTATATCTCGGTACATCTTCGCCTCCTAGATGTACGGAATATGCTGAACTGTGTGCCTCCTTCATAAGTTCTTCGCGAAAGTCCCCCTTCGGCACACACAAACGGCTACCATAACGCAACGAACCATCTTCATGAATCAATAAGTCCGTTCGAAGTCCAGCTTCAACCTGTTCTCGAAACCTTTGCAATCTTGGGTCCTGTGGCTGCGCTGCTTTAACAATCTCGATCAATGACGACTGTACTTGCAGCTGTATCAACTGTCCTGAAGAATGCGGTAGCACAACTTCCAAATTGAATCTCCGAAAGTCTTCCATAAGCTCCTTCTGTGCAGTCAACATCTGAATTGCTGGCAACCGACTAAGTGCATCCGGTACAACATTAACTTTCTCCGGATGGTACTTAAGATCCAGATCGTAGTCAGCCATCAGCTCCAACCATCTATGCTTCCCCATACTAAGCTCTTTCTGTGTGAACACGTACTTTAGGCTTTTGGGATCGGTGAATACTTCGACCTTTTCGCCCAGTAAGTAGGGTCTCCAAATCTTCATAGCGAAAATCACAGCTGCTAACTCCAAGTCATGAGTTGGGTAATTCTTCTCATGAGTTTTCAACTGTCTCGACGTGTAAGCTACAACCTTCTCATGCTGCATCAAAACACATCCAAATCCTTTTTCCAGATACGTCGCTATGAATCACCAATTCTCCGGAACAGTCTGGTACGGTCAAATAGTAGCGGTTATCAATCTCTGTTTCAACGCCTCAAAAGCTGACCCACACTTATTTGTCCGCACAAATGGTACCTCTTTCCGCGTAAGCTTGGTCAAAGGCTCAGCTAAGCGAGCGAAATTCTCCACGAACCTTCTGTAATATCCGGAAAGTCTAAGAAAACTTCTGATCTCTCGAACTGCTGTAATCTTTTCGGGATCAACGACGATTCCATACCCGGACACGACATGCCCCAAAACTTCATTTCTTCAAGCCAAAACTCGCACTTGCTCATCTTTGCATACAGTCTTTCTTTCCTCAGTGTCTGCAGTGCGACCTTCAAGTGTTCTGCATGCTCTTCTACGCTCCTCGAGTAGACCAGAATATCATCGATGAACACCACTATAAACTGGTCCAAGAATGGTGAAAAGATTCGGTTCATCAAGTCCATAAATATCGCCGGTGCATTCGTGACTCCAAATGGCATCACTAAATACTCATAATGTCCATACCGAATTCTGAACGCAGTCTTGCAAATATCTTCTAATTTAACTCGGACCTGATGATATCCGGATCGCAAATCCAGCTTCGAGAATACCCTTGCGCCACTAAGTTGCTCGAACAATTCGCCAATGCGAGGGATCGGGTACTTGTTCTTAATAGTCACTTGGTTAAATTCTCGAAAAACGATGCACATCCTCCTTGTGACATCTTCTTCTTTACTAGAAGAACTGGAGTTCCCCAAGGTAAGCTACTGCTGCGAATCCAACCCTTCTCAAGTAATTCAGCAACCTGCTTCTTGACTTCTTTTAACTCCACTGGTGTCATTGGATAATACGCATTTGAGATTGGCGCTGCACCAGGAACAAGATCAATCACGAACTCCATATCTCGTTTTACGGTAAACCTGAGATATCCTCGAACATGTTCATAAACTCTCGAAATATAGCCGGCGCTTCCTCCTTATCAACTTCCATCGACGAAAGAACATTATTTGTCGGCCTAGCCCTAAACTCGACTGGCCCGACAGAACTGCTTCCTCCAGCAAAGACAAACTCCGGATGTCCGGAAATCTGGAAAATCACTTTCTTTGCCCTACATTCAATGTGAGCGTGGAAAGTGCCGAGAAAGTCCATTCCTAAGACAACAACAAACAAAGGGATGCACCAGAATTAAATAATTCTAATGCGGGGAAATCATGAACAAGATACCGAGATGACTTCATCCGAAGTCAAGATACTGAAGAGGATTAAGCACGGCAACCATGATTCAAGATGGCGATAAAACAATAACTGGTAAGCAATGAAACCGAGAGAAACAAGGTAATATAACGATCATGGAATAAGGAAGTGAATCAAGACCAGGACTCCAAGTTACTCAAATAGAGTACCGCATTGTAACCATGCTGCAGTTCATGGGTACAATTACATAACTCCACTCAAGTCGACCAAATCCTAGTATCAAAATCAAGAAACATGGAGAAACAATAGAGAACCAAAAATGTTTCAAGTCGAGATGCAAAGTGGTTTGCATATCGTCAAGGCAAAGGATAAGAGAAAGATATGATTCAAGAATCACGATAACAAGGTGGCAGGATATGTTCCTAATCACGAGTATTCTGATTCGTGTATTGGGTCCAATACCCAACTACAAAAGAATCAAACTCGATTAACCTATATCCTATGGCTCTGATACCAAAAGAACCATGCCACGCCACGCTTCCCAGAGTATGCTAAGATGGGCACGTGACATAGCCAACCATGCTACCTGTGGATAGGAAAATCCCTCCACAATCACATTACGGCTGTAGAGATATCAAGCACAGGAAAGTAAACTAAACTATCTAGTACATGTCCATGAGCCAGAATAAATGAGCCAAGAAATAATATACTATGCGGAAGCAAAAGATCTAATAAATATAACACCTGGAAAGTAAGACTGGATACCAACAGTATCCTCACTGCTCGGTCTAGCAGCGGCAGTACTCCTAATCAGCCTGCAACAAAGGTAGGGGATCTGGGCCATGAAGACAAGACGTCAGAGCGTCATAACATCAAGCAATAATATATAAACAGGGTAGCAAGACATGCAGGTATGATCATAAATGGTAAAACAGGTATAACGGCAATATAAATAAGGACAGTGAAGGGTAGTGTGCAGTGAGTAATCTACAACTGGCCTACTGTGTTAACTACTTTCAAGTATTTGAAATCAATTTGATGAATCATCGATGTAACTCAATAGTATCCCGTACGTGCCCGGGATCACGGTGAAGATTCTCGGGATGAAACCGAGACATGCCGCTAGGCACTAAAAGGAAAAGGGTAATGATGAATGATGTCCATGGCATCATCCCAAGGCTAGCCTAGCCTCTAAAAGGTAGTGGATAATGATGGATAATGTCAGCAGCATCATCCCAAGGCTGGCCTAGCCTCTAAAAACTGATCAGTAAAGGTAGCGAACTGTCGAGTTACAAGTCAGGTTTCATCATTGATTTCCCCATACCCCCAAGTTATATGTGTTCAAGTCAGGTATTAAATAATCTGGAGCTAATGCCAACACAGGATCAGGTAGGTACAGGCTTGTCTGGATAGACAACAGGAATGGTCCGTAAGGACAACAGGTCAGGTTTGTTGGCATTAGACACATGATCAGGTAACAGGTAAAGCCATGGTACATCAGGTCAAGTCAAGTAATGTGTATAGGTGTCATGTCATGTCAATAGTTGCACGGTACCATGTCGTGTCAAGTAATAGGTGTAACAAGTCATGTCAGGGTGCACAAAATGTCATGTGGGTGCTCATAATCAAACTATAATAAGCATAGGTATACAAAACAAGCATGGGGTACTAATGGAACAATAAAAATGGAACATTGTAATATGAAATGCAATCAGGTACAGATTAAGGTATATAGATGCACAGATATCATTAGGGTTAAGATTAGAGTTCCAATACTAATTAAACTACAATTTATCAAATGTGGAATGTCAAAATTATAATATAATAGATTCAAGTGATCTATGGATGCCATAATATGTATACTAGACGAGATGGATGCAAACGGGTGTTTGACAAGTGATAAACTATTTAAAGAGTACCATGGGCTAAGTAAATATAATAGTATGTAGCAAGTTTTACTTGCCTCAAAACAAAGGTCGATATGCAGGCGGCCTGGTGCGACATGACATGATACGGTGTGTGAAATGGCACGACACGGTACTGGGTCTAGTCGCGATCTGGTGACGATCTGGTAGTGGTCTGGTCGCGATCTGGAGACGAACTGGTGCATGGTCTGGTCGTGATCTGGACACGATTTGATGGTGGTCTGGTCACGATCTGGACACGATCTGGTGGTGGTCTGGTCGCGATCTGGTCGCGATCTAGTGCATGGTCTCGTCGCGATCTGGACACGATCTGGTCGCCACACGGTCATGACATGGAAGTGGTGATGGTACGGTTTGTCCGGATAGTCGGCGGCGGCGGCATGGCTCCGTCGACCACCGGAAAACGTGAATCAAGAGAAGAAAAGAGAAAGAGAAAAGAAAAAGAAGAGGAAAGAGAAGAAGAAAAAGAAGAAGGAGAAGAGGGAGAGGCGACTGGTTTCATCTAGGATAGGGGCGAGGACAGAGAGGTTACGACGAGTGGCGTGGGTTTTCCGGTGAGGTTCACGGCGATGGCAGCGGGGTTGCGGGTTCTTGGAGTCGGGTGAACGGAATTCTGGCACAGAGGGTTGTTGGTTTGCAGAGGAGAGGAGAGGAGAGAGGTTTGAGGCGGCGACGAGTGCACGGAGGCGACAGGGTCGGAGCTCCGGCGAAGAGGGTGCAGGGGAAGGTTGCAGGCGGGGGTTGCAGTGGGTCAGGTTTTCGGGGTTTGTTGCGGTGGGTGTGCAGGGGAGAAGATAGAGGTCGACGAGGAGATGAGGTCGGGGAGATGGGCGAGGAGACAAGGACGACGGTGAGGGATCAACGACGGCGAGATGCGTGGGTTAGGAACCTCGCGGTCGTGGGTGCAGGCGGGAAAGAGATGAGAAGAGGAGTGGGGGTGGTGATGAAGGTGAAAGTGCTGACGGCGAGGGTGTGGTGACGAGGGGTGAGGGCGAGGGCGGTAGCGACGGCGAGGCTAGGGGTTAGGGTTCGCGCGGGGAAAAAAATGAAAAGAAGAAGATGATGTAGGAGAGAGAGAGAGTTCACGAGGGAAAGAGAGAGAGAAAATAATATTTAAATATAAATTAATATATATAGAAAGAGAAGTTGGGATCTGATCGTAGAGTAAAAATAAAAGATATTATATAATAATAATATACTAACAGAGGAAGTAAGTTGTTAGGATTTAAATAGGATTTTATAAATATTTTTAGTTTTAAAAACAAGATTCACAGTAGGAATAAATATTAATATAATATTAGTCCGTTTTAAGATTTTGGCAAATACAAACTTAGTCCAAAACACGCCTGGGTCGGGTCCAAAAATTCAGATTTAAAATATGAAAAATATATGCGACGTCAAAACTTCAAAAGGAATGCTCAGGTAATAAAAATGCATACCCCCAAGAGCGGATTCACGTACATACACCTAGCCATCCAAACACGTCCGTTTCACTGAACGGGACGAGAACAAGACGTGTGGATGCTACCACGGGGTTAGGGGTATCATGCAGGTTATGAAATGCAATTTTAAATTATTTTCTGTGACCTAAAATGTTATATGATAAAAGATGCGATACTAGATAAAATACCAGTATGTACTGAACATGAGATGCACGTGTCCATACAACATGTCAAGATAATCTATAAATAAGAATCAAACAGGTTCAAGCGAGCGGGTCGGGTCGAATGCACTGTAAAATATAAAATACCACTCGCACCCAAAATACGTTAAATCAAGAATATCACGAATAAAGAAATACGGGAACTGGAATCGGTATAAATGGACTCGGGTGTTACAGTATCTCATAGAAGGTATGCAATCTCATTGCAAATTTCAACACTTGAAATTTCCGATAATATTTTACCCCTAGTGACTTATGACCTTAACTATGGTCAACAAATTATAAGCACTAGTCAAGTTCTACCCATCATTTCGTGATTAATTAGACCCACACACATGACCCTTAACTATGGTCAACAAAGTCACATGACTGTCCTAATTAATCGCATCATATGTTGTGTAGGAAGACATCACTTAGCTACCGCACACTACGCCTTAACTAAGGTCAACAAACGTAGCACGAATACTAAGTACTCTACTTCCTAAAATGACGGAGGGTTACGACAGGTTTATATGAAAACTTTTGCGAAATGAACTTGATATCGTCGTAGAATCGAGTGATTTTGAAAAGGAGTGTTTTTGAGGCTTTTACTAGTTTTGCTAAAGAGGTCAATCCCGGTGAAGGGATCTCGACTCTTTCCTTATCGAATAAAGTGCTGGACATTTCACAAATACCATTATGCAAAGCAAAAACTATAGAAGTAATCGAAAGAAAAACCGAGTGGTTGTAGCATCTGCCAGTTTCGCTAAAGTGGTCACTCCCGGTGAAGAGATCTCGACTCTTTCCTTATCTAATAAGGTGCTGGATATTCTACAAGGAATACCGCTACGCAAAGCTAGAAATAGAGCTACAAGTTTTTAAACAAGTTTCTACAATATATTTAGGTTTCTTTTATTTCATTAATCTCATTAATAAAGTCCCATCAATTATGCTTCACAAGCATCACAAAAGAAACGAAAGTGGCAATATTAATTATATCTCATACATATAATATAGGTATTCGTCTCAGAATATATCAAGTGATCACATCACAAAATATCAGCAGCAGAAGAACACATATGAAATATTGGATATACTAGAAATTTCGTGTTTTAAATTAAGCCAGTATAAAACACGGATTCCATGGACGCGTTGAATAGCCAAACCCACACCCATAGACCCCTATGAGAGCGGCAAGCAACCCTACCAATTCAGAGTTAGGAGACCCGGTCTCGACTCCTCGAGATTGTCTCCCACTGGACCTTAGAACCCGGTTATTTGTGCTCCCCTTCTTGGGTTTATCCTAATGCGGAAAAGTAAATAATATACATCAATGGTGACATCATCCACAATCCGGAAGTGCCCTAATAAAAGAATATTACATACAAGCTTTTACATGAATGAAAATGAAAAACTCTTATCTCACATAAAAACCCCGGCTATTCAGAACACGATGATCCAATATAACATATCACAGCAACACATAACATCACATATCATCAACGTAAGTAAATATGCGTATCCCAGTTGTCGTTGACATATAGCACCGAAACAGGTGATACACCACATATTACACTTACGGTCGCAGAAAAGAAAGTGAAAAACTACAACAGTTGGAATCCGCATCCACCTTAGACATCATAAACCCAATATATGATTTCATGCCTAACTAAATGAATTCCTTAGACATCACATGCCTAACAATTATAAACCCCGCATTTTAGTCTCGATATTGAAAACACTTTCCAATAACCTGTTGGGTAATTCAACAAGATCCCTGATAACCTGATCAAATGCTCGTCGGAAACATTAGCAGACGGCCGCACCCCCCGATGCCATCGACGAAGTGCACTAAGGCGGAACATCACTGCCGTGAGCACCCGAACGGATGCTTTTGGCGACGGGGTTCTCCTACAGTCACTTGGTCGGGGCTATGGGGCATGGCTATTTAGTAAGGTTACCCGGCGAGTATCCGCGTACGCTACGTGATTGCGACGGACTTTTGATCACATCAAAATCCTATGGCAACCGATCAAATGAGACTAAACTGCTAGATTTATAAAATTCAAACTAGTTATCTCATAACTGATTATGTGGAATCCAAATATTGTATCACAATCATAGATAGGTAAACGAAGTTAAACTTTTTGATCGAATAAGAAATCACCCAAAATTTCCCTACAAGCTCAACACTTGAGCGGAGTTCAAAAAGTGCCCAGAACATGCCACAGCTCCTATGAACCAGCCATAGGAGGGTCAACCAATGCCTCACCTGTGGCACCGCTGAACTACCACAAACCCTAGGGTTTGATAGCGGTTCTGACGTTCACAGAATTGAGTTAGGGTTTCGTTCTTCTAGAGGGTCCACATAATCACTTGCAAGATTTTTTGAAAATTTTAAACTCAGAAAAAATCCAACTCTTGAAATATTTCCAGCGGGGAAAAATTGGGTTATTGATGTCCGTTCAAACTTTTTAACACTGTCTAAAAAACCCGAATACATGTTAGAATTACAATTACGAAACACTCCTAGTTGCCTTTGCAGAAAGTTAACATCACATGAAAATTTAGTAAAAACAAACAACACCTGAAACCCTAAAACCCAGAGACTGGAACACCCTGAAAATTTGAAGCCATAACTCCATACTAGAACCGAGGAGGCCGGATTTTATCCCCATGTGGCCGGCCATATTTTCATAAAACCTCCTCAAATTTTCACAGTGTTCATGTTATATCTCATACAACATTCTGCAGTTGTTTAAAAATTTTTTAAAGCCCTTCAAAAATTCGACAGAAACTGGATTTCGTAGTTTCAAGTTTCGTAGTTGTTTTGGTTTCGTAATCTAAAAAACATCGTTTAAATCTCTAGCCTGGCTCTGATACAACTGTAAGGTTACTTAGCAAGGCATTAAGGTTTTGGGTGGAATCGTCTATGCCGTTTTCAAAAATTTGCCGTTCTAAACAACCCCAACCAAGAATCTTAACTAGAGATATAAACAAAACAACATGCAAACAACTTTGCAAACTAAGTGAATGCATAATACAACCTTTGTAGACCGGTCTTTCACTTCAAATACTCCGTGTAGAAGTCCCTTCGCTGCGAGTAAGAATCTCCTGAACTCTTAAGAGGCTCCACAAGGTGAAAGATGCAAACTTGCTCGAAGTCTTCGAGGCCGAAGATGATCTACGTCGAGGAGACTCAAGCTCATGCTACCTCTTCACTAAATTAGGGTTTGGTGAAGCAAACACCCTAAACTAAATGGCTAATAGTAGAGGATGATGAAGTAGGAAATAGGCTCTCATTTTTTTTCTTATTCTCATAATATTTTCTCAACTTAGAAAAAGCTAGTGAGCTTTTTCAATGAAGAAGAAGATGATCAAGTGAAGAAGGAGAGAATGAACTTATGAGATGAGAATATAAATTATTGGTGAGTTAGTGTCATGCACTAACTCATGTAGAGACTTAACTAGGGTAAGGATAAAGGTTGGGTTAATAAATATTTTTAGCAAAACAAAAATGGTGGACTTAGTCAATGGTTATCCATAAGCTTTCTCAAAACTTCTACCATGACAAAATCCAACCAATTTTGAATTACTTTGATAAATAAAAACCCTAGAATTATCATAACTATAGTGTAAGTCTCATACACCCATGTAACATGTATCATCAAGCATGACACAAAAAAATGTACATTAATATATATCGCATATATACTAAGTGTACACAAGTGAGAAAACGAATACTTAGTGAGCATATATTAGTTAATGTAAATTAATATATCACATATATAATTATACATTAAATTATCAGATCAGCTCTTGATTTAATAATCTGGCTATATCACATACAACCGACTAATATCATATGTAACAACTTATCGAATCAACACTTGATCCAATAATCCGGCTATATCACATATAACCGACCGATGTCACAAATCGCGAGAATAGAATGCGGTATCACATACGCACATTAATCTCAGTCCCGCACATATCACATATGTGCTCCTACTTCGTTTTGTATGAACAAGGAAATCTCTGTGTAGGTCTCTATAGACTCGTTAATACGCCGGCAGTAGGTGATGATCATATCAAACACGCACAAGCCGCAAGCGGTCTGCTAAACGTAACGGCCACCTGGGTATTTAGCGATTAGAAGATCAACAAGCAAGCCTGCTCATACTCCTACGAATCCAATCAGTAACACTACCGTGCAGTCCGGTCTCTTCGTCTGATATGTCGCATATCACAACCTAGGGGTGGTATAACGTCAGACCCCAATAGCCTGATAAGTCATGCCGATGCAAGGTCCATAACGGTTCGAGAAACTACTGATAACACTTACCAGTAGAACTCAGCAACCCTGGCCAGGGATTTCCTGTTATGGCCAATCGAGCATAGCGCAACATCAACTCCTAATACCAGGAAAGATGAATCCCCTCCTATCGCTCATTGCTTCCATGTGACTCGGGACTGTACCCAAAAACCACCATTTTGCACGATCACTTAACCATGGTAAGGTGGAAATCAAAGCACAGTGGGAATCACACGAGACTCTATAACGATTTCGGGTCGACAGACTAACCTGTACCAGTGTCACCAGAGAACTGCTATGTGACAATAGGTATAATACCATTTAGGAGTTCTCGGTGAGTCCTTCCAGTATACCCAGTCTCCACTGAGCACCCGCATATCTTCTCTGATGTCAAACACCAATGGATATGGGATCATCCATCGCCCATCATATGGGTCAAGAAGCGCATACGCTAGTCTACTCTGGAGTATCGATGCCCTGTCTCGATACTCCCATGACTAGGAACAATTATAGGATGTACTTGTGGACTACCCTGACCCTACTAGTATGTTCTCCATCATAGTCTTAGTAGTCAAGTACACATCCTAAGGGCTTTGTCAACATGTGAGAGCAAGACAGTATCACAATACAAATCTACATGTTAAGACAAAGAGCAACTAGATAGCATACTATCATGCCGAGCAAGAAAGTCCTCCCTATATATGTCTAAGCATCCACTACAATATACATCACATGTACAGTAATGGCCTCTAGGGCATACATATAACTAACAGTAGGAACCTTGCTCAAAAGATATGTAGCTGATTCTAGTGCATAGCCCCAGAAGGATTGCGGTAACTCAGCATTACACATCATGGAACGAACCTTATCCAATAGGGTTCTGTTCCGCCTTTCTGATACACTGTTGTGTTGAGCTGTGTATGGAGGAGTAAGCTGAGAGAGAATTCCATTCTCTTTTAAGTAGCCAAAAACACTTAAGTATTCACCACCTCGATCAGATCTCAGTGTCTTGATACTTTTGCCGGTTTGTTTTTCCACTTCATTCTTGTATTCCCGGAATTTCTCAAACGCCTCGGATTTATGTTTCATAAAAAATACATGTCCATACCTTGAGAAATCATCCGTAAAAGTAATGAAATAGGAATAAGCACTTCTTGCATGTGTAGACATTAGACCACACACGTCGCTGTGTATGAGTGCCAAGAGCTTGCTCATTCTTACTACGTGTCCAGCGAACGGAGTCTTTGTCATCTTTCCTTTGAGACATGATTGACAAGTTGCATAGGACTGATATTCAAATGGATCCAAATATCCCTCCTTATGTAACTTCATCAATCACGTTTCATTGATGTTACCCAGTCTACAATACCATAAGAAAGCCTGATTTAATTCCCCGGACTTTCTTTTAAGTATGTTCTGGATGTTGAAAACCTGAGCTTGATTCAATACGTATATGCCATTATCTAATGTATCTGACCCAATAAAATTTTGATTTAGGTGGATGTGTACTAAATCGCTTACAAATGTAAAATCATATCATTCCTTAGAAAGTAATATAATACCCCAGGTAGAGTTGGGGCTGAATACCACCCACCCCATGAGAAGTGAGATGTTATCCGGTATCGAGGTGGAGATGTCACCGATACGGATGCACACGGGGACCCACCAGAACAATGGGGAGTATCGAATTCCATTCCGGAAGATAGCACGATCTGAACTATAAATGGAATGATACCACTCTTATAACATAGAGGCACCTTTTGGATGAATCGGAACTCCGGAGTTTGTAAAACTCCTTAGTTAAGCATGCTTGAGCCAGAGAAATTCTAGGATGGGTGACTTACTGGGAAGTAGCCCCGGGTTCATTCAAAGGGAAAAAACCATGCGGCTTTGGCCAGAGCGGACAATACCATCTGTATTTAGGGGGTGGGTCGTGATAAATATGGTATCAGAGCCGGTCCCTCAAAATTAGGTCTGTGGTTCGAGAACGAACCATTGTTCTAAGTGGGGGGGGAATGTAATACTCCAGGTGGAGTTGGGGCTGAATACCACCTACCCCGTGAGAAGTGAGTTGTTATACGGTATCGAGGTGGGGATATAACCGATACAGATGCACATGGGGACCTACCAGAATAATGGGGAGTATCGAATTCCATTTCGAAAGAGGGCACGATTTGAACTATAAATGGAATGATACCACTCTTTTAACACAGAGGCGCTTTTTGGATCAATCGGAACTCCGGAGTTTGAAAAAACTCCGTAGTTAAGCGTGCTTGAGCCAGAGAAATTCTGGGATGAGTGACCTACTGGGAAGTAGCCCCGGGTTCATTCAAAGGGACAAAACCATGAGGGTTCGGCCAGAGCGGACAATACCATCTATACTTGGGGTGACAAGTAAAGATACAGATATGATATTACAAGACAGACTAGGTACATACAAACAGTTATATAGAATCAATATCTGCCCACTTTTCAATCCTAGGTGATATTCACATACGGATTCAGCGTCCACGCTCATTCCGTTAGCAACTCTGAGAGTCATATCACCTGCCTTGATAACTCTACGGTTTCTCAAAGCCTGTAATGAATTATAGATATGAAATCCCGATCCGGTATCTAGTACCCAGGAAGTAGAGTTAAGTGACAGACAGTTTTCAATTACAAACACACTCGAAGTTGAAGCCACAACATGCTTTGAATCCTTCCTTCTAGCTTTCCAAGCCATGCATTCCTTCATACAATGCGCTTTCCCGTGACTACAAAGATATGCCTCCTTCCCTACTACCATCCATGAAACTTTTGCCCTGCCCTTTCCCTCTATCTTACTGACACCGTTTATCGGCTTAGTGGTGGCCTTCTTCTTCTCTCCCTTGGCTTTCGCCTTAGATCTAAAAGAGGAAGATTCTCTAATAAGCAGAGCGGGTGTCTCCCTGTATCTGAGCTCCTCAATAAGTTGAGGTGACTTGAAAGTGTAACTGTCATGACCCGAAAGTGGCACATGATCGGCACTTAAATCACATGACATTAAAGACGTCGACGCGTTCCAAGTAAGCCGAAGACCCGGAATCTAAACCCTTTTTTTTGAAAATATTAGAGGTGGGGCTTAAAATAGTAATTAGACGGAATCGGTTTTAAAATAAACATTTAAGTCTAAATAAGTATGTTTGAAAAACATCCATGATGTTTCAAAATTCGACAACACCTCCTTTGTAAATTTTGAATAAAATCTGATACAACAAAATAATATAATCAACATCCCAACGGGAGCTATCTTCCATGCCCAAACTGCAGAGCAACCAAGTAGATAATATACGACGCCTAATGCCAAAGAAAAGAAAAGAGAAAAAAATCAACAATATAAAAAGGTCGACTCCAATGAGTGCGATGCCCACAAACACACAAACTCTACGTCTCGCTTGTAAGTCCATAATATAGACATTCTAGGTCGATAGAGTTTTTACTAGATACAAAATATATAAGTATACAAGTGTGGGTATGATACAACAGTAGCCCACCTACCAAAGCATTCACCGAAAAGAAGGGTGTGCCGCAATCCGTCGATGATCCGAGCGATAAAACCTGCAAGAAACTAGGGCACAACGGGGGTGAGTTTCCAACTCAGTGAAAAAAATACATCACAAGGTAGAAATCGAAATGCACAATGATATCCTAGGTCATAAATATAGTACTATCATATCCAGTACCAATATATATATATATATGTATGTATATATGTGTGTGTATATATGTATACGTATATGTATATGTATATGCATATGTGTATATGTATATGTGTGTGTGTGTGTGTGTGTGTATGATATGCATAAGTATCATAAATGCAATACTATCAATCACCGAAAAGAAGGGTGTGCCACAATCCGTTAATGATCCGAGCGGTAAAACTTGCAAGAAACTAGGGCACAACGGGGGTGAGTTTTCAACTCAGTGAAAAAATACATCACAATGTAGAAATCGAAATGCACAACGATATCCTAGGTCATAAATATAGTACTATCATATCCAGTACCAATATATATATGTATATGTGTGTGTGTGTATATATGTATATGTGTATATATATATATATATGTATATGTATATCTATATATGTATATGTATGTATATATATATGTGTGTGTGTGTGTGTGTGTGTGTGTGTGTATAAGTATCATAAATGCAATACTATCCATCATGTGATCCCAAAGTAGACCATGTCATATGCAAATGACCGGCATCTAGATATAAGCCCAAAGGTAACCGAAAATATATATGTAAAATCTCTTCTTTAAAATAGCCGTGGGATAAATATGTCATGGGATAAAAGCAGACGTGATAGTATGAAATATAATAGGTATCTTATTTAAGATACACGTCTTGCTGTTTTAGTAAAAAGTGATAAAAGGTTTAAGGTTTTAAAAGATCATTGTGTCATCCTAGACATGTCAAAGTAATGAGACTATAGCTCGTTTTAGAAATCCTTTTTATATGTAACAACCGGTAAAAGATATTCAGGTACTGTCCCCAGGATCGGTCCTGGCCGTCTACAATAATGCACCACTCTAACTGTATGCCTCGTATGATAGAAACATATCAATATATGGATGTCCAGAATCGACACCCTAAATCAGAAATCTCTCGTGTCCATCACCGACATGCAAATCCTTAAATCCCCCTTGTCCATCACCGACACGCAAATCCAGATACCATCGACACCATCTCAATAGATGATCACCCCTCGATATCCCTAGCCCCAGTCAGTGTCCAGTGGATATCTGCCATGGTCATATCTAGCTCCGGCCAGTATCCCCTGTATATATGCCGTGCTCATCTCTATCTCCGGTATCGAGTGTTCTCACTAGGCTCCCCTCCTTAAATGCGGCTTTTCTGCCCCTAGGTCTCGACTGGGTCCATATGTATCCATCTATTTACTCTCCCACTAAGCCCGGATAAGTAGCAAGTCCGTAACTGTATACCTTCTCCACTCAGTTCGGAATAAAAACAATCAGAAAACATCAAGCTCATGGTGGACGTCAACTCATCGTATCCAGAAATATCAAGTAAAGAATACAGATACTTGCATAAATCATTCTAATGATATATTATATATATACATATATAACAACGTCCCATACCACTGATATATATCATCGAAGGTAAAACATCTTGAATACTCATAAGAATCTAATACGAATATCTATGGTACTAGTATTTACAATACTTAGCAGGTAAGAAAGGTACAGTACTTAAGTATAGACATACATGCAACAAACATAACAGTTTTACTGTGTCATGGGAAGACTAATGAAATGTAGTGTAACATACGTGTCTGTGCTTGTGAAGCATGGCAATCATTAGTATTTGTGCAAGTGTTCTATTGTCACGAGTCGAATGTACGGAACGTGACTGGCACATAAATTACGAAGGTTTAGAGGCGTAACGTAATCTAAGTAAGCCAAAGCCCAGAAATCTAAACCATTTAAAGAAATAGTGAAGGAAAACTTTAACTTAAAAAGGTGATTTTTTAAAAAATAAAGTCACAATAAAACATTTTAAAACATCAAATTTCCCGAAAATTTCGGCAGAGTTTCCTTTGTAAATACTAGCCCCAAATGGGTACAACACATGAATATACATAAGCAAAGAATAAAGGCATCCCCAAGCAGGAGCTAGCTCTTCGCCATAGGAGGAATTACAACCACATGCAATATATATCATCATAATATGGGATAAGGATCTGAAAACAAGAAATAAGAAAACACCACGTTGGCTCAAGAAAGCATCGACACCAGAAACAGAATACATATAAGCCTCACAAGCTCACCATCTGAGTCCAATACACAACTAGTGGAAAATGGTAGATATGGTAGATGGAGTATACTAGATAAAATAATAACACACAAAGTTGGAATAAAATATCCTCGCAACCCACCTATGAACAAGCCGCAAGTCCAAGCAAAAGAAAACAAAAAGGGAAAGTATGCCCGCCGCTACTGTACTGATGGGTCAGATCTGCAAGATACTGTGGCACAACGGGGGTGAGTTTCCGACTCGTGAGTAGTAAGTAACATCTAATAAGGCTATCGTAAGCATGCACGCAAATGCGTCACACCCTACATATACAAATATGCTATGATGCACTAGTATGAATGCAACATGAATGCATAATCAAACACGAAACCTGAATATGTCTGGTATGAAAAAATCTGTATTCTTATCTTAGTAAAACTTCTGTGAAATAAACTGAAGTATCAACAATGAAATCAACAGAAAATCCGTGTCAAGTATCGATACAATATGTGTATATCTCAATGTCTTAATATCTCAATATCTCAATATCTCGGGCTCCGTCAGTCCGGATCGGCCCATATCATCAAATCTCATGACTATAGTCAGTATCATCCGGATATCCACCGTGCCAGACATCACCGGTAGGTAGCCTACCACTGCCAGGCTCATCGTCAACAACTCGAGCTTTTTGCCCCGGCGTACCATACCGGGTCCACCATGTACTCGAGACGGTTCATCCTACTCCTCAAATCGGGTCTCGAAAACCAACAGAAATCAGGAAAACTCATGGTGCACGACATATACATCATATCACGAGAAAACCATAACTTACATTTTTAAAATGATAATAAGCTCATAAAATCCTTGCGGTTTTCCCAAAATCCAGAAATCTCATAAGTACTGAAATCTTCAAGATGAATCACAATATGTAAACATGTCGGTGATGATGGATGTCTATGATACGATAGTATATACCATGCGATATATAGCCAGAAGCTATATATGAATCATGATGCAATGAGGTATGTATATATGACTAGCAATCCTACGTATCCATCCTGATGAAATGAATATACAACTATAAGTCTATATATCATATATTATGCAAATGCACATATATCGATTCTAAGCATGTTCTATAGTTTCGTGACATGGCAATACCAATGGCGTGCGTGTTCACATAAAATAGTGCACGTGCGGCATGGACCAATGGTAATGTTGTAAGTGTCCTATGAGATAATATCATATGTATATAAGATGATGCAATGCAATGAGATAAATGACTAGGAGACTATGCATATAAATACAAGCACTACTAGTAATCCTAACTATCGGGTGTTTTGTGCCATCCAGATGATCTCCCATAGATGTGTACATCTACTCACCGGGACGCCTCGGCTAAACCGATTCGATCACAGCCTTTTATTTCCGCACTGCGTCCGACGTCTCTGCAATCGATCCTAGAATCGCACAATGAGTGTACATAAGGTTAACCGCTTAAATAGACATGAAGTCAAGATGGTACAAAGTAATTAACACGCACTAACTAGATGCGCATACACTTGGTGCACAAAACGCGCATGCCATCGCCAAAATCACAACTAGGGGTCGCTATACGTGGCAATCTCCAAACCTAGAACCTAATCGTACCAATCACGCATTTACATCACATTACATATCTTAGAAATTAGGTTGTAGATCATTCCAATCTCAATCTTAATTAAAATCTATTTTTTCCAAAAACCTAGTAAGCAACAATTAACCGTTTTAGCGTAAAAGTAAATGTTTTAGCAAATCTAGTGGCCACAATTTACACTTAATATCTTAATTAAGCCATACAAATATTAAGCAAATTTTAATCTCACCATTTTACATACTAAATGTAATTTAGTTTGCATGAACATTTAATTAAGATAATTAAAAGTAAAGATTTGCAAATTAATAACTAGATTAGATTTTGTAAAGTCTTTAGATATTAAACTACACATTGCAATCATAATCAAGTGATAAAAATACCCACTAACTTTAACTCAAATCCTTCTCTTTAAAAACTCAATCTTGTACACCATATTAATACCTAAATAAATTAGATTAAAGTAATTAATCAACAAGGTAACCATTGGGCTAAGATTTAAACCTCAACAATTTAGAGATCTAACTTGCAAACTTGGCCTCCCAAAATACTTTCTTGCTCCTAGATCCAAGCTAGTTTAGGCCAAGGAATTTTGGGTGAAGGTTTAACTATGAATTAGTGAGATTTTGTGTGGATTTTTTATGGGAAAATGAGGGTTTTTGAGATGAAAATGAGATGGAGAAAAGGGGAATGGGGCTGCTTGGGTTTCGGCCAAGATGAGGGAGAGAGAGAAATGAGTGTGTGTGTGTGTGGTGTCATGTCAAAACTCTCCCATTATCACATCTATTAATCCATTTCTTAATTATTTTATTTTCCTAATTAATCTTAGAATTCTCTAGAACCATGGAGACAAATTAAAGAAAAAGAATATGTTACAAACTAGATATTAAGTTGTCATGGTGCACTAAGGTATACTTAACCCATTCTAATTGTATTTAACACTAATATGTGTAAGTGAAAGATTAAAATAATATTTAAAAATAATTAATTAAGGAAAATATTTAAGTAAACTAGCAATTAATAAGTGACTAATTAAATACCAATACTAGCAATTACATAGTTAAAATAGGTATATTTAAGTCTATATGGAAAAATAATTATATCTTGGTTTTTACGGAAAACACGTATTATCAATAATTAATGCATAATTAACTTAATCGAATTTTCAGAACGTTACAATCTTCCCCTCTTAAAGAAATTCGGTCCCCGAATTTAAATCTAACTACGCGTACCTTTGAAGAGGTGGGGATATTTCTTCCTTATCTCGTCCTCGGCTTCCCACGTGACCTCCTCGCTGCTCGGTCCACGCCAAAGAACTCTTACGGATGGTATAACCTTTGACCTCAATTTTCTTCACTTGCTGATCCAGAATGACCACCGACTGTTCGGTGAAAGAAAGGTCGTGCTCCAGCTGGATAGTCTGGTGCTGAATCGCATGAGAGGGGTCATGAAGGTACTTGCGGAGTATCGATACATGGAACACGGGGTGAACATATGGGAAGCTGTACGGAAGAGCCAAATGATAAGCAACTGTGCTGACACACTCAAGAATCTCGAACGGACCAACATATCTGGAACTAAGCTTCCCTTTCCTCCCAAATCTCATCACGCCCTTCATCGGAGAAACCCACAAGAAAACATGATCACCTACAGTAAATTCCAGTCTGCGACAACGTCTATCCGCAAAAGATTTCTGCCTGCTCTGGACCGCTCTCATCCTACACTGAATCAACTGGATCTTTTCGGTCGTCTCCTGCACAAGCTGTGGTCCCAAAACACTGCTCCCACTGAGCTCTGTCCAACAAACGGGCGATCGACATCTCCTCCAATATAACGCCTCGAAGGTTGCCATTTGAATCATCTCCTAGAAGCTGTTATTGTAGGAGAACTCTATCAAGGGCAAATGACGATCCCAGCTGCCACCGAAATCTAGAATGCAAGCTCGGAGCATGTCCTCAAGAATCTGAATAATCCCATCTGTCTGACCGTCGGTCTGCAGATAGAAAACTGCACTGAAACTCAATTGGAGCCCAAAGTCTCCTAAAGTTTCTACAATAGTCGGCTGGTGAACTGGGTGCCTCTGTCCGAAACAACGCAAGTCGGAACGCCGTATAATCGCACAATCTCATCGACATATATTTGAGCATACTGAATGAATCCGAAAATGATCCTTACTGGCAGAAAGTGAGCTGCTTTCGTCAATCGGTCTACGATCACCCAAATATAGTCATACCCTCGACTGGTCCTAGGTAGAACCACGATAAAATTCCATAGAGATATGCTCCTATTTCCACTACGGAATGGGCAAAGGTTGTAATCCTGCTGGCCTCTGATGCTCGGCCTTGACTTGCTGACAAGTCAAGCATCCCGAAACAAAATCTGTGACATCTCTCTTGATCCCTTCACACCAGTAGGAATCTCTCAAGTTATGATACATCTTGGTGGAACCCGAATGAAATTTTTCCTCCTCTAAAATCTCGCATCTCAGTCCCTCGGAATCTGGCACACATAGTTGAGTCCCAAATCGTAGTACTCCCTGGTCATCGATCACGAACCCTGAATCTCTGCCCTATCGAACTTGCTCCATGATCTCTGAAAAATGGGCATCTCTGAGCTGTGCCTCGCGGATATGGTCAAATAACTGTGGATGTGCACGGACATGGGCAAGTTGTCCCCCGGTCGACGTAAACTCGAACTATACTCGGCTGTCATATAGAATCTGCCAATCTGCCATCGACTGTCTCTGAACTGCGCTCAAACAAGATAAGCTACTTCTGGGCCTTCGACTCAAAGCATCTATGACAACATTCGCCTTGCCAGGATGATAAAGAACCTCGCAGTCATAGTCTTTCACTAGCTTCATCAAACGACACTGTCTCAAATTTAGATCTCGCTGCTGAAAATGTACTTTAAACTCTTGTGGTACGTGAATATCTGGCACGACTCGCCATATAAGTAGTGTCTCCAGATCATGAGTGCAAAAATCACCGCAGCCATCTTTAAGTCATAAGTGGGATAATTCTGCTTATGCTTCTTCAACTGCTGAGAAGTATCGCAATATATGAAAAAACCGCCTGATCCTGAAGGCAAAGATAATACTGATGCCGTAGTCAAACGAGTCTTCAACTGCTGAAAGCTCTGCTCGCATGCCTCGGTCCAAAGAAAAGGAACTCCTTGCCGGGTCAACCCGGTCAATGGTGCAGCTATACAAGAAAAAATCCTGTACGAAACGTCGATAGAATCCGGCCAAACCCAAAAAGCTGCGGACCTCTGTAACTGATACCGGTCTGGGCCAATGCTGCACAGCTTCAATCTTCTTCGGGTCCACACGTATACCATCTCTCGTAACTACGTGACCCAAGAAGTCAACACTATCCAGCCAGAAAACACACTTGGATAATTTAGCGAATAGCTGGTGCTCCCTGAAAATCTGCAACGAAATCCTCAAATGCTGCCCAGGCTCCTCTCGGCTCCATAAGTATACTAAAATGTCATCAATGAATACGATGATAAACTGATCAAGAAACGGCCTGAATATGCGGTTCATCAAGTCTATAAATGCTGCTGGGGCATTGGTGAGCCTGAACGACATCACCAAAAACTCATAATGCCCGTAGCGCGTGCGAAAAACAGTCTTCGGAATATCATCCTTCTGGACCTACAACAAATGGTAACCTGACCGCAAGTCAATCTTCGAGAAGTGCCCCGCACCCTGGAGCTGATCGAACAAATCGTCAATACAAGGTTGGGGATATCTGTTCCGCACAGTCACTTGATTCAACTGATGATAATCGATGCACAAATGCAAACTGTCGTCTTTCTTCTTGACGAACAGGATAGGAGCACCCTAAGGTGACACACTCGGTCGAACAAGCCCTTATCCAACAATTTTGCAACTGATCCTTCAGCTCTTTAAGCTCCGCTGGGGCCATCCGTTAAGGCGGTATAGAATAGGCCCCATGCCGGGGATCAAGTCAATGCAGAACTCAATATCGCGCTCTGGCGACAAATCAGGGAACTTGTCAGGAAAGAAATCTTGAAATTCCCTCACAATCGGGACCTAGTCCAATAGGACCTCTGCGGCTCTAACATCACAAACATACGCCAAGAATCCCTAACATCCTTTCCTCAAGAGCTGACCAGCGCGAAGAGAAGAAACCAAACTGGGAAGGGTGACGCTACGGTCTCCCCAAATAACAAGAACCGGCTCATCCGAAAAACTAAATCTGACTGCCTTTTCATGATAGTCCAAGGATGCATAACACGTAGCTAACCAATTTATGCCCAGAATAACTTTGAAGTCAAACATATCGAGAAGAATTAAATTGACAGAAGAATCCCTACCTCCGATACGAGCAAAACAAACATGATCGAAAACATATCGAGCGACAAAAGATTCGCCTACTGGAGTAATAACGATCAACGGCAGACCAAGAAAGGACGACTCTCGATCCAATCTTGGTACAAAGTGTGTAGATACAGGTTCAAACAACAAAAGAAATACGCGCATTGAAAGAACATATTGGAAGAGTACCCGTCACAACGGCATTGGATGCCTGTGCATCCTGAGGAGTCAAAGCAAACACTCGGGCCTGCCCACCACTAGTAGCCGGCTGTCCTCTGTCTCTGCCACCACTGTCTTCCGGAAAGAACCTGTCATGGAGTCTACCTAACCACTTTTGAGCTGGCATACCAGTACAAATCCGCTTCTGCCCAGAAACGACCGAAGTCTCAGAAATGCGCTCCTCCAACAATAAGACCGTGTCCATAGCAGCTTCATAAGTGTCAAAATGCTGGGCGCCGATAGCAAGAAATAACTGCGTGTCAAATCCCCGCACGAACCTTTTTATCCTTTTGTCTTCAGTGTCCACCAAGTAAGGAGCATATCGGGACAATTGAGTAAACTGAATGTCGTACTCGGACACTGTCATCCCTAAAATCTTACGCAAAGACTCGAAACTATGAGCTCGAGCATCTCGAACGCTCTCCGGAAGGAAACAAGCAAGAATATAGCGGTGAACTCATCCCAAGTCATAGGAGGTAGATCTGCAGCTCGACCTCTCTTAACTGACTCACACCTCATCTGAGCAAGACCCTCTAGACAAAAACTCGCAAGCTCCACCCATCTCTCATCAGAACATCTCAGCGTACGGAAAATCCTAGCTATCCTGTCGAGAAATGTCTGCGGATCCTCTGCTGCATCTGTGCCAGTAAAAACTGGAGGCTTCAGCCTCATGAACTCCTGTAAAGATACGAAAACAATCTCGATAACAACAGGAACAGTTGCCTATGCAGCAGGTACAATCACAGTCCCCACAGTAGGAGGGACATCATCGGCTCTCAGAGCTCGGTTAGCCTCAACTAACGATCCAAACATCTGTCGTAAGTCCTGAATACTCGACTCCAGCCTAGCTATCCGACCTGTAGAAGGCGGATCAATCAGTCCATGAGGGGTAGGCGTACCGCCCTGATCGATCCTCGTCTCGGGAGAGCTCGCTCTAATCTCATCCCTGGAGGCAGCCCTCGGGCCCTCGTAATCTTCGACGGCATAGTGGCTGGAACAAGAAACAGGATTGATAGAAACATTGCGATCGAAAAATGAGGACATATGGAATCAAGGAAGGAAATACAAGAAATTATATATCCTAAGGTCACTTAGGCGGAGTACCGTAACATAAGTATGCCACGGAACATACACATGCTACATCACTCTGCTTAAGTCACCTACTCCATCTACCAAGGGTTATCTTACACTCAGAAAGGTAAAACCTAACGCTCTGATACCAACTTTGTCATGACCAGAATGTACGGAACGTGACTGGCACTTAAATTACGAAACGTCTAGAGGCATAACGTAATCTAAGCAAGCCAAAGCCCAGAAATCTAAACCATTTAAAGAAATAGAGTGAAGGAAAACTTTAACTTAAAAAGGTGATTTTTGAAAAATAAAGTCACACTAAAACATTTTAAAACATCAAATTTTCCCAAAAATTTCGGCAAAGTTTCCTTTGTAAATACTAGCCCCAAACGGCTAAAACACATGAATATACATAAGTAAAGATTAAAGGCATCCCCAAGCGGAAGCTAGCTCTTCGCCATAGGCGGAATCACAACCATATGCAATATATATCATCATAATACGAGATAAGCATCTGAAAACAAGAAATAAAAAAACACCACGTTGGCTCAAGTGAGTATCGACACAAGAAACAGAATACATACAAGTCTCACAAGCTCACCATCTGAGTCCAATACAAAACTAGTGGAAAACGGTAGATATGGTAGATGGAGAATACTAGATACAAAAATAATACATAAACTGGGAATAAAATATCCTCGCAACCCTCCTATGAGCAAGCCGCAAGTCCAAGCAAATGAAAAAAAAAGAGGAAGTATGCCCGCCGCTACTGTACTGACGGGTCAGACCTACAAGATACTATGGCACAACGGGGGTGAGTTGCCAACTCGTGAGTAGTAGGTAACATCTAATAAGGCCATCTTAAGCATGCACGCAAAATGCATCACACCTTACATATACAAATATGCTACGATGCACTAGTATGAATGCAACATGAATCATAATCAAACACGAAACCTGAATATGTCTGGTATGAAAAAATCTGTATTCTTATCTTAGTAAAACATCTGTGAAATAAACTGAAGTATCATCAATGAAATCAACAGAAAATTCGTGTCAAGCATCGACACAATATATGTATATCTCAATATCTCAATGTCTCAATATCTCAATATCTCGGGCTCCGTCAGTCCGGATCGGCCCATATCATCAAATCTCACGACTACGGTCGGTATCCTCCGGATATCCGCCATGCCAGACATCACCGGTAGATAGCCTTCCCTTTCCAGGCACATCATCTACAACTCGAGCTTCTTGCCCCGGGGTACCATACCGGGCCCACCATGTACCCAAGACGGTTCATCCTACTCCTCGAATCGGGTCTCGAAAACCAACAGAAATCAGGAAAACTCATGGTGGACGACACATACATCATATCACAAGAAAAACACAACTTACATTTTTAAAATGATAATATGCTCATAAAATCCTTGCGGTTTTCCCAAAATCCAGAAATCTCATAAGTACCGGAATCCTCAAGAAGAATCACAATATGTAAACATGTCGGTGATGATGGATGTCTATGATACGATAGTATATACCATGCGATATATGGCCAGAAGCTATGTATGAATCATGATGCAATGAGGTATGTATATATGACTAGCAATCCTACGTATCCATCCCGATGAAATGAATATACAACTACAAATCTACATATCATATATGATGCAAATGCACAAATACCGATTCTAAAAGAGTTCTAAAGTGTTCATGACATGGCAATTACTAATGGCGTATATGCTCACATAAAATAGTGCACGTGCGGTATGGACCAATGGTAATGGTGCAAGTGTCATATGAGATAATATCATATGTATATAAGATGATGCAATTCAATAAGATGAATGACTAGGAGACTATGCATATAAATACAACCACTACTAGTAATCCTAACTATCGGGCATGTTGCGCCATCCAGACGATCTCTCTATAGATGTGTAAATCTACTCACCGGGACGCTTCGGCTAAACTGATCCGATCACAGCCTTTTCTTTCCGCGCCGTGTCCGACGTCTCCACAACCGATCCTAGAATCTCACAATGAGTGTACATGAGGTTAACCACTTAAATAAACGTGAAGTCAAGACGGTAAAAAGTAACTAACACGCACTAACTAGACGCGCATACACTTGGTGCACAAAACACACAAGACATCGCCAAAATCACAACTAGGGGTTGCTATACGTGGCAATCCCCAAACCTAGAACCCAATTGTTGTTGGAATGCCTAGCACGACAGCAAGGTTTTGGGAGGCATCATCCATGCCGTTTTCAAAAATTTGCCATGCTAAACAACTCTAACCCTAGAATCTTAACTAGAGAATTAGACAATACAACATGTAAACAACTTTACATCTAAGTGAACATGGAATACAACCTTTGTAGACCGGTCCTTCACTTCAATAGCTCAGTGTAGTAGTCCCTTCGCTCTAAGTAGTGATCTTTCAGACTCTAGAATGGCTCCACAAGATGAAAGTAACAAGTTTGCACGAGGTCTTCGAGGCCGAAGATGGTCTACGTTGAGGAGACACCAACCCGAGCTACCTCTTCACTAATTAGGGATTAGTGAAGCTAACACCCTAAAAAAATGGCTAATCTAGTAGAGGATGATAAAGTATGATTTTTGCTCATTTTAGAATTAATTTTCCCACTAATTTTCTCCACCTCTCATAAAGTTAGAGAGCTCTTTCCCTTGTTGAAGAAGAAGATTGTCACGACCCGAAAAGTACGGAACAAGATCGACAATTAAATTACGAAATGCCTCGAGGCGTACGTAATCTAAGTAAGCCAAAACCCAGAAATCCAAACCAAGTAAAGCAGTAGAGTGAAGGAAAAACCAATTTTAAAGCAAGAAGTTTAACAACAAAAGCCGAAATATGCATTTTTAAAATCTCAAGTCTTTTCTGAAAATTTCGGCAGAGTTTCCTTTGTAAAAACTGACCCCAAACGGGTACAAACCTGATAAAGCATATATAATGAATAAAGGCATCCCCAAGCGGGAGCTAGCTCTTCGTCAATTGACGGTCACAACCACGTAAGCAATATAATATACAACGCCGAAGGGCGAGGATCAAACTCAAGATAAAAATCCAATATCATCAAGAAAACCAGAGGAAAACCATATAATACAGCGCGCGACTCTAAGGTTGAAAGAATATACATTGGTCTTCTATGTCTATCAAATAATACAAGTCTGGTTGATGGAGTTTTACTAGATACAACTGAAATAACGAATATACAATGGTGGTCCTGATGCAAAAGAACCCACCTGCCAAAGCAATCACCCGAAAGGAACAGTGTGCCAGCAAAACCGCAACGAAACCTGTATGGAAAAACCTGCAAGAAACTGTGGCACAACGGGGGTGAGTTGCCAACTCGTGAGTAGAAAACATCTACTAGTAGAAATCGCATGCATGACTCTATCCTAGGTCATATCAAGTAATATCCTCAAATAAATATCCTGGTCTATCTATGTATAAGTGTAGTACTACATGCTCGTATCAGTACCTCAGATAGCAACATATCAGATATATGATGCATGAATGCATTACAAATGAAACAGAATAATCGTGAATGAGACAATTGTTTTCTTTATTTAATGAGATTTCTGTATGTATATAAATCGCGTATCATCCATGAAATCGACAGATAAAACAGTGTCCAGCATCGACACAAAACATAAATCTCAGTATCTCAATACCTCAGGCTCCAGCCAATATCTCAGTGTCTCAAGTCTCAATATCTCAATACCTCGGGCTCCGACAGTCCGGATCAGCCCATATCATCAATCACACGACCACGAACGGTATCCTCCGGATATCCGCCACGCCAGGTAAAATCACCGGTAGGCAGTCTGCCCCTGCCGGGCTCATCTCTACAACTCGAGCTTCTTGCCCTGAGGTACCTTACCGGGCCCACCATGTACCCGAGACGATTCATCCAACTCCTCGAATCGGGTCTCGAAAACATCTCAGAATTGAGAAAACACCATGGTGGACAATACTCAACATGTCTAGGAAAACCTCATTTTTTCTCTTTAAAATAATTCATCAGTTTACAAAACTTTCACATGCGGTTTCCAAATCCAGAAAATATCAAGAAGAATCCGAAATCATCAAGTCACCATGTCAATAACAATGAAAACCGGCATAAATCTCCATAATACTGCATGACCAATGAATATATGAATGCATCTGATATCATGCAATAAATGCAACAGTTAACTAGCATAAGAAAGCTATAACATGTTGCAACTATCAACTAGCAAGCTATGTCCATGAATAGTATTTTCTAAAGTGTACGTGACATTGCAATTATCGATGATGATGTGTGTTAGCCGACAAGCAGGTGTACGTGGAACATACGCATCATCGGTAATGGTGCTGGTGTCCTGACAGCAGGGTTTCATGATAATTACAGATAACATATGTACAAGCATGCAATGCGATGAAACATCATGAATATACAGAAGGTGATTAGTAACAGCAACACTGAAAAAAAAAAACCTACCCAATATACGAGTCATACAGTTTGGTATTTAAATACTCACAATTCTCCACTTTTGAAAATGAGTATGACTCGAGCCCAGTCAAAAGGGTAAGGGAATCCATCTAAGTCTGAGTCGATCTATATATATATCTAGTAGTCGGTGATCTCGCCCCAATAGTATCCCGTACGATACAATAAATAATATGACATCCTCGAGTCAAGAGTGCGGATCTATCCTCATAACTATATCTCGTACGGTAAATCTATCGTACTGCATCCCAAATCTGGGTACGGTTCAAATATCACATTTATCTCATTATTCATCTGGTATCCACATCATCACATGTCGAGAGCAGGGGTACTAATCTAAGTCGAGTACACTAGTAATATCATCAACAATATCATAATCTGGCTACCGATCTAAAGCCTCATGCAATTCGATGTCATCAACACATATTATCATACAGAAGTATACATCGTCCAAGCGATCCTTAAAATATCATAACATATCTCATCTCATATCTCGATCATATGTCAACTATCATATATATATATCATCATCCACATGGTATCGTCGTCCAACGATCCGCTATAACACCATGACATATCTCGGTCACATATTAAATATCCCACGGCTTCATGCCCGATCATATCGACTCATTCCAAAGTATCATATAACATCCTCATCATCCAAGCATATGAATACCAATATATATATGTCCCCAATATACACAAGGAAGTAAATGCATGCGAGTATGTGTATGTGCGTGTATGCAAATCTTTACTTTAGGTTTTCGTGACTAAGAAATCAACTAAAGTCCTTTCTTCACTTCTCGCTAACACTAAACCCATAATCTTCTAAAGCTTTTCCTGCTAAGTGTTCAAATCTCTCAATAACATATAAATGTATATCAATATCACATCACATTGTTTCTTACGACTTTGCGGGGGTGCTATACGCCATCCACCTGACTTCCCCCGTAGATATAATTTTCTCACCTTGCTCTTCGCTTTCCGTTGCCGACATCGCCACGCGCTTGCTTGTCGTCTCGAAGTCCACATGGGATACCTACACATCATAAGGTATTGTATCGCATTAAAACCCAAATCAAAATCAAAACAACACGCTAAAAGCCTATAGGTTCGAACCTACGGGCTACACCTTCAAAACCACCAAACAACTCTCGATATCGTCGTACAAATGTCAAACTATCGAGTTAAAACCAGGTTCCTAAAATCCAGAATTCAAAATACGCAAAACAAAACCCCGAATCAAAACAACAACTCTTGAAATTATAGGGTTACTAGGCACTGTCACAAGGGTTTATAAGGAATCAACCATGCATGATTTAAAATTTAGAAGTGCCGAACAACCTAAAGCGAGGATCTTTGCTAGATAATTAGGGTAAAACATGCAAGTAAATATCTTTACATCTAAGAGAGAGGGATTACAACCTTTGTAGTTTGCTCCTTCGCTTCATAAGCTCCGAGTAGTAGTCCCCTCGCCGCGATCCATGATCTCCCGGACTCAAGAGAGGCTCCACAAGCCGAATGATCCATGCTTGCTTGAAATCTTCCTTTTCGAAGATGATCTACCTTGAAGATTCTTTAACTCATGCTCTCACTTCTCTAATCAAGTATTAGAGAAGTGAACACCCTAATCTAAGTGGCTAGAATAGATGAGGATGATGAAGTAGGAATTTAGCTCTCTTTTATTTTCAAATTCTTACACTAATTCATCACTAAATCAAAAGCTAGAAAGCTTTTAATAGAGGAAGAAGAAGATGATGTCTTTTTGTGATGAATAATGAATTGTTATCCAAATTACAAATGCAACCCATGGTTAATAATGAAAGGGCTAACCATTGTAGAGAATTAACTAGGGTAAAGGGTTTGGGTTAGGTTAGGAAATATCTCCACAAATATCAACACATAATATCTTAGCTCAAAACAAAGCAAAAGCTTCTAGAAGCTTCATAAAAAAGCTAACCCAAATCAAACCCTAATCATGTTTAATCTCCACTAATCATGTTGCATTAGTAATCATAACTTGTTACAATATTATATATCTTATATATAATATATTTTTGTAACAAAAGAAAATAATACAATTACCATATATCGCATATATATCAATTTATTATCCGGTGAGAAAATGAATCAATAAAGCGAGCCAATATTAGATAATGTAATGTAATATATCATATATATAATTATACATTAAATTATCGAATCAACACTTGATCCGACAATCCGGCTATTAAATAACCGACTAATATAATCTGTATCAGTTCATCGAATCAACACTTGATCCGATGACCCGGCTATATCACATATACCCGGCGGATATCATAATATCGTGAGAATAGAATACGGTATCTTATATCGCATTATTCTCAGTCCCTCACATATCACATATGTGCTCCTACTCCGTTTTGCCTGAGTCAAGAAACCTCTGTGTAGGACTCTAAAGAATCGTCAATACGCCGGCAGTAAGTGATGATCATATTAAACACCCACAAGCAGCAAACGGTCAGCTAAACGTAACAGCCACCCAGGTATTGAGAGATCAGAAGATCAACAAGCAAGCCTGTACATTTTCCTGCGAATCCAATCAGTAACACTCTCGTACAGTCCGGTCTCTTCGTCTGATATGCCGCATATCTCGCCTAGGGGTGGTAAACGTCAGATCCCAGTAGCTTGATAAGTCGTGTCGATATGAGGTCCATAACAGTTCGAGAAACAACTGATAGCACTTACCAGTAAATCTCAGCAACCCTGGCCAGGGATTTCCAGTTATAGCCAATCGAACAAAGCGTAACATCAACTCCCTATACCGGGAGAGACGAAACCCCTCTTATCGCACATTGCCTCCATGTGATTCGGGACTGTACCCAAAAGCCACCGTTTTGCACGCCATCTTGGACGTGGTATGATGGAAATCAAAGCACAGTGGGAATCACATAAGACTCTATGACGATCTCGGGTCTACAGACTAACCTGTACCAGTGTCACCAGAGAACTGCCATCTGACGTGAGGTATAATACCATCTGGGAGTTCTCGGCGAGTCCGTACAGTGTACCCAGTCTCTACTGAGCACCCGTATACCTTCTTTGATGTCAAACACCAATGGATATGGGATCATCCATCGCCCATCATATGGGTCAAGAAGCGCATACGCTAGTCTACTCTGGAGTATCGATGCCCTGTCACGGTACTCCAACGACTAGGAACATTTGAAGGATTTACTTGGCGACTACACTGTCCCCACTAGTATGATCTGTATCATAGTCCTGGTAGTCAAGTACTCATTCTAAGGGCTTTATCAACATGTGACATAAAGACAATCAGAGTACATGTTAAGATAAAGAGTAACCAGATAGCATACTATCATATCGAGCAAGAAAGTCCTTCCTATATATGTCCAAGCATCCACTACAATATACATCGTATGTACAGTAATGGCCTCTAGGGCATACATATCACTAACAATCTCCCACTGGCACTAGGGTCATCTGTTGTGGTATCGCATACCCAACAATCAGCTGTGGTTGAAGTATCTCATACTCAACCATCCCATAAAATTCTCTACTGGGAAATAGGCTTTTGTGAGTGGATCCGCGCTGTTGTCCTCTGTGTCTGCTCTCCTAACCTCGATCTCCCTGGAGATCAACCATCTCTATGATCAGGCGATACTGCCTAAGAATATGTCTGGATCTCTGATGGGAAGGGGGTTCCTTGGCCTAAGCCACAACTCCATTGTCACACAATAACAGGAACGAAGTTCATCTCATGAACTTATATATATATCCAGACTGGCTCTTTGGTAGCATCCTTGGTAACGATATATCTTGCCATTAATCATCTAGTAAGTCACGGTATATAGCTTGGAACTCTTCCAACACACTGTCCCTCCACTTAGGGTAAAGACAATGCCTGCGACTGACATTCAGTCGTCCTTATCACCCTGGAACCTTTCCAGTGATTCTCCCCAGGATCGATTTAATACCATCTCACTAAAACTAGTGAGAATCCTAACATCCAATTAGATCTATCTCATAGATCCATAACACAGGATTTAGGAGGTATCACCTTGATCCTATATGGAGAATCTTTGTGATAAGAGGAGATTGACCGAGCGCAGCATATGAAACTCCTTCCCTATCAAGAGTATGTCATCCATGTACTATACGAGGATCACCACCATACTCCCTACTACCTTTTGTATATACTAGGTTCATCTACCATTTTGATGAAGTCAAACTCTTTGACTACCACATCAAAACAGACGTTCAAACTCCGCGATGCCTGATTTATCCCATTAAACATCATGCTCACGTTTCTGCTGCTCCCACTGTCTACGAAGCCCTCTGGCTGTGTACTTTTAGACGCTCCAAATCAATATATAGAAAAGCAGTCATGACACCCAACCGCCAGATATCGCAGTCATGGTATGTAGCCATGGCAAGTAGGGTCTGGATGGACTTAAGCATAGCTTTGAAAGTCTCAACTTTTCCATATACACCAAGTAATCTTCTCAAGATATACTTTCTCCTGATGGGGATTTAACCCTTCAGATAAAGCAACCGAAGTCCATAATTTGTTGGTGTATAAAGATACCATCTCAGATCGCTAAGCATCCAGCCATTCTCACAGAGTCCCACTCCTGATGGCCTGCTCAAAACTAGTTGGGTCATCATCTCATGATGCGATCCTCTCTCCCACTGTCATAGAGAAACCGAAGTATCTCTCAGGTGGATGAGGAACCCTACCAGATCGGCGGAGAAGCTGAGGTTCGTCGGTAACTATTGAATCCTACAGGTTTACCAAATCATCAGCTGCAGTTTGTATAGCTGGAACTCCTTCCAGTTCTACCTCATGACCACTAATTTCTTCACAAGAAATTCCCTTTTTCTCAAAAAGTGGTATGCCGAGAAATAAAACATCTTTTGTTCCTCGGTGTGGTAGAAGATATTCCCTTGCGAATACTTGGGATATCCAACAAACTTCCACAGAACTGACCTTGCCTCGAACTTGTCCGGATTTTGCTTTTGACCTAGGCCGGACAACCCCAAATCTTAACTTTCTTAAGAGATGGGCTCTTCCCATACCATATCACATATGGAGTGGTAGGCATCTGATTTGCTTGGAACCCTATTCAATAGGTATGCAACTTCTCAAGTGCATAACCCCAAAAGAAAATAGGTTACTCAGTAGTACTCATGATAGAGCACACCATATCACATAGGGTGTGATTGCTCCGCCCCGATACACCGACGTGCTGTGGTGTATTCGGAGGAGTAATGCTGAGAGAGAATCTTATTCTCCTTTAGAATAGTCCAGGAATTCCATGCTCAAGTATTCTCCTCCTTGATCACATCAAAGGACATAATACTTATACCCGGTTTTTGGTTCTCTACTTCTAACTTATATTCTGTGATTATCTCAAAAGTTTCGGACTTGTGTTTTAACAGGAACATATGTCAGAATCTTGAGAGATGATCAGTGAATGTAATGAAGTACAAAGAACCTGTCCTGGCATATGTAGACATGGGACTATCATACGTCATCGTGTATCAATCCCAAGAGTTCACTAACTCTTTCTCTGTTTCCAATAAACGGAGCTGTGGTCATCTTATCTTCGTGACATGACTGGCAAGTTTTACAAGATGTAAATCCAAAATAATTTAAATATGCATCTTTATGTAACTTCAGCTAGTCGGGTCGCATTGATATGACCTAGTCTACAATGCCTCAAGAAGGATTCGTTCATTTCTGAACTCTTCCTCTTGTTTGTGTTCTGTACGTTAAGAACTGTAGTTTGATTTAGAACGTCTATGCTTTTAGATAATGTGCCTGAACCGATCAACTCTTGATATAGGAAATGTTCAAAAGATTATCCAACAGTACAAAATTATATCCTTCTTTAATAGATAAAAAGACTGATATGATGTTGTATATCATGTTCGGTATCTAATAACATTCGTTCAGAATCAATGTATTCTGGTAATACAGGGTGATAACTGCCAACAGACTTGGCTGCAACACTTGCATCATTTCCAACTCTTGAAACTTATCACCCGTTCTCAGTTCTTTACCTTTCTGCAGCCCATGTAACATATTACATTTGCGGGATCCTGATCCGGTATCTCATACCCAGGACGTAAAAGATACTGAGAAACAGTTCTCGGTAATGCACACACCCGAAGATGATGCATCAGCATGCACTTTCTTCGTTTGGGCGGCACGGGAATTCTGGTAATCCCCTATTTCCTACTCTGTCTTATAACAATTATAAGTTGGAGCGGGACCAACGTTCCCTAACGCAGTATAACAAGCGGGTTCGGTCAATACATCCATATTATTATCTTGATTAAGGCGTGACATGGTCGCTACCTGGAGAGAGATAGAAGAAAACACTCAGCGTATGCTCTTGCAAGATTAGATTGGTTATTAATATATCTAATCAGGATGTCTCCCAGTGTTTTAGTCAAATCTTCCTTCAAACCCTAAAAGGAAAGACTAGCCGGGATTAATTACACTCTACAAGTTCTCCAATCTTTCAGCCAGGCCAGTGCCGGTACTTTGAGGGAGGTTCCCCGTGCTTTCGCACGGACCTAATTAAAATAAACCTCGTTTTCCCAGAGGCATAACCCTATTGACACCTTTCTAGACACCTACTTGATCAGCTAATTGTAATGTGTAAAACTCTCCCAGGAGTAACTCTTACTCGCAGCGGGTATCGGGATCCAACTATCTCATTGAAGGTATGCAATCTCATTGCAAATTTCAACTCTTGAAATTCCCAATAATATTTTATCCGTAGCATCCTATGACCTTGACGAAAGCCAACAAACTATAGGCTACTAGTCAAGTTCAACCCGTCATTTCCCGATTGAATTAAACCCACCGATACGACCCTTGACGAAAGCCAACAAAGTCGCATGACTACCCTAACTCTATCGCATCATATGCTTATATAGATAAGCATAAATAGCTACCGCACACTACGTCTCGACGAAAGTCAACAAACGTAGCACGGATACTATGAAGTACTTATCTGAAATGACGGAGGGCTACGATAGGTTTTTAAGAAAACCCTTTGCGTAATGAACTTGATATCGTTGTAGAATCGAGTGATTTTAAATGGAATGTTTTTGAGGCTTTTTCTAGTTTTGCTAAAGAGGTCACTCCCGGTGAAGGGATCTCGGCTCTTTCCTCATCGAATAAGGTGCAGGATATTTCACAAATATCACTATGCAAAGCAAAAACTATAAAAACAATCAAAAGACAAACAGAGTTTGTAGCATCTGCTAGTTTCGCTAAAGAGGTCACTCCCGGTGAAGGGATCTCCGCTCTTTCCTTATCGAATAAGGTGCTGGATATTCTACAAGGAATACCGCTATGCAAAGAAAGAACTAGAGCTACCATTTTTTTTAAACAAGTTTCTACAACATCTTTAGGTTTTTTTATTTCATTAATCTCATTAATGAAGTCCTATTTTATTATGCTTCACAAGTATCACATTTGAAACGAAATCAACAATATACAATATATATCTCATATACATAATATAAACATTCGTCTCAGGCAGTAATATGATCTCATCACAGAACATTGCAGCAGAAAAACATATATGAAATATTGGATATACTAAGAGGTCTGTTTTTTAATACGAGCCTGTATAAAACACGGATTCCACGGTCGCGATGAATAGCCAAACCAACATCCCTAGACCCATACGAGAGCAGCAAGCAACCCTACCAATTCTAGGGTTAGGAGACCCGGTCTCGACTCCTCGAGATGGTCTCCCACTGGACCCTAGAACCCGGTTACTTGTGCTCCCCACCTTGGGTCTACCTAATGCGGAAAAGTAAACAATATACAATGGTGACATCATCCTCAGCCCGGAAGTTCCCCAATAAAAGAATATTACATACAATGAATTTTACATGAATGAAAATAAAAACCCTATCTCACATAAAACCCCCGGCTATTCAAAACGCGACGATCCAATATAACATATCACAGCAACACATAACATCACATGTCATCAATGTAAGTAAATATGTGTATCCCAGTTGTCGTTGATGTATAGTAATGAAACCGGCGATACACCACATATTACACTTACGGTCGCAGAAAAGAAAGTGTAAAACTACAACAGTTGGAATCTGCAACCTCTTTAGACATCTCACGCCTAACCAAATGAATTTCTTAGATATCGCATGCCTAACAATTATAAACCCCGTATTTTAGTCTCAATCTCGAAAACACTTTTCAATATCTAGTCGGGCAATTCAACAAGATTCCAGACATTCTGATCGAATGCTTGTAGGAAACTTTAGTAGACGGCCGCACCTTTGGATGCCGTCGACGGAGTGCACTAAGGCGGAACACCGCTGCCGCGAGCACCCGAATGGATGCTTTTGGCGACGGGGTTCTCCTACAGTCACTTGGTCGGGGCTATGGAGCGTGGCTATCTATTAAGTTTACCCGGCGAGTATCCGCGTACGCTACGTGATTGCGACGGACTTTTGATCGCATCAAAATCCCGTGGCAACCGATCATCTGAGACTAAACTGCTAGATTTATAACATTCAAATTAATTATCTCATAACTACTTGTGGATTCCAAATATTGTATCACATTTCCAGATAAATAGACAATGTTAAACTTTCCGATCGAATAAACAAACACCAAAGATTTCCTAAATAGCTCAACACTTGAGCATAGTTTAAAAGCATCCATCGCATGCCACAGTACCAATGGTCCAGTCGTAGAAGGGTCAAACCAACGCCTCACATGTGGCAACGCCGTACTGCCCCAAACCCTAAGGTTTAGAGGCGGTTCAGACGGTCACATAATCGAGTTAAGGTTTGTGTTCTTCTAGAGGGTCCACCGCGTTACTTGCACGACTTAGAACGTTCTTTAACTAAGGAAAAATCCAACACTTGGAAATTTTCCGTCATGGGAAAAAGTGAGTTATTGATATCCGTTTGAACTTTTTAACACGTTCTAAATTAGCCGGAAAACTTAAACGTAGTTAAACTTTCCGATCGAATCAACGAATACAAAAGATCTCAAGAAAACTCAACACTTGAGTAATATTGAAAATTCCCAAAAGAATGTAGAAATACCTACGGATGTCACCTAGAAGTATGAGGCCCTAATACCCAAGTACGACCGCGGAACCGATGCGCAAGGCATGGTACTGCCGCGGTTCCGCGGCGCTTTAAGGGAATTAGGATCTCGTATTTCACAGTAATCCTTAAAATTCCCTGCTTAATTTTCTGAGTATTTTTAATACAGAAAAAATCAACATTCTAAAAAATTTCCAGAGAGGAGGTGTATATCGACGTTTCGGGGTTCGATCGGACTTTAAACTTCGTCTAGACATCGCCTAAAGCTCTAGCATAGCTCTGATACCACTGTAGGGTTACTAGGCACTGTCACAAGGGTCTATAAGGCATCAACCATGACCGATTTAAAATTTAGAAGTGCCGAACAAGCTAAAGCGAGGATCTTTGCTAGATAATTAGGGTTAAACATGCAAGTAAACATTTTTACATCTAAGAGAGAGGGATTACAACCTTTGTAGTCCGCTCCTTCGCTTCATAAGCTCCGAGTAGTAGTCCCTTCGCCACGATCCATGATCTTCCAGACTCAAGAGAGGCTCCACAAGCCGAATGATCCATGCTTGCTTGAAGTCTTCCTTTTCGAAGATGATCTACCTTGAAGATTCTTTAACTCAAGCTCTCACTTCTTTAATCAAGTATTAGAGAAGTGAACACCCTAATCTAAGTGGCTAGAATAGATGAGGATGATGAAGTAGGAATTTAGCTCTCTTTTTTTTCAAATTCTCATACTAATTCATCACTAAATCAAAAGCTAGAAAGCTTTTCATGGAGGAAGAAGAAGATGAAGTCTTTTTGTGATGAATAATGAATTGTTATCCAAATTACAAATGCAACCCATGGTTAATAATGAAAGGGCTTACCATTATAGAGATTTAATTAGGGTCAAGGGTTTGGGTTGGGTTAGGAAATATCTCCACAAATATCAACACATAATATCTTATCTTAAATCAAAACAAAAGCTTCTAGAAGCTTCATGAAAAAGCTAACCCAAATCAAACCCTAATCATGTTTAATCTCCACTAATCATATTGCATTAGTAATCATAACTTGTTACAATATTATATATCATATATATAATATATTTTTGTAACAAAAGAAAATAATACAATTAACCTATATCAATGTATTATCCGGTGAGAAAATGGATCAAGAAAGCGAGCCAATATTAGATAATATAATGTAATATATCATATATATAATTATACATTAAATTATCGAATCAACACATGATCCAACAATCCGGCTATTAAATAACCGACTAATATTATCTGTATCAGTTCATCGAATCAACACTTGATCCGATGACCCGGCTATATCACATATAACCGGCCGATATCATAATATCGCGAGAATAGAATACGGTATCTCATATCGCATTATTCTCGGTCCCGTACATATCACATATATGCTCCTACTTCGTTTTTCCTGAGTCAAGAAACCTCTGTATAGGACTCTAAAGAATCGTCAATATGCCGGCAGTAGGTGATGATCATATCAAACACCCATAAGCTGCAAGCGGTCAGCTAAACGTAACAGCTACCCAGGTATTGAGCGATCAGAAGATCAACAAGCAAGCCTGTACATTCTCCTCCAAATCCAATCAGTAACACTCCTGTACAGTCTGGTCTCTTCGTCTGATATGTCGCATATCTCTCCTAGGCGTGGTAAACGTCAGACCCCAGTAGCTTGATAAGTCGTGTTGATATGTGGTCCATAACAGTTCGAGAAACTACTGATAACACTTACCAGTAAATCTCAGCAACCCTGGCCAGGGATTTCCAGTTATAGCCAATCGAACACAGCGCAACATCAACTCCCTATACCGGGAGAGACGAATCCCCTCCTATCGCTCATTACCTCCATGTGATTCGGGAATGTACCCAAAAGGCACCGTTTTGCATGCCCTCTTGGACATGGTATGATGGAAATCAAAGCACAGTGGGAATCACACAAGACTCTATGACGATCTCGGGTCTACAGACTAACCTGTACCAGTGTCACCAGAGAACTGCCATCTGGCGTGAGGTATAATACCATCTGGGAGTTCTCGGCGAGTCCGTCCTGTGCACCCAGTCTCCACTGAGCACCCGTATACCTTCTCTGATGTCAAACACCAATGGATATGGGATCATCCATCGCCCATCATATGGGTCAAGAAGCGCATACGCTAGTCTACTCTGGAGTATCGATGCCCTGTCTCGGTACTCCCACGACTAGGAACATTTGAAGGATGTACTTGGAGACTACACTGTCCCCACTAGTATGATCCGCATCATAGTCCTGGTAGTCAAGTACTCATCCTAAGGGTTTTATCAACATGTGACATAGAGACAATCAGAGTACATGTTATGATAAAGAGTAACCAGATAGCATACTATCATGTCGAGCAAGAAAGTCCTCCCTATATATGTCCAAGCATCCACTACAATATACATCGTATGTACAGTAATGGCCTCTAGGCCATACATATCACTAACAGAAATTAGTCCCAGATTTTACCCAAGGTGAAATTACTCAATTTTACATACAAGGAGGGTCTAGTTTACTGGAGATGGAGGCAAGAACCAAACACGAACCCCATTGCTCCACGTCTGGCCGCAAATTGCGGCCAGAAGGAATTTTTCTGCGGTCTGGGTAGAGGGTTAAGGGCTAGGTTTTCTGTGGGGGGTCCTAGGTTGTCACGACCCGAAATAGCCCGTGACTGGCACTGGAATCATATGAAGTTTATAGGACCCCATCTAATCCATGTAAGCCAAAAAGCACAGAAATCCAAAGCCATTTTTAAGTACTAAATAAAGGAAATAGTTTTAAGAAGTGAAGAAAACAAGCTTTTAAAACAAGGGTTTTAAAATATGTAAGCCGAATATGCATTTTAAATCCTCCATATCTTTTCGAAAAATTTCGGCAGAGTTTCCTTTGTAAATACTGGCCCCGAACAGGGTACAACAAGAATAATATTTATGCAATGATAAAAGGCATCCCCAAGCTGGAGCTAGCTCTTCGTCAATCGACGGTCATAACCACAGAAGCAATATAATATACAACGCCGAAGGGCGAGGATCAAAACTCAAAAAATAGAACTCAAAATCAACATGAAACCCATAATACTACAACGCGGGACTCTAAGGTCGAAATAATACATAACTGGTTTTCTAAGTCTGAAACAATATACATGTTTTGGTTGATGAAATTACTAGATACAACTGAATAATACATGTACAATGGGGGTTCTGATGCAAAAGAACCCGCCTACCAAAGCAAATCACCCGCAAAGGAAGCAGTGTGCCAGAAATGCCGCCATGGAACCTGTACGGCAAAACCTGCAAGAAATGTGGTACAACGGTGGTGAGTTGCCAACTCGTGAGTAGAAAACATCACAAAGAAGAAATCATATGTATGACATAATCCTAGGTCAATACAATCAATAAAAATATATCCTCAATATGAATACGTCTGAAGCAAGATAAGGTGGTAATGTAACATCTATACAGGAGTGTAGTGCCAAGTGCTTGTGCCAGTGACTCAGGTGATAACATATCATAAATATGAGGTATGATCAATGTAATCAATGTCAATATATGTATGTGGAAATCGTCCACGTGTCACCCAATGACAATAAGCATCATGCATGTAAATATCATAAACATATGCATGGAAGTATGAGGATGTAAATCAACATGTGTCGCTCGCGACATATCAAATTCATGGAACCTGAGTGTCAAGCATCGACACTCGAAAACATCATGAAACCAGTGCCTAGCATCGGCACGAAAATCTTTATATATCGGGCCCCGGCAGTCCAGATCGGCCCATATCATCTCTCAAATCCGGTCGGTATCCTCCGGATATCCGCCGAGCTCAAATACAATCACCGGTAGGTAGTAGTCCCTCTGCCAGGCTCACCGTCTAGCTACACAGCAGATCCGTTCTCGGCCCGGGATACCATACCGGGTCCACCATTTACCCACAATCGGCCTCATCCAGCTCCTCGAATCGGTTTTCACATGTCACTCTTAGAACCGATAAAACACATGGTGGACGCACTGAAATATAATATCAAGGGTAACCGGGTTTTAAAAACAATACATATTCTCTTTTGAAATAACCACGGTTCCCAAATCCAGAAATCTCATGAAAATAAATATCTCAATGCGTATGATCATAAGCATGATGTATGCGACATATAAATGAAATGCAAGCATGACCGTATATCATGCAACATGGAATAATAGTATGCACATGGAAGGGTCATATCCCGATGCAATAATCCTACTGTGTAGTAATATGGCAATTATCGATGATGAAGTGTGTGAGCCGGCAAGCAAGTGTACGTGGAACATACGCATCATCGATAATGGTGCTGGTGTCCTAACAGCATGGGTTTAATATACAATAACTCATTTACACATGCAATGCGATGCGAATAGCATGAATATGCGGAAATCGAATAATCAACGCAACAGTGAAGAATCTACAACAATATATAAATGTCATGCAGTTTTGCCATTTGAAATAAGACGAATTGGGGTTCTTAGTAAAATAAGGGCTACGGTGTTTTTAAGAAAAGATGCGTCTTTTGAAAATATCCGTAGAATCCTTTTGCCTATCATTGAAATACTCCCGATTCGTTAGTTTTGAAATAGGTATAACATCGGCCTAGTCTAACATCTACTAAGCAACTACAGATCTAGCTAATACGCTAATCGGGAGGGGTATGGAAACCACCTACATCCGATTCAATATATATATATAATAGTCGGTGATCCCGCCTCAGTAGTATCACGTACGATACAGTATATCATATGACATCCTCGAGTCACCGCCTCAGTAGTATCATGTACGATACAGTATATCATATGACATCCTCGAGTCATGAGTGCGGATCTATCATCAATGTAAAGCCCGTACGGTAAATCATCGCACGGCATCCCAATAGCTGGGTACGGGTCAATATCACATTTATCTCATCAATTATCTGGTATCCTTATCGTCATAACACATAATCTGGGGTACTGATCTAAGTCTAGTACAATCGATACCATCTATATAAATATGAATGCGTGTGTGAAACACACGTCCAAAGGCCCGCTAAAAATCTCATGTCGTATCCCAAATACGAATTACATCATATCACCGATCTCATGGCACTATGCCCAATCTCATCGACTCATCTCCAAATATCATCCACAATCCTCATCATCAAGGTATAACCATAACAAATAAGCATATGTGTGCGTGTGGGTGTAAACCTATTCTAGGGTTCGCAACTAGGTACTATACTAGTTTACTTCTATGCCCTAATCTAATCATAGTACACTTAATCTCATCTCAAATATCCACGACACACAATAAGCTATCATAAATATAAATATAGTATATAACTAGCATACTAAGTATCAAACTGCGGGGGTGCTATATGCCATCCACCCGACTTCCCCCGTAGATATAATCTACTCACTTTGAATCCTGCGTGTCGGTGTCAATGTCGCCTTCATCTTCATCATCGTATGGAATCCACATGATGGTACCTACATAGATAACATAATATGAACGCGTATTAAAATCACATCGGGAATACCCAAAATGACATGCTAATGCCTATAGGTTAGAACCTATAGACTACACTTTCAAAACCATCAAACAATCCTCGATATCGTCGTATAAACGCCAAGTAATCGAGGTAAAATGCAATTAACAAACCCAGAATTTAAAATATGCAATACGGAAACACGAATCCAAAACAGCAACTACAGAAAAGAGTCCCAGATTTCACCCTAGGTCAAATCAGACAATTTTGCATATACCAAGGGTCTATTGTACATGAAATAAAGTTACAGAAACAACACGAGGCCAAATGGCCTAGGTCTGGCCGTAATTTGCGGCCAGGCAGAATAAATCTGCGGCCAAGGAAAGGAACTAGGGGCTGTGGTCTTGGGGTTAGCTTCTTGGGTGCCTGCACATCTCGATGTATTCACAAAATAATTTTCAAAGTCTCGGGGTGATAACAAATTCCATTTAACCCTCACAGATTCCACAATCCTTCCGATATCGATTTCTAAATCCGTATTCCGGATTTCTAGTATCTGGTTTGAGTCTTAATTCTAGCACTATGGGGTTTGTGTGGCCTCTACTGAGCTTAATTGTCACGACCCGAAAGTACGGAACATGACCGGCACGTAAACTACGAACGTCTCGAGGCGTACGTAATCTAAGTAAACCGAAAACCCAGAAATGCAAACCAAGAAAAGTAGTAGAGTGGAGGAAAACCAATTTAAACAAGTAGTTTTAATAGCATAAGCCGAATTATACGGTAAAAAAAACATCAATATTTCCCGAAAATTTCGGCAGAGTCTCCTTTGTAAAAACTGGCTCCCAAACGGGATACAACATGAATAGTATACAAAATCAATAAAAGGCATCCCCAAGCGGGAGCTAGCTCTTCGTCAAACGACGGTCACAACCACACAAGCAATAAAAAATACAACGCCAACGGCGAGGATCAAAAACTCAAATCCACAAGAAAACCACATAAATAAAACGCGCGACTCTAAGGTCGAAAGAATAACATCACTGGTCTTTATCTTAAAATAAACACATGTTTGGTTGATGGAACTTCTAGATAAAGCAGAATAATAATATACAAGATATACAATGGGGGTACGTTACAAGTAACCTACCTACTAGCAAATCACCCGAAGGAAACTATGCCCGCAAGCCGTAATGAAACCTGTACGGCAAACCTGCAAGAAACTGGAGTACAACGGGGGTGAGTTGCCAACTCATGAATAGAAAAACATCTACGCACAGAAATCGCATAAATAACGCAACCTAGGTCAATGATCATAATACATCCTTAAATATATGAATAGCATGCAGCCTATAACAATGGCTAGGTTAATGTCTAACCCGAGTGTGGTCTCATGTGCCCGTGTCAGTGCCTCAGGTAGCAATATATCATATGAATGAGGTATGAATGCATAAAAACAGAATACATGTAAATGAAGAAACTGTTTTCATAAACTAGTGAGATTTCCTTTGTATTTTTAAAATGAGGTATCATAAATGAAATCAGCATCAACAGTGTCTAGCATCGACACAAAACATGAATCTCAATGTCTCAAAACCTCAGGCTCCGGCCATCCGGACTGGCCTGTATCATCAAATCTCAGTACCTCAATATCTAGAAATCTAAATGTCTCAATCTCAATATCTAGGGCGCCGTCAGTCCAGACCGGCCCCTACCATCCATCTCAAGACCACGACGGTATCCTCCGGATATCCGACGCGTCAGGTAAAATCACCGGTAGGTAGTCTCCCCCTGCCAGGCTCATCGTCATCACCACGAGCTTCTTGCCCCGGTGTACCTTACCGGGTCCACCATGTACCCGAAACGGTTCATCCAACTCCTCGAATCGGGTCTCGAAATCCATCAGCAAACTCATGGTGGACGACTCATACATCATGGGAAAAACCGCGCTTTTCATTTAAAAAGAGAAAGCAAAAGTTTGTATATGTTTTGCGGTTTTCCCCAAATCCAGAAAATCTCATGGAAATCCGAATCCAAAACCTCAATAGCACGTAAAAAAAGTGAATATATGCATGAGAATCCATGAATGCGGCATAACAATGAATAACAGTATGTATGAAGTAGCAGGTAATAACTACAATGTCTAAACTAACATATAAGGCAAGTACACTAATATCATGTCTAAACTATTAGCTAACAGGCTATGTCAAGCAATAATATTCTCTAAGGTGTACGTGACATGGCAATTACCGATGAAGATGTGTATGAGCCGGCAAGTAAGTGTACGTGGTACATACGCATCATCGGTAATGGTGCTGCTGTCCTAACCACAAGATATCAACAGTAGAATATGAAGCATAATATAAGCATGTGATACGGAACGAACAACAATAATAAGCGGGAGCTGAATACTAGATGCAACGATAACTAATCTGCATTAACCTAATATAAGTCCTACAATGGTGCCTTTTGAAATAACACGAATCGTGGGGTTTTGAAAATAGGGGCTACGGTGTTTTTAAGAAAAGATACACTTTTTGAAATATCCGTAGAATCCCTTGACCAGTCTTTTAAAATACGCACGATTCGTAAGCTTTGAAATAGGTAGGGACCGAATCTAATCTAACAACTAACTAAACTAAAGGGCTAAGCTATAAGCTAGACTACAGGTAAGGAAACCGCCTAACATCTGAGTCGATACCTATACATATCTGTATATATATTAGTCGGTGATCCCGCCTCAATAATATCATATCCGATACCATATCTATAATTAGACATCCCAAGTCAAGAGTGCGGATCAATCATCAAGATATAGCTCGTACGTAAATCCGTCGTACGGCATCCCTAAATCTGGGTACGGGTCAATATCATATTCCTCACAGTATTACTCTGGTATTCTCTTTATCCAAGATCATAGTCTAGGGTACTGACCTATGTCTAGTACAATACTAATATTCTCAATATACTTATGATCTGACTACTGATCGATAATATCGTACAAACCGATATCGTCAGCACCTATCATCATCAAGGGGTATACATCGCCCGATAAAGCCTAATATCAATATCTTAGCATATCCTGCCTCATATCACGATCACATGTCGACTACATAATGTATATGTCACTATTGCTATGACATCATCATTCCCAAAATCCTCTAAAGTATCCAGACGTATCTCAATCATGAATCCTATCATATCACCGATATCATAATCCAGATCGAACTCACTGACTCATATCAATCCAAGGTATCATCCTCAAATCCGTGTGTGAACACAAAATCCCAAACCCATGTGAACACATATCTATGTAGAATCCTATCTATGCACATATGACGTGAGGATGCATACAAGTATGTATGTGTGAGTATGTATGTGTAGTGCACCCACTACCCTAGGGTTTCGTAACCATTTACCAATCCAACATACCAATATCCATTTAAACATCAATAATTTATCACAATGAACATAAAATGATTGCTGGTATGTATACGCATCCGTATACATCACCACGGACTGCGGGGGTGCTATACGTCATCCACCCGACTTCTCCCCGTAGATATAAATCTACTCACCTGGATGCCTCGGCTACTCTGATTCGATTCCAGCTCCGCCATCTCCGCGCCACATGCGACGGCTCTGCACCCGATCCTAGGGATGTGCACAAGGAAAACAAGAGAAATAATATAAATAGTCGCGGACACAATTGACACAAGTCAACAACGCGCGTTAATTAAACGCGCACGCACCCGGCGCACAAACGCGCTCGCGACAACGCCAAAACTACAATTAGGGTCACTCTAAGTGAATAACACCAAGCCTAAAACCCAATTTGCATCAATTGCGCATTCACAACACATTTAATATTATAGGAATTAGGTTGTAGGTCATTAAAATTTCAATTAAATTCAAGTCGGTTAATTTCCAAAAGTCTAGTAAGCACCCATACACCATTTTAGTTCAAGTCTTGACGTTTTATCAATTCTAATGGCCACAAAAATCACACACTAACTTAGTTAAACCATACAAACCTTTTCTAAAATTTTATCTCACCTAATTACACATCAATTAAAAACCTAGTTAGCAAGGTTATATAATTAGGAAAAATTAGAAGTAACAATTAACAAATTAGCAACTAGACTAGGTTTTTACATGTCTTGAAATATTAATCTACACTTACTAATTTGATTTATTTATAAAAACCCAAAACTCTAGTTCAAACCCTTTCTTGAAATCTAAATCTTAAAATTAAACCCATAATTAAACACTTAATTAGCTTAGATTACAACAATACTAACAAGGTAACAAATTCAGTAAGATTATACCTCACAAATCTTGTAGATCTCATAGTAAACTTAGCCTCTAAAAACACATCTTGCTCCAAGATCCAAGCTTGATTTGGCCATGGAAAATTGGTTAAAGGTTAAACTAGGTATTAATGAGACTTGTATTGGTTTTTAATGCAAATTTTAGAAATTTTTTGATGAGGCAAAGAGGTGAGGAAATGGGGAGGGCTGCAGCAGGAAGCTCGGCCAGAAGAGGGAGGATGAGGGGTGTGTGGATATGTGGGAGAAATTTCTAAGTCAAAGACACCCATACCTTACATGTATACACCCATGCTTAATTTCTTTATTCTATTCTTATCAAATTTCAATTCATTTTAATGAAGTGGGGCAATGAGTGGGGATGGGGGGGCTGCCAAGGCTGCTGGTTCAGCCACTACGGAAGGTTTTTGGGTGAGTGAGTGAGGAAGTTCTATGCAAATAAAGCCCAATTCAACATGCTACATACCCCTTTGTTTATTATAATTTATTTAAGCTTTTCTTTTACATTTTCTAACCATCTTGACAAATTTCATTTCATTCAGAAACAATATTTTTCATGTTAGTTTAAAGTGTCATGATGTACAAAATTGTTTCAACTCATTCCAATTTGTAATTTTTCCTAATTAAATGTATTAGTGACGGCTTAAAATAATATTAAAATAATTAATTTCGGAAAAATTTTCAGAAAATTAGAAATTTTACCAGTGTCTCAATAAACACCAAATACTAGTAATTACATAGCTAGAATATGTATATTAAATTTTTGTTAGAGATATTTACATTTTGACTTTTTACGGAAAACCCCCTTATTTTACCGATTTTCCGAAATTTCACCGAAACGATTTTCAAAACGCTACAATCTTCCCCCCTTAAAAAAAATTCGGTCCCCGAATTTAAAGTAAAACTCCCCCCAAATACTAAAACATCTAAACCAAAACCATCAAGTCGTCGAGCCTCCGAAATTGTAAATACATAAAACAAATCGTAGTGCAGTGCATGCGCATGAAAAATGAGCATATAACTCAAATCAAAACTCCGTCAAGCATCCCGCAATCATCGGAGTCATGAAGAAGACATCAATGCCAAATCCAAAGCAAAACCAATATGATATAACTCGAAACTATACATGTAAATATTGAATCTATATATGTAAGTATCTGAAGGAAATGCATGCCAAACCTCTTTAAGTCGCTGTGCAACGCGTATAACACTGCACAGTGGCAGACGTCTATCATAAGAAAATAACTATATACATATATACCTTTGTTTGAAATGTACGTTCCGCCGTTTTGGAAACAATTTAGAAAGGTCACTTTGTTTTAAACATTTCGTGTCATATCGGACACGTAGGTAAATGCTGAGGCTATAGCTCGCTTTTTGGAAATCCCTTCAATAACTATCAATGCATGCAAATTATATTCAGGTACTGTCCTCTGACTAGTCCTGCTCAGTACGAAAACACATAGCAATATCATAAAAACGTACTGCTCTATAAGAAAAATCAATCCCAAAATACGCGTATGAATACTACGTGCGTCTGGTACGCACGGAAATCAAAATCCAAATATGTGCCATACATCTGCACAGAAACAACATCTAAGTGCATCGGGTGTGCACGAAACATCTGTCGTAGGCAACATGTGTGCCTGACAGCAAAATCAGGTGCATCCATCGTACACGAAATCATGAAATCCATATAATCACAAACATGAGAACCAAGGCATGAAAACGATATCAAGTGCAACAACCGTGCAAAAATCGTAAATACTCAGCATGTGCAACCATGGTCCATGAAGACAAATATCATGAAACTCAATCATCAAAATCAATCATGCGAATAAATCGCCAAAAATACGCAAAATCAAGTATGGCGGAATAGTCCCGCTCAAGCACATCCTCCAAGAATCTCTGGCCAACTGTCATGGTCACTCATAGCATATCTCGTTGACGATCTTGAAATCTGGCCTGCTGGTGTGCGTAACATGACCACTCCTGGGTCCGAGACTTCTCGTAATTTATTCCAGAAAAGTCCTGTCGAGGTCTATCCCAAATCTCGTCTCTGCCGAACTGTCCGGAAGTCATCGTCCTTTACTATATCTGCGTCTAGCTCTGGAACGACTGCATTCTCATCGCGACTCCTCTGGAAGGTATATCCAAGTACAATGCCTCGTCATGCGTATCGCATCTCTGATTTCGGCGGAGTGGAACGTCGTCTTATCCAGATCTTGTACGGACCTCTTTACTCCACTTTCTCTAATGTCGATTGCTTCGGACTCGTCTCATCGTGGCTACATGGATTGAGCTCCAACGGCTATCCTCGTATCGGGAGTCTCCCAAGAAAGGCATCTCACCAACTAGCATCCGAATTAAGTTGAGGCATCCGATCGAGTCGTCAAAACCTCATAATACCCCAAGAGCTCAACCTCTTAGGCACAGTTTAATAGTATCGAGTACATACCACAGCATCGGTGGTCCAGCCGTAGAAGGGCAAACCCAAGCCTCACTAATGGCGCCGTAGAACTGCCGCAAACCCGAAGGTTCAAAGGCTTTTACACGGTCATTAAGTCGAGTTAGGGTTTCATTCTTCTAGAGAGACCATAGAATTTCCTGCATGTCTTTCCGACTACTTTAAACTTGGAATAATAGGTTTCTGACATTCGATCGTCTCTGTCGACTCCCAGCGTCTCCGCGTGAAGTCGTCTCTAGCTGGAATCAATCTATCTGATGACCTCGCATCGGGGTAGGCGAACGATCCACATGTCCTAGTCATTCATCCTCGATGACTAGCGACCTTCTATCATCTCTTAGTACAACTCGTTCTGCACTAACTCAAGCATCTGGGGCAATATCTCGTCGTTCGCAGCAATAACTGGCTCGCTTGTCTGTACGCTGAACAGTGCCTCGACCATCATGAATAAGCAACACACCAACGGTCATCAAAATCTGGCTGGCCTCTATCATTGGCTCAATCCTCTAGTGTCGATCAGCACATCCGAGTAACCTCATAAAGGCGATCCACCAAACTCTCGTGGCGCGGAAACACAGTAAAAAGACACATCTCTGCAATCGTGTGTCACCGGAATTTCGCCCTGGTCAATCCTCGTTCGTGACGAGCTCGTGCTGACCGCAACACTAGCTGTAGCTTTCCCTGCCCGTAATCGTGGCAGCAAAACCATAACTGGTACTGATGAGGCTAGATCGGAATGAATATACTACTGAGCAAAGAAGTGTACATCCTAAGGCTTCTTAAGTGGAGTAGCGTATCGTAAATATGCCGCGGAACATACCTACGGTACGTCACTCTACTTTAGTTACCTATTCCATCAACCAAGGGTCATCCTACGCTCCGAAGGTAAAACCTAACGCTCTGGTACCAACTTGGTCACGACCCGAAAGTACGGAACATGACCGGTACGTAAACTACGAACGTCTCGAGGCGTACGTAATCTAAGTAAACCGAAAACCCAGAAATGCAAACCAAGAAAAGTAGTAGAGTGAAGGAAAACCAATTTAAACAAGTAGTTTTAATAGCATAAGCCGAATTATGCGGTAAAAAAAAACAGCAATATTTCCCGAAAATTTCGGCAGAGTCTCCTTTGTAAAAACTGGCTCCCAAACGGGATACAACATGAATAGTATACGAAATCAATAAAAGGCATCCCCAAGCGGGAGCTAGCTCTTCATCAAACGACGGTCACAACCACACAAGCAATAAAAAATACAACGCCAAAGGCGAGGATCAAAACTCAAATCCACAAGAAAACCACATAAATAAAACGCGCGACTCTAAGGTCGAAAGAATAACATCACTGGTCTCTATCTCAAAATAAACACATGTTTGGTTGATGGAACTTCTAGATACAGCAGAATAAAAATATACAAGATATACAATGGGGGTACGATACAAGTAACCCACCTACTAGCAAATCACCCGAAGGAAACTATGCCCGCAAGCCGTAATGAAACCTGTACGGCAAACCTGCAAGAAACTAGGGCACAACGGGGGTGAGTTTCCAACTCGTGAATAGAAAACATCTATGCACAGAAATCGCATAAATAACGCAACCTAGGTCAATGATCATAATATATCCTCAAATATATGAATAGCATGCAGCCTATAACAATGGCTAGGTTAATGTCTAACCCGAGTGTGATCTCATATGCCCGTGTCAGTGCCTCAGGTAGCAATATATCATATGAATGAGGTATGAATGCACGAAAACAGAATACATGTAAATGAAGGAACTGTTTTCATAAACAAGTGAGATTTCCTTTGTATTTTTAAAATGAGGTATCATAAATGAAATCAGCATCAACAGTGTCTAGCATCGACACAAAACATGAATCTCAATGTCTCAAAACCTCAGGCTCCGGCCATCCGGACTGGCCTGTATCATCAAATCTCAGTACCTCAATATCTAGAAATCTCAATGTCTCAATCTAAATATCTAGGGCGCCGTCGGTCCAGACCGGCCCCTACCATCCATCTCAAGACCACGACGGTATCCTCCGGATATCCGACGCGTCGGGTAAAATCACCGGTAGGTAGTCTCCCCCTGCCAGGCTCATCGTCATCACCACGAGCTTCTTGCCCCTGGGTACCTTACCGGGTCCACCATGTACCCGAAACGGTTCATCCAACTTCTCGAATCGGGTCTCGAAATCCATCAGCAAACTCATGGTGGACAACTCATACATCATGGGAAAAACCGCGTCTTTTCATTTAAAAAGAGAAAGAAGAAGATTGTATATGTTTTGCGGTTTTCCCCAAATCCAGAAAATCTCATGGAAATCCGAATCCAAAACCTCAATAGCACGTAAAAAAAGTGAATATATGCATGAGAATCCATGAATGCGGCATAACAATGAATAACAGTATGCATGAAGTAGCAGGTAATAACTACAATGTCTAAACTAACATATAAGGCAAGTACACTAATATCATGTCTAAACTATTAGCTAACAGGCTATGTCAAGAAATAATATTCTCTAAGGTGTACGTGACATGGCAATTACCGATGAAGATGTGTGTGAGCCGGCAAGTAAGTGTACGTGGTACATACGCATCATCGGTAATGGTGCTGGTGTCCTAACCACAAGATATCAACAGTAGAATATGAAGCATAATATAAGCATGTGATACGAAACGAACAACAATAATGAGCGGGAGCTGAATACTAGACGCAACGATAACTAATCTGCATTAACCTAATATAAGTCCTACAATAGTGCCTTTTGAAATAACACGAATCGTTGGGTTTTGAAAATAGGGGCTACGATGTTTTTAAGAAAAGATACGCTTTTTGAAATATCCGTAGAATCCCTTGACCAGTCTTTTAAAATACGCACGATTCGTAAGCTTTGAAATTGGTAGGGACCGAATCTAATCTAACAACTAACTAAACTAAAGGGCTAAGCTACAAGCTAGACTACAGGTAAGTAAACCGCCTAACATCTGAGTCGATACCTATACATACCTGTATATATATTAGTCGGTGATCCCGCCTCAATAATATCATATCCGATACCATATCTATAATCAGACATCCCAAGTCAAGAGTGCGGATCAATCATCAAGATATAGCTCGTACGTAAATCCGTCGTACGGCATCCCTAAATCTGGGTACGTGTCAATATCATATTCCTCACAGTATTCCTCTGGTATCCTCTTTATCCAAGATCATAGTCTAGGGTACTGACCTATGTCTAGTACAATACTAATATCCTCAATATACACATGATCTGACTACTGATCGACAATCTCGTACAAACCGATATCGTCAGCACCTATCATCATCAAGGGGTATACATCGCCCGATACGGCCTAATATCAATATCCTAGCATATCCTGCCTCATATCACGATCACATGTCGACTACATAATGTATATGTCACTATTGCTATGGCATCATCATTCCCAAAATCCTCTAAAGTATCCAGACGTATCTCAATCATGAATCCTATCATATCACCGATATCATAATCCAGATCGAACTCACCGACTCATATCAATCCCAGGTATCATCCTCAAGTCCGTGCGTGAACACAAAATCCCAAACCCATGTGAACACATATCTATGTAGAATCCCATCTATGCACATATGACGTGGGGATGCATGCAAGTATGTATGTGTGAGTATGTATGTGTAGTGCACCCACTACCCTAGGGTTTCGTAACCATTTACCAATCCAACATACCAATATCCATTTAAACAACAATAATTTATCACAATGAACATAAAATGATTGCTGGTATGTATACGCATCCGTATACATCACCACGGACTGCGGGGGTGCTATACACCATCCACCCGACTTCTCCCCGTAGATATAAATCTACTCACCTGGATGCCTCGGCTACTCTGATTCGATTCCAGCTCCGCCATCTCCGCGCCACATGCGACGGCTCTGCACCCGATCCTAGGGATGTGCATAAGGAAAACAATAGAAATAATATAAATAGTCGCGGACACAATTGACACAAGTCAACAACACGCGTTAATTAAACGCGCACGCACCCGGCGCACAAACGCGCTCGCGGCAACGCCAAAACTACTATTAGGGTCACTCTATGTGAATAACACCAAGCCTAAAACCCAATTTACATCAATTGCGCATTCACAACACATTTAATATTATAGGAATTAGGTTGTAGGTCATTAAAATTTCAATTAAATTCAAATCGGTTAATTTCCAAAAGTCTAGTAAGCACCCATACACCATTTTAGTTCAAGTCTTGACGTTTTATCAATTCCAATGGCCACAAAAATCACACACTAACTTAGTTAAACCAGACAAACCTTTTCTAAAATTTTATCTCACCTAATTACACATCAATTAAAAACCTAGTTAGCAAAGTTATATAATTAGGAAAAATTAGAAGTAACAATTAACAAATTAGCAACTAGACTAGGTTTTTACATGTATTGAAATATTAATCTACACTTACTAATTTGATTTATTTATAAAAACCCAAAACTCTAGTTCAAACCCTTTCTTGAAATCTAAATCTTAAAATTAAACCCATAATTAAACACTTAATTAGCTTAGATTACAACAATACTAACAAGGTAACAAATTGAGTAAGATTATACCTCATAAATCTTGTAGATCTCATAGTAAACTTAGCCTCTAAAAACACATCTTGCTCCAAGATCCAAGCTTGATTTAGCCAAGGAAAATTGGTTAAAGGTTAAACTAGGGATTAATGAGACTTGTATTGGTTTTTAATGCAAATTTTAGAGATTTTTTGATGAAGCAAAGAGGTGAGGAAATGGGGAGGGCTGCAGCAGGAAGCTCGGCCAGAAGAGGGAGGAAGAGGGGTGTGTGGATGTGTGGGGGAAATTTCTAAGTCAAAGACACCCATACCTCACATGTATACACCCATGCTTAATTTCTTTATTCTATTCTTATCAAATTTCAATTCATTTTAATGAAGTGGGACAATGGGTGGGGATAAGGGGGGTCTGCCAAGGCTGCTGGTTCAGCCACTAGGGAAGGTTTTTGGGTGAGTGAGTGAGGAAGTTCCATGCAAAGAAAGCCGAATTCAACATGCTACATACCCCTTTGTTTATTATAATTTATTTAAGCTTTTCTTTTACATTTTCTAACCATCTTGACAAATTTCATTTCATTCAGAAACAATATTTTTCATGTTAGTTTAAAGTGTCATGATGCACAAAATTGTTTCAACTCATTCCAATTTGTAATTTTCCCTAATTAAATGTATTAGTGACGGCTTAAAATAATATTAAAATAATTAATTTCGGAAAATTTTTCAGAAAATTAGAAATTTTACCAGTGGCTCAATAAACACCAAATACTAGTAATTACATAGTTAGAATATATATATTTAATTTTTTTAGAGATATTTACATTTTGACTTTTTACGGAAAACCCCCTTATTTTACCGATTTTCCGAAATTTCACCGAAACGATTTTCAAAACGCTACAATAATTATCCATCACCACTCTCAATTCCCCCTAACTAGGTTTTTCCTAAGTCCACAAAACCACTCGATATCGATTCAAATCTAACATGGGGGTAAAAGTAAAGGAAACACTAAGTTTATGGTTCAGAAATTACCTTAGTTGGCAACTCAAGAAAATTTTTGAGTTGCCCCAAGTGGCCAAAATCCTTGCTTTCTTGGTCTAATGTGCTTCTCTTGAGCTTGTGCATCTTTTTTGTGAAAAGGAGATAGGGTTTTGGCGTGATATTCATGGTATTTTGGGGCATTTTATAGAGAGGGAGAGAGGGTGCAGCAGCAACAACAAAGGAGGGGAGAGAAATGAGAGGAAGAAATGAAGAAGAATGTCCAAGTCAAACCACTCTCACCTTTCTCTCTCTCACCCATACCTATATATTTTATTCCTTTTCTTTTTCTTTTATAATTCCTTTCTCACATCAATAGTAACCCCAAAATAACAAGCCATGCACCTAAAACATGTAGGAAAATGCAACAAGTGTAGAAAAAGAAATGGTGCATAAATTGCAAAAAATACGCTTAAAGCGCGATTAGCTTAAAGCGCGATTAGCGATTTTTAATCGCGATTAGCACTAAATTAGCATATAATTAGCCATAAAAACTTAAAAATGGCATAATTCACATAAAACACCCTCTTTTAGTAATTTCTATAATTTTCCAAATTTTCCCCCATTTTATCGGTATTTAATTATACCGAAATATTAAAATATTCATAAAAAAATAATGTTAAATTATAAAAATTCCCAAAAATAATATTTTATTTTTTTGAAATGTTACAATCTTCCCCACTTAAAGAAATTCGGTCCCCGAATTTAAATTTAAACCCCCAAATTCTAAAACATTTCCATAAAAGTCTAAGTCGTCGGGCCTCCGAAATCATAAATACATAAAACGCATCATAGCGCAATGCACGCGCATGAGTAATGAGTAGATAACTAAAAATCAAAAATCCGTCAGGCATCCCACAATCATCGGAGTTATGGTACAGACACACTGTCAAATCCAAAACAAAACCAATATGATATAAATCAGAACTATACATGTAAATATCTGAAGAAAATGCATGAAAAGTATATCCAGGCACTGTCCTCTGACTAGTCTTGCTTAGTACGAAAACATATAGCAAATATCATAAAAACGTACCGGTCCATAAGGAATAAATTCCAAAAATGTATATAAGAATACCCTGTGCGTCTGGTGCGCACGGAAATCAAAATCCAAATATGTGCCATACATGTGCACAGAAACTTCATCTAGGTGCAACGGGTGTGCACGAAACATCCGTCATAGGCAGCGTGTGTGCGTGACAGCAAAATCAGGTGTATCTGACAGGCACAAGGAATCCCGATTTAGTGCATCTGGTGTGCACCAAAATCGTATATCAAAACATGCGCTCAACACGCGCGAAAATCCAAATCAAATGCACGGAGTGAAAGAAATCAACATAAATATCAGAATCAAAATCGACGGTATACAATACAGCTCAATCCAAATCAGATATACCACGGTGTATATGTTGGATATAATGCCCTCAAATTCAATTATTGGATCGCAGGTACGTGATTGCAATGATTCAGAGAGGACCTATACCGATATGACAGTCTTGCTCGAGATGATAGTATGCTATCTGGTTTGTCTTTATCATCGTATATATGCTTTAGTTCACTATTGCATGATGATAGAGCCCATAAGATTCTTGCTTGACTGCCAGTAGTATGATGGCGATCATATACGTGGGAGCTGGGGTCTATAAGCACATCCTTAAAGTGTCCCTAGTCGTGGGAGTTTCGAGATAGGGCATCGATACTCCAGAGCAGACTAGTGTATACAGTCGAGACCCCGACGAGGTGCGGTGGCCGGTCTCATAAGCCACTGGTGTCAGTTGGTTCACCTAAGATATATACAGGTGCTCATTGGGTTATGAGAACACCGGACAGGACTCGCCAGGAGCATGCTAGTTGGTATTATACATATCGTCAGATAGCAGTTCCCTGGTGACATGTGTACAGGTTAGTTTGTCGACCTGAGATCGTCATTTGTCTCGTGTGAGTTCCCACTGTGCTTTGATTACTACCCTACCACGCTCAAAGGAGACGTGCAAACAGGTTTTAGTTGGGTACAGTCCCGAGCCACATGGAGGCAGTGAGCGGATCGTCGGGGATTCGTCTCTCCCGGTATTGGGGGTTGATGTCGCACATTGCACGGGCGGCCATCACTAGAAATCCTCGGCCGAGGTAGTAGAGAATTACTGATTTGGATCAATAGTTTCTCAGGAGGTGATGGGCTTCAAACCGACACGAATTATCGCGGTATTAGGGGTCTGACTTTATCCACCCTCCTAGACTCGATATGCGATACTCTTAGAAGAACGGACCGGACTGTACGGATATTGTCACTGTCAGGCTCAGTAGGGTTTCTGGATGTGTTCGCTCGTCAGCTTCCCTTCCAATCAATACATAGGCAAACGTTACGTACAGCTTGTACCTCTGACGTGCTAGAGGTTATACCCAGTGCCAGTGTATTGATGAGTCATTAGAGTTCCCTACACACAGTTTCCCAAGTTTGGGCGAAACGTTGTAGAGGCCGTATGGTTTTATGGCAGGGTTCGGAAAATGCACGTGCGTTTACGCACGTGTCATATTTCGGGCAGATAATACTGGTGAGCTTTGGTTTAAACCGGATCTGAATATTATACTGTGTAGATATAATATCTTTGTCTCATTTGCATTTGTATTCGATCGTAATACAAATGCGGGTATGTTTATACTGTTACGGGGTTATCCTGAAATTCGTTTCGGGATCACTTTTTAGAAGTTGTCAGTTTCCTGTTTTCTATCACCCGTCTTTAACATTCGGTTAAAGACGGATTTATCTTTTCTTCACTAGGGTGAGTCATGAGAGTTAGTCATGGTTCTAGATGGTTCTAAATGATGAGGTGTTGTTAATTCGTTGGTTGCATTAATTGTTCATTTAATGATAGCGTGACTAGGTTAGATGATTCATTAGTGCATTAATGATAATGCAAGGTGTCTAAATGACTCTTTCTCATTCATTAATGTTGTGGTCACCTCCTTTGTTCCTACACTCACCTCCCCCTTCCTTCATAAGTGGCCGGCCCCTCTTGAGAGAAGGATCATGGTTGCTTGAAAAAAAGATTAAGGTTTTGGACTCATGGAAATTAGTATATTCAATTCTCATTTCACCCGATTCCAAAAGGCAACTTCATTAACCGTTCGTTCATGGCTTTGGACGAAGTGAGACAAAGTGTTTGACAAATTCTCTACATCAATCTTGGTCATCTCTTTTAGCAAACTTGATGATTGAGTTGCCTCGGTTCAGAGGCGGGAGCCCGTTTAAAGATCCGTCGACGTGGTGCCACCTGGACGAGAAGACTAGAGATTCAGGAGATCGGAGCAGCCGCAACAAAGCGTGGGATGATGGTTGAAGACCGAAGGACTCGGATCGTTCGGTATAACATTTCTACCCACTTTGTAGTTTGTTAATTTAGATTTATTGGCAGATCCAGGTTATAATATACGATAGCGGCAGTCAAAAAGTTTTTGTTCCGCATTTGGCGTCTGTTAGACGGCCGGGGCGCTACCGTAGACTTACAGTGGTATCAGAGCCTCATCATTAAGATTTACTAACTTGTGCTAACGCGTTTAAAATATCGATCGAACGGAATTTCGAAAACTGCAATTTTCTGGGTTAAAGTTTCTGTCGATTTTTAAAAGGGTCTAAAAATTATTTTGCATATCACAGAAAACTAAGCAGGCTTTTTGAAGCATTCTGGTGAAATTTGGGCACGTGATCCCACAGAACTGCCGCGGATCCACGGTCAAAGCTAGGGTTTGACCGCGGAACCGTGTCCAGTATTTGGGAACAGTGCGCCAAATTTTTCCAGTGAGCTTTCCATGGTAAATTGTGGTTTTTGGTATATTTCTTTTGGGCCCAGATTTTATTACTGTATAGCAGATGTACGTGGGGCCCACTTCGGGAAGTTTTGTCGATCGAAATTTTAAACTTGTTAGTATGCAGTATTTACATTATATCTCCGACCGTGAATGTCATTCGAGCGGTAAATTGCGTATAATTGCTATAGTCCTTTTAGACGGATTTGCGAACGTGACATTCGCGTTGATGTTCTGTGTTGTGCTGTGATGTTGCGGATTTGTCGTGGTGGATAGAAGTGTGCAATGGTAGTGTTTTTGAACTTATTTGTACATTTGATATTGCGGGGCGAGCGTCCAACATGTAGACTGCCGTCACTGCCTGTTTGTATAATATTCTTTTGGGGCACGACCGGGCTGAGGTCGATGTACCCGTTGTACATATTTTTATTTCTGTACTAGGTTTACCCCGCGACAGAGTGCACGGATAGCCGGGTTCTGGAGGGCAACGGGTCTGTATCTCATGGCTTTGAGAGGCAGAGAGGCCTTACTCTAGAATTGGCAGACTATTCGCCGCACTCGTAGGGGGTACAGGTTGACCCAAGGAGGGGTGCTCAAGTTACCGGATTCCATGAAGTGTCGGGTGGTCCATTCCCTTTGCTGTAGGGGGCTGCCTCGCTTCAGGTTTTGGTGGGTAACTTTCCGCACCCGTAGGAGTCTAGGTTTCATTGCACAGGCTATCCACACGACCAGGGGAACGTCGGGTTTCAGTAGCGGCTCTGTGAAACCCGAGGATCCCAGATTATCTGTATTGTTCTGTGATGCTTATTACTTTTCTGTAATGTTGCATATTATCACGCCTGGAGCGATTACTGTATATTGGTATATATACTATTAGTGTTGTATATGTTTTACAGCCGTGCTAGTCCAGTCCCCGCTCTGTCGTTAGTTAAGTAACCTAACGGGTAATGACGGGACCCAGTGGTGAATGCGGATGGCATATACGTACATTTTATTTTTCGTTCTTTTCTGGTGTGATTAAATGATGGGACTGTGTTGATTCTGATCAATGCAAGTATAAAACAAACCTATATTTGAAGTTGTTGGAACAGTTTTAAAAGGTGTTATTACAAAGACGTTTCCTTTTGTTTTGCACAGTGATATTCAGTTAGAATATCCTGCACCTCATTCGACGAGGCAAGGGCCGATATCCCTTCACCGGGAGTGACCCCTTGGGCAGAAGTTTTGCGTCAGGGTAATAACTTCACTATAGTCGATTACAAGTTGCTTTGCATCGCGCTATTCAGTTAGAATATCCTGCACCTCATTCCACGAGGAAAGAGCCGAGATCCCTTCACCGGGAGTGACCTCTTTAGCAAAAGGTTTTCGCCACTATATTTTTATAAAAAGCTATCAGGTTCCTTCAACGAGATCAAGTTCATTACGTTAAAGGTTTTTCGCCAAAAACCATCCGTAGCCCTCCGTCATATCTTATGGATGGTCAGTAGTATTCAAGCTATGTTTGTTGGCCAAAGTCTAGGCATAATGTTTGGTAGCTGCTGGGTATTCATTTGTTGCATAGATAGATGTGTTGGTTTGGGACAATCGTATAGCCTTGTTGGCCTTCGTCAAGGGCTTGTACGGGTGGGTTCAAATTGACCTGGACAATGACGGGTAGAACTTGACATGTGACTTATGATTTGTTGGCCTTCGTCAAGGTCATAAGAGCATGAGGCAAAAATCACATCGGGAGTTTCTAAAGAAACTGAAACTTGCCAGCTATGCGCATACCTTCTGGAGTGTGATAACTTGAGTGGCTTCCATCAAGTTATCATGCGATGATAGTTGGATCCTGATTCCCACTGATGAGTTGGTTTACTCTTCGGGTGATCCCGATTGATTCTTCTTTTAGGTTTAGAGGAGAATTTGACGGTACATTGGGAGGTTTCCTGATTAGATAAAGTGATAACCATTCTGATCTAGGTTAGAGTGCATGCAGAGTGTTTCTTTTCTCTCTCTCTCTTTGGCAGCGACCGTTGACCGACCCTAGACTATGACTCAGTGACCAAGTTGACCGAACCTTCTTAAAATACTGGCTTTTTGATTGTCGAAAGTTGCATAAGTCATTGCCGCTCTTTCTTTTACCCTTTACATTTCTCAGAACACCCCGTATTACTACGGAAATCCACTTCCATTGGATGGATCCATCGTATGGTTATATACAAACTCGAAGGGATTTCTTCGAGGATGGATCCAGGTTCAGGAGAAATAGAATTGGTATATTCAGTTGTCTTTTATTATCACCATCTCTCAGGTTGCGAGGGCTCCTTAGTTTAGGAGAGTACACCTATTACGCTTATTGGATAGTCTTATTCCAAACCATAAGCTGGTGCCGAAAGCTAGGGAATGAAGAAAACCAATTAGCCTAAGTAGGGTGTACAGAAGGTAATAACTAAAGACTAAAATAAAGGGATTAGAAAGAGAGCAAAGTAAATTGCGACTGCTATCATTCACGACCAAACCACGTACTTCATCGCCACTCCTATTTCACCTTTACTTTTTTCCCAGTTCGGGAGAAATAGAATAAGGTATTATTCAGTTGTCTTTTATCATCACCTTCTCTCAAGTTGCGAGTACTCCTAGGATTAGGAGAGTACACCTATTATGCTTACTGGATAGTCTTCTTCCAAACCATAGGCTGGTGCCGAATGGTAGGGAAGGAAGAAAACCACTTAGCCTAACGATGGTGTACAGAAGGTTATGAATAAAGACAAATAAAGGGATTTGGAGAGATGGCAAAGAAATACACGGTTATAGTTATGAATTGGATTATGGAATAGACATTACTAAGAATACCAGGATACCCCTACGAAACATTTTCATGTTTCAGTACATTGTTAATGGAAAACTGATTTCCCGATTAGATACTTACTCCAAGGTATGTATTTATCAGGTATGATTCTCACATCTATATGGTTTTACAGATAATGAGTGGGAGTAAGTTATTAGGAATTATGTGATCATCCTTATTATATCGGAATTCGTTGTAATTGGTGATATTTGAGGAAATCGCCTGGGTACAGTTTTCAACCTACGACGCATAGGTTTTGAGTTATTCAACTCAGCGGATTTATACAGAGTATTGTATATTGTCCAGTGTCCATCAGGACAAAGGGGTAGATCCTCGTACTATGTTCTGTTTGCTTATGACTTCTCTAGTTTTTAGACAGGTGTTTCATAGAAATACAAGGTCTAAGTTTTGAGAAGTTGTGGGTATAACAATAAAGTAGAGAACCAGATGTCGCAAGTATCGGGATTCTTCAAAGAGATCGAAGATGTAGATTCTAGTGATTGGTATTCAGATGATAGTAATGTTTTTGAGAAACTTGTTTCTCTTTCAGGTTACTCATAATTGGATGGATTTCTAAGTTGAGTAATGCTGATTAGTCACACTCCATTAAGTTTATATGCACTGGAGACAGCTGCATGATTAGAATCTGGTTCTAATTAAATAAGTGCCAAATGTTTCTATATTGGATATAGAATGGTTCATATCTTAACGATGTTAAGGTACGGTAAGTTGTCCAGCTTATGCTTAAAACCAGACACTGGATAACTCAAGCCACATTTCTATAATGGCAGTTTGTGGGTTGACCCTGGCTTTAACGAGTTGACTTTCTACCATCTGGAAGATCAATAGTGATATTGTTCTTGACTCGCCACAGTTTTAGTAAAATGGATTTTTTTTCAGAAAACAGTAGTGGGAGTATGGTTGAACTGGAAGTGATTCCAGAACCACAAACGATTACGGAAAATTTAATAGGACCTATATATTCAATCAGTTTTGACATTCCATTAGCCACTCCGCAGATATGGTGGGTAACCTCAGACACCCGAGAAGTACTCAGGTAGCCTCAAGGACGGTGACAGGGAGGTTCTTGTTTACCCAGACATGACACTACTGTTGTTCCAGGCTATGAGACCCGGAAGGAGGATAAGTATAGCGTCGTTCTAAACTAGCTTTAGAAGTGCGCGTATATATTATTCTGCCAGAGGGTTATCGTAGTCAGTGGGAGCAGCGGAAGCATAGTGGGCAAGTAGCTTATGTCTATTTATAGACTTGAGCAGATAAAGCGGAGAAAGATCATCCAATTTTGATGTGACAGTCATGGCTTTGACTTCATCAGAATAGAGGAAGGATCTGTTGAGAAGGTAGTAGGGTGTGATGTCCTGGTATTTAGATGACATACAAAGAGTAGGAAGTAAAATTCCTATACTACAATCGGTTATACTGTGGTTGTCACACATTTGTTTCTCCGCAGAGGATATGGATATAATATCTGACATTCTGGTTTCTAGATCTACGGTTTTAGATCTAGATTTGGGTAGTTTCCCAATGTGGGTACTTTGACAGTTTTCTAAAAGTATTTAGAATAGATGACACCTGGCATGGTGGTGTACCTGCAGGTGATGGAGTCACCCTCTCTAAAGGTGTCTTACAGACTAAAGAGAAGAGGGATGTGCATGATTGGCAGATCACTTGCTTAGGCAATTGAGTCAATCGTGAGATGTCAAGTACCACACCAGATATTGTTTTTGCACTAGATGCAATAAATTTATATTGACCTGAAGGAACATAAGGAAGCAGTTTTAGAACATAAGTGCATGTTCTACGGAATTGATGACGGCAACCTCCTTCGGGAGACGATTATCATTCCAGGCTTCAAAGGTGACATGGATGACAGAGTGATTGTCAGAGTTATAGTTTTCCATCTGATGAGGGACAGTATTATGGACAGGTGATCCAAGAGGATACTGTAGGAGGCATAGTGCTGCACACTGATTAGTTTCAGTTGTGGATACAGTCTAAGAAGTTTGGATTTGGAGTTCATTTATGAACTAGGTCCCATCAGATATCCAGACATATTCTAAGACAGGTATTACTCGATTCGGGAGATGGCTTTCTCCGTGAACTTAAGATTAAGAGAGACATAGAAAGAAACATTAGGGCGGATCTACTCACTAAGGCTATTTCTCGAACACAATAGTTTTACAAACGAGCTTTGTGAAACTGATTAGTAGAGGAGTTGGATGTTCGGTATCACACGGGCTGTGAGTATGCGACATCGCAATAATTAGCCTTAAGTGCAAGTGAGAGATTGTTGGATATAGTGCCCTCAAAGTCAATTATTGGATCGCAGGTACGTGATTGCAATGATTGAGAGAGGACCTATACCGATATGACAGTCTTGCTCGAGATGATAGTATGCTATCTGGTTTGTCTTTATCATCGTATATATGCTTTAGTTCACTATTGCATGATGATAGAGCCCATAAGATTCTTGCTTGACTGCCAGCAGTATGATGGCGATCATATACATGGGAGCTGGGGTCTATAAGCACATCCTTAAAGTGTCCCTAGTAGTGGGAGTTTCGAGACAGGGCATCGATACTCCAGATTAGACTAGTGTATACAGTCGAGACCCCGACGAGGTGCGGTGGCCGGTCTCACAAGCCACTGGTGTCAGTTGGTTTACCTAAGATGTATACAGGTGCTCATTGGGTTATGCGTACACCGGACAGGACTCGCCGGGAGCATGCTAGTTGGTATTATACATATCGTCAGATAGCAGTTCCCTGGTGACATGTGTACAGGTTAGTTTGTCGACCTGAGATCGTCATTTGTCTCGTGTGAGTTCCCACTGTGCTTTGATTACTACCCTACCACGCTCAAAGGAGACGTGCAAACAGGTTTTAGTTGGGTACAGTCCCGAGCCACATGGAGGCAGTGAGCGGATCGTCGGGGATTCGTCTCTCCCGGTATTGGGGGTTGATGTCGCACAGTGCACGGGCGGCCATCACTAGAAATCCTCGGCCGAGGTAGTAGAGAATTACTGATTTGGATCAGTAGTTTCTCAGGAGGTGATGGGCTTCATACCGACACGAATTATCACGTTATTAGGGGTCTGACTTTATCCACCTCCCTAGACTCGATATGCGATACTCTTAGACGAACGGACCGGACTGTACGGATATTATCACTGTCAGGCTCAGTAGGGTTTCTGGATGAATTCGCTCGTCAGCGTCCCTTCCAATCAATACATAGGCAAACGTTACGTACAGCTTGTACCTCTGACGTGCTAGAGGTTATACCCAGTGCCAGTGTATTGATGAGTCATTAGAGTCCCCCCCACATAGTTTCCCAAGTTCGGGCGAAGCGTTGTAGAGGCCGTATGGTTTTATGGCAGGGTTCGGAAAATGCACGTGCGTTTACGCACGTGTCATATTTCGGGCAAATAATACTGGTGGGCTTTGGTTTAAGCCGGATCCGAGTATTATACTGTGTAGATATAATATCATTGTCTCAGTTGCATTTGTATTCGGTCGTAATACAAATGCGGGTATGTTTATACTGTTACGGGGTTATCCTGAAATTCGTTTCGGGATCGCTTTTTAGAAGTTGTCAGTTTCCTGTTTTCTATCACCCGTCTTTAACATTCGGTTAAAGACGGATTTATCTTTTCGTCACTAGGGTGAGTCATGAGGGTGAGTCATGGTTCTAGATGGTTCTAGATGATGAGGTGTTGTTAATTCATTGATTGCATTAATTGTTCATTTAATGATAGCATGACTAGGTTAGATGATTCATTAGTGGATTAATGATAATGCAAGGTGTCTAAATGACTCATTCTCATTCATTAATGTTGTGGTCACCTCCTTTGTTCCTACACTCACCTCCCCCCTCCTTCATAAGTGGCCGTCCCCTCTTGAGAGAAGGATCATGGCAGCTTGAAAAAAAGATTAAGGTTTTAGATTCATGGAAATTAGTATATTCAATTCTCATTTCACCCGATTCCAATATGCAACTTCATTAATCGTTCGTCCATGTTTTTGGATGAACTGAGACAAAGTGTTCTACTGATTCTCTACATCAATCTTGGTCATCTCTTTTAGCAAACTTGATGATCGAGTTGCCTCGGTTCAGAGGCGGGAGCCTATTTAAATATCCGTCGACATGGTGCCACCTGGACGAGAAGACTGGAGATTCAGGAGATCGGAGCAACCGTAAGAAAGCGTGGGATGATGGTTGAAGACCGAAGGACTCGGATCGTTCGGTATAACATTTCTACCCACTTTGTAGTTTGTTAGTTTAGTTTTAATGGCAGAACCGGGTTATAGTATACGATAGCGCCAGTCAAAAGTTTTTTTTCCGCATTTGGTGTCTGTTAGACGGCCGGGGCGCTACCGTAGACTTACAGTATAAGCTCACAATCATGTGCATCAGCGTGCACAAGTCAAATCAAAACACTAAAAGTGCATGGAAACTATGCTGGAAGCATAAATCAAATCACCGTCCTAAAATAGGTATGAAATCACAATCAATATCTCAAGCGTAATAACTATGCGCAAAATATAAATACCCAGTAAGTGCAACCATGGTGCAGGAAAACAGAAATCATGGAACTTAGTCATCAAGACCAAATCATGCGAATAAATCGCCCAAAATACCGAAATCCAAGATGACGGATACGTGATAATCGAATCACAAAATCACAAATCATAATTACCGTCGTTGATATATCCTTCTTCAAAGTCAAGAAGGTGTTGGTGCATCCAATGCTAGCAGCGCAAGATATCTACTTACCTCTTGCTCGTGGTCTGGCGTCCTCTATCTCTGGGTCCTTATCTTCTCTGTGGATTACCAATCTCGCAATCCATCGGCTCATCGGCCCTGTCAGGTGTTCTAACTGGGACGATTCCGTTCTGGCACTTCTCTGGTCATCTGCGTCCTCAGCACAGCATATTCCTCGGAAACTGGTCGCATCCCAACGCCTCTGCGTTAGTTGTATGTATGCCCTAGAGGCCAGTATTGTACACATGATGTATTTTATATTGGATGCTTGGACATATATAGAGATGACTTTCTTGCTCGATATGATAGTATGCTATCTGGTTGCTCTTTATCTTAACATGTATACTTGTTTCTTTAAACTGTCTTATAGTTACATGTTGGTAAAGCCCTTAGGATGTGTACTTGACTACCTGGACTATGATGCAGATCATACTAGTGGGGACATGGTAGTCCATAGGTACATCCTTCAAGGTCCCTAGTCGTGGGTGTATCGAGACGGGGCATCGATATACCAGAGTAGACTAGCGTATACGCTTCTCGACCCATGAGATGGGCGATGGATGATCCTATATCCATTGGTGTTTGACATCAGAGATGGTATACGGGTGCTCAGTGGAGACTGGGTACACTGGACAGACTCACCGAGAACTCCCAGATGGTATTATACCTCACGTCAGATGGCAGTTCTCAGGTGACACTTGTACAGGTTAGTCTGTAGACCCGAGATCGTCATAGAGTCTTGTGTGATTCCCACTGTACTTTGATCTCCACCTTACCACGTCCATGAGGGCATGCAAAACGGTGGTCTTAGGGTACAGTCCCGAGTCACATGGAGGCAATGAGCGATAGGAGGGGTTTCGTCTCTCCCGGTATTAGGGGTTGATGTTGCGCTGTGCTCGATTGGCCGTAACAGGGAAGTCCCTGGCCCGGGCTGATCAGAGATTTGCTGGTAAGTGTTACCAGTAGTTTCTCGACCCGTTATGAGCCTCACATCGGCACGACTTATCGGTTATTGGGGTCTGACGTTTACCACCCCTAGACTTGATATGCGACATATCAGACGAACAGACCGGACTGTACGGTAAGTGTTACTGGTTGGATTCACAGGAGTGTGAGCGGGCTGGCTCGTCGATCTTCTGATCGCTCAATACCCGGATGGCCGTTACGTTTAGCAGACCGCTTTCGGCTTGTGGGTGCTTGATATGATCATCATCTGCTGCCGGCGTATTGACGAGTCTTTAGAGTCCTACACAGAGGTTTCCTGGCTCAAGCGAAACGAAATAGGAGCGCATATGAGATATGTGCAGGACCGAGAATAATGCGTGTATGTGATACCGTATTTCATTCTCGCGATGAATGTATCGATTGGTTATATGCGATATAACCTAGATATCGAATCAAGGATTGATTCGATAAGCCGATACATAGGATACTAGTCGGTTATATGCGATATGACCGGATCATTGAATCAAGTGTTGATTTAATGATTTAATGTATAATTATATATTTGATATATTGCTTTGCATTAACTGGTATTGGTTCATTTTAAAAGGATTTTCTCACTTGTAGTTCACAATTGTATATGTGATATACTTTTGTGCACTACATTGTGTCATGTTTGATGATGCATGTAAATTGGCTTTGTGTTAAGACTTATACCATGGTTATGATAATGGTTAGGGTTTTGATTTATTCACTTATTTATTTATCCATTCTTTTATGAGAAATAGATAAAAAGAAAACAAAATGGTTTCTTTTTATCATGAAGCTTGTTGAAGCTTCATGAAGCTTTGACTAAAGTGACCATTTTGTCTTCATCCTTAACCCTAACCATTCCCACTAACCATGGTCTATTCTCTACACCTAACCAAGGTTAGAAGATGATAAGTATTCATTTTATTATTCTTTTTAAGAATAACCTATCATATTCTATCTTCTTTATCATCTTCTTCTTCAAGAAAAAGCTTGCCACCATTAATGGCATCTTGAGCAAAAGTGTGAGAAATCCAATTCTAAAGTGAACCCACCTCCTATTTCTTCACCCTCTACCTCTTGCCAAGTAGTATAGGGTGTTTTCTTCACAAGTTTCACAACTTGGTGAAGTTGGAGCTTGATCTTGTGTAACCTCGACGTAGATCATCTTCAGCATCGTAGCCGACGACTAGTCCGCTCATTTCTCCGATGAAGCCGATGCTAGAGTCCGAGATCCGACTTGGACAGCGAGAGGACGTCTATGTGGAGCTAAGGAAGTGGAGAACCGGATCTACAAAGGTTTTAGCTTCTTACTTTTAGTTAAGTTGTTAACTAGTTTCTCTTTTCGCCTAAAATTCTAGTTAACGATCCGTATTAGAGTTTCTCGGCACTTGTAAAATTTAAAATTGGCATGGTTGATTCCTTGTGAGATCTCTTGAGAGTGCCTAGGAACCCTACAGTGGTATCAGAGCCTAGCTAGAGCCTTAGGCGATACTTAGACGATGTTTGAAACCCGATCGAACCCGAAACCCTATTTTTTTCACGCTCTCTGGACTTTTTTCAAAAACTGGGTTTTTTCCATATTAAAAATGCTTAAAAAATTCAGCAGGGAATTCTAAGAATTACGGTGTAAATTTTTCCAAGAGATGAGTTCAAAGAGCGGTGGAACCGCGGCAGAAGCCTGGCTTCTGCGGCGGTTCCGCGGCCTTATGATGACATCACCATTCGCTTTTTGCACAGTAATTCCTACTTTATGATTCTGAGTTTTCTGGGAATGTTTAATTTGACTCAAGAGTTGAGTGTTCTGGGGTTGCATTGGAAATCGTTGATTCGATCGGATTATTAAACTTCGTCTATGTGTTTTTCCGGATAACTTTAGAATATGTTAAAAAGTTCGACCGGATATAAATACCCAACTTTTCTCCTGCCGTAAAATTTCCAAGTGTTGGATTTTTCTGAGGTTTAAAGACGTTCTAAGTAGTGCAAGTAACGCGATGGTCCCTCTAGAAGACAACAAACCTTAACTCGATTATGTGACCGTCTTGAACTGCCCTTTGAACCTTCAGGTTTGGGGCAGTACGGCGTGCCACATGTGAGGCGTTGGCTTGACCCTTCTACGGCTGGACCGTTGGTACTGAGGCATGAAGTGAATGTCTTTGAACCTATTTCATGTGTTGAACGGTTTCGGGAAAACTTGGGTGTTCGAATGTTCGATCGGAAAGTTTAATATTTTCTATTTATCCGGAATGGGATACAATAATTGGAATTCACAAACAGTTATGAGATAACTGGATGAATGTTATAAATCTAGCGGTTTAGTCTCACTTGATATTGAAAAGAGTTTTCGATAATGGGACTAAAATGCGGGGTTTATAATTGTTAGGCATGTGATGTCTAAGTATTTCATTTGATTAGGCATGCGATGTCTAATGAGGTTGTGGATTCCAACTGTTGTAGTTTTACACTTTCTTTTCTGTGACCGTAAGTGTAATATGTGATATCGCCGGTTTCGTTGCTATATGTCAACGACAATTGGGATGCGCATATTTACTTACGTTGATGACATGTGATGTTATGTGTTGCTGGATATGTTATATTGGATTGTCGTGTTTGAATAGCCGGGTTTTTTTATGTGAGATGAGTGTTTTTTTCATTTTCATTCATGTAAAAACTTGTATGTAATATTCTTTTATTGGGGCACTTCCAGGTTGCGGAAGTTGTCACCTTTTGTATATTATTTACTTTTCCGCATTAGGATAGACCCAAGGAGGGGAGCACAAGTAACCGGGTTTTAGGGTCCAGTGGGAGACCATCTCGAGGAGTCGAGTCCGGGTCTCCTAACTCTAGAATTGGTAGGGTTGCTTGCCGCTCTCGTAGGGGTCTAGGGGTGTGGGTTTGGCTATTCATCACGACCGTGGAATCCGTGTTTTATACTGGCTCGTATTAAAAACACGGACGTCCTAGTATATCCAATATTTCATATGATTCTTCTGCTACGATATCTGTGATGCGATCATGTGATATGTTCTGTGATGGATACTTTATATAGTATATATGATATATTATATAGACGTTACTTATGTTTTGCACCCGCATTAGCCCTGCCCTTCTCTGTCGTTAGTTACCTAACCTAACGGTGCACGAGGGGACATCGAGGCGAATGCGGATGGCATAAGTGTACGTCGTATTTATTTGTGATGTTTAGGTAACTTAAATGATGGGACTTCATTAATATGATTAATGAAAGAAAAGAAACCTAAGATGTTGTAGAATCAAATTTTAAACAAAACAGGTAGCTACAGTTCTTGCTTTGCATAGCGGTATATATGATATACCCTGCACCTTATTCGATGAGGAAAGGACCGAGATCCCTTCACCGGGAGTGACTCCTTTAGCAATAACTGGCAGATGCTACACACTCGGTTTGACTTTTGATTGCTTCTATAGTTTCTGCTTTGCACAGTGATATATATGATATATCCCGCACCTCATTCGACGAGGAAAGGGCCGACGATCCCTTCACCGGGAGTGACCCCTTTAGCAAAACTAGAAAAGCCTCAAAATCACTCCATTTCAAAACTTCATTTGATTCTACAACGATATCAAGTTCATTACGCAATAGGTTTTCAGAAAAACCTGTCATAGCCCTCCGTCATTTCAGATAAGTTGCATATAGTATTCGTGCTACATTTGTTGGCTTTCGTCAAGGTGTAGTGTGCGGTAGCTATATGCTGCTTATCTGCTGCATATGATGCGACTGGATTAGAGTAGTCGTACGGCTTTGTTGGCTTTCGTCAAGGGTCGTGCGGGTGGGTTTAATTCAGTCAAGAAATGTACGGGTTGAACTTGACTAGCGGGCTGTGGTTTGTTGGCTTTCGTCAAGGTCATAGCACGCTAGGGGCAAAAGCATTATCGGGAATTTCAAATGTTGAAATTTGCAATGAGATTGCATACCTTCTATGAGATAGTTGGATCCCGATACCCACTGCGAGTAAGAGTTACTCCTGGGAGAGTTTTACACATTACAATTAGCCGATCAAGTACGTGTCTAGAAAGGTGTCAACGGGGTTACGCCTCTGGAAAAACGAGGTTTACTTTAATTAGGTCCGTGCGAAAGCACGGGGAACCTCCCTCAAAGTACCGACACTGGCCTGGCTGAAAGATTGGCGAAGTTGTAGGGTGTAATTAATCCCGGCTAGTCTTTCCTTTTAGGGTTTGAAGGAAGATTTGATAAAAACCAGTGGGAGCCATCCTGATTAGATAAGATAATAACCAATCTGATCTTGCAAGAGCATACGCTAAAGTGTTTTCTTCTCTCTCTCTCCAGGTAGCGACCATGTCATGCCCTAATAAAGATAATAATATGGATGTATTGACTGAACCCGCATGTTTTACTGTGCTGGAGAACGTTGGTTCCGTTCTTTCTTATAAGAGTTATAGGAATGAACAGGACATAGGGGAATACCAGGATTCACAAGCCACCCGAATGAAGAAAGTACATGATGATGTATTTTCTTCGGGTGTGTTCGTTACAGAGAACTGTTTCTCCATTTGCTCTACGTCCTGGGTATTAGATACCGGGTCAGGATCCCATATATGTAATCAGTTACATGGGCTCAGGAAAGGTAGAGAACTTGGAGAAGGTGATAAAGACATTAGAGTTGGAAATAGTGCAATTGTTGCAGCTAAGACTGTCGGGGAATATCACCTTGCATTACCAACTGGTAATACATTGGTTCTGAACGAATGCTATTACATGCCGAACCTGATATGCAACATTATATCAGTTTCTTTATTGAGTAAAGAGGGATATAATTTTGTATTACAGGATAATGTTATGAACATTTTCCGTAACCAAAAGTTGGTTGGATCAGGCACATTGTGCAATGGCATTTATGTTCTAAATCAATCAACAGTTCTGAGCATAACGAACACACACAAGAGGAAGAGTTCAGAACCGAACGAATCCTTCTTATGGCATTGTAGACTGGGTCACATCAATGCGACACGACTAGCTAAGTTGCATAAGGATGGATATTTGAAACTATTCGAATTTTCATCTTATGACACTTGCCAGTCATGTCTCAAAGGCAAGATGACCAAAACTCCGTTTACGGGACACGGAGAAAGAGTTACCGAACTCTTGGGACTGATACATAGTGATGTATGCGGTCCCATGTCTACACATGCCAGGGATGGTTCTTCGTACTTCATTACATTCACTGACCATCTCTCAAGATACGGACATGTGTACTTGATAAGACACAAGTCTGAAGCTTTTGAGAAATTTAGAGAATATAAACAAGAAGTCGAGAACCAAACCGGAAAAAGTATTAAAATCCTTCGATCTGATCGAGTAGGTGAATACTTAAGCAGTGAATTCCTGGACTTCCTAAAAGAGAATGGGATTCTCTCTCAGCTGACTCCTCCATATACACCACAGCACAACGGTGTATCAGAACGGAGGAACCGCATCCTATTAGATATAGTGCGCTCTATGATGAGCACAGCTGAGTTACCTATTTCCTTCTGGGGGTATGCGCTTGAGACAGCCATACATCTATTGAATATGGTCCCCACCAAATCAGTGCCTACCACTCCATATGAGATATGGAAAGGGAAGAGACCATGTCTTAACTATGTTAAGATATGGGGTTGTCCAGCCTATGTCAAACAACAAAATCCGGACAAACTCGAGGCACGGTCTATTTTATGCAAATTTATAGGATATCCCAAAAATTCACAAGGGTATATCTTCTACCACCCTGAGGAACAAAGAGTGTTTGTTTCTCGGCATGCCACCTTTTTAGAAAAGGAATTTCTTGAAAAAGAGATTAGTGGTCATGAGGTAGAACTGGAAGAGGTTCCAGCTACAGAAGCTACAACAGAAGATCTGGTTGTACCAGAGGATTCAATAGTTCCCAATGAACCCCAGCCACTCCGCCGATCTAGTAGGGTTCCTCGCCAACCTGAGAGATACTACGGTTTTCTCATGGATGGTGGGAGCGAGGATTGCATCATGGAGGATGATGACCCAACGAGCTTCGAGCAGGCCATCACGAGTAGGGACTCGGTGAAATGGCTGGATGCAATGCGGTCCGAGATGGAATCCATGTACACCAACAAAGTATGGACTTTGGAAGTTGCTCCTGAAGGGGTAAAACCCATTGGGAGCAAATGGATCTTCAAGAAAAAACTTGGTGTAGATGGGAAAGTGGAGACTTTCAAAGCTAGACTTGTTGCAAAGGGTTTTCGTCAAAGACCAGGTATGGATTATGACGAAACCTTTTCTCCAGAGGCTATGCTTAAATCCATCCGGATCATGCTTGCCATTTCTGCATATCATGATTACGAAATCTGGCAAATGGATGTTAAGACCGCCTTTCTAAATAGTGATTTAGAAGAGTGCGTGTACATGACTCAGCCAGAAGGCTTCGTAGACAGTGGGAGCAGCGGGAAGGTGTGCAAGCTGCTTAAATCCATTTATGGATTAAAGCAAGTATCGCGGAGTTAGAACATCTGCTTTGACGTCGTTATCAAAAAGTTTGATTTCGTCAAAAACCCAGATGAACCTTGTATCTACAAGAAGGTAGCAGAGAGTAAGGTTGTCTTCCTCGTATTGTACGTGGACGACATACTCTCGTCGTTATCAAAAAGTTTGATTTCGTCAAAAACCCAGATGAACCTTGTATCTACAAGAAGGTAGCAGAGAGTAAGGTTGTCTTCCTCGTATTGTACGTGGACGACATACTCTTGATAGAAAATGATATTCCTATGCTGCAATCGGTCAAGCTCTTCTTATCACAAAGATTCTGGATGAAAGAACTTGGTGATGCCTCCTGCATATTGGGAATAAGGATCTATAGAGATAGATCCAAACGGATATTGGGATTGTCCCAATCCAGGTACATTGACACCATACTAAAGAGGTTTAGTATGGATGAATCCAAGCGTGGGAACTTGCCCACGATCTCTGGAGTCACTCTCTCCAAAGAGATGTCTCCCAAGAATGATTTGGAGAGAGCTCCCATGCAAGGGATACTCTATGCTTCGGCTGTAGGCTCTATCATGTACGCGATGCTATGTACCAGACCCGATGTAGCATACTCACTAAGTGTAGTGAGCAGGTATCAAGCTGATCCTGTGGAGAGTCACTGGACAGCTGTGAAGAGCATTCTCAAGTACTTACGAAGGACTAAAGAGATGCTCTTGGTGTATGGTAACGAAGAACTCCAAGTGGAGTCCTTTACCGATTCAAGCTTCCAGAGTGATAAGGACGACTCTAAGTCGCAGTCGGGATTTGTCTTTACCCTTTACGGAGGGGCGGTTAGCTGGAAGAGTTCCAAGCAGGAAACCGTGGCAGACTCGACGATGGAGGCTGAATACATCGCTGCCAACGATGCTGCTAAAGAGGCTGTCTGGATCAAGAAGTTCATTACTGAACTTGGAGTGGTTCCATCCATTGAGCATCCAATACCTTTGTATTGCGATAACAATGGAGCGGTGGCTTTGGCCAAGGAACCCAGGTCCCATCAGCGATCCAGGCATATTCTGAGGCGGTATCACCTGATCCGGGAGATAGTTGATCTCCGGGAGATCGAGGTCAGGAGGGTTGACACGAAGAACAAAACGACTGATCCACTCACGAAGGCCATTCCCCAGATACAGTTTTAGAGACTCTTCGAGATGCTCGGTATGCGATACTACAGCAGCTGGCCCTAGTGCAAGTGGGAGATTGTTAGTTGTATGTATGCCCTAGAGGCCAGTATTGTACACATGATGTATTTTATATTGGATGCTTGGACATATATAGAGATGACTTTCTTGCTCGATATGATAGTATGCTATCTGGTTGCTCTTTATCTTAACATGTATACTTGTCTCTTTAAACTGTCTTATAGTTACATGTTGGTAAAGCCCTTAGGATGTGTACTTGACTACCTGGACTATGATGCAGATCATACTAGTGGGGACATGGTAGTCCATAGGTACATCCTTCAAGGTCCCTAGTCGTGGGTGTATCGAGACGGGGCATCGATATACCAGAGTAGACTAGCGTATACGCTTCTCGACCCATGAGATGGGCGATGGATGATCCTATATCCATTGGTGTTTGACATCAGAGATGGTATACGGGTGCTCAATGGAGACTGGGTACACTGGACGGACTCGCCGAGAACTCCCAGATGGTATTATACCTCACGTCAGATGGCAGTTCTCAGGTGACACTTGTACAGGTTAGTCTGTAGACCCGAGATCGTCATAGAGTCTTGTGTGATTCCCACTGTACTTTGATCTCCACCTTACCACGTCCATGAGGGCGTGCAAAACTGTGGTCTTTGGGTACAGTCCCGAGTCACATGGAGGCAATGAGCGATAGGAGGGGTTTCGTCTCTCCCGGTATTGGGGGTTGATGTTGTGCTGTGCTCGATTGGCCGTAACAGGGAAGTCCCTGGCCAGGGCTGATCAGAGATTTGCTGGTAAGTGTTACCAGTAGTTTCTCGACCCGTTATGAGCCTCACATCGGCACGACTTATCGGTTATTGGGGTCTGACGTTTACCACCCCTAGACTTGATATGCGACATATCAGACGAACAGACCGGACTGTACGGTAAGTGTTACTGGTTGGATTCACAGGAGTGTGAGCGGGCTGGCTCGTCGATCTTCTGATCGCTCAATACCCGGATGGCCGTTACGTTTAGTAGACCGCTTGCGGCTTGTGGGTGCTTGATATGATCATCATCTGCTGCCGGCGTATTGACGAGTCTTTAGAGTCCTACACAGAGGTTTCCTGGCTCAAGCGAAACGAAATAGGAGCGCATATGAGATATGTGCAGGACCGAGAATAATGCGTGTATGTGATACCGTATTTCATTCTCTCGATGAATGTATCGATTGGTTATATGCGATATAACCTAGATATCGAATCAAGGATTGATTCGATAAGCCGATACATAGGATACTAGTCGGTTATATGCGATATGACCGGATCATTGAATCAAGTGTTGATTTAATGATTTAATGTATAATTATATATTTGATATATTACTTTGCATTAACTAGTATTGGTTCATTTTAAAAGGATTTTCTCACTTGTAGTTCATAATTGTATATGTGATATACTTTTGTGCAGTACATTGTGTCATGTTTGATGATGCATGTAAATTGGCTTTGTGTTAAAACTTATACCATGGTTATGATAATGGTTAGGGTTTTGATTTATTCACTTATTTATTTATCCATTCTTTTATGAGAAATAGATAAAAAGAAAACAAAATGGTTTCTTTTTATCATGAAGCTTGTTGAAGCTTCATGAAGCTTTGACTAAAGTGACCATTTTGTCTTCATCCTTAACCCTAACCATTCCCACTAACCATGGTCTATTCTCTACACCTAACCAAGGTTAGAAGATGATAAGTATTCATTTTATTATTCTTTTTAAGAATAACTTATCATATTCTATCTTCTTCATCATCTTCTTCTTCAAGAAAAAGCTTGCCACCATTAATGGCATCTTGAGCAAAAGTGTGAGAAATCCAATTCCAAAGTGAACCCACCTCCTATTTCTTCACCCTCTACCTCTTGCCAAGTAGTATAGGGTGTTTTCTTCACAAGTTTCACAACTTGGTGAAGTTGGAGCTTGATCTTGTGTAACCTCGACGTAGATCATCTTCGGCATCGTAGCCGACGACTAGTCCGCTCATTTCTCCGATAAAGCTGATGCTAGAGTCCGAGATCCGACTTGGACAGTGAGAGGATGTCTACGTGGAGCTAAGGAAGTAGAGAACTGGATCTACAAAGGTTGTAGCTTCTTACTTTTAGTTAAGTTGTTAACTAGTTTCTCTTTTCGCCTAAAATTCTAGTTAACGATCCGTATTAGAGTTTCTCAGCACTTGTAAAATTTAAAATTGGCATGGTTGATACCTTGTGAGACCTCTTGAGAGTGCCTAGGAACCCTACACTCTGTAGACATATCCGATCTTTAATCTTAACGGGGAGTAACAACAGCTCGTCAGCATCTCTCCTCAACCTCTTGTCCCACTTGTCTATATCATCGTCTATTCCGATGTCACGTCTCTATCTACGCACTGCAAATGTTCTCGGCTACGGTCAATCCGAAGTCTCTCACACGGACTCGAAGTAACGAACTCGGTATCTTCATCACTCTGTAGAAGATATCTGGCCGAACACGTCCTTGAGAACTCGTCCCAACCTGCGGAGGTATACTCCATACTCGTCCTTTCTTGATCAATTCACAACGCATCTGGATGAGGTCCTCTATCCTAACCTGATCAACTATCTCGTCGACGATGCCGAACTCTGGCCTGCTGGGTGTGAGCAATATGACCACTCCTGGGTCCAAGTCTTCTCGTATAGTATTCCAGAAAGGTCCTGTCTAAGTCTCTCTCAATTCTCGTTTCTGCCGAATTGCCGGAAGTCATCGTCCTTTACTAAAGCTAATTCTTGATCCGGAACGGCTGTATGCACATCGCGACTCCTTCTGGAAGGTATATCCATGTACAACGCCTCTGCATGCGTATCGCATCTATGATGTCAGCGGAGTGGAACGTCATCTCGTCGAAATCTCGTGCGAACTCTTTACTCCACTTGTTCCAATGTCGACTGATTCGGACTCGTCTTCTCGTGGCTGCATGGACTGCGCTCCAACGGCTATACTCGTATCTGGATTCTCCCAAGCAGTGTGTCCTATCACATGATATCCGAAAGATGTCGAACCATTCGATCGATTCGTCAAAACCTCATAATCCTCCAAGAGCTCAACATCTTGATCACAGTTTAATAGTATCAAATACATACCACAGCGTCGGCGGTCCAGCCGTAGAAGGGAAAACCCAAGCCTCACTAATAGCGCCGCGAAACTGCCGCAAACCCTAAGGTTCAAAGGGTTTCACACGGTCATTATGTCGAGTTAGGGTTTCATTCTTCTAGAGGGTCCATAGAATCGCTTGCATGTCTTTCTGAATACTTTAAACTTGGAATCGGGTTCCTGAGATTCAATCGTCTCTATCGACTCTCAACGAATCTACGTGAAGTCGTCTCTAGCTGGAATCAATCTATCTGATGACCTCGCATCGGGATAAGCGAACGAACCACATGTCCTAGTCCTTCATCCTTGGGTGACTAGCGACCTTCCATCATATCTCTGAGTATATACTTATACTGCAGTAGCTCCAACATCTGGGCGATATCTCGTCATTTGCAGCAACAACTGGCTCATTCGTCTGTACGCTGAACATCGCCTCAATCATCATGAATAGGCGATACATCAATGGTCATCACCTTCTGGCCGGCCTCTAGCAGTAGCCTGATCCTCTGGTGCCATCAGCACATCCGAGAAATCTCGTAACAACGATCTATCAAACGCTCATGGCGCAAAAACACAATAAGACGACGCCTCCCGATGAAATCGTACGTCTCTGGAATCACGCCTTGGTCAGTCCTCGTCCATGACGAGCTCAAGCTGACACAACTCTAGCCGTAGCTCTCTCTGCCCGTGTAATCGTGGCAGCAAAATCATAACCAACATCGATGAGGATAAATCATAGGAATGAATATAATACTGTGCAAGAAAATATACATCCTAAGGTTTCTTAAGCGGAGTAGCGTATCGTAAATATGCCGCGGAACATACGTACGGTATGTCACTCTACTCCAGCTACCTACTCCATCAACCAAGGGTCCTCCTACGCGACGAAAGTTTGGGTATAATACCCCCTCGACTAAGTCAAAGTTCCGTAAGGTCAAGCCTAAGTTCCGTATATATATAAACGCTCTAGGCTCCACATAGTCAAATATAGACTCGAACCAAGGTTAACCTAGTGCTCTGATACCAAGTTTGTCACTACCCGAAATAGCCCGTGACTGGAACTTGAATCATATGAAGTCTATAGGACCCCATCTAATCCAAGTAAGCCAAAAAGCCCAGAAATCTAAAACCATTTTTAAGTAATAAATAAAGGAAATAGTTTTAAGAAGTGAAGAAAACAAGCTTTTAAAACAAGGGTTTTAAAATAGGTAAGCCGAATATGCATTTTAAATCCTCCATATCTTTTCGAAAAATTTCGGCAGAGTTTCCTTTGTAAATACTGGCCCCGAACGGGGTACAACAAGAATAATATTTATGCAATGATAAAAGGCATCCCCAAGCTGGAGCTAGCTCTTCGTCAATCGACGGTCATAACCACAGAAGCAATATAATATACAACGCCGAAGGGCGAGGATCAAAACTCAAAAAATAGAACTCAAAATCAACATGAAACCCATAATACTACAACGCGGGACTCTAAGGTCGAAATAATACATAACTGGTTTTCTAAGTCTGAAACAATATACATGTTTTGGTTGATGAAATTACTAGATACAACTGAATAATACATGTACAATGGGGGTTCTGATGCAAAAGAACCCACCTACCAAAGCAAATCACCCGCAAAGGAAGCAGTGTGCCAGAAATGCCGCCATGGAACCTGTACGGCAAAACCTTCAAGAACTGTAGCACAACGGGGGTGAGTTGCCAACTCGTGAGTAGAAAGCATCACAGAGCAGAAATCGTATGTATGACATAATCCTAGGTCAATACGATCAATAAAAATATATCCTCAATATGAATACGTCTGAAGCAAGATAAGGTGGTAATGTAACATCTATACAGGAGTGTAGTGCCAAGTGCTTGTGCCAGTGCCTCAGGTGATAACATATCATAAATATGAGGTATGATCAATGTAATCAATGTCAATATATGTATGTGGAAATCGTCCACGTGTCACCCAATGACAATAAGCATCATGCATGTAAATATCATAAACATATGCATGGAAGTATGAGGATGTAAATCAACATGTGTCGCTCGCGACATATCAAAATCATGGAACCTGAGTGTCAAGCATAGACACTCGAAAACATCATGAAACCTGTGCCTAGCATCGGCACGAAAATCCTCATATATCGGGCCCTGGCAGTCCGGATCGGCCCATATCATCTCTCAACTCCGGTCGGTATCCTCCGGATATCCGCCGAGACCAAATACAATCACCGGTAGGTAGTAGTCTCTCTGCCAGGCTCACCGTCTAGGTACACAGCAGATCCGTTCTCGCCCCGGTGTACCATACCGGGTCCACCATGTACCTACAGTCGGCCTCATCCAGCTCCTCGAATCGGGTTTCACATGTCACTCTCAGAACCGAGAAAACACATGGTGGACGCACTGAAATTTCATATCAAGGGTAACCGGGTTTTAAAAACAATACATGTTCTCTTTTGAAATAACCACGGTTCCCAAATCTAGAAATCTCATGAAAACAAATATCTCAATGTGTATGATCATAAGCATGATGTATGCGACATATAAAGGAAATGCATGCATAACCGTATATCATGCAACATGGAATAATAGTTTGCACATGCAAGGGTCATATCCCGATGCAATAATCCTACTGTGTAGTGACATGGCAATTATCGATGATGAAGTGTGTGAGCCGGCAAGCAAGTGTACGTGGAATATACGCATCATCGATAATGGTGCTGGTGTCCTAACAGCATGGGTTTAATATACAATAACTCATTTACACATGCAATGCGATGCGAATAGCATGAATATGCGGAAATCGAATAATCAACGCAACAGTGAAGAATCTACAACAATATATAAATGTCATGCAGTTTTGCCTTTTGAAATAAGACGAATCGGGGTTTTTAGTAAAATAAGGGCTACGGTGTTTTTAAGAAAAAGATGTGTCTTTTGAAAATATCCGTAGAATCCCTTTGCCTATCATTGAAATACTCCCGATTCTTTAGTTTTGAAATAGGCATAACATCGGCCTAGTCTAACATCTACTAAGCAACTACAGATCTAGCTAATACGCTAATCAGGAGGGGTATGAAAACTACCTACATCTGAGTCGATATATATATATATATATATATAATAGTCGGTGATCCCGCCTCAATAGTATCACGTACGATACAGTATATCATATGACGTCCTCGAGTCATGAGTGCGGATCTATCATCAATGTAAAGCTCGTACGGTAAATCATCACATGACATCCCAATAGCTGGGTACGGGTCAATATCATATTCATCTCATCAATTATCTGGTATCCTTATCGTCATATCACATAATATGGGGTACTGATCTAAGTCTAGGACTATCGATACCATCTATATAAATATGAATGCGTGTGTGAAACACACGTCCAAAGGCCCGCTAAAAATCTCATGTCGTATCCCAAATACGAATCACATCATATCACCGATCTCATGGCACTATGCCCAATCTCATCGACTCATCTCCAAATATCATCCACAATCCTCATCATCTAGGTATAACCATAACAAATAAGCATGTGTGTGCGTGTGGGTGTAAACCTATTCTAGGGTTCGCAACTAGGTACTATACTAGTTTACTTCTATGCCCTAAGCTAATCATAGTACACCTAATCTCATCTCAAATATCCACGACACACAATAAGCTATCATAAATATAAATATAGTATATAACTAGTATACTAAGTATCGAACTGCGGGGGTACTATACGCCATCCACCCGACTTCCCCCGTAGATATAATCTACTCACTTTGCATCCTGCATGTCGGTGTCGATTTCGCCTTCATCTTCTTCATCGTATGGAATCCACATGATGGTACCTACATAGATAACATAATCGGAACGCGTATTAAAATCACATCGGGAATACCCAAAACGACATGCTAATGCATATAGGTTAGAACCTATAGATTACGCTTTCAAAACCATCAAACAATCCTCGATATCGTCGTATAAATGCCAAGTAATTGAGGTAAAACGCAATTATACAAACCCAGAATTTAAAATACGCAATACGGAAACACGAATCCAAAACAGCAACTATAGAAAAGGGTCCCAGATTTCACCTTAGGTCAAATCAGACAATTTTGCATATACCAAGGGTCTATTGTACATGAAATAAAGATACAGAACCAACACGCGGCCAAATGGCCTAGGTCTGGCCGCAATTTACGGCCAGGCAGAATAAATCTGCGGCCAAGGAAGGGAACTAGGGGCTGGGGTCTTGGGGTTAGCTTCCTGGGTGCCTGCACATCTCGATGTGTTCACAAAATAATTTTCAGAGTCTCGGGGTGATAGCAGATTCCATTTAACACTCACAAATTCCACAATTCTTCCGATATCGGTTTCTAAATCCGTATTCCGGGTTTCTAGTCTCTGGTTTGAGTCTTAATTCTAGCACTAGGGGGTTTTTGTGGTCTCTACTGAGCTTAATTACCCATCACCACTCTCAATTCCCATTAACCCTAATTAGGTTTTTCCTAAGTCCACAAAACCACTCCATATCGGTTCAAATCTAACATGGGGGTAAAAGTAAAGGAAACACTAAGCTTATGGTTCAGAAATTATCTTATTTGGCAACTCAAGAAAATTCTTGAGTTGCCCCAAGTGGCCAAAATCCTTTCTTTCTTGGTCCAATGTGCTTCCCTTGAGCTTGTGCACCTTTTTTGTGAAAAGGAGATAGGGTTTTGGAGTGATATTCATGGTGTTTTGGGGGATTTTACGGAGAGGGAGAGAGGGTGCAGCAGCAGCAGCAGCAACAACAAAGGAGGGGAGAGAAATGAGAGGAAGAAATGAAGAAGAATGGCCAAGTCAAAGCACCCACACCTTTCTCTCTCTCACCCATACTTATATATTTTATTCCTTTTCTTTTTCTTTTCTAATTCCCTTCTCACATTAATAGTAACCCCAAAATAACAAGCCATGCACCCAAAACATGTAGGAAAATGCAACAAGTGTAGAAAAAGAAATGGTGCATGTTTTGCACAAAATACGCTTAAAGCGCGATTAGCGATTTTTAATCGCGATTAGCGCTAAATTAGCATATAATTAATCATAAAAACTTAAAAATGACATAATTCACATAAAACACCCTCTTTTAATAATTTCTATAATTTTCCAAATTTTTCCCCATTTTATCGGTATTTAATTATACCGAAATATTAAAATATTCATAAAAAATTAATGTTAAATTAACAAAATTCCCAAAAATAATATTTTATTTTTTTGAAATGTTGCATAGGTTGCCTGCATGTATCATTGTCTTTGCTAATTAATTTTTCAGGTCCCCAAGTGTTAGCAGATTTCCAATTACCTCCATATTTTCACAGTTTTTCCGATGTCGGGGTTTCTAAGTTCGTATTCTGGAGTTTATTCTATGGTTTCAGTCCAAGATACAATTCCTACAGGGGTCATAAGGTCTCTACTAACCTCAATTACACTTCACAATTTAAAATTTCTCAAAACCCTCATCTAGAAATTTCTGGGTTCACAAAACCACTAGATATCAATACTAAACATATATGGATGCCTAAAGAACTTAAATACTATTCTAAGGGTGCAGAAATTACCTCAATTGGCAACTCAAGAATTTTCTTGAGTTGCCCAAGGTCCTCAAAATTCGATTTTTCTTGGCCCAATGTGCTTCCCTTGAGCTTGTGCATGCTTTTTGTGAAATGGAGATGGGGTTTTGGGTTTGTTTTGGGGGTGTTTTGACGCTTGAAGTGGAGGAGGGAGATGGGGGTTTCCATGGGTGAAGAGGGAGAAGAAAACTGAATACCATACACAAGTATCTACATCTTCGATCACCTTGAAGAATCCTGATACTTGCAACACCTGGTTCTCTACTTTATTCATATACCTGTAACTTCTCAAAACTTGGATCTTGTATTTCTACGAAACACATGTCTAAGAACTAGAGAAGTCACAAGTAAATAGAATATAGTGTACCAACCCCTCTGTCCTAATGGACACTGGACAACACAATACTCTGTATAAGTCCCCTGAGTCTAATAACCCATTCCCTGTGTGTCGTAGGTTGAAAACTGTACTTATGGTTAAGAAGAATTACACCGCTGTTTAATACTCCTTACCTAACCATCCACTGATATAGGTAAATGTCATGGAAATAATTTCAAAAAGTTATATCTCTCTTTATAAAAATAAACGTACAGATTTATCAATTTGAAATTGGTGCATAACAACGGATATTCAAAACCAAATATTTGCCGTCCGGCAAACAACCCAGGCGATTTCCTCAAATATCACCAATTATAACGAATCCCGATATAATGAGTATGATCACCCAATTCCCAATAATTTACTCCCACTCATCATCTGTAAAACCATACAGATGTGAGAATCAAACCTGGTAATACATACCCTGGAGCAAGGGCTAATTGGGAAATCATTTTTCTTTTAACAATACACACTGAAACTGAATCATGTAAATGTTTTGAAGGGGTATCCGGGTATTCTTAGTAATGCCTCTTCCATTATCAGATTCACAACTGTAACCATATATTTCTTTGCCATCTCTCTAAATCCCTTTATATGTCTTTAGTCATTACCTTCTGTACACCCCTTTAGGCTAAATGGTTTTCTTCCTTCCCTACCGTTCGGCACCAGCCTATGTTTTGGAAGAAGACTATCTAATAAGCGTAATAGGTATACTGTCCTAATCCTAGGAGCACTCGGAACCCGAGAGAAGGTAAAGATAAAAGACAACTGAATTAAAACCTTATTCCTATTTCTCCTGAACCAGAATCCATCCCCGAACAGGAATAAGTTCCTTCGAGTTCGTATATAACCATAAGATGGAGTATCCAAATAACTGTGGATCTTCGTAGTGATACGGAGTGTCCTGGAGAAATACAAAGGTGAAGTAGGAGTGGCGATGAAATACTTGGTTTGGTCATGAATAGCAGTCGCAATTTACTTTGCCCTCTTACTAATCCCTTTATTTGTCTTAACTTATTACCTTCTGTACACCATCGTTAGGCTAATTGGTTTTCTTCATTCCCCACCGTTCGGCACCTGCCTATAGTTTGGAAGAAGACTATCCAATTAGCATAAAAGGTTTACCGTCCTAATCCAAGGAGCACTCGCAGTCTGAGAGAAGGTAAAAATAAAAGACAACTGAATAGTCTTATTCATTTTCCCCAGAACCGGAAACCATCCTCGAATCTGGAAAAAGTTCCATCGAGTTCGTATATAACCATACGATGGTTTTATCCAATGGAAGTGGATGTTCGTAGTAATACGGGGTGTTCTGGAGTAAAGGGTAAATGTAGGAGTGGCAATAAGGTATGCAACTCAGACAATCCAAAAGCCAGTATTTTAAGAAAGTTCAGTTAACTTGGTCACTGAGTTATAGTCTATGGTCGGGTCATGGTCGCTGCCAAAGAGAGAGAGAAAAGAAACACTCTGCGTACACTCTAACCTAGATCAGAATGGTTATCAATTTATCTAATCAGGAAACCTCCCACTGTAACCTCAAATTCTCCTCCAAACCTGAAAGAAGAATTAGTCAGGATCACCCGAGGAGTAAACCAACTCATCAGTGGGAATCGGGATCCAACTATCATTGCATGATAACGTGATGGAATCCATTCATGTTATCACACTCCAGAAGGTATGCGCATATCTGGCAAGTTTCAGTTTCTTTAGAAACTCCCGATGTGATTTTTACCCCATGCTCTTATGACCTTGACGAAGGTCAACAAACCATAAGTCACATGTCAAGTTCTACCCGTCATTGTCCAGGTTAATTTGAACCCACCCGTACAAGCCCTTGACGAAGGTCAATAAGGCTATACGACTGTCCCAAACCAACGCATCTATCTATGCAGCAGAAAACTAACAAATAGCTACCATACACTATGCCATGATGAAGGCCAACAAACATAGCATGAATACTAAGTGCTACCCGTCTGAAATGACGGAGGGCTAAGAATGGTTTTTGGCGAAAACCTTTAACGTAATGAACTTGATATTGTTGAAGGAACCAGATAGCTTTTCATAAATATAGTGGCGAAAACCTTTGCTAAAGAGGTCATTCCCAGTGAAGGTATCTCAGCTCTTTCCCCGTAGAATGTGGTGCAGGATATTCTAACTGAATACCACGATGCAAAGCAAAAAGGCAATCGGCTATAGTGAACTTATTACCCTGACGCAAACTTCTGTTCAAGGGGTCACTCCCGGTGAAGGGATCTCGGCCCTTGCCTCGTCGACTTTCTAGGTGCTGGATATTAGTAACCGAATACCACTGTACAAAACTAAAGAGAACGTCCTTGCAATAAAAGCTTTTTGAAAAATGTTCCAACAACATCAGAATAGGTTTGTTTAGCTTGCATTGATCCGAATCAATGCAGTCCTATCAATTAATCACACCATAAAAGAACGAAAATATGATGTACGTATATGCCATCCACATTCGCCACTGGGTCCCGTCATCACCCGTTAGGTTACTTAACTAACGACAGAGCGGGGACTGGACTAGCGCGGGTGTAAAACATATACAACATCTACTAGTATATATATTAATATATAATAATCGCTCAAGGCGTGATAAATGCAACATCACAGAGAGTAATAAGCATCACAGAACAATACAGATAATTTGGGATCCCCAGGTTTTCTTTGAGCCGCAAGTGAAACCCGACGTTCCTCTGGTCATGTGGATAGCCTGTGGAATGAAATCTGTTCATACCAGAATACTGCATTTCATACCGCCCATTCTTACGCTCGTGTGTTTATATGTAGGTGCTTTTGATCAGTGTTTGCTACATCTTTGCAGAATACAGATTCTCAGCTCTGAACAGTGAATATCATGGAAAAGTACGACAAATTCCGGATTACTACCAACAACTGATAAAACACGGTCTCCGCTCTCTATCCGTGTGTTACCACATGCCAGTTTAATGGACAAAATGGCAAATCAATTGTCATGTCATGCACAAAGCTCTAGGTCGACACAAGATCCGAGAAATCTACGCGGAGCTCGAGGAAATCATGGCAAAAGATCCACATCACATCACCTCTTTGTTGTGCTGAAATTCTGGGAAGTATTGTGAAGAGTTTCTGTGAAAAGAACCATACCACACTGAAGGGAACAGTAAAACAGGAAACCTCACAAAAGCCCAGAGCCCAACTCACCAAGGGAGCCGTGTTTCCGCGGCCAATAGGGGGTATTGGCCGCGGAAACGCGGCCGTACGGAGGCTTCAGAAAGTCGTTTTTCTGGGGCATTTTGGGTACTTCCCATATGCTTTGGTGGTTGCCCTAGATTTCCATTCTCCAGCCTATAAATACAGCAGAACTGAGCCAAGCCAAGGGTCATTCTTTTGTTCCTCTTTCTTTTGTAGTTTTAGTTCTTTTTCTTCTTCTTCTTCATTCTTTTTCCATGAAAATTGTAGTGAGAGCTTTTTGAGTGGGAGATTAATGAAGATGAGGGTTTTGTATCATTCTCTTGTGTTTCTTCTTCCCCTTGAGATTCTTGCTTTCTCTTGATCATTCAACCTCTTGATTGAGCTTGAATGGTTAAGGGTTAGTTATTGATCTCAAGGGTCGTATTCTTTCATGGAATTAGCACTTCATTTCACATGCGTTCTCTACCCTTCCCTTGATCTTGCAACCTCTTCATTGAGCTTGCAAGTTTAAGGGTTGGCTATTGATCACATGCTTGTCTTGAGTCCTAGTTTCGTGTTCTTTTTATCGCTTTTTATTACTTGCAATTTATTTCCATGCACTTTAATTACTTGCAATTTATATTCATGCACTTAATTACTTGTATTCTTTTCTTTGTTCTTTTCTTTTTGTTCTCTTTTGTTCATTTTGTGAATGTTGTAATTATTGTTGTTGTTAAGAATCCATATGATATTGTAAGTTAACATTTCTTTGCTCTTTTCCTTTTCCCGTTATTTTCCATTGAACTCCGCCCAAACCATACGCAAGCGCTCCGTTAGGCACCCTACCCTGACAAGGTAACGGTGATTCCTAAACGCGACCGGTTGCGTTCGGTTTGGCCGGAGGCGAAAGCAAGAGACAAGAACGGAAGGACAAGGGTAAATAAGCCGGATTCCACGAATACCGCGCTTAAATCCCCTAATCCACGTTGTTGCCGATTGCTCGAACTTCAATTGGTCAAGACTCGGCTCAAAGGTTTTGAGTACGGATTTCTTTAGCTTATAATCTCGTATTTTCTTCTTAACAACTTTATACTTGCAAATAAACACATAGGTTAGATCAAACAAACATACAGATTCTTTATTGACTCGTCTAAGACAAGAAGGTAAGATACCACCATCTCCCTGTGGACTGACCCGTGCTCAACCGGCTAGCTGCAAAGCGACACCGTCCTGATCGCGGTTACACTTTAATTCTTTGAACATCCGACACGCCAAAAGCGTGCGATCAAATGGCGCCGTTGCCGGGGAGACGGTAGCGTATTTTCTTTCTTGTTATTCGGGTTAATATTCTTTTTGTATATATATAAAAAAAAATAAAAAATATCTTTTTGTTATTTTTGATCATTTTTGTGGGCAAGAGTGCAGATTTTTGCGTATTTGCAAACTGCGATTGTGGGGAGCAAAGTGTGCATTCAAGGCAAAGGTGATTACGAAGTACAGTGCCAAAGATCCGGGTAGTTTGACCCGCGCAAGCGAACCTTTCAAACTTACCGGATTTGATTCAACGGGGGTTTCCTAACCCAAAACTTAACGGTACGTATTTTACTAACACCTTCTTCTCAAATCCGACGCTTCCAATATACTATTCTTTTGCAGGATTCTTTGCAAGTTCGCTAGCAAATGCTAAAAATTGACTAACCCATATTTGTTGCAGCGCCGCGCTTAAACTAAAAAACGATTGTTTGATTCTTTATAGAATTTTTTGAATTGCGCATTGCATACATTAATACGAACTTAAGGGCAAGCGAACCCCACAACATACGGTAAAGGATTTCATCACCTTTTCCGTGGCCCACAAATCACGAACTTGCGCATAACGTTTACCCACACAAATTTAAAAGAAACTAGACTTTAAGCCTTAAGGACTTCGCGCTCACTAGGAGAAGTTAATTGTGTTTAGAACCTCGCTTAACGGTATATTGTTTACGGGGTGTCTAGGAAAGTGTTAAAGGCGCAACCGCCGAAAGAGAAAGGGTTATTTAATTAAGGAACTTCGCGAAAGCGTTGGACAACCTCCCCTTATCTCTGCACTTACCTGGCCTCGTGATCAGTGTATCTTGAGCCTGTTTCTCGACACAGTTTTACTTCGACAATCAAGTTCTGGAGCAGGTCTAGTTGACCTAGGTTAACCCTAGAACGATTAGGTGTGTGGTATTTTTTGTGTCGTGATTGTTTTTTTTCCATATTCTTTTTTGTGTATACTTCATTCTTTTGTTAATATAAAAAAAAAAAAAAAACATTCTTTTTCCCCTCCTTTTCTCTACCTTTCTCTCTCTCTCTTCATATCATGGGTACTCCACCTCGCAAAACTTTTGCCGAACTTTGGTACCCACAACCAGACATTACTTCTTACGGTTCTTGCTTTGGCCGAACATCGAACGACCCCTCCATGCCAAAAATTTCATTGAGAGATCGGATAGACGCGTCTAGGACAAACAATTTGACTCCGCAATTCACTTCGTATCAACCATTTCAAACATTCACCCCTTCTTACGTTGATACCCCTTCTTCAAGTCATGTTGCAACTCCAAGACCCATGTCTATTGCAGAACGTATTGAACAATCCCGTAGCCGATCTTTCACTCCTTTCACCACTTCAAATTCTTGGGATCAACAATTCCATTCACCTTCCTATCCAAATGTTGATCCTGCTCCTGTCCAGCCATTCAATTCCTACCAATCCTACCCTACTTTTGCACCTTCCCTAGACATTGCATCAGAACCGCCATTTTGGAATTTTCAGTATCCAAACAACTTTGAATCTTCTACTGAAACCCCTTCACAACCAATGTCTAGTCTAGAACAGTCCTTGGAAGACTTTAGGGTAGCGTCAAGCCAACAGATGATGGATTTGAATGCGTCCATGGCCGCTCTCATACAACCTAGTGACCCGGTAGCTAGTTTTCAACTAGCTCCAACTTTTTCAATGTATGATGAGGCGGCAGGACAGGCTGTGAATTTGAGTGGAGAGAGTGAGATGTACCCCCTTCCAAATCAAACCTACCCATCCCAAATTGAATCCCACACCTCCTGTTTTGAAAGTCTATCGAGTATCCCACATGATTTATCAATTGAAGATAGAATGATGAATGAGTTATGCGACTTCGTAGTGTTTGATTTGCCCGATTGTGAAGGGTCTCTTCCAAGTGAAACCGATCCTAAACCTTTTGATCTCTACACCTCCACTTTAGAACCTGAATCGATTGATATCCATGCTTTTGTTGAGGTGTCTGAGAAAATTGACTTTCACTTGATTAAGGATATTGACGCTGGGAACATTTTGGATGATGAACCAGTAGATTTGGCTGAGTTTGTCTCTTCAAATCATCATCCCGAGTCTTTAACTGTTTTTCCCGAACTTCATATGCGTCTTGATATTAATGATAAAGGCATGGATGAGATAAATTTTGAGGAGAATATTGAGGATAGTGTTGAGGATGAACCAGTTTTAATTGATGAGTCGGATTTTCCAATTCATCCTGTTCCTTTCATTGACTGTGTACACCCTCCCGAAACCTTAACCGATACCCTTCCTCAACCACTTCCCTCCATCCTTTCCATCGTTCCGACCTTGCAAGAACCCGTATCACTTACATTTCATATGTCTGGTTTACCAAGTTCGGCGTACCCATGGTTTCTCACGAATCTTGAGGGATTTGACCCCATTTCTCGACGGGTAAATATATTAGCACAATCGCTTTTTACACATCGCTCATCACAAATTGTGCTAATCTATTCACTCCATTTGCACCCTCAAGTTCGTATTCCACTTCTTTCTCCCTTCCGCCATTCTTCTTCTCATATACCGAGACCGTATCCCGCTTCTATCTCCATACGGTCTCGCGTATTCTCCATTTCTTACCTCTTCACCTTCTTCCACCAGCCACTGCTTTATAGCGATAAAATCTTTGAATGGTTGGTGTTAACTTTTGGCCTGTGTAAATCCTTGTATAGCTTGATACTGTTTTCTTTCCCCCCTAAATCCTGAATTTCAACGCTTAACAGTGGAAACACTGTTTTACTTAAGTTTGGGGGGGACACTTTTTTGTATATATTTTTGTTTTCCTTTTTGTTTTGTATATAATTTGTTTTTGGGGGAGCGCCGACAATTTTGACCCTCTTGGTATAGCCTGACAGTGAGGGCACTGTCAAGTTTAAGTTTGGGGGTGTGCTCGGTAAGCTTTCTTCCTTCGCATTCATATTTATATTTTGCATCTGCATATTAAATCCATAAAATCCATAAAAATCTGAAAATTTTCTAAAAATATAAAAACTTTTTGTCAAGTTAGCTTGTGGAAGAACTCTGATTCAACATTCGACGGTTTTTGTTTGAAAAAATAGGAATAACTAGATCTTATGTTTGGATTTTGAAAACCTGAAAGATAACTCTCCTTTGAAGTTAACTATAGCTGATATACGTCTTTACATCACACTACACGTGTCGTGAATTTTTGGAATTAGATGACAAGTCTTTCATGTTTAAACTTTTAAACAGATAAATGATTTTCTGAGGATCAAATAGGTTTGTTCTGAAATAAGTAATGTCAAGAATAGTTTATGAAGTAAAGCGAATATGAAGGAATGTTATTGATGCCGTAATTGGAGCTAAGTCTGAAAAATAACCCATCGGAAACTTGATTGGAATGATTACACACCAAACCCACTAAACACATCTTTTATCCAAAAAAATAATTGAACTACCGGTTATATCTCCGTTCGTATTGAATCATCTGATTTTCACGTCAAACTGTCTTTTGTTTTTGGACCTAGGTAACTTGAGTAATTAAGTCCGCTGGGGTGTTTCTACACCTAATGCCTTAAAACCAACTGGTTTGGGTGCATTGGCCCAAAGCTCGCTAAGAAGCCTAGAAAGTCCAATTTAAAACAAAGTCAAGCAAGTGTTCTCTCCGAGTTAAAATTCCTAACGGTTCTTTGTGTGAGAATAATCTTGATAAAAGACAGGCTTTTATAAAAAAAATTTTAACGGAGATATGAAGGTTTTATTCTATGATAAAGACTATTGCACGATCACAGAGGTGTGTATGAAATGAAAACAAGAAAAAGGTGGAGTGAAAAATACGACTTAGTTTCCTGTTAAGGAAGATAGAAATTCTGAAGTTGAAACCTTACTGGAAAACGAAACTTGAAAAATGCTTAACTCTTTATAAAACTTATGTGATCCTTTTAAAATTGTTATCTGGGCTTTATTGTGCGACATGATGACTTTAATCGATCCTTCTGGAACTTAACGACACTATTTGCACTACACGTAAAGACATATAAAATCTGTAGTTAAATAAGAAGCGAGGTGTGAAAAATAAAGGTTCGATGGTCTAGACTTAGGATTATAGAATTGTTATTTTCTAAAACAAAACTTTAGGGTTTGAATCTTAGTCATTTTACAAACTAGCTTGACGGGATTTTGTGGGTGTAATCCGCTGAAAACCCTCAGGAGACAACACTCCTCCTACTAGGGACACCTAGAGGTTTAACGGCTTGTTGCACGCGCTCAGTGCAATCGCGTTCCCTGCGAAAGTGCGGTTATCATTATATTTTTATGAATAATTGGTTTTGCTCGGGACGAGCAAAAGTTAAGTTTGGGGGTATTTGTTCATACCAGAATACTGCATTTCATACCGCCCATTCTTACGCTCGTGTGTTTATAGGTAGGTGCTTTTGATCAGTGTTTGCTACATATTTGCAGAATACAGATTCTCAGCTCTGAACAGTGAATATCATGGAAAAGTACGACAAATTCCGGATTACTGCTAACAACTGATAAAACACGGTCTCCGCTCTCTATCCGTGTGTTACCACATGCCAATTTAATGGACAAAATGGCAAATCAATTGTCATGTCATGCACAAAGCTCTAGGTCGACACAAGATCCGAGAAATCTACGCGGAGCTCGAGGAAATCATGGCAAAAGATCCACATCACATCACCTCTTTGTTGTGCTGAAATTCTGGGAAGTATTGTGAAGAGTTTCTGTGAAAAGAACCATACCACACTGAAGGGAACAGTAAAACAGGAAACCTCACAAAAGCCCAGAGCCCAACTCACCAAGGGAGCCGCGTTTCCGCGGCCAATAGGGGGTATTAGCCGCGGAAACGCGGCCGTACGGAGGCTTCAGAAAGTTGTTTTTCTGGGGCATTTTGGGTACTTCCCATGTGCTCTGGTGGTTGCCCTAGATTTCCATTCTCCAGCCTATAAATACAGCAGAACTGAGCCAAGCCAAGGGTCATTCTTTTGTTCCTCTTTCTTTTGTAGTTTTAGTTCTTTTTCTTCTTTTTCTTCATTCTTTTTCCATGAAAATTGTAGTGAGAGCTTTTTGAGTGGGAGATTAATGAAGATGAGGGTTTTGTATCATTCTCTTGTGTTTCTTCTTCCCCTTAAGATTCTTGCTTTCTCTTGATCATTCAACCTCTTGATTGAGCTTGAATGGTTAAGGGTTAGTTATTGATCTCAAGGGTCGTATTCTTTCATGGAATTAGCACTTCATTTCACATGCGTTCTCTACCCTTCCCTTGATCTTGCAACCTCTTCATTGAGCTTGCAAGTTTAAGGGTTGGCTATTGATCACATGCTTGTCTTGAGTCCTAGTTTCGTGTTCTTTTTATCGCTTTTTATTACTTGCAATTTATTTCCATGCACTTTAATTACTTGCAATTTATATTCATGCACTTAATTACTTGTATTCTTTTCTTTGTTCTTTTCTTTTTGTTCTCTTTTGTTCATTTTGTGAATGTTGTAATTATTGTTGTTGTTAAGAATCCATATGATATTGTAAGTTAACATTTCTTTGCTCTTTTCCTTTTCCCGTTATTTTCCATTGAACTCCGCCCAAACCATACGCAAGCGCTCCGTTAGGCACCCTACCCTGACAAGGTAACGGTGATTCCTAACCGCGACCGGTTGCGTTCGGTTTGGCCGGAGGCGAAAACAAGAGACAAGAACGGAAGGACAAGGGTAAATAAGCCGGATTCCACGAATACCGCGCTTAAATCCCCTAATCCACGTTGTTGCCGATTGCTCGATCTTCAATTGGTCAAGACTCGGCTCAAAGGTTTTGAGTACGGATTTCTTTAGCTTACAATCTCGTATTTTCTTCTTAACAACTTTATACTTGCAAATAAACACATAGGTTAGATCAAACAAACATACAGATTCTTTATTGACTCGTCTAAGACAAGAAGGTAAGATACCACCATCTCCCTGTGGACCGACCCGTGCTCAACCGGCTAGCTGCAAAGCGACACCGTCCTGATCGCGGTTACACTTTAATTCTTTGAACATCCGACACGCCAAAAGCGTGCGATCAAAATCCTATACCCCTACGGGTGCGGCAAGTTACCCGCCAAAACCTGAAGCGTGGTAGCCCCCTTCAACAAAGTGAATGGACCGTCCAGCACTTCACGGAATCTGGTAACTTGAGCACCCCTCCTTGGGTCAACCTATACCCTCTACGAGTGAGGCGAATAGCCCGCCAATTCTAGAGTAAAGCCCCCTCCGTCTCAAAGGCATGAGATGCGGGCTCGTTGCCCTCTAGAACCCGGCTATCTGTGCACCACACCGCGGGGTAATCCTAGTACAGAAAGTAAAATATATACAACGGGTACATCGACCTCAGCCCGGTCGTGCCCCAAAAGAATAATATACAAACAAGAAGTGACGGCAGTCTACATGTCGGGCGCTCACCCCGCATATCAAATATACAAATACAACCAAACTGTACTACCATTGCATCCAGGCTATCCACCACGACAAATCCGCAACATCGCAACATAACACAGAACATCAACGTAAATGTCACGTTCGTAAATCCGTCTAAAAGAACTATAGCGATTAGACAAGATTTACCGCTCAAATGACATTCACGGTCACAGATATAAAGTAAGCACTGTGAACTAACATATTTAAAATTTTCGATCGACAAAATTTCCCGAAGTGGGCCCCAAGCACAAATCCAGCACTCAAAATAACCTGGGCCAAAACTAAAAATACCAGAAACCCCATTTCCAAGTCAGAGACCACAGTAGAAAAATTGGTGCACTGAAGCTACAGTAGTGCGGCGGAACCGCGGCCAAAACGTGGTTAATGCCGCGGTTCCGCGGCGCTATGGTGGAGTCACACTTCCAAATTTCTACAGTGGTCTTAGAAAAGCTTGCCTGAGTTTCTGACGTACCCAAAATAGTTTTTAGACCACAAAAAAAATTCGACAGAAACTTCATGAAATGGAATCGCGGTTTCGGAAATTTCGTTCGATCGATGTTTTAAACACGTTAGAGCAAACTAGTAAAGGTTAATGGCGTGGCTCTGATACCATGTAAGTCTACGGTAGCGCCCCGTCCGTCTATCCGAGGCCAAAATGCGGAAACGAAAACTTTTTCAAAACTTGAAACCGGCGCTATCACGGACTTTAATCCCGGATCGAACCATTAATCTATAACTAGCAAACTAGAGAAGGGTTAGAAAGGCTATACCGATCGATCCGTGTCCTTCGGTCTTTGGCCACCAACCCAAGCTCCTCGCGGCATCTTCGATCTCTGGTCTCTTCATCGGAAAGGGCACCACATCTTCGAGTCTTTTTACGGGCTCCCGCTTCGTCCGAAGCAAATTGGACACGAAGTTTGCTAGCCGACGTGTCCAAGGCGATGTAGAGAATGTGTGTGATCACTTTGTCTCAAGCATCCATTGATTCTCAACACATGAGAGTGTATGGATGGTGGTTGAAAATGATGCCATTAATGGAGATAGTGAGCTCAAGAAAGAAGGAGGAAGAAGAAGATCTTTTTTTTTTCTTGTTGCAATGATAAAGTGAGAGTGAGATCAACTAATAAAAGAGCTAACCTCTCATATGGCTGCCCTTCTCTCTCTTCTTATCATTTCAACTCACAAATCAATCAAATAATGTGACACATGCACAAAGAAAGAGACCATGAGTCATCACTTGTGCATGTGTCATAATTAATGCTCCTAATCATGACTTTGAGCTCATTATTTCCATTTGTAAACATTAACCCAAATGTTTACAACAATAAAAAGATACGGCAACATCTAAAGTAAACTCGTGACGGATCACAAGGATACCCCTCACCTGTATATACATACCTGCATCCGCATTCCGACTGAATGCGAATGCGATGAGACTAAAGTAATCCAACAAATCTAATACTATGATCCGGCTTAAACCAAAGCCACTAGTATGATCCATCCGATCATGATCCATGCACTACTGCACGTATATGATCGAACCCTGCTATATATCATACGGCCTCTACAACGTTTCGCCCGAAACTTGAGAACTGTCTGTGGGGGACTCTAAACACTCGTCAATACTTTGGCAGTGGATTTAACCACTAGCACGTTAGTGGTACTAGCTGTACGTAACGGGCTACCAGGTATTGGCCAAAAGGGAGGTCGATCAGCGAACTCATCCTGACACCCTACTGAGCCTGTCAGTGACAATATCCGTACAGTCCAGTCCGTTCGTCTATGAGCATCGCATGTCGGGCCTGGGGGGTTGGTAAAAGTCAGACCCCCAAAAGCGGTACAAGTCGTGTCGGAGTGTAGCCCAGAACAACCTGAGATACTACTGGAATACCTACCAGTAAATCTCCTGCCTTGGCCAAGGAGTTCATATAATGGCTCTCCTAGACACCGGGTGAGACGAAACCCCTGCCGATCCGCTTACTGCCTCCATGTGGCTCGGGACTGTACCCAACTAAAACCTGTTTGCACGACTCCTTTGAGCCATGGTAGGGTAGTAATCAAAGCACAGTGCGAACTCACACGAGACAAATGACGATCTCAGGTCGATGAACTAACCTGTACACATGTCACCAGGAAACTGCTATCTGACGTCAGGTATAATACCAACTAGCATGTTTTCGGCGAGTCCTGTCCGGTGTACTCATAACCCAATGAGCACCTGTATACATCTTAGGTGAACCAACTGACACCAATGGCTTGTGAGACCGGCCACCGCCCCTCGTCGGGGTCTCGACTGTATACACTAGTCTACTTTGGAGTATCGATGCCCTGTCTCGAAACTCCCTCGACTAGGGACCTTTTAAGGATGTGCTTATAGATCCCAGCTCCCACGTATATGATCGCCATCATATTGCTGGCCTTCAAGCAAGAATCCTATGGGCTCTATCAACGTGCAACAGTGACCTGTAATGTCACCTAAAGCATGTAGACGATGATAAAGATAAACCAGATAGCATACTATCATCTTGAGTAAGACCGTCCTACCGGTTTAGGTCATCCCTCAATCATTGCAATCACGTGCCTGTGATCCAATAATTGACTTTGAGGGAACTATATGCAACAAATTTGACCTGAAGACGTTGGGAATTTAGCTATTGCACTTATGAAATGCATCATACATACCTGCTTACATGTAGATACACATATCTCGGTATAGTTACATGTACACTTCATATGATGCTGCACTTGATTTCGGAGGAAATGGGAACCACATTATATATTTTAAAACTGGATTCATTTAAAAGAGTGGTTTTCCCTTAATATGCTCATATTGCTGTTTTATGTTGCATATATCAGTTTTCATGGATTTATGCATTGAGATATGGATTTCATGTGATTTATGGATTTGAGATCCGCGGGGATATTTCAAGAAATGTCCATTTGTATTGAAAACCCGGTTTTTCTTGATATGATATTTCAGTGCGTCCAGCATGAGATTTCTCGGTTCTGAGATTTGTATGTGATACCCGATTCGAGGAGCAGGGGGTACTGTCTACGGGTAGATGGTGTACCCGGTATGGTACCCTGAGGCGAGAGGTGATTTCGTGGTATAGACGATAAGACTGGCAGAGGGACCACTACCTACCGATGATTGTATAGAGCTCGGCAGATATCTGGAGGATACCGACCGGAGTTGTGATATGGATATGGGCCGATTTGTACTATCGGAGTGTTAGTTACGTATATGCCCTAGAGGCCATTGTTGTACATATGATGTATATTATGATGGATGCTTGGATATATATAGAGAGGACTTTCTTGCTCGTCATGATAGTATGCTATTTGGTTTCACTTTATCTTAACATGTTGACTTGTCTTGGATTACTGTTTTTCTCTCACATGTTGATAAAGCCCTTAGGATCTATACTCGACTACTGGGACTATGATGAGATCATACTAGTGGGGCCATGGTAGTCGATGAGTACATCCTATAACTGTTCCTAGTCGAGGGTATATCGAGACAGGGCATCGATACACCAGAGTAGACTAGCCTATACGCATCTTGACCCATATGATGGGCGATGGATGATCCCATATCCATCGGTGTTTGACATTAGAGATGGTGTACGGGTGCTCAGTGGAGACTGGGTATATTGGACGGACTCGCCGAGAACTCCCAGATGGTGTTATACCACACGTCAGATGGCAGTTCTCCAGTGACACTGGTACAGGGTAGTCTGTAGACCCGAGATCGTCATAGAGTCTTGTGTGATTCCCACTGTGCTTTGATTTCCACCTTACCACGTCCAAGAGGGCATGAAAAACGGTGGCTTTTGGGTACAGTCCCGAATCACATGGAGGCAATGAGCGATAGGAGGGGATTCGTCTCTCCCGGTATAGGGAGTTGATGTTGTGCTGTGTTCGATTGGCTATAATTGGAAGTCCCTGGCCAGGGATGATATAGAGATTTACTGGTAAGTGTTACCAGTAGTTTCTCGACCCGTTATGAGCCACACATCGACACGACTTATCGGTTACTGGGGTCTGACGTTTACCACCCCTAGACTTGATATGCGACATATCAAACGAACAGACCGGATTGTACGGGAGTGTTACTGATTGGATTCACAGGAGAACGCACATGCTTGCTTGTTGATCTTTTGATCGCTCAATACCTGGGTGGCTGTTATGTTTAGCTGACCGCTTGCAGCTTGTGGGTGTTTGATATGATCATCACCTGCTACCGGCGTATTGACGATTCTTTAGAGTCCTACACAGAGGTTTCTTGGCTCAGGCAAAATGGAGTAGAGGCACATATGTGATATGTGCAGGACCGAGGATAATGCGATATGAGATACCGTATTATATTCTCGCGATATTTAGATATGAACCGGGACATCGGATCAAGAGTTGATTCGATGAATCGGTACATGATATATTAGTCGGTTATATTTGATATAGCCGGATTGTCGGATCAAGTGTTGATTCGATGATTTAATGTATAATAATATATATGATATATTGTATTACATTATCTAATATTGGCTCGCTTTATTATTTCATTTTCTCACCGGATGATATATTGATATATATGCGATATATGTTAATTGTATTATTTTCTTTTGTTGCAAATATATAATATATATGTGATATATATTATTGTGACATGATATGATTAATAATGGAACATGTTTAGTGAAGATTAAATAAGGTTAGGGTTTGATTAGGGTTAGCTCCTTCTTGCACCTTCTAGAAGGAATTTCTTTTGTCTTGGTTAAGATATTATGGTTGATATTTATCAATGACTCATTTCTAACCAAACCAAACCCTAAGTCTAGTTTATTCTCTACAAGGGTTATCCTTGTCATAACTAAACTATGGTTACATTATTAATTCATATATACATTTCATTATTCATGACAAAAGGAATTATCTCATTATTCATCTTCTTCCTCTCTCTTTAGCTTTGAGAAAGCTTTCTAGAAATTCCTTTTGTGATGATTTCATGTGAGATTATGATATAAAAAGAAAGCATAAATACTACTCCATCATCCTCATCTAATCTAGCCTATTAGATTAGGGTGCTCACCTCATTAGAGTGAGAGAGTTTGGGTTATAGCAACTTCGACGTAGATCATCGGAGAAACGGAACACTACAAGCTAGCATGGATCGTTCGAGTCGTGGAGCCTCTCTTGAGTCCTGGAGATCATGGATCGCGGCGAAGGGACTTCTACTCGGAGCTTATGAAGCGAAGGAGCGGACTACAAAGGTTGTAATCCCTCACTTTTAGTTGTAAAGATGTTTACTTGCATGTTAAACCCTAATAATCTAGCAAAGATCCCGGCTTTGGGCTGTTCGGCACGTCTAAATTTTTATTCGGGCATGTTTGATGCCTTTTGAACCTTCACAAGAGTGCCTAAGAACCCTACAGTGGTATCAGAGACTAGCTAGAGCATTAGGCGACGTGTATACGAAGTTAAAACTCCGAACGAACCCCGATACGACGAAACGAACCCCTCTCTGTACATTTTTTAAAAACTGTGATTTTTCTGTATTAAAAATACCTTAAAAAAATCAGCATGGAATTATAAGAATTACCATGAAATACGGGCCCACAATTCCACTAAGTCACCGTAGAACCGCGGCGGGAACCTGCTTCCCGCGGCGGTTCCGCGGCCGAACTTTAGGATTGTGACACGTGGTTTCATGGTAATATTCGTAGGTGCTTGTTGATACTTCTGGGTATTTTTAAAGTGACTCAATTGTTGAGTAATCTAGGGTTTATTTTGTAATCAAAGATTCGATCGGAAAATTTAAATTCGTTTTTATTTCTGGATATTTAGAAACTGTTAAAATGTTCGAGCGGATATCATTAACTCACTTTTTCCCGGCACGAAAAACTTTCAAGTGTTGAATTTTTATCGGGTTTAAATCATTCGGAAAAATGTGCAAGTAACGCGGTGGACCCGCTAGAAGACAACAAACCTTAACTCGATAATGTGACCGTCTTGAACTGCCTCTAAACCTTAGGGTTTGGGGCAGTACGGCGTGCCACATGTGAGGCGTTGGCTTGACCCTTCTACGGCTGGATCATCGGTACTGTGACATATTCTAGGATTATTTGAACTCCGCTCAAGTGTTGATCTATTTAGGAAATTTTGGGTATTTGATTATCTGTTCGGAAAGTTTAATACTGTCTATTTATCTGGAATGTAATACAATATGTGGAATTCATAAAGTTAGGCATGAAATGCGAAGTATGTGATATTTCGGATTTACGATGTCTAAAGTGATTGTGGATTCCAAATATTGTAGTTTTACAATTTCTTTTCTGTGACCGTAAGTGTAGTATGTAGTTGTATTGCCGGTTTTCGTTGCTATACATCAACGACGATCGGTGTATGCATACTTACTTACGTTGATGATATGTGATATTATGTGTTGTTGTGATATGTTATATTGGATCGTCGTGTTCTGAATAGCCGGGGTTTTTATGTGAGATGAGGGTTTTTATTTTCATTCATGTAAAATTCATTTGTATGTAATATTCTTTTATTTGGGGCACTTCCGGGATGAGGTTGATGTCACCAGTGTATATTATTTACTTTTCCGCGTTAGGTAGACCCAAGGAGGGGAGCACAAGTAACCGGGTTTTAGGGTCCAGTGGGAGGCCATCTCGAGGAGTCGAGACCGGGTCTCCTAACCCTAGAATTGGCAGTGTTACTTTCCGCTCTTGTAGGGGTCTAGGGATGTGGGTTTGGCAATTCATCGCGACCGTGGAATCCGTGTTTTATACAGGCTCGTATTGAAAACACGGACATTCTAGTATATCCAACATTTCATATATGTTCTTCTGCTGCAATGTTCTGTGATGAGATCATATTACTGCCTGAGACGAATGCTTATACTATATATATATATATATATATATATATATATATATATATGCTGATATATAAATATTACTGCTTTCGTTTCTTCTGTGATGCTCAGGAAGCATAAGCTGATGGGATTTATTAATGAGATTAATAAAAAGAAAAGAAACCTAAAGATGTTGTAGAATCAAAACTTTATAAAAAAGGGTAGCTACAGTTTTGCTTTGCACAGAGGTATATATGATATACCCTGCACCTTATTCGATGAGGAAAGAGCCGAGATCCCTTCACCGGGAGTGACCTCTTTAACGGAACTGGCAGATGCTACAAACTCGCGGTTTAGTTTTTGACAGCTTATATAGTTCTTGCTTTGCACAGCGGTATATATGATATATCCTGCACCTTATTCGATGGGGAAAGAGCCGAGATCCCTTCACCGGGAGTGACCTCTTTAGCGAAACTAGAAAAGCCTCAAAAACACTCCTTTTTCAAAATCCACATGATTCTACGACGATATCAAGTTCATTACGCTCAAGGTTTTCTGAAAAACCTGGCGTAGCCCTCCGTCATTTCAGATAAGTCCTAATTAGTATTCGTGCTACGTTTTTTGACCTCCGTCAAGGCGTAATGTACGGTAGCTGATTAGTATTTATCTGCTTATGCATATAATGCAGATTGGATTAGGATAGTCGTACGGCCTTGTTGACCTCCGTTAATGGTTGTATGGGTGGGTTTAATTCAATCAGGAAATGACGGGTTGGACTTGACTAGTAGCCTATGGTTTGTTGACCTCCGTCAAGGTCATAGGACGCTAGGGGCAAAATATTATCGGGAATTTCAAGTGTTGAAATTTGCAATGAGATTGCATACCTCCTATGAGATAGTTGGATCCCGATACCCACTGCGAGTAAGAGTTACTCCTGGGAGAGTTTTACACAGGACAATTAGCCGATCAAGTAGGTGTCTAGAAAAGTGTTAACGAGGTTACGCCTCCGGGAAAATGAGGTTTACTTTAATTAGGTCCCTACGAAAGCACGGGGAACCTCCCTCAAAGTACCAACACTGATCTGGCTGAACGATTGACGAAATTGTAGGGTGTAATTAATCCCGGCTAATCTTACCTTTTAGGGTTTGAAGGTAGATTTGATAAAAACAGTGGGAGACATCCTGATTAGATAAGATAATAACCAATCTAATCTTGCAAGAGCATACGCTAAAGTGTTTTCTTCCCTCTCTCTCCAGGTAGCGACCATGTCAGGCCATAATCAAGATAATAATATGGATGTATTGACTGAACCCGATTATTATAGTGAGCAAGGGAACGTTGGACCCGTTTTTTCTTATAAGAGTTACAAGACTGAACAGAAAACAGGAGGATATCTGGATTCTCTAGCCGCCCAAAAGAACATGCATACTGATGCATCTTCTTCGGGTGTGTTAGTTATTGAGAATTGTTTCTCAGTTCACCCTACATCCTGGGTATTAGATACCGGATCAGGATCCCACATATGTAAATTGTTACATGGGCTACGTAAAGGTAGAGAACTGGGAAAAGGTGATCATTCCATTCAAGTAGGGAATGGGGCAAATATTGCAGCCAAAGCAGTTGGCGAATATCATCCAGTATTACCAAGTGGTAATACATTGATTCTGAATGAGTGCTATTATATACCGAACATGATGTGCAACATTATATCAGTTTCTTTATTAAGTGAAGAAGGATATAATTTTGTAATACAGGATAATGTTATGAACATATTCCTAAATCAAAAGTTGATTGCATCAGGCTCGTTACATAATGGTATATTCATTCTCAATCAAAATACAGTCCTTAATATACAAAACATACACAGGAGGAAAAGTTCAGAAATAAACGAATCCTTCTTGTGGCATTGTAGACTTGGTCATATCAATGCGACACGACTGGCTAAGTTACATAAGGATAAATATTTGAACCCGTTCGAATTATCATCTTATGATACTTGCCATTCATGTCTCAAAGGTAAAATGACCAAAGCTCCGTTTAGTGGACATAGAGAAAGAGTTACAGAACTCTTAGGGCTAGTACATAATGATGTATGCGGTCTCATGTCTACGCATGCCAGGAACGGTTCTTCCTACTTCATTACATTCACTGACGATCTCTCAAGATTCGGACATGTGTTCCTGATGAAACACAAGTCTGAAGCTTTTGAGAAATTCAGAGAATATAAGCACGAAGTAGAGAACCAAACAGGAAAAAGTATTAAGATCCTTCGATCTGATCGAGGAGGAGAATACTTAAGCATTGATTTTTTGGATTATCTAAAAGAGAATGGGATTCTCTCTCAGCTTACTCCTCCTTATACACCACAGCACAACGGTGTATCGGAGCGGTGGAATCGCACCCTATTAGATATGGTACGCTCTATGATGAGTAATGCTGAGTTGCCTATTTCCTTCTGGGGGTATGCGCTTGAGACAGCGGCATACATACTGAATAAAGTTCCTACCAAATCTGTGCCCACCACTTCATATGAGATATGGGAAGGGAAGAGACCATATCTTAATTTTATTAAGATATAGGGTTGCCCGGCCTATGTCAAAAGACAAAAATCGGACAAACTCGAGGCAAGGTCTGTTTTATATAAGTTCATTGGATATCCCAAGCATTCGCGATGGTATATTTTCTACCACAGTGAGGAACAAAGGGTGTTTGTTGCTCAACATGCCACCTTTTTAGAAAAGGAATTTCTTGCAAAAGAGATTAGTGGCTCTGAGGTAGAACTGGAAGAAGTTCCTACAGAACAAACTACGACAGAAGATTTAGTGGAACCAGAGGATTCAGTAGTACCCGACGAACCCCAGCCTCTCCGCCGATCTAGTAGGGTTTCTCATCCACCTGAGAGATACTACGGTTTTCTCATTGATGGTGGAAGCGAAGATTGCATCATGGAAGATGATGACCCGATTAGTTTCGAGCAGGCCATCACGAGTAGTGACTCTGTGAAATGGATGGATGCAATGCGATCTGAGATGGAATCCATGTACACCAACAAAGTATGGACTTTGGAAAATGCTCCTGAAGGGGTAAAACCTATTGAGAGCAAGAGGATCTTTAAAAGGAAATTTGGTGTAGATGGAAAAGTTGAGACTTTCAAAGCTAGACTTGGAGCAAAGGGTTTTCGTCAACGACCAGGTATGGATTATGACGAAACTTTTTCTCCAGTGGCTATGCTTAAGTCCATCCGGATCTTACTTACCATTGCTGCATACCATGACTACGAAATCTGGAAAATGGATGTTAAGACCGCCTTTCTAAACGGTGATTTAGAAGAGTGCGTGTACATAACTCAGCCAGAGGGCTTCGTAGATAGTAGGAGCAGCGGAAAGGTGTGCAAGCTACTTAAATCCATTTATGGGTTAAAGCAAGCATCGCGGAGTTGGAACATCTGTTTTGATGTTGTAGTCAAAGAGTTTGACTTCATCAAAAATATAGATGAACCTTGTATCTATAAGAAAGTAGCAGAGGGTAAGGTTGTCTTCCTCGTATTGTACGTGGATGACATACTCTTGATAGGAAATGATATTCCTATGCTGCAATCAGTCAAGCTCTTCTTATCACAGAGATTCTCAATGAAAGATCTAGGTGATGCCTCCTGCATATTAGGAATCATGATCTATAGAGATAGATCTAAACGGATACTGGGATTGTCCTAATCCAGGTACATTGACACCATACTAAAGAGGTTTAGTATGGAAGAATCCAAGCATGGGAACCAACCCACGATCTCTGGACTCACTCTCTCCAAAGAGATGTCTCCCAAGACTGATTTGGAGAGAGCTCGCATGCAAGGGATACCCTATGCATCGGCAGTAGGCTTTATCATGTATGCGATGCTATATACCAGACCAGATGTAGCATACTCACTAAGTGTAGTGAGTCGGTATCAAGCAGATCCTGGAGAGAATCACTGGACAGCTGTGAAGAACATTCTCAAGTACATGCGAAGGACTAAGGAGATGTTCTTGGTGTATGGTAACGGAGAACTCCAGGTGGAGTCCTTTACCGATTCCAGCTTCCAAAGTGATAAGGACGACTCTAAGTCGCACTCGGGATTTGTCTTTACCCTCAATGGAGGGGCGGTATGTTGGAAGAGTTCCAAACAGGATACCGTTGCAGACTCGACGATGGAGGCTGAATACATCGATGCCAACGATGCTGCCAAAGAGGCTGACTGGATAATGAAGTTCATTAGTGAACTTGATGTGGTTCCATCCATTGAGCATCCAATACCTCTATATTGCGATAACAATGGAGCTGTGGCTTTGGCCAAGGAACCCAGGTCCCATCAGAAATCCAGACATATTCTGAGGCGGTATCACCTGATCAGGGAGATAGTTGATCGCCGGGAGATCGAGGTCAGGAGAGTAGATACGAAGGACAACACTGCAGATCCACTCACGAAGGCTATTCCCCAGATACAGTTTGAGAGATTATTCGGGATGCTAGGCATGAGATACTACAGCAGCTGGCCTTAGTGCAAGTGGGAGATTGTTAGTTATATATATGCCCTAGAGGCCATTGTTGTACATATGATGTATATTATGATGGATGCTTGGATATATATAGAGAGGACTTTCTTGCTCGTCATGATAGTATGCTATTTGGTTTCACTTTATCTTAACATGTTGACTTGTATTGGTTTACTGTTTTTCTCTCACATGTTGATAAAGCCTTTAGGATCTGTACTCGACTACTGGGACTATGATGAGATCATACAAGTGGGGCGACGGTAGTCGATGAGTACATCCTATAACTGTTCCTAGTCGAGGGTATATCGAGACAGGGCATCGATACACCAGAGTAGACTAGCGTATACGCATCTTGACCCATATGATGGGCGATGGATGATCCCATATCCATCGGTGTTTGACATCAGAGATGGTGTACGGGTGCTCAGTGGAGACTGGGTACACTGGAAGGACTCACCGAGAACTCTCAGATGGTGATATACCACACGTCAGATGGCAGTTCTCCGGTGACACTGGTACAGGGTAGTCTGTAGACCCGAGATCGTCATAGAGTCTTGTGTGATTCCCACTGTGCTTTGATTTCCACCTTACCACGTCCAAGAGGGCGTGCAAAATGGTGGCTTTTGGGTACAGTCCCGAATCACATGGCGGCAATGAGCGATAGGAGGGGATTCGTCTCTCCCGGTATAGGGAGTTGATGTTATGCTGTGTTCGATTGGCAATAACTGGAAGTCCCTGGCCAGGGCTGATATAGAGATTTACTGGTATGTGTTACCAGTAGTTTCTCGACTCGTTATGAGCCACACATCGACACGACTTATCGGTTACTGGGGTCTGACGTTTACCACCCCTAGACTTGATATGCGACATATCAGACGAACAGGCCGGACTGTACGGGAGTGTTACTGATTGGATTCACAGGAGAACGCACAGGCTAGCTTGTTGATCTTCTGATTGCTCAATACCTGGGTGGCTGTTACGTTTAGCTGACCGCTTGCAGCTTGTGGGTGTTTGATATGATCATCACCTGCTACCGGCGTATTGACGATTCTTTAGAGTCCTACACAGAGGTTTCTTGGCTCAGGCAAAACGGAGTAGAGGCACATATGTGATATGTGCAGGACCGAGGATAATGCGATATGAGATACCGTATTATATTCTCGCGATATTTAGATATGAACCGGGACATCGGATCAAGTGTTGATTCGATGAATCGGTACATGATATATTAGTCGGTTATATTCGATATAGCCGGATTGTCGGATCAAGTGTTGATTCAATGATTTAATGTATAATAATATATATGATATATTGTATTATATTATCTAATATTGGCTCGCTTTATTATTTCATTTTCTCACCTGATGATATATTGATATATATGCGATATATGTTAATTGTATCATTTTCTTTTGTTGCAAATATATAATATATATGTGATATATATTATTGTGACATGATATGATTAATAATGGAACATGTTTAGTGAAGATTAAACAAGGTTAGGATTTGATTAGGGTTAGCTCCTTCTTGCACCTTCTAGAAGGAATTTCTTTTGTCTTGGTTAAGATATTATGGTTGATATTTATCCACGACTCATTTCTAACCTAACCAAACCCTAGCTCTAGTTTATTCTCTAGAAGGGTTATCCTTATCATAAGTAAACTATGGTTACATTATTAATTCATATATACATTTCATTATTCATGACAAAAGGAATTATCTCATTATTCATCTTCTTCCTCTCTCTTTAGCTTTGAGAAAGCTTACTAGAAATTCCTTTTGTGATGATTTCATGTGAGATTATGATATAAAAAGAAAGCATAAATACTAATCCATCATCCTCATCTAATCTAGCCCATTAGATTAGGGTGTTCACCTCATTAGAGTGAGAGAGCTTGAGTTATAGCAACTTCGACGTAGATTATCGGAGAAACGGAACACTACAAGCTAGCATGGATCGTTCGAGTCGTGGAGCCTCTCTTGAGTCCGGGAGATCATGGATCGCGGCGAAGGGACTTCTACTCGGAGCTTATGAAGCGAAGGAGCGGACTACAAAGGTTGTAATCCCTCACTTTTAGTTGTAAAGATATTTACTTGCATGTGAAACCCTAATAATCTAGCAAAGATCCCGGCTTTGGGTTGTTCGGCACGTCTAAATTTTTATTCGGGCATGTTTGATGCCTTTTGAACCTTCACAAGAGTGCCTAGGAACCCAACACGGAGCCGGCTGGCCGATCCGGGTAGACGGAGCCCATGGTATAGGGATTTACGTGTCGATGCTGGACATAAGTATTTCATGATGTTTGGTTTCCATGAGATATACGGATATGAGGGCCGGTATTGGTGACGGCGCCTGATGATTTTGCTTGAGGTTTTCTTATATCATCCCACACTCAGGATTATTTTGATATGCATTGCTTCATGTAGTTGTAGTACCCTGATTATGTACCTTTACATGATTGTTGCATATCCATATTGCCATACTTATGTTATCAGATTACATGTGATAGATTATCGTTGTTAGTGCATACTTGCGATTACTGTATGATGTTATTTTCTATTCACGAGTTGGCAACTCACCCCCGTTGTGCCACAGTGTTTTGCAAGACTTACCCTCAGAGTAGTTCCGGCAGGGCGCCTTATTATCTCTACTTTTGCGGATACCGCTGCGGTTGGCTGTGAGGCCCTTTGCTTAGGTGGGTTACGGTTATCCGATGATGTACATTGTATATCTTTTTTATCTAGTACTCTCCATCTACCACTTCATGTATTTGACTTAGAGACGAGTTGTGAGGATCGATATTGTATTATTTGGTGACTTTGGGTGCCGTGCTCGTGGGAGCCGGCCTTTTTATAAAGTTTTACTTCCTTGTGCTGTTTCATTTATATTTCTTCCCTACGGCGTCGTGTATGTATGTGTATATATATATATATATATATATATATATATATATATATGTTGTGGTGGTTGCTCCACCGTTCGGCGTGATTTGCTCTCGTTTGGGATGCTTTATTTATATTCTATGTTGTACCGTTTTCGGGGCTAGTTTTTACAAAGTTGGTGCTGCCGAAATTTTTATGAATGTAAACTTAAGTTTAAAGATTTTTACTTGAGATTTTTTAGAGGTTTTTACTATGTTTCTACACATCCCTTTTTGGGGTGGTTTAGATTTCTAGGTTTCGGCTTACTTAAATTGCGGGAGCCTGTTGACGTCATGTGATTTGGGTGCCGGTCACCTGCCTAAATTGGGTCGTGACAGAAAGCACAAATAATATATATCACATATATATTAAGTGTGCACATGTGAGAAAAGAAATGTATAAGTGAGCAAATATTAATTAATGTAAATTAGCATATCAAATATACAATTATACATTAAATTATTAAATCAACACTTGATTTAATAATCCGGTTATATCACATATAACCGGCTAATATTATATGGATCAACTTATCGAATCAACACTTGATTCGATAACCCGGCTAAATCACATATAACCGACCGATATCACATATCGCGAGAATAGAATACGGTATCACATACTCGTATTAATCTCGATCCCGCACATATCACATATGTGCTCCTATTTCATTTTGCCTGAGCAAGTAAACCTCTGTGTAGGACTTTAAAGACTCGTCAATACGCCGGCAGCAGGTGATGATCATATCAGTCACCCACAAGCCGTCAGCGGTACTTGCTGAACGTAACGGCTACCCAGGTATTGAGCGATCAAAAAATCAATAAGAAAGCCTGCTCATACTACTGTAAAGCCTGTCGGTAACACTACCGTACAGTCTGGTCTTTTCATCTGATATGTCGCATATCTAGTCTAGGGGTGGTAAACGTCAGACCCTGGTAACTGATAAGTTGTGCCGATGTGAGGCTCATAACGGGTCGAGAAACTACTGATAACACTTACCAGTAGATCTCCGTATCAGCCCTGACCAGGGACTTCCCGTTATAGCTAATCAAGCACAGCGCAATATCAACCCCCAATACTGGGAGAGACGAATCCTCTCCTATCGCTCATTGCCTCCATGTGATTCGGGACTGTACCTAAAAGCCACCGTTTTGCACGTTCTCTTGAACGTGGTAAGGTGGAAATCAAAGCACAGTAGGAATCACACAAGACTCTATGACGATCTTGGGTGTACAGACTAACCTATACCAGTGTCACCAGAGAACTGCTATCTAACGATAGGTATAATACCAACTAGGTGTTCTCGACGAGTCCGTTCAGTGTACCCAGTCTCCACTGAGCACCCGTATACCATCTTTGATGTCAAACACCAATGGATGTGGGATCATCCATCGCCCATCATATGGGTCAATAAGCGAATACGCTAGTCTACTCTGGAATATCGATGCCCTGTTTTGATACACCTTCGACTAGAAACAATTAAAGGATGTACTTGTGGACTACCCTGGCTCCACTAGTATGATCTCCATCATAGTCCTAGTAGTCAAGTACACATCCTAAGGGCTTTATCAATATGTGAGAGCAAGACAGTATCACAATACAAGTCTACATGGTAAGATAAATAACAACCTTCTAGAGGTCATTATTGTACATATGATGTATATTATAGTGGATGCTTGGATATATAGAGAGATGACTTTCTTGCTCGACATGATAGTATGCTATCTACATATTGCAAACACTTGTTACATATTTTGAACCATTCTTCATTTGCACTTTTATATTGTTTTTGTTTTTATAAAATAAAAAGAAAAGGATAAATGATGAGAGAGGGGGGGACAAGATGTGATTGGTTAATTATGAGGGGAGAGAGTGAGAAAGGGAAAGAGAGAGATGAGAGTGTATGGTTTCTCCCCCATTCCTCACCCTTCATCCATTTTCTTCACCTCCTTCGTCTCCCTCACCCCTCCACCTCCTCTACCACCCACAAACACCTTCATAACATAGCCAAAACCTTATGCCACCTTCACTAAAAATGATCACAAGCTCACTACCAACCCCATGGATGAATCAAGTCAAGGTTTTAAACACTTTTGGTAACCCAAGAGTTTTCTTGAGTTTCCAAATGAGGTATATTCCTACACTTCTAGCTAAGCTATTAGTTTTCCTAACACCCTTTTGTAGTTTAGAGTTAAACTAATGTAGTTTGGTGATCTTAGAATTTTCCAAGATGAGGTTTAGGATATAATTTGGATTGTGAAGGTGTACTTGAGGACTAGATAGTGACCACAACTCCTTTAGTGTCAAAATCCTGGACTAAACCTGAGACTAAAACCCCAAGACTTGAACTTGGTAATCTCCGATGTCGGATTTTGTGGAAAATGTGATGAGAATTTGATATCTGCTATAACTTGGGAGCTCTGAAAATTATATAGCGAACACAGTGAGACGTGCAGGTCACCTAGAAGCTACACCTGAGACCCGAGAACCCAAATCCTTTTCTTGGCCGCAAATTTAACCCAATTGGCCGCAATTTGCGACTTAGGTACGATCAATTTGGTTCATGCTTGATCCATAGCTCCTTTGTCTGAAGATTAGACCTATCCTATATGCAAAATGTCCCAATTTCAGCTAGAACAAAATCTGAATGTGTTTTCCTAAGCTACTGTTTTCGTTTTGCGGCGTCTAAAGACTTGGGTTTTGGTATTTGTGTTTTATCTCGGTCGATTGATATTCGTACATCGATGTCGAGAGTTGTTGGTTATTCTTGCATGCGTAGGCCGCAGTTCCTAACCTATGTGCACTCCCCGTGCCGTATCGGTTTTCGTATTCGATTTGTGTTACGATATGACGTATTTGAAACTGTAGGTAGCTTCGCATGGACTTCGGGACTACAAAGGAATGCAAGACGTCATCGACTTCGGCAAGCGAGGATTGAAGGTGGGTAGATGTATATCTATGGGAGAAGTCGGGTGGATGGCGTATAGCACCCCCGCAACCGTAGATTAGAATAATTATATATGCTACATATATGCCTATATGAGATTTAGATACTTACCAAGTAGGGCTCTAGGATACTTTAGGTTAGATTAAGCGTACTTGTAGGATGGTTTACTCTTAGTTTAGTTCCTTAGTCGTGAGTCGTCAGTTTTTCTTGTCGCACACACACTCGTTATATGTGTGTATATGTATACATGTATATATATATGGGTGCGTTGATATATATATATATATATACACACACACACACACACACACACACACGTGTAAGATAAGGATATGTTATATTATATGGTTTTGAGTCGATACGATCGAAAAGGATGTCGAGAGATTTTGATATATGATTTGAGATGACACATCGTTTATGATGCGATATATTAAAGGACCATTATGCGTTATAAACATAACATGCAATAACATGTGACTTGATAATGTAATAGAATGTGTGTGACCTTAGATCCGTACCCTTGATTATGATTTGTACGACGGATGATACCGTACGAATTATATGATATATATGATATTTGAACCGTACCCTCGATTTGAGGATGACGTACGATGAATTTGACCGTATGAGATATATATGATGATTGATCCGCACTCTTTACTCGAGGATGTCGTATGATAGAGTATACCGTACGTGATACTATGAGGCTGGATCGCCGACTACTAGATATATCGACTCAGGAAATGTTATAGATTTCTTATCACCTTCAACTCGGTTTTTAGCTTAGCCTTTTAGTTACTTAAGTAGATATTAGATTAGACTCGATTCATACCTATTTTCAGAACTAACGAATCGTAGGCATTTCAAAGGATAAACCGAGGGATGCTGCAGATTTTCAAAAGATATTTCTTCTCTCAAAAACACCGTAGCCCCTACTTTTATAACAACAGCAATTCGTGCTATTTAAAATATGATAAATGGTATGGCTCGTATATAGATTTATACCTTATTGTTATTTTTACTGTTTGCTTTCTGTTATAAACCGTAGCCCCTACTGTTTGCTTTCTGCTATTTAAAATATGATAAACTGTAGCCCCTACTAGGACGCCTGCACCATTACCGATGATGCATATGTTGCACGTACACTTGCTTGCCGGCTCACACACATCAGTGATTGATCTAATCTATGTGTATGTTTTTAGTAACCGCAATCAATAACGGGGTCGCGTGTAGCTAGACCGAGATGAGTACGGGTCGTCCTCAGGGAAACGTTGATTCTTTTAATCTTACTTTAGGCGTGTTGATTAGGAAAAGAGAAATAATAATGAATAGCGGAAATAGTTTCTAGATCTACGTTAAACACGGATGTAGAATATAGATCTAGATTAACTACGGATGTAGGTTTTATATTAGAAGGGGGCTTATAGGGTTCGTTAAGATTTAGTAGTCATGGATGATTAATTAAAGATTACTACTTTTATCCTTTAATAGATTTAAAACTAGATCGACAGTGATGCATGTAGATTAGGGTTTCTGGAGGGAAAAGGGTTCCCACTCTTAACCCCTATCTTGACATGGTTCTCCGTTCATGTCTAGCCTTTACCAAAACTATCGTTAATCTAATCTCTAATTGCGGTCGAGACTAGCAATAAATTGGTAGCGCACCCGATTAGAATGGTAATGATTCTGTTGGTAAAGTTTATAAACATTATAGGACGTAAAAAGAGTTTAAGGATCTTCATCATCCATTAATCTACCCTAATCCTACGAACCATAACAAGCGGAGAATTACTCGCGCATGTTGGGAAAAGAAAAGATAGAAATCATGAAGAGAATAAAATTCAATAGAATAAAACTACCGTTATTAATCAACAAGATCAAGTACACTTTGTTCCTTTAGAAAATGATTACAAAACACTAGTTTGCTTCTCGATCTCTTGTAAGGAGGTAGATGAACAGTTGATGATCAGCCTGGATGCGTGAGCTGTCTTGGACTTCATGATCTCGTCGGCTTGATGATTTTTCCAAGAGGCTCTCGGTCCTTATTTACAGTCACAAATCCAGAAGCCTCGTTTCCTAATATGGAAACTAGTTGTTAGGATCCCAACCACCAAAATCCCGAGCCCTAAATCCTTAAAAGTGCGGCGGAACCGCGGCCATTGGATAGGTTTGGCCGTGGATCCGCCGCCTTTTGGTGAGATCATGGCCTCTAATCTTTGTAGCTTCATATCTGTAACACTTGGTGATCTTTTGAGTATCTATACTTTGAAAATCTTCTCTACGTTTCTGCTAGAATTAGTTTCTTCAATTTACTTGAATATCTTCGGCAGATTTGATCTTGCCAACTCGGATTTCCTTGATATCAGTCATGATATAATTCCTGCACGATTATCTCAATAAATGATGTTAGTAGAATTTATTTTTATTGAGATATTATCTTTAACCATTTGTCATGATATTTTAGTTTTAAGAGAATTGGTCAAAGGTATTTAATAAGGTAAGCATATTATATAGGCCAAATGTTACATGGATATTATATACTTATATTTTCCTTTATAATGTTAATTATAATATATAAACACATGAAAGTAGTATTTTTAGAGATAAACCATCATATGTGTCATATATTATAATAAACACCTTTTTTATATAGAAATAGTAGGAAAAATGTCATATGAAAAGTGCAGTTTTATCAACTGAACAAATACCCCCAAACTTAACTTTGATCGTCCCGAGCAAACTAGTTATTCAATAGAAAGAGAAAAGGAAAAAGAAAAACCTAAACTGCACACTTTCGTAGGCAACACGATTGCACTGAGCATGTGCAACAAGCCGTTAAACCTCTAGGTGTCCGTAGTAGGAGGAGTTTGTCTCCTGAGGGTTTTCAGCGGATTACACCCACAAAATCCCATAATAAAAGAAAGATAGTGAAAGTTACATATAAAGATAGGAACCATAAATGAAAGAACTTGAAAATAAGGGTTTCCAACTATACCAGCTTTTCGATTGCTATGAACCTTATCTTAATGGTCATGAAAAGATATCAGAAATCACATCATCCCTCAATAAAACATCTCCTTTATTCTTCCTCCCTATCTTTCCTCCAAACATTGATCATATACCCCTATATGTGTGTAAAATACATCCCTACACTTAGAGAATTCAATTCAAGCTATCATACTCTTGTCCATCTTCCAAAGTACTTTATAGTTGGTGAATATTATTGATAAAATTGCTCACACATTCTTCATGCGACCGTCAATACATCTTAAGGTACTAACCGACCGATTACAAAATGTGCTTGCATAATTAGGCATAATTTCTCATTTCGCAACGCCTAAGGCTTAGCAGTGGCTCCCAAACCAGTTGGTCTAAGGCACTAGGTGATAAAGCAAACCCGCTATATTTTTTATGCTGCTTTGGTAATTATAAAACCAGTGTTCATTTTTTTCTCTTCACCATTTATACTTACTATTTATTTATACTAAAGCTTTTAGACAAGAACACTTCAAGGTATTCTCTACTATCCTAAGTTTCAAGATGTGTGTAAGTGCGTATAGTAGAGTATCAACGTTCAAATGTTTGGCCTCAAGAATAGGGACTATTTTTCAGAATTATTTTTATCCTCAGATTAGCAATTTCCTCCATCTTACTAACCCTTGGGACAACAGCTCATAACTACTTATTACTAGTTTTGTTTAGGAAAACATCAAATTTTCTTATTTTTCTTAAACTATTCCTATCATTCAAATGTAATTTGTCACTTTCTAACTTCCATTATGAATTTTTTTTGTGCTTATATATAGTATAATGCAAAGTAACGCGTAAATAAGCACAAATCTCCCCCAAACCTGTTTGCAGCAGTGTCCTCACTGTTGTCTCTTTTAAATGTCAAAAACCTGTAGACTTGGGAGGAAAGGTTATTAACGGGGGTAACAAAAATTGAAATTGAAAATCCTCCCCCAAACTTATTTTTGGCTTACAATTTTGAGGACAAATTTTATTTTCAAGAGCTAAAAATATAAACCCCCCCCCCCCCCCGCAAACTTGAGTTAAACAATATTAAGCATTTTAAGGGGGGTGAAGTTATTTGGTCAATATAAGACTTTACAAATGCCAAAAGTTAATACAACCATTCAAAGATTTTATCAATGTAACGTAAAGGTCGGTGGAAGAACATGTTATATAGAGCCAAGAAGAAGTAGGGAAAAGATAAGTGGTGGTATGGAAAGGGTTTGCGTGAACATGAATGTGAGGAGATAAGAGGTGATGATAAATAAAAATGAGAATGTGAATGATCAGAAATGAGTGGAATACTACCATTCTCGTATTTTATAAGAAGAAAAGGTGGTGGTTCAACTTCTATAGGTGGAGGTTGATTAATCACAAAATCCGTGTTATTTAGAAATGCAAGTTTATCAGCAAAAAGTTCTTCAAAACTTTCATCGATGGTGTAATTGAACATTTTTCTGTCAGTATATTTTGTGTCAGAATTTATCATACTTGATTTGTCAAAAATTATGGAGGTAGGAGACTCGAAAAACTGATCTACCTTATTTTCAAAAGTATCCAAATCAAGTTGGCTTTCTGGAATTATCAAACTTGAATTATCGGATTGTGATTCATCAATACTCACTGAAATTATAGGAAGACTAGAAAAAGAACCTGAGAAAGTAGAAGGTGAAATGGGTAAACAAATTGGTGTGTCGAGTATCGCTGAACCAGATGTGGGAGATAAAGGCTGAATTTCAGTCTGCTGTTCGGTTATACAATTATCATCAACTTCAAGACACATTTGTGGTTCGGGAAGAATAATTAATGGCTCGAGATGATGACCGCAAGGAAGTGAAAAGACCTGATGAATTGATGGGACAAACTCATCCAAATTTTCGGGTTCATCATTCAATATATTTCCAACGTCAATCTCCTCATTCAAGTGAAGGTTAGAATTCTCAATCACCTCATTAAAATTATGGTTTTCAATCAATTTTGGTTCAAGAGTGGAGGTGTAGAGATTACAAGGGTTGGGTATGGTTTCACTTGAAATGGACCCTTCACAATCGGGTAAATCAAACACTACAAAGTCACACAACTTATCAGACATTCTATCTTCAATTGATGAATCATTTGGTGTACTCGATGAATCTGTGAAACCGGAGTTGTGGATTTTAGTTTGGTGCTTCTCGATGAATCATTTGGTGCTTCTCGATCTCTTCTAAAGAGGTAGATGAACAGTTGATGATCAGCCTGGATGCGTGAGCCGTCTTGGACTTCGTGATTTCGTCGGCTTGATGATTTTTCCAAGAGGCTCTCGGTCCTTATTTATAGTCACAAAGCCAGAACCCTAGTTTCCTAATATGGAAACTAGTTGTTAGGATCCCAACCACTAAAATCCCGAGTCCTAAATCCTTAAAAGTGCGGCGGAAATGCGGCCATTGGATTGGTTTGGCTGCGGATCCGCCACCTTTTGGTGAGATCATAGCCTCTAATTTTTGTAGCTTCATATCTGTAACACTTGGTGATCCTTTGAGTATCTAGACTTTGAAAATCTTCTCTATGTTTCTGCCAGAATTAGTTTCTTCAATTTACTTGAATATCTTCGGCAGATTTGATCTTGCCAACTCGGATTTCCTTAATTTCAGTCATGATATAATTCCTGCATAATTATCTCAATAAATGATGTTAGTAGAATTTAATTTTATCGCGATATTATCTTTAACCATTTGTCATGATATTTTAGTTTTAAGAGAATTGGTCAAAGGTATTTAATAAAGTAAGCATATTAAATGGGTCAAATGATACATGGATATTATATGCTTACATTTTCCTTTATAATTTTAATTATAATATATAAACACATGAAAATAGTAAACCCTCATATGTGTCATATATTATGATAAACACCTTTTTTATATAGAAATAGTAGAAAAATGTTATATGAAAAGTGCAGTTTTATCAACTAAACAATCAACATTGTTAATTGCCATGTCACGTACACTTAGTAACCGTTACTTCATTCGTATACCTTGATAAATTGTAGCTAAGTAGTACTGTTTGCATTCATGATATCATATGCTAGTTTAGACTTTGCGTTTCTTACTTAGATGCCACATGCATTCATATACATGCATTATAATTATGCACTAATCATTTGGCTTTATGCCGATATTCATTATCTCATTATACACTCATGATTATGAGATTTTGGTTTTTCATGAGATTTCTGGATTTGGGAAACCGCGTGTGAATTTGAAACTTATGCTCAATTTAAAAGAAAAATGTGGTTTCTCGTGATATGATGTGTAGCGTCTACCATGATATTTCTCGGTTCTGAGCATATATGTATACCCGATTCTAGGAGCGAGGAGACACAATCTGCGGGTACATAGTGGACCCGGTGTGGTACCCAGGCGCAAGAAGGCCGTATAGAGAGACGTTGAGCCCAGCGGGGGAGCACTACCGACCGGTGATAGTTGGCGTGGCGGATATCTGGAGGATACCAACCGTAGTCGTGAGATCAGATGATATGGGCTGATTCGGACTGACGGAGCCTAAGATATGAGGATGATGTGTCGCTGATGGACACGGTTTTCATGATGTTTTCGAGCGTCGATGCTGGGCACTCAGGTTTTTATCATGATTTTGTGTGTCGTTGCTGGACACACCCATCTAATGATGCATTTATACATGATACACATGACATGTAGTTACTTTCTGACACAGACACGAGTACTTGATATTACACATGTGCTTATATTATTACACTTGCTACTACTCGATGTTATCGTGTTATTATTATTATTATTGTATCGTCTTGTATGACCTAGGAGATAGTCATACATTCGGTTTCTACTCGGTGATGTTTTCTACTTACGAGTTGGCAACTCACTCTCGTTGTGCCACAGTTTTCTTGCAGGTTTGAGCTCATAGGTTCCGTTGAGGCTTGTTGGCACACCACTTCCTTTCGGATGATTGCTTTGGTAGGTGGGGTTCACTTGCATCGTGACCACCATTGTACTTTTATATTATTCTGTTGTATCTAGTTAAAGGCTCCATCAACCAGACCTTGTATATTTGTATACTTAGAAAACACCATTGTATATTTTTTCGGACTTAGAGTCACGCTCTTTTACTAATTTATTATTTTTTTGGTTTCTTGATGATGCTCTAGTTTCTTTACTTTCTTTCTGCGTTTTGATCCTCGCCTTTGGCGTTGTATATTTATATCTTGCGTGGTTGTTTTCTCCAATTGGTGAAGAGCTAGCTCCCGCTTAGGGATGCCTATTATTATTATGTTTGTATTGTTTTCGGGTTAAAAATTACAAATGAGGTGCTGCCAAAATTTCAAATGACGAAAAGGCTTTCAAGATGGATATAAAACATTGCATTTTCATATAATATAACTTATGTTTTAAAGAAAGGATTTGGTTTCCTCAAACCTTATTTCAAAACTTCACCTCCACTATTTTCCTAAAAGGTTAGATTTCTGGGCTTTTGGCTTACTTGAATTAGATGGGGTCCTATAGACTTCACATGATTCAAGTGCCAGTCACATGCCTTTTCCGGTTCATGACAAAGTTGGTATCAGAGCGTTACGTTTAACCTTGGTTCGAGTCTAGATTTGACTATGCAGAGTCTAGGGCATATATATATTCAGAACCTAGGCTTGACCTTACGGAACTTAGACTTGGCCGAGGGGATATTAGACCCGAACTTTCGTCGGTTCATCTTGGTTGATGGAGTAGGTAACTTAAGTAGAGTGGCGTACCGTGTGTATGTTCTGCGTACGCTACTTCGCTTAAGTATCCTTAGGATGTATATTTCTTATGCATTGTATTTCTATTCGTTCCTATGATCTATCCTCATCGATATCGGAATGTGGTTTCCGTTACCTTGGCTATACGAGTAGAGAGAGCTGCAGCTAGAGATGCGGTTAGCACGAGCTCGTCAGGAATGAGGACCGACAAGGATGTATTCTGGTGACACCCGAACGTATTGATATATTGTTTTACTATGTTTTCTTGTTGACGCGACGTTCAAGATTGAATGTGTGTCTTAGCACCTCTACTAGGTTTCCACATACATCAAGTATGCAATTTTAAAAAAAAATCTAGAGGTCTAAGCTATGCTAACGTAGAATCGAACTAGAGAATTAGAGTTTGTAAGCAAGTAAACAAGCTTTACAATAAGTGAATAGAGAATACAACATTTGCAGACCGGTCCTTCACTTATAAAGCTCTAACTAGTTGTCCCTAACCTCGAAATAGTAGTCCATAGAACTCTTCTTAGGCTCCACTTGGTGAAAAGAATGAGCTTACTTCATCGTCTTCGAGGCCGAAGATGATCCACCTTGAACTTTCTCTAACTCAAGCTACCTCTTCACTAATCAAGGAATTAGTGAAGCAAACAACCTAATCTTATGGGCTAGATGAGAGTAGGTTGTTGAAGTAGGAATTTTGCTCACTTTAGAAATTCTTTTCTCTTTTTCTTTTTCAACTCAAGAAAATCTAGGGAGGATGAAGATGAAATTGGGTGAAGAAATATCTCAAGTGATAAGTAGTGAGAGTTAACAATAGGCTAAGGATATATGGTTGGGTGAGAAAATATCTAGAGTAAATCAAAATTAGTGGAATGAGTCATGGCTTCTATATGCTTTTACAAGCATTTAAGCCATGCTCATTATCCACTAATTTTTATTTCAGTTTAAAATAAATCACCCAATATTATCCTTAGCCTTGGTGTGAGTCTCATACACCCATGTTATATGTATCATCCACCATGACACAATAGTATTATATATATATAAACTAATATATATTGTTTGTTATATGTATGCCCTAGAGGCCATTATTGTATATGATTGTATATTATAGTGGATGCTTGGACATATATAGAGAGGACTTTCTTACTCGACATGATAGTATTTTATCTTGTTGCTCTTTATCTTAACACTTACACTTGTATCATTATACTATCTCTTCGTTACATGTTGATAAAGCCCATAGGATGTGTACTTGACTACCAGGACTATGATGCAGATCATACTAGTGGGGCCAGGGTAGTCCACAAGTTCAACCTTTAATTGTTCCTAGTCGAGAGAGTATTGAGATAGGGCATCAATATTCCAGAGTAGACTAGTGTGTACATTTCTTGACCCTGTATGGGGCGATGGTTGATCCCACAGCCATTGGTGTTTGACATCAAGATTGTACATAGGTGTTCATTGGAGAATGGGTACACCGAACAGGACTCGCCGAGAACTCCTAGATGGTATTATACCTATCGTCAGATAGCAGTTCTCTAGTGATACTGGTACAGGTTAGTCTGTAGACCCGAGATCGTTATAGAGTCTTGTGTGATTCCAATTATGCATTGATTTCCTCCCTACCACGCTTAATAGAGCGTGCAAACAGGTGGATTTTGGTTACAGTCCTGAGTCACATGGAGGCAATGAGAGATAGGAGGGGTTTCGTCTCTCCCGGTATTAGGGGTTGATGTTGCGCTATGCTCGATTGGTTATAACAGGAAGTCCCTGGCCAGGGCTGATGATGATATTTACTGGTAAGTGTTATCAGTAGTTTCTCGACCCATTATGAGCCTCACATCGGCATGACTTATCAAGTTATTGGGGTCTGACGTTTACCAGCCCCAGACTCGATATGCGACATATCAGACGAAGAGACCGGAATGCACGGTAGTGTTACTTACAGAATTCACGGAAGTTTGGACAAGCTTGCTTGTTGATCTTCTGATCACTCAATACCTAGGTAGCCGTTACGTCCAGCTAGTACCACTGACGGCTTGTAGGTGACTAATATAATCATCACCTACTGCTGGCGTATTGACGAGTCTTTAGAGTCCTACACAGAGCTTTCCTAACTCAAGCGAAATGAAGTAGGGCACATATGTGATATGTCCGGGATCGAGATTAATACGTGTATGTGATACAGTATTCTAATCTCGCGATATAGGTTATATATGATATAACCGAATTATTGAATCAAGTGTAGATTCAATAATTTGTTACATGTATATTTGATATACATATAAATGACATTAGTCGATTGTATGTGATATAGCCGGATTATTAAATAAATTGTTGATTTAATAATTTAACATATAATTATATATTTGATAAATTAATATATATTAACTAATATTAGCTCACTTAAGTGTAAGTCGATGTACAACACCCCACGACTTGCGGGGAGGCGGAAATATGAAAAACGAACTTGTTCTTTGGTTAAACATCGACTAACCGCATGAATCGAAGCTAAACGATAACTAACATCAAACATAGAAGTTAACAGCTACTATGTAAAGGGATTATACCTAAAGAACCGTGTCCTTCGTCTTTACGAACTCCACCTCCTCCTCGGCCTTCTCGAAGTAGTAGATGATCCACCCGAGAGCTTTACTCCAAGCTTAGCCTCTAAACTTGAGGCAACTAAACTTCTTTAAGTGCTAATCAAAGAAGCTAGGTGAAATAGAGTGAGGGTTATGGTTTAATAAGTCTAACTAATCCTTCTACTCAACACATGAGAGGGGAGGATTAGGGTTTGAAGAGGGAGAGCTTGAGGAGAGAGAAGGTGAAGATAATAATGAAGTGAGAATAATGAGTTATGATAATATATATTAAGCATTTCTTTTTATCAAGAAAAGAAAATAAATCAATTTAACAACCATGCTTGATAATATCTAGTGATGATTCATCTCCATGAGTCATTAAGCATTTATGATGCATTAATGACATGGATGAATCATCCATATGACTCACTAATCACATTCATTGTATATGCCACCTAAACCCCCTTAGTCACCACCTTCTAGAAGCTTCTCGCGCAATTACGAGAATGCCCCTCCTTTCCGCAAAAATACGGAAAAACTTTAGACTGTATAAATCCAATAACCGGATACCAGTAACTGGCTTAAACCAAAGTCGACTGGTAAAAACTGTCCGAAAGTCGTACGTGCGTAAACACACGTATGCGTCCGAACCCTTGTCGTAAAACCATACGACCTCTATATCGTTTCGCCTGGAGTAGGGAAACTCTCTGTGTGGGACTCTAGAGACTCAACTACTACGCTGGCAGTGGGTTTAACCACAGACCGCAAGCGGCACTAGCTGTACGTAACGGTCCCCAGGTAGATGTCGATAAGAAGGCCGATGAGGAAACCCATCCGAACTCCTACTGAGTCTGATGTGACAATCTCCATACAGTCCGGTCCGTTCGTCTAAGACTATCGCATATCGGGCCTAGGGGGCGGCAAGCGTCAGTCCCCTAATAGCGGTATAAGTCGTGTCGGAGGGAAGCCCATTACACCCTGAGAAACTACTGGAACCTACCAGCAAATCTCGCTTGCCCTTGCCAGGGACTTTGCGTAATGGCTCTCTGACACAGCGCAATATCAACCCCCAATACCGGGAGAGACGAATCCTGTCTAACCGCCACTGCCTCCAAGTGCTCGGGACTGCACCCAACTGCTACCTGTTTGCATGACTCCTTTAAGCCGTGGTAAGGTAGCAATCTAAGAACAGTGGGACACACTCGAGGCGAAGTAGAAGTGTCAAGTCTGCGGACTATGCTGTACTCATGTCACCTGGGAACTATTCACTGACGACTGGTATAAAACCAACCAACAGTTCCCTGTGAGTCCTGTCCGGTGTACCCGTAACCTAACGAGCACCTGCATACTATCTCCAGTACGACGTACTGACGGCTGTGGGACAGACCATCTCCCCAACTGGGATGAGAAGCGTACACACTAGTCTACTCCGGAGTATCGATGCCCTGTCTCAATAATCCAACGACTAGGGACCTGAATAAGGATGTGCTTGTAGACTACCCAGCCCCTACTAGTGTGACTGCCTTCACAACGCTGGTAGTCAAGCAAGATCCTAAGAGCTCTATCAATACGTATACTCACATATTAAGATAGAAAAACCAAGTAGCATACTACCATGTTTAGCAAGACTGTTATATACATGTGAATATCCCAAGCTTCCATTAAGTAATATACAAACTAGTATGATACAATAATGGCCCCTAGGGCATATACACTAACAATCTCCCACTTGCACTAGGGCCATGTACTGGCATATCGAAGACCGATGATCTCGAGTAGCTTCTCGAACTGAATCTGAGGTAGGGCCTTTGTGGATGGATCAGCAATGTTCTCTTCAGAAGCAACTCTCCGAACCTCGATCTCCTGACGATCAATGATCTCCCTGATCAGGTGATACCGCCTTAAGATGTGTCTGGACTTCTGATGGGACCTTGGTTCCTTTGCTAAAGCTATAGCTCCGTTGTTGTCGCAATACAGAGGTATTGGATCAACTATGGTAGGAACCAGCTGAAGTTCTGTTAGGAACTTCTTTATCCAGACTGCTTCTTTTGCGGCATCGCAAGCAGCTATATACTCCGCTTCCATCGTCGAGTCAGCAACGGTGTCCTGCTTGGAGCTCTTCCAGCACACCGCCCTTCCATTGAGGGTAAAGACATAACCCGACATGGACTTGGAATCGTCCTTATCACTCTGGAAGCCGGAATCAGCAAAGGCCTCCAACCTGAGGTCTTTTCCGCCGTAAACCAAGAACATCTCCTTAGTCCTTCTCAGGTACTTGAGAATGTTCTTTACTGCTATCCAGTGCTTCTCCCCTGGGTCTGACTGATACCGGCTTACCACGCTCAGTGCGTAAGCTACATCTGGTCTGGTGCACAACATCGCATATATTATAGAGCCTACCGCAGAAGCGTAGGGTATAATAGACATGCGTTCCCTTTCCAAATCAGTCTTGGGAGATATCTCTTTGGAGAGGGTGATTCTGTGACAAGCCGGTAGATTACCGCGCTTAGAATCTTCCATACTGAATCTTTTCAGTACAGTGTCGATATACCTGGACTGCGAAAGTCCCAACATCCTCTTGGATCTATCACGATAGATCCAGATCCCCAGAATGTAAGAGGCATCACCCAGGTCTTTCATGGAGAACCTGTGTGACAAGAATCCTTTGACAGATTGTAGCATAGGAATGTCATTTCCTATCAATAGAATGTCATCCACGTACAAGACGAGGAATATGACACTTCTTGCTATAACTTTACTATATATGCACGGTTCATCTGGATTTTTGATAAAGTCATTTTCTTTGACTGTCTCATCAAAACAGATGTTCCAACTCCGCGATGCCTGCTTTAGTCCATAAATGGACTTAAGCAGCTTGCATACTTTCCCACTGCACCCACTCTGATTGAAACCCTCTGGCTGATCCATATAGACGCATTCTTCTAAATTTCCATTCAGAAAAGCCGTCTTTACGTCCATCTGCCAGATTTCATAATCATGGAAGGCAGCAATAGCAAGAAGGACCCGAATGGATTTGAGCATAGCCACTGGAGAAAAAGTTTCGTCATAGTCCAAACCAGGTCTTTGACGAAAACCCTTTGCAACAAGTCTAGCCTTATAGGTTTCTACCTGTCCATCTACACCAATCTTTTTCTTGAAGATCCATTTGCATCCTATGGGTTTTACCCCATCTGGAGCAAAGTCCAAAGTACATACTTTGTTGGTGTACATGGACTCCATTTCGGTCCGCATTGCATCTAGCCATCGTACCGAGTCGCCGCTCTGGATGGCTTGCTGGAAGTCAGTAAGTTCATCATCATCTATGATGCAATCCTCTCTATCCCCATCTATGAGAAAACCGTAGAATCTCTCAGGCGGATGAGACGGCCTACTACTCCTGCGGAGGGGTGCGGGAATGTCCTGTTCTTCTTGAACTACCGGTTCTACCAAGCTTTCAGTATTAGTTTGTGGTTCTGGAATTTCTTCCAGTTCTATTTCGCTCCCACTTGATTCCTTTTCTAAAAACTGATGTTCTAGAAAATGGGCATTACGAGAAACAAAAACCTTTTGTTCCTCTGCGTAATAGAAATAATATCCCTTGGAGTTCTTTGGATATCCCACAAACATACATTTTACTGATCGTGCCTCGAGCTTGTCCACATGCTGCTTTTTAACAAAAGCTGGACATCCCCAAATCTTCATATGCTGAAGATGGGGTTTCTTCCCAGTCCACATCTGATATGGAGTGGTAGGCACAGTCTTGGTAGGATCCCTGTTCAGAAGATATGCTGCCGATTCTAGCGCATAACCCCAAAAAGATCGCGGTAACTCAGCATTACTCATCATGGATCGTACCATATCCAATAGGGTTCGATTCCGTCTCTCCGATACACCGTTATGCTGTGGAGTGTATGGAGGAGTAAGCTGAGAGAGAATTCCTTTCTCTTTTAGGTAACCTAGGAACTCGGCACTCAAGTATTCACCACCTCGATCAGATCTAAGTGTCTTGATACTCTTGCCGGTTTGGTTTTCTACTTCATTCTTATACTCTTGGAATTTCTCAAAAGCCTCGGATTTATGTTTCATCAGATAAATGAATCCGTATCTTGAGTAATCATCCGTGAAAGTAATGAAAAAGGAAAAACCACCTCTTGCATGTGTAGACAATGGACCACATACATCGCTGTGTATAAGTCCTAAGAGCTCGCTTGCTCTTACTCCTTGTCCAGTGAATGGAGTCTTTGTCATCTTTCCTTTGAGACAAGATTGACAAGTGTCATAAGTTTGATATTCGAACGAGTCTAAATATCCTTCTCTATGCAACTTAGTCAACCTTCTCTCATTGATGTGACCCAGTCTATAATGCCATAAGAAAGCTTTATTTAAATCTGGAGACTTCCTTTTAAGTGTGTTCTGGACATTGAAAATTTGGAGTTGGTTTAAAACATATATACCGTTATTTAGTGTACCGGACCCAATCAAACCATGATTAAGGTGGATGTTAACAACATCTCTTACAAACGTGAAATCATAACCTTTATTTGATAACAAGGAAACTGATATGATATTACACGTTAAGCTTGGTACAAAAAAACAGTTATGTAAAATCAAAATGTGTCCACTCGTCAATCCTAGGTGATAATCCCCGACGGACGCAGCTCCCACGCTAGCTCCGTTAGCAACCTTTAGGGTCATATCACCTTCCTTCAGCACTCTACGGTTTCTCAGTGCCTGCAATGAATTACAAATATGAGATCCTGATCCGGTATCCAATACCCAGGAATTAGAGTTGATCGACAGACAATTCTCAATTACAAACACACCTGAAGTCGAAGCCACAGCTTGCTTCGGTTCCTGGTTCTTGGCGTTCCACGCCTTGCAATCCTTTTTCCAGTGCCCTTTCCTGTGACAATGGAAGCACTCATCCTGTCCTACTACCGGTACCGCAAACTTTTTCTTTCCCTTCCCTCCCACCTTACTAACACCTCCTCTAGGTTTGGTGGCGGCCTTCTTCTTCCTTCCTTTGGCCCTAGCCTTGGACCCGGAAGAAGATGCACCGCTAACAAACATAGCGGGTGTTTCCCTTGTTTTCTGCAAGGTGCCCTCGGCACTCCTTAACATGTTCAGGAGTTCCGGAAGTTCAACTTCTTTTCTTTGAATGTTGAAGTTCAGGATAAACTGGGCGTAGGTGGAAGGAAGGGACTGGAGAATAAGGTCTGTATAGAGCTCATTATCCAAAGTCGTCCCAAGGTCTGCGAGCTCTTCAATATAGCCGATCATCTTTAGGACATGTTCTCCTACCGATGATCCGATAGCCAACCTCGCTCGAAACAAGTTCTTAGAGGTCTCGTATCTTGCTATACGAGATTGCTCTCCATAAAGTTCCTTTGTATGGAGAAATATGCCATCTAGGTCCATATCCTCGTGCCTCCTCTGATGTTCATTGTTCATCGAGGCAAGCACGATGCACTTGGCTTTCGCGCAATCTAAATCCCAGGTTTTGCGGATTTCCTTATCCGCATTGCTGGATTTGGGACCAGGGACAGCAGGTGCCGTAGCGGTGAGGACGTACCCCAATTTGTCATAGGTCAAAGCCATTTTGACATTCCGCAGCCAATCTTTATAGTTTGGCCCTGTCAGTATATTTTTCTCTAAAAGTAACTTAAGTCCAGTCATTTTCAGGGTCGCTGCAATTAGGAGAGAGAGAAGAAAACTCTTTAGCATGATGGTCTTGCAAGTTTAGAGTGGTTTTTAGTTTATCTAAACTGGATGGCTCCCACTGTTTCTCGAATCCTTCCTCAAACCATAAAAGAAGAATTAGCCAGGACTATTCTCACTGTACAATTCTTGCTTAACCGTTCAGCTAGGCTAGTGTCGATACTTGGAGGGAGGTTTTCCAACGCTTTCGCGAAGTTCCTTAATTAAAGAACCTCTTTTCTCTGGGGGCGTAACCCCGCTGACACTTTTCTTGACACCTACTTGGTTTATAGCATTGATCGTTAAGTGACGAATATCCTGATAAGTAGCATATACTCACAGTAGGATCGGGATCCAAATATCATCGTATGATAATGTTGAAGGAATGCTACCAACATTCATCAAACTCCAAATGGTATGCATCTCTTTGCAAATTTCAGTTTCTATAGAAATTCCCGATATTTGTTTTTGCCCCATGCTCTTATGACCTTGGCTTTGGTCAAAATGTCATAAGTCACATGTCAAGTTCTACCCGTCATTATCTTGTCAGTTTGAACCCATCCGTATATACCCCTGACTTTGGTCAAATGATAATACGACTGTCCCAAACCAACTCATCTATCTTATGCAACAAATGAAAACCCAGCAGCTACCAAACACTATGCCTTGACTTTGGCCAAAATGCATAGCTTGAATACTACTGAATACCCAAATGAAATGACGGAGGGCTACGAATGGTTTTGGCGAAACCGTGAACGTAGTGAACTTGATATAACCGAAGGAACCTGATAGCTTTTAAAAGGAGTGGTTAAAGCTCCGCATTTAAAAATATCAGTTTTTAAAATTAATCGAGTGGTTTCTTTTAAATTGTTCCAACGATTAAACTTTTTGGTTTATTTTCTTTGCATTATAAATAATGCGTCCCATCATTAACCTATCATTGCAGAAAACAACGAAAATACAACGTCCTCTTATGCTATCCGCATTCGTCACGGGGTCCCGTCATCACCCGTTAGGTTACTTAACTAACGACAGAGCGGGGGCTGGGCTAGCGCGGGTGTAAAACATAAGTGACGTCTAAATAGCTATCATATATAGATATTGTACATTCGTCCGACGCAATAATAGGCATTCCAGATCACAGATGAACTTTATTGGATTTGCAAGCAATCCGTGTTTGTTTTGAGCCTGCAACAAAAGACGGATTACACAGTTGTGATGAATAGCCATTACCCCACCCAAGACCCCAACGGGTACGGCAAACTACCCGCCCGGCAGTTTGTGCACCCCACCTTGGGTCTGTCCTAGGAGCAAAAACAGTAAAATGAAATAATACAACGGTGGCTACAACCGCAACCTGGATGTGCCCCGCAAAATAATATTACAACAAATTACATTTACATCAAATGAATTAAATAACAACCCATCACATAACCCCGGCTATACATCACAACAGTCCAACACAGTTCATATCCACAAACAGTAAAAACCATTACAGAAATGTGCAACCCCCTGCCAACCGACATATTAGCAGTTAGGGGAGGTTTATGAACACATTATACAAACACAGATATAATCCAACAAGCAAATACTGTATAATTTCGATCGATTAAACACTTTTAATTTTGCTCCAATACTTCTCTGTAAATCTGAAACCTGAGCAAAAATAAAAACTTCCAGAAAATACCAAATATCACAGAGAAGCAACACAGGAAAATTGGGTTCCTGAATCGCCAACTCGGCGGCGGAATCGCGGCGGATCGGTGGGATCCGCCGCGGTTCCGCGGCGCTTTAGGCGATTCAGGGGCCCAATTTTCTTAGGTGTTCTTCTACTATCTTTTCAAGCTTTCTGAACATCCCTGAAAAATTTTTGGACTTCATTTAAAAATCGACAGAAACTTGTGATTTCGGGCTTTTCCGGTTTCGTTTTTTCCGTTCGAAATTCATACAAATTTGCAAGTAAGTTATTTATTGTTTAGCGAGGCTCTGATACCATTGTAAGTTGATGTACAACACCCCACGACTTGCGGGGAGGCGGAAATATGAAAAACGATCTTGTTCTTTGGTTAAACATCAACTAACCGCATGAATCGAAGCTAAACGATAACTAACATCAAACATAGAAGTTAACAACTACTATGTAAAGGGATTATACCTAAAGAACCGTGTCCTTCGTCTTTACTAACTCCACCTCCTCCTCGGCCTTCTCGAAGTAGTAGATGATCCACCCGAGAGCTTTACTCCAAGTTTAGCCTCTAAACTTGAGGCAACTAAACTTCTTTAAGTGCTAATCAAAGAAGCTAGGTGAAATAGAGTGAGGGTTATGGTTTAATAAGTCTAACTAATCCTTGTACTCAACACATGAGAGGGGAGGATTAGGGTTTGAAGAGGGAGAGCTTGAGGAGAGAGAAGGTGAAGATAATAATGAAGTGAGAATAATGAGTTATGATAATATATATCAAGCTTTTTTTTTATCAAGAAGAGAAAATAAATCAATTTAACAACCATGCTTGATAATATCTAGTGATGATTCATCTCCATGAGTCATTAAGCATTTATGATGCATTAATGATATGGATGAATCATCCATATGACTCACTAATCACATTCATTGTATATGCCACCTAAACCCCCTTAGTCACCACCTTCTAGAAGCTTCTCGCGCAATTACGAGAACGCCCCTCCTTTCCGCAAAAATACGGAAAAACTTTAGACTGTATAAATCCAATAACCGGATACCAGTAACTGGCTTAAACCAAAGCCGACTGGTAAAAACTGTCCGAAAGTCGTACGTGCGTAAACACACGTATGCGTCCGAACCCTTGTCGTAAAACCATACGACCTCTATATCGTTTCGCCTGGAGTAGGGAAACTCTCTGTGTGGGACTCTAGAGACTCGACTACTACGCTGGCAGTGGGTTTAACCACAGACCGCAAGCGGCACTAGCTGTACGTAACGGTCCCCAGGTAGATGTCGATAAGAAGGCCGATGAGGAAACCCATCTGAACTCCTACTGAGTCTGATGTGACAATCTCCATACAGTCCGGTCCGTTCGTCTAAGACTATCGCATATCGGGCCTAGGGGGCGGCAAGCGTCAGTCCCCTAATAGCGGTATAAGTCGTGTCGGAGGGAAGCCCATTACACCCTGAGATACTACTGGAACCTACCAGCAAATATCGCTTGCCCTGGCCAGGGACTTTGCGTAATGGCTCTCTGACACAGCGCGATATCAACCCCCAATACCGGGAGAGACGAATCCTGTCTAACCGCCACTGCCTCCAAGTGCTCGGGACTGCACCCAACTGCTACCTGTTTGCACGACTCCTTTGAGCCGTGGTAGGGTAGAAATCTAAGAACAGTGGGACACACTCGAGGCGAAGTAGCAGTATCAAGTCTGCGGACTATGCTGTACTCATGTCACCTGGGAACTGTTCACTGACGACTGGTATAAAACCAACCAACAGTTCCCTGTGAGTCCTGTTCGGTGTACCCGTAACCTAACGAAACCTGCATACTATCTCCAGTACGACGTACTGACGGCTGTGGGACAGACCATTTCCCCAACTGGGATAAGAAGCGTACACACTAGTCTACTCCGGAGTATCGATGCCCTGTCTCGATAATCCAACGACTAGGGACCTGAATAAGGATGTGCTTGTAGACTACCCAGCCCCCACTAGTGTGACTGCCATCACAACGCTGGTAGTCAAGCAAGATCCTAAGAGCTCTATCAATACGTATACTCACATATTAAGATAGAAAAACCAAGTAGCATACTACCATGTTTAGCAAGACTGTTATATACATGTGAATATCCCAAGCTTCCATTAAGTAATATACAAACTAGTATGATACAATAATGGCCCCTAGGGCATATACACTAACATTAAGAATTTCTTTTCTACAAATACATGTAAATATATATGAAATATATATTAATGTATTTACTATTGTGTAATGCTAGATGATACATTGGATATGGGTGTATGAGACTCACACCAAACTAAAGATGATTTGGGTGTTTAATTATTAAGAGCTAAACCAAAATTAGGTGGAAAATGTGATGGCTTGAGATGCTTGCGGAAGCATGTTGAAGTCTTGACTTAGTCCACTAATTTTGTTTTACTCTAGATATTTATTAACCCAATCATTATCTTTATCCATGGTTAACTCTCTACTAATATTTCTTGAGATATTTTCTCACCCAAGGGTTCACATTAGTTCATCATCTTCATCTTCTTTTTGCTCTCTAGCTTTTGATGAGGTGAAGAAAGAAAGAAAGGGAGAAAATTAATTCTAAAGTGAGCAAAATTCCTGCTTCATCAATCTATACAAAACTAGCTATTTAGTATAGGTTGTTTACTTCACTAATTCCACAATTAGTGAATAGGTGGCTTGGGTTAGAGATTCCTCAAGGTAGATAATTTTCGGCCTCGAAGATCCTTAAGCAAGCTCGTTAATTTCACCTAGTGGAGCCTAAGAAGAGTTCGGGGACCACTACTTAGAGATAAAGGACTACTACATGGAGCTTTAGAAGTGAAGGACCGATCTACAAAGGTTGTATTCCTTGTCCACTTAGTGTAAAGTTTGTTTACATGCTTTATAAAACCCTAATTCTCTTGTTCGATTCTAGGTTAGTGTTACATAGCACATTAGATTTTTTAAAATTGAATACTCGATGCTTACTAAAACCTAGTGGTCGTGCTAAGGAACTCCAACATAGTATTAGAGCCAAACAAGAGCATTAGGAGTCGTCTAGGAGGAGTTAAAGTGTTTGATCCACTTTTCGAAACCCTAAAATTCGGTTTTCTGGAAAAAAATTCAAAAGTTGGAATTTTTGAAGTTAAAAATATGCAGAAAATTGTGCAGGGTTTTCTATGGATCTCTAAGAAGAACGAGCGCCCAACTCGACCAAACGGCTGTGCAACCGCGGAAAAACCATGGGTTTAGCCGCGGTTCCGCGGCGCAGTTGGTGAGGCAGGGACTATGCCTTCTTGTGCTGATCCTGTAACATTTCAGGAAAATAAAATATTATTTTTTGGAAATTTAATATTAAAATAATATATTTTGCGAAAACTATTCAATTTGCGAATATGGGTTTTTCGTAAAATGGTATAAGTATATAACAATATTTGGAATATAAGTGGAGATTAAAATGATTAATTCATTAAAAAGATATTTATAGGATTATGGCATTTTTATAATTAAATATATGCAACTTTAAATTAAATTGATTAGTGCACTGTTAATCACGACTAAGCCAAATCCGTATTTCTACAATTTTCCATGGTTAGTGCACCATGTCATGTGCATTTTTGTTACATGTTTGTTTATTTCATTTGGATTTATTAAAAAATAAAATAAAATAAAAGAGATGCCATGGTTAATGAGTGAGAATAAAACAAAAGAGATATTTAGAGAGAGCGAGAGAGAGAGAGAGTGAGATTAAGAGAGAGAGACCTTTGACTTCTACATCATTCTTCTTCCTTCTTCATTTTTCTTCTCTTCTTCATAATTCTTCATCTCCTTCATCCTTCTCTACCTCCATGTATCATCTCCAATTAATCTCCAAAACCCTATGCTACCTTCATTAAAAAGATACACACTCTCATCCTAAACCCTTTGAACCATTCAAGTTTTGATTTTGAAGACTTTGGGCAACTCAAGAATTTTCCTAAGTTACCAAATGAGGTAATCCTTACACTTTTAGTTAGGTATTTATGATTAGTATATCCTAGTTAGTTTAGATTTCGTATTAGTTAGGTTATGTGATCTTGGAAATTTCCAAGTTAATGTTAAGTGGTAAATAGAGAGTAGTGGGTGTTTACAAGACTTTAGAGATAATTTCCTGACATGGACCAGATACTAGAAACCAAAACACGAAGTTAGAATTTGGCCGATATCGTATTTTGTGGAAATTGTGTTGGGATACTGAGATCTGCTATAACCCGGGGACCCTAAAAATTAGTTAGCGATTATAGAGAGACGTGCAGGTAACCAAGAACCTACCCTAGAAATCCGAGCCCCTCCCCTTCTTTTCTGGCCGCAGATTTATTGGTTGTGGCCGCAAATTGCGGCCACATCAGGGTGGAAAGTGTTGATTTTTGGTGTGTCACATTCTTATCTGATATCTAGAGTAACCCTATATGCAAAATCTTCTGGTCTGACCTAGGGTAAAATCTGGGATATATTTCCTTAGTTGTTGATTTCGGGTTTTGCGATTTCTGAAACTTGGTTTTTATATTTGAGTTCGGATTCCCTTGTTGGACGTTTGTACGTCAATGGACGAGGGTTATTTGGTTGATCTTGCATGCGTAAGCTATAGGTTCTAACCTATGAGCACTTCGTGTGACCTATCGGTTTTCGGATATTGGTTTTAATTGCATTGCGATTGTGTATTGATTGTAGGTACCTTTGCTTGGACTTCCGAGACGACGAAGCACATCGACTTCGGCTAAGCGAGGAGTTTAGCAGGTGAGTAGATTTATATCTACGGGGGAATTCGAATAGATGGCACATAGCACCCCCGCAACCAATGATATGGAAGATCGTTTTATAAATTATAATTTCAATAAAGGATATGCTACGAACTTACGGACATGATTATAGGATTTAGTAAGATATGATATGATAAAAGTTGACACTAATGGATACATTAGCTTGAGAATATGATATACGTATATAAGATAACATGATGTGGGATATTGAGATGATAGATATAGATGACTCGGATTGATATATGAGAATATGAAATGAGAAAGTGACTTATGATAAGTATGAATTGAAAGAGGATAAGTATGAGTTGATAATGGTAGGATATGAGATCGAGATCGATATGAATTGAGATTAACAAGATATGACGTGTATGCAAGATGACATGATATAAGATTTATATAGATGTGTTATGTAATTGATAAGGTATGTCGTACGAGATTATAGATCCGTACCTTTGCTGGTGAATAGGACAATAGATTCCCTATTCTGTTTGTGACACCGTACGATGGATTACCGTACGCGATGCGTTTACCGAATGTTTGATCCGCGCTCATAAATTGAGAATGATGATCGAGGATATTGTTGTTAGTTATATGTATGCCCTAGAGGCCATTACTGTACATAGGATGTATATTGTAGTGGATGCTAGGACATATATAGGGAGGACTTTCTTGCTCGACATGATAGTATGCTATCTGGTTACTCTTTACCTTAACATGTACACTGATTGTCTCTCTGTTACATATTGGTAAAGCCCTTAGGATGTGTGCTTGACTACCTGGACTATGATGCGGATCATACTAGTGGGGACATGGTAGTCCATAAGTACATCCTTCAAAGTCCCTAGTCGTGGGTGTATCGAGACGGGGCATCGATTTACCAGAGTAGACTAGCGTATACCTTCTCGACCCATACAGATGGGCGATGGATGATCCCATATCCATTGGTGTTTGACATCAGAGATGATATACGGGTGCTCAGTAGAGACTGGGTACACTGGACGGACTCGCCGAGAACTCCCAGATGGTATTATACCTTACGTCAGATGGCAGTTCTCTGGTGACACTGGTACAGAGTAGTCTGTTGACCCGAGATCGTCATAGAGTCTTGTGTGGTTCCCACTGTGCTTTGATTTCCACCTTACCACGTCCAAGAGGGCGTGCAAAACGGTGGTTTTTGGGTACAGTCCCGAGTCACATGAAGGCAATGAGCGATAGGAGGGGATTCGTCTCTCCCGGTATAGGGGGTTGATGTTGCGCTGTGTTCGATTGGCTATAACCGGAAATCCCTGGCCAGGGTTGCTGAGATTTACTGGTAAGTGTTACCAGTAGTTTCTCGAATTTGTTATAGGCCTCATATCGACACGACTTATCGAGCTAGTGGGGTCTGACGTTTACCACCCCTAGGCGAGATATGCGACATATCAGACGAACAGACCGGACTGTACGGTAGTGTTACTGGTTGGATTCACTGGAGTGTGAGCGGGCTTGCTCGTCGATCTTCTGATCGCTCAATACCCGGGTGGCCGTTACGTTTAGCAGACCGCTTGCGGCTTGTGGGTGCTTGATATGATCATCACCTGCTGCCGGCGTATTGACGAGTCTTTAGAGTCCTACACAGAGGTTTCCTGGCTCAAGCGAAACGAAATAGGAGCGCATATGAGATATGTGCGGGACCAAGAATAATACGTGTATGTGATACCGCATTCCATTCTCGCGATGAATGTATCGGAAGGTTGTATGCGATATAACCTAGTTATCGAATCATGGATTGATTCGATAAGCCGATACATTGGATATTAGTCGGTTATATGTGATATGACCGGATCGTTAAATCAAGTGTTGATTTAATGATTTAATGTATAATTATATATTTGATATATTACTTTGCATTAACTAGTATCGGTTCACTTTAAATGGATTTTCTCACTTGATGTTCACAAGTTGTATATGTGATATACTTTTGTGCACTTGATTGTATCATGTTTGATGATACATGTTAACTTGGTTAAGTGTAAAGATTAAACCATGGTTAAGTTAATGATTAGGGTTTTGCTTTTCTTTATTATTTATTTATTTATTTATTTTGGAAAGAAAATGGGAAAATGGTTGCTAGTTTTGTTTTATCTTTGAAGCTTCATGAAGCTTTGACTAAAGTGACCATTTTGTCTCATGCTTAACCCTAACCTTTCACTTAAACCTTAGTTAGTTCTATACACTTGACCATGGTTCATGATTATGATAAGAATGATTTTATTATTCTTATTATAATAACTTATCATAAGAATTCTATCATATTCTTCTTCTTCTTCCTTGAACTCAAGAAGAAACCTTCACTTCATCAATGGTGGATTGATGAAATGAGTGAGAAATCAAAAAGTAAAGTCTACCCACTTCCTATTTCTTCATCCTCTACCTCTTGCCAAGTATTAGAGTGTGTTTTCTTCATAAGTTTCTTGACTTGGTGAAGTCGGAGCTTGATTTAGCGATGCCTCGACATAGATCATCTTCGGCATGGACATCGATGACCTAGCCCGTCCATTCTCCGATGAAGCCGACGCTAGAGCCCGGGACTTGTTATGGACAGCGAGGAGACTTCATTGCGGAGCTATGGAGGTGGACCACCGGATCTACAAAGGTTGTATTTCCGATTCTTATAGTTAAGTGTTAACTAGTTAGCTTTTTCGCCTAGTTTTCTAGCAAACGATCCGTAGTCGGGTCTCTCGGCACCCATAAATTTTTATATTGGCATGTTCGATGCCTTGTGAGACCTCACTAGGGTGCCTAGGAACCCTACAGTGGTATCAGAGCCTAGCTAGAGCCTTAGGCGAAGTCTAGACGGAATTTGAAGTCCGAACGAACCGAAACCACAAAAATTTCCATGCTCTCTGTCCGTTTTTCAAAAACTGGGATTTTTCCAAATTAAAAATATGTAGAAAACCCAGCAGGGAAATCTAAGAATTACGGTGCAATTTTTTTTCCATGAACAGTACAAACCGCGGCGGAAGCGCGGCAGAAGCCTGGCTTCTGCGGCGGTTCCGCCGCACTTTGATGACGTCATCCTCAATTGATTGCACAGTAACTTCTATTATATTATGCTGGAGTTTCTGGGTATTTTTAAAATTTATTCAAGAGTTGAATTTTCTGGAGTTTTTTGGGGATTCGGTGTTTCGATCGGGGTATCAAATTTTGTCTATTTGGCTTTCCGGATAAATTTTAGAATATGTTAAAAAGTTCGACCGGATATAAATACCCAATTTTTCCCCTGTCGGGAAATTTCCAAGTGTTGGATTTTTCCGTAGTTTAACGACGTTCTAAGTAGTGCAAGTAACGCGATGGTCCCTCTAGAAGACAACAAACCTTAACTCGATTATGTGACCGTCTTGAACTGCCATTTGAACCTTCGGGTTTGGGGCAGTACGGCGTGCCACATGTGAGGCATTGGCTTGACCCTTCTACGGCTGGACCGTTGGTACTGAGGCACGAACTGAATGTTGTTAGACTTATTTCATGTGTTGATCTGTATCGGGAAAACTTGGGTGTTCGATTGTTTTATCGAAAAGTTTAACATTTTCTGTTTATCTGGAATGGGATACAATAATTGGAATTCACAAGTAGTTATGAGATAACTGAATGAATGTTATAAACATAGCACTTTAGTCTCACTTGATCGGTTGCCACGGAATTTTGATGTGATCAAAAGTCCGTCGCAATCACGTAGCGTACGCGGATACTCGCCGATAAACTTAATAGACAGCCTCACTCCGTAGCCCCGACCAAGTGACTGTAGGAGAATCCCGTCCCCGAAAGCATCCGTTCGGGTGCTCGCGGTAGCGGTGTTCCGCCTTGGTGCACTTCGTCGACGGTATCGGGGGTGCGGCCGTCTCCTGAAGTTTGCGACGAGCATTCGATCAGGATGTCGGGAATCTTGTTGAATTGCCCGACTCGATATTGAAAAGTGTTTTCGATAATGAGACTGAAATGCGGGGTTTATAATTGTTAGGCATGTGATGTCTAAGTAATTCATTTGGTCAGGCATGCGATGTCTGAGATGGTTGCGGATTCCAACTGTTGTAGTTTTACACTTTCTTTTCTGTGACCGTAAGTGTAATATGTGATATCGCCGGTTTCATTGCTATATGTCAACGAAAATTGGGATGCGCATATTTACTTACGTTGATGACATGTGATGTTGTGTGTTGCTGGATATGTTATATTGGATCGTCGTGTTCGAATAGCCGGGGGTTTTTATGTGAGATGAGTGTTTTTCATTTTCATTCATGTAAAAACTTGTATGTAATATTCTTTTATTGGGGCACTTCCAGGTTGCGGAAGTTGTCACCGTTTGTATATTATTTACTTTTCCGCACTAGGATAGACCCAAGGAGGAGGGCACAAGTAACCAGGTTCTGGAGTCCAGTGGGAGACCAACTCGAGGAGTCGAGTCCGGGTCTCCTAACTCTAGAATTGGTAGGGTTGCTTGTCGCTCTCGTAGGGGTCTATGGGTGTGGGTTTGGCTATTCATCGCGACCGTGGAATCTGTGTTTTATACTGGCTCGTATTGAAAACACGGACGTCCTAGTATATCCAATGTTTCATATGATTCTTCTGCTGCGATATCTGTGATGTGATCATGTGATGTTCTGTGATAGATACAGTATATAGTATATATGATATATTATATAGGCGTTACTTATGTTTTACACCCGCGCTAGCCCAGCCCCGCTCAGCCGTTAGTTACCTAACCTAACGGTGCACGAGGGGACATCGAGGCGAATGCGGATGGCATAAGTGTACGTCGTATTTATCTGTATTGTTTAGGTATTTGATGATGGGACTTCATTAATGTGATTAATGAAATAAAAGAAACCTAAGATGTTGTAGAATTGAATTTCAAAAATAAAACAGGTAGCTACAGTTCTTGCTTTGCACAGAGGTATATGTGATATATCCTGCACCTTATTCGATAAGGAAAGGACCGAGATCCCTTCACCGGGAGTGACTCCTTTAGCAATAACTGGCAGATGCTACACACTCGGTTTGTCTTTTGATTGCTCTTAAGAGTTTTTGCTTTGCACAGTGATATATATGATATATCCCGCACCTTAATCGATAAGAAAAGGACCGACGATCCCTTCACAGGGAGTGACTCCTTTAGCAAAACTAGAAAAGCCTCAAAGACACTCCATTTCAAAAATCATTTGATTCTACAACGATATCAAGTTCATTATGCAATAGGTTTTCAGAAAAACCTATCGTAGCCCTCCGTCATTTCAGATAAGTAGTAGTTAGTATTCGTGCTGCGTTTGTTGGCCTTTGTCAAGGCGCAGTGTACGGTAGCTGACTGGTGCTTATCTGCTTATGCATATGATGCAGATTGGATTAGGGTAGTCGTGCGACCTTGTTGGCCTTTGTCAAGGGCCGTGCGGGTGGGTTTAATTCAATCAGGAAATGACGGGTTGAACTTGACTAGCATCCTATGGTTTGTTGGCCTTTGTCAAGGTCATAGGAGGTTAGGGGCAAAATATTATCGGGAATTTCAAGTGTTGAAATTTGCAATGAGATTGCATACCTTCTATGAGATAGTTGGATCCCGATACCCACTGCGAGTAAGAGTTACTCCTGGGAGAGTTTTACACATTACAATTAGCCGATCAAGTAGGTGTCTAGAAAGGTGTTAACGAGGTTACGCCTCTGGGAAAATGAGGTTTACATTAATTAGGTTCGTGCGAAAGCACGGGGGACCTCCCTCAAAGTACCGACACTGGCCTGGCTGAAAGATTGGCGAACTTGTAGTGTGTAATTAATCCCGGCTAGTCTTTCCTTTTAGGGTTTGAAGGAAGATTTGATAAAAACAGTGGGAGCCATCCTGATTAGATAAAATAATAACCAATCTATTCTTGCAAGAGCGCACGCTGAGTATTTTCTTCTCTCTCTCTCCAGGTAGCGACCATATCACGCCTTAATCAAGATAATAATACGGATTTTTGACCGAACCCGCTTGTTATACTGAGCTGGGGAACGTTGGTCCCGCTCCAACTTATAATTGTTATAAGACAGAGTAGGAAATTGGGGATTACCAGAATTCCCGTGCCGCCCAAACGAAGAGAGTGCATGCTGATGCATCATCTTCGGGTGTGTTCGTTACAAAGAACTGTTTCTCTGTATCCTCTACGTCCTGGGTATGTGATACCAGATCAGGATCCCAGATATGTAATCTGTTACATAGGGCTACAGAAAGGTAGAGAACTGAGAACGGGTGATAAGTTTCATGAGGCAGAAAACGGGGCAAGTGTTGCAGCCAAGTCTGTTGGTCACTATCACCCGGTATTCCAAATACATTGATTCTGAACAAATGTTATTAGATACCGAACCTGATATACAAAATCATATCTATCTCTTTATTAGTAAAGAAATGATAAAATTTTGTATAGTTGGACAATGTTTTGAACATTTCCTATATCAAAAGTTGATCGGTTCTGGCACGTTATCTAAAAGCATTGATGTTCTAAATCAAACTACAGTTCTTAGTATATGGAACACACACAAGAGGAAGAGTTCAGAAATGAACGAATCCTTCTTGAGGCATTGTAGACTAGGTCATATCAATGCGACCCGACTAGCTAGAGTTACATAAAGATGCATATTTAAATTAGTTTGAATTTACATCTTATGAAACTTGTCAGTCATGTCACAGAAACAAGATGACCATAGCTCCGTTTACTGGAAACAGAGAAAGAGTTGATGAACTCTTGGGATGATACATGTTGATGTATGAAGGTCCCCTGTCTACACATGCCAGGACTGGTTCTTTATACTTCATTACGTTCTCTGATGATCTTTCGAGTTTCCGACCTATGTTCCTGTTGAAACACAAGTCCGAACCTTTTGAGATATTCACAGAATATAAGTTAGAAGTAGAGAACCAAAATACGGGTATAAGTATTATGTCCTTTGATGTGATTAAGGAGGAGAATACTTGAGCACGGAATTCCTGGATTATTCTAAAGGAGAATGAGATTCTCTCTTAGCATTACTCCTCCGTATACACCATAGCACGATGGTATATCGGGGCGGAGCAATAACACCCTATGTGATAAGGTGTGCTGTATGATGAGTACTACTGAGTTACCCGTTTCCTTTTGGGAGTTATGCACTTGAGAAGCTGCATACCTATTGAATAGGGTTCAAATCAAATCAGTTGCCTACCACTTCATATTTGATATGATAAGGGAAGAGCCCTTATCTTAAGTTGGTTAAGATTTGGGGTTGTCCGGCCTATGTCTAAAAGCAAAATCCGGACAAGCTCGAGACAAGATCTGTTATGTAGAACTGGAAATGTTCCAGCTATACAAACTACAGCTGATGATTTGATAGAACCAAAGGATTCAGTAGAGACCAACGAACCTCAGCCTCTCCGCCGATCTAGTAGGGTTCCTCATCCGCCTGAGAGATACTTCGGTTTCTTGATGACAGTGGGAGCGAGGATTGCATCATGAGATGATGACCCAACTGGTTTCGAACAGGCCATCAGGAGTGTGACTCTGTAAGAATGGCTGGATGCTTAGTGATCTGAGATGGAATCCTTATACACCGACAAAGTATGGACTTTGGTTGCTATATCTGAAGGGTTAAATCCCCATCAGGAGCAAGTAAATCTTGAGAAGATTACTTGGTGTACTTGGAAAAGTTGAGACTTTCAAAGCTAGACTTGTTAAAGTTTTTCGCCATAGACCAGGCGTGGATTATGATGAAACCTTTTCAAGTGGCTATGCTTAAGTCCATCCAGATCCTACTTGCCATGGCTACATACCATGACTACGATATCTGGCGGTTGGGTGCCATGACTGCTTTTCTAAATGAAGTTTTAGAAGAGAACGTCTATAAGTACACAGCAAGAGGGCTTCGTAGACAGTGGGAGCAGCGGAAACGTGTACAAGATGCTTTATAAGATAAAGCAGGTATCGCGGAGTTGGAACATCTGTTTTGATGTGGTAGTCAAAGAGTTTGACTTCATCAAAATGGTAGATGAACCTTGTATAAACAAAAAGGTAGTAGGGAGTATGGTGATGATCTTCGTAGAGTACGTGGATGACATACTCATGATAGGGAAGGAGTTTCCTATACTACGCTCGGTCAATCTCCGCTTATCACAAGGATTTTCCATATAGGATCAAAATGATACCTCCTAAATCCTGGGTTTTGGATCTATGAGATAGATCTAAATGGATGTTAGGATACTCACTAGTTGAAGTGAGATGGTATCAATCGATCCTGGGGAGAATCACTGGAATGGTTCCAGGGTGATAAAGACGACTGAGTGTCAGTCACAGGCATTGTCTTTACCCTCTGTAAAGGGACGGTATGTTGGAAGAGTTCCAAGCTAGATACCGTGGCAAACTAAACGATAAAGGCTGGTAACATCGCTATTAAAGATACTACCAAAGAGGCAGTTTGGGTGTATATTAGTTCATAAGATGAACTAGGTTCCTACCATTGTATGACAATGGAAGTGTGGCTTCGGCCCTGGAACCCTGGTCCCATCAGTGACCCAGACATAATCCGAGGCAGCATCACCTGATCATGGAGATAGTTGATCTCCAAGGAGATCGAGGTTTGGAGAGAAGACTCAGAGGACAACACAGCGGATCCACTCACAAAGGCCTGTTCCCAGAGAGAGATTTTTATGGGATGGTTGAGTATGAGATACTACAACCACTGCTATCAGATGGCCCTAGTGCAAGTGGGAGATTGTTAGTTATATGTATGCCCTAGAGGCCATTACTGTACATAGGATGTATATTGTAGTGGATGCTAGGACATATATAGGGAGGACTTTCTTGCTCGACATGATAGTATGCTATCTGGTTACTCTTTACCTTAACATGTACACTGATTGTCTCTCTGTTACATATTGGTAAAGCCCTTAGGATGTGTGCTTGACTACCTGGACTATGATGCGGATCATACTAGTGGGGACATGGTAGTCCATAAGTACATCCTTCAAAGTCCCTAGTCGTGGGTGTATCGAGACGGGGCATCGATTTACCAGAGTAGACTAGCGTATACCTTCTCGACCCATACAGATGGGCGATGGATGATCCCATATCCATTGGTGTTTGACATCAGAGATGATATACGGGTGCTCAGTAGAGACTGGGTACACTGGACGGACTCGCCGAGAACTCCCAGATGGTATTATACCTTACGTCAGATGGCAGTTCTCTGGTGACACTGGTACAGAGTAGTCTGTTGACCCGAGATCGTCATAGAGTCTTGTGTGGTTCCCACTGTGCTTTGATTTCCACCTTACCACGTCCAAGAGGGCATGCAAAACGGTGGTTTTTGGGTACAGTCCCGAGTCACATGGAGGCAATGAGCGATAGGAGGGGATTCGTCTCTCCCGGTATAGGGGGTTGATGTTGCGCTGTGTTCGATTGGCTATAACCGGAAATCCCTGGCCAGGGTTGCTGAGATTTACTGGTAAGTGTTACCAGTAGTTTCTCGAATTTGTTATAGGCCTCATATCGACACGACTTATCGAGCTAGTGGGGTCTGACGTTTACCACCCCTAGGCGAGATATGCGACATATCAGACGAACAGACCGGACTGTACGGTAGTGTTACTGGTTGGATTCACTGGAGTGTGAGCGGGCTTGCTCGTCGATCTTCTGATCGCTCAATACCCGGGTGGCCGTTACGTTTAGCAGACCGCTTGCGGCTTGTGGGTGCTTGATATGATCATCACCTGCTGCCGGCGTATTGACGAGTCTTTAGAGTCCTACACAGAGCTTTCCTGGCTCAAGCGAAACGAAATAGGAGCGCATATGAGATATGTGCGGGACCGAGAATAATACGTGTATGTGATACCGCATTCCATTCTCGCGATGAATGTATCGGAAGGTTGTATGCGATATAACCTAGTTATCGAATCATGGATTGATTCGATAAGCCGATACATTGGATATTAGTCGGTTATATGTGATATGACCGGATCGTTAAATCAAGTGTTGATTTAATGATTTAATGTATAATTATATATTTGATATATTACTTTGCATTAACTAGTATCGGTTCACTTTAAATGGATTTTCTCACTTGATATTCACAAGTTGTATATGTGATATACTTTTGTGCACTTGATTGTATCATGTTTGATGATACATGTTAACTTGGTTAAGTGTAAAGATTAAAACATGGTTAAGTTAATGATTAGGGTTTTGCTTTTCTTTATTATTTATTTATTTATTTATTTTGGAAAGAAAATGGGAAAATGGTTGCTAGTTTTGTTTTATCTTTGAAGCTTCATGAAGCTTTGACTAAAGTGACCATTTTGTCTCATGCTTAACCCTAACCTTTCACTTAAACCTTAGTTAGTTCTCTACACTTGACCATGGTTCATGATTATGATAAGAATGATTTTATTATTCTTATTATAATAACTTATCATAAGAATTCTATCATATTCTTCTTCTTCTTCCTTGAACTCAAGAAGAAACCTTCACTTCATCAATGGTGGATTGATGAAATGAGTGAGAAATCCAAAACTAAAGTCTACCCACTTCCTATTTCTTCATCCTCTACCTCTTGCCAAGTAGTAGAGTGTGTTTTCTTCACAAGTTTCTTGACTTGGTGAAGTCGGAGCTTGATTTAGCGATGCCTCAACGTAGATCATCTTCGGCATGGACATCGATGACCTAGCCCGTCCATTCTCCGATGAAGCCGACGCTAGAGCCCGGGACTTGTTATGGACAGCGAGGAGACTTCATTGCGGAGCTATGGAGGTGGAGCACCGGATCTACAAAGGTTTTATTTCCGATTCTTATAGTTAAGTGTTAACTAGTTAGCTTTTTCGCCTAGTTTTCTAGCAAACGATCCGTAGTCGGGTCTCTCGGCACCCATAAATTTTTATATTGGCATGTTCGATGCCTTGTGAAACCTCACTAGGGTGCCTAGGAACCCTACAATTGTGACACTTGAGACTATGAGGCGGGATCGTTGACATAAAGAGGCTACCTTATTATAGTTCATGTTTATGCTGGATTATTCCTCTTGTGATACCTATCATGTTTTCAGTATTTAATGTTATATGATATCATTTGCTATTACACCTGCACAATTACCGTTGATGTGCATGTTACACTTACACAGATTTGCTGGCTCACACACATTCATCATCGGTAATTGACATGCCACTTACATAGTAGAACTGCCCTATCATGATATTATTCCTAACCGTAAAAGTACATTCATTGTTCAGTACTATCACTTGACATGCTTACATGATATACTCAATATGCTCATATTACTATTTTATGTTGCATACATCGTACTTTGTGGTTATATGCATTGAGATGTTGTTTTTATGAGATCTCTGGATTTGAGAACCATGGTTAATTTCAAAGGAAATTGTGTATTGTTTTAAAAATGCGGTTTCTCTTGATATGATATTTCGAGGCATCTACCATGAGTTTTCTCGGTTCTGATCTATGATTAAACCCGATTTGAGGAGCGGTAGGCACCGTCTGCGGGTACATGGTGGACCTGGTAAGGTACCCCGGAGCAAGAAGACTCATATAGAAAGGCGGTGAGCCCGACGGAGGGAACACTACCTACCGGTGAAAGTTTTGGGCTCGACGGATATCTGGTGGATACCGACCGGAGTCGTGAGATGATATGGGCCGATCCGGACTGACGGAGCCAGAGATAGTTTGGCGCAGCGGATATCTACAGGATACCGACCGTAGTCATGATATGGGCTGATCCGGACTGATGAATCCCGAGATATGAGCATTTACGTATCAATGCTGGACACGGGTTTCATGATGTTTCGAGTGTCGGTGTTGGATACTCAGGTTCTATGATTTTGATGTGTCGTTGATGGACACACGTGGTTGATATCCTCATTATATATATATATATATAGGCATATGTTTTCATGATGTTTCGAGTGTATATATATATATAGATATACAGGAACATGTTTTCATGATATTTCGAGTGTCGGTGTAGGACACTCAGGTTCCATGATATTGTTTGTATCATTGATGGACACGTGGATGATATCCACATGCATACAGACATATGATGTCGGATGTTTATTTATATACATCATTACATTGATCGATTGTTGACATATATGCATATGTGGTCACCCTAGATATCATAGTATTACCTTCAGGATATAGTGACCTAGGAAATTGTTGTTTATGTCGATTTTTACCTGCTGATGTTTTCTATTTATGAGTTAGCAACTCACCCCCGTTGTGCCACAGTTCTTGCAGGTTTGACCGCTTGGGATCAGTTGCGGTATCGCTGGCACACAGTTTCTTCCAGGGTGTTTTGATTTGGTAGGTAGGACACATGTTGGATCGTGCCCACTCTCATACTTTTATATTCCGTTGTATCTAGATAAACTCCATCAAATCAAATCAAAGACTAGAATTTGTATATTTGTAGACCTAGTCAGACTTGGGTATTGTGCGATACTCAGAGCGATGGGTTTATGTTCGCTTCTTGCGTTTTGATGTCTTACTTATTTATTGTTCTTTCTGGGTTGATCTTCACCGTTGGGCGTCGTATATATGCTATTACATGGTTGTGATTCCGCCAGTTGGTGAAGATCTAGCTCCCACTTAGGGATGCTTATATATTGTTGTGCATATGTTTTTGGATCAAATTATACAAGGGAAGTGCTGCCCAAAATTTTAAAGACGAAACATGTTTTCAACTGTACTATAATCCACTTGTATTTTCATGTTTCATTAGCTATGCATTTAAAGAAAAACATGATTCATTATAACTTTATTTCAAAGCTGCACCCCCACTATTTTCCGCAAAAAGGTTTAGATTTTCTGGGCTTCGGCTTACTTGATTTACGTTATGCCTTTAGACGTTGCGTAATTTAAGTGCCGGTCACGTGCTAAATTACAGGTCATGACAGATCCATAGGTACTTGTAGCACGTTCTAGGTATTTTTAAGTGAGACTCAAGTGTTGAGGTCTCTGGAAATTGTAGGTGTTTGATAAATCGATCGAAACGTTTAATATCGTCTAGATATCTGTGATTTGTGATACAATATTTTGAATCCACAATAATTAGTTTTGTGAAAACTAATTAGAATTTTGTGAATTTAGCAATTTAGTCTCTTTTGATCGGTTGTCATGGGGTTTTGATTCAGATCAAAACTCTGTCGTAATCTCGTACAGTACGTGAACGCTCGCCGGGTAACACTACTAGATAGCCACGGCCCATAGCCCCAACCAAGTGACTTTAGGAGAACCCCATAGCCAAAAGCATCCGTTCGGGTGCTCGCGGCCGTAGTGTTCTGCCTAAGTGCGCTTTGTCGACGGCATCGGGGGTGCGGCCATCCACTAATGTTTCTGACGAGCATTCGATCATTTGTTGGGAATCTTGTTGAATTTCCTGACTGGATATTGAAAAGTGTTTTCAATTTGGGACTAAAATGCGGGGTTTATTGTGTTAGGCATGAAATCTGGAGTATGTGATAATTCGGGTTTATGATGTCTAAGGTGGTGCGGATTCTAATTATTGTAGTTTTCATTTCTTTTCTGCGACCGTAAGTGTAATATATGGTGTATCGCTGGTTTCGTTTCTATATGTCAACGACAATTAGGATACGCATATTTACTTACGTTGATAATATATGATGTTATTTGTTACTCGGATATGTTATATTGGATCGTCGTATTTGAATAGCCGAGGGGTTCGGCGAGAGATGAGAGTTTTTCCATTTTCATTTATGTAAAAATTTGTATGTAATATTATTTTATTGGGACACTTTCGGGTTGAGGATGATGTCACCATTGATGTATATTATTTACTTTTCCGCATTAGGATAGACCCAACGTGGGGAGCACAAGTAACCGGGTTCTAGAGTCCTGTGGTATACCATCTCGAGGAGTCAATACCGGGTCTCCTAACTCTAGAATTGGCAGGGTTGCTTGCCGCTCTCGTAGGAGTCTAGGGATATAGGTTTGGCTATTCATTACGACCGTGGAATCCGTGTTTTTTACCGGCTTAATTTAAAACACGGACCTCCTAGTATATCTAATATTTCATATGTTGCTCCAGCTGCAATGTTCTGTGTTGAGATCATATAACTGCATGAGACGAATGCTTTATATTATATATATGATATATAATAAATGTTGCTTATGTTTTGCATCCACGCTAGTCCTGCCCCTGCTCTGCCGGTAGTTAACTAACCTAAAGGTGCATGACGGGACCCCGTAGCAAATACGGATGGTATAAGTATACGTTGTATTTTCGTTTCTTTATCTTTGATGTTTAGGAAACATAAATGATGGGACTTCATTAATGAGATTAATGAAAAGGAAAGAAACCTAAACATGTTGTAGAATCAAATTTTCAAAAAGGTAGCTCCAGTTCTTACTTTGTATAGTGGTATTACTTGATGAATATCCAACACCTCATTCGATGAAGAAAGAGCCTAGATCCCTTCACCGGGAGTGACCTCTTTAGCAAAAGCTAGCACATGCTACAAGCCACTCGGTTTATTTTGAAAAAACTCGATTTTAAAAGCGGAGCTTAAACTACTCCTTTTCAAATCACTCGATTATACAATGATATCAAGTTCATTGCGCAAAAGGTTTTCTTAAAAACCTGTCGTAGCCCTCCGTCATTTCGGATAAGTGCTACTTATTATTCGTGCTACGTTTGTTGACCATAGCTAAGGCGTAGTGTGCGGTAGCTAATTAATGCTTATCTGCAAGCATATGATGCGATTGGATTAGGGTAGTTGTACGGCTTTGTTGACCATAGATAAGGGTCGTACAGGTGGGTTTAATTCAATCAGGAAATGACGGGTTGAACTTGGTTAGCGCTTATGATTTGTTGACCATATCCAAGGTCATAAGTTACTAGGGGAAAAAACATTATCGGGAATTTCAAGTGTTGAAAAAGTTGCAATGAGATTGCATGCCATCTATGAGATAGTTGGATCCCGATACCCACTGCGAGTAAGAGTTACTCCTGAGAGAGTTTTGCACTTTACAATTAGCTGATCAAGTAGGTGTCTAAGAAAGGTGTTAATGGGGTTACGCCCCTGCGGAAACGAGGTTATTTAATTAGTTCCATGCGAAAGCATGGGGAGACTCCCTCGGAGTACCAATACCTGCCTGGCTGAACGATTAGCGAACTTGTAGGGTGTAATTAATCTCGGCTAGTCTTACCTTTTAGGGTATGAAGAAAGATTTGTAAAAACAGTGGGAGCCATCCTGATTAGATAAGATAATAACCAATCTAATCTTACAAAAGCATACGCTAAAATGTTTTCTTCTCTCTCTCCCTCTAGGTAGCGACCATGACACGCCATAATCAAGATAATAATATTGATGTATTGACTGAAACCGCTTGTTATACAGAATTGGGGAACATTGGTTCTGCTCTACCTTATAATTTTTATAAGTCTGAACAGGAAATAGGGGAATATACGGATTCCACGCAACTCGAACGAGGAATGAGCATGTTGATGCATCTTCTTCGGGTGTGTTCGTTACCGAGAGCTGTATCTCAGTACACTCTACGTCCTGGGTATTAGATACCAGATCAGGATGCAATATTTGTAATGTTACATGGGCTAAAGAAAGTTAGAGAACTGGGAAAAGGTGATCATTCTCTTAGAGTATGGAATGGTGCAATAGTTGCAGCCAAAGCAGTTGGCGAATATCACCTTGTACTACCAAGTGGTAATACAATGATTCTGAACGACTGTTACTGCATTCCGAGCCTGATATGCAATATTATATCAGTATCTATATTATCTAAAGAAGGATATAACTTTGCATTAGAGGATAATGTTATGAACATTTTCCAAAATCAAGTGTTGATTGGGTTTGGTACGTTGAGTAACGGTATATACGTTCCGAATCAAAACAAAGTTCTTAACGTACAGAACACACAAGAGGAAAAATTTAGAAATGAACGAATCATTATTGTGGCATTGTAGACTAGGTCATATCAATGCGACACGACTAGCTAAATTACATAAGGATGGATATTTGAATACGTTCGTGTCACGACCCGAAATTGGCATTTGACGGCTGTAGGGTTCCTATGAACGACAGCAAGGTTTCGGGAGGCATCATCCATGCCATTTTCAAAATTTTGTCGTTTTGAAGAACCCTAAACTAGAATCGATAACTAGAGAATCATACGAAACACAAAATAAACTACTTTATATCTAAGTGTTTGCGGAATACGACCTTTGTAGACCGGTCCTTCACTTCTAAAGCTCCGAGTTGAAGTCCCTTCTCTGCGATCCAAGTCCCGGATTCTTGCATGGCTTCTCAAGGTAAAAAGAACAATCTTGCTTGAAGTCTTTGAGGCCGAAGATGATCTACGTCGAGGAGACACTAACTCAAGCAACTACTTCACTAATTGAGAGATTAGTGAAGCTAATACCTTATAATAAAGTGCTAATCTAGTAGAGGATGATGAAGTAGGAAGTGGGCTCACTTTAGTTTTATTTTTCTCACAATATTTTTTCTCTTTTGAAAAACCTAGCATGCTTTTGCTCAAGGAAGAAGAAGATGAGCTCAAGAGATAAGAATGAACTAATAAGGTGAGAGAAAGAACCATGGGTGAGTTTGTATCATATACTAACTCATGTAGAGACATAAACATGGCTAAATTATAATGGTTAGGTTAATAAATATCTTAAGTAAAACAAAACTAGTGGACTTAGTCAAAGCATCCACAAGCTTCATGAAGCTTCAAGCATGTGACTAATTATGCACTAATTTTGATTTACTATAAATATTTAAAACCCAACATTATAATTAGTATGGTTTAAGTCTCATACACCCTTGTAGTGTGTATCAACAACTATGATACAAAATAAAACACCATTAATATATATCACATATATATTAAGTGTGCACATGTGAGAAAAATAAAAGCTTAAGTGAGCTAATATTAGTTAATGTAAATTAGTATATCAAATATACAATTATACACTAAATTATCAAATCAACACTTGATTTAATAATCCGGCTGTATCACATATAACCGACTAATATAAAGGTACCAACTTATCGAATTAACACTTGATTCGATAACCCGGCTATATCACATATAACCGTCCGATACAAATATCGCGAGAATAGAATACGGTATCACATACTCGCATTATTCTTGGTCCCGCACATATCACATATGATCTCCTACTTCGTTTTGCCTGAGCCAGTAAAACCTCTATGTAGGACTCTAAAGACTCGTCAAAACGCCGGCAGTAGGTGATGATCATATCAAGCACCCATAAGCCGTCATCGGTATTAGCTGGACGTAATGGCTACCCGGGTATTGAGCGATCAAAAGATCAACAAGCAAGCCTGCTCTAGCTCCTGTAAAGCCTATCAGTGACACTACCGTACAGTCCGATCTCCTCATCTGATATGTCGCATATCCAGTCTAGGGGTGGTAAACGTCAGACCCTAATAACCGATAAGTCATGCCGATATGAGGCTCAAAACGGGTCGAGAAACTACTGATAACACTTACCAGCAAATCTCTAAATCAGCCCTAGCCAGGGACTTCCCTGTCATGGCCAATCGAGCACAGCTCAACATCAACCCCCAATACCGGGAGAGACGAAACCCCTCCTATCGCTCATTGCCTCTATGTGACTCGGGACTGTACCCAAAAAACACCGTTTTGCACGTCCTCTTGAACGTGGTAAGATGAAAATCAAAGCACAGTGGGAATCACACATGACTCTATGACGATCTCGAGTCTGCAGACTAACCTGTACCAGTGTCACCAGAGAACTGCCATCCAACGTAAGGTATAATACCATCTGGGAGTTATCGGTGAGTCCTTCCAGTGTACCCAGTCTCCCCTGAGCACCCATATATCATCTCTGATGTCAAACACCAATTGATATGGGATCATCCATCTCCCATCTACATGGGTCGAGAAGCTATACGCTAGTCTACTCTGGTATATCGATGCCCCGTCTCGATACACCCACGACTAGGGGCATTAAAGGATGTTCTCACAGACTACCTTTGTCCCACTAGTATGATCTCCATCATAATCTAGGTAGCCAAGTACGCATCCTAAGGGCTTTACCAATATGTAACAGAGAGACAATCAGTGTACATGTTAAGATAAAGAGTAACCAGATAGCATACTATAATGTCGAGCAAGAAAGTCCTCCCTATATATGTCCAAGCATCCACTACAATATACATCTCATGTACAGTAATGGCCTCTAGGGAATACATACAACTAACAATCTCCCACTTGCACTAGGGCCATCATATAGCAGTGGTTGTAGTATCTCATACTCAACCATCCCATAAAAGTCTCTCTGTGGGAAAAAGGCCTTCGTGAGTGGATCCGCCGTGTTTTCCTTTGAGTCTACTCTCTTAACCTCGATCTCCCTGGAGATCAACAATCTCCATGATCAGGTGATACTGCCTTAGAATATGTTTGGATCACTGATGGGACGAGCATTCTTAGGCATAAGCCACAACTCCATTGTCACATAATAGTAGGAACAAAGTTCATCTCATGAACTAATATACACCCAGACTGCCTCTTTGGTAGTATCTTTGGTAGCGATGTATCCTGCCTTTATCGACTAGTTTGCCACGGTATATAGCTTGGAACACGTCAAACATACCGTCCCTCCACTGAGGGTAAAGACAATCCCTGTGACTGACATTCAGTCGACCTTACCACCCTGGAAGCTATCCAGTGATTCTCCCCAGGATCGATTGATACCATCTCACTACACCTAGTTAGAATCCTAACATCCATTTAGATTTATCTCATATATCCAAAACCCAGGATTTAGGAGGTATCACCTTGATCCTATATGGAGAATCCTTGTGATAAGAGGAGATTGACCGAGTGTAGCATAGAAAACTCCTTTACTATCAAGGGTATGTCATCCATGTACAATACGAGGATGACCACCACACTCTCTACTACCTTTTTGAATATACAAGGTTCATCTATCATTTTGATAAAGTCAAACGCTTTGACTATCACATCAAACAGATGTTCCAACTCTGCGATGCCTGCTTTTACCCGTAAAGCAAATTGCACAAGTTTCCGCTGCTCCCACTGTCTACCAAGCCCTCTGGCTGTGTACTTATAGATGCTCTCTTCTAAATCACTATTTAGAAAAGTAGTCATGACACCCAACTGCCAGATATCGTAGTTATGGTATGTAGCAATGTCAAGTAGGATCTGGATGGACTTAAGCATATCCACTAGAACAGGTTTCATCATAATCCATACCTGATCGATGACGAGAACCTTTTACAACATGTCTAGCTTCGAAAGTCTCAACTTTTCCATGAACACCGAGTAATCTTCTTAAGATATACTTCCTCCTGATGGGGATTTAACCCTTCAGATATAGCAACCAAAGTCCATACTTTGTTGGTGTATATGGATTCCATCTCAGATCGCTTAGCATCCAGCCATTCTTATAGAGTCCCCACTCTTGATGGCCTGCTCGAAACTAGTTGGATCATCATCACATGATGCAATCCACGCTCCCACTGTCATTAAGAAAACCAAAGTATCTCTCAGGCAGATGAGGAACCCTACCAGATCGGCAGAGAGGCTGAGGTTCGTCGGGAGCTATTGAATCCTCCGGTTCTACCAAATCGTCAGCTGTAGTTTATAGAGCTAGAACTCCTTCCAGTTCTACCTTATGACCACAAATTTCTTTCCAAAATAAATTCATTTTCTAAAAAGGTGGCATGCCGAGAAATAAAACACCTTTTGTTCCTCGGTGCAGTAGAAGATATTCCCTTGCAAATGCTTGGGATATCCAACAAATTTCCACAGAACTGACCTTGCCTCGAGCTTGTCCGGATTTTTCTTTTAGACATAGGCCGGACAACCCTAAATTTTAACTTACTTAAGACATGGGCTCTTCCCATACCATATCTCATATTGAGTGGTAGGCACCTGATTTAGTTGGAATCGATTCAATAGGTATGCAGCTTCTCAAGTGCATAACTCCCAAAAAAGAAATGGGCAACTCAGTAGTACCGATCATAGAGTGCACCATATCTAATAGGGTGCGATTGCGCCACCCCGATATACCGATGTGCTGTGGTGTATACGGAGAAGTAATGCTGAGAGAGAATCTCATTCTCCTTTAGAATAGTCCAGGAATTCCGTGCTCAAGTATTCTCCTCCCTGATCACATCAAAGGACATAATACTTATACCCATTTGGTTCCCTACTTCTGATAAATTCATTGAATTTCTCAAAATTTTCGACTTGTGCTTCAACAGGAACATATGTCTGAATCTTGAGAGATCATTATTGAATGTAATGAAGTACAAAAAACTAGCTCTGGCATGTGTAGACAGGGGACCATCATACATCATCATGTATCAATCCCAAGAGTTCATTAACTCTTTCTCTGTTTCCAATAAACGGAGCTATGGTCATCTTATCTTTGTGACATGACTGCAAGTTTCACAAGATGTAAATTCAAACTGATTTAAATATGCATCTTAATGTTACTTAGCTAGTCGGGTCGCATTGATATGACCTAGTCTACAATGCCTCAAGAAGGATTCGTTCATTTCTGAACTCCTCCTCTTATGTGTGTTCTGTACGTTAAGAACTGTGGTTTGATTTAGAACGTATATGCTTTTAGATAACGTGCCTCAACCGATCAACACTTGATATAGGAAATGTTCAAAATATTATCCAACAATACAAACTTATATCCTTCTTTACTAAATAAAGAGACTGATATGATGTTATATATCAGGTTCGGTATCTAATAACATTCGTTCAGAATCAATGTACCTGATAATACAGGGTGATAACTGCCAACAACTTGGCTGCAACAATTGCACCGTTTCCAACTCTTGAAACTTATCACCCGTTCTCAGTTCTCTACCTATCTGTAGCTCATGTAACATATTACATATGTGGGATCCTGATCCGGTATCTAATACCCAGGACGTAGACTGAAGTGAGAAACATTTCTCAATAACTAACACACCCAAAGAAGATGCATCATCATGCTTATTCTTCGTTTGGGAGGCGTGGGAATCCGGATATGTCCCTATTCCCTGCTTATTCTTATAACAATTATAAGAATGGACGGAACCAACGTTCCTCTGCACAGTATAACATGCGGGTTCGGTTAATACATCCATATTATTATCTTGTTTAAGACGTGACATGGTCGCTACCTGGAGAGAGAAGAAAACACTTTAGCGTATGCTCTTGCAAGATCAGATTGATAATTATTTTATCTAATCAGGATGGCTCCCACTATTTTTTATCAAATCTTCCTCCAAATCTTAAAAGGAAAGACTAGCCAGGATTAATTACACCCTATAAGTTCGCCAATCTTTCAGCCAGGCCAGTGCCGGTACTTTGAGGGAGGTTCCCCGTGCTTTCGCACGGACCTAATTAAAATAAACCTTATTTTCCCAAGGGCATAACCCCGTTGACACCTTTCTAGACACCTACTTGATCGGCTAATTGTAAAGTGCAAAACTCTCCAAGGAGTAATTCTTACTCGCAGTTGGTATTGGGATCCAACTATCTCATAAAAGGTATGCAATCTCATTACAAATTTCAACACTTGAAATTCCCGATAATATTTTTCCTCTAGCATGCTATGACCTTGACAGAGGTCAACAAATCAAAGTGCACTAGTCAAGTTCAACCCATCATTTCTGATTGAATCAAACCCATCTGTACGACCCTTGACAGAGGTCAACAAGATCGTACGACTACCCTAATCCAATCGCATCACATGCTTTACAGATAAGCACTAATCAGCTACCGCACACTACGCCTTGACAGAGGTCAACAAGCGCAGCACGAATACTAAATAATATTTATTTGAAATGACGGAGGGCTACGACAGGTTTTTATGAAAACCTTTTGCATAATGAACTTGATATCGTTGTAGAATCGAGTGATTTTGAAAAGGAGTGTTTTTTAGGCTTTTATTAGTTTTGCTAAAGAGGTCACCCCCGGTGAAGGGATCTCGGCTCTTTCCTCATCGAATAAGGTGCGAGATATATCATATATATCACTATGCAAAGCAAATACTCCAAAAGCAATCAAAAGACAAACCGTGTATTGTAGCATCTGCCAGTTATTGTTAAAGAGGCCACTCCCGGTGAAGGGATCTCGGCTCTTTCCTTATCGAATAAGGTGAGGGATATATCACATATATCACTATGCAAAGCAATGACTGTAGCTACCCTTTTTAAAAATTTGATTCTACAATATCTTTTAGGTTTCTTTTTCTTTCATTAATCATATTAATGAAATCCAATCATTTAAGCTTCCTAAGCATCACAGAAGAAATGAAAATACTATATACGCTTATGCCATCCGCATTCGCCACAGTGTCCCATTATGCACCGTTAGGTTACTTAACTAACGGCATACCGGGACGGGACTAGCGCGGGTGCGAAACATAAGCAACGTCTACTATATATCTCATATATAATGTATATCCATTCGTCTCAAAATCCACAGTGATCACATCACAAAGCAGCAGAAGAAACATATGAAATATTGGATATATTAGGAGGTCCGTGTTTTATTTTGAGCCTGTATAAAACACGGATGCCATGGTCGCGATGAATAGCCAAACCCACATCCCTAGACCCCTATGAGAGCGGCAGCAACCCTACCAATTCAAGAGTTAGGAGACCTGGACTCGACTCGTTGAGTTGGTCTCCCACTGGACTCTAGAACCCGGTTACTTGTGCTCCCCTCCTTGGGTCTATCCTAATGCGGAAAAGTAAATAATATACAACAATAGTGACATCATCCTCAACCCGGAAGTGCCCCAATAAAAGAATATTACATACATTGAATTTTACATGAATGAAAATAAAAAACTCTCATCTCACATAAAACCCCCGGCTACTCCAAACACGACCATCTAATACAACATATACAGCAACACATAACATCACATGTCATCAACGTAATTAAATATGCGTATCCCAATTGTCATTTACATATAGAAACGAAACCGGCGATACACCACATATTACACTTACGGTCGTAGAAAAACTAGACGATGTTAAACATTCCGATTGAATCAACAAACACCCACAATTACCCAGAAAGCTCAACACTTGAGCTTAGTTTAAAATTATTCAGCACATGCCACAGTACCAATGGACCAGCCGTAGAAGGGTCAACCAACGCCTCACAAGTAGTACCGCTGAACCACCGCAAACCCGAGGGTTCAGTGGTGGTTCTGACGGTCACATAATCGAGTTAAGGTTTTGTTCTTCTAGAGGGTCCATCTCATAACTTGCATGATGTTTGAATGCTTTTTAACTATGGAAAAAATCCAACACTTGGAAAATTTTCAAGCAAGGGTTAAAGCGGGTATTTGATATCCGATCGAACATTTTAATACCGTCTAAAGTAACCCGAAAATAGTTAGAATTACGACTATGAAATACTCAAAGTTGGCCTTGCAATAAGTTAATCATCACATGAAAAAGTAGCAAAATCAAACAACACCTGAAACACCAAAACCCAGAGCACAAAACATGAAAAAAATTTGGGACCATGTTTCCCGAGTCTGGCGGGCCTGCTCGGCCAAAACCCCCATATGCTCGGCCAAAATCCGAGCACAGGGTCCCAACTTTTCTCCATGTTCCTATTTTCACTCATATATGATTCTGTACTTGTTTGAAAAAAATTTCGAGCTCATATAAAAATCGACAGAATGCAGGTTATGGTGTTTAAAGTTTCGGAGTAGTTTCGGTTTTGTAAACCTACACAATCCGTCTAATTCTCTAGCTAGGCTCTGATACCACTGTAGGGTTCCAATGAACGACAGCAAGGTTTCGGGAGGTATCGTCCATGCCATTTTCAAAATTTTGTCGTTTTGAAGAACCCTAAACTAGAATCGATAATTAGAGAATCATACGAAACACAAAGTAAACTACTTTACATCTAAGTGTTTGCGGAATACAATCTTTGTAGACCGGTCCTTCGCTTCTAAAGCTCCGAGTTGAAGTCCCTTCACTGCGATCCAAGTGCCGGACTCTTGCATGGCTTCTCAAGGTGAAAAGAACGATTTTGCTTGAAGTCTTCAAGGCCGAAGATGATCTACGTCGAGGAGACACTAACTCAAGCTACAGCTCACTAATTGCGAGATTAGTGAAGCTAACACCCTATACTAAAGTGCTAATCTAGTAGAGGATGATAAAGTAGGAAGTGGGCTCACTTTAGTTTTATTTTTCTCACAATATTTTCTCTCTTTTGAAAAACCTAGCAAGCTTTTGCTCAAGGAAGAAGTAGATGAGCTCAAGAGATGAGAATGAACTAATGAGGTGAGAGAAAGAACCATAGGTGAGTTTGTATCATATACTAACTCATATAGAGACATAACCATAGCTAAATTATAATGGTTAGTTTAATAAATATTTTAAGTAAAACAAAACTAGTAGACTTAGTCAATGCATCCATAAGCTTCATGAAGCTTCATGCATGTGACTAATTATGCACTAATTTGGATTTACTATAAATATTTAAAACCCAACATTATAATTAGTATGGTGTAAGTCTCATACACCCATGTAGTGTGTATCAACAACCATGATACAAAATAAAACACCATTAATATATATCACATATATATTAAGTGTGCACATGTGAGAATAATAAATGTTTAAGTGAGCTAATATTAGTTAATGTAAATTAGTATATCAAATATACAATTATACACTAAATTATCAAATCAACACATGATTTAATAATCCGGCTTATCACATATAACCGACTAATATAAAGGTACCAACTTATCGAATCAACACTTGATTCGATAACCCGGCTATATCACATATAACCGTCCGATACAAATTTCGCAAGAATAGAATACGATATCACATTCTCGCATTATTCTCGGTCCCGTACATATCACATATGTGCTCCTACTTCGTTTTGTCTGAGCCAGTAAAACATCTATGTAGGACTCTAAAGATTCATCAATACGCCGGCAGTAGGTGATGATCACATCATGCACCCATAAGCCGTCAGCGATACTAGCTGGACGTAACGGCTACCAGGGTATTGATCGTTCAGAAGATCAACAAGAAAGCACGCTCTATCTCCTGTAAAGCCTGTCAGTGACACTACCGTACAGTCCGGTCTCCTCGTCTGATATATCGCATATCTAGTCTATGGGTGGTAAACGTCAGACCCTAATAACCGATAAGTCATATCGATATGAGGCTCATAACGAGTCGAGAAACTACTGATAACCCTTACCAGCAAATCTCTAAATCTGCCCTGGCCAGAGACTTCCCTGTTATGGCCAATCGAATACAGCACAACATCAACCCCTAATACTGGGTGAGATAAAACCCCTCCTATCGCTCATTGCCTCCACATGACTCGGGACTGTACCCAAAAACCACCGTTTTGCATGTCCTCTTGGACGTGGTAAGGTGGAAATCAAAGCAAAATGGGAATCACACAAGTCTCTATGACGATCTTGGGTCTACAGACTAACTTGTACCAGTGTCACCAGAGAACTGCCATCTGACGTGAGGTATAATACCATCTGGGAGTTCTCGGCGAGTCCATCCAGTGTACCCAGTCTCCCCTGAGCACCCGTATATCATCTCTGATATCAAACACCAATGGATATGGGATCATCCATCGCCCATCTACATTGGTCGTGAAGCTATACGCTAGTCTACTCTGGTATATCGATGCTCCGTCTTGATACACTCACGACTAGGGACATTAAATGATGTACTCACAGACTACCTTTGTCCTACTAGTATGATCTCCATCATAATCTAGGTTGCCAAGTACGCATCCTAAGGGATTTACCAACATGTAACAGAGAGGCAATCAATGTACATGTTAAGATAAAGAGCAACCAGATAGCATACTATCATGTCGAGCAAGAAAGTCCTCCCTATATATGTCCAAGCATCCACTACAATATACATCTCATGTACAGTAATGGCCTCTAGGGCATACATATAACTAATAACGGCACTTAAACTACGTGACGTCTACAGGCGTAACACAATTTAAGTAAGCCGAAAACCCAGAAATCTAAACCATCAAAAGTAGTAAGTGATGAGAACATTGTTAAAAAATTTTGGGAATCTCAAGTAAAAAATCTTTAAAGTACAAATTTACTTTCTTAAAAATTTATGCAGCACCTCCTTTGTAAAAACTAGCCCCAAAAATGGGTACAACATAAAATATAAGTAAAGTATCCCCAACAAGAGCAAATCCATGCCCAAAGGCGGAAAACAACCGCCACAACAGATATACGACGCCATAGCGAAGAAAAAGACGATATAAAGTGAAACAGCATCAAAGACCTCCAAAGTCACAAATAAGATACAATATCGTCCTCACAACTCGTCTCTAAGTCAATACATGAAGTAGTAGATGGAGAGTACTAGATACAACGAATATACAAATGAGTATCATCGGATAACTGCAAAATCCACCTATAGCAAAACTGCACACAGTCAGTCGTAGCGGTATCCGCTGCAAAATATGATACGATGTGATGAAGAAGCCCTGCCGCGACTGCTCTGAGGAACACCTGCAAACATTGTCGCACAATGGGGGTGAGTTGTCAACTCGTGAATAGTAAATAATATATGCAGGTAATCGCAGGTTTGCACGTACTGCGGTAATCTATCACATGCAAGCTGATAGCAATAAATAGCACTATGTATATGCAACAGTCATGAAAGGTACTCTATCAGGTGCTACTAAAACATGAAGCAATGCATATCAAATAAATGCTGAATATGGAATAAAACATATCATCAACACGGAATCCTCATCGTGGAGAAGCTAGTGTCCATCAATGACACTCCAAATCCCAATACCATAGGCACTGCATCCTCATGGAACCTGAGTGTCCAATATCGACACCCGAAAACATCATGAAAACTATACCTGTGTGTGTGTGTGTCCCTGAATGACACATCAAAATCATGGAACCTGAGTGTCTAACATCGATACTCGAAACATCATGAAACCCGTGTCCAGCATCGACACGTAAAAACTCATTTGTCAGGCGCCGTCACCATGACTGGCCATGATGGCATGTCCGTACATCTCATGACTCCAGTTGGTATCCCCATGATAACCGCCGAATCCAAATACTATCACCGGTATGTACTAGCCCAGCCTGCCAGGCTCATCGTCATCATCTGCGATCTTCTTGCCCTGGGGAACCATACCGGGCTCCACCATGTACCCGCACACGGCCCACTCCACTCCTCGCATCAGGTATATATCACAAATCTCAGAACCGAGAAATCTCATGGTGGACGCATCGAAATATCATATCAAGAGAAACCGGGTTTTTCGAACAATGCATAATTTTATGAAAATACCACGGTCCTCAATTCCAGAAAATATCAAGTAATGAATAAGAATACTTGCATAGATCATTATGATGATATATATATTATATATGTACATATATAACAGCATCCCATACCACTGATATATATATACGTATATATCAGCGTCCCATACCACTAATATATACCCTCAAGAGTAAAACATCCAGAAAACATCATATGAAATCCATATCTCAATGCGAAATCCATGAAATAAAATATATGCAACATATATAGTAACATGAGCATATAGAGGAAAAAAACGCTATTTAAATGCAAAAGTTATTAAATATATCATGCGGTTCCTAATTCCTCCAAAATCCAACGCAACATCATATAAGGGTGAACATATAGCTGTAGCAAGGTATATGTGTGTACATGTAAGTATGTATGCAAGATGTACATTTACCTATATCTTATATGTGTATATACCTGTCAATAATGATGTAATACCCTCTAGGTATAGGTATAGCTATGTCCATTATGTGTATATACATGTCAATAATGATGTAATACCCTCTAGGTATATGTGTATATACATGTCAATAATAATGTAATACCCTCTAGGTATATGTGTAGCTATGTCTAGTATGTGTATATACATGTCAATAATGATGTAATACCCTCTAGGTATATGTATATATACACGTCAATAATGATGCAATACCCTCTAAGTATAGGTGTAGCTATGTCCAGTATGTGTATATACATGTCAATAATGATGTAATACCCTCTAGGTATATATGTATATACATGTCAATAATGATATAATACCCTCTAGGTATATATGTATATACATGTCAATAATGATGTAATACCCTCTAGATATAGGTGTAGCTATGTCCAGTATGTGTATATACATGTCAATAATGATGTAATACCCTCTAGGTATATGTGTATATATATGTCAATAATGATGCAATACCCTCTAGGTATAGGTGTAGCCATGTCCAGTATGTATATATACATGTCAATAATGATGTAATACCCTCTAAGTATATGTGTATATACATGTCAATAATGATGCAATACCCTCAGGGTATATGCGTAAGCATGCAGGTATACAGGTATGCTATATCTCATATGCACAATGGAAATAAGGACCATGTCTCAAAGTCCCTAACCAATACAATATCATGTATGTATAGGTGGTGTGCGTGTCATGTCAATTATCGACGGTGTGGGTGTAGCATACAATTTCTGCTCGTGCAACATGAACTATCAATAATAGTGTAGTGTCCAATGGGTATAAGTCCCAGCACAACAAGTAATAATATGAAATGAAATTCAAGTACAATCTCTATATGTGCAATACTTGTAACTAATAATCATGTCATATAATCCAGCCCAGACGCATAACGCCATGCGGGCGATTCCCCTATAGATGTTAAATCTACTCACAGATGATCTCAAGCTAAGTAATCCGACCACCTGCTTCCCTTTCTTCGCAGCGTCCGAAGTCCCTGCTCGCGATCCTAAATTTCACAAACACAACACATAAGGTTAAATATCCTGCGCCGATATAAAGCCAACGAAACGCAAGGATAACGTACACAGGATATACACACTGTACACTCAGTGCACAAAACACGTACGAGATCGGCAAAACCCTAGCTAGGAGCGCAAAACGACATAACCACCAAGCCTAGATCCCGATCGTACCGATTGTGCATTCACAACACTAAATATATCGTGGAAGGTAAAATAATCACATCACAACGTCAAAAGAAACCCACGCCTAATTTATCCGAAAACCTAGTAAGCAACTTTTAATCATCTTAGCTCAAATCTAGTAGTTTAACCAAAATTAGCGATCACAATCATCATATAATAGCTTGATTAAACCACACAAACCCTTACTAGAATTTTAATCTCACCCAAATAAGATTTAGAAAAAGTTAGATTGCACTCAAGCTTAATTAGACGATTAGCAAAAATATCATTTAACAATATCACAAATAGGTTAAGTTTTCCAAGTCTACACACTTTGATTAACCATTTCAAACCATCAGAACCCTAACTTGATCTTCACTACTCATTTCAAGAATTTCTAAACACGCAATTTAAAGCTTTATTTAAACATCTAATAAGCTAGCTTAATGTATTTAAACAACAACTAAAGTTTAGGGTTAGGATTTTATACCTCACTTTGATCCAAAAACTTGCAACTAGATCCACAAAATAACCTCAAAAAAGAACACTTTCATGAAGAATCAAACTTGTTTAGGGTTAAAGAACAAAGGGTACGGATTTGTATTTGAGTTTGTGGGATTTATTTATGATTTTAGATTATTTATTTGAGCTTTAAAGAGTGAAAATAGGGCAAGAAAATGTTCAGGGCGGCAAGGGGGGATCGGCCAAAATGGGGAGAAAAGAGAAGGTTGTGGAATAATCTAGGTCAAATCTCATTAAAGCACAATTAATAGCTCTCCCATCCATGCCACCTCTTAATCATTTAAATAAAATTTCCTTTAATTTCAACAAATATTTAGATATTTTCTAGGATATTTTCAAGGATGATTTAGTGCTTAATCTTATGATTAAGTTAGTATAGATTCAATTTAGCTTAACTAACCCAATCCATAAAGTAATTACCACTAATTAAGTGCATAATTAAAAGCTTATAATAATATTTTAATTAAGGAAAAATATTAAAATGAACCAAAATTTTCAAGTGACCACTAAAAACCGCAAAATTGCAATTTCCTAGTTAAACTAGGTGCAGTTAAGTATATACTAAAAAATTGTCACTTCCGGGTTTTTACGGAGAAACACAATTTATTTACCTACTATCGTAAAATTTGCCTAAACGATTTCTAAAACGTTATAGTTCGAATTTACATCATATGAAACTTTCCAGTCATGTCACAAAGGCAAAATGACCAAAACACTGTTTACTAGACACGGAGAAAGAGCTACTGAACTCTTGGGACTGATACATAGTGATGTATGCGATCCTATGTCTACATATACCAGGAATGGTTTCTCATGCTTTTTACATTCACCGATGATCTCGCAAGGTTCGGATAAGTATTCTTGTTGAAACACAAATCTGAAGCTTTTGAGAAATTCAAAGAATATAAGTGCGAAGTAGAGAACCAAACGGGGAAAAGTATTAAAATCCTTAGATCTGATCGGGGAGGAGAATACTTGAGCATGGAGTTCCTGAATTATTTAAAAGAGAATGGGATTCTTTCTCAGCTTACTCCTCCGTATACACCATAGCACAACGGTGTATCGGAGCGGAGAAATCGCACCCAATTAGATATGGTGCGCTCTATGATGAGTACTGCTGAGTTGCCAATTTCCATTTAGGGTTATGCACTTGAGACAGCCGCATACCTATTGAATAGAGTTCCAACCAAATCATTGCCTACCACTCCATATGAGATATGGAAAAGGAAGAGACCATCTCTTAAACGAGTTAAGATATGGGGTTGTCCGACCTACGTTAAAAAGCAAAATCCATGCGAGCTCGAGGCAAGGTCTGTTCTGTGCAAGTTTGTGGGATATCCAAAAGATTCCTATGGATATATCTTCTACCACAGTGAGAAACAAAATGTGTTTGTTGCTCAACATGCCACCTTTTTATAAAAGGAATTTCTTGTAAAAGAAATTAGTGGTAATAAGGTAGAACTGGAAGAAGTTCTAGCCAAACAAACTACAACTGATGATTTGGTGGAACCGGAAGATTCAATAGTCCCCGACAAACCTCAGCCTCTCTACGGATCTATTAGGGTTCCTCATCCACCTGAGAGATACTATGGTTTTATCATTGACGGTGGGAGCGAGGATTGCATCATGGAAGATGATGACCCAACTAGTTTCGAGCAGACCATCACGAGTGGGGACACTCTGAAATAGTTGGATGCAATGCGATCTGAGATGGAATCCATGTACACCAACAAAGTATAGACTTTGGAAGTTGCTCCTGAAGGGGTAAAACCTCATTGGGAGCAAATGGATCATTAAGAAGAAACTTGGTGTAGATGAAAAAGTTGAGACTTTCAAATCTAGACTTATAGCAAAAGGTTTTAGTCAACGACCAGGTGTGGATTATGATGAAACATTTTCTCCAGTGACTATGCGTAAGTCTATCCGGATCCTACTTGCCATCGCTACATACCATAACTACGAAATCTGGCAGATGGATGTCAAGACCACTTTTCTAAATAGTGAGTTAGAAGAGAGCATGTACATGACACAGCCAGAGGTCTTCATAGATAGTGGAAGCAGCGAAATGGTGTGCAAGCTGCTAAAATCAATCTACGAATTAAAGCAGGCATCGCGGGGTTGGAACATCTGTTTTGATGTGGCAGTCAAAGAGTTTGACTTCATCAAAAACGTAGATGAACCTTGTATATAAAAAAAGGTTGTAGAGAGTAGGATTGTCTTCCTCGTATTGTACGTGGATGACATACTCCTGATAGGAAATGATATTCCTATATTACATTCGGTCAAGCTCTTCTTATCACAAAGATTCTCCATGAAATATCTGGGTGATACCTCCTACATCCTGGGGATTAAGATCTACAGAGATAGATCTAAACGGAAGTTGGGATTGTCCCAATCCAGGTATATTGACACCATACTAATGAGCTTTAGTCTGGAAGATTCCAAGCTTGAAAATTTACCCACGATCTCAGGAATCACTCTCTCCAAAGAGATATCCCCCAAGACTGATTTGGAGAGGGCTCGCATGCAAGGGATACCCTATGCTTCGGCAGTCGGGTCTATCATGTATGCGATGTTATGTAACAGACCGGATGTAGCTTACATACTTAGTGTTCTAAGCAGTTATCAATCGGATCCTGGGGAGAATCACTGGACAGCGGTAAAAAACATTCTTAAGTATTTGAGAAGGACTAAAGAAATGTTCTTGGTGTATGGTAACGGTGAACTCTAAGTGGAGTCCTTTACTGATTAGAGCTTCCAGAGTGATAAGGACGACAGTAAGTCGGTCTCGGGTTTTTTCTTCACCCTCAATGGAGGGGCGGTATGTTGGAAGAGTTCCAAGCAAGATACCATGGCAGACTCGACGATAGAGACTGAATATATCGCTGCCAACGATGCCGCCAAAGAGGCTGTCTGGATAAAGAAGTTCATAACTGAACTTGGTGTGGTTCCATCCATTAAGCATCCAATACCTTCGTATTGTGATAAGAATGAAGCTGTGGATTTAGCCAATGAACCCAGGTCCCTTCAGCGATCAAGACATATTCTGAGGTGGTATCACCTGATCCGGAAGATAGTTGATCACCGGGAGATCGAGGTCAGGAAAGTTGACACGAAGAATAAAACGACAGATCCACTCACGAAGGCCATTTCCCAGATACAATTTGAGAGACTTTTTAGGATGTTGGGTATGAGATACTACAACAACTGGCCTTAGTGCAAGTGGGAGAATGTTAGTTATATGTATGACCTAGATGCCATTATTGTACATGATTGTATATTATAGTGGATGCTTGGACATATATAAAGAGGAATTTCTTGCTCGACATGATAGTATGCTATCTGGTTGCTCTTTATCTTAACATGTACACTTGTATCATTATATTGTTTCTCCGTTATATATTGATAAAGCCCTTAGGATGTGTACTTGACTACCAAGACTATGATGCAGATCATACTAGTGGGGCAAGGGTAGTCCACAAGTTCATCCTTTAATTATTCCTAGTCGAGGAAGTATCAAGAAAGGGCACCGATATTCCAGAGTAGACTAGTATGTACGTTTCTTGACCCTGTATGGGGCAATGGTTAATCCCACAGCCATTGGTGTTTGACATCAAAGAATGTACACAGGTGCTCATTGGAGAATGGGTACACCGAACAGGACTCGCCGAGAACTCCTAGATGGTATTATACCTATCGTCATATAGCAGTTGTCTGGTAACACTGGTACATGTTAGTATGCAGACCTGAGATCGTCAAAGAGTCTTGTATGATTCCTACTGTGCTTTGATTTCCTCCCTACCATGCTCAAGAAAGCATGCAAACAGGTGGATTTTGGGTACAGTCACGAGTCACATGGAGGCAATGAGCAATAGGAGGGGTTTCGTCTCTTCCGGTATTGGGGGTTAATGTTGCGGTATGCTCGATTGGCTATAACTAGAAGTCCCTAGCAAGGGCTGATGATGAAATTTACTGGTAAGTGTTATCAGTAGTTTCTCGACCCATTATGAGCCTCACATCGGCATGACTTATCAAGTTATTGGACTCTGATGTTTACCACCCCCAGACTCGATATGCGACATATCAGACGAAGAGACCGGACTGTACGGTAGTGTTACTTACAGGATTCATGGGAGTTTGGACAAGCTTGCTTGTTGATATTCTAATCGCTCAATACCTGGGTAGCTGTTAAGTCCAGCTATTACCGCTGACGGCTTATGGGTGACTGATATGATCATCACCTACTGCTAGCGTATTGACAAGTCTTTAGAGTCCTACACAGAGGTTTCCTAGCTCAAGCGAAATGAAGTAGGGAACATATGTGATATGTGCGGGACCGAGATTAATACGTGTATGTGATATAGTATTCTAATCTCGCGATATAGGTTATATGTGATATAACCGGATTATTGAATCAAGTGTTGATTCAATAATTTGTTATATGTATATTTGATATACATATAAATTATAATAGTCGGATGTATGTGATATAAATGATAATAGTCGGATGTACATGTTAGTCTGTAGACCCAAGATCGTCATAGAGTCTTGTGTGGTTTCCACTATGCTTTAATTTCCTCCTTACCACGGCTCTAAGGAGTCGTGCAAACTCGGGACTGTAACTAAAATCCACATGTTTGCACGACTTCTTTGAGCCGTGGTAGGGAGGAAATTAAAGCACAGTGGGAACCACATCAGACTCTATGACGATCTCGGATCTACAGACTAACCTGTACAAGTATCACCAGAGAACTGCTATCTAACGATAGGTATGGTACCATTTAGGAGTTCTCAGTGAGTCCTCTTCGGTGTACTCATTCTCTAATGAGCACCTGTGCACAATCTTTGATGTCAAATACTAATGGATGTGGGATCAACTATCGCCTCATATAGGGTCAAAAAACGTACACACTGGTCTACTCTGGAATATCAATGCCGTATCTCGATACTCCCTCGACTAGGAACTGTTAAAGAATGTGCTTGCAGACTACACAAGCCCCACTAGTATGATCTACATCATAGTCCTGGTAGTCAAACCAACATCCTAAGGGTTTTATCAACATGTATCAAAGAGACAGTATATGTAGGGTTACGGCAGTGCCCCGGCCATCAATCCGTGGCCAAACGCGGAAAAAAAAACTTTAAAAATCCGGCGCTAACTGTAGGGAATCCACCCGCGCCACAAACGCGTATGTTATGGAAATGTGTACGTTTTTATGGAAAACGGAGTGCGCGCACAAGATCGTTCTCGTTTTACTATTTATAACCGCAAGTGCATGGCGCGTTGTAGCAAGTCGGCAAGCACGGGTCGATCCGCAGGGAATTGAGTATTAGGTATTGTTGTTTAAGGTTAACAAATTGGTCGGGTTGTCACAAAATTATAAAAGAATACGAAAGCAAGAAAAGCAAGAAAACAAGTGTACGGAAAGAATGGTTGTGGCTTGCTTCGGAAGCTTGAATCGCAACGTTTACCTCTACGCTCGCTTGGTTATGAGTTTTCCGGCCTTACCTTAATTCCGGCATGAAGTACGACTTGTCAACGCGGTTGCGGAGCACAAACCGTCAAAGTCCGACATTCGCCGCAAAGCACGAAACGAGTCCATTTTGGTCACTTACCGTTTGTATGTCCGCGCTTGGGGTATCAACACTAAACACGAGGTTTTGCAACCATACCGCAACAATGAAAACACAAAGAGGTTAGTGAGAGCAAAAGATATTGGTGTTGAGTTTGCTAAGGGTTTGTGAAGTTATATAGTATATGAAACAAAGAGTTTGTCAAGCTTTTTATCACAACATACCATATCCTAGCTTAGCAAACTTAACACCAAATGGAATTTAAGCACATTAAACATAATCAAGAGGTGGAGGAGGCAAAGCCTTTCATCTCACTTCCTCCCGCACACCACAACCAAAATGAAGATTAGTTAAGCATGGTAATAAAAAGAAAGCAAGAAAAGAGAGCAAGAATATATTATAAACACTTGAGAACATGATACAATGTTTGGTAACTTGTTCAACCTCCTTAATAAAGCTCTCCAAAGAGAGCTTCAAGAGAGAAGAAGAAGAAGAAACCAAGATGAAGCACACTCACCCTCAAGCTAAACCAAAAGCAAAACAACTGTGAAAGAGAAGTGGTATATACATAGGTTCATTCCCTTGCCCACTGATATGTATTTATAAGCTCAAAAGAAAAATAAACAAACAATAAAAATGAGCTGACGTGGCATCAGGGAAGTAGCTGTGAGAAACTGGGGGCAATTGGGGCAGGTGGGGCCGGCCACACATGTATTAATATCGGCCCAATTCCGAGCTCCAAGGCTCGTTTTTTGTGTGTTGGCTTGTTTTGTCCCCCACATCACTCTGATGTTATTTGATTGGTCAGTAAAGGCTTAGGGTGCACTCAGGGCTTGGAGGGAAACTTGTAGCTATGAATCACATCAATACTTTATGCATTGAATGCACCATTAATGCACATCACACCGTGCCCACTTGTGCCATGATTCATAGTTGCCCCATCATGGTCCTAGCCCAAGAGTTTGGTGTGTACACTTGCCTTGTGTTGGACCATTTATACAAAAAGTGTGTAAACATCAATTTATTGCAAACAAACTCTTGGGATATCGGTCGGTTTTCAGTTCCGGTTGCAGTGTCGACTCACAGACGATATATCCGTGATTTTGAATGTGTTTCCAGTATTTTATCATGAATACCTGTAAACTGTAATTACAGAGCAGACACTGATTAATAGCACCGATATATAACAAAAGAGATAACGAATGAGTGGTATTAAAATGCAGTTTTCAGTGATGATCAAATACTCCCAAACTTATCTATTTCTCATCCCGAGCAATACAAAAAATCCTAGCCTCACTTTCGTAGGGAACGCGATTGCACTGAGCACGTGCAACAAGCCGTTAAACCTCTAGGTGTCCCTAGTAGGAGGAATGTTATCTCCTGAGGGTTTTCAGTGGATTACACCCACAAAATCCAGTCAAGTTAGTTTCATAAGTTAACGTCGATTCTACTCCTGCAGTTTAGTATCTAAGTCAGAAATTCTATTATCCTAAGTTAGAAATATTCAACCCTTATGTTTCACGCCTCCTATCTATTTATCCCTAGATCCTATACGTATTTACAGTTTAGAAAGATGTCGGTAACTCCTAAGTTTTCCTTCTAAAAGTGCGGTCTCAAGTCAGGAATTTTTATCAACTTTACAGAAACATAAGTCTTATTCTTCGTTTTTATCATTCCTCCAAATATCAATTGTATACCCTTACGTGTGTGTAAATTTGCACCCCTACGCTTAAGAATTCAATTCAAGCTATAGTACCCTTACCTTAATACCTAATACTACTTCTTTTTATTAATAGATGGACGGTGTTGCTCATACACCTTTCATGCGAACATTAATGCTTCTTGAGGCACCAACAGCCGATTACTGAATGTATGAGCATTAAAGCGCAAATAGCAGTCTCCAGGTCTTGATTTTATTAATTTTTTTCTTTTTCTTTTCAAGATCGGATATATTTTTCACTGATGCTCTTTTTTGGTGTTTATCATTAAATACCGATTTTTCTTTCATACTAGGCTTTCAGGGAAGAGTATTTCTAGGTATCCTCTACTATCCCAAGTTTCAAGGTGCGTGTATGTGCAATTTGTAGGTTATATACTTTCTAAATTTGGCCTCAAGAACAGAAACTATTTTTCAGACATATCTTTCAGTAAAACTTCAATACTCTCCCTTCATCTTGACTTAACTAAAGAACTGAACTCAAGATTACCTATTTCTCAAAAAATAAACTGTAAGGACGTATACTTACCAAGTTTAAACAGAATGAGTGTTATTTTTAGGGTTTTCAATTCCTAAGCCTAGGATTTAGTTACCTCAAACGTATCAACTAAGCTATTCGGAATAAAATCTAAGTTACCCTATTAGCTAATTTGAACAGTTTTTATATTTTTGTAAATTTTTTTCAATTTTTATGGTTTTATTTTTAATATATATGCAATGCAGAATATACACATGATGTAGTGCTCACCCCCAAACCTGAGTTTTACGATGTCCTCATTGTTGCCCCGCGTCCGGTAGCTAGACTTAGACACCAGGGTGAGAATTTTATTCCAGAAAAAAGGAAAAAACCTAAGATTAATTACAACATTTACATGTTAAAAGACTGGGTTAGTGCAGAAATTAATACCAACGAAAAAAAGATTTTGTCTATATAATCTAGAGGCTGGTAAAAGAATGTGTATAAAAAGAAGAAGAAAAAGAATATGTATATGTTAGTTGTTAGTGAAGGGCATGGGTGTGAAAAGATAGGAGTCGGAAGACACTGAAGGGGAAGATAAAATTTTGAGGAAGTCAAAGAATTGTTTTGTGAATGAATTGTATGTTCAATAAGCGTATGCGGGGTTCCGCAGTCAAGTTCGTGTAAAAACTGGAGTTCATCTGCAAAAAGTTTAGAAAAGGTTCAAAGGATGATCCCAAAATGTTCCTGACTCCGACTCACCTAAAATATCAAGTTCATCCGCAAAAATATCCTCAAAACTTGACATAAAAGAATAATTTTCAATGATGTCTTCCTCCCTATTATTTTCCACAATCTTACTCACATTATTCACACTCTCTCCCAAAACAATTTTTCCCTTATCACATTCATCACTGGGTAGGTTCATATCATCTAAAAAAGTAGGTTCCCACCTTAATGTTTCTTCCGAAACAATATCAACAGGTGATACAAAAATTGTGGGTTCCCGATCATTGATCCCTTCTAATCTATCCCAACCATACCCGACAAATTCACAAGGTTCCTCCTCTAAAATTGGAAAGCAGAAATCTGTCGGTTCAAGAATTTCCTCATCAAGTATTATTTCAGTTAAATCAATCTCTAAAGTGACAAGAGGTTCAGTGGATACTTGAAGGCTAGTGGTGGACTGACTTAGAGGGTTTTCTTGTGTGTCCTGGTAGCACTCAGTCAATTCAATCGTATCATCATCTAAGAAATAATCAAAGTTTGATTGATCATTTACCTCACTTGGGTGACTCCCTAAATGACAGACATTAACATTATCAGGTTCTGATTGACTGTGCTCATTCCCTAGGATCTTCTCAGCTAAATGTTTCACTTGTTCCTCTATGTTAGCCAAAGATTAGGCCTGAGCAAGAAATAATTGCTCAGACTGCTGTATGAATAGGGCTAACGTAGAAGCTGTTTGATTCTCGACCGCAGTCATTACTTCAATACCTTTTTCTAGAGCGGTCAACCTTGCATCCATCTCACCATCATACCCTACAGATGGTTCAATGGTTTCGGGTTGGAGGGGTTGTGATGGTGGTGATGCTAAATAAGTCATTCTGTCGACCTCTTTCTCTAAATTTGCAATCATTTGGTCAATGTTTGAAGTGGTACTGGGTTCAGGAGTGTTAGGTGGGTGACCGTTATCAAGAATTTGGAACGGTTGGTCACCCCCTAGAAAAGGACAATCATCATGAATGTGGGAAGAATTTTGACAATTTGTACAAATAGTTTGGGATTGAGTATAAACAAAAGAATAGGAATCGTGAAAAATTGAATTGAATTGTGTGTCACCCATTTTAACAAGAATTCACAAAAATCACAAAAACAAAGAATATCACACCCCTAGCAGTCTACGGTATTCTAAGTCAACTATACATGCTCAAGAACCTGATTGACGAAGTAAAACTACGTCAAGAAATAGGCTCAATATATACAGATCACGAAGCCAGGTAAGTGCAAGAGATAAGGGGAGGTTTTCCGACACTTTCGCGAAGGTCCATAATTAAATAACCCTTTCGCTTTTGGCGGTTGCGCCGTTAACACTTGCCTAGACACCCTGTGAACGATATACCGTTAAGCAAAATTCTAAGCACAGTTAACCTCTCCTAATGAGTGTGAAGTCCTTAGAGTCAAAGTCTAATTGATTTTAATTTACTGAGGGTATGCAAGAATGCAGTTTTATGATTTGTCGCTACGGATAAAAGGTGATGAAATCCTTTACCGTATCTTGTTCTCGTCTTTGTGCCCTTAATTCCGTATTAAAATGCAATGCACAATCAATAAAAGAATTCAAGAAGTCATGAAATTTAAATAATTCTTTTTCGGTTAAGTATTATGCGCTGCAACAAATACTGTCAGTTCTCTATACAATTGGCGGCAAAATTGTGCAAAGAATCCTGCAAAATATAGAGAATTGGATTGCGTCGGATTCGAGAGGAGGTGTTAGGAAATACGTACCAAATGGATTTGGTTTAAGACAACCCTTTGAAAGTGATCCGAGTCGTTGAATTTTCGCTTGTGCGGGTCAAACTACCCGGATCTTTGGCACTAATCTTCCCCAACGTCTTGAAATTGCAATTGAACCTCGCTCCGCACGATCGCTGGTCGTAATTCAGCGAAAAACCTAAAATGTCGGAAAATATAATATTTAGTGTAAAAAGCGATACGAATGCCCCAATTCCTGCACACTCAAAATTAGACAAATCAAACAAGACCAAAAGACGACCAACACAGAACTAAAGATCACACAAAAACAAAAAATCAAAAATCCCAAAACATAGCCGAGGTCGCCGGAAAAGGAGGGTGAGTCGCCGGCCAAATTTCGAGATGATGGGGTGAATTTTTGTGTGGGTTCTTTAGGCTATATTAGTGTCCCAATGGTCTTACTATATTTTTAAATTGAATTGCAGAGTGATTGTAGGTCTTAACAACAGAGAACAATTGAAAGAAGTCCTAAAAATTCGTATTTTGTTAGTTTTTGAAAAAATTGAATTAGAAGTTAGTTTAGTTAGTCGAACCAGAAATAACAATATCTAATAACTACAACTCCCTGGAAACGGCGCCAAAAACTTGTTGAGAATCCACCCCCGCACGCAAACGCGTATGTTATGGAAATGTGTACTTTTTTATGGAAAACGGAGTGCGCGCATGAGATCGTTCTCGTTTTACTATTTAAAACCGCAAGTGCACGGCGCGCTGTAGCAAGCCGGCAAGTACGGGTCGATCCGCAGGGAATTGAGTATTAGGTATTGTTGTTTAAGGTTAAGAAATTAACGAATTGGTTGGGTTGTCACAAAATTATGAAAGAATACGAAAGCAAGAAAAGCAAGAAAACAAGTGTAAGGAAAGAATGGTTGTGGCTTGCTACGGAAGCTTGAATCGCGACGTTTACCTCTACGCTCGCTTGGTTATGAGTTGTCCGTCCTTACCTTGATTCCGGCATGAAGTACGACTTGTCAACGCGGTTGCGGAGCACAAACCGTCAAAGTTCGACATTCGCCGCATAGCACGAAACGTGTCCGTTTTGATCACTTACCGTTTGTATGTCCGTGCTTGGGGTATCAACACTAAACACGAGGTTTTGCAAGCATACCGCAACAATGAAAACACAAAGAGGTTAGTGAGAGCAAAAGATATTGGTGTTGAGTTTGCTTAGGGTTTGTGAATGTATATAGTATATGAAACAAACAGTTTGCCAAGCTTTTTATCACAACATACCATATCCTATCTTAGCAAACTTAACACCAAATGGAATTTAAGCACATTAAACATAATCAAGAGGTGGAGGAGGCAAAGCCTTTCATCTCACTTCCTCACGCACACCACAACCAAAATGAGGATTAGTTAAGCATGGTAATAAAAAGAAAGCAAGAAAAGAGAGCAAGAATATATTATAAACACTTGAGAACAAGATACAATGTTTGGTAACTTGTTCAACCTCCTTAATGAAACTCTCCAAAGAGAGCTTCAAGAGGGAAGAAGAAGAAGAAGCCAAGATGAAGCACACCCACCCTCAAGCTAAACCAAAAGCAAAACAACTATGAAAGAGAAGTGGTATATACATAGGTTCATTCCCTTGCCCATTGATCTGTATTTATAAGCTCAAAAGAAAAATAAACAAACAATAAAAATGAGCTGACGTGGCATCAGGGAAGGAGCTGTGAGAAACTGGGGGCAATTGGGGCAGGTGGGGCTGGCCACACATGTATTGATATCGGCCCGATTCCGAGATCCAAGGCTCGTTTTTTGTGTGTTGGCTTGTTTTGTCCCCCACATCACTCTAATGTTGTTTGTTTGGTCAGTAAAGGCTTAGGGTGCACTCAGGGCTTGGAGGGAAACTTGTAGGTATGAATCACATCAACACTTTATGCATTGAGTGCACCATTAATGCACATCACACCATGCCCACTTGTGCAATGATTCATGGCTGCCCCATCATGGTCCTAGCCCAAGAGTTTGGTGTGTACACTTGCCTTGTGTTGGACCATTTATACAAAAAGTGTGTACACATCAATTTATTGCAAACAAACTCTTGGGATATCGGTCGGCTTTCAGTTCCGGTTGCAATGTCGACTCACAGATGATATATCCGTGATTTTGAATGTGTTTCCAGTATTTTATCACGAATACCTGTAAACTGTAATTACAGAGCATACACTGATTAATAGCTCCGATATATAACAAAAGAGATAACGAATGAGTGGTATTAAAATGCAGTTTTCAGTGATGATCACTAAAGGAATCCTTATCGACGGATCGTACCATTAACCCTATATTAGTTCTATATAAAAGAGTTTAAGAGATTATACCGATCGATCCGTATCCTTCTGTCTTCAATCTCTGTCCTTAGCTCATCGCGGCTTCCTCGATCAAGTCCGTTCACCGGTCTCCCTCGTCGAAGACGATCCACATCGAGAATTAGTAATACGGGCTCCCGCTTCAAATCCGAAGAAACTCGGGCATCTAGTTTGCTAGCCTAGATACCCAACATGAAGTACAGATAGTGTGTGAATATTTTGTCTCAAAACACCTAATGATTCTCAACACATGAGATAGAATGGGTGGAGGTGAAGAAGAAGCCATGAAGGAAAATGTGATCTCAAGACTTTGGAAAGTGAAGAAAAGCCTCTCTGTTCTTTTTTTATGAAGTTGTGAGGTTTTAGTGATTGGCAACTAAAGAAAATCCTCTGGTAAAAATATTAGCAGCCTACCCCTCACATAATATCTCACAACTCACCAAGAACCATCAATGCATCATGACCCACCATGTGAGTCACGAAATGCATGCACCAAGAGTTAATGCACACCCATGACTCACACCATGACTCACACCAAGCCACACGAATTTCCTGCACAAAGAATTAGCCAAAAATCCATGACTCACACTTTCCACAATAAACATTAAACTAAATGTTTAATCAAAAAGGGAATGGCAACTCCAAAAGTAAACTCGTAGCGAATCAGAAGAATACCCCTCATCCGTATATACATACCTGGATCCGTATTCTGATTGAATATGGATACAACGAGATGAAAATAATCCAACAATATAATACTAGGATCCGACTTACACCAAAGCGCACTAATATTATCCGTCCGATCATGATCCGTGCACAAGTGCACGAATATGATCGAACGCTGCCATAAAACCAAATGGCCTCTACAATGTTTCACTCGAATCAGGGAAACCCTCTGTATGAGACTCTAAAGACTCGTCAATATGCTGGTAGTGGGTTTTACCATAAGCACTTCAGTGGCACTAGCTGTACGTAACGGCTGCCCAGGTATTGAGCGAAAGGGAGGCCGAAGAGCAAACTCATCCTGAAACCCTACTGAGCCTGACAGTGACAATATCCGTACAGTCCGGTCCGATCGTCTATGAGTATCACATATCTAGTCTAGGTGGTGGATAAAGTCTGACCCCTAATAACGCGATATTTAGTGTCGGTATGAAACTTATCACCAATTGAGAAACTACCGATCCTAGATCGGTAATTATCACCTTCCCCGGCCGAGGATTTCTGGTGATGGCTACCCAAGCACACCGCGACATCAACCCCTAATATACCGAGAGAGACGAATCCCCTGACGATCCGCTCACTACATCCATGTGGCTCGGTACTGTACCCAACTAAAACCTGTTTGCATGACTCCTTTGAGCCGTGGTAGGGTAGTAATCAAAGCATAGTGGGAACTCACATGAGACAAATGACGATCTCAGGTCGATAGACTAACGTGTACACATGTCACCAGAGAACTGCTATCTGACAATAGGTATAATACCAACTAGTATGTTGCCGGTGAGTTTGTCCGGTATACTCATAGTACAGTTTTCAATCTACCACACACAGGGTGATTGAAAGCTTCCGGTGAAAAAGCTATCTGACAAAAGGTTTTCGCCACTATATTTTTATAAATATATAGTGGCGAAAACCTTTGGTAAAAAGGTCACTTCCGGTGAAGGGATCTCGTCTCTTTCCCCGTGGAATGAGGTGCAGGATATTCTCACTGAATACCACGATGCAAAGCAAAAGTAATCGACTATAGTAAAGTTATTACCCTGACGTAAACTTTTGCCCAAGAGGTCACTCCCGGTGAGGGGATCTCGGCTCTTGCCTCGTGGAATGAGGTGCTGGATATTCATAACCGAATACCGCTGTGCAAAACAAAAGAAAACGTCTTTGTAATAACAGCTTTTTAAAATTGTTCCAACAATATCGAATAGGTTTGTTTTCTTTGCATTGATCAGAATTAACGCAGTCCCATAAATTAATCACACCACAAAAGAATATGCCATCTGCATTCGCCACTGGGTCCCGTCATCACCCGTTAGGTTACTTAACTAACGACAGAGCAGGGACTGGACTAGCGTGGGTGTAAACCATATTCAACATCTACTAGTATATATATAACAATATATAATGATCGCTCCAGGCATGATAAATGCAACATCACAGATAAGCAATAAGTATCACAGAACAATACAGATAATCTGGGAGCCCCGGGTTTCCTTTAAGCCGCAAGTGAAACCCGACATTCTCCTGTTCGTGTAGATAGCTGTGCAATGAAAACCTAGACCCTTACGGGTGCGGCAAGTTACCTGCCAAAACCAGAAGCGAGGTAGCCCACTTCATCAAAGTGAATGGGCCACCCAGCACTTCACAGAATCCGGTAACTTGAGCACCCCTCCTTGGGTCAACCTGTACCCCCTACGTGTGCGGCGAATAGACCACCAATTCTAGACTGAGGCCCCCTCCTTCTCAACGCCATTATATGCGGACCCGTTGCCCTCTAGAACCCGACTATCCGTGCACTCCATCACGGGGTAATCCTAGTACAGAAAAGAAAAATATGTACAACGGTGACACCGACCTCAACCCGGTCGTGCCCCAAACAAATAATATACAAACAGGCAGTGAAGGCAGTCCACATGTCGGACGCTCGCCCTGCGATATCAAATGTACAAATAAAACTAAACTGTACTACCATTGCACCCAAGCTATCCACCACAACGAATCCGCAACAAACACAGCACAACACAGAACATCAACGTGAATGTCACGATCGCAAACCCGTCTAAAAGAACTATAGCAGTTAGACAAGTTGTACCGATCTAATAACATTCACGGTCGCAGATTGAAATGTATGTACTGTAAACTTTAGACAATGTTATAAATATCGAGTTCGAAATAACCCCGAATAGCCCCAAACTGTTAGATAAAACCATATCAAAACTGGGCCAAACTAGCAATACCACTGAACCAATATTCTAGAGACCAGAGCACACCCAAAATACGAAGTCCATAATCCTTATTCTGGCCGGCCGGCTCAGAAATTATAGCAATGTGCTCGGTCCATTTCAGGTGGAATTTGTTAGTTATATGTATGCCCTAGAGGCCATTACTGTACATTGGATGTATATTGTAGTGGATGCTGGGACATATATAGGGAGGACTTTCTTGCTCGACATGATAGTATGCTATCTGGTTACTCTTTACCTTAACATGTACATTGATCGTCTCTCTGTTACATGTTGGTAAAGCCCTTAGGATGCGTACTTGACTACCTGGACTATGATGCGGATCATACTAGTGGGGACATGGTAGTCCATAAGTACATCCTTCAAGGTCCCTAGTCGTGGGTATATCGAGACGGGGCATCGATATACCAGAGTAGACTAGCGTATACCTTCTCGACCCATACAGATGGGCGATGGATGATCCCATATCCATTGGTGTTTGACATCAGAGATGATATGCGGGTGCTCAGTGGAGACTGGGTACACTGGACGGACTCGCCGAGAACTCCCAGATGGTATTATACCATACGTCAGATGGCAGTTCTCTGGTGACACTGGTACAGAGTAGTCTGTTGACCCGAGATCGTCATAGAGTCTTGTGTGGTTCCCACTGTGCTTTGATTTCCACCTTACCACGTCCAAGAGGGCGTGCAAAACGGTGGCTTTTGGGTACAGTCCCGAATCACATGAAGACAATGAGCGATAGGAGGGGATTCGTCTCTCCCGGTATAGGGAGTTGATGTTGCGCTGTGTTCGATTGGCTATAACCGGAAATCCCTGGCCAGGGTTGCTGAGATTTACTGGTAAGTGTTACCTGTAGTTTCTCGAATTGTTATAGTCCTCATATCGACACGACTTATCGAGCTATTGGGGTCTGACGTTTACCACCCTAGGCGAGATATGCGACATATCAGACGACGAGACCGGACTGTACGGTAAGTGTTACTGGTTGGATTCACAGGAGTATGAGCGGGCTTGCTCGTCGATCTTCTGATCGCTCAATACCCGGGTGGCCGTTACGTTTAGCAGACCGCTTGCGGCTTGTCGGTGTTTGATATGATCATCACCTGCTGCCGGCGTATTGACGAGTCTTTAGAGTCCTACACAGAGGTTTCCTGGCTCAAGCGAAACGAAATAGGAGCGCATATGAGATATGTGCGGGACCGAGAATTATGCGTGTATGTGATACCGTATTTCATTCTCGCGATGAATGTGTCGAATGGTTGTATGCGATATAACCTAGTTATCGAATCAAAGATTGATTCGATAAGCCGATACATTGTATATTAGTCGGTTATATGCGATATGACCGGATCGTTAAATCAAGTATTGATTTAATGATTTAATGCATAATTATATATTTTATATATTACTTTGCATTAACTAGTATCGGTTCACTTTAAATGGATTTTCTCACTTGCATTGCACAAGTTGTATATGTGATATACTTTTGTGCACTTGATTGTATCATGTTTGATGATACATGCTAACTTGGTTAAATGTATGATTAAACCATGGTTAGTTAATGGTTAGGGTTTCATTTGATTTATTTATGTATTTATTTATTTGGTTTTGACAAAAGATAAAGAGAATTATGGTGGCTTTCTTTGTTTGTTCTTGAAGCTTCATGAAGCTTTGACTAAGTGACCATTTTGTCTCATGCTTAACCCTAACCATTCCACTTAGCCCTAGTCCTCTCTCTACACTTAACCATGGTTATAGTTATGATAAGAATAATCTATTTTCCATTTTTCTTATTATTCTTATGATAATTATCTTCTTCTTCTTCTTCTTCTTCTTAAAAGAAGAAAACCTTTCTTCCATCAATGGTGGATTGATGAAAAGTGTGAGAAATCCAATTCTAAAGTGAACCCACCTCCTATTTCTTCATCCTCTACCACTTGCCAAGTAGTATAGGGTGTTTTCTTCACAAGTTTCATGACTTGGTGAAGTGGGAGCTTGATCTTGTGATGCCTCGACGTAGATCATCTTCGGCATCGTAGTCGATAACCTAGCCCGCCCTTTTCTCCGATGAAGCCGACACTAGAGCCCGGGATTCTATTTGGACAGCGAGGAGACTTCATCATGGAGCTATGGAGGTGGAGGACCGGATCTACAAAGGTTGTATTTCCGTTCTTTTAGTTAAGTTGTTAACTAGTTTCATTGTTTCGCCTAAAACTCTAGTCAGCGATCCGTATTAGGGTTTCTCGGCACTTCTAAAATTTGAATTTGGCATGGTTGATGCCTTGTGAGACCTCTAGTGTGTGCCTAGGAACCCTACAGTGGTATCAGAGCCTAGCTAGAGCCTTAGGCGATGCGTTGACGGAGTTAGAAGTCCGATCGAACCGAAACCCTATTTCAAAACTTGCTCTCTGTACATTTTTGAAAATTTTGGATTTTTCCATATTAAAAATATGCAGAAAATTAAGCAGGGTTTTGTAGGAATTACTGTAAATTTCGTGGACCTAAATCGATTAAACCGCCGCGGAACCGCGGCAGGAGGCTGCTTGTGCGGCGGTTCCGCGGCCGTACAGTTGGGTCTTCCAATAAAAGTTTTACAGTAATTCCTCTATTTTAGTGCTGTATTTTCTGGGATATTTTTATATTTACTCTACAGTTGAGTTCTGGGTTTGTTTTGGGAACTCGTCGATTCGATCTGATTATCAGACTTTGTCTATGTGGCTTTCCGGATATTTTAGAATATGTTAAAAAGTTCGACCGGATATAAATACCCACTTTTTCCCCTGCCGCAAAATTTCTAAGTGTTGGATGTTTGTGTGGTTTAAAGACATTCTAAGTAGTGCAAGTAACGCGATGGACCCTCTAGAAGACAACAAACCATAACTCGATTATGTGACCGTCTTGAACTGCCTTTTGAACCTTAGGGTTTGGGGCAGTACAGCGTGCCACATGTGAGGCGTTGGCTTGACCCTTCTACGGCTGGACCGTTGGTACTGAGGCATGAAGTGAACGTCTTTAAACTTATTTCATGTGTTGAACGGTTTCGGGAAAACTTGGGTGTTCGAATGTTCGATCGGAAAGTTTAATATTTTCTATTTATCCGGAATGTGATACAATAATTGGAATTCACAAGTAGTTATGAGATAACTGAATGAATGTTATAAATCTAGCGGTTTAGTCTCACTTGATCGGTTGCCACGGAATTTTGATGTGATCAAAAGTCCGTCGCAATCACGTAGCGTACGCGGATACTCGCCGGGTAAACTTAATAGACAGCCACGCCCCATAGCCCCGACTAAGTGACTGTAGGAGAACCCCGTCACCGAAAGCATCCTTTCGGGTGCTCGCGGCAGCGGTGTTCCGCCTTGGTACACTTCGTCGACGGCGTCGGGGGTGCGGCCGCCTACTAAAGTTTGCGACGAGCATTCGATCAGGATGTCGGGAATCCTGTTGAATTGCCCGACTTGATATTGAAAAGAGTTTTCGATAATGAGACTAAAATGCGGGGTTTATAATTGTTAGGCATGCGATGTCTAAGGAATTCATTTGATTAGGCATGCGATGTCTATGCAAGTTGCGGATTCCAACTGTTATAGTTTTACACTTTCTTTGCTGTGACCGTAAGTGTAATATGTGATATCGCCGGTTTCGTTGCTATATGTCAACGACAATTGGGATACGCATGTTTACTTACGTTGATGACATGTGATGTTATGTGTTGCTGGATATGTTATATTGGATCGTCGTGTTTGAATAGCCGGGGGGTTTTATGTGAGATGGGTGTTTTTCATTTTCATTCATGTAAAAACTTGTATGTAATATTCTTTTATTGGGGCACTTCCAGGTTGCGGATGATGTCACCATTTTTATATTATTTACTTTTCCGCACTAGGATAGACCCAAGGAGGGGAGCACAAGTAACCGGGTTCTGGAGTCCAGTGGGAGACCAACTCGAGGAGTCGAGTCCGGGTCTCCTAACTCTAGAATTGGTAGGGTTGCTTGCCGCTCTCGTAGGGGTCTAGGGGTATGGGTTTGGCTATTCATCACGACCGTGGAATCCGTGTTTTATACTGGCTCGTATTGAAAACACGGACGTCCTAGTATATCCAATATTTCATATGATTCTTCTGCTGCGATATCTGTGATGTGATCATGTGATATGTTCTGTGATAGATACTTTATATAGTATATATGATATATTATATAGACGTTACTTATGTTTTACACTCGCGCTAGCCCTGCCCCGCTCTGCCGTTAGTTACCTAACCTAACGGTGCACGAGGGGACATAGAGGCGAATGCGGATGGCATAAGTGTACGTCGTATTTATCTGTGATGTTTAGGTATTTAAATGATGGGACTTCATTAATATGATTAATGAAAGAAAAGAAACCTAAGATGTTGTACAATCGAATTTCAAAATAAAACAGGTAGCTACAGTTCTTGCTTTGCACAGCGGTATATATGATATATCCTGCACCTTATTCGATAAGGAAAGGACCGAGATCCCTTCACCGGGAGTGACTCCTTTAGCAATAACTGGTAGATGCTACACACTCGGTTTGCCTTTTGATTGCTTCTACAGTTTCTTCTTTGCACAGTGATATATACGATATATCCCGCACCTCATTCGACGAGGAAAGGACCGACGATCCCTTCACCGGGAGTGACTCCTTTAGCAAAACTAGAAAAGCCTCAAAAGCATTCCATTTTAAAATCATTTGATTCTACAACGATATCAAGTTCATTACGCAATAGGTTTTCAGAAAAACCTGTCATAGCCCTCCGTCATTTCAGATAAGTAGTAGTTAGTATTCGTGCTGCGTTTGTTGGCCTTTGTAAAGGCGCAGTGTGCGGTAGCTAACTGGTGCTTATCTGCTTATGCATATGATGCGGATTGGATTAGGGTAGTCGTGCGACCTTGTTGGCCTTTGTCAAGGGCCGTGTGGGTGGGTTTAATTCAATCAGGAAATGACGGGTTGAACTTGACTAGCATCCTATGGTTTGTTGGCCTTTGTCAAGGTCATAGGAGGTTAGGGGCAAAATATTATCGGGAATTTCAAGTGTTGAAATTTGCAATGAGATTGCATACCTTCTATGAGATAGTTGGATCCCGATACCCGCTGCGAGTAATTGTTACTCCTGGGAGAGTTTTACACATCACAATTAGCCGATCAAGTAGGTATCTAGAAAGGTGTCAACGAGGTTACGCCTCTGGGAAAACGAGGTTTACATTAATTAGGTTCGTGCGAAAGCACGGGGGACCTCCCTCAAAGTACCGACACTGGCCTGACTGAAAGATTGGCGAACTTGTAGTGTGTAATTAATCCCGACTAGTCTTTCCTTTTAGGGTTTGAAGGAAGATTTGACAAAAAGCAGTGGGAGCCATCCTGATTAGATAAAATAATAACCAATCTATTCTTGCAAGAGCGCACGCTGAGTGTTTTCTTCTCTCTCTCTCCAAGTAGCGACCATATCACGCCTTAATCAAGATAATAATACGGAATATTGACCTAACCCGCTTGTTATACTGAGCTGGGGAACGTTGGTCCCGCTCCAACTTATAATTGTTATAAGACAGAGCAGGAAATTGGGGAATACCAGAATTCCTGTGCCACCCAAACAAAGAGAGTGCATGCTGATGCATCATCTTCGGGTGTGTTCTTTATACAGAACTATTTCTCTATTCTCTACGTCCTGGGTATTTGATACCGGATCAGGATTCCAGATATGTAATATGTTACATAGGGCTACAGAAAGGTAGAGAACTGAGAACGGGTGATAAGTTTCATGAGGCAGAAAACGGGGCAAGAGTTGCAGCCAAGTCTGTTGGTCACTGTCACCCTGTATTACCAATACATTGATTCTGAACGAATGTTATTAGATACTGAACCTGATATACAAAATCATTTCAGTCTCTTTATCAGTAAAGAAATGATAAAATTTTGTATTGTTGGATAATGTTTTGAACATTTCCTATATCAAAAGTTGATCGGTTCAGGCACGTTATCTAAAAGCATTGATGTTCTAAATCAAACTACAGTTCTTTAGTATACGGAACACACACAAGAGGAAGAGTTCAGAAATGAACGAATCCTTCTTGAGGTATTGTAGACTAGGTCATATCAATGCGACCCGACTAGCTAAGTTGCACATAGATGCATATTTAAATCAGTTTGAATTTACATCTTGTGAAACTTGCCAGTCATGTCACAGAGATAAGATGACCATAGCTCCGTTTACTGGAAACAGAGAAAGAGTTAGTGAACTCTTGGGATGATACATGTTGATGTATGTAGGTCCCCTGTCTACACTTGCCAAGACCGGTTCTTTATACTTCATTACATTCTCTGATGATCTTTCGAGATTCAGACCTATGTTCCTGTTAAAACACAAGTCCAAACCTTTTGAGATATTCACAGAATATAAGCTAGAAGTAGAGAACCAATAGAGGGTATAAGTATTATGTCCTTTGATGTGATCAGGGAGGAGAGTACTTGAGCACGGAATTCCTGGACTATTCTAAAGGAGAATGAGATTCTCTCTCAGCATTACTCCTCCGTATACACCATAGCACGATGGTATATCGGGGCGGAGCAATAGCACCCTATGTGATATGGTGTGCTCTATGATGAGTACTACTGTGTTTCCTATTTCCTTTTGGGAGTTATGCACTTGAGAAGCTGCATACTGATTGATAGGATACGAGCGTGTTCAAGTTTAAGTTTAAATACCGCAATCAAGACGGTTTCGCTTGTAGCTAGCCGGTTGAGTACGGGTCGTCCGCAGGGAGATGGGAATCTTTTTCTATGTGTTTTTCGAAGAGTTAAGTCCTGTGTTCAGATTTTGTTGTGGTTATCTAAGTGTTAAGTTGATATTTAAAGAGAGCTTGTTAGGGTTAGGATTAGGTTAGTTTGAGTTAGGAGTCTCCACATCTTTCGTTGCCCCACTTAATATCGGTGTTACGGTAATCGGCAACAACGGGGATTAGCACGACTAGGAAGGACTTTGCGAGTATAAGCTAGGCTTTCCAACGCATAAGTCTTCCTTTTGGTGCTTGTCCGTCCGTTCTTGGCTCTTATCCATAACCTCCGGTTAATTCAACCACAACCGGTCTCACTACGGAATCACCGCTATCATGTAGGATAGGATGCCGTAAGGAGCGGATTGTGGTTCAATTAACGGGAGTCGATTTAAGTTGTTGGGCAAGGAAAGAGTGAGAGAGATTTCCTTCTCTCAAACTTCCCTTATCCTACCCTAACAAGTATAAAACTACTCACACTTCATGATAGGAAAAACAAAACAAAACAAAAGAGGAAGATAGAAAGAGGGAGATTAGAAGAATACGACTAACTATTTGCGACCTCACCTTGGCGAGGATCGAGCGTAAGTATCATTGTCGTATGTAAGGATAAAGAAAAAAGAGAAGAAGAAACAACAAGGAAATAACAACAACTACTTAACGAATTTAAAGTTATAACAATTATAACAAAAGTAAGACAAGCATGATAATAAATTGATCTTCTTTATTTATTATTCCTCCCTCACAAAGCTCACTACAAGTTTAATGGAGAAGAGATGAGAAGAAGAAGAACAAGTGAACTAAATCCTAGAAAAAGAGAATACAAGAATGGACCCCCTCCTTCACAAACTTCTGGGCTATTTATAGGCCAGAGAATGAAACCCTAGGGCAACCACCAGAACCCAAACAAAATGACCAAAATAACCCCCAAACCCCTGCACACTTGGCGCCATAACTGCCGCGGATCCGCGGCCTGGACCCACATTTTGCCGCGGATCCGCGCTCTTATGGTTGATTTGGGCTTTGGGCTTTTTGGTGGTGGCCTGATCTGATGAGTACTTCATTCTGGTATATGTATTTTCTTATAATTGCTTCACGAATTTTCCAGAATTCTGTTGAGGGAAAGGTGGACTTTTTGTCATGATTTGCCTCGAGCTCCGCGTAGATCTCTTGGATTTTGTGCTACCATTGAGCCTTGTGCATGAGAATGACATTGATTTGACCTTTTGTCTTCCTATTGATATCTGGCAACGGATGAAGAGCAGAGACCGTGTTTTTATCTGTGGTTGGCAGGAACCCGGATTTTTTCGTGTTTTCCAAGAATTTCACCGTTTTAGAACCGAGAACCTGTATCCTGCAATTGACTAGCAAACACGGCTCAAGAGTATCTACGGATATGCAATGTGATAAAAATTGGGCGGTATGAAAATGCAAAAATCTGATAGGAACAAATACCCCCAAACTATCATTTGCTCGTCCCTAGCAAAGTCCATTTATTCACAAAAATTTCCTAACCTCACTTTCATAGGGAACGCGATTGCACTGAGCATGTGCAACAAGCCGTTAAACCTCTAGGTGTCCCTAGTAGGAGGAGTGTTGTCTCCTGAGGGTTTTCAGCGGATACTACCTACAAAATCCGGTCAAGTTGGTTTGTAAAAATGATTAAGTTTCAAACCCTAAAGTTTTGTTTTAGAAAATAACAATTCTATAATCCTAAGTCTAGACTATCGAACCTTTATTTTTCACACCTCGCTTCTTATTTAACTACAGATTTTATATGTCTTTACGTGCAGTGCAAATAGTGTCGTGAAGTTCCAGAAGGATCGATTAAAGTCATCATGTCGCACAATAAAGCCCAGATAACAATTTGAAAAGGATCACATAAGTTTTATAAAGAGTTAAGCATTTTTCAAGTTTCGTTTTCCAGTTAGGTTTCAACTTCAGAATTTCTATCTTCCTTAACAGGAAACTAAGTCGTATTTTTCACTCCACCTATTAACTTGTTTTCATTTCATACATACCTCTGTGAACGTGCAATAGTCTTTTTCATAGAATAAAACCTTCATATCTCCGTTAAAATTTTTTTTAAAAGCCTATCTTTTATCAAGATTATTCTCACACAAAGAACCGTTAGGAATTTTAACTCGGAGAGAACACTTGCTTGACTTTGTTTTAAACTGGACTTTCTAGGCTTCTTAGCGAGCTTTGGGCCAATGCACCCAAACCAGTTGGTTTTAGGGCATTAGGTGTAGAAACACCCCAGCGGACTTAATTACTCAAGTTACCTAGGTCCAAAAACAAAATACAGTTTGGCGTAAAAATCAGATGATTTGATACGAACGGAGATATAACCGGCAGTTCAAATATTTTTTGGATAAAAGACGTGTTTAGTGGGTTTGGTGTGTAATTATTCCAATCAAGTTTCCGATGGGTTATTTTTCAGACTTAGCTCCAATTACGGCATCAATAACATTCCTTCATATTCGCTTTACTTCATAAACTATTCTTGACATTACTTATTTCAGAACAAACCTATTTGATCCTCAGAAAATCATTTATCTGTTTAAAAGTTTAAACATGAAAGACTTGTCATCTAATTCCCAAAATCTTACGACACGTGTAGTGTGATGTAAAGACGTATATCAGCTATAGTTAACTTCAAAGGAGAGTTATCTTTCAGGTTTTTCAAAATCCAAACATAAGATCTAGTTATTCCTATTTTTTCAAACAAAAACCGTCGAATGTTGAATCCGAGTTCTTCCACAAGCTAACTTGACAAAAAAGTTTTTATATTTTTGAAGAAAATTTTCAAATTTTTATGGATTTTATGGATTTAAATATGCAGATGCAAAATATACATATGAATGCGAAGGTAAGAAATGCGTACCGAGCGTACCCCCAAACTTAAACTGGACAGTGTCCTCACTGTCGTTGCATGAAGAGATCAGCTTGAAGGTTCAAAATTGTCGGTTAGTGATATACAAATTTTATTTGTTTTTGTTTTTTAAAGAAAAGAAAAAGAATATACACAAATATAAACAAAACGGTTTGTACATACCCCCAAACTTATTTGGAACAGTGTCCGCTGTTCGTGGCTGGATAACCGAAGTTTGGAGGTAGGCAGAGGAATATCATTCAGGGTAAACCGGCTCCTGTAAGAACAGGAGCTCCTCTGTTGGTTCGGCGCTAAGGTACAGTTTGCAGCGGTGTCCGTTCACCTTAAAGAGTAAACCGTCCTTTGGATTCTCCAAATCCACAGCGCCCTGCGGATACACATTCCGCACAAAATACGGCCCTTTCCAGCGAGATCTGAGCTTTCCAGGATGGAAGTGAAGTCGGGTGTCGTAAAGAAGTACCTGCTGACCAGGTACGAAGGTTTTGCGCAAAAGGTGTTTATCATGAAACACTTTCGTTCGATTCTTAACGACAACCGCGTTGTCGTAAGCCTCATCCCTAAGCTCGCTCAGTTCGTTCAACTGCAGCTTCCGATGGCTGCCTGCGTCCTCAAGAGACAGATTCAGCTCCTTTATCGCCCAAAATGCGCGATGCTCGATTTCGACAGGAAGGTGGCAGGCTTTTCCGTACACAAGCCGATAGGGAGACATGCCAAGGTCGGTCTTATAAGCGGTTCTAAATGCCCAAAGGGCATCAGTCAGTTTCAAAGACCAATCCTTACGGTTCTTGGAAACCGTCTTCTCCAATATCTGCTTGATTTGCCGATTTGAAACTTCGGCCTGCCCGCAGGTTTGGGGGTGGTAGGGCGTAGAGAGCTTATGATTAATGGAGTATTTCCGCATCAAGGCCTCGAAAGTCCTATTGGAGAAATGACTTCCATTGTCGCTAATGATTGCTCGGGGGTGCCCAAACCGGGAGAAAATGTTTTCTTTAAGGAACCTAACGACAACCTTGTTGTCGTTAGTCCGGCTGGGCACAGCCTCGACCCATTTAGAGACGTAATCAACAGCTAGAAGGATGTACAAGTTCCCAAAAGAGCTGGGAAACGGCCCCATGAAGTCTATCCCCCAAACATCGAAAATCTCCATAACCAAGATCGGTTGGAGCGGCATCTCGTTCCTCCGGGATATCCGGCCCATGTGTTGGCACCGGGAGCAAGTCTTGCAATAGTCGTGAGCGTCTTTGAAAAGTTGTGGCCAGTAGAAACCACATTGCAAGATCTTCTCAGCTGTCTTTCTGGGCCCAAAATGCCCGCCACACGCTTGATCGTGGCAAAATGACAGCACACTCTTGAATTCCTCATCAGGGACACACCGACGAATAATCTGGTCGGGACAGTACTTGAACAGATAAGGTTCGTCCCAGTAAAAGTGTTTTACTTGGGATAAGAAGCGAAGTCTGTCCTGACTCGACCATTCAGTCGGTAGTAATCCCGTGGCCAAATAGTTCACAATATCTGCGAACCAGGGTTCGCACGATACTGTCAAGAGCTGTTCATCCGGGAAAACGTCGTTGATCGGAATTGGAAGCGAAGGCGAAGAAGGAAGTCGTGAGAGATGGTCGGCAACTACGTTTTCACATCCTCTTTTGTCCTTAATGACAAGGTCAAACTCTTGAAGCAAGAGGATCCAACGTATTAACCGAGATTTTGCATCTTTCTTCGCAAAAAGATGGCGCAGAGCTGAATGGTCCGTGTAGACAATGACTGGAGAGCCGATGAGGTAGGGCCTGAACTTTTCTAAAGCAAATACAACAGCTAAGAATTCCTTCTCAGTTGTTGTATAATTGAGTTGGGCGTCGTTCAGGGTTCGGCTCGCGTAATAGATTACGTGCGGCATCTTGTTGATGTGCTGTCCAAGGACAGCACCGATGGCAAAGTCGGATGCATCGCACATAATCTCGAATGGGTGCGTCCAGTCAGGTGAAGAAAGAACGGGAGCAGAAGTGAGTGAGCGTTTCAGTGACTCGAATGCAGTCACACAGCTCGAGTCGAAGTCGAAAGGTGTATCCTTGGCCAGCAAAAGCGTCAAGGGCCTAGCAATCTTGCTAAAGTCCTTGATAAACCGTCTATAGAAACCGGCATGGCCAAGGAAGGCTCGGATATCTCTGACGCATCGGGGAGGAGGCAGATTGGAAATGACCTCAATCTTTGCTTTGTCAACCTCTATGCCATTTTGCGAGATGATATGTCCTAAGACAATACCTTCGCGCACCATGAAGTGGCATTTCTCCCAGTTCAAAGTGAGATTCTTGTCCTTACATCGGGTAAGGACAGCGTCAAGATGCAGCAAACACTCGTCAAAGGAGTCGCCGAAGATGGAGAAGTCATCCATGAAAATCTCCAGAATTTTTTCCACCATGTCCGAGAAAATTCCCATCATACACCGCTGGAAGGTAGCGGGCGCATTGCATAACCCTAAGGGCATGCGTCGATATGCAAACGTGCCGAAAGGACATGTGAAAGTGGTCTTGTCCTGGTCTTTTTCGGCGATGGGAATTTGATTATAGCCAGAGTAGCCATCTAGAAAGCAATATTACTCATGTCCGGCCAATCGTTCAAGCATCTGGTCAATGAAGGGTAGCGGAAAGTGGTCTTTCCGCGTTGCGGCGTTGAGTTTTCTGTAATCAATGCAAACTCGCCACCCAGTTTGGGTGCGAGTAGGGATTAACTCATTCGCCTCGTTGGTGATGACCGTGATGCCCGACTTCTTGGGGACAACGTGAATGGGGCTAACCTACTGGCTATCAGAGATAGGGTAAATGATACCACTATCTAGACATTTGACGATCTCCTTCTTCACAGCCTCCTTCATGACTGGATTAAGACGTCTTTGTGGATCCCGGGCTGGTTTGGCATCATCCATCAGATGAATGTGATGCTCAACGATCAGGGGACTAATCCCCTTGATGTCCACCATGGACCAGCCAAAAGCTTGCCTGTTGCTGTGCAAGACCGCGAGAAGGGCTTTCTCTTGCTCGGGAGCTAGAGAAGCCGAGATGATGACAGGGAGGGTCTCGTTCTCACCTAAGTAAGCATACTTAAGGTGAGATGGCAACGGCTTGAGTTCGAGCGTTGGAGGTGAAATGATGGAAGGCAAGACTGGTGCAAAGGTCTCGAACTCAAAGGACTCCAGCAAAGGTTCAAAGCGAGTGTAGGCAACCGAGTTGGATGGTTCAGGTAACTCATCCGGAAAGTCGAAGGATTCAAACTCGGGTTGTGCGCAGCTAAGATCGTTCGAAAACGTGAAACACTCGTAGTCGTTGTCGGGCGTAGAAACAGCAGCAGGTTCGAAGAGAAACGCACTAGTGGCGTCAAGATTATCGTGTTCAAACAGAAACTCCTCGAATTCACACTCTTCGGGGGTGATCTCCTGGATCGAGCAGACGTCCAGTATATGAGCATTAGGTTCGGCAGGCTGATTCCCCAACCTAAAAATGTTGAGTTCAATCGTCATGTTTCCAAAAGAGAGGTTCATCGAACCATTGCGACAATTGATCACAGCATTTGAGGTTGCGAGAAATGGGCGACCGAGTATCACCGGAATTTGATTCCGGGGGTTAGCTACAGGCTGTGTATCTAATACAATGAAGTCAACGGGGAATATGAAGTCCCCGACTCTTATCAACACATCCTCTAGCTCACCCCTAGGATGGGTGATCGATCGGTCGGCCATCTGGAGAGTGCAGTGTGTGGGTTTCAGCTCTCCGACGCCTAATTGCTCGTATACTGAATACGGAAGCAAGTTAACACTGGCACCAAGATCTAATAGTGCGCGGTTGATGTTCTTATCCCCAATAGTAATTGAAATCGTAGGACAGCCAGGGTCCTTCCGTTTTTGTGGTAAAGATTGGGTAAGGGCATCACTCACAGCACTAGCCAAGAAAACTTTCTTGGGTACCTGAGACTTCCTCTTTTTCGTGCACAAGTCCTTTAAGATTTTCGCGTAAGACGGGACTTGTTGGACAGCATCTAAAAGAGGAATGTTAATGTTAACTTTCTTGAATAACTCCAAAATCTTCTCCATTTGTGGATTTTGTTTGTTAGACCTCAACCGGTTTGGAAATGGAACATTTTGAAAATTGGTTGAGTCTAATGCTGGAGGAGATTTTGGAGTTGGAACGGATCCCAGAATAGGTGTTTTCGTGGAGTGAGAAGTGGGTCCGTTCAGAGCAGAAGAAGAGGAAGGAGAGCCTGTTGAAGAATGGAGAATAGGCTCAGAAGACGAAGAAGAAGAAGAAGAAGAAGAAGAAGAAGCGGCCGGGGTGTCATCGTTGATTTGCTTGCCAATGTTGTTTTGCAGCACCCTCCCCGATCTCAGTGTGGTCACGGCACTCACATTATGGTTTTGTTGTTCAAGAGCAACATGTGCATTATGTGGGTGACCTGGATTTGGAAGTGGCTGAGACGGGAGCTTCCCCTTCTCTCGCTCGCTCAAGGCCGCGTTCAGCTGTGCAATCTGGGCCTCAATAGTCTTGATGCTTTGCCCGTGTGCGGCAGTGTGTTGCACTAAGGATTGAATCGAAGACTGGATGTTGGCGGTGGATTGGGTCGTCTGTTTAACGAACGCCTCCAGACTTCGCTCGAGCGAGGAAACCTTATCAGTGTTTGACGGAATAAAATTGTTTGGTGGAAAAGAGTTGTTCGGTGCAAAGTTGTTCGTCTGGTTCTGCAAAGGTTGGGGTTGGAAGGGCTGCTGATATTGGTGTTGAGTTTGTTGCTGCGCTTGTTGTTGCGGCGGAGGGGCCCTTTGGAAATTGTTGCCCTGGAACTGATTCTGATTCTGATTCCAGGCAAAATTGGGATGGTTCCTCCAACCGGGATTATAGGTGGAAGAGTATGGATCATTCCTCGGTCTTTGCTGGAAGGCAGCATTAACCTGATCCTGTCCTTGCGGGGGTGGATTGTAAGGACACTCTTCGATCAAGTGGGACGGATCGGAACAACAAGCGCAGATGGTACGAAGGGGGAGAACAGGGGCAGGGGTAGGAGCAGAAAATTTGCTCTCTATCGCTTCAAGCTTTCTTGTTATAGCAGCCATTTCAGCTTTCATCGTAATAGAGACATCGAGTTGGTGGATTCCTACCCTAGACTGACCGGTAGGAGTGGAGGTAGAAGAAGAAGTCGGTCTGGTGCTCTCCCACTGTAGCGTTTGCTCCGCAAGATCGTCAAAGAACTGCCACGCTTCCTCGTCAGATTTCGATAGGAAGTGGCCCTGACAGATGGTTTCCAGCAACTGCTTCGTTGCTGGGTTCAGTCCCTCGTATAAGGTTTGGCAGAGCTGCCATTTCTCTATACCGTGGTGAGGACACTGAATAAGAAGGTCTTTGTATCGGTCAAAGCACTTCCAGAAGGGTTCAGAAGGAAGCTGGGAGAATTGGTTGATTTCATTTCGAATTCTTGCGGTCTTATGATTTGGGTAGAATTTTTTCAGAAACGCTTTAACAAACTCGTCCCAGCTGGTGATTGAGTGGGAAGCGGTGCTATACAGCCATTTTTCTGCGAGATCGCATAGAGTGAACGGAATGACCCGTAGACGTATAGCATCGTCCGACAGCTGGGTGGTTTTCATCATGGCACAGACATTTTGAAATTTATTTATGAAGATATAGGCATCTTCAGATTCAAGCCCATGAAAACGTGGAAGCATGTTGATGAAATGGGGCTTAATTTCAAAGTTGTCCCCATTGGCCGGAGGAAGAGAAAGGCAGGTGGGAAGTGCAGAACGGGTGGGGTAGAAACGATCCTGGAGCGCGATTCGCTGCGGCGCTACAACAGGCGGAGGTGGTGGGAGATTGGTCTCCGTAGGAGGTGGAGCCAATCCAAGGGTGGTCAAAGAGATGTTCGGATTAAATCCCGACATCGCGGAAGAAGAGGTTGGTGAAGGTGAAGGTGAAGATGTATGAACAGAATTCCGGTCAACGTCGGAGTTGGCCGGCAAAGGAAGGGGTGAAAGAGGAGTGGACGGAGTATCGACTTCGGAGTCGATCGCGTAGTCGGTCGCGACTAACGTAACGCGGACTAGACGGGCGCTAGTGTCCCGAGTCCAAGCGGACATACACTAAACGAGTTTAGTATAGTCAAAGCGGAGAAGGTGAGGGTAACAAAACGTCAATGAAGAAAGGCGATGGGCGTTGGGTGAAAATGGATTTGGCGACAAAAGGGCAAGTTTTTATAAAAGTTTTTGATTTTTGATTTTTTTTTTTTTTAAGAAAGAGATTTACAGAAGTATGTACGGAAATACGGCTTAAGCAATCACAAACAAGATATGCACAATCACGCCTAGATCTAGGGTAACCTAGGTCTACTAGACCTGCTCCTGAACTTGATTGTCGAAGTTAAACAATGTCGAGAAACGGGCTTAAAAATACACTGATCACGAGGCCAGGTAAGTGCAGAGATAAGGGGAGGTTGTCCAACGCTTTCGCGAAGTTCCTTAATTAAATAACCCTTTCTCTTTCGGCGGTTGCGCCTTTAACATTTTCCTAGACACCCCGTAAATAATATACGGTTAAGCGAGGTTCTAAACAAGGTTTATCTTCTCCTAATGAGCGCGAAGTCCTTAGGGCTGAAGTCTAGTATTTTTTAATTTACAATGGACAATGCATATGCTTTAGTGATTTTTGGGGTCCTGGGAAGGGTGATGAAATCCCCACCCAATCTGGATTGGTTTCAAGCCCCTTAAGTCTGTATTAAAGAATGCAAAACAGTAACAAATCAACAGCAAACAATTTTTATTTGCGGCGCAAAGAATCCTGCACAAGAACAGTTTATTGGAAGGGGGAGAAGAATTTGCGCAAAGAAGCCTGCAGAAAACACAGTTCAGTGGATTTCAGAGGAGAGGGAGAGAGGAGAGAGACTTACAGAAAGAGTTTGGACCACTGACCCCACCAAGAGGCCGCGGATCCGCGGCCTAAGCTTACTTATGCCGCGGAAACGCGGCAACACTAGGGAGTTAGGGCTTCTGGTTTGGTACAGGTGCTGTTCTGGGTCTCCTCTTCTTTTCTGGATGTACTGAATTTTTATTTTCTTACTGTAACTGCTCCAGATTTTTCAGTAGACCGGATGCTTTGTTTTGTCCGTCGCGGTGTAGCCGCGAAATGTGGGTCTATCTTCCCACGTCTTTGGCACTGTACTTGAACTCCGTATTTTCAACGTCCTTGGCGTCGATCGTGAACTTCGTATTTTCCTTCACACTTGCACAAAAACTAATCAAAAATAACAAGATGGTTTTGTTTACAATGTATATATTTTTTTTGTTTTTCGGTTAGAGTTATACTTACAAATTAACCCGAAATTTCACAAAGAAACAAACTACCGTCTCCCCGGCAACGGCGCCATTTGATTGATAGGATACGAGCGTGTTCAAGTTTAAGTTTAAATACCGCAATCAAGACGGTTTCGCTTGTAGCTAGCCGGTTGAGTACGGGTCATCCGCAGGGAGATGGGAATCTTTTTCTATGTGTTTTTGGAAGAGTTAAGTCCTGTGTTCAGATTTTGTTGTGGTTATCTAAGTGTTAAGTTTATATTTAAAGAGAGCTTGTTAGGGTTAGGATTAGGTTAGTTTGAGTTAGGAGTCTCCACATCTTTCGTTGCCCCACTTAATATCGGTGTTACGGTAATCGGCAACAACGGGGATTAGCACGACTAGGAAGGACTTTGCGAGTATAAGCTAGGCTTTCCAACGCATAAGTCTTCCTTTTGGTGCTTGTCCGTCCGTTCTTGGCTCTTATCCATAACCTCCGGTTAATTCAACCACAACCGGTCTCACTACGGAATCACCGCTATCATGTAGGATAGGGTGCCGTAAGGAGCGGATTGTGGTTCAATTAACGGGAGTCGATTTAAGTTGTTGGGCAAGGAAAGAGTGAGAGAGATTTCCTTCTCTCAAACTTCCCTTATCCTACCCTAACAAGTATAAAACTACTCACACTTCATGATAGGAAAAACAAAACAAAACAAAAGAGGAAGATAGAAAGAGGGAGATTAGAAGAATACGACTAACTATTTGCGACCTCACCTTGGCGAGGATCGAGCGTAAGTATCATTGTCGTATGTAAGGATAAAGAAAAAAGAGAAGAAGAAACAACAAGGAAATAACAACAACTACTTAACGAATTTAAAGTTACAACAATTATAACAAAAGTAAGACAAGCATGATAATAAATTGATCTTCTTTATTTATCATTCCTCCCTCACAAAGCTCACTACAAGTTTAATGGAGAAGAGATGAGAAGAAGAAGAACAAGTGAACTAAATCCTAGAAAAAGAGAATACAAGAATGGACCCCCTCCTTCACAAACTTCTGGGCTATTTATAGGCCAGAGAATGAAACCCTAGGGCAACCACCAGAACCCAAACGAAATGACCAAAATAACCCCCAAACCCCTGCACACTTGGCGCCATAACTGCCGCGGATCCGCGGCCTGGACCCACATTTTGCCGCGGATCCGCGCTCTTATGGTTGATTTGGGCTTTGGGCTTTTTGGTGGTGGCCTGATCTGATGAGTACTTCATTCTGGTATATCTATTTTCTTATAATTGCTTCACGAATTTTCCAGAATTCTGTTGAGGGAAAGGTGGACTTTTTGTCAAGATTTTGTCATGATTTGCCTCGAGCTCCGTGTAGATCTCTTGGATTTTGTGCTACCATTGAGCCTTGTGCATGAGAATGACATTGATTTGACCTTTTGTCTTCCTATTGATATCTGGCAACGGATGAAGAGCAGAGACCGTGTTTTTATCTGTGGTTGGCAGGAACCCGGATTTTTTCTTGTTTTCCAAGAATTTCACCGTTTTAGAACCGAGAACCTGTATCCTGCAATTGACTAGCAAACACGGCTCAAGAGTATCTACGGATATGCAATGTGATAAAAATTGGGCGGTATGAAAATGCAAAAATCTGATAGGAACACATACCAATTGAATTGGGTTCCAATCAAATCAGTTGCCTACCGCTTCATATGTGATATGGAAAGGGAAGAGCCCATGTCTTAAGTTGGTTAAGATTTGGGGTTGTCCGGGCTATGTCTAAAAGCATAATCCGGACAAGCTCGAGGCAAGATCTGTTATGTAGAACTGGAAAGGTTCCAGCTATACAAAACTGCAGCTGACGATTTGACAGAACCAAAGGATTCAATAGTTACCAATGAACCTCAGCCTCTCCGCCGATCTAGTAAGGTTCCTCACCCGCCTGAGAGATACTTCGGTTTCTTTATGACAGTGGGAGCGAGGATTGCATCATAAGATGATGACCCAACTAGTTTCGAGCTGGCCGTTAGGAGTGGGACTCTGTAAGAATGGCTGGATGCTTAGTGATCTAAGATGGAATCCTTATACACCAACAAAGTATGGACTTTGGTTGCTATATCTGAAGGGTTAAATCCCCATCAGGAGCAAGTATATCTTGAGAAGATTACTTGGTGTAGATGGAAAAGTTGAGACTTTCAAAGCTAGACTTGTTAAAGTTTTTCGTCATCGACCAGGCGTGGATAATGATGAAACCTTTTCAAGTGGCTATGCTTAAGTCCATCCAGATCCTACTTGCCACGGCTACATACCATGACTACGATATCTGGCGGTTGGGTGCCATGACTGCTTTTCTAAATGATGTTTCAGAAGAGAACGTCTATAAGTACACAGTCAGAGGGCTTCGTAGACAGTGGGAGCAGCGGAAATGTGTGCAAGATGGTTTATGTGATAAAGCAGGCATCGCGGAGTTGGAACATCTATTTTGATGTAGTAGTCAAATAGTTTGACTTCATCAAAATACTAGATGAACCTTGTATATACAAAAAGGAAGTAGGGAGTATGGTGGTGATCCTCGTAGAGAACGTGGATGACATACTCTTGATATGGAAGGAGTTTCCTATGCTACGCTCGATCAATCTCCGCTTATCACAATGATTCTCCACATAGGATCAAAATGATACCTCCTAAATCCTGGATTTTGGATTTATGAGATAGATCTAAATGGATGTTAGGATTCTCGCTAGTTGTAGTGAGATGGTATCAATTGATCCTGGGGAGAATCACTGGAAGTGTTCCAGGGTAATAAAGACGACTGAATGTCAGTCACAGGCATTGTCTTTACCCTTGGTAAAGGGATGGTATGTTGGAAGAGTTCCAAGCTAGATACCGTGGCATACTAGACGATAAAGGCTGGATACATTGCTACTTAAGATGCTACCAAAGAGGCAGTCTGGGTGTATATTAGTTCATGAGATGAACTTCGTTCCTCCCATTATGTGACAATGGAGTCGTGGCTTATGCCAAGGAACACCCGTCCCATCAGAGATCCAGACATATTCTAAGGCAGTATCACCTGATCATGGAGATGGTTGATCTCCAGGGTGATCGAGGTTAGGAGAGTAGACTCGGAGGACAACACGGCGGATCCACTCACAAAGGCCTTTTCCCAGAGAGAGACTTTTATGGGATGGTTGAGTATGAGATACTACAACCACTGCTATCAGATGGCCCTAGTGCAAGTGGGAGATTGTTAGTTATATGTATGCCCTAGAGGCCATTACTGTACATTGGATGTATATAGTAGTGGATGCTGGGACATATATAGGGAGGACTTTCTTGCTCGACATGATAGTATGCTATCTGGTTACTCTTTACCTTAACATGTACATTGATCGTCTCTCTGTTACATGTTGGTAAAGCCCTTAGGATGCGTACTTGACTACCTGGACTATGATGCGGATCATACTAGTGGGGACATGGTAGTCCATAAGTACATCCTTCAAGGTCCCTAGTCGTGGGTATATCGAGACGGGGCATCGATATACCAGAGTAGACTAGCGTATACCTTCTCGACCCATACAGATGGGCGATGGATGATCCCATATCCATTGGGGTTTGACATCAGAGATGATATACGGGTGCTCAGTGGAGACTGGGTACACTGGACGGACTCGCCGAGAACTCCCAGATGGTATTATACCTTACGTCAGATGGCAGTTCTCTGGTGACACTGGTACAGAGTAGTTTGTTGACCCGCGATCGTCATAGAGTCTTGTGTGGTTCCCACTGTGCTTTGATTTCCACCTTACCACGTCCAAGAGGGCGTGCAAAATGGTGGCTTTTGGGTACAGTCCCGAATCACATGAAGACAATGAGCGATAGGAGGGGATTCGTCTCTCCCGGTATAGGGAGTTGATGTTGCGCTGTGTTCGATTGGCTATAACCGGAAATCCCTGGCCACGGTTGTTGAGATTTACTGGTAAGTGTTACCTGTAGTTTGTCGAATTGTTATAGTCCTCATATCGACACGACTTATCGAGCTATTAGGGTCTGACGTTTACCACCCCTAGGCGAGATATGCGACATATCAGACGACGAGACCGGACTGTACGGTAAGTGTTACTGGTTGGATTCACAGGAGTATGAGCGGGCTTGCTCGTCGATCTTCTGATCGCTCAATACCCGGGTGGCCGTTACGTTTAGCAGACCGCTTGCGGCTTATCGGTGTTTGATATGATCATCACCTGCTGCCGGCGTATTGACGAGTCTTTAGAGTCCTACACAGAGCTTTCCTGGCTCAAGCGAAACGAAATAGGAGCGCATATGAGATATGTGCGGGACCGAGAATTATGCGTGTATGTGATACCGTATTTCATTCCCGCGATGAATGTGTCGAATGGTTGTATGCGATATAACCTAGTTATCGAATCAAGGATTGATTCGATAAGCCGATACATTGTATATTAGTCGGTTATATGCGTTATGACCGGATCGTTAAATCAAGTATTGATTTAATGATTTATTGCATAATTATATATTTGATATATTACTTTGCATTAACTAGTATCGGTTCACTTTAAATGGATTTTCTCACTTGCATTGCACAAGTTTTATATATGATATACTTTTGTGCACTTGATTGTATCATGTTTGATGATACATGCTAACTTGGTTAAGTGTATGATTAACCAATGGTTAGTTAATGGTTAGGGTTTCATTTGATTTATTTATGTATTTATTTATTTGGTTTTGACAAAAGATAAAGAGAAATATGGTGGCTTTCTTTGTTTGTTCTTGAAGCTTCATAAAGCTTTGACTAAGTGACCATTTTGTCTCATGCTTAACTCTAACCATTCCACTTAACCATAGTCCTCTCTCTACACTTAACCATGGTTATAGTTATGATAAGAATAATCTATTTTCCATTTTTCTTATTATTCTTATGATAATTATCTTCTTCTTCTTCTTCTTCTTAAAAGAAGAAAACCTTTCTTCCATCAATGGTGGATTGATGAAAAGAGTGAGAAATCCAATTCTAAAGTGAACCCACCCCCTATTTCTTCATCCTCTACCACTTGCCAAGTAGTATAGGGTGTTTTCTTCACAAGATTCATGACTTGGTGAAGTGGGAGCTTGATCTTGTGATGCCTCGACGTAGATCATCTTCGGCATCGTAGTCGATGACCTAGCCCGCCCTTTTCTCCGATGAAGCCGACACTAGAGCCCGGGATTCTATTTGGACAGCGAGGAGACTTCCTCATGGAGCTATGGAGGTGGAGGACCGGATCTACAAAGGTTGTATTTCCGTTCTTTTAGTTAAGTTGTTAACTAGTTTCATTGTTTCGCCTAAAACTCTAGTCAACGATCCATATTAGGGTTTCTCGGCACTTGTAAAATTTGAATTTGGCATGGTTGATGCCTTGTGAGACCTCTAGTGTGTGCCTAGGAACCCTACAGAATTAGCTCGTATTTGGGGTGAAGTCTAGTGGTCATCTAAGTAGTCTTCTACAGTTGCTAAAATATTTTCAGAAGACTCGGAAAATTTTGACAGAAACTAGAATATATCGGGTATTGTTTCTGAGTTGTTTTGGTTTCAAGACTTTAACATTGTCAAAACCAACTAGTATGCGGTTAATGGGTTGGCTCTGATTCCATATAGGATTACGGCAGCGCCCCGACCATCAATCTGTGACCAAATACGGAACAAAAACTTTAAAAATCCGGTGCTAACGGAACCCTAATCAACAGATCGTACCATTAACCCTATACTAGTTCTATATAAAGGAGTTTAAGAGATTATACCGATCAATCCGAGTCCTTCGGTCATCAATCTCTGTCCATAGCTCATCGCGGCTTCCTCGATCAAGTTCGTTCTTCGTTCTCCTTCGTCGAAGATGATCCACGTCGACAATTAGTAATACGGGCTCTCGCTTCAAAACCGAAGCAACTCGGGCATCCAGTTTGCTAGCTTAGATACCCAAGATGAAGTAGAGATAGTGTGTGAATACATTGTCTCAAAACACCCAATGATTCTCAACACATGAGATGGAATGGGTGGAGGTGAAGAAGAAGCCATGAAGGAAAATGTGAGCTCAAGACTTTGGCAAGTGAAGAAAAGCCTCTCTGTTCTTTTTTTTTGTGAAGTTATGAGGTATTAGTGATTGGCTACTAAAGAAAATCCTCTGCTCAAAATATCAGCAGCCCACCCCTCATATAATATCTCACAACTCACCAAGAACCATCAATGCATCATGACCCACCATGTGAGTCACCAAGTGCATGCACCAAGAGTTAATGCACACCCATGACTCACACCATGACTCACACATGTAGGGTTACTAGGCACTGTCACAAGGGTCTATAAGGCATCAACCATGCCCGATTTAAAATTTAGACGTGCCGAATAACCCTAACCAAGATCTTAGACTAGAGATTAGGCGAAACAAAGCAAGTAAACAACTTTACTTCTAAGAGTTAGGGATTACAACCTTTGTAGTCCGTTCCTTCACTTCTAAAGCTCCGTGTTGAGGTCCCTTCGCTGCGATCATCGAGTATCCGGACTCCAGAGAGGCTCCACAAAAGAAAGATGCAAGCAAGCTTCCGATCTTCGATAACAAAGATGATCTACCTTGATGAAACTCAAACCCAAGCTCTTGCTTTGCTAATCAAATATTAGCAAAGCAAACACCCTAATCTAAACGGCTAGAATAGATGAGAATGATGAACCTCTCTCCCTAACCCATCAAAGTGGAGCCCCGGCCGTCGATCCGACGCCGGAAACGCGGAAACGAAAAACTTTGCAAACTAGCAATCCGGCACCACCGCGCACTTTTAACCAGGATCGGGCCATTAACCTAGCTACTAGCAAACAAGAAAAGTGAAGAGAAGCTATGCCAAGCGATCTGTGTCCTTCGGTCTTCGTCTCCACTTCGATCTCCTGCGGAATCTCCGTCCGTCACCTCCTCGTCGGAAAGGGCACCACGTAGCCAAATTCGTTTACGGGCTCCCACCTCTGGACCGAGGCAACTCGGGCGCAAAGTTGGCTAGCCGACGCGTCCAAGATTTGCTGTAGGCTAGTGTAGAACACTTTGTCTCTTGAGGTTATAGAAGTTGCCATGATGGAGAAGAGAGAAAAATGCATTGGAGGAAAATGGTGCTCACAATTTTTAGCATGGAAATGAGATGAAGAAAATGCTACACCAAAAATGAACCTCTCTCCCTCACCCCTCAAAGTGGCCGGCCATATAAAGGATGGTGGAGGATAGAAAGGAATCTTAATCAAGAGAAGAAAAAGAGATTAATCAAAAGAAAAAATGGTCACCACATTTCTAATCCAAATCAACTCCTCATCTTTTCCATTTCTAATCTCATAAATGCTAGGATTGATTCAAAAGGAATCTCATGATGAAAGAACAATCATGAAGCCAACAAAAGCAAGAAACCCCTCCACAATAAGTAATTTGCACAATTGCAAATTACCCCCTCCATCGAAAAGTCCGGCCGTGAAGAAGCAAAAGAAAACCGGCCGGAACGGAATGCAAACTGGCAACTTCAGAAAACTGATCCCGTAATAAATTACAGGAAAACCCCACTACTGCACATACATGCCCGCATTTGTATTCCCACCGAACACAAATGCAAAGAGACAAAATCTACACAGTCTAATACTAGGATCCGGCTTAAGCCAAAGCCGGCTAGTAAAAACCGTCCGATCACGATCCGTGCAATACTGCACGTATCTGATCGATCCCTGCCATATCTCCTTACGGCCTCTACAGCGTTTCGCCCGAAACTTGAGTAACTGTGTGTGTGGTGGACTCTAAAGACTCGTCAATACTATGGCTGTGGATTTAACCACTGGCACCTCAGAGGTATCAGCCATACGTGACGGGCCACCAGCTATTGACCAAAAGGGAAGTCGATGAGAGAACTCATCCTGACACCCTACTGAGCCTGTCAGTGACAATATCCATACAGTCCGGTCCGTTCGTCTATGAGCATCACATGGCGGGCCTAAGGGGTTGGTAAAAGTCAGACCCCCAATAGCAGTACAAGTCGTGTCGGAGTGTAGCCCAGAACATCCTGAGATACTACTGGAATACCTACCAGCAAATCTCCTGCCTTGGCCAAGGACTTTTCGTGTACTGGCTCTCTTAGACACAGCGCGACCTCACCCCCAATACCGGGAGAGACGAACCCCTGCAGATCTGCTCACTGCCTCCATGTGGCTCGGGACTGTACCCAACTAAAACCTGTTTGCACGACTCCTTTGAGCCGTGGTAGGGTAGTAATCAAAGCACAGTGGGAACTCACACGAGACAAATGATGATCTCAGGTCGATGAACTAACCTGTACACATGTCACCAGGGAACTGCTATCTGACGTCAGGTATAATACCAACTAGCAGGTTCCCGGCGAGTCCTGTCCGGTGTACTCATAACCCAATGAGCACCTGTATATATCTTAGGTGAACCAACTGACATCAGTGGCTTGTGAGACCGGCCACCGCCCCTCGTCGGGGTCTCGACTGTATACACTAGTCTACTCTGGAGAATCGATGCCCTCTCTCGAAACTCCCACGACTAGGGACCTTTTAAGGATGTGCTCATAGACTCCAGCTCTCATGTATATGATCGCCCTCAAACAGCTGGTAGTTAAGCAAGAATCCTAGGGGCTCTATCAACATGTAATAGCGACTCGTAAGGTCACCTAAAGCAGTACACGATGATAGAGATAAACCAGATAGCATACTATCATCTCGAGTAAGACTGTCCTACCGGCATAGGTCCTCCTCAATCATTGCAACCACGTGCCTGTGATCCAATAATTGACTCTGAGGGCACTATATCCAACAATCTCCCACTTGCACTCAAGGCTAATTATTGCGATGTCGCATACTCACAGCCCGTGTGATACCGAATACCCAACTCCTCTACTAGTCAGTCTCACAAAGCTCGTTTACGAAACTATTGCGTTCGAGGAATAGCCTCAATGAGTGGATCCGCTGTAGTGTCTCTTTCTATGTCTCTCTTTATCTCAAGTTCGCGGAGAAAGCCATCTCCCGAAATGAGCAACACCTGTCTTAGAATGTCTGGATGTCTGATGGGACCTAGTTCATAAATGAACTCCAAATCCAAACTTCTTAGACTGTATCATCAACTGAACTTAATCAGTATCCTGCGCCATGTCTTCCCTCAGTATCCACCTGGACCACCTGTCCAAAATACTGCACCTCGTCAGAGGAAAAACTATGACTCTGGCAGCCACTCTACCATCCAGGTCACCTTGGAAGCCTGGAATGATAACCGTCTCTAGAACGAGGCTGTCGTTATCATATCCCCAGAACATCCACTTATGTTCTAAAACTGCTTCCGACTGTTTTCCCAGGATTGGATCAATATCAACTTATTGAATCTACTGCAAGAACAAAATCTGGTGTGGTACTTGACATCTCATGATCAACTCAATTGCCTAAGCAAGTGATCTGCCAATCATGAGTATCCCTCTCCTCTTTAGTCTGTAAGACACCTTTAGAGAGGGTGACTCCATCACCTGCAGGTATACTACCATGCCAGGAGTCGTCCATTCTAAATACTCATAGAATCCTGTCTAGGTACCCAGATTGGGAAACTACCCAAATCTAGATCTAAAACCATAGATCTAGTAACCAGAATGTCTGATATAATATCCAAGTCCCATGTGGAGAAACTACTGTGTGACGACCAAAGTATAACCGATCGTAGTATAGGAATATGACATCCTACTCTGTGTATGTCATCCAAATACCAGGACATCACACCCTACTACCTTCTTAACAGATCCATCCCCTATTCTGATGAAGTCAAACCTATGACTGTCACATCAGAAATAGATGATCTATCTCCGCTACATCTGCTTTATTCTATAAATAGACACAAGCTACTTGTCCACCAATGCTTCCGCTGCTCCCACTGACCACGACAACCCTCTGGCAGAGTCATATACACGTACACTTCTAAAGCAAGTTTAGAACGACGCTATACTCATCCTCCTGCCGGGTCTCACAGTCTGGAACAACAACAATGGCAAGTCTGGGTAAACAAGAACCTCCCTGCCACCGTCCTTGAGCATACCGAAGTACCTCTCGAGTGCCTGAGGTTACCCACCATATCTGTGGAGTGGCCAATGAAATGTCAAACCAGATTGAATCTTTAGGTTCTTATCAAATCTTCAGTAATCGTTTGCGGTTCTGGAATCACTTCCAGTTCTACCAAACTCCCACTACTGTTTTCTGAAAAAATCCATTTTTATTAAAACTGTGTTGAGTCAAGAACAATATCACTATTGATCTTCCAGATGGTAGAAAATCAACCCTCGTCATAGCCCGGGTCAACCCACAGACAGCCATTACAGAAACGTGCCTTGAGTTATCCAGAGTCTGGTTTTAAGGATAAGCCGGACAACTTCCCGTACCTTAACAATGTCAAGATATGAACTGTTCTATATCCAATATAGAAACAGAGGTACTGATTTAATTGAACCAGATTCAAATCATGCAGCTGTCACCAGTGCATGTCAACTAAATGGAAGGAGGCCGATCAGCATTACTCAACTTAGGAATGCTTCCAATTATGAGTAACCTGAAAGAGAAGCAAGTTCTCTTAATCATTACTATCAACTGAATACCATACACAAGTATCTACATCTTCGATCATTTTGAAGAATCCCGATACTTGCAATACCTGGTTCTCTACTTTACTCATATACCTATAACTTCTCAAAATTTGGACCCTGTGTTTCTACGAAACACTTGTCTAAGAACTAGAGAAGTCATAAGTAAACTGAATATAGTACGAGGACCAACCCCTCTGTCCTAATGAACACTGGACAACATACAATACTCTGTATAAGTCCCTTGAGTCTAGTGACTCATTCACTGTGTGTCGTAGGTTGAAAACTGTACCTATGGTTAAGAAGAATTACACCGCTGTTCAATGCTCCTTACCTAACCATCCACTGATATAGGTAAATGTCATAGACATAATTTCAAACGGTATATCTCACTCTATAAAAATAGACGTACAGATATATCAATTTGAAATTGGTGCGTAACAACGGATATTCAAAACCAAATATTTGCCGTCCGGCAAACAACCCCGGTGACTTCCTCAAATATCACCAATTACAACGAATTCCGATATAATAAGGATGATCACCTAATTCCCAATAACTTACTCCCACTCATCATCTGTAAAACCATACAGATGTGAGAATCAAACCTGGTAAATACATACCCTGGAGCAAGTGCTAATTGGGAAATCAGTTTTCTTTTAACAGTACACAGTGAAACTGAAACATTGAGATGTTTCGATGGAGTACCCGGGTATTCCTAGTAATGTCTCTTCCATAATCCAGATTCACAATTGTAACCGTATAATTCTTTGCCATCTCTCCAAATCCCTTTATATGTCTTTAGTCATTACCTTCTGCACACCCCTTTAGGCCAAATGGCTTTCTTCCTTCCCTACCGTTCGGCACCAGCCTATGGTTTGGAAGAAGACTATCCAATAAGCATAATGGGTGTACTGTCCTAATCCTAGGAGCACTCGCAATGCGAGAGAAGGTGAAGATAAAAGACAACCGAATAAACCTTATTCCTATTTCTCCTGAACCAGGATCCATCCCCGAACTGGAACAAGTTCCTTTCGAGTTCGTATATAACCATACGATGGATTATCCAATAAACTTGGGATCTTCTTAGTGATACGGAGTGTCCTGGAGAAATACAAAGGTGATTTAGGATTGGCGAAGAAATACTTGGTTTGGTCGTGAATAGCAGTCGCAATTTACTTTGCCCTCTTACTAATCCCTTTCTTTGTCTTAACTTAATACCTTCTGTACACCATCATTATGCTAATTGGTTTTCTTCATTCCCCACTGTTCGGCACCAGCCTAAGGTTTGGAAGAAGACTATCCAATTCGCGTAATAGGTGTACTATCTCCTAAACCAAGGAGTACTCGCAACCTGAGAGAAGGTAAAAGGAAAAGACAATTGAATAGTCCTATTCGTTTTCTCCAGAACCAGAAACCATCCTCGAATAAATTCTTTCGAGTTCGTATATAACCATACGATGGTTTTGTCCAATGGAAGTGGACGTTCGTAGTAATACGGGGTGTCCTGGAGAAAAGGGTAAAAGTAGGAGTGGCAATGAGGTTTGCAACTCTGACAATCTAAAAGCCAATGTTAAGAAGGTTCGGTCAACTTGGTCATTGAGTCATAGTCTAGGGTCGGGTCAATGGTCGCTGCTAAAGAGAGAGAGAAAAGAAACACACGGCGTGCACTCTAACCTAGATCAGAATGGTTATCACTTTATCTAATCTGGAAACCTCCCACTGTAACGTCAAATTCTTCCCCAAAACTGAAAGAAGAATTAGTCGGGATCACCCGAGGAGTAAACCAACTCATCAGTGAGAATCGAGATCCAACTATCATCGCATGATAACGTGACGGAATCCGCTCACGTTATCACACTCCAGAAGGTATGCGCATATCTGGCAAGTTTCAGTTTCTTTAGAAACTCCTGATGTGGATTTTTGCCCCATGCTCTTATGACCTTGACTTTGGCCAACAAATCATAAGTCACATGTCAAGTTCTACCCGTCATTCTCCAGGTTGATTTGAACCCACCCGCAGAAGCCCTTGACTTTGGCCAACAAGGTTATACGACTGTCCCAAACCAACGCATCTATCTATGCTGCATATGAATAACCAACAGCTACCAAACACTGTGCCTTGACTTTGGCCAACAAACACAGCTTGAATACTATTAACTATCCATATGAAACGACGGACGGCTACGAATGGTTTCTGGCGAAAACCTTTAACGTAATGAACTTGATATCGTTGAAGGAACGGATAGCTTTTTAGAAAAATATAGTAACGAAAAGCTTTGCTAAAGAGGTCACTCCCGGTGAAGGGGTCTCGGCTCTTTCCCCGTAGAATGAGGTGCAGGATATTCCAACTGAATACCACGATGCAAAGCAAAAGTAATCGGCTATAGTGAAGTTATTGCCCTGACGCACACTTTTGTCCAAGGGGTCACTCCCGGTGAAGGGATCTCGGCCCTTGCCTCGTCGACTGAGGAGCAGGATATTCCAACTGAATACCACTGTGCAAAACAAAAGAGAACGCCCTTGCAATAACAGCTTTTTGAAAAATGTTCCAACAACATCAGAATAGGTTTGTTTATCTTGCATTGATCCGAATCAACGCAGTCCCATCAATTGATCACACCAATAAAGAACGAAAATAATGGCGTACGTATATGCCATCCGCATTCGCCACTGGGTCCCGTCATCACCCGTTAGGTTAGCTAACTAACGACAGAGCGGGGACTGGACTAGCACGGATGCAAAACATATACAACATCTACTAGTATATATATAATATATAATTTTCGCTCAAGGCATGATAAAATGCAACATCACAGAAATGTACAGCATTACAGAACAATATAGATATCTGGGATCCCCGGGTTTCACAGAGCCGCTACTGAAACCCGACGTTCCCCTGGTCGTGTGGATAGCCTGTGCAATGAGATCCTAGACCCCTACGGGCGCGGCAAGTCACCCGCCAAAACCTGAAGAGAGGCAGCCCCCTTCAGCAACGTTAATGGACCACCCAGCACTTCACGGAATCCGGTAACTTGGGCACCCCTCCTGGGTCAACCTGTACCCCTACGAGTGCGGCGAATAGCCCGCCAATTCTAGAGTGAAGCCCCCTCCGTCTCAACGCCATGAGATGCGGGCCCGTTGCCTTCTAGAATCCGGCTATCCGTGCACCCCTCCGCGGGGTAATCCTAGTAAAGAAAATAAAATATACATACAACGGGTACATCGACCTCGACCCGGTCGTGCCCCAAAAGAATAATACAAACAGGCAGTGACGGCAGTCCATATGTCGGACGCCCGCCCTGCAATATCAAATGTACATATAAAACAAAACTGTACTAACATTGCATCCAGGCTATCCCCCACGACCAATCCGCAACATCACAGCACAACACAACACAGAACATCAACGTGAATGTCACGTTCGAAAATCCGTCTAAAAGGGCTATAGCAGATAGACTGGATTTACCGGTCGAGTGACATTCACGATCGCAGATATAATGTAAATACTGTGAACTAGCATGTTTAAAATATCCGATCGAACAAATTTACCCAAGTGAGCCCCCAAGCACTACTGTAGCACTTACAGAAAATCTGGGCCCAAAAAGAATATTCCAAAAACCCCATTTTCATCTCAGGAGCTCTCCATGAAAATTTAGTGCACTGAACAGAACATATGGCGGTGGAACCACGGCCCAAGCATGGGTTTGGCCGCGGTTCCGCGGTGGTATAGTGAGAATGTGCAACCAAATTTTCACAGAATGCTTCTAATTACCTGCATGTGTTTCTGCAACAACCTGAAAAAATTTTGGAGCTAAAAAATATTTCGAAAGAAACAGAGCAACTTGAAATCGGGTTTTCGGGATTTTTGTTCGATCGAGTTCTAAACATACTAGAGCAAGCTAGGCTAAGTTAATGGCGAGGCTCAGATACCAACTTAAGTGCACGGCGGCGCCCCGGCCGTCGATCCGACGCCGGAAACGCGGAAACGAAAAACTTTGCAAACTAGCAATCCGGCACCACTGCGCACTTTTAACCCGGATCGGGCTATTAACCTAACTACTAGCAAACAAGAAAATAGAAGAGAAGCTATACCAAGCGATCCGTGTCCTTCGGTCTTCATCTCCACTCCGATCTCCTGCGGAATCTCCGTCCGTCACCTCCTCGTCGGAAAGGGCACCACGTAGCCAAATTCTTTTACGGGCTCCCACCTCAAAACCAACTAGTATGCGGTTAATGGGTTGGCTCTGAGACCATGTAGGATTACGGCAGCGCCCCGACCATCAATCTGTGACCAAATGCGGAACAAAAACTTTAAAAATCCGGTGCTAACGGAACCCTAATCAACAGATCGTACAATTAACCCTATACTAGTTCTATATAAAGGAGTTTAAGAGATTATACCGATCGATCCGAGTCCTTCGGTCATCAATCTCTGTCCATAGCTCATCGCGGCTTCCTCGATCAAGTTTGTTCTTCGTTCTCCCTCGTCGAAGATGATCCACGTCGACAATTAGTAATACGGGCTCTCGCTTCAAAACCGAAGCAACTCGGGCATCCAGTTTACTAGCTTAGATACCCAAGATGAAGTAGAGATAGTGTGTGAATACATTGTCTCAAAACACCCAATGATTCTCAACACATGAGATGGAATGGGTGGAGGTGAAGAAGAAGCCATGAAGGAAAATGTGAGCTCAAGACTTTGGCAAGTGAAGAAAAGCCTCTCTGTTCTTTTTTTTGTGAAGTTATGAGGTATTAGTGATTGGCTACTAAAGAAAATCCTCTGCTCAAAATATCAGCAGCCCACCCCTCATATAATATCTCACAACTCACCAAGAACCATCAATGCATCATGACCCACCATGTGAGTCACCAAGTGCATGCACCAAGAGTTAATGCACACCCATGACTCACACCATGACTCACACCTGTAGGGTTACTAGGCACTGTCACAAGGGTCTATAAGGCATCAACCATGCCCGATTTAAAATTTAGACGTGCCGAATAACCCTAACCAAGATCTTAGACTAGAGATTAGGCGAAACAAAGCAAGTAAACAACTTTACTTCTAAGAGTTAGGGATTACAATCTTTGTAGTCCGTTCCTTCACTTCTAAAGCTCCGTGTTGAGGTCCCTTCGCTGCGATCATCGAGTATCCGGACTCCAGAGAGGCTCCACAAAAGAAAGATGCAAGCAAGCTTCCGATCTTCGATAACAAAGATGATCTACCTTGAAGAAACTCAAACCCAAGCTCTTGCTTTGCTAATCAAGTATTAGCAAAGCAAACACCCTAATCTAAACGGCTAGAATAGATGAGAATGATGAACCTCTCTCCCTAACCCATCAAAGTGGCGCCCCGGCCGTCGATCCGACGCCGGAAACGCGGAAACGAAAAACTTTGCAAACTAGCAATCCGGCACCACCGCGCACTTTTAACCAGGATCGGGCCATTAACCTAGCTACTAGCAAACAAGAAAAGTGAAGAGAAGCTATACCAAGCGATCCGTGTCCTTCGGTCTTCGTCTCCACTCCGATCTCCTGCGGAATCTCCGTCCGTCACCTCCTCGTCGGAAAGGGAACCACGTAGCCAAATTCGTTTACGGGCTCCCACCTCTGGACCAAGGCAACTCGGGCGCGAAGTTGGCTAGCCGACGCGTCCAAGATTTTCTGTAGGCTAGTGTAGAACACTTTGTCTCTTGAGGTTATAGAAGTTGCCATGATGGAGAAGAGAGAAAAATGCATTGGAGGAAAATGGTGCTCACAATTTTTAGCAAGGAAATGAGATGAAGAAAATGCTACACCAAAAATGAACCTCTCTCCCTCACCCCTCAAAGTGGCCGGCCATATAAAGGATGGTGTAGGATAAAAAGGAATCTTAATCAAGAGAAGAAAAAGAGATTAATCAAAAGAAAAAATGGTCACCACATTTCTAATCCAAATCAACTCCTCATCTTTTCCATTTCTAATCTCATAAATGCTAGGATTGATTCAAAAGGAATCTCATGATGAAAGAACAATCATGAAGCCAACAAAAGCAAGAAACCCCTCCACAATAAGTAATTTGCACAATTGCAAATTATCCCCTCCATCGAAAAGTCCGGCCGTGAAGAAGCAAAAGAAAACCGGCCGAAACGGAATGCAAACTGGCAACTTCAGAAAACTGATCCCGTAATAAATTACAGGAAAACCCCACTACTGCACATACATGCCCGCATTTGTATTCCCACCGAACACAAATGCAAAGAGACAAAATCTACACAGTCTAATACTAGGATCCGGCTTAAGCCAAAGCCGGCTAGTAAAAACCGTCCAATCACGATCCGTGCAATACCGCACGTATCTGATCGAACCCTGCCATATCTCCATACGGCCTCTAGAGCGTTTCGCCCGAAACTTGAGTAACTGTGTGTGTGGTGGACTCTAAAGACTCGTCAATACTATGGCTGTGGATTTAACCACTCGCACGTCAGAGGTATCAGCCATACGTGACGGGCCACCAGCTATTGACCAAAAGGGATGCCGATGAGCGAACTCATCCTGACACCCTACTGAGCCTGTCAGTGACAATATCCGTACAGTCCGGTCCGTTCTTCTATGAGTATCGCATGGCGGGCCGAGGGGGTTGGTAAAAGTCAGACCGCCAAAAGCGGTACAAGTCGTGTCGGAGTGTAGCCCAGAACATCCTGAGATACTACTGGAATACCTACCAGCAAATCTCCTGCCTTGGCCAAGGACTTTTCATGTACTGTCTCTCCTAGACACAGCGCGACCTCACCCCCAATACCGGGAGAGACGAACCCCTGCAGATCCGCTCACTGCTTCCATGTGGCTCGGGACTGTACCCAACTAAAACCTGTTTGCATGACTCCTTTGAGCCGTGGTAGGGTAGTAATCAAAGTACAGTGGGAACTCACACGAGACAAATGACGATCTCATGTCGATGAACTAACCTGTACACATGTCACCAGGGAACCGCTATCTGACGTCAGGTATAATACGAACTAGAAGGTTCCCGGCGAGTCCTGTCCGGTGTACTCATAACCCAATGAGCACCTGTATACATCTTAGGTGAACCAACTGACACCAGTAGCTTGTGAGACCGGCCACCGCCCCTCGTCGGGGTCTCGACTATATACACTAGTCTACTCTAGAGAATCGATGCCCTGTCTCGAAACTCCCACGACTAGGGACCTTTTAAGGATGTGCTTATAGACTCCAGCTCTCACGTATATGATCGCCCTCATACTGATGGTGGTCAAGCAAGAATCCTAGGGGCTCTATCAACGTGTAATAGCGACTCGTAAGGTCACCTAAAGCAGTACACGATGATAGAGATAAACCAGATAGCATACTATCATCTCGAGTAAGACTGTCCTACCGGCATAGGTCCTCCTCAATCATTGCAATCACGTGCCTGTGATCCAATAATTGACTCTGAGGGCACTATATCCAACATGTACATTCTCCGGTGAATCCAACCAGTAACACTCCCGTACAGTCCGGTCTCTTCGTCTGATATGTCGCATATCTCGTCTAGGGGTGGTAAACGTCAAACCCCAGCAGCTTGATAAGTCGTGTCGATATGAGGTCTATAACAGTTCGAGAAACTATTGATAACACTTACCAGTAAATCTCAGCAACCCTGGCCAGGGATTTCCAGTTATAACCAATCAAACACAGCGCAACATCAACTCCCTATACCGGGAGCGACGAAACCCCTCCTATCGCTCATTGCCTCCATATGATTCGGGACTGTACCCAAAAGCCACCTTTTTGCATGCCCTCTTGGACGTGGTATGATGGAAATCAAAGCACAGTGGGAATCACACAAGACTCTATGACAATCTCGGGTCTACAGACTAACCTGTACCAGTGTCACCAAAGAACTGCCATCTGACGTGAGGTATAATACCATCTGGGAGTTCTCGGCGAGTCCGTCTAGTGTACCCAGTCTCCACTGAGCATGGGATCATCCATCCCCCATCATATGGGTCAAGAAGCGCATACGCTAGTCTACTCTAGAGTATCGATGCCCTGTCTCGGTACTCCCACGACTAGGAACATCTGAAGGATGTACTTGGCAACTACACTGTCCCCACTAGTATGATCTGCATCATAGTCCTGGTAGTCAAGTACTAATCCTAAGAACTTTATCAACATGTGACATAGAGACAATCAGAGTGCATGTTAAGATAAAGTGTAACCAGATAGCATACTATCATGTCGAGCAAGAAAGTCCTCCCTATATATGTCCAAGCATCCACTACAATATACAACGTATGTACAGTAATGGCCTCTAGGGCATACATATAACTAATAATCTCCCACTTGTACTAGGGCCATCTGTTGTGGTATCGTATACCCAACAATCAGCTCTGGTTGAAGTATCTCATACTCAACCTTTCCATAAAAGTCTCTACTGGGAAATAGGCCTTTGTGAGTGGATCCGCGCTGTTGTCCTCTGTGTCTACTCTCCTAATCTCGATCTCCTTGGAGATCAACCATCTCCATGATCAGGCTACACTGCCTAAGAATATGTCTGGATCTTTAATGGGACGAGGGTTCCTAGGCATAAGCCACAACTCCATTGTCACACAATGGTAGGAACTAAGTTCATCTGATGAACTATTATATATATATATCCAGACTGCCTCTTTGGTAACATCCTTGGTAGTGATTTATCCTGCTTTTATCGTCCAGTAAGTCACGGTATCTAGTTTGGAACTCTTCCAACATATCGTCCTTCCACTGAGGGTAAAGACAATGCATGCGACTGATATTCAGTCGTCCTTATCACCCTGGAACCTTTCTAGTGATTCTCCCCAGGATCGATTGATACCATCTCACTACAACTAGTGAGAATCCTAACATCCAATTAGATATATCTCATAGATCCATAACTCAGGATTTATGAGGTATCACCTTGATCCTATATGGAGAATCTTTGTGATAAGAGGAGATTGACCGAGCGTAGCATAGGAAACTCTTTCCCTATCAATAGTATGTCATCCACGTACTCTACGAGGATCACCACCATACTCTCTACTACCTTTTTGTATATACAAGGTTCATCTACCATTTTGATGAAGTCAAACTCTTTGACTACCGCATCAAAACAGACGTTCCAACTCTGCGATGCCTGATTTATCACATAAAACATCATGCTCACGTTTCCGCTGCTCCCACTGTCTACGAAGCTCTCTGGCTGTGTACTTATAGACGCTCTCTTCTAAATAAATATTTAGAAAAGCAGTCATGACACCCAACCGCCAGATATCGTAGTCATGGTATGTAGCCGTGACAACTAGGATCTGGATGGACTTAAGCATAGCTTTGAAAGTCTCAACTTTTCCATGTACACCAAGTAATCTTCTCAAGATATACTTGCTTCTGATGGGGATTTAACCCTTCAGATAAAGCAACCAAAGTCCATACTTTGTTGGTGTATAAGGATTCCATTTCAGATCGCTAAGCATCCAGCCATTCTTACAGAGTCTCACTCCTGATGGCCTGCTCGAAACTAGTTGGGTCATCATCACATGATGCAATCCTCGCTTTCACTATCATAGAGAAACCGATGTATCTCTCAGGTGGATAAGGAACCCTACCAGATCGGCGGAGAGGCTGAGGTTCGTTGGAAACTATTGAATCCTCCGGGTTTACCAAATCATCAGCTGCAATTTGTATAGCTGGAACTCCTTCCAGTTCTACCTCATAACCACTAATTTTTTCACAAGAAATTCCCTTTTTCTCAAAAAGTGGTATTCCGAGAAATAAAACAACTTTTGTTCCTCGGTGTGGTAGAAGATATTCTCCTTGCGAATGCTTGGGATTTCCAACAAACTTTTACGGAACTGACCTTGCCTCGAGCTTGTCCGGATTTTGCTTTTGACATAGGCCGGACAACCCCCAAATCTTAACTTCCTTAAGAGATGGGCTCTTCCCATACCATATCATATATGGAGTGGTAGGCATCTGATTTGATTGGAACCCTATTCAGTAGGTATGAAACTTCTCAAGTGCATAACCCTAAAAGAATATAGGCTACTCAGTAGTACTCATCATAGAGCACACCATATCACATAGGGTGCTATTGCTCCGCCCTGATACACCGATGTGCTGTGGTGTATACGGAGGAATAATGCTGAGAGAGAATCTCATTCTCCTTTAGAATAGTCCAGGAATTCCATGCTCAAGTATTCTCCTCCTTGATCATATCAAGGGACATAATACTTATACCCAGTTTTTGGTTCTCTACTTCTAACTTATATTCTGTGATTATCTCAAAAGTTTCGGACTTGTGTTTCAACAGGAACATATGTCTGAATCTTGAGAGATCATCAGTGAATGTAATGAAGTACAAAGAACCGGTCCTGACATATGTAGACAGCGGACTTTCATACATCAGCATGTATCAATCCCAAGAGTTCACTAACTCTTTCTCTGTTTCCAATAAACGGAGCTGTGGTCATCTTATCTTTGTGACATGACTGGCAAGTTTTTACAAGATGTAAATCCAAACTAATTTAAATATGCATCTTTATGTAACTTTAGCTAGTCGGGTCGCATTGATATGACCTAGTCTACAATACCTCAAGAAGGAATCGTTCATTTCTGAACTCTTCCTCTTGTGTGTGTTCTGTACGTTAAGAACTGTGGTTTGATTTAGAACGTCTATGCTTTTAGATAACGTGCCTGAACCGATCAACTCTTGATATAAGAAATGTTCAAAACATTATCCAACAATACAAAATTATATCCTTCTTACAAATAAAGGGATTGATATGATGTTGTATATCAGGTTCGGTATCTAATAACATTCGTTCAGAATCAATGTATTCTGGTAATACAGGGTGATAACTTCCAACAGACTTGGCTGCAACACTTGCATTATTTCCAACTCTTGAAACTTATCACCCGTTCTCAGTTCTCTACCTTTCTGTAGCCTATGTAACAGATTACATTTGCGGGATCCTGATCCGGTATCTCATACCCAGGACATAAAGGATACTGAGAAACAGTTCTCGGTAATGAACACACCCGAAGATGATGCATCAGCATGCATTTTCTTCGTTTGGGCGGCACGGGAATTCTGGTAATCCCCTATTTCCTGCTCTGTCTTATAACAATTATAAGTTGGAGCGGGACCAACGTTCCTTAGCGCAGTATAACAAGCGGGTTCGGTCAATACATCCGTATTATTATCTTGATTAAGGCATGTCATGGTCGCTATCTGGAGAGAGATAGAAGAAAACACTCAGCGTATGCTCTTGCAAGATTAGATTGGTTATTTATATATCTAATCAGGATGTCTCCCACTGTTTTAGTCAAATCTTCCTTCAAACCCTAAAAGGAAAGATTAGCCGGGATTAATTACACCATACAAGTTCGCCAATCTTTCAGCCAGGCCAGTGCCGGTACTTTGAGGGAGATTCCCCATGCTTTCGCACGGACCTAATTAAAGTAAATCTCGTTTTCCCAGAGGCATAACCCCGTTGACACCTTTCTAGACACCTACTTGATCGGCTAATTGTGATGTGTCAAACTCTCCCAAGAGTAACTCTTACTCGCAGTGGGTATCGGGATCCAACTATCTCATAGAAGGTATGCAATCCCATTGCAAATTTCAACACTTGAAATTCCCGATAATATTTTGCCCCAAGCGATCTATGACCTTGACTAAGTCAACAAACCATAGACCGCAAGTAAAGTTCAACCCGTCATTTCCCGATTGAATTAAACCCACCCGCACGACCCTTGACTAAGTCAACAAGGCCGTACGACTACCGTAATCCAATCGCATCATATGCTTTGCAGATAAGCACTAATCAGCTACCGCACACTACGCCTTGACTAAGTCAACAAACGCAGCACGAATACTAAAGACTACTTATCTGAAATGACGGAGGGCTACGACAGGTTTTTAAGAAAACCCTTTGCGTAATGAACTTTATATCGTTGTAGAATCGAGTAATTTTAAATGGAATGTTTTTGAGGCCTTTGCTAGTTTCGCTAAAGAGGTCACTCCCGGTGAAGGGATCGTCGGCTCTTTCATCATCGAAAAGTTGCAGGATATTTCACAAATATCACTATGCAAAGCAAAAACTATAAAAACAATCAAAAGACAAACCGAGTTTGTAGCATCTGCTAGTTTCGCTAAAGAGGTCACTCCCGGTGAAGGGATCTCGGCTCTTTCCTTATCGAATAAGGTGCTGGATGTTCTACAAGGAACACCGCTATGCAAAGCAAGAACTAGAGCTACCAGTTTTTGAGACAAGTTTCTACAACATCTTTAGGTTACTTTTAGTTTCATTAATCTCATTAATGAAGTCCCATTTTATTTTGCTTCACAAGTATCACATTTGAAACAAAATCAACAATATAATATATATCTCATATATATAATATAAACATTCGTCTCAGGCAGTAATATGATCTCATCAAAGAATATTGCAGCAGAAGATAACATATGAAATATTGGATATACTAGGATTTCCGTGTTTTATGCGAGCCTTTATAAAACACGGATTACACGGTCGCGATGAATAGCCAAACTCACATCCCTAGACCCCTACGAGAGCGGCAAGCAACACTACCAATTCTAAGGTTAGGAGACTCTGTTTTGACTCCTCGAGATGGTCTCCCACTGGACCCTAGAACCCGATTACTTGTGCTCCCCGCCTTGGGTCTACCTAATGCGGAAAAGTAAACAATATACAAAGGTGACATCATCCTCAACCCGGAAGTGCCCCAATAAAAGAATATCACATACAAATGAATTTTATATGAATGAAAAAGAAAAAACTCTCATCCCACATAAAAACCCCGGCTATTCAAAACGCGACGATCCAATATAACATATCATAGCAACACATAATATCACATATCATCAACGTAAGTAAATATGCGTATCCCAATTGTCGTTGATGTATAGCAACGAAACCGGCGATACACCACATATTACACTTACGGTCGCAGAAAAGAAAGTGTAAAACTACAACAGTTGGAATCCGCAACCACCTTAGACATCTCATGCCTAACCAAATGAATTCCTTAGACATCGCATGCCTTACAATTATAAACCCCGCATTTTAGTCTCGATCTCGAAAACACTTTTCAATATTAAGTCGGGCAATTCAACAAGATTCCTGACATCCTGATCGAATGCTCGTCGCAAACTTTAGCAGATGGCCGCACCCCCGGATGCCGTCGACGAAGTGCACTAGGGCAGAACACCGCTGCCGTGAGCACCCGAACGGATGCTTTTGGCGATGGGGTTCTCCTACAGTCACTTGGTCAGGGCTATAGGGCGTGGCTATCTATTAAGTTTACCCGGCGAGTATCCGCGTACGCTATGTGATTGCGACGGACTTTTGATCGCATCAAAATCCCGTGGCAACCGATCAAATGAGACTAAACTGCTAAATTTATAACATTCAAATTAGTTATCTTATAACTATTTGTGGATTCCAAATATAATATCACATTACAGATAAATAGACAATGTTAAACTTTCTGATCGAATAAACAAACACCCAAGATTTCCCAAATAGTTCTCAATACTTGAGCGTAGTTTAAAAGCATCCACCACATGCCACAGTACCAATGGTCCAGCCGTAGAAGGGTCAAACCAACGCCTTACATGTGGCAACGCCGTACTGCCACAAACCCTAAGGTTTAGAGGCAGTTCAGACGGTCATATAATCGAGTTAAGGTTTGTGTTCTTCTAGAGGGTCCACATCGTTACTTGCACGACTAAGAACGTTCTTAAACTATGGAAAAATCCAACACTTGGAAATTTTCCGGCAGGGGAAAAAATGAGTTATTGATATCCGTTCGAACTTTTTAACACGTTCTAAATTACCCGGAAAAACTTAAACGAAGTTAAACTTTCCGATCGAATCAACGAGTTCCCTATACATCCCAGGAAACTCAACACTTGAGTAGAATTAAAAATTCCCAGAACTATGAAAAAGGACCCAAGAATTAAGACCTGAAGTATCAGGCCCTAACTCCAAACTTTGGCCGCGGAACAGCTGCCAAACGCGTGGTTTGGCCGCGGTTCCGCGGTCACGTGAGGGATTTGGTGGCCCGTACTTCACAGTAATTCTTATATTTCCCTGCATGATTTTCTGAGTATTTTTAATATGAAAAATGTCAACTTTTGAAAAAATTTCCAGAAATTAGGTTTTATCGGGTATTCGGAGTTCGATCGGACTTTAAACTTCGCCTACACATCGTCTAATGCTCTAGCTTGTCTCTGATACCACTGTAGAGTTACTAGGCACTGTCACAAGGGTCTATAAGGCATCAACCATGCCCGATTTAAAATTTAGACGTGCCGAACAACCCTAACCAAGATCTTAGGCGAAACAAAGCAAGTAAACAACTTTACTTCTATGAGTTAGGGATTACAACCTTTATAGTCTGTTCCTTCATTTGTAAAGCTCCGTGTTGAGGTCCCTTCGCTGCGATCATCGAGTATCCGGACTCCAGAGAGGCTCCACAAAAGAAAGATGCAAGCTAGCTTCCGATCTTCGATAACAAAGATGATCTATCTTGAAGAAATTCAAACCCAAGCTCTTGCTTTGCTAATCAAGTATTAGAAAAGAAAACACCCTAATCTAAACGGCTAGAATAGATGAGGATGATGAAGTAGGAATTTAGCTCTCATTTATTTTCTATTTCTCACTCATTTTCATCACTTCTCAAAAAGCTAGAAAGCTTTTCAAGCAAGAAGGAAGAAGAAGAAGAATATTCCTTTTGTGATGAATAATGAAAACTCTAGTGAGATTAGAAATGCAACCATGGGTTAAGTATGAAGACTTAACCCATTTAGAGAATCAACCATGGTTAAAGGGTTGGGTTGGGTTAAACAAAGATCTACAAAAATATCAACACATAATATCTTTGTAAGAAACAAAACAAAAGCTTCTAGAAGCTTCTAGAAAAGATTAACCCAAATCAAACCCTAACCATGTTTAATCTCCACTAAACATGTTGCATTTATAACCCTAACATGTTACAATATTATATATCACATATACAATATTTATTGTAACAAAATAAAATAATACGATTAACATATATCACATATATATCAATGTATTACCCGAGTGAGAAAAAGAATCTTTAAGTGTGCTTATATTAGTTAATGTAATTTAATATATAAAATATATAATTATAAATTAAATCATCGAATCAACACTTGATCCAATAATCCGGCTATTTCACAAATAACCGACTAATATAATCTGTATCAGTTCATCGAATCAACACTTGATTCGATGACCCGACTATATCACATATACCCGGACGATATCTCATATCGTGAGAATCTAATACGGTATCACATACACGTATTATTTTCGGTCCCGCGCATATCACATATGTGCTCCTACTCCGTTTTGCCTGAGCCAGGAAAGCTCTGTGTAGGATTCTAAAGAATCGTCAATACGCCGGCACTAGGTGATGATCATATCAAACACCCACAAGCTGCAAGCGGTCAGCTTAACGTAACAGCCACCCAGGTATTGAGCAATCAGAAGATCAACAAGCAAGCCTGGACATTCTCCCGTGAATCCAACTAGTAACACTCTCGTACAGTCCGGTCACTTCGTCTGATATGTCGCATATCTCGCCTAGGGGTGGTAAACGTCAGACCCCAGTAGCTTGATAAGTCGTGTCGATATGAGGTCTATAACAGTTCGAGAAACTACTGATAACACTTACCAGTAAATCTCAGCAAACCTGGCCAGGGATTTCCATTTATAGCCAATCGAACACAGCGCAACTTCAACTCCCTATACCAGGAGAGACGAAACCCCTCCTATCGCTCATTGCCTCCATGTAATTCGGGACTGTACCCAAAAGCCACCTTTTTGCACGCCCTCTTAGAAGTGGTATGATGGAAATCAAAGCATAGTGGGAATCACACAAGACTCTATGACGATCTCGGGTCTACAGACTAACCTGTACCAGTGTCACCAGAGAACTGCCATCTGACGTGAGGTATAATACCATCTGGGAGTTCTCGGCGAGTCCGTCCAGTGTACCCAGTCTCCACTGAGCAACCGTATACCTTCTCAGATGTCAAACACCAATGGATATGGGATCATCCATCGCCCATCATATGGGTCAAGAAGCGCATACGCTAGTCTACTCTGGAGTATCAATGCCCTGTCTCGGTACTCCCACGACTAGGAACATTTGAAGGATGTACTTGGCGATACACTGTCCCCACTAGTATGACCTGCATCATAGTCCTGGTAGTCAAGTACTAATCCTAAGGACTTTATCAACATGTGACATGGAGACAATCAGAGTACATATTAAGATAAAGAGTAACCAGATAGCATACTATCATGTCGAGCAAGACAGTCCTCCCTATATATATCCAAGCATCCACTACAATATACAACGTATGTACAGTAATGGCCTCTAGGGCATACATAAAACTAACAACACCAAGCCACACGAATTTCCTGCACAAAGATTTGGCAAAAAATCCATGATTCACACTTTCCACAATAAACATTAAACTAAATGTTTAATAGAAAAGAGAATGGTAACTCCTAAAGTAAACTCGTAATGAATCACAAGAGTACCCCTCATCCGTATATACATACATTCATCTGTATTCCGACTGAATACGAATACAATGAGATAAAAATAATCCAACAATATTATACTAGGATCCGGCTTAAACCAAAGCCTACTAGTATTATCCGTCCGATCATGATCCTTGCACAAGTGCATGAATATGATCGAACCCTGCCATAAAACCATACAGCCTCTACAACCTTTCTCCCGAATCAGGGAAAGACTCTATGTGGGACTCTAAAGACTCGTCAATACGCTGGCAATGGGTTTAACCACAAGCATATCAGTGGCACTAGCTGTACGTAACGACTGCCCAGGTATTGAGCGAAAGGGAGGCCGACGAGCAAACTCATCCTGAAAGCCTACCGAGCCTAACAGTGACAATATCCATACAGTCCTGTCTGATCATCTATGAGTATCACATATCGAGTCTAGGGGGTGGATAAAGTCAGACCCCTAATAACGAGACATTTAGTGTCGGTATGAAATCTATAACCAACTGAGAAACTACCGATCCTAGATTGTTAATTCTTGTCTATCCCGGTCGAGAATTTCTGGTGATGGCCACCCGTGCACACCGCGACATCAACCCCCAATATACCGGGAGTGATGAATCTCCTGACGATCCGCTCACTGCCTTCATGTTGCTCGGGGCTGTACCCAACTAAAACCAGTTTGCACGACTCCTTTGAGCCGTGGTACGGTAGTAATCAAAGCACAGTGGGAACTCACACGAGACAAATAACGATCTCAGGTCGATAGACTAACATGTACACATATCACCAGGAAACTGCTATCTGACAATAGGTATAATACCAACTAGCATGTTCCCGGCGAGTCCGTCCGGTGTACTCATAACTCAATGAGTAGCTGTATACATCTTAGGTGAACCAACTAACATCAATGGCTTGTGAGACCGGCCACCGCCCCTTGTCGGGGTCTCGATCCGTATACACTAGTCTACTCTTGGAGTATCGATGTCCACTCTCGAAACTCCTACGACTAGGGACACTTTAAGGATGTGCTTATAGACCACCCAACTGTCACGTATATGATTGCCATCATACTGCTGGTAGTCAAGCAAGAATCCTATGGGCTCTATCAACATTTAATAGTGATCTGTAATGTCACCTGAAGCATATACACGATGATAAATACAAACCAGAGAGCATACTATCATCTCGAGTAAGACTGTTCTACCGGTATAGGTCCTCCCTCAATCATTGCAATCACGTGCCTGCGATCCAATAATTGATTTGAGGGCACTATAGCCAACAATATAATGATACTAGTGTACATGTTAAGATAAAAGAGCAACCAGATTGCATACTGATTGTTTGAATTTCCGATTGTGTATATCAAATGGTCCCCGGTAACGGCGCCATTTGATTGAAACGATTTCGGATTGTGTAAATGGAAAATTGTAAAGAAATCACAACCAAAAATATTTGACCGCAATCAATAACGGTGTCGAATGTAGCGCATTAGTAAGTGCGGATCGTCCACAGGGAAAGTGTAATCGTTCGTGTTTCGATTTAGATGAGTTGAAACTTTAAAGAAAAGAAAAGAAACAATTCATGATTTGTAATTGAAGTTCAAGAATTGGAAAAAATCGAGATCTAAGAAAATATTAAAATCAAGACTTGAGATGTGATGATTTCCAAACCAACAATCAAGATTCGAAGTGTGGCTCGTAGGAGTAGATCGGATCTATAGATGTGATGAGATCTAATGATTTCATATTCTTATCCATTAACGAATTGATGCTAGATCGATGATGATTTATCGAGGTTAAGGATCTTGCGAAGAAGCTAGGGTTTCCTCGTCTTATCCTTTATCCTTTTGATGAATCTCATTCACAAACTAGCTTCAAATAAATCTAATGATCGATCGTTGATCTCTAGTTTCGAACGAACACAATCAAGAAAGCATCGTCTCGAAACTAGGTCATCAATCATTCGATTTACAAGAATTTACAAACGTTATAGGATTTAAGAATTGTAAAAGAATCTACATCATCATCATTCTATTGATCGTCTCGACTCCTTTACGAGCGGAGTTTACTCAAACATTATCACAAAGTAAACATTCAAGAATCTTGATTGAATCATACGGCTCGAATTGAAAGATAAGCAAGTAAAAAAGAATCTCACCTTTATTTATTCAACAATTTGTTACACTTTGCTCAAAGAACTACAAGAATTTGAGAAGGGAACAAGATCGTCAAATCTAGCGTTGCATCGTTTCTAGGGTCACAACAAGCCTCAATTTCTCCTTTGATTCAGATCCAACCCTAAACCCTAACTTGAAATTTCAAAAGTCCATCAAACGACACTATATCGACATGATACTAGCATAGATGCATAAAGAAATTGAAATACTACTCTAGGGTGCAGGAATTACCTCCTTTGGCAACTCAAGAAAATTCTTGAGTTGCTCAAAGTCCTCAAAATCAGCTCTTGCTTAGTCCATTGTGCAGCTAGTGAGCTTGGGAGCAACTTTTGTGAAATGGGAATAAGGTTTTGGTTAGGTTTTAATGGTGGATCTAAGTTGAAGAGGGAGGAGGAAGAAGAAGGAGAGGCTGCAGCAGCAGCACCTTAGAAGGGGAGAGAGAAAGTGAGAAGGGAAATGAAGGAGGAAAGGGTCAAAATGAGTCAAAAGCAACCTACTCTATCTCTCTCATCATCATGCTTACCTTTTCTTTTCTTTTCTTTTCTTTCTCACTCAATGGCAAGCCCTAAGCAACCATACCCCAAAACATGTAACAAGTGTGGAAAAATGATATGTGCACATTTTTGCACAAAAATGCCAAAAATCCGATTAGCGATTTTTAATCGCTATTAGCACTAAATTAGCACATAACTAATCATAAAAACTTAAAAATGGCTTAATTCCATAAAATACCCTATTTTAGAATTTTCCATAATTTTCCAAAATTTCCCCCCATTTATTTGTATTTAATTATACCGAAATATTAAAATATTCATTAAAATAATATTAAATTATAAAATTTCCCAAAAATAATATTTTATTATTTTGAAATGTTACAATCTTCCTCCCTTAAAGAAATTCGGTCCCCGAATTTAAATTTAAACCCCCAATTTCTAAAACATTTCGATAAAAAGTCCAAGTCGTCGGGGCTCCGAAATCATCAATACATAAAACGCATCATAGCGCAATACATACGCATGAGTAATAAGAAGATAACTCAAAATCAAAACTCCATCAAGCATCCCGCAATCATCGGAGTCATGGTAAAGACACAAATGTCAAGTCCAAAATAAAACCAATATGATATAAATCAGAAGTATGCATGTAGACATCCAATCTATACATGTGAATAACTGAAGTAAATGCATGCCAAATTTTTTTAAGTCGCTGTGTGATGCACATAACACTGCACAGTGGCTGACGTCTGCTATAAGAAAATAACCATATACGTATATATATCTTTTGTTTAAAATGTACGTTCTGCCGTTTTGAAAACAATTTAGAAGGGTTTCCTTGTTTCTAAAACGTTTCGTGTCATATCGGACACGTAGGTATATACTGAGACTATAGCTCGCTTTTTGGAAATCCCTTCGATAACTATCAATGCATGCAAAATATATCCAGGTACCGTCCTCTGACTAGTCCTGCTCAGTACGAAAACACATGGCAAATATCATAAAATCGTACTGCTCCATAAGAATCAATCCCAAAAGGTATATAAGAATTCCCTATACGTCTGGTGCGCACGGAAATCAAAATCCATATATGTGCCATACATGTGCACAGAAACAACATCTAGGTGCAACGGGTGTGCACGAAGCATCTGTCATAGGCAACGGGTGTGCCTGACAGCCAAATCAGGTGCATCTGACATGCACGAAGCATCCCGATTTAGTGCATCTGGTGTGCACCAAAATCGTATCTCAAAACACGCGCCCAACATGCGCGAAAGTCCAAATCGGTGCATCCATCATGCACGAATAAAAGCTAAATCCTGTGCGCTCAACATGCACAAAATTACGAAGTCCAATAGCAAGTGTCGAACATGCGCAAGTCCAAATCAAATGCACGGAGTGCAAGAAATCGACATCAATATCAGAATCCAAAATCAACATATCGAATGATATCAAATCGAAGTCAGGTGCAACCGTAGTGCACAAAATATAAATCCGGTGCAACAAAGGCACGAAATACAAATCTGGTGCGTTAAACGCAAGAAACATAGAACTGGTGCATCCCATGCACAAATACCCAGCAATAACTCAAATGCGAAAGCAGCAACACCAAGTGTATCCAGGTGTAAAGAAAATCATAAACGTGTGCAACTGCGTGCACAAAACACATATCAATGCACTACAAGCACATATAAGCTATACCGAGTGCAAAAATCAAATCGTGTGCGTAACATATGCACCACATCCAATCAACCGTATGAAATCCATAAAACTCAGTCATCAAGACTAAATCATGCGAATAGATCGCCCAAAATACCGAAATCCAAAGTGACGGATACGTGATAGTCAAATCACAAATCACAAATCATAAATACCTTCGTCGGTATATCATCCTTCAAAGTCGAGAAGGTGCCGGTACATCCAATGCTCGCGGCGCAAGATATCTACTTGCCTCTTGCTCGCGGTTGGCGTCCTCTGCCTCTGGTTCCTTATCTTCCATATGGATTACCAATCTCGCAATCCATCGGCTCATCGGCCCTGTCAGGTGTGCTAACGGAAACGATTCCGTTCTGGCACTGCTCTGGTCATCTCTTGGTCAATCCTCACGACTACTCGTAAGGCAGTACATCTCTGACGCCGACCTCTGGTCCTCTGAATGCACATCACACATCTGCTCCTCGTGCAAATCTTTTCTCGCTCTCTGGACATCTGCGTCCTCAGTACAACATCTACTCGGAAGCTGGTCGCATCCCAGCGCCTCTGTATGCATATCCGACCTTTAATCTTAACGGGGAGTAACAACAGCTCAACAGCGTCTCGCACGTACCTCTTGTCTCGCTTGTCTGTATCATCGTCCATTTTGACGTCATGTCTCTATCTGTGCACTGCAATGTTCTCGGCTACGGTCCATCCGAAGTCTCTCACACGGACTCGAAATCACGAACTCGGTATCTTCATCACTTAGTAGAAGATATCTAGCCGAACACGTCCTCAGCGTGCATATCGCATCTCTGATGTCAGCGGAGTGGAACACCATCTTGTCGAAATCTCATGCGAACTCTTTACTCCACTTGTTCCAATGTCGACTGATTCGGACTCGTCTACTCGTGGCTGCATGGACTACGCTCCAATGGCTATACTCGTATCTGGAGTCTCCCAAGCGGTGTGTCCCATCACAATATCCGAAAGACGTCGAACCATCCGATCGACTCATCAGAACCTCATAATCCCCCAAGAGCTCAACACCTTGGGTACAGTTTAATAATATCGAGTACATACCACAGTATCGGTGGTCCAGCCGTAGAAGGGCAAACCAAAGCCTCACTAATGGCGCCGCGGAACTGCCGTAAACCCTAAGGTTCAAAGGCTTTCACACGGTCATTATGTCGAGTTAGGGTTTCATTCTTCTAGAGGTTCCATAGATTCTCTTGGATGTCTTTCCGAATACTTTAAATTTGGAAATTGGGTCCCTGACATTCGATCGTCTCTATCGACTCTCAACGTACCTGCATGAAGTCGTCTCTAGCTGGAATCAATCTATCTGATGACCTCGCATCGGAGTAAGCGAACGAACAACACGTCCTAGTCATTCACCCTCGGGTGACTAGCGACTTACCATCGTACCTCTAAGTATATATACTCATGCTGCAGTAGCTCCAATCATCTGGGCGACATCTCGTCATTTGCAGCAGCAACTGACTCATTCGTCTGTACGCTGAACAGTGCCTCAATCGTCCTGAATAAGCGATATATCAATGGTCATCATATCCTGGCTGGCCTCTATCAGTGGCTCAATCCTCTGGTACCGATCGGTACGTCCGGGAAATCTCGTAAAAGCGATCAGTCCAACGCTCATGGCGCGAAAACACAATAAGACGACGCCTCTATATGCAATCGTATGTCTCTGGAATCACGCCCTGGTCAGTCCTCGTCCACGACGAGCTCATGCTGACGCAACTCGAGCCGTAGCTCACTCTGCCCGTGCAATCGTTGTTGGAGATAGTGCCCTCAGAGTCAATTATTAGGTCACAGGTACGTGATTGCAATGATTGATGGAGGACCTATCCCGGTAGGACAGTCTTACTCGAGATGATAGTATGCTATCTGGTTTACCTTTATCATCGTGTACTGCTTTAGGTGACCTGACAGGTCGCTATTACACGTTGGTAGAGCTCCTAGGATTCTTGCTTGACCACCAGCAGTATGAGGGCGATCATATAAGTGGGAGCTGGGGGTCTATAAGCACATCCTTAAAAGGTCCCTAGTCGTGGGAGATTCAAGACAGGGCATCGATTCTCCAGAGTAGACTAGTGTATACAGTCGAGACCCCGACGAGGGGCGGTGGCCGGTCTCACAAGCCACCGGTGTCAGTTGGATCACCTAAGATGTATACAGGTGCTCATTGGGTTATGAGTACACCGGACAGGACTCGCCGGGAACATGCTAGTTGGTCATATACCAGACGTCAGATGGCAGTTCCCTGGTGACATGTGTGCAGGTTAGTTCATCGACCTGGGGATCGTCATTTGTCTCGTGTGAGTTCCCACTGTACTTTGATTACTACCCTACCACGGCCCAAAGGAGTCGTGCAAACAGGTTTTAGTTGGGTACAGTCCCGAGCCATATGTTGGCAGTGAGCGTATCTTCAGGGGTTCGTCTCTCCCGGTATTGGGGGTGAGGTCGTGCTGTGTCTAGGAGATCCATTACACGAAGCCCTCGGCCGAGGCAAGGAGATTTACTGGTAGGTATTCCAGTAGTATCTCAGGGTGTTCTGGGCTACACTCCGACACGACTTGTACCGCTTTTGGGGGTCTGACTTTTACCAACCCCCTAGGCCCGCCATGCGATGCTCATAGACGAACGGACCGGACTGTACGGATATTGTCACTGACAGGCTCAGTAGGGAGTCAGGCTGAGTTCGCTCACAGACGTCCCTTTTGGTCAATACCTGGTGGCCCGTTATGTATTGGCTTATACCTCTAACGTGCTAGTGGTTAAATCCACAACCAAGGTGTTGACGAGTCTTTAGAGTCCCCCACATTCAGTTACTCAGCTTTCGGGCGAAAGGTTGTAGATGCCGTATGGAGATATGGCAGGGTCCGATCAGATACGTGCGGTATTGCACGGATCAGGATCGGACAGTCTGTACTATAGGCCGTATGGTTATATGGCAGGGTTCGATCAGATACGTGCGGTATTGCACGGATCAGGATCAAACGGATATTACTAGCCGGCTTTGGTATAAGCCGGATCCTAGTATAGTACAGTGTAGATTTTGTCTCATTGCATTTGTATTTCGGTCGGAATACAGATGCGGGTGTGTATGCACAGTATCGGGTTTTTCCTGTAATTTATTACGGGACCAGTTTTCTGGAGTTGCCAGTTTGCTTTCCGTTTCGGCCAATTTCCATTGTTCCGTTCATTGGCCGAAGATTGGTGGAGGAGGGCTTATTTGCATTGTTGCAAATAAGCAATTGTGGAGGGGGTCTTTGCATATTTCCTTGTATCATGATGGCTCACCATACCTTGACCTTGCTTGACTTTTTGACTTCATCATGGTTGCACCTTACCTTGACTTCTTGACTTTGTTTTCATGATTTCTTGACTTTGGTTGTGATGATGGGAGAGGAGATGGTTGTTGAGTGTTGGACTTTCCAAGCCATCATTTTCTTTGCATTATTGATCAAGCTTCTCTCTCTCTCTCCAATCACACCAATATTGGGGGGGCCGGCCATTTTCCTTGAAGGAGAGGGGATTTTCATTTCATGGTGTGGGATTTTTGTATCTTGAGCTTTGAAAAATCCCTACAACCCCTTCACCAAAAGTTCACTTCAATTCCTCCACCACAAAAGGCAACTCCATAATCCCAAATGAGACATGTAATCCACATTATATTCTACAGCAAATCTTGGGCACGTCGAGTAGCCGGCTTCGTGCCCGAGTTGCCTCGGCATTGAGGTGGGAGCCCGTAAAAGAAGTAGGCGATGTGGTGCACTTTCGGCGACGAGGAGGAGACGGGACATTCCGCAGGAGATCGGGACTATGACGAGAAGACCGGAGGACTTGGATCGTCGGTATATTTCTATTCCCATTCTTGTAGATAGCTAGGACTAGTTAATGGTTCGATCCGGGTATTAGTGCGCGGCGGTTTGCCAGTTCAAGAAAAATTTAAGTTTTTCACCGCTTCAGCATTTGGCCGTCGGATTGACGGCCGGGGCGCCGCCGTGCACTTACAGTGGTATCAGAGCCACGCCATTAACTTAGTCTAGCTTGGTTTAATGTGTTTTGCATTTCCGATCGACCAAAATTCCAAAAACCACATTTTGATCACATCAGTTTTCTGTTGGAAATTTTTGGTGTCGAAAATTTTTTCAGGTTACAGAAAAGTGATGTACTGGAAAATATAAGGCCACTGTAGAAATTCGACGAAGTGACTCCATAGTTGGAGCGCGGAACCGCGGCCAAACCGCCCTTTGGGCCGCGGTTCCGCCGCACTATGATAAGATCACTCTGTCAATTTTCTCCAGTGGGCTTCTGGGCTGATTTTAGGGGTTTTGGATTATTAATTTTGGGCCCAGAATTTCTTGATGTGCTAAAGTAGTACTTTGGGTCTCACTTGTTAAATTTTGATCGATCGGATATTTTAAACACATTATTTCACAGTATTTACATTATATCTGCGACCGTGAATGTCACTCGATCGGTAAATCCGGTCTAACTGCTATAGCCCGGTTAGACGGATTTGCGAACGTGACTTTCACGTTGATGTTCTGTTTTTGCTATGATGTTGCGGATCGGTCATGGGGGATAGCCTGGATGCAATGCTAGTACAGTTGTGATTGTATTATGTACATTTGATATTGCGGGGCGAGCGTCCGACATGTGGACTGCCGTCACTGCCTGATTGTATTATTATTTTGGGGCACGGCCAGGTTGCGGTCGATGTACCCGTTGTATGTATATTTTACTTTCTGTACTAGGATCGCCCCGCGGAGGGGTGCACGGATAGCCGGGTTCTAGAGGGCAACAAGCCCGCATCTCATGGCATTGAGACGGAGTGGGCTTCACTCTAGAATTGGCGGGCTATTCGCCGCACTTGTAGGGGGTACAGGTTGACCCAGGAGGGGTGCCCAAGTTACCGGATTCCGTGAAGTGCTGGGTGGTCCATTCACGGAGCTGAAGGGGGCTTCCTCGCTTCAGGTTTTGGCGGGCGACTTGCCGCGCCCGTAGGGGTCTAGGTTTTCATTGCACAGGCTATCCACACGACCAGGGGAACGTCGGGTTTCAGTAGTGGCTCTGTGAAACCCGGGGATCCCAGATATCTGTATTGTTTCTGTGATGCTGTACATTTCTGTGATGTTGCATTTTATTCACGCCTTGAGCGAAATATAATATATTGGTATATATATTAGTAGATGTTGTATACGTTTTACATCCGTGCTAGTCCAGTCCCCGCTCTGTCGTTAGTTAGCTAACCTAACGGGTAATGACGGGACCCAGTGGCGAATGCGGATGGCATATACGTACATCAGTATATTTTCGTTCTTTGTGGTGTGATCAATTGATGGGACTGCATTGATTCGGATCAATGCAAGTTAAAAACAAACCTAATCTGATGTTGTTGGAACACTTTTCAAAAAGCTGTTATTGCAAGGACGTTCACTTTTGTTTTGCATCGTGATATTCAGTTGCAATATCCTGCTCCTCAGTCGACGAGGCAAGGGCCGAGATCCCTTCACCGGGAGTGACCCATTGGACAAAAAGTTTGCGTCAGGGCATTAACTTCACTATAGCCGATTACTTTTGCTTTGCATCGTGGTATTCAGTTGGAATATCCTGCACCCCATTCTATGGGGAAAGAGCCGAGATCCCTTCACCGGGAGTGACCTCTTTAGCGAAGGTTTTCGTCACTATATTTTTAAAAGCTATCCGTTCCTTCGACGATATCAAGTTCTTTACGTTAAAGGTTTTCGCCAGAAACCATTCGTAGCCCTCCGTCGTTTCATATGGGTGGTCAATAGTATTCAAGCTGTGTATGTTGGCCAAAGTCAAGGCACAGTGATTGGTAGCTATTGGGTATTCATATGCAGCATAGATAGATGCGTTGGTTTGGGACAGTCGTACTGCCATTTTGGCCAAAGTCAAGGGTAGGTACGGGTGGATTCAAATTAACCTGGAGAATGACGGGTAGAACTTGACATGTGACTTATGATATGTTGGCCAAAGTCAAGGTCATAAGAGCATGGGGCAGAAATCACATCGGGAGTTTCAAAAGAACTGAAACTTGCCAGATATGCGCATACCTTCTGGAGTGTGATACCGTGAGCGGATTCCGTCACGTTGTCATGCGATGAGAGTTAGATCCCGATTCCCACTGATGAGTCGGTATACTCCTCGGCTGATCCCGACTAATTCTTCTTTCAGGTTTGGAGGAGAATTTGAGGTACAGTGGGAGGTTTCCAGATTAGATAAATTGGTAACCATTCTGATCTAGGTTAGAGTGCACGCTGAGTGTTTCTTTTCTCTCTCTCTTCGGCAGCGACCATTGACCCGACCCTAAGACTATGACTCAGTGACCAAGTTGACCGAACCTTCTTAACACTGGCTTTTGGATTGTCAGAGTTGCGAACCTCATTGCCACTCCTACTTTTACCCTTTTCTCCAGGACACCCCGTATTACTACAAACGTCCACTTCCATTGGACAAAACCATCGTATGGTTAGATACGAACTCGAAAGAATTTATTCGAGGATGGTTTCCGGTTCTGGAGGAAACGGATAGGATTATTCAGTTGTCTTTTCTTTTTACCTTCTCTCAGGTTGCGAGTACTCCTTGGTTTAGGAGATAGTACACCTATTACGCAAATTGGATAGTCTTCTTCAAAACCATAGGCTGGTGCCGACTGGTAGGGAATGAAGAAAACCAATTAGCATAACGATGGTGTACAGAAGGTATTAAGTTTAGACAAAACAAGGGATTAGTAAGAGGGCAAAGTAAATTGCAACAGATATTCACGACCAAACCAAGTTTTCCTTCGCCAATCCTAAATCACCTTTGTATTTCTCCAGGACACTCCGTATCACTACGAAGATCCACAGTTTATTGGATACTCCATCGTATGGTTATATACGAACTCGAAAGGAACTTGTTCCAGTTCGGGGATGGATTCTGGTTCAGGAGAAATAGGAATAAGGTTTATTCGGTTGTCTTTTATCCTCACCTTCTCTCGCATTGCGAGTGTTCCTAGGATTAGGACAGTACACCCATTATGCTTATTGGATAGTCTTCTTCCAAACCATAGGCTGGTGCCGAACGGTAGGGAAGGAAGAAAACTATTTGGCCTAAAGGGGTATGCAGAAGGTAAAGACTAAAGACATATGAAGGGATTTGGAGAGGTGGCAAAGAATTATATGGTTACAGTCGTGAATCTGGAAGAGGCATTACTAGGAATACCAGGATACCCCATCGGAACATTTCAATGTTTCAGTCTCACTGTGTACTGTTAAAGGAAAACTGATTTCCCAATTAGATACTTACTCCAGGGTATGTATTTACCAGGTACGATTCTCACATCTGTATGGTTTTACAGATGATGAGTGGGAGTAAGTTATTGGGAATTGGGTGATTATCCTCATTATATCGGGATTCGTTGTAATCGGTGATATTTGAAGAAATCACCTGGGCTGTTTGCCGGTTGGCAAATATTTGGTTTTGAATATCCGCAGTTATGCACCAATTTGAAATTGATATATCTGTACGTCTATTTTCATAGAGTGAGATATACCTTTCTGAAATTATGTCTACGACATTTACCTATATCAGTGGATGGTTAGGTAAGGAGAATTAAACAGCGGTGTAATTCTTCTTAACCATAAGTACAGTTTTCAGCCTACGACACACAGTGAATGAGTTATCAGACTCAAGGGACTTATACAGAGTATTGTATGTTGTCCAGGGTCCATCAGGACAGAGGGGTTGGTCCTCGTACTATATTCGGTTTACGTATGACTTCTCTAGTTTTTAGACAGGTGTTTCGTAGGAAACACAAGGTCCGAATTTGGAGAAGTTATAGGTATTTGAATAGAGTAGAGAACCAGGTATAGCAAGTATCGGGATTCTTCAAAGAGATCGAAGATGTAGATACTTGTGTATGGTATTCAGTTGATAGTAATGATAAAGAGATCTTGCTTCTCTTTCAGGTTACTCATAATTGGAAGCATTCCTAAGTTGAGTAACGCTGATCGACCTTCTTCCATTTAGTTGACATGCACTGGAGACAGTTGCATGATTTGGATCTGGTTCAGTTAAATCAGTGCCTCTGGTCCTATATGGGATATAGAACAGTTCGTATCTTAACGGTGTTAAGGTACGGGGAGTTGTCCGGCTTATGCTTAAAACCAGACACTGGACAACTCAAGGCACGTTTCTGTAATGGCTGTTTGTGGGTTGACCCAGGCTATAACGCGGGTTGATTTTCTACCATCTGGATGAACAATAGCAATATTGTTCTAGACTCGCCACAGTTTTAATAAAAATGGATTTTTTCAGAAAACAGTAGTGGGAGTATGGTAGAACTGGAAGTGATTCCAGAACCACAAACGATTACTGAAGATTTGATAAGGAACCTAAAGATTCAATCTGGATTGACATTCCATTGGCCACTCCGCAGATACGGTGGGTAACTTCAGGCACCCGAGAGATACTCCGGTAGCCTCAAGGACGGTGACAGGGAAGTTCTTGTTTACCCACAATTACCATTGCTGTTGTTCCAGGCTGCGAGACCCGGTGGGAGGATGAGTATAGCGTCGTTCTAAACTAGTTTTAGAAGTGTATGTGTATATGACTCTGCCAGAGGGTTGTCGTAGTCAGTGGGAGCAGCGGAAGCATTGGTGGACAGGTAGCTTATGTCTATTTATAGACTGAAGCACCAGTAGCGGAGATAGATCATCTATTTCTGACGTGACAGTCATAGGTTTGACTTCATCAGAATAGGGGATGGATCTGTTGAGAAGGTAGTAGGGTGTGATATCCTGGTATTTGGATGACATACACAGAGTAGGAAAGGAAACTCCTATACTACAATCGGTTATACTTTGGTCGTCACACAGTGGTTTCTCCACACAGGACTTGGACATTATATCAGACATACTGGTTACTGGATCTATGGTATTAGATCTAGATTTGGGTGGTTTCCCAATCAGGGTACTTGACAGCATTCTAAGAGTATTTAGGATGGACGACTCCTGGCGCGGTAGTGTACCTGCAGGTGATGGAGTCACCCTCTCTAAAGGTGTCTTACAGACTAAAGGGGAGAGGGATGTGCATGATTGGAAGATCACTTGCTCAGGCAATTGAGTCAATCATGAAATGTCAAGTACCACACCAGACATTGTTCTTGCACTAGATGCAATAAGTTGACATTAATCCAATCCTGGAGAAACAGTCGGAAGCAGTTTTAGAACATAAGTGGATGTTCTAGGGATATGATAACGACAGCCTCATTCGGGAAACAGTTATCATTCCAGGCTTCCAAGGTGACATGGACGACAAGGAGGTTGTCAGAGCTATAGTTTTTCCTTCTGATGAGGGGCAGTATTTTGGACAGGTGGTCCAAGGCAATACTGAGGGAGGCATGGCGCAGGATACTGATTAAGTTCAGTTGACGATACAGTCTAAGAAGTTTGGATTTGGTGTTCATTTATGAACTATGTCCCATCAGACATCCAGACACATTCTAAGACAGGTATTGCTCATTTCGGGAGATGGGTTTCTCCGCGAACTTGAGATATAGAGAGACATAGAAAGATACAACAAAGCGGATCCACTCACTGAGGCTATTCCTCGAACGCAATAGTTTCGCAAACGAGCTTTGTGAGACTGACTAGTAGAGGAGTTGGGTGTTCGGTATCACACGGGCTGTGAGTATGCGACATCGCAATAATTAGCCTTGAGTGCAAGTGGGAGATTGTTGGAGATAGTGCCCTCAGAGTCAATTATTAGGTCACAGGTATGTGATTGCAATGATTGATGGAGGACCTATCCCGGTAGGACAGTCTTACTCGAGATGATAGTATGCTATCTGGTTTACCTTTATCATCGTATACTGCTTTAGGTGACCTGACAGGTCGCTATTACACGTTGGTAGAGCCTCTAGGATTCTTGCTTGACCACCAGCAGTATGAGGGCGATCATATAAGTGGGAGCTGGGGGTCTATAAGCACATCCTTAAAAGGTCCCTAGTCGTGGGAGATTCGAGACAGGGCATCGATTCTCCAGAGTAGACTAGTGTATACAGTCGAGACCCCGACGAGGGGCGGTGGCCGGTCTCACAAGCCACTGGTGTCAGTTGGATCACCTAAGATGTATACAGGTGCTCATTGGGTTATGAGTACACCGGACAGGACTCGCCGGGAACATGCTAGTTGGTCATATACCAGACGTCAGATGGCAGTTCCGTGGTGACATGTGTGCAGGTTAGTTCATCGACCTGGGGATCGTCATTTGTCTCGTGTGAGTTCCCACTGTACTTTGATTACTACCCTACCACGGCTCAAAGGAGTCGTGCAAATAGGTTTTAGTTGGGTACAGTCCCGAGCCACATGGAGGCAGTGAGCGTATCTTCAGGGGTTCGTCTCTCCCGGTATTAGGGGTGAGGTCGTGCTGTGTCTAGGAGAGCCATTACACGAAGCCCTCGGCCGAGGCAAGGAGATTACTGGTAGGTATTCCAGTAGTATCTCAGGGTGTTCTGGGCTACACTCCGACACGACTTGTACCGCTTTTGGGGGTCTGACTTTTACCAACCCCCTAGGCCCGCCATGCGATGCTCATAGAAGAACGGACCGAACTGTACGGATATTGTCACTGACAGGCTCAGTAGGGAGTCAGGCTGAGTTCGCTCACACACGTCCCTTTTGGTCAATACCTGGTGGCCCGTTATGTATTGGCTTATACCTCTAACGTGCTAGTGGTTAAATCCACAACCAAGGTGTTGACGAGTCTTTAGAGTCCCCCACATTCAGTTACTCAGCTTTCGGGCGAAAGGTTGTAGAGGCCGTATGGAGATATGGCAGGGTCCGATCAGATACGTGCGGTATTGCACGGATCAGGATCGGACAGTCTGTACTATAGGCCGTATGGTTATATGGCAGGGTTCGATCAGATACGTGCGGTATTGCACGGATCAGGATCAAACGGATATTACTAGCCGGCTTTGGTATAAGCCGGATCCTAGTATAGTACAGTGTAGATTTTGTCTCATTGCATTTGTATTTCGGTCGGAATACAGATGCGGGTGTGTATGCACAGTATCGGGGTTTTCCTGTAATTTATTACGGGACCAGTTTTCTGGAGTTGCCAGTTTGCTTTCCGTTTCGGCCAATTTCCATTGTTCCGTTCATTGGCCGAAGATTGGTGGAGGAGGGCTTATTTGCATTGTTGCAAATAAGCAATTGTGGAGGGGGTCTTTGCATATTTCCTTGTATCATGATGGCTCACCATACCTTGACCTTGCTTGACTTTTTGACTTCATCATGGTTGCACCTTACCTTGACTTCTTGACTTTGTTTTCATGATTTCTTGACTTTGGTTGTGATGATGGGAGAGGAGATGGTTGTTGAGTGTTGGACTTTCCAAGCCATCATTTTCTTTGCATTATTGATCAAGCTTCTCTCTCTCTCTCCAATCACACCAATATTGGGGGGGCCGGCCATTTTCCTTGAAGGAGAGGGGATTTTCATTTCATGGTGTGGGATTTTTGTATCTTGAGCTTTGAAAAATCCCTACAACTCCCTCACCAAAAGTTCACTTCAATTCCTCCACCACAAAAGGCAACTCCATAATCCCAAATGAGACATGTAATCCACATTATATTCTACAGCAAATCTTGGGCACGTCGAGTAGCCGGCTTCATGCCCGAGTTGCCTCGGCATTGAGGTGGGAGCCCGTAAAAGAAGTAGGCGATGTGGTGCACTTCCGGCGACGAGGAGGAGACGGGACATTCCGCAGGAGATCGGGACTATGACGAGAAGACCGGAGGACTTGGATCGTCGGTATATCTCTATTCCCATTCTTGTAGATAGCTAGGACTAGTTAATGGTTCGATCCGGGTATTAGTGCGCGGCGGTTTGCCAGTTCAAGAAAAATTTAAGTTTTTCACCGCTTCCGCATTTGGCCGTCGGATTGACGGCCGGGGCGCCGCCGTGCACTTACAATCGTGGCAGCAAAATCATAACTAGTATCAATGAGGATAGATCATACGAATGAATATAATATTGTGCAAGAAAATGTACATTTTAAGGTTTCTTAAGCGGAGTGGCGTGTCGTAAGTATGCCGCGGAATAGAAGTACGGTATGTCCCTCTACTCAAGCTACCTACTCCATCAACCAAGGGTCATCCTATGCGATGAAAGTTCGGGTATAATACCACCTCGACTAAGTCTAAGTTCCGTAAGGTCAAGCCTAAGTTCCATATATATATAAACGTCTTAGGCTCCACATCGTCAAACTTAGACTCGAACCAAGGTTAACCTAGCGCTCTGATACCAACTTTGTCACGACCCGAAAGAGCACGTGACTGGCCCTTGAATCCTATGAAGTCTATAGGACTCCATCTTATCCAAGTAAGCCAAAAGCCCAGAAATCTAAAACCATTTAAGGAGTAAATAAAGAAAATGGTTTTTAATAAGTAAAGAAACATGTTTTGAAATCGAAGCTTTTAAATAACCAAGCCGAATATGCATTTTTAAAATGTGTAGTTTTTTCTAAAAATTTCGGCAGAGTTTCCTTTATAAAAACTGGCCCTGAACGGGGTACAACAAGAATAATATATATATGCAGTGATAAAAGGCATCCCCCAAGCGGGAGCTAGCTCTTCGTCAATCGACGGTCATAACCAAGCAAGCAATATAATATACAACGCCCAAGGGCGAGGATCAAAACCCAAAAAGAAACTCAAACAGCCAGAAAACCGTAATACTACAAGCGCGACTCTAAGGTCAAAATAATACATCACTGTTTTTCTAAGTCTGAAACAATATACACATTTTGGTTGATGGAATTACTAGATACAATGAATAATACGTGCACAATGGTGGTTCTGATGCAAAAGAACCCACCTACCAAAGCAAGTCACCCATAAGGAAGCAGTGTGCCAGAAAAGCCGCTATGGAATCTGTACGACAAAAACCTGCAAGAACTGTGGCACAACGGGGGTGAGTTGCCAACTCGTGAATAGAAAATATCTACAAGCAGAAATCGAATGTATGACCCATCCTAGGTCAATATGATCAGATATTTATAAACCTCAATATGAATAAGTCTGAAGTATGCTAAAGTGGCAATGTAATCTCTATACATGAGTGTAGCGCCAAATGCTCGTGCCAGTGCCTCGGGTAATAGCATATCTGTTGGAGATAGTGCCCTCAGAGTCAATTATTAGGTCACAGGTACGTGATTGTAATGATTGAGGGAGGACCTATCCCAGTAGGACAGTCTTGCTCGAGATGATAGTATGCTATCTGGTTTACCTTTATCATCGTGTACTGCTTTAGGTGACATGACACGTCGCTATTACACGTTGATAGAGCCCCTAGGATTCTTGCTTGACCACCAGCAGTATGAGGGCGATCATATAAGTGGGAGCTGGGGGTCTATAAGCTTATCCTTAAAAGGTCCCTAGTCGTGGGAGTTTCGAGACTGGGCATCGATACTCCATTAGTAGACTAGTGTATACAGTCGAGACCCCGACGAGGGGCGGTGGCCGGTCTCACAAGCCACTGGTGTCAGTTGGATCACCTAAGATGTATACATGTGCTCATTGGGTTATGAGTACACCGGACAGGACTCGCCGGGAACATGCTAGTTGGTCATATACCAGACGTCAGATGGCAGTTCCCTGGTGACATGTGTGCAGGTTAGTTCATCGACCTGGGGATCGTCATTTGTCTCGTGTGAGTTCCCACTGTACTTTGATTACTACCCTACCACGGCTCAAAGGAGTCGTGCAAACAGGTTTTAGTTGGGTACAGTCCCGAGCCACATGGAGGCAGTGAGCGTATCTTCAGGGGTTCGTCTCTCCCGGTATTGGGGGTGAGGTCGTGCTGTGTCTAGGAGAGCCATTACACAAAGTCCTTGGCCAAGGCAAGGAGATTTACTGGTAGGTATTCCAGTAGTATCTCAGGGTGTTCTGGGCTACACTCCGACACGACTTGTACCGCTTTTGGGGGTCTGACTTTTACCAACCCCCTAGGCCCGCCATGCGATGCTCATAGACGAACGGACCGGACTGCACGGATATTGTCACTGACAGGCTCAGTTGGGTGTCGGGGTGAGCTTCCTCATCGACGTCCCTTTTGGTCAATAGCTGGTGGCCCGTCACGTATTGGCATATACCTCTGACGTGCTAGTGGTTAAATCCTCAGCCATTGTATTGACGAGTCTTTAGAGTCCGCCACACTTTCAGTCACTCAGCTTTCGGGCGAAAGGTTGTAGAGGCCGTATGGAGATATGGCAAGGTCCGATTAGATACGTGCGGTATTGCACGGATCAGGATCGGACAGTCTGTACTATAGGCCGTATGGTTATATGGCAGGGTTCGATCAGATACGTGCGGTATTGCACGGATCAGGATCGAACAGATATTACTAGCCGGTTTTGGTATAAGCCGGATTCTAGTATAGTACAGTGTAGAGTTTGTCTCATTGCATTCGTATTTCGGTCGAAATACAGATGCGGGTGTGTATGCACAGTATCGGGGTTTTCCTGTGATTTATTACGGGACCAGTTTTCTGGAGTTGCCAGTTTGCTTTCCGTTTCGGCCAATTTCCTTTGTTCCGTTCATTGGCCGAAGTTTGGTGGAGGAGGGCTTATTTGCATTGTTGCAAATAAGTATTTGTGGAGGGGGTATTTGCTTATTGTTGTATCATGATAGCACCATCCTTTGACTTGATTTCTTCATGATGGCTTGACTTTGTTAGCATCATGGTTGTTGATGATGGTTGTGTGGAGTGTTGGCATTGCCTTGTGATCATTTCCTTTTGCATGATAGCTTTCCTCTCTCTCTCTCTTTGGGATTAGATGAGAATGGCTCCCTCTTTGGTTACACACCTTTTTTGACTCTCTCATTCTCATTCTCTCCTCCTCCTCTAGTTATGGCCGGCCAAGCTTGGAGGAGGGGTTGCCCATTTTGTAGTGGGGATTTTTGCTCTCTTGATGTTAGAAAAATCCCAAGTTCCTCCACATTGTTCTTGTATCATCCCTCCACCTAAAATGGCATCTCCATGAACCCCAAAGTGAGACTTGAGGACTACATATTCTACAGCGAACCTTGGGCACGTCGAGTAGCCGGTTTCGTGCCCGAGTTGCCTCGGCATTGAGGTGGGAGCCCGTAAACGATGTAGGCAACGTGGTGCACTTCCGGCGACGAGGATGAGACGGACGGAGATCCCGCGAGGAGATCGGATTGGAGATGAAGACCGGAGGACTTGGATCGTCGGTATATCTCTTTCCCATCTTCTAGTTAGCTTAGACTTGTTAATGGTTACGATCCGGGTGTTTAGTGCGCGGTGGTGCCGGTTTGCTAAGTCCGCAAAATTTAAGTTATTCACCGCTTCCGCATTCCGGCGTCGGATTGACGGCCGGGGCGCCGCCGTGCACTTACAGTGGTATCAGAGCCTCGCCATTAACTTAGTCTAGCTTTGTGTAATGTGTTTGCATTTCCGATCGATCAAAAAGTTCCAAAACTGCATTTTAGTTCGCATCAGTTTCTGTTGAAAATTTTTGGTCTCGAAAATTTTTTCAGGTTATAAAATATTGATGTACTGGAAAATCTAAGAGTTCTGTAAAAATTTAACGAAGTAACTCCACAGTTGGAGCGCGGAACCGCCGCGAAAACCCCATTTGTGCGGCCCTTCCGCCGCGCACTATTCACATCACTTCACCATTTTTTTACAGAGGCCTTCTGGGCTTAAAATATGGGCTTTGGAATATTAAAGTTGGGCCAATTGTTTCTGTGAGTGCTACAGTTTTCTTTGGGGCCCACTTGTTAATTGTTTGATCAATCGGAAATTTTTTAAACACATTTTTCACAGTATTTACATTATATCTGCGACCGTGAATGTCACTCGATCGGTAAATCCGGTCTAACTGCTATAGCCCGGTTAGACGGATTTGCGAACGTGACTTTCACGTTGATGTTCTATGTATTTGCTGTGATGTTGCGGATCGGTCGTGGGGGATAGCCTGGATGCAATGCTAGTACAGTTTTGTTGTATTATGTACATTTGATATTGCGGGGCGAGCGTCCGACATGTGGACTGCCGTCACTGCCTGTTTGTATTATTATTTTGGGGCACGACCTGGTTGCGGTCGATGTACCCGTTGTATGTATATTTTACTTTCTGTACTAGGATTGCCCCGCGGAGGGGTGCACGGATAGCCGGGTTCTGGAGGGCAACAAGCCCGCATCTCATGGCATTGAGACGGAGGGGGCTTCACTCTAGGATTGGCGGGCTATTCGCCGCACTCGTAGGGGGTACAGGTTGACCCAGGAGGGGTGCCCAAGTTGCCGGATTCCGTGAAGTGCTGGGTGGTCCATTCACGGGGCTGAAGGGGGCTGCCTCGCTTCAGGTTTTGGCGGGTGACTTGCCGCGCCCGTAGGGGTCTAGGATTTCATTGCACAGGCTATCCACACGACCAGGGGAACGTCGGGTTTCAGTAGTGGCTCTGTGAAACCCGGGGATCCCAGATATCTGTATTGTTTCTGTGATGCTGTTCATTCTCTGTGATGTTGCATTTTATTCACGCCTTGAGCGAATATAATATATTGGTATATATATATTAGTAGATGTTGTATATGTTTTACATCCGCGCTAGTCCAGTCCCCGCTCTGTCGTTAGTTAGCTAACCTAACGGGTAATGACGGGACCCAGTGGCGAATGCGGATGGCATATACGTACATCAGTATATTTTCGTTCTTTTGGTGTGATCAATTGATGGGACTGCATTGATTCGGATCAATGCAAGTTAAAAACAAACCTAATCTGATGTTGTTGGAACACTTTTCAAAAAGCTGTTATTGCAAGGACGTTCACTTTTGTTTTGCATCGTGGTATTCAGTTAGAATATCCTGCTCCTCAGTCGACGAGGCAAGGGCCGAGATCCCTTCACCGGGAGTGACCCCTTGGACAAAAAGTTTGCGTCAAGGCACTAACTTCACTATAGCCGATTGCTTTTGCTTTGCATCGCGGTATTCATTTGGAATATCCTGCACCCCATTCTACGGGGAAAGAGCCGAGATCCCTTCACCGGGAGTGACCTCTTTAGCAACGGTTTTCGTCACTATATTTTCAAAAAGCTATCAGTTCCTTCGACGATATCAAGTTCTTTACGTTAAAGGTTTTCGCCAGAAACCATTCGTAGCCCTCCGTCGTTTCATATGGGTGGTCAATAGTATTCAAGCTGTGTATGTTGGCCAAAGTCAAGGCACAGTGATTGGTAGCTATTGGGTATTCATATGCAGCATAGATAGATGCGTTGGTTTGGAACAGTCGTACTGCCATGTTGGCCAAAGTCAAGGGTATGTACGGGTGGATTCAAATTAACCTGGAGAATGACGGGTAGAACTTGACATGTGACTTATGATATGTTGGCCAAAGTCAAGGTCATAAGAGCATGGGGCAGAAATCACGTCGGGAGTTTCAAAAGTACTGAAACTTGCCAGATATGCGCATACCTTCTGGAGTGTGATACCGTGAGCGGATTCCGTCACGTTGTCATGCGATGAGAGTTGGATCCCGATTCCCACTGATGGGTTAGTTTACTCCTCGGGTAACCCCGACTAATTCTTCTTTCAGGTTTGGAGGAGAATTTGAGGTACAGTGGGAGGATTCCAGATTAGATAAATTGGTAACCATTCTGATCTAGGTTAGAGTGCACGCTGAGTGTTTCTTTTCTCTCTCTCTTTGGCAGCGACCATTGACCCGACCCTAAGACTTTGACTCAGTGACCAAGTTGACCGAACCTTCTTAAACACTGGCTTTTGGATTGTCAGAGTTGCAGACCTCATTGCCACTCCTACTTTTACCCTTTTCTCCAGGACACCCCGTATTACTACGAACGTCCACTTCCATTGGACAAAACCATCGTATGGTTAGATACGAACTCGAAAGAATTATTCGAAGATGGTTTCCGGTTCTGGAGAAAACGGATAGGATTATTCAGTTGTCTTTTCCTTTTACCCTCTCTCAGGTTACGAGTACTCCTTGGTTTAGGGGTAGTACACCTATTACGCAAATTGGATTGTCTTCTTCCAAACCTTAGGCTGGTGCCGACCGGTAGGGAATGAAGAAAACCAATTAGCATAACGATGGTGTGCAGAAGGTATTAAGTTCAGACAAAGCAAGGGATTAGTAAGAGGGCAAAGTAAATTGCAACAGATATTCACGACCAAACCAAATATTTCGTTACCACTCCCACATCACCTTTGTATTTCTCCAGGACACTCCGTATCACTACGAAGATCCACAGTTTATTTGGATACTCCATCGTATGGTTATATACGAACTCGAATGGAACTTGTTCCAGTTCGGGGATGGATTCTGGTTCAGGAGAAATAGGAATAAGGTTTATTCGGTTGTCTTTTATCTTCACCCTCTCTCATTGCGAGTGTTCCTAGGATTGGGACAGTACACCCATTATGCTTATTGGATAGTCTTCTTCCAAACCATAGGCTGGTGCCGAACGGTAGGGAAGGAAGAAAACCATTTGGCCTAAAAGGGTGTGCAGAAGGTAAAGACTAAAGACATATGAAGGGATTTGGAGAGGTGGCAAAGAACTATACGGTTACAGTCGTGAATCTGGAAGAGGCATCACTAGGAATACCAGGATACCCCAACGAAACATTTCAATGTTTCAGTTTCACTGTGTAATGTTAAAAGAAAACTGATTTCCCGATTAGATACTTACTCCAGGGTATGCATTTACCAGGTTTGATTCTCACGTCCGTATGGTTTTACAGATGATGAGTGGGAGTAGGTTATTGGGAATTGGGTGATCATCCTCATTATATCGGGATTCGTTGTAATCAGTGATATTTGAGGAAATCACCTGGGCTGTTTGCCGGTCGGCAAATGTTTGGTTTTGAATATCCGCTGTTATGCACCGATTTCAAATTGATATATCTGTACGTCTATTTTCATAGAGTGAGATATACCTTTTTGAAATTATGTCTACGACATTTACCTATATCAGTGGATGGTTAGGTAAGGAGCATTAAGCAGCGGTGTAATTCTTCTTGACCATAAGTACAGTTTTCAACCTACGACACACAGTGAAAGAGTTATCAGACTCAAGGGACTTATACAGAGTATTGTATGTTGTCCAGGGTCCATCAGGACAGAGGGGTTGGTCCTCATACTATATTCTGTTTACTTTTAACTTCTCTAGTTCTTAGACATGTGTTTCGTAGAAACACAGGGTCTAAGTTTTGAGGAGTTATAGGTATTTGAATAGAGTAGAGAACCAGGTGTAGCAAGTATCGGGATTCTTCAAAGTGATCGAAGATGTAGATACTTGTGTATGGTATTCAGTTGATAGTAATGATAAAGAGATCTTGCTTCTCTTTCAGGTTACTCATAATTGGAAGTATTCCTAAGTTGAGTAACGCTGATCGGCCTCCTTCCATTTAGTTGACATGCACTGGAGACAGTTGCATGATTTGAATCTGGTTCAATTAAATCAGTGCCTCTGGTTCTATATATGATATAGAACAGTTCATATCTTAACGATGTTAAGGTACGGGGAGTTGTCCGGTTTATGATTAAAACCAGACACTGGACAACTCAAGGCACGTTTCTGTAATAGCTGTTTGTGGGTTGACCCAGGCTATGACGAGGGTTGATTTTCTACCATCTGGGCGAACAATAGCGATATTGTTCTAGACTCGCCACAGTTTTATTAAAAATGGATTTTTTCAGAAAACAGTAGTGGGAGTATGGTAGAACTGGAAGTAATTCCAGAACCACAAACGATTACTGAAGATTTGATAAGGAACCTAAAGATTCAATCTGGATTGACATTCCATTGGCCACTCCGCAGATAAGGTGGGTAACTTCAGGCACCCGAGAGGTACTACGGTAGCCTCAAGGACGGTGACAGGGAAGTTCTTGTTTACCCACAATTACCATTGCTGTTGTTCCAGGCTGCGAGACCCGGCGGGAGGATGAGTATAGCGTCGTTCTAAACTAGTTTTAGAAGTGCACGTCTATATGACTCTGCCAGAGGGTTGTCGTAGTCAGTGGGAGCAGCGGAAGCATTGGTGGACAGGTAGCTTATGTCTATTTATAGACTAGAGCAGATGTAGTGGAGAAAGATCATCTATTTCTGACGTGACAGTCATGGGTTTGACTTCATCAGAATAGGGGATGGATCTGTTGAAAAGGTAGTAGGGTGTGATATCCTGGTATTTGGATGATATACACAGAGTAGGAAAGGAAACTCCTACACTACGATCGGTTATAGTTTGGTCGTCACACAGTTGTTTCTCCACAAAGGAAATGGATTTTATATCAGACATACTGGTTACTAGATCTATGGTCTTAGATCTAGATTTGGGTGGTTTCCCAATCAGGGTACTTGACAGCGTTCTAAGAGTATTTAGGATGGACGACTCCTGGCACGGTAGTGTACCTGCAGGTAATGGAGTCACCCTCTCCAAAGGTGTCTTACAGACTAAAGGGGAGAGGGACGGGCATGATTGGCAGATCACTTGCTCAGGCAATTGAGTCAATCGTGAGATGTCAAGTACCACACCAGATGTTGTTCTTGCACTAGATGCAATAAGTTGACATTAATCCAATCCTGGAGAAACAGTCGGAAGCAGTTTTAGAACATAAGTGGATGTTCTAGGGAGATGATAACGACAGCCTCATTCAGGAGACAGTTATCATTCCAGGCTTCCAAGGTGACATGGACGACAAGAAGGTTGTCAGAGTTATAGTTTTCCTTCTGATGAGGGGCAGTATTTTGGACAGGTGGTCCAAGGCAATACTGAGGGAGGCATGGCGCGCAGGATACTGATTAAGTTCAGTTGACGATATAGTCTAAGAAGTTGGGATTTGGAGTTCATTTATGAGCTATGTCCCATCAGACATCCAGACATATTCTAAGACTGATATTGCTCATTTCGGGAGATAGGTTTCTCCGCGAACTTGAGATATAGAGAGACATAGAAAGAAACAACTAAGCGGATCCACTCACTGAGGCTATTCCTCGAACGCAATAGTTCCGCAAACGAACTTTGTGAGACTGACTAGTAGAGGAGTTGGGTGTTCGGTATCACACGGGCTGTGAGTATGCGACATCGCAATAATTAGCCTTGAGTGCAAGTGGGAGATTGTTGGAGATAGTGCCCTCAGAGTCAATTATTAGGTCACAGGTACGTGATTGTAATGATTGAGGGAGGACCTATCCCAGTAGGACAGTCTTGCTCGAGATGATAGTATGCTATCTGGTTTACCTTTATCATCGTGTACTGCTTTAGGTGACATGACACGTCGCTATTACACGTTGATAGAGCCCCTAGGATTCTTGCTTGACCACCAGCAGTATGAGGGCGATCATATAAGTGGGAGCTGGGGGTCTATAAGCTTATCCTTAAAAGGTCCCTAGTCGTGGGAGTTTCGAGACTGGGCATCGATACTCCATTAGTAGACTAGTGTATACAGTCGAGACCCCGACGAGGGGCGGTGGCCGGTCTCACAAGCCACTGGTGTCAGTTGGATCACCTAAGATGTATACATGTGCTCATTGGGTTATGAGTACACCGGACAGGACTCGCCTGGGAACATGCTAGTTGGTCATATACCAGACGTCAGATGGCAGTTCCCTGGTGACATGTGTGCAGGGTTAGTTCATCGACCTGGGATCGTCATTTGTCTCGTGTGAGTTCCCACTGTACTTTGATTACTACCCTACCACGGCTCAAAGGAGTCGTGCAAACAGGTTTTAGTTGGGTACAGTCCCGAGCCACATGGAGGCAGTGAGCGTATCTTCAGGGGTTCGTCTCTCCCGGTATTGGGGGTGAGGTCGTGCTGTGTCTAGGAGAGCCATTACACAAAGTCCTTGGCCAAGGCAAGGAGATTTACTGGTAGGTATTCCAGTAGTATCTCAGGGTGTTCTGGGCTACACTCCGACACGACTTGTACCGCTTTTGGGGGTCTGACTTTTACCAACCCCCTAGGCCCGCCATGCGATGCTCATAGACGAACGGACCGGACTGCACGGATATTGTCACTGACAGGCTCAGTTGGGTGTCGGGGTGAGCTTCCTCATCGACGTCCCTTTTGGTCAATAGCTGGTGGCCCGTCACGTATTGGCATATACCTCTGACGTGCTAGTGGTTAAATCCTCAGCCATTGTATTGACGAGTCTTTAGAGTCCGCCACACTTTCAGTCACTCAGCTTTCGGGCGAAAGGTTGTAGAGGCCGTATGGAGATATGGCAAGGTCCGATTAGATACGTGCGGTATTGCACGGATCAGGATCGGACAGTCTGTACTATAGGCCGTATGGTTATATGGCAGGGTTCGATCAGATACGTGCGGTATTGCACGGATCAGGATCGAACAGATATTACTAGCCGGTTTTGGTATAAGCCGGATTCTAGTATAGTACAGTGTAGAGTTTGTCTCATTGCATTCGTATTTCGGTCGAAATACAGATGCGGGTGTGTATGCACAGTATCGGGGTTTTCCTGTGATTTATTACGGGACCAGTTTTCTGGAGTTGCCAGTTTGCTTTCCGTTTCGGCCAATTTCCTTTGTTCCGTTCATTGGCCGAAGTTTGGTGGAGGAGGGCTTATTTGCATTGTTGCAAATAAGTATTTGTGGAGGGGGTATTTGCTTATTGTTGTATCATGATAGCACCATCCTTTGACTTGATTTCTTCATGATGGCTTGACTTTGTTAGCATCATGGTTGTTGATGATGGTTGTGTGGAGTGTTGGCATTGCCTTGTGATCATTTCCTTTTGCATGATAGCTTTCCTCTCTCTCTCTCTTTGGGATTAGATGAGAATGGCTCCCTCTTTGGTTACACACCTTTTTTGACTCTCTCATTCTCATTCTCTCCTCCTCCTCTAGTTATGGCCGGCCAAGCTTGGAGGAGGGGTTGCCCATTTTGTAGTGGGGATTTTTGCTCTCTTGATGTTAGAAAAATCCCCAAGTTCCTCCACATTGTTCTTGTATCATCCCTCCACCTAAAATGGCATCTCCATGAACCCCAAAGTGAGACTTGAGGACTACATATTCTACAGCGAACCTTGGGCACGTCGAGTAGCCGGCTTCGTGCCCGAGTTGCCTCGGCATTGAGGTGGGAGCCCGTAAACGATGTAGGCAACGTGGTGCACTTCCGGCGATGAGGATGAGACGGACGGAGATCCCGCGAGGAGATCGGATTGGAGATGAAGACCGGAGGAATTGGATCGTCGGTATATCTCTTTCACATCTTCTAGTTAGCTTAGACTTGTTAATGGTTACGATCCGGGTGTTTAGTGCGCGGTGGTGCCGGTTGCTAAGTCCGCAAAATTTAAGTTATTCACCGCTTCCGCATTCCGGCGTCGGATTGACGGCCGGGGCGCCGCCGTGCACTTACAATATCATAAGTATAAGGTATGATCAATGTAATCAATCTGCATGTACGTGGATCCCATCCACTCGTCACCCAATGACAATAAGCATCATGCATGTAAATATCATAAAGCATATTCATGGAAAATATGAGGATATAAACCATCTGTGTCCCTCACGACACGTCAAAATCATGGAACCGGAGTGCCCAGCATCGACACTCGAAAACATCATGAAAGCTGTGCCCAGCATCGGCACGTAAATCCTCATATATCGGGCTCCATCAGACCGGATCAGCCCATGGGCTCCATCTGCAGAATCGGCCCTCGGCCCCAGCGGTACGCCCATATCCATCTATCGACCCTGGTCAGTATCCCTGGATAACCGCCAGGTCCAATGATTGGTAGGAAAAAGAGTGTTTTTGTAGTTAGCCGCAATCAGAACGGTGTCGCGTGTGGCTAGACCGAGATGAGTACGGGTCGTCCTCTGCGAAACGTGGAACCTTTTACTTTTACTTTAGATGTGTTGAAAAAGAGGGGAGGGAAAAAGAATTTTATAGAATGATTTCTAGATCTACGTTAAACAAGAATGTAAAATATAGATCTAAATTATTTTAGAGATGTAGATAATATAATAAGAGGGCTTGTAGGGTTCGTTAGGATTTAGTAGTTATGGACGATTAATTAAAAGTTACCTTTTTTTATCCATTAATAGATTTAAAACTAGAACGACGGTGATGCGTGTAGATTAGGCTTTCTGGAGGGAAAAGGAATCCCACTCTTAACCCTTATCTCGACACGGAACTCCGTTCATATCTAGCCTTTACCAAAACAATCATTAATCTAATCTCTAATCGCGGTCGGAACTAACAAAGAATTGTTAGCGCGCCCGATTAGGATGTTAATGATTATTTTGATAAAATTCATAAACTTTACAGGACTTAAAAAGAGTTTAGAGATGTTCATCATCCATTAGCCTACCCTAATCCTACGAACCCTACAAGCAGAGAATTACTCGCGCATGTTGGGAGAAAAAGAGATGGAAAGAAATTGCATAATTAAACTACTAAGAAATAGAATAAGAAGAAGAAAGCTGCCTTTATTAATCAACAATATCAAGTACACTTTGATTCCTTAGAAAATGATTACAAAAACCTAGTTTGCTTCTCGATCTCTTCTAAGGAGGTAGATGAACAGTTGATGATCAGCCTGGATGCGTGAGCCGTCTTGGACTTCGTGATCGCGTCGGCTTGATAACTTTTCCAAGAGGCTCTCGGTACCCTTTTATAGTCCAAAGCCACAATATTTTGCTTCAAAAGTTGGTAAAATATAGCAGAGATTTAAGCCACAAAATCATAGCAAATGATCCTTCTAGAATGCCGCGGATCCGCGACAAACAGGGGGGTTTGGCCGCGGTTCCGCGGCCAATGGTGGAGATCTCCTGATGAAATTTCTTGGGCTTGCTTCTTGTGACATGTGGCAATCCTAGGCACCTTCAGAATTCAGAAATCTTCTCTCTGTTTCTTCCAGACTTGGTCTCCAAGTTTTGATTCTTAATTAGGCAAGTCTTCTTCAACAACTTGATTTGCTTGATTCTAGTCTTGGAAAATTCTGCACAACTTGGAAATATTCTTCATAACAACTCAAATAAGATTTAGTAGACCTAGTTCTACTAGGATTAGGTCAATGGATTTATTTGCATACATTTTCCTACCAAATGCTAATTAAAATATATTAACACATGGAAAATGGTGTTTTTACACATAAACCCTCATATGCATAATATATTATATTAGAGTCTTTTTTTAATATGAAAATGGTAGGAAAAATGTAATACAAATGTGCAGTTTTATCAACAGAACAAATACCCCCAAACTTATCTTTGATCGTCCCGAGCAAACTAGTTTATTTAAGAGGAGAAAAAGAAAGGAGAAAACTAAGCACACTTTCGTAGGCAACATGATTGCACTGAGCACGTGCAACAAGCCGTTAAACCTCTAGGTGTCCCTAGTAGGAGGAGTGTTGTCTCCTGAGGGTTTTCAGCGGATTACACCCACAAAATCCTATAACAAAAGAAAGATGGTGAAATTTACATATAAAGATAAGAACCATAAAAGAAAGATTTTGAAAATAAGAGTTTCTAACTACACTAGCTTTTCAGTTGTCATGAACCCTATCTTAATGGTCATGAAAAGATGTTAGAAATCACATTATCCCTCAATAAAACATCGTCTTTATTCTTCATTCCTACCTTTCATCCAAACATCGATCATATAACCCTACGTGTGTGTAATGGAACATCCCTACACTCGGAGAATTCAATTCAAGCTATCATACTCTTGTCCATCTACCTTAGTACTTTTTGATTTGATGAATATTAAGATTTGCTCACACATTTTCATGCGACCGTTAATACTTCTTGAGGTACTAACCAACCGATTACTCATGTGCTTGCTGATTCGGTGATAATATTTTCCTCGTCTTGCACCACCTAAGGCTTAGCAATGACTCCCAGACCAGTTGGTCTTAGGGCACTAGATGAAGAGGCACCCTCGCTATATTTTTTTATTGCTGCCTTGGCGATAACAAAACCAGTGTTCATTTTTCTTTTCACCATTTTTTTTATTTTCCTCATACCTTTTTTTTATTTCCTTCATACTTTGGGTTTTAGACAAGAGCATTTCAAGGTATCCTCTACTATCCCGAGTTTCAAGATGTGTGTAAGTACATATAGTAGGGTATCAACATTCAAATGTTTGGCTTCCAGAATAGAAACTATTTTTCAGACTTATTTTTATTCTCAGATTAGTGACTTCCTTCATCTTACTAACCCTTGGGACAACAGCTCATAACTAGTTATTACTAGTTCGTTTAAGAAAACTTCTAATTTTCTTGATTTTCTTAAATTATTCCTATCTTTTGGATGTAATTTTTCACTTTCTACTCTTTTGTTATAAAAATTTTTTTATAAAAAGTTGTGCTTATGCAAAATATGATGCAAATTGATGTGTAAATAAGCACAAACCTCGCCCAAACCTGTTTACAGCAGTGTCCTCACTGATGTCATCCGTTAAGCTCAAAAACCTGTAGACTTGAGAGGAAATTATTAATGGGGGCAAGAATATATGAAAGTGAAAATCCTCCCCCAAACTTATTTTAGGCTCATAATTTTGAAAAAATCATTTTCTTTCAAGAGCCAAAATATACCACCCCCCCCAAACTTGAGTTAAACAATTTTAATATTTTAACATCACACGAGGGGGTCAAGGTTATTGGTCAATGCCAAGTTTTGCAAAGACCGAAGGTCAACACCAACCATTCAAAAATTTTATCGATGAAGCACCAAGGTTGGTGGAAGAACATATCACCTTTCAACGTGAAGAAGTGGGGAGGTGATAAGAGGTGTAATGGAAAAGGATTGCGTCTCAATTTGGAGAGATGACACAGTGATAGTAATGATGGATTACTCGCATTATCATGATTGTCCAAATGAAGGGGTGGAGGTCCAATTTCTTCATCTTGGAGTCGATTCATCTCAACACCCGTGTCTTGTAAAAATGCGAGTTCATCTGCGAAAATTTCCTTAAAGCTTTCATTGATACCCCGAAAAATAATGTCATCAGAAAAAATGGGGTGATCGTCAGACTCTATAAAAAGTTCCTCATCAGCGTTAGATGTTGACCCGGACAACTCGGTGGAAGAGTCCGTGTCAAGCAACAACATATGAAAAGAGTCAGTATCATGAGGTTGATCAAATTCGCTGCTGTCGACATCCATTAATTCGACAGAACACACATGAGCATAGGGTTCGGAGGGTTCACTTCCCAACTTATAAATGTTAAGCTCAATTGACTTCTTTCCAAAGGATAGGGTCATAGAGCCGTTTCTACAATTGATTACTGCGTTGGAAGTGGCCAAAAAAGGTCGACCGAGTATCACCGGGATTTGATTGCATGGGTTTGCCACAGGTTGTGTATCTATAACGATAAAGTCCACGGGGAATATGAATTCCCCGACTTTGATTAACACATCCTCTAGCTCACCCCTAGGTTGGGTGATAGATCGATCGGCCATCTGAAGAGTGCAATGCGCAGGTTTTAACTCTCCGATCCCTAATTGCTCATAAACAGAATACGGAAGCAAGTTAACACTAGCACCTAGATCGAGTAGAGCACGATTGATATTTTTACCCCCAATAGAAATAGAAATTGTAGGACTTCCGGGGTCCTTTCGTTTCTTGGGTAGTTGTTGTGTAAAAGCAGTGCTCACATTACTCGCAAGGAAAACTTTTTTAGGTACTTGAACTTTTCTCTTCCTAGTGCACAAGTCCTTTAGGATTTTTGCATATGACGGAACTTGTTGAATAGCATCTAGGAGAGGAATGTTTATGTTAACTTGCTTAAAAAATTCCACAATCTTCTCCATTTGTGGACTTGGTCTGTTGCCCCTTAACCTGTTTGGATAAGGTGCTTTATCAATAAGGGTTTGGTCCAACATTGGAGAGGATTGTGGGGACGGATTCGATCCCAAAACTGGAGTGGGAATCGATTTAGATAGATTTGGCGAAATGGGCGAAGGGTTCGAGCCTTGGGGAAAACGGAGAATAGGCTCGGGTGAAGGTGGGAGACTAGAAGAATTAGGGGAAGAAGAAGAAGAAGGGGTATCATTGGTGTCACTAGCATCACACTGTTCACCCACTCGGTTATTCAGCACTTTTCCCGATCTCAACGTGGTAACATCACTCATATTATAACTTTGTGAGTGGCCAGGATTAGGTATGGGTTGAGATGGGAGTTTCCCTTTCTCTCTCGCACTCATTGCGGCGTTTAACTGTGCGATTTGGTTTTCTATTGATTTAATACTGTCACCATGGGAAGCGGAGTTTTTCGTTAAGGTATCAATAGAAGACCTCATCTCAGCCGAAAATTGCATGGATTGTTTCATGAACATATCCAAAGTTTGTGCAAGTGAGTTGTCAGTACCGGCCACTTGTGGTGTAGAAATGTTGGCCGAATTTTGGAAATTCTGTGACTGAAAGGGGGGCTGATTCTGTGGTTGTGGTTGCTGTGGAGGAGGTCTTTGATAATTGCTTTGTTGGTTTTGATTCCAAGCAAAGTTAGGATGATTCCTCCATCCTTGATTGTACGTGGAAGAATAAGGGTCGTTTCTAGGTCGCTGCTGAGAAGCAGCATTAGCTTGAAACGATGCATTCATAGGACATTCTTCCGTTAAGTGTGAAGGATCCAAACAGCAACCACAAACGGTCTTAGGAAGCGTGACCTGATTTAGGGAGAATGATGAGAATTTGTTCTCAATAGCGTCGAGTTTCTTCTGTATCGCTGCCATTTCGGCTTTTATTGCGATAGAAACATCAAGCTGGTGAATACCTCCCTTAGTTGAAGATGGTCTTACGCTTTCCCACTGCAACGTGTGTTCAGCAAGGTCTTCCAGATATTTCCACGCTTCACCGTCATCTTTAGACATGAAATTGCATTGACACATTGTTTCAAGCATCTGCTTTGTCGCTGGATTAATGCCCTCATATATAATCCGACATAAATCCCATCTTTGTATTCCGTGATGGGGGCATTGGACAAGCAGATCATTGAAACGTTCAAAGCACTTCCAAAATAGTTCATTGGGAAGCTGGGTGAACTGGTTGATCTCGCTCCTAATGTGGGCAGTCTTATGATTTGGGTAAAACTTCTTAAGAAATGCTATGACGAATTCATCCCAATTAGTGATAGAGTGTGCGGCAGTATTGTAAAGCCATTTTTCTGCCAAGTTGCACAGTGTGAATGGGAGAAGATGTAAGCGTATAGCATCTAAAGTCAATTGCGAAGTACCCATCATTGCGCATACGTTTTCGAATTTGGTGATGAAAATATACGCGTCTTCCGACTCAAGCCCGTGAAATTTGGGCAGCAGATTGATGTAGTGGGGTTTAATTTCGAAATTATCCCCGTTAGGTGGTGGAAGAGATAGACAAGTGGGAAGAGGACCACGGATAGGATAGCATCTCTCTTGGAGAGAGATGCGCGGTGGATTCTGCGCACCTACGGGCGGTGGCAGCGTGGTGTTATATTCTGATGGAGTGCCGTCCATCTCGGTCGTGGTGTGTGGTGGGGGAAAAGAAGATGAAGAAGCACCGACTTCGACGTCGATAGCAGGAACGCGGACAAGACGGGCACTAGGATCCCGTGTCCAGCCGAGCATGCACTAAGCGGGTTTAGTGCAAGTGGCAGCGTGTGTGTGGTTTTAAAATTGGCTTGTTTTTGAAAAAGAGGGACTCAAGACAAATCACCCTAAAATGCACAAACAACCCTAGAACTAAGGTCACCTAGGTCCAGTCTCTAGACTGCTCCTAGACTTCCAAAGGACAAGCCGCAGGATTAATCCTCTACCGCCTCCGTACTACCCTTGTAGCCAGGTATGTGCCAGGTAAGTGGGAAGGAACCACAGTAGTGGGCCTAATTAAAAACCCTTAGCCTTTGACACACTTGCCTAGGCACTACAAAAATAATGCGGATAAACGATAGATTACCCACGACCTTCCTCTGTCCTTATTGAGCGCGACAGTCCTTAGAGTCTGGTCTAGATATTATTTAAATTAATGAAGGGTTGATCTATATGCTCAGTTTGTGATTTGTGGGGCTTCGGAAGGGTGATGAAATCCCTACCTAACCTTGATTTGGTCTTTGCCCCTTAAAGTCCGTATTAAAATATGCAAAACAAAACTAATCACAAAACTTTTTGCAAAAAGATTTTTGAGCGGCGAATATTTTGCAAAGAATCCTGCAGAAAATAGATTTTATTGGATTTGAGAGGAAAGAGAAGGAGTTAAGAAAGATACCAGAGAAATGTGAAACCCTAGATCTCCTGTTTTCTCAAGTCCGTGACTCCAGATTCCCTCGCAAAATTCACACACAGATCGTTAAATATGCAATTTGCAGTTTTGTTTTAATAATGATATGAATCGTCTAAGAATTCAACACAAATAGTAAGAATAAAAAATTACGCACGTATCCCCGGCAACGGCGCCATTTGATTGGTAGGAAAAAGAGAGTTTTTGTAGTTAGCCGCAATCAGAACGGTGTCGCGTGTAGCTAGACCGAGATGAGTACGGGTCGTCCTCTGCGAAACGTGGAACCTTTTACTTTTACTTTAGATGTGTTCAAAAAGAGAGGAGGGAAAAAGAATTTTATAGAATGGTTTCTAGATCTACGTTAAACAAGAATGTAAAATATAGATCTAAATTATTTTAGAGATGTAGATAATATAATAAGAGGGCTTGTAGGGTTCGTTAGGATTTAGTAGTTATGGACGATTAATTAAAAGTTACCCTTTTTATCCATTAATAGATTTAAAACTAGAACGACGGTGATACGTGTAGATTAGGGTTTCTGGAGAGAAAAGGAATCCCACTCTTAACCCTTATCTCGACACGGAACTCCGTTCATATCTAGCCTTTACCAAAACAATCATTAATCTAATCTCTAATCGCGGTCGGAACTAATAAAGAATTGTTAGCGCGCCCGATTAGGATGTTAATGATTCTTTTGATAAAGTTCATAAAGTTTATAGGACTTAAAAAGAGTTTAGAGATGTTCATCATCCATTAGCCTACCCTAATCCTACGAACCCTAACAAGCAGAGAATTACTCGCGCATGTTGGGAGAAAAAGAGATGGAAAGAAATTGCATAATTAAACTACTAAAAAATAGAATAAGAAGAAGAAAGCTACCTTTATTAATCAACAATATCAAGTACACTTTGATTCCTTAGAAAATGATTACAAAAACCTAGTTTGCTTCTCGATCTCTTCTAAGGAGGTAGATGAACAGTTGATGATCAGCCTGGATGCGTGAGCCGTCTTGGACTTCGTGATCGCGTCGGCTTAATAACTTTTCCAAGAGGCTCTCGGTGCCCTTTTATAGTCCAAAGCCACAATCTTTTGCTTCAAAAGTTGGTAAAATATAGCAGAGATTTAAGCCACAAAATCATAGCAAATGATCCTTCTAGAATGCCACGGATCCGCGGCCAACAGGGGGGTTTGGCCGCGGTTCCGCGGCCAATGGTGGAGATCTCCTGATGAATTTCTTGGGCTTGCTTCTTATGACATGTTGCAATCCTAGGCACCTTCAGAATTCAGAAATCTTCTCTCGGTTGCTTCCAGACTTGGTCTCCAAGTTTTGATTCTTAATTAGGCAAGTCTTCTTCAACAACTTGATTTGCTTGATTCTAGTCTTGGAAAATTCTGCACAACTTGGAAATATTCTGCACAACAACTCAAATAAGATTTAGTAGGCCTAGTTCTACTAGGATTAGGTCAATGGATTTATTTGCATACATTTTCCTACCAAATGCTAATTAAAATATATTAACACATGGAAAATGGTGTTTTTACACATAAACCCTCATATGCATAATATATTATATTAAAGTCCTTTTTTAATATGAAAATGGTAGGAAAAATGTAATACAAATGTGCAATTTTATCAACTGAACATCCAACCAATCACCGGTAGGTACTCGCCACCCTGCCAGGCTCATCGTCTACTCCACGAAAAACATTTCTTGCCCCGGGGAACCATACCGGGTTCACCATGTACCCGCAATCGGCCTCGTCCACTCCTCGAATTAGGTCTCACATGTCGCTCTCAGCACCGAGAAAACATATGGTGGACGCACTAAAATATCATATCAAGGGTAACCGGGTTTTTAAAACAATTACATATTCGCTTTTGAAATACCCATGGTTCCCAAATCCGGAAATATCATGGAAACAACATATCTCAATGCGTATAATCAGAAAGCATGATGTATGCGACTTGTAAAAGAAATGTAAGCATATCAGTATGTCATGCAACAGTACTACAGTGTAGTGACATGGCAATTATCGATAATGAAGTGTGTGGGCCGGCAAGCAAGTGTACGTGGAACATATGCATCATCGATAATGGTGCTGGTGTCCTAACAGCATGGTTGTAATATGTCAATAAACACAAGCAATGCAATACAAATAGCATGAATATGCGGAATCGATCAATCAACGCAACAGTAAAGAATCTACCTCAATAAATATATCATGCAGCCTTGCCATTTGAAATAAGACGAATTGGGGTTTTTGGTAAAATAAGGGCTACGGTGTTTCAAGAACAGATGCTACGTTTGAAAATATCCGTAGAGTCCCTTTTCGCCTAACTTTAAAATATCCCCAATTCGTTAGTTTTGAAATAGGTATGACTCGGGTCTGATCTAATGTCTACTAAGTAATCTACAGACCCAACTAAGAAGCTAAACAGGAGGGGTATGAAACCACCTACATCCTATTCGATATATATATATATATAAATATAATATTCGGTGATCCCGCCTCAATAGTATCATATACGATATAATATCCTCGAGTCATGAGCGCGGATCTATCATCAATATATATAGCTCGTATGTAAATCCGTCGTACGACATCCCAAATCTGGGGTACTGACCTAAGTCTAGTACAATCGACACCATCTATATATACATGCACGTGTATGAAACACTTCGTCAAAAGACCCGCTAAGTCATCATGTCGTATCTCGAATACGAACTCTATCATACCGCCGATCTCACGGCCTCAAATCAAATCTCATCGACTCATCTCAATCCCACGTATCATCCTCAAATCCCGTATATGAACACATACTCCCATACCTATGTGTAGATATACATACTTCCATATGCGCACATGCGAAAGAAAGAATGTATGCAAGTATATGTGTGCGTGTATGTGTGGGTGCAACCACTACTCTAGGGTTTCGCACTATACTAAACCAATACATCCTTATCATCAATAATCCATTTTTTACCATCAATAATCTTAAACCACATAATAAATATATGTGTGTATACGTATTCGTATACATCACCACGGCTGCGGGGGTACTATACGCCACCCACCCGACTTCCCCCGTAAATATAATCTACTCACCTTGCTTTATGTGTGCCGATGTCGCCATCCTTATCTTCAACGCCTCGATGTCACGTGGGGTACCTACAAGGATATAACAACGCTAAAGCACATGAAAATCACGTCGGAAACCAAAACGGCACACGCTACGCCTAAAGGTAAAAACCTATAACCTCGCATGCAAACACGATCAATAGCCACTTGTCGTTGACGTTCAAACGCCACCCGACAGAAACGAATCACCAAGTACCAAAATCCATGCTAAAACAAGTCGTAAATCATACGCCAACACAAGAAAACTAACCCAAGTTTTACCCTAGATGGAATCAGTCAAAATTGCACATACCCAGAGTCAAGTTTATAGGGCAAAAGGCTACAGAACAAAATCGAAAGGGTTCCAACCTGCTCTGGCCGCAATTTACGGCCAGAGGGATTAAATCTGTGGCCCAAACAAGGAATTAGGGGCTAGGGCTTTATGTGGTGGTTCCAGGGTGCCTGCACATCTCACTGTCAACTCAATTTTATTTTAGGGGTCTCGGTGTGATAGCAGATTCCTAAATACACTCCCAGATTTACTGTTTTCCCCGATATCGATTCACTAAATCCGTATTCTGGGTTTAACTCTCAGGTTTGGTCCAAAATATCATCACACCAGGGGTTCTAGGGTCACAACAAGCCTCAATTTCGCTTTTGATTCAGATCCAACACTAAACCCTAACTTGAAATTTCAAAAGTCCATCAAACGACACCATATCGACATGATACTAGCATAGATGCATAAAGAAATTGAAATACTACTCTAGGGTGCAGGAATTACCTCCTTTGGCAACTCAAGAAAATTCTTGAGTTGCTCAAAGTCCTCAAAATCAGCTCTTGCTTAGTCTATTGTGTAGCTAGTGAGCTTGGGAGCAACTTTTGTGAAATGGGAATAAGGTTTTGGTTAGGGTTTAATGGTGGATCTAAGTTGAAGAGGGAGGAGGAAGAAGAGGGACAGGCTGCAGCAGCAGCACCTTAGAAGGGGAGAGAGAAAGTGAGAAGGGAAATGATGGAGGAAAGGGTCAAAATGAGTCAAAAGCAACCTACTCTCTTTCTCTCATCATCATGCTTACCTTTTCTTTTCTTTTCTTTCTCACTCAATGGCAAGCCCTAAGAAATCATACCCCAAAACATGTAACAAGTGTAACAAGTGTAACAAGTGTGGAAAAATGATATGTGCACATTTTTGCACAAAAATACCAAAAATCCGATTAGCGATTTTTAATCGCGATTAGCACTAAATTAGCACATAACTAATCATAAAAACATAAAAATGGCATAATTCCATAAAATACCCTATTTTAGAATTTTCCATAATTTTCCAAAAATTTCCCCCATTTATTTGTATTTAATTATACCGAAATATTAAAATATTCATTAAAATAATATTAAATTATAAAATTTCCCAAAAATAATATTTTATTATTTTGAAATGTTACAGTCGTGGGATCAAATTTCTTGCCTGTTCCTAGAAAACCCTGCACCGATTTTTAAGGTATGTGGAATGATTTTTAGAGTAGTTTTAAAAATCGGCAGAAAGTATGGTTTTTGACATGTTTTTGGGATTTTTTCCGGATCGAAGTTCTAAAAACTTTGCTAACCATTAGTTGTTGTTTAGCTAGGCTCTGATACCACTGTTGGGTCCATGTTACCCACCCCGGTTCTTTCGGGGAGGCGGAATAGGTAAAAATCAAAATTTTCCTCACTAGGTAACATGGACCATCCATGAAGGATCTTTGCTAAACAAAAACTAACAAATAAACTACAAGTTTTAGCTACTATGTAGAATGGTTATACCTAGGTCTTGAGCTCCTTCTCTTCTTTTTGTGGTTCTCCTCCTTGCTTGTTCCTTATAGTGGTTAGAACGGCTCCTCCTCGTCGTCTCCTCTTTGCCGAAGATAGATCCACCCGAGGGCCTCGAACTTGAGCTCCTACCTCAACCTAGAGGTAACTAAGGTGCTTGGTTTTCTAAACCTAGAACCCTAGAATGAGTAGAGAGGAGTTATGGTGGTTTTTTCTCAAAGGTTCATGATTTCCAACTCATGAAACACTTGAACTTTGAGAGAGGAAGAGGGAGAGCTTTCTTTCAAGAGAAAGAAAGAATACGATAGAATGAGCTCTCATCTTGCAACCATGCTCACATCTTTTGGAATAATGATGACAATAATAATAATTAAGAATTTTGATGGTTAGTTTATGAATGACCATTACATTACATTGATTTAATGCATTTTGCAAAGAACAAGAAGCATCATTGAAAAGAAATGATAATGGTCAACAAGTCCACAATGGTCAACCGGTCAACAAAGTCAACAAAAGTCAAATGTTCAACTCAACCATGACACAATAATTCTTAATTAATATTATTAATCATATTTCTCATTCTCATTAGGGTTTAGAAAAAGTCAACGGTCAACAAGTCAACCAAAGTCAAATGGTCAACAACCCTAATGAGAACCCTCTGCCTCTGTCAACTGTGCATACACACCCGCATCCGTGTTCCGAGGAACACGAATACACTGAGACAAAACCAATCCCAAAACAAATACTAGGATCGGGCTTAAACCAAAGCCCGCTAGTACTGACTGCCCGGACACTAAACGTGCACAAGTGCGCGGATGTGAACGAACCCCGTCGCAAAACCATGCGACCTCTACTCTGTTTTGCCCAAAGGTGAGTAACCCTCTGTGTGGGACTCTAAAGGCTCGACACTACGCTGGCAGTGGGTTTAAGCACAGGCCGCAAGCGGTACTAGCTGTACGTAACGGTCCCCAGGTAGATGCCGACAAGAAGACTGATGAGGTGAACCCATCCGAACTCCTACTGAGCCTGAATGTGACAATCTCCATACAGTCCGGTCTGATCGTCTGAGAGTATTGCATGTCGGGCCTAGGGGGTGGTAAACGTCAGTCCCATAATAGCGGTACAAGTCATGTCGGAGTGTAGCCCAGAACACCCTGAGAAAACTACTGGTAACACTACCAGCAAATCTCGCTTGCCCTGGTCAGGGACGACTATGTGTAATGGCTTTCCTAGCCACAGCGCGATATCAACTCCCAATACCGGGAGAGACGAATCATGTCTAATCGTCACTGCCTCCAAGTGCTTCGGGACTGCACCCAACTACTACCTGTTTGCACGACTCAATAGAGCCGTGGTAGGGTAGTAATCTATAAAAAGTGGGAACACACTCGAGGCAAAGTGACAGTGTCAAGTCAGCGGACTAAGCTGTACTCATGTCACCAGGAAACTGTTAACTGACGATAGGTATAATACCAACCAACAGTTCCCGACGAGTCCTGTCCAGTGTACTCGTAACCTAACGAGCACCTGCATACTATCTCCAGTACGACGTACTGATGGCTGTGGGGCAGATCGTCTCGCCTGCTGGGACGAGAAGCGTATGCACCAGTCTACTCTGGAGTATCGATGCCCTGTCTCAATAATCCTACGGCTAGGGACCAAAATAAGGATGTGCTTATAGACTACCCAGCCCCCACTAGTGTGATCGCCATCACAACACCGGTAGTCAAGCAAAGATCCTAAGGGCTCCATCAATATGTATTAGCGATATGTTAAAAGAAACATATATACATATTAAGATAGAAACAAACCAAGTAGCATACTACTATATCGAACAAGACTGTCGTAAACGCGTATATATATCCTAAGCCTCCAAAATGTATTATACAAACTAGTACTATACAATAATGGCCTCTAAGGCATACATATCTAACACACCTGTATACATCTTAGGTGATCCAACTGACACCAATGGCTTGTGAGACCGGCCACCGCCCCTCGTCGGGGTCTCGACTGTATACACTAGTTTACTAATGGAGTATCGATGCCTAATCTCGAAACTCCCACGACTAGGGACCTTTTAAGGATGTGCTTATAGACCTCAGCTCCCACGTATATGATCGCCATCATACTGCTGGTAGTCAAGAAAGAATCCTAAGGGCTCTATCAATGTGTAATAGCGACCTATAAGGTCACCTAATGTAGTACACGATGATAAAGATAAACCAGATAGTATACTATCATCTTGAGTAAGACTATCTTACCGGTATAGGTCCTCCCTCAATCATTGCAATCACGTGCCTGTGATCCAATAATTGACTCTGAGGGCACTATATCCAACAATCTACCACTTGCACTCAAGGCTAGTTATTGCGATGTCGCATACTCACAGCCCGTGTGATACCGAACACCCAACTCCTCTACTGATCAGTCTCACAAAGCCTATTTGTGAAACTATTGCGTTCGAGGAATAGCCTCAGTGAGTGGATCCGCCCTGATCTTTTTTTCTATGTCTCTCTTTATCTCAAGTTCGTGGAGAAAGCCATCTCCCGAAATGAGCAATACCAGTCTTAGAATATGTCTGGATATCTGATGGGACCTAGTTCATAAATGAACTCCAAATCCAAACTTCTTAGACTGTATCGTCAACTGAAATTAATCAGTATCCTGCGCCATGCCTCTCTCAGTATCCGCTTGGACCACCTGTCCAAAATACTGCCCCTCGTCAGAGGGAAAACTATAACTCTGATAGTCACTCTGTCATCCAGGTCACCTTGGAAGCCTGGAATGATAACCGTCCCCCGAAAGAGGCTGTCGTTATCATATCCCTAGAACATCCACTTATGTTCTAAAACTGCTTCCGAATGTTTCTCCAGGATATGATCAATATCAACTTATTTCATCTACTGCAAAAACAACATCTGGTGTGGTACTTGACTTCTCATGATCAACTCAATTGCCTAAGCAAGTGATCTGCCAATCATGCGCATCCCTCTCCCCTTTAGTCTGTAATGCACCGTTAGAAAGGGTGACTCCATCACCTGCAGGTATACTACCGTGCCAGGAGTCGTCCATTCTAAACCACCTTTAGAATGCTGTCTAAGTACCCAGATTGGGAAACTACCCAAATCTATATCTAAAACCATAAATCTAGTAACCAGAATATCTGATATAATATCCATATCATATGTGGAGAAACCACTGTGTGACAACCAAAGTATAACCGATCGTAGTATAGGATTTTCACTTCCTACTCTGTGTATGTCATCCAAATACCAGGACATCACACCCTACTACTTTCTTAACAGATCCATCCCCTATTCTGATGAAGTCAAATCTATGACTGTCACATCAGAAATAGATGATCTATCTCCGCTTTATCTGCTTTAGTCCATAAATAGACATAAGCTACTTGTCCACTATGCTTCCGCTGCTCCCACTGACTACGACAACCCTCTAGCAGAGTCATATACACGTACACTTCTAAAGCTAATTTAGAACGACGCTATACTCATCCTCCTGCCGGGTCTCACAGTCTGGAACAACAACAATGGCAAGTCTGGGTAAACAAGAACCTCCCTGTCACCGTCCTTGAGGCTACCGGAGTACCTCTCGGGTGCCTGAGGTTACCCACCATATCTGCGGAGTGGCCAATGGAATGTCAAACCAGATCGAATCTTTAGGTTGTTATCAAATTTTCAGTAATTTTTTGCGGTTCTGGAATCACTTCCAGTTCTACCATACTCCCGCTACTGTTTTTTTTGAAAAAATCCATTTTTACTAAAACTGTGGCGAGTCAAGAACAATATCACTATTGATCTTCCAGATGGTAGAAAATCAACCCTCGTCATAGCCCGGGTCAACCCATAAACATCCATTACAGAAACGTGCCTTGAGTTCCAGAGTCTGGTTTTGAGCATAAGCCGGACAACTCCCCGTACCTTAACAATGTTAAGATATGAACTATTCTATATACAATATAGAAATAAAGGAACTGATTTAATTGGAACCAGATTCAAATCATTCAGCTGTCACCAGTGCATGTCAACTAAATGGAGAGAGGTCGATCAGCATTACTCAACTTAGGAGTGCTTCCAATTATGAGTAACCTGAAAGAGAAGCAAGTTCTCTTAATCATTACTATTAACTGAATACTATACATAAGTATCTACATCTTCGATCACCTTGAAGAATCCTGATACTTGCAACACCTGGTTCTCTACTTTATTCTTATACCTATAACTTCTCAAAACTTAGACCATGCATTTCTACGAAACACATATCTAAGAACTAGAGAAGTCATAAGTAAACAGAATATAGTACGAGTACCGACCCCTCTGTCCTCATAGACACTGGACAATATACAATACTCTGTATAAGTCCCCTGAGTCTAATAACTCATTCCCTGTGTGTCGTAGGTTGAAAACTGTACGTATGGTTAAGAAGAATTACACCGCTGATTAATGCTCCTTACCTAACCATCCACTGATATAGGTAAATGTCATAGACATAATTTCAAAAAGTTATATCTCACTTTATAAAAATAAACGTACAGATATATCAATTTGAAATTGGTGCATAACAACGGATATTCAAAACCAAATATTTGCCGTCCGGCAAACAACCCAGGTGATTTCCTCAAATATCACCAATTACAACGAATCCCGATATAACGAGGATGATCACCCAATTCCCAATAACTTACTCCCACTCATCATCTGTAAAACCATACAGATGTGAGAATCAAACCTGGTAAATACATACCCTGGAGCAAGGACTAATTGGGAAATCAGTTTTCTTTTAACAGTACACAGTGAAACTGAAATATGTAAATGTTTCGAAGGGGTATCCGGGTATTCTAAGTAATGCCTCTTCCATTATCAGATTCACAACTGTAACCGTATATTTCTTTGTCATCTCTCCAAATCCCTTTATATGTCTTTAATCATTACCTTATGTACACGCCTTTATGCTAAATGGTTTTCTTCCTTCCCTACCGTTTGGCACCAGCCTATGGTTTGGAAGAAGACTATCCAATAAGCATAATGGGTATACTCTCCTAATCCTAGGAGTACTCGTAACGTGAGAGAAGGTGAAGATAAAAGACAACTGAATAAACCTTATTCCTATTTCTCCTGAACCAGAATCCATCCCCGAACTGGAACAAGTTCCTTCGAGTTCGTATATAATCATACGATGGAGTATCCAATAAACTGTGGATCTTCATAGTGATACAGAGTGTTCTGGAGAAATACAAAGGTGATGTAGGATTGGCGAAGAAATACTTGGTCTGGTCATGAGTAACAGTCGCAGTTTACTTTGCCCTCTTACTAATCCATTTATTTGTCTTAACTTATTACCTTCTGTACACCATCGTTAGGCTATTTGGTTTTCTTCATTCCCTACGGTTCGCCACCTGCCTATGGTTTGGAAGAAGACTGTCCAATTAGCATAATAGGTGTACCTTCCTAATCCAAGGAGCACACGCAACCTGAGAGAAGGTAAAAGGAAAAGACAACTGAATAGTTATATTCATTTTCTCCAGAACCAGAAACCATTCTCGAATCTGTAACAAGTTCCTTCGAGTTCGTATATAACCATACGATGGTTTTATCCCATGGAAGTGGATGTTCGTAGTAATACAGGGTGTTCGTGAGAAAAGGGTAAAAGTAGGAGTGGCAATGAGGTATGCAACTCTGACAATCCAAAAGCCAGTGTTTAAGAAGGTTCGGTTAACTTGGTCACTGAGTCATAGTCTAGGGTCGGGCCATGGTCGGTGCCAAAGAGAGAGAGAAAAGAAACACTCAGCGTGTACTCTAAGCTAGATCAGAATGGTTATCACTTTATCTAATCACGAAACCTCCCACTGTATCGTCAAATTCTCCTCCAAACCTGAAAGAAGAATTAGTCGGGATCACCCGAGGAGTAAACCAACTCATCAGTGGGAATCGGGATCCAACTATCATCGCATGATAACGTGATGGAATCCACTCACGTTATCACACTCCAGAAGGTATGCGCATATCTGGCAAGTTTCAGTTTCTTTAGAAACTTCCGATGTGATTTTTGCCCCATGCTCTTATGACCTTGACGAAAGTCAACAAATCATAAGTTACATGTCAAGTTCTACCCGTCATTGTCCAGGTTAATTTGAACCCACCCGTACAAGCCCTTGACGAAGGTCAACAAGGCTATACGACTGTCCCAAACCAACGCATCTATCTATGCAACAGAAAGGTAACAAGCAGCTACCATTCACTATGCCTTGACGAAGGTTAACAAACATAGCATGAATACTAAGTGCTACCCGTCTGAAATGACGGAGGGCTAAGAATTGTTTTTGGTGAAAAACCTTTAACGTAATGAACTTGATATCGTTGAAGGAACCGGATAGCTTTTTATAAAAATATAGTGGCGAAAACCTTTGCTAAAGAGGTCACTCCTGGTGAAGGGATCTCGGCTCTTTCCCCGTAGAATGAGGTGCAGGATATTCCAACTGAATACCACGATGCAAAGCAAAAATTAATCGACTATAGTGAAGTTATTACCTTGACGCAAACTTCTGTCCAAGGGGTCACTCCCGGTGAAGGGATCTCGGCCCTTGCCTCGTCGACTGAGGTGCTGGATATTCATAACCGAATACCACTGTGCAAAACAAAAGAGAACGTCCTTACAATAACAATTTTTTTTGAAAAATGTTCCAACAATATCAGATTAGGTTTGTTTAGCTTGCATTGATCCGAATCAATGCAGTCCCATCAATTAATCACACCACAAAAGAACGAAAATACGATGTATGTATATGCCATCCGCATTCGCCACTGGGTCCCGTCATCACCCGTTAGGTTACTTAACTAACGACAGAGCGGGGAGTGGACTAGCGCGAGTGTAAAACATATACAACATCTACTAGTATATATATCAATATATAATAATCGCTTCAGGCGTGATAAATGCAACATCACAGAAATGTAATAAGTATCACAGAACAATACAGATAATCTGGGATCCCCGGGTTTCATAGAGCCGCTACTGAAACCCGAAGTTCCCCTGGTCGTGTGGATAGCCTGTGCAATGAAATCCTAGAACCCTACGGGCACGGCAAGTTACCCGCCAAAACCTGAAGCGAGGCAGCCCCCTTCAGCAAAATGAATGGACCACCCAGCACTTCACGGAATCCGGTAACTTGAGCACCCCTCCTTGGGTCAACCTGTTGTAGGGTTCCTAGGCACACTCAAGAGGTTCCACAAGGCATCAACCATGCCAAAATCAAATTTTTATGTGCCTAACAACTCTATGCAAGATCGTTAACTAGAGGTAAAGGCGAAACTAGAAGCAAGTAAACTACTTTACTACTAAGTGAATGGGAATACAACCTTTGTTGATCCAGTCCTCCACTTCTTTAGCTCCGTGATGACGTCCCTCCGCTGCGATCATCGGGATCCCGGACTCTAGCGTTGGTTTCATCGGAGAAATGATCGGGCTAGGTCATTGACTTCGATGCCGAAGATGATTTACGTCGAGGCGACTCAAACACAAGCTCCATCTTCACTAGGTCATGAAACTTATGAAGATAACACCCTATATAACATGGCAAGTGGTAGAGGATGAAGAAATAGGAAGTGGGTTCACTTTGGATTTGGATTTCTTACTTGATTTCATCACTTGAAAATTTTCAAGAAAGGTTTTCTTCTTCATGAAGAAGAAGAAGAAGGAAATGGAAAAATGAATTATTCTTGAAAAATAATAAATCAAGTGAATACTTATCATAATGCAACCATGGATGAAGTAACACATGTAGAGAATAAACTAGGGTTTAGGTGTAATAGTTAGGTTAAGGCATAAAACAAAATGGCTAGACTTTTCAAAGCTTCATGAAGCTTCAAGTAAAAACCAAAGAAAGCCACCATTTTATTTCTTGCCAAAAATAAATGAATAAAATAAATAAATAAGCTAAAACCCTAACCATTAACCTAAACATGGTTTAAAGCATACACACACCCAAGTTTGCATGTATCGTCAAACATGATACAAACTAGTGCATAAACATATATCATATATACAATGTGCACAATCTAGTGAGAAAAATAATCTTAAGTGAACAGTACTAGTTAATGTAAAGTAATATATCAAATATATAATTATACATTAAATCATTAAATCAACACTTGATTTAATGATCCGGTCATACTGCATATAACCGACTAATATCAAGTGTATCAATATATCGAATCATCTTTCGATTCGGTAACCCGGCTATATCTTATATAACCGTCCGATGATACAAATCGCGAGAATAGAATTCAGTATCAAATACTGGTATTATTCTCGGTCCCGGACATATCTCATATTCTCTCCTACTCCGTTTCGCTTGAGCCGGGAAACCCCTGTGTAGGACTTTAAAGACTCGTCAATACGCCGGCAGTAGGTGATGATCAAATCAAACACCCACAAGCCGCAAGCGGTCTGCTAAACGTAACGGCCACCCGGGAATTAAGCGATCAGAAGATCAACGAGCAAGCCCGCTCACACTCCTGTGAATCCAACAAGTGACACTTACCGTACAGTCTGGTCTCGTCGTCTGATATGTCGCATATCTCGCCTAGGGGTGGTAAACGTCAGACCCCAGTAGCTCGATAAGTCGTGTCGATATGAGGTCTATAACAGTTCGAGAAACTACTGGTAACACTTACCAGTAAATCTCAGCAACCCTGGCCAGGGATTTCCGGTTATAGCCAATCGAAAACAGCGCAACATCAACTCCCTATACCGGGAGAGACGAATCCCCTCCTATCGCTCATTGCCTCCATGTAATTCGGGACTGTACCCAAAAACCACCGTTTTGCACGCCCTCTTGGACGTGGTAAGGTGGAAATCGAAGCACAGTGGGAATCACACAAGACTCTATGACGATCTGCGGTCTACAGACTAACCTGTACCAGTGTCACCAGAGAACTGCCATCTGACGTAAGGTATAATACCATCTGGGAGTTCTCGGCGGGTCCGTCCAGTGTACCCAGTCTCCACTGAGCACCCGTATATCATCTCTGTTGTCAAACACCAATGGATATGGGATCATCCATCACCCATCTGTATGGGTCGAGAAGGTATATGCTAGTCTACTCTGGTATATCGATGCCCCATCTCGATACACCCACGACTAGGGACCTTGAAGGATGTACTTATGGACTACCATGTCCCCACTAGTATGATCCGCATCATAGTCCAGGTATTCAAGTACACATCTTAAGGGCTTTACCAACATGTAACAGGGAGACAATCAGTGTACACGTTAAGATAAAGAGCAACCAGATAGCATACTATCATATCGAGCAAGAAAGTCCTCCCTATATATGTCCCAGCATCCACTGCAATATACATCCTATGTACAGTAATGGCCTCTAGGGCATACATATAACTAACAATCTCCCACTTACACTAGGGCCATCTGTAGCAGTGGTTGTAGTATCTAATACTCAACCATCCCATATAAGTCTCTCCCTGGGAAAAAGCCTTTGTGAGTGGATCCGTCGTGTTGTCCTCTGAGTCTACTCTCCTAACCTCGATCACCCTGGAGATCAACTATCTCCATGATCAGGTGATGCTGCCTCAGAATATGTCTGGGTCACTGATGGGACCAGGGTTCCTGGGTCAAAGCCACACTTCCTTTGTCACACAATGGTAGGAACCTAGTTCATCTCATGAACCAATATGCACCCAAACTGCCTCTTTGGTAGTATCTTTAATAACGATGTTACCAGCCTTTATCGTCTAGTATGTCACGGTATCTAGCTTGGAACTCTTCCAACATACCGTCCCTCCACTGAGGGTAAAGACAGTGCCTGTGACTGACATTCAGTCACCCTTATCACCCTGGAACCTTTCCAGTGATTCTTCCTGGGATCAATTGATACCATCTCACTACATCTAGTGAGTATCTTAGCATCCATTTAGATCTATCTTATAGATCCTAAACCCAGGATTTAGGAGGTATCACTTTGATTCTATATGGAGAATTATTGTGATAAGCGGAGATTGACCGAGCGTAGCATAGGAAACTCCTTCCCCATCTAGAGTATGTCATCCACGTACTCTACGAGGATCACCACCATACTCCCTACTACCTTTTCGTTTATACAAGGTTCATCTACCATTTTGATGATGTCAAACTCTTTGACTAATACATCAAAAACAGATGTTCCAATTCCGCGATGACTGTTTTATCACATAAAACATCTTGCACACGTTTCCGCTGCTCCCACTGTCTACGAGGCCCTCTGGCTGTGTACTTATAGACTCACTCTTTTAAAACATCATGTAGAAAAGCAGTCATGGCACCCAACCGCCAGATATCGTAGTCATGGTATGTAGCCGTGGCAGGTAGGATCTGGATGGACTTAAGCATAGGCCCCAGAAAAGGTTTCATCATTAGCCACAACTGGTCTATGATGCAAACCTTTAACAAGTCTAGCTTTGAAAGTCCCGACCTTTCCATGTACACCAAGTAATCTTCTCAAGATATACTTGCTGCTGATGGGGATTTAACCCTTCAGATTAAGCAACCAAAGTTTATACTTTGTTGGTGTATAAGGATTCCATTTCAGATCACTAAGCATCCAGCCATTCTTACAGAGTCCTACTCCTGATGGCCTGCTCGAAACTAGTTGGGTCATCATCTCATGATGCAATCCTCGCTCCCACTGTCATAGAGAAACCGAAGTACCTCTCAGGTGGATGAGGAACCCTACTAGATCGACGGAGAGGCTGAGGTTCGTTGGTTACTATTGAATCCTTCTGTTCTACCAAATCATCTGCTGTAGTTTGCATAGCTGGAACTGCTTCCAGTTCTACCTCATGACCACTAATTTTTCCACAAGAAATTCCCTTTCACAAAGGTGGCATGCTGAGAAACAAAACACTTTTGTTTCTCGGTTAGGTAGAAGATATTCCCTTGCTAATGCTTGGGATATCTAACAAACTTCCACAGATCTGACTTTGCCTCGAGCTTGTCCGGATTTTGCTTTTTAGACATAGGCCGGACAACCCCAAATCTTAATTGACTTAAGAAATGGGCTCTTCCCTTTCCATATCTCATATGAAGTGGTAGGCAACTGATTTGATCGGAACCCTATTCAATAGGTATGCAACTTCGTAAGTGCATAACTCCCAAAAGGAAATAGGTAACTCAGTAATACTCATCATAGAGCACACCTTATCATATAGGGTGTGATTGCTCCGCCCCGATATACCATCGTGCTATGGTGCATACGGAGGAGTAATGCTAAGAGAGAATCTCATTCTCCTTTAGAATAGTCCAGGATTTTCGTGCTCATGTATTCTCCTCCTTGATTATATCAAAGGACATAATACTTATACCCATTTTGGTTCTCTACTTGCAACTTATATTCTGTGAATATCTCAAAAGTTTCGGACTTGTGTTTCAACAGGAATATATGTATGAATCTTGAGAGATCATCAGAGAATGTAATGAAGTACAAAGAACAGGTCTTGGCATGTGTAGACAGGGGACCTTCATAGATCAACATGTATCATCCCAAAAGTTCACTAACTCTTTCTCTGTTTCTAATAAACGGAGCTATGGTCATCTTATCTCTGTGACATGACCGGCAAGTTTCACAAGATGTAAATTCAAACTGATTTAAATATGCATCTATATGTAACTTCAGCTAGTCGGGTCGCATTGATATGACCTAGTCTACAATACCTCAAGAAGAATTCGTTCATTTCTGAACTCTTCCTCTTGTGTGTGTTCTGTATACTAAGAACTGTAGTTTGATTTAGAACTTCAATGCTTGTAGATAACGTACCTGAACCGATCAACTCTTGATACAGGAAATGTTCAAAACATTATCCAACAATACAAAATTATATCCTTTCTTTACTAATAAAGAGACTGATATGATTTTATATATCAGGTTTGGTATCTAATAACATTCGCTCAGAATCAATGTATTTTGGTAATACAGGGTGATAGTGACCAACAGACTTGACTGTAACACTTGCACCGTTTTCTATCTCATGAAACTTATCACCCGTTCTCAGTTCTCTACCTATCTGTAGCCCATGTAATAAATCACATATGTGGGAACCTGATCTGGTATCACATACCCAGGACGTAAAGGATACCGAGAAGCAGTTCTCTGTAATGAACACACCCGAAGATGATACATCAACATGCACTTTCTTCGTTTGGGCGGCACGGGAAATCTGGTATTCCCCAATTTCCTGCTCTGTCTTATAACATTTATAAGTTGGAGCGGGACCAACGTTCCCCAGCTCAGTATAACAAGCGGGTTCGGTCAATACATCCGTATTATTATCTTGATTAAGGCGTGATATGGTCGCTACCTAGAGAGAGAGAGAAGAAAACACTCAGCATGCGCTCTTGCAAGAATAGATTGGTTATTTTTTTATCTAATCAGGATGGCTCCCACTGTTTTTATCAAATCTTCCTTCAAACCCTAAAAGGAAAGACTAGCCGGAATTAATTACACGCTACAAGTTCGCCAATCTTTCAGCCAGGCCAGTGTCGGTACTTTGAGGGAGGTCCCCCGTGCTTTCGCACGAACCTAATTAATGTAAACCTCGTTTTCCCAGAGGCGTAACCTCGTTAACACCTTTCTAGACATCTACTTGATCGGCTAATTGTAATGTGTAAAACTCTCTCAGGAGTAACAATTACTCGCAGTGGGTATCGGGATCCAACTATCTCATAGAAGGTATGCAATCTCATTGCAAATTTCAACACTTGAAATTCCCGATAATTTTGCCCCTAACGTGCTATGACCTTGACGAAAGCCAACAAACCATAGCCCGCTAGTCAAGTTCAACCCGTACATTTCTTGATTGAATTAAACCCACCCGCACAACCCTTGACGAAAGCCAACAAAGCCGCACGACTACCCTAATCCAATCGCATCGTATGTAGCAGATAAGCAGCATATAGCTACCGCACACTACACCTTGACGAAAGCCAACAAATGTAGCACGAATACTATATACAACTTATCTGAAATGACGGAGGGCTACGACAGGTTTTTCTGAAAACCTATTGCGTAATGAACTTGATATCGTTGTAGAATCAAATGATTTTAAAATGGAGTGTTTTTGAGGCTTTTCTAGTTTTGCTAAAGGGGTCACTCCCGGTGAAGGGATCGTCGGCCCTTTCCTCGTCGAATGAGGTGCGGGATATATCATATATATCACTGTGCAAAGCAAAAACTATAGAAGCAATCAAAAGACAAACCGAGGGTATAGCATCTGCCAGTTATTGTTAAAGGGGTCACTCCCGGTGAAGGGATCTCGGCCCTTTCCTCATCGAATATGCAGGATGTTCTACAAAGAACACCGCGATGCAAAGCAAGAACTGTAGCTACCTGTTTTTGAAAATTCGATTCCACAACATCTTTAGGTTTCTTTTCTTTCATTAATCATATTAATGAATTCCCATCATTTAAGTCCACCTAAACATCACAGATAAATATAACGTACGCTTAGGCCATCCGCATTCGCCTCGATGTCCCGTCTGCACCGTTAGGTTAGGTAACTAACGCCAGAGCGAGGCAGGGCTGGTACGGGTGAAAAACATGAGCAACGCCTATATAATATATCATATATACTATATATCTATCTGAACAAATCACATGATCACATCACAGATAACGCAGCAAAAAATATCATATGAAATATTGGATATACCAGGACGTCCGTGTTTTATTTTGATCCTGTATAAAACACGGATTCCACGGTCATGATGAATAGCCAAACCCACACCCCTAGACCCCTACGAGAGCGGCAAGCAACCCTACCAATTCTAGAGTTAGGAGACCCGGACTCGACTCCTCGAGTTGGTCTCCCACTGGACTCCAGAACCCGGTTACTTGTGCTCTCCTCGTTGGGTCAATCCTAGTGCGGAAAAGTAAATAATATACATCAACGGTGACATCTTCCGCAACCTAGAAGTGCCCCAGTAAAAGAATATTACATACAAGTTTTTACATGAATGAAAATGAAAAACACTCATCTCACATAAAAACCCCCGGCTATTCAACACGACGATCCAATATAACATATCCAGCAACACATAACATCACATGTCATCAACGTAGGTAAATATACGCATCCCAATTGTCGTTGACATATAGCAACGAAACCGGCGATATCACATATTACACTTACGGTCACAGAAAAGAAAGTGTAAAACTACAACAGTTGGAATCCGCAACCTCTTTAGACATCGCATGCCTAACCAAATGAATTCCTTAGACATCGCATGCCTAACAATTATAAACCCCGCATTTTAGTCTCATTATCGAAAACTCTTTTCAAGATCAAGTCGGGCAATTCAACAGGATTCCCGACATTCTGATCAAATGCTCGTCGCAAACTTTAGTAGACGGCCGCACCCCCAATACCGTCGACGAAGTCCATTAAGGAGGAACACCGCTACCACGAGCACCCGAACGGATGCTTTCGGCGACGGGGTTCTCCTACAGTCACTTGGTCGGGGCTATGGGGCGTGGCTATCTATTAAGTTTACCCGGCGAGTATCCGTGTACGCAACATGATTGCGACGGACTTTCGATCACATCAAAATTCCGTGGCAATCGATCAAGTGAGACTAGACTGCTAGATTTATAACATTCATTCAGTTATCTCATAACTACTTGAGGATTCCAAATATTGTATCACATTCCAGATAAATAGACAATGTTAAACTTTCCGATCGAACAATCAAACACCCAAGTTTTCCCGAAACAGCTCAACACATGAAATAAGTTTAAAAACATCCATTTCATGCCACAGTACCAACGGTCCAGCCGTAGAAGGATCAAGCCAACGCCTCACATGTGGCACGCCGTGCTGCCCCAAACCCTAAGGTTCAAAGGGCAGTTCAAGACGGTCACATAATCGAGTTAAGGTTTGTTGTCTTCTAGAGGGTCCATCGCGTTACTTGCACTACTTAGAACGTTCTTAAACTACGGAAAAATCCAACACTTAAAAATTTCCCGGCAGGGGAAAAAGTGGGTATTTATATCCGGTCAAACTTTTTAACATGTTCTAAAAATATCCGGAAAAACATAAACGAGCTTAAAATATCCGATCGAATCAACGAGTCCCCAATACACCCCAGAAAACTCAACTGTTGAGTACAGATTAAAAATTCCCAGAGAACACAGGAAACTGCTACGGGCATTACTGTATGAAAATGGACTACTAATCAGTACATACGGCCGTGGAACCGCCGCCAAAAGCAGGGTAAGGCCGCGGTTCCGTGGCGCTACAGTAGTGTTAGGGCTTCGTTTTCTACAGTTAACCTTATATTTCCCTGCACTATTTTCTGAGCATTTTTAATTAGGAAAAATCCACTGTTTTGAAAAATGTACAGAGAAGGGTTAGAATTAGGGTTTCGGGGTTCGATCTGGTTTCTAACTTCGTCTACACATCGTCTAAAGCTCTAGCTAGGCTCTGATACCACTGTAGGGTTCCTAGGCACACTCAAGAGGTTCCACAAGGCATCAACCATGCCAAAATCAAATTTTTATGTGCCTAACAACTCTATGCAAGATCGTTAACTAGAGGTAAAGGCGAAACTAGAAGCTAGTAAACTACTTTACTACTAAGTGAATGGGAATACAACCATTGTAGATCCGGTCCTCCACTTCTTTAGCTCCGTGATGATGTCCCTCTGCTGCGATCATCGGGATCCCAGACTCTAGCGTTGGTTTCATCGGAGAAATGATCGGGCTAGGTCGTTGACTTCGATGCCGAAAATGATCTACGTCGAGGCGACTCAAACTCAAGCTCCATCTTCACTAGGTCATGAAAATTGTGAAGATAACACCCTATACAACATGGAAAGTGGTAGAGGATGAAGAAATATGAAGTGGGTTCACTTTGGATTTGGATTTCTCACTTGATTTCATCACTTGAAAATTTTCAAGAAAAGTTTTCTTCTTCATGAAGAAGAAGAAGAAGGAAATGGAAAAATGAATTATTCTTGAAAAATAATAAATCATGTGAATACTTATCATAATGCAACCATGGGTGAAGTAACACATGTAGAGAATAAACTAGAGTTTAGGTGTAATGGTTAGGTTAAGGCATAAAACAAAATGGCTAGACTTTTCAAAGCTTCATGAAGCTTCAAGTAAAAACCAAAGAAAGCCACCATTTTATTTCTTGCCAAAAATAAATGAATAAAATAAATAAATAAGCTAAAACCCTAACCATTAACCTAAACATGGTTTAAAGCATACACACACCCAAATTTACATGTATCATCAAACATGATACAAACTAGTGCACAAATATATATCATATATACAATGTGCACAATCTAGTGAGAAAAATAATCTTAAGTGAACAATACTAGTTAATGTAAAGTAATATATCAAATATATAATTATACATTAAATCATTAAATCAACACTTGATTTAATGATCCGGTCATACTGCATATAACCGACTAATATCAGGTGTATCTATATATCAAATCATCATTCGATTCGGTAACCTGGCTATATCTTATATAACCGTCCGATGATACAAATCACGAGAATAGAATTCAGTATCACATTCTGGTATTATTCTCGGTCCCGCACATATCTCATATGCGATCCTACTCCGTTTCTCTTGAGCCAGGAAACCCCTATGTAGGACTCTAAAGACTCGTCAATACGCCGGCAGTAGGTGATGATCAAATCAAACACCCACAAGCCGCAAGCGGTATGCTAAACGTAACGGCCATCCGGGTATTGAGCGATCAGAAGATCAACGAGCAAGCCCGCTCACACTCCTATGAATCCAACAAGTGACACTTACCGTACAGTCCGGTCTCGTCGTCTGATATGTCGCATATCTCGCCTAGGGGTGGTAAACGTCAGACCCCAGTAGCTCGATAAGTCGTGTCGATATGAGGTCTATAACAGTTCGAGAAACTACTGGTAACACTTACCAGTAAATCTCAGCAACCCTGACCAGGGATTTCCGGTTATAGCCAATCGAACACAGCGCAACATCAACTCCCTATACCGGGAGAGACAAATCCCCTCCTATCGCTCATTGCCTCCATGTGATTTGGGACTGTACCCCAAAACCACCGTTTTGCACGCCCTCTTGGACGTGGTAAGGTGGAAATCAAAGCACAGTGGGAATCACACAAGACTCTATGACGATCTCGGGTCTACAGACTAACCTGTACCAGTGTCACCAGAGAACTGCCATCTGACGTAAGGTATAATACCATCTGGGAGTCCTCGATGAGTCCGTACAGTGTACCCAGTCTCCACTGAGCACCCGTATATCATCTCTGATGTCAAACACCAATGGATATGGGATCATCCATCGCCCATCTATATGGGTCGAGAAGGTATACGCTAATCTACTCTGGTATATCGATGTCCCGTCTCGATACACCCACGACTAGGGACCTTGAAGGATGTACTTGTGGACTACCATGTCCCCACTAGTATGATCCGCATCATAGTCCCGATAGTCAAGTACACATCCTATGGGCTTTACCACCATGTAATAGAGAGACAATCAGTGTACACGTTAAGATAAAAAGCAACCAGATAGCATACTATCATGTCGAGCAAGAAAGTCCTCCCTATATATGTCCCAGCATCCACTACAATATACATCCTATGTACAGTAATGGCCTCTAGGGCATACATATAACTAACACCTGTACCCCCTACGAGTGCAGCGAATAGCCCGCCAATTCTAGAGTGAAGCCCCCTCCGTCTCAAAGCCATGAGATGAGGGCCCGTTGCCCTCTAGAACCCGGCTATCCGTGCACCCCTCCGCGGGGTAATCCTAGTACAAAAAGTAAAATATATACAACGGGTACATCGACCTCAGCCCGGTCGTGCCCTAAAAGAATAATATACAAAAAGACAGTGACGACAGTCCACATGTCGGACGCTCACCGCGCAATATCAAATGTACAAATACAACAAAACTGTTCTACCATTGCATCCAGGCTATCCACCACGACAAATTCGCAACATCACAACACAATACAGAACATCAACGTGAATGTCACGTTCGTAAATCCGTCTAACAGATCTATAGCAATTAGACAAGATTTACCGCTCGAATGACATTCACGTTCGCAGATATATAGTAAGAACTGTGAACTAACATATTTAAAATTTTCGATCGACAAAATTTCCCGAAGTGGGCCCCAAGCACAATACCCAGTACTCAAACAAATCTGGGCCCAAACAAAAAATACCAGAAACCCCAATTCCAACTCAGAGACCACTGTAGAAATTTTGGTGCCCTAATGCTACAGTAGTGCGGTGGAACCACGGCCAAAACAAGGGTCATGCCGCGGTTCCGCGGCGCTAAAGTGGGCTCAGGCTACCAATTTTCTGCAGTGGTCTAAGAAAAGCCTGCATGATTTTCTGACATACCCAAAAAAAATTTTAGAGCACAAAAAAATTTCGACAGAAAATGCAGAATTGGAAATGCGGTTTTTGGAAATTTCGTCCGATCGAAGTTCTAAACACGTTAGAGCAAGCTAGTAAATGTTAATGGCGTGGCTCTGATACCATGTAAGTCTACGGTAGCGCCCCGACCGTCTGTCCGAGGCCAAAATGCAGAAACGAAAACTTTTCTTAAACTAGAAACCGACGCTATCGCAGACTTTAAACCCGGATCGAACCGTTAACCTACAACTAGCAACTAGAGAAAGGGTTGGAAAGCTATACCGATCGATCAGTGTCCTTCGGTCTTTGGCCACCATCCCATGCTCTTCGCGGCATCTCCGGTCTCGATCTCCTCGTCGGAAAGGGCACAACATCTTCGAGTCTTTTTATGGGCTCCCGCTTCATCCGAAGCAACTCGGGCACGAAATTCGCTAGCCGACGTGTCCAAGGCGAAGTAGAGAATGTGTGTGTCAACTTTGTCTCTTGCATCCATAGCATGGATGGAGGTTGAAGATGAAGCCATCAATGGAGGTTGTGAGCTAGAGCAAGAAAAAGAAGCACAAGCCTTTTTCCTTTTTTGTGTTGTTATGATAAGAATGAGAGAGTGTTGTGAAAAAAATACAAGACCAAACATTATCATGGATGCCCTTCTCTCTCTTCCCCTCATTTCAAACCACAAATCAATCACATAATGTGACATTAGCATAAGAAAAGAGACCATGAGTCACTAATGAAGTCTATGCCACATTAAATGCTCAAAATGATGATTTAAGCTCACAATTTCCATTTGTAAACATTAATCCATATGCTTACAACAATAAAAAGATACGACAACATCTAAAGTAAACTCATGACGGATCACAAGGATACTGTAGGGTTCCTAGGCACACAGTAGAGGTCTCACAAGGCATCAACCATGCCATTTTACAAAAATATGGTGCCGAGAAACCCTAGTTAACGGATCGTCGGCTAGATTTCTAGGCGAAACGGTAAACTAGTTAACTACTTAACTAAAAGTTAGATGCTACAACCTTTGTAGATCCGGATATCCACTTCCTTAGCTCCATATAGTCATCCTCTCGCTGTCCTTTTCGAATCCTAGACTCATTCGTCGGCTTCATCGGGAAAACGAGCGGAATAGGTCGTCGGCTTCGTGTCAAAGACGATCTACGTCGAGGTTGCACAAGCTCAAGCTCCGACTTCACAAAGTTGTGAAACTTATGAAGAAAACACCCAAAACAACTTGGCAAGAGGTAGAGGGTGAAGAAATAGGAGGTGGGTTCACTTTAGAATTGGATTTCTCTCACTAGAACTCAAGTTGCCATTGATGGCAACAAGGTTTCTTTCTTGAAGATGAAGATGAAGAAGAAGAAAGAATATGATAAGTGTTGAGATAAAATCAAAATAAATCAATACTTATCATAACTAAACCAAGGTTAAGTGTAGAGAAAAGACCATGGTTAATGAGAAGGGTTAGGGTTAAGCTAGAAGACAAAATGGTTTCTTTAGTCAAAGCTTCAACAAGCTTCATGATAAAAAGAAACCATTATGTTTTCATTTATCCATTTAAATAAATAAAGAATGGATAAATAAATGAGAGAATAAATCAAAACCCTAATTATCTTCTTAACCATGGTTTAATTCTTTACACTTAACCATGTGAGCAAGTATCATCAAACATGATACATATATGTGCACAAAAGTATATCACATATACAACTTGCACATCAAGTGAGAAAATCCGTATAAAGTGAACCAATACTAGTTAATGCAAAGTAATATATCAAATATATAATTATACATTAAATCATTAAATCAACATTTGATTCAATGATCCGGTCATGTCGCACATAACCGACTAGTATACAATGTATCGATTTATCGAATCAATGATTCGATAACTAGGTCATATCGAATATAACCAATCGAAACATTTATCGTGAGAATGAAATGCGGTATCACATACACGCATTATTCTCTCTCCCGCACATATCTCATATGCGCTCCTATTTCGTTTCGCTTGAGCCAGGAAACCTCTGTGTAGGACTCTAAAGACTCGTCAATACGCCGGTAGCAGATGATGATCATATCAAGCACCCACAAGCCGCAAGCGGTCTGCTAAACGTAACGGCCATCCGGGTATTGAGCGATCAGAAGATCGACGAGCTAGCCCGCTCACACTCCTGTGAATCCAACCAGTAACACTTACCGTACAGTCCGGTCTGTTCGTCTGATATGTCGCATATCAAGTCTAGGGGTGGTATACGTCAGACCCTAATAACCGATAAGTCGTGCCGATGTGAGGCTCATAACGAGTCGAGAAACTACTGGTAACACTTACCAGCAAATCTCTGATCAGCCCTGGCCAGGGACTTCCCTGTTACGGCCAATCGAGCACAGCGCAACATCAACCCCCAATACCGGGAGAGACGAAACCCCTCCTATCGCTCATTGCCTCCATGTGACTCGGGACTGTACCCAAAGACCACCGTTTTGCACGCCCTCATGGACGTGGTAAGGTGGAGATCAAAGCACAGTGGGAATCACACAAGACTCTATGACGATCTCGGGTCTACAGACTAACCTGTACAAGTGTCACCTGAGAACTGCCATCTGACGTGAGGTATAATACCATCTGGGAGTTCTCGGCAAGTCCGTCCAGTATACCCAGTCTCCACTGAGCACCCGTACACCATCTCTGATGTCAAACACCAATGGATATGGGATCATCCATCGCCCATCTCATGGGTCGAGAAGCGTATACGCTAGTCTACACTGGTATATCGATGCCCCGTCTCGATACACCCACGACTAGGGACCATGAAGGATGTACTTATGGACTACCATGTCCCCACTAGTATGATCTGCATCATAGTCCAGGTAGTCAAGTAAACATCCTAAGGGCTTTACCAACATGTAACTATAAGACAGTTTAAAGAGACTAGTGTACATGTTAAGATAAAGAGTAACCAGATAGCATACTATCATATCGAGCAAGAAAGTCATCACTATATATGTCCAAGCATCCAATATAATATACATCATCTGTACAATACTGGCCTCTAGGGCATACATACAACTAACAATCTCCCACTTGCACTAGGGCCAGCTGCTGTAGTATCGCATACCGAGCATCCCGAAGAGTCTCTCAAACTGTATCTGGGGAATGGCCTTCGTGAGTGGATCCGCCGTGTTGTTCTTCGTGTCAACCCTCCTGACCTCGATCTCCCGGCGATCAACTATCTCCCGGATCAGGTGATACCGCCTCAGAATATGCCTGGATCGCTGATGGGACCTGGGTTCCTTGGCTAAAGCCACCGCTCCATTGTTATCGCAATACAAAGGTATTGGATGCTCAATGGATGGAACCACTCCAAGTTCAGTAATGAACTTCTTGATCCAGACAGCCTCTTTGGCAGTATCGTTGGCAGCGATGTATTCAGCCTCCATCGTCGAGTCAGCCACGGTTTCCTGCTTGGAACTCTTCCAGCCAACCGCCCCTCCGTAAAGGGTAAAGACAAAACCCGACTGCGACTTAGAGTCGTCCTTATCACTCTGGAAGCTCGAATCGGTAAAGGACTCCACTTGGAGTTCCCCGTTACCATACACCAAGAACATATCTCTAGTCCTTCGCAAGTACTTGAGAATGCTCTTCACAGCTGTCCAGTGACTCTTTCCAGGATCAGCTTGATACCTGCTCACTACACTTAGTGAGTATGCTACATCGGGTCTGGTACATAGCATCGCATACATGATAGAGCCTACTGCCGAAGCATAGGGTATCCCTTGCATGCGAGCTCTCTCCAAATCAGTCTTAGGAGACATCTCTTTGGAGAGAGTGACTCCAGAGATCGTAGGCAAATTCCCACGCTTGGACTCTTCCATACTAAACCTCTTTAGTATGGTGTCAATGTACCTGGATTGGGACAATCCCAGTATCCGTTTGGATCTATCTCTATAGATCCTGATTCCCAATATGCAGGAGGCATCACCAAGATCTTTCATCGAGAATCTTTGTGATAAGAAGAGCTTGACCGATTGCAGCATAGGAATATCATTTCCTATCAAGAGTATGTCGTCCACGTACAATACGAGGAAGACAACCTTACTCTCTGCCACCTTCTTGTAGATACAAGGTTCATCTGGATTTTTGACGAAATCAAACTCTTTGATAACGACGTCAAAGCAGATGTTCCAACTCCGCGATGCTTGCTTTAATCCATAAATGGATTTAAGCAGCTTGCACACCTTCCCGCTGCTCCCACTGTCTACGAAGCCCTCTGGCTGAGTCATGTACACGCACTCTTCTAAATCACCATTTAGAAAGGCGGTCTTAACATCCATTTGCCAGATTTCATAGTCATGAAAGGCAGCAATGGCAAGCATGATTCGGATGGATTTAAGCATAGCCACTGGAGAAAAGGTTTCGTCATAGTCCACACCTGGTCTTTGACGAAAACCCTTTGCTACAAGTCTAGCTTTGAAAGTATCCACTTTCCCATCTACACCAAATTTCTTCTTGAAGATCCACTTGCTCCCAATGGGTTTTACCCCTTCAGGAGCAACTTCCAAAGTCCATACTTTGTTGGTGTACATGGATTCTATCTCGGACCGCATAGCATCCAGCCATTTCACTGAGTCCCTACTCGTGATGGCCTGCTCGAAGCTAGTTGGGTCATCATCATCCATGATGCAATCCTCGCTTCCACCATCAATGAGAAAACCGTAGTATCTCTCAGGTGGACGAGAAACCCTACTAGATCAGCGGAGAGGCTGGGGTTCGTTGGGTACTATCGAATTTTCTGGTTCCACTAAATCTTCAGTTATAGTTTGTGTATCTGGAATTTCTTCTAGCTCTACCACTTTGCCACTAATTTCTTTTTCAAGGAATTCCTTTTCTAAAAAGGTGGCATATTGAGAAACAAACACTTTTTGTTCTTCAGCATGGTAGAAAAAATATCCTTGGGAATTCTTAGGATATCCCACAAACTTGCAGAGAACTGACCGTGCCTCGAGTTTGTCTGGATTTTGCCTTTTGACATAGGCCGGACAACCCCATATCTTAACTCGTTTAAAATATGGTCTCTTCCCACTCCATATCTCATATGGTGTGGTAGGTACAGATTTAGATGGAACTTGATTCAATAGGTATGCAGCCGTCTCCAGTGCATATCCCCAGAAGGAAATAGGTAACTCAGCTGTGCTCATCATAGAGCGCACCATATCTAAAAGGGTGCGGTTCCTCCGTTCAGATACACCGTTGTGCTGTGGTGTATATGGAGGAGTCAGCTGAGAGAGAATCCCATTCTCTTTTAGGAAGTCCAGGAATTCATTGCTCAAGTATTCCCCTCCTCGATCAGATCGTAGGATTTTAATACTTTTTCCGGTTTGGTTCTCAACATCTTGTTTATATTCCCTAAATTTCTCAAAAGCTTCTGATTTGTGTTTCATCAGGAACACATACCCGAACCTAGAGAGATCGTCAGTGAATGTAATGAAGTATGAAGAACCATCCCTGGCATGTGTAGACATGGGACCGCATACATCACTATGTATAAGTCCCAAGAGTTCGGTAACTCTTTCTCCGTGTCCCGTAAACGGAGTTTTGGTCATCTTGCCTTTGAGACATGACTGGCAAGTGTCATAAGATGAAAATTCGAAAGGTTTCAAATATCCATCCTTATGCAACTTAGCCAGTCGTGTCACATTGATGTGACCCAGTCTACAATGCCACAAGAAGGAATCGTTCAGTTCTGAACTCTTCCTCTTGTGTGTGTTTGTTATGCTCAGAACTGTTGATTGGTTTAGAACATAAATGCCATTGCACAACGTGCCTGATCCAACCAACTTTTGGTTACGGAAAATGTTCATAACATTGTCCTATAATACAAAATTATATCCCTCTTTACTCAGCAAAGAAACCGATATAATGTTGCATATCAGGTTCGGCATGTAATAGCATTCGTTCAGAACCAATGTATTTCCAGTTGGTAATACAAGGTGATATTCTTCGACAGTCTTAGCTGCAACAATTGCACCATTTCCAACTCTAATGTCTTTATCACCTTCTCCAAGTTCTCTACCTTTCCTTAGCCCATGTAACTGATTACATATATGGGATCCTGACCCGGTATCTAATACCCAGGACGTAGAGCAAATAGAGAAACAGTTCTCAGTAACGAACACACCCGAAGAAAATGCATCATCATGTACTTTCTTCATTCGGGTGGCATGGGAATCCTGGTATTCCCCTATATCCTGTTCATTCCTATAACTCTTATAAGAAAGAACGGAACCAACGTTCCCCAGCACAGTATAACATGCGGGTTTGGTCAATACATCCATATTATTATCTTGATTAAGGCATGAAATGGTCGCTACCTGGAGAGAGAGAGAAGAAAACACTTTAGCGTATGCTCGTGCAAGATCAGATTGGTTTTTATCTTATCTAATCAGGATGGCTCCCACTGCTTTTTATCAAATCTTCCTTCAAACCTTAAAAGGAAAGACTAGCCGGGATTAATTACACACTACAAGTTCACCAATCTTTCAGCCAGGCCAGTGTCGGTACTTTGAGGGAGGTCCCCCGTGCTTTCGCACGAACCTAATTACTGTAAACCTCGTTTTCCCAGAGGCGTAACCTCGTTAACACCTTTCTAGACACCTACTTGATCGGCTAATTGCAATGTGTAAAACTCTCCCAGGAGTAACTCTTACTCGCAGTGGGTATCGGGATCCAACTATCTCATAGAAGGTATGCAATCTCATTGCAAATTTCAACACTTGAAATTCCCGATAATATTTTGCCCCTAGCAGCTATATGACCTTAACATAGTCAACAAATCATAAGTGTTAGTCAAGTTCAACCCGTCATTTCCCGATTGAATTAAACCCACCCGCACGACCCTTAACATAGTCAACAAAGTCGCACGACTACCCTAATCCAATCGCATCATATGCTTATACAGATAAGCACTAATTAGCTACCGCACACTACGCCTTAACATAGTCAACAAACGTAGCACGAATACTAACTAGTACTTATCTGAAATGACGGAGGGCTACGTCAGGTTTTTCTGAAAACCTATTGCGTAATGAACTTGATATCGTTGTAGAATCAAATGAAGTTTTAAAATGGAATGATTTTGAGGCTTTTCTAGTTTTGCTAAAGGGGTCACTCCCGGTGAAGGGATCGTCGGCCCTTTCCTCGTCGAATGAGGTGCTGGATATATCATATATATCACTGTGCAAAGCAAAAACTCTTAAAAGCAATCAAAGCCAAACCGAGTGTGTAGCATCTGCCAGTTATTGCTAAAGGAGTCACTCCCGGTGAAGGGATCTCGGTCCTTTCCTCATCGAATAAGGTGCAGGGTATATCATATATACCGCTATGCAAAGCAAGAACTGTAGCTACCTGTTTTGTTTAAAATCTGATTCTACAACATCTTAGGTTTCTTTTCTTTCATTAATCACATTAATGAAGTCCCATCATTTAAATACCTAAACATCACAGATAGATATGACGTACACTTATGCCATCCGCATTCGCCTCGATGTCCCCTCGTGCACCGTTAGGTTAGGTAACTAACGACAGAGCAGGGAAGGGATAGCGCGGGTGTAAAACATAAGTAACGTCTATATAATATATCATATATACTATATACTATATCCATCACAGAACATCTCATGATCACATCACAGATATCGCGGCAGAAGAAACATATGAAACATTGGATATACTAGGACGTCCGTGTTTTCAATACGAGCCAGTATAAAACACGGATTCCACGGTCGTGATGAATAGCCAATCCCACACCCCTAGACCCCTACGAGAGCGGCAAGCAACCCTGCCAATTCTAGGGTTAGGAGACCCGGACTCGACTCCTCGAGTTGGTCTCCCACTGGACCCCAGAACCCGGTTACTTGTGCTCCCCTCCTTGGGTCTATCCTAATGCGGAAAAGTAAATAATATACAAAAGGTGACAACTTCCGCTACCTAGAAGTGCCCCAAATAAAAGAATATTACATACAAGTTTTTACATGAATGAAAATGAAAAACACTCATCTCACATAAAAACCCCCGGCTATTCGAACACGACGATCCAATATAACATATCCAGCAACACATAACATCACATGTCATCAACGTAAGTAAGTATGCATACCCCAATTGTCGTTGACGTATAGCAACGAAACCGGCGATATGAACATACTACACTTACGGTCACAGAAAAGAAAGTGTAAAACTACAACAATTGGAATCCGCAACCTCTTTAGACATCGCATGCCTAACAGATATAAATCCCGCATTTTAGTCTCATTATCGAAAACTCTTTTCAATATCATATGGGACTAAATTGCTAGATTTATAACATTCATTCAGTTATCTCATAACTACTTGTGAATTCCAATTATTGTATCACATTCCAGATAAACAGAAAATGTTAAACTTTCCGATCGAACATCCGAATACCCAAGTTTTCCCGATACAGCTCAACACATGAAATAAGTCTAACAACATTCAGTTCGTGCCTCAGTACCGACGGTCCAGCCGTAGAAGGGTCAAGCCAACGCCTCACATGTGGCACGCCGTACTGCCCCAAACCCGAAGGTTCAAAGGGCAGTTCATGACGGTCACATAATCGAGTTAAGGTTTGTTGTCTTCTAGAGGGTCCATCGCGTTACTTGCACTACTTAGAACGTCGTTAAACTACGGAAAAATCCAACACCTGGAAATTTCCCGACAGGGGAAAAATTGGGTATTTATATCCGGTTGAACTTTTTAACATATTCTGAAAATTATCCGGAAATACACAAAAGACGAAATTTGATAATCCGATCGAAATACCGAATCCCCAAAACAACCCTGGAAAATTCAACTCTTGAATGAATATTAAAAATTCCCAGGAAAACCACCACAGAAAAATGAGAATTACTGTGAAAATTAAAATGCACAAAACGACAAAAGCGCCGCGCATCAGCCGCACGAGCCATGCTCGTGCCGCGGATCCGCGGCTCTTTGATGGAATTACTCCATCGAAATTCACAGTAACTCTTAGATTAGCCTGCTGATTTTTCTGCATATTTTTAATATGGAAAAATCCCCGATTTTAGAAAAAGGACAGAGAGCATGTTTGGTTTGGGGTTTCGGGTTCGTTCGGGCTTCAAATTGCGTCTAGACTTCGCCTAAGGCTCTAGCTAGGCTTTGATACCACTGTAGGGTTCCTAGGCACACAGTAGAGGTCTCACAAGGCATCAACCATGCCATTTTACAAAAATATGGTGCCGAGAAACCCTAGTTAACGGATCGTCGGCTAGATTTCTAGGCGAAACGGTAAACTAGTTAACTACTTAACTAAAAGTTAGATGCTACAACCTTTGTAGATCCGGATATCCACTTCCTTAGCTCCACATAGTCATCCTCTCGCTGTCCTTTTCGAATCCTAGACTCATTCGTCGGCTTCATCGGGAAAACGAGCGGAATAGGTCGTCGGCTTCGTGTCAAAGACGATCTACGTCGAGGTTGCACAAGCTCAAGCTCCGACTTCACAAAGTTGTGAAACTTGTGAATAAAACACCCAAAACAACTTGGCAAGAGGTAGAGGGTGAAGAAATAGGAGGTGGGTTCACTTTAGAATTGGATTTCTCTCACTAGAACTCAAGTTGCCATTGATGGCAACAAGGTTTCTTTCTTGAAGATGAAGATGAAGAAGAAGAAAGAATATGATAAGTGTTGAGATAAAATCAAAATAAATCAATACTTATCATAACTAAACCAAGGTTAAGTGTAGAGAAAAGACCATGGTTAATGAGAAGGGTTAGGGTTAAGCTAGAAGACAAAATGGTTTCTTTAGTCAAAGCTTCAACAAGCTTCATGATAAAAAGAAACCATTATGTTTTCATTTATCCATTTAAATAAATAAAGAATGGATAAATAAATGAGAGAATAAATCAAAACCCTAATTATCTTCTTAACCATGGTTTAATTCTTTACACTTAACCATGTGAGCAAGTATCATCAAACATGATACATATATGTGCACAAAAGTATATCACATATACAACTTGCACATCAAGTGAGAAAATCCGTATAAAGTGAACCAATACTAGTTAATGCAAAGTAATATATCAAATATATAATTATACATTAAATCATTAAATCAACATTTGATTCAATGATCCGGTCATGTCGCACATAACCGACAAGTATACAATGTATCGATTTATCGAATCAATGATTCGATAACTAGGTCATATCGAATATAACCAATCGAAACATTTATCGTGAGAATGAAATGCGGTATCACATACACGCATTATTCTCGCTCCCGCACATATCTCATATGCGCTCCTATTTCGTTTCGCTTGAGCCAGGAAACCTCTGTGTAGGACTCTAAAGACTCGTCAATACGCCGGTAGCAGATGATGGTCATATCAAGCACCCACAAGCCGCAAGCGGTCTGCTAAACGTAACAGCCATCCGCGTTTTGAGCGATCAGAAGATCGACGAGCTAGCCCGCTCACACTCCTGTGAATCCAACCAGTAACACTTACCGTACAGTCCGGTTTGTTCGTCTGATATGTCGCATATCAAGTCTAGGGGTGGTATACGTCAGACCCTAATAACCGATAAGTCGTGCCGATGTGAGGCTCATAACGGGTCGAGAAACTACTGGTAACACTTACCAGCAAATCTCTGATCAGCCCTGGCCAGGGACTTCCCTGTTACGGCCAATCGAGCACAGCGCAACATCAACCCCCAAGACCGGGAGAGACGAAACCCCTCCTATCGCTCATTTCCTCCATGTGACTCGGGACTGTACCCAAAGACCACCGTTTTGCACGCCCTCATGGACGTGGTAAGGTGGAGATCAAAGCACAGTGGGAATCACACAAGACTCTATGACGATCTCGGGTCTACAGACTAACCTGTACAAGTGTCACCTGAGAACTGCCATCTGACGTGAGGTATAATACCATCTGGGAGTTCTCGGCGAGTCCGTCCAGTGTACCCAGTCTCCACTGAGCACCCGTACACCATCTCTGATGTCAAACACCAATGGATATGGGATCATCCATCGCCCATCTCATGGGTCGAGAAGCGTATACGCTAGTCTACACTGGTATATCGATGCCCCGTCTCGATACACCCACGACTAGGGACCATGAAGGATGTACTTATGGACTACCATGTCCCCACTAGTATGATCTGCATCATAGTCCAGGTAGTCAAGTAAACATCCTAAGGGCTTTACCAACATGTAACTATAAGACAGTTTAAAGAGACTAGTGTACATGTTAAGATAAAGAGTAACTAGATAGCATACTATCATATCGAGCAAGAAAGTCATCTCTATATATGTCCAAGCATCCAATATAATATACATCATCTGTACAATACTGGCCTCTAGGGCATACATACAACTAACAGATACCCCTCACCTGTATATACATACCTGCATCCGCATTCCGATTGAATGCGAATGCGATGAGACTAAAGTAATCCAACAAATCTAATACTAGGATCCGGCTTAAACCAAAGCCCACTAGTATGATCCGTCCGATCATGATCCGTGCACTACTGCACGTATATGATCGAACCCTGCCATATATCATACGGCCTCTACAACGTTTCGCCCGAAACTTGAGAAACTGTCTGTGGGGGACTCTAAAGACTCGTCAATACTTTGGCTGTGGATTTAACCACTAGCTCGTCAGTGGTACTAGCTGTACGTAACGGGCTACCAGGTATTGACCAAAAGGGAGGTCGATGAGCGAACTCATCCTGACACCCTACTGAGCCTGTCAGTGACAATATCCGTACAGTCCGGTCCGTTCGTCTATGAGCATCGCTTGGCGGGCTTAGGGGGTTGGTAAAAGTCAGACCCCCAAAAACGGTACAAGTCGTGTCAAAGTGTAGCCCAGAACATTCTGAGATACTACCGGAATACCTACTAGTAAATCTCCTGCCTTGGCCAAGGACTTCGTGTAATGGCTCTCCTAGACACAGCGCGATCTCACCCCCAATACCGGGAGAGTCGAAACCCCTGCCGATCCGCTCACTGCCTCCATGTGGCTCAGGACTATACCCAACTAAAACCTGTTTGCATGACTCCTTTGAGCCGCGGTAGGGTAGTAATCAAAGCACAGTGGGAACTCACACGAGACAAATGACGATCTCAGGTCGATGAACTAACCTGTACACATGTCACCAAGGAACTGCTATCTGACGTCAGGTATAATACCAACTAGCATGTTCCCGACGAGTCCTGTCCGATGTACTAATAACCCAATGAGCACCTGTATACATCTTAGGTGATCCCACTGACACCAATGGCTTGTGAGACCGGCCACCGCCCTTCGTCGGGGTCTCGACTGTATACACTAGTCTACTAATAGAGTATCGATGCCCAGTCTCGAAACTCCCACGACTAGGGACCTTTTAAAGATGTGCTTATAGACCCCAGCTCCCACGTATATGATCGCCATCATACTGCTGGTAGTCAAGCAAGAATCCTAAGAACTCTATCAATGTGTAATAGCGACCTATAAGGTCACCTAAAGCAGTACACGATGATAAAGGTAAACCAGATAGCATACTATCATCTTGAGTAAGACTGTCCTACCGGTATAGGTCCTTCCTCAATCATTGCAATCACGTGCCTGTGATCCAATAATTGACTCTGAGGGCACTATATCCAACAGTTTTTAAGCATATCCTTGAAATGTTCCTAGTCGTGAGTGTATCAAGACAGGGCATCGATACTCCAGAGTAGACTAGCGTATACCATTCTTGTCCCATATGATGGGCTATGGGTGATCCCATATCTTTCTGGTGTGGTGACACCAAAGATTGTATACAGGTGCTCAGTGTGACTGGGTACACTGAACGGACTCGCCGATAACTCCTATGTGGTATTATATCTCACGTCAGATAGCAGTTCTCAGGTGACACTGGTACAGGTTAGTCTGTAGACCCGAGATCGTTATAGAGTCTTGTGTGTCCACCCACTGTACTTTGATCTCCACCCTACCATGGCTCTACTGAGTCTTGCAAACAGGTGGATTTTGGGTACAGTCCCGAGACACATGGAGGTAATGAGCGATAGGAGGGGTTTTGTCTCTCCCGGTATTGGGAGTTGATGTTGCGCAATGCTTGAATGGCTATAATAGGAAGTCCCTGGCCAGGGCTGCTGAGATTTACTGATAAGTGTTATCAGTAGTTTCTCGATCTGTTATGAGCCATACACCGACATGACTTATAGAGTTATTGGGGTCGACGTTACCATCCTTAGACTCGATATGCAGCATATCTGACGAAGAGACCGGACTGTACGTTAAGTGTTACCAGTTGGCTCGACGGGAGTTTTGACAGGTTCGCTTGTTTTTATTCTGATCGCTCAATACCTGGGTGGCCGTTAGTTTAGCTGACCGCTTGTGGCTTGTGGGTGTTTTGATGTGATTATCACCTATTGCCGGCGTATTGACAAGTCTTAGAGTCCTATATAGGAGTTTCCTAGCTCAGGCGAAACGATGTGTTGTTCATATGAGATGTGAACGGGAGCACGATTAAATACATGTATATGATACCGTATTTTAATCGGGCGTTTTCTATTGGTCGGGTTGTATGAGATATGACCAGTTTATTAAATCAAGTGTTTATTTAATATTGACTTTTATCTCATTTATATAAACCTTTTATTTATGATGTATGCATGGATATATATGTATATGTTGATGTGCATACACACATACATACATACATACAATTGTGTCATGGTTGATGATACATGGAAGATGGTAATATAAGACTCACATGGTATATAAATATCTTTATATTTATTAGAATGAGAAAAAGAAAAATGATTTTAAATTATGGTTGACTATTCTTTACTTGACCTAAATTGAACCATGGTTTCATTTCATTTGTTATTTTACTCTCATGCTAAAATATCTAGATATTTATTGACCATAGTTAAGCATGAGATATTTATCTTTGATATTTATCTTTTCATGCTCACATGATTTATTATTATCACAAATGAGCTCAAGGTTGCCATCTTCATCCTCTTCCTCTCTCTAGCTCTCTCTTGAGTTTCCAAAGTGAGTGAAGTTAAAAGAAAGAAAGGGTTTTTAAGTGAGAACAAAACCACATCATCATTCTACACTTGTCTAGCCCATTAGTGTAGATTGTTTGCTTCATCTTCATTATGATCAAGTGGAGCAAGGAACTTGGAGCAAAGGAACTCCGGGTGGATCGTCGTGGATGTAGAAGGAGCTTTAGTAAGCCGGTTCAAACTGTAGGAGATCCAAGGAGTTGCAAAGGAGGTCTACAAAGGTTATATTTCTCCCCACTTAGTGTTAGACCTTAGCTAGTATGAGATACTACACCTTGTTACCCTAATTATTCTAGTTCGATTTCTAGGTTAATTTGTTTAGCACCTCCTAATTTTTTTATATGGCATGTGTGATGGTTGTGAAACCCAAGGCAAGGTGCTAAGGAAACCCTACAGTGGTATCAGAGCCAAACTAGAATTTTAGACGTTGTTAGATATTACGAAAACGAAACAACTCCAAAAAATACGGATTTCTAGAACCTTGAATATTGCTCTCTGTCGAATTTTAAACGATCTTTAAAAATTATTTAAACAACTGCAAAAGGATGTATATGATACATATAGAGCACAAAACAAAATTGAGCCCATTACCTCGGATTTTGGCCAAGCACGAGGCCCCCAAATCCGAGCAGGCCGGCCATACCATGCCAGAATTGTCTCAATTTTTTCCTGTGCTCTAGTCTTTGGTATTTGGGGTTTCAGGTATTGTTTATTTATCCCAATTTTTCATGTGATGATAATTGTGCTATGGGGCTATTTCGTAGTGTTTCGTAGTCGTAAATTTAACATTGTATTGGTAAACTTGACGATGTTTAACAGTTCGAACGAACTTCAAACCCCACATTATCACCCCTTCTGAAATTTTCAAGTGTTGTAACTTTCTATGTTGATTGTATTCAATGGTCATGCAAGTATTCCTATGAACCCTCTGGAAGACTATAAAACTTTAACTCGATTCTATGTCCACGGAAACACGACCGAACCCTAGGGTTTACCGCAGTTCCGTGATACTATAGGTGAGGCATTGGTTAACCCTTCTGCAGCTAGTCCATAGACACTGTAGCACGTTTTTTGGTATTTTCAACTTTGCTCAAGTGTTGAGCTTTCGTGGAAATTTGTGGGTGTTTGTTGAATGGATCGAAACGTTTAACATCGTCTCGATATATTTGAATGTGATAATTGCAAGTTTTGTTGTTTTCACTTTCTTTTCTGCGACCGTAAGTGTAGCATGTGGTGTATCACCGGTTTCGTTGCTATACATCAACGACAATCGGGGTATGCATACTTACTTATGTTGATGACATATGATGTTATGTGTTGCTGAGATATATTGTACAGGATCGTCGTGATTGAATGGCCGGGGTTTTTTTATGTGAGATGAGAGTTTTTTTATTTTCATTCATGTAAAATTCAATTGTATGTAATATTCTTTTATTTGGGGAACTTCCGGGTTGAGGATGATGTCGCCATTGTTATATATTATTTACTTTTCCGCATTAGGATAGACCCAAGGAGGGGTGCACAAGTGACCGGGTTCTAGGGTTCAGTAGGAGGCCATCTCAAGGAGTCAAGATCGGGTCTCCTAAACTCTAGAATTTATAGGGTCACTTGCCGCTCTCGTAGGGGTCTAGGGGTATGGGCTTGGCCATTCATCACGACCGTGGAATCCGTATTTTCTGTTGATGGCTAAATACTAAATACGGACCTCCTAGATATCTTATATTTTCATATGTGCTTCTGCTGCTGATATTCTGTGATGTGATCACTTTATATGATGAGATGAATGGTATTATATATATGATATATAATAAACGTTGCTTATATTTTGCACCCGCACTAGTCCCGCTCCGCTATGCCGTTAGTTAAGTAACCTAACGGTGCATAACGGAACATTGAGGAGAATGCAGATGTTATAAGCATACGTTCTATTTTCGTTTCTTTTCTGTGAAGGTTTAGGGACTTAAATGATGGGACTACATTAATGAGATTAATGTAAAGAAAAATGAACCTAAAAATATGTTGTAGAATCGGATTTAAAACCCACTCGGTTTTTATGAAAAAGCATGTTTTTGAAAGTGCGGAGCTTAATCCACTCCTTTTAAACCCATTTGATTCTACAACGATGTCAAGTTCAAAGTGTTAAAGGTTTTCTTAAAAACTATTCGTAGCCCTCCGTCATTTTAGGAAGTAGAGTACTTAGTATTCGTGCTACGTATGTTGACTTTTGCCAAGGCGTAGCGTACGGTAGCTAAGTGATATCTTCCTACACAACAAATGATGAGATTAATTAGGACAAACACATGATTATGTTGACTATAGCTAAGGGTCATGTGGGTGGGTCTAATTAATAATGAAATGACGGCTAGAACTTGACTGGTGCTTATGACATGTTGACTATAGCTAAGGTCATAAGTATTAGGGGTAAAAACCATATCAGGAGTTTCAAGAGTTGAAATTTGCAATGAGATTGCATACCTTTTATGTGATAGTAGGATCCCGATCCCACTATGAGCAAGAGTTGCTCCTAGGAGAGTTTTGCACTTTACGATTAGCTAACCTATTAAGTATCTAGAAAGGTTTCAATGGGGCTACACCTCTGGGAAAACGAGGTTTACTTTAATTAGGTTTGTGCGAAAGCACGGGGAACCTCCCTCAAAGTACCGGCACTGGCCTGGCTGAACGGTTAGTGAAGTTGTAGACTGTAATTAAATCCTGGCTAGTTTTCTTTTTAAGGTTTGAAAGGAAATTTGATAAAAGTAGTGGGAGACATCTATTAGACAAGATAATAACCAATCTGTTCTTTTAAAGAGTTTTCGCTGAGTGTATTCATTTCTTTCTCTTAATGGCAGATACCAATTGCAGGCCTTAAGCTTCTACTAGATAAAATCAAGCTGACCGGGCCCAACTACCAAGACTGGCTGAAGAACATTAACATTGCTCTCATATATGATAATGTATCATATGTCCTCACTGCCAAAGCCCCGCCCAACCCAGGACCTGAATCTTCTACTGCGGATAGGGAAATCCGCAAAACGTGGGATATTGACTGTGCTACTGCCAAATACCTCGCGCTTGCATCGATAGACAATACACATCAAAAGCAACACGTGCATATGGATGTTCAATCAATCTTTCTCCATACAAAAGATATGTATGGGGAGCAATCTCGGACCCTGAGATACGAAGCATCTCGAAAGTTGTTTCAAATGCGGATGGCACCTGGCACACCAGTAGGCGATCACGTTTTGAAGATGATAGCTCTTATAGAAGAACTTGAGAAGCTCGGATGGACAATGGATAACGAACAGTATACTGATATTGTTCTACAGTCTCTTCCCTCTGCCTTTGCTCCATTCATAGTGAATTTCAACATGTATGACATGGAGAAATCACTACCCGAACTTCTCAATATGTTGAGAAGTGCGGAGAGCACGCTGAAAGCGAAGTCCCCCTCTATGCTTGTTGGAAAATCTTCTTCTTCCGTCCCAAAATCCAAGGCCAAGGGAAAGAATAAGAAGAAATTCACCAAACCGAGAGGAGGAATAAAGAAGGCGAAGGGAAAAGACAAATCCAAAGCTGCGGAGTCGGGGAAGGGAGAATGTTTTCACTGCAAGAAGACGGGGCACTGGAAGCGAAACTGTACTGAGTACCTTGAACTCAAGAAAAAGAAGCATGGTGATGCTTCAGTTTCAGGTGTGTTCGTGGTTGAAAACTGTTTTTCTATTAACTGCCTCCTGGATATTAGATACCGGTTCGGGTTCTCATATTTGCAATTCTGTGCAGGCGTTATGAAATAGCAGAGTTTTGAAGACAGGTGATCATACTCTCCAAGTTTGAAATGGTTCCAATGTACATGCAGTTTCAGTGGGAGAGTATCACCTAGGGTTGCCGTCGGATTGTATATTGGTTTTGAACCCATGTTATTTTGTACCAAGTATGCTTTGTAATATTATATCTATTTCTTTGTTAGACAACGAAGGATATCATTTCACTGTGCAACACAGTGTTATCAACATTAAACCGAATCAAGAGTTGATTGGTTCTGGTACACTTAATAACGGGATATATGTCCTTAATCAACACACAGTTTTCAACATTCAACATAAAAGTAAAAGAAAATTTTCAGATATAAATGAAACTTTTCTTTGGCATTGTAGACTTGGTCATATTAATGAAACACGACTAAACAAGCTCCATAAATATGGATATTTAAATTCTTTTGAGTATAAATCTTATGCGACTTGCCAGTCTTGTATCAAAGGTAAAATGACCAAAACTCCGTTTACTGGACACGGAGAAAGAGCTACTGAGCTCTTAGGCCTCATACATAGTTTATCGCTGGGAGATCAAGGTTAGGAGAGTTGACATGAAGGATAACACAGCGGATCCACTCACGAAGGCCCTCCCCCAGACGCAATTTGAGAGAATTTTGGGATGTTGGGTATGAGATACTACAACAACTGGCCTTAGTGCTAGTGGAAGATTGTTAGGAATATATATGCTCTAGAGGCTATTATTGTATGATATAGTGGATGCTTGGATATATATATAGAGGACTTTCTTGCTCGACATGATAGTATACTATCTGGTTGCCCTTTATCTTAACATGTTCACTAGTATTATTATACCATCTCTCCGAAACATGTTGATAAAGCCCTTAGGATGTTAGCTTGACTACCAAGACTATGATGCAGATCATACTAGTGGGGCTTAGGTAGTCCGCAAGCACATCCTTTAACAGTTCTTAGTCGAGGGAGTATCGAGACAGAAGTAGACTAGTGTGTACGTTTCTTGACCCTGTATGAGGTGATGGTTGATCCCACATCCATTGGTGTTTGACATCAAAGATTTTACACAGGTGCTCATTAGAGAATAGGTACACCGAACAGGACTCACCGAGAAATCCTAGATGGTACAATACCTATCGTCAGATAGCAGTTCTCTGGTGACACTGGTATTGGTTAGTCTGTAGACCCAAGTTCGTAATAGAGTCTTGTGTGGTTCCTACTGTGCATTGATTTCCTCCCTACCATGGCTCAAAAGAGTCGTGCAAACAGGTGGATTTTGGGTACAGTCTCGAGTCACATGGAGGTAATGAGCGAAAGGAGGGGTTTCTTCTCTCCCTGTATAGGGAGTTGATGTTGCGCTATACTCGATTGGATATAACAGCAAGTCCCTGGCCAGGGCTAATGAGATTTACTGGTAAGTGTTATCAGTAATTTCTCGAACAGTTATAGGCCACACATCGGCATGACTTTTCAAGTTACTGGGGTCTGACGATTCCACCCCTAGACTTGATATGCGACATATCAGATGAAGAGACCAGATTGTACGGTAAGTGTTGCTTATAGTCTTTGCGGGAGTTTGGACAAGCTTGCTTGTTGATCTTCTATTCGCTCAATACCTAGGTAGCCGTTATGTCCAGCTAGTACCGCTGACGGCTTGTGGTTGACTGATGTGATCTTTACCTACTGCTGGCGTATTGACAAGTCTTTAGAGTCCCAAACAGAGGTTTCCTAACCCAAGAGAAATGAAGTAGGGCAAATATGGTGATATGTGTGGGAGCTTGATTAAATACGAGTATGTGATACCGTATTCTAATCTCGCGATATGTGATATCGGTTAGATTATATGTGATATAACCGGATTGTTGAATCAAGTGTTGATTCAATGATATGTTATATATATATATATATATTTGATACTGGTCGGTTATATATGATATGACTGGATTATTGAATCAAGTGTTGATTTAATGTTGTATCGAATATTTGTCGGTTATATGTGATATGACCGAGTTATTAAATCACGTGTTTATTTGATAATTTGATATACATATAAGTGATATTAGTCGGTCATATATGATATGACTGGATTATTGAATCAAGTGTTGAATTAATAATTTGATATATATTTTTATATTTGATATATTAATATATATTAACTAATATTGTGCTCACTAAAGTTTTTCTTCCCTTTAAAATACATTTAATATATATGTGATATATATTAATAAATGTATTTAAATATTGTGTCATAGTAGATGATACATAGAACATGGGTGTATGTGACTCACACCAAGACTAAAGATTATTAGGTAATTATTTATTAAGAGTAAATACAAAAATGAGATGGAAATGTGCATGGCTTAAGATACTTGTAGAAATATGTAGAAGCTATGACTCATCCTACTAATTTTTGTTTTACTCTAGATATTTTATAACCCAACCATTATTTTTAGTCTATGGTTAACTCTCTACTTATCACTTGGAGATATTTTTTTCACCCAAGTTCATCTTCTTGCTCTCAAGCTTTTCATGAAATTAGGTTATTTGCTTCACTAGTTCTTTCATTAGTGAAGAAGTAGCTTGAGTTAGAGTAACTTCAAGGTGGATCATATTCAGCCTCGAAGATGACGAAGAAAGCTCGTTACTTTCACCAAGTGAAGTCTAAGAATAGTTCGAGGGACCACTACTTGGAGCTAAGGGACTACTGCTTGGAGCTTTAGAAGTGAAGGACCGGTCTACAAAGGTTATAATCTCTTTCACTTAGTGTAAAGCATTTTTACATGTTTACAAACCCTAATTCTTTAGTTCGATTCTAGGTTAGTGTAGTTTAGACCTCTAGATTTTTTAAAATTGCATACCTGATGCATGTGGAAGCCTAGTAGAGGTACTAAGACACACTTTCAAACTGGACTCGCCGAGAACTCCTAGATGGTGCCATACCTATCGTCAGATAGCAGTTCTCTGGTGACACTTGTACATGTTAGTCTGTAGACCCGAGATCGTCATAGAGTCTTGTATGGTTCCCACTATGCTTTGATTTCCTCCCTACCACAGCTCAAAAGAGTCGAGAAAACAGGTGGATTTTGGTTACAGTCCCGAGTCACATGGAGGCAATGAGCGAGAGGAGTGGTTTTGTCTCTCCCGGTATAGGGAGTTAATGTTGCGCTATGCTTGATTGGCTATAAAGCAAGTCCCTAGGCAGGGCTGATGAGATTTACTGATAAGTGTTATCAGTAGTTTCTTGAATGGTTATAGGCCACACATCGGCATGACTTATCAAGTTATTAGGGTCTGACGATTCCACCCCTAGACTTGATATACGAAGTATCAGACGAAGTGACCAGACTATACGGTATGTGTTGCTTATAGGCTTTGCGGTAGTTTGGACAAGCTTGCTTGTTGATCTTCTATTCGCTTAATACCTAGGTAGCCGTTACATCCAGCTAGTACTGCTGACGGATTGTGGGTGATTGATGTGATCATTACTTACTGCTGGCATATTAACGAGTCTTTAGAGCCCTATATAGAGCTTTCCTAGCTCAAGAGAAACAAAGTAGGGCACATATGGTGATATGTGCGAGAGCTTGGTTAAATACGAGTATATGATACCGTAATCTAATCTCGCGATATTTGATATCGGTTAGGTTATATATAATATAACCGGATTATTGAATCGAGTGTTGATTTGATATAGTATATTGAATGTTGTCGGTTATATGTGATATGACCGGGTTATTGAATCAAGTGTTGATTCGATAATGTGATATACATATAAATGATATTAGTCGGTTATATATGATATAACCGGATTATTGAATCAAGTGTTGATTTAATAATTTGATATATATTAATATATTTGATATATAAATATATATTAACTAATATTAGCTCACTAATGTTTTTCTTTTCTTTTTATATATAATGATATATGTATATATGATGAGAATAATGGAGGAAAGATGCCATATGAAGGAATTTCCTCCTATGGCGTCGAAAAAGTACGCCCTTCCTCATTTTATTCGACAATCGGAACCCATCATTTTCATCGTTATCATCTAAGATGTGGGTACACCAAATTTTATGTGATTCTAAAACTTTTTCACCGTTGGTTTAGTGGGTTCAAAATTAACGGTTTACCGACAACAGAACTTTTTACACTGCTAAATCAACGGTGAAAAGTTTTAGAATCACATGAAATTTGGTGTACCCATATCTTAGATGATAACAATGAAGATGATAGGTGCTGAACGTCTGAAAAAATAAGGGAGGGTGTACCTTTTCGACGCCATAGGAGGAAATTCCCTCCTATGGCCTCTTTCCTCCATTATTCTCATATATATATATATATATATTAGTTTATATATAAAATACTATTGTTTCATGGTGGATGATACATAGAACATGGGTGTATGAGACTCACACCAAGGCCAAGGATAATATTGGGCGATTTATTTTAAAGTGAAATAAAAATTAGTGGATATTGAGCATGGCTCAGATGTTTGTGGAAGCATGTAGAAGTTATGACTCATTCTACTAATTTTGTTTTACTCTAGATATTTTCTCATCCAACCATATATCCTTAGCCCATGGTTAACTCTCACTACTTATCACTTGAGATATTTCTTCACCCAAGTTCATCTTCATCCTCTCTATATTTTCTTGAGTTGAAAAAGAAAAGGAGAAAAGAATTTCTAAAGTGAGAAAAATTCCTACTTCATCAATCTACTCTCATCTAGCCCAAAAGATTAGGTTGTTTGCTTCATTAATTCCTTGATTAGTGAAGAGGTAGCTTGAGTCAGAGAAACATCAAGGTGGATCATCTTCGGCCTCGAAGACCACGAAGCAAGCTCGTTCCTTTCACCTAGTAGAGCCTAATAAGAGTTCTAGGGACTACCACATGGATCTTAGGGACTACTACTTGGAGCTTTAGAAGTGAAGGACCGGTCTACAAAGGTTGTATTCTCTATTCACTTAGTGTAAAACTTGTTTACTTGCTTACAAACCCTAATTCTCTAGTTCGATTCTACGTTAGTGTAGCTTAGACCTCTAGATTTTTTTAAATTGCGTACTTGATGCATGTGGAAACCTAGTAGAGGTGCTAAGACACACTTTCATGATATCAGAGCCAAACTAGAGGATTAGGTTTGGTCTAAATAACGTTAAATTGTTCGATCGAACTTCAAAACCCGATTTTTTCAATGTTTCTGTCCTATTTGTCAAAAGTTGAAATTTTGGAGATTAAAAATATGCAGAAAATTGTGCAGGGTATTTTATGGAGCCCCAAGAACTACGAGTCCCAAATTCTACCAAATCGCCATGCAACCTCGGCCTAAACCCCTTTTTGCCTGCAGTTCTACCGCAAGTTTGGGGTATTATGGGGTCGTTTTTCTTGTGCTGCTCCATTGTCATATTTGACACTCTCTGGGTGTTTTTAGTGATGCTCAAGTTGTTGAGACCTCTGTGATTTGTGGATGTTTGATATATCGATCGAAATGTTTAACCTCGTCTAGATTATTATGATAAGTGATACAATATTTGGAATCCATATTAATTAGTTCTGTGAAAACTAGTTTGATGTTTATAAATATACCATTTTATACTCTTTTGATCGATTTCCACAAAGTTTCGATTCGGAGAAGAACTCCATCGCAATCTCATATTGTACGTGAACACTCGCTGGGAAACACTACTAGATAGCCACTCTCCATTGCGCCGACCAAGTGACTATAGGAGAACACCGTAGATGAAAGCATCCACTCGGGTGCTCACGGCTGCGGTGTTCCACCCAAGTGCACTTCGTTGATGGCATCAGGGGTGCGGCAATCTACTAAAGATCCCGACGAGCATTCGATCATTATATCGGGAATCTTGTTGAGTTACTCGACCGATATTGAAAAGTGTTTTCAATTCGAGACATAAATGCAAGATTTAAAGGGTTAGGCATGAAATACGAGATATGGGATATTCCGGGTTTATGATGTCTAAGGAATATGTGGATTCTAATTATTGTAGTTTTCATTTCTTTTCTGCGACCGTAAGTGTAATATGTGGGGTATCCCAGATCTCGTTGCTATACGTCAACGCCATTCAGGATATGCATATTTACTTACGTTGATGACATGTGATGTTATGTGTTGCTGTGATATATTATATTGGATCGTTGTGATTAAATAGCCAGGGTTTTGTTTACAAGAGATGAGAGTTTTTCTATTTCAATTCATATAAAAAGTTGTATATAATATTCTTTTATTGGGACACTTCCGGTTTGAGGATGATGTTACCATTGATGTATATTATTTACTTTTCCGTATTAGGATTGACCCAAGGCGGGGAGCACAAGTAACCGGATTCTAGAGTCCAGTGGGAGACCATCTCGAGGAGTTGAGACCGGGTCTCCTAAGTCTAGAATTCGCAAGGTTACTTACCGCTCTCATAGGGGTTTAGGGATGTGGATTTGGCTATTCATCACGACCGTCGAATCCGTGTTTTTCATTACTAGCTTAATTTAAAACACGGACCTCCTAGTATATCCTATATTTCATAGGTTTGTTTCTGCTTCTTAAGTTCTGTGATGTGATCATATAAATGCGTGAGATGAATACTATATATATAAGATATATATAATAAATGTTGCTTATGTTTTGCACCAGCGCTAGTCCAGCTCCCGCTCTGCCGTTAGTTAAGTAACCTAACGGTGCATGACGGGGCCCCGTGGCGAATGCGGATGGTATAAATGTACGTTCTATTTTCGTTTCTTCTGTGATGTTTAAGAAAAATAAATGACGGGACGCCATTAATGAGATTAATGAAAAGAAGAAACCAAAAAGATGTTGTAGAATCAAATTTTTCAAAAAGGTTGCTCTACTTATTGCTTTGCATAGCGGTATTCCTTTATGAATATCCAGTATCTCATTCGATAAGGAAAGAGCATAGATCCCTTTACCGGGAATGACCTATTTAGCAAAACTAGCAAATGCTACAACCCACTCGGTTTGTTTTGAAAACTACTCGATTTTAAAAGCGTAGCTTAAACCACTCCTTTTCAAATCACTGGATTCTACAACGATATCATGTTCATTATGTTAAAGGTTTTATTCAAAACCAGTCGTATCCTTCCGTCATTTCAGATAAGTGCTATTTATTATTCGTGCTGCGCTTGTTGACTTTGTCATGGCGTAGTGTACGGTAGCTGATTGGTGCTTATCTTCCGCATATGATGCGATTGGATTAGGATAGTCGTATGACTTTGTTGACCTTGTTAAGGGTCGTATGGGTGTGTTTAATTCAATCATGAAATGACATGTTGAACTTGACTAGCGCTTATGATTTGTTGACCTTGTTAATGTCATAAGTTGCTAGGGGTAAAAACAGATATTGGGAATTTCAAGTGTTGAAATTTGCAATGAGATTTCAAACCTTCTATGAGATAGTTGGATCCCGATACCCACTGCGAGTAAAAGTTACTCCTGGGAGAGTTTTGCACTTTACAATTAGCTGATCCAATAGGTGTCTAAGAAAGGTGTTAACAGGGTTATGCCCATGTGGAAATGAGATTATTTAATTAGTTCTATGCAAAAGCATAGGGAGACTCCCTTGTAGTACCAAAACGTGCCTGGCTGACCGATTGGCGAACTTGTAGGATGTAATTAATCCTGGATAATCTTATCTTTTAGGGTTTGAAGGATAATTTGATAAAAACAGCGGGAGCTATCATGATTAGATAAGATAATAACCTATCTAATCTTACAAGAGCGCACGCTAAAGTGTTTTTCTTCTCTCTCTCCAGGTAGCGACCATGATACACTTTAATCAAGATAATAATATGGATGTATTGACCGAACCCGCTTATTATACTGAGCTGGGGAAGATTGGTTCCGCTCTATCTTATGATTGTCATAAGTCTGAACAAGGAATAGGGGAATATACGAATTCCCATGCAACCCAAACGAAGCAAGAACATGATGATGCATCTTCTTCGGGTGTGTTCGTTACCGAGAACTGTTTCTCAGTTTGCTCTACGACCTGGGTATTGGATACTGGATCAGGATCCTACGTTTGTAATATGTTACATGGGTTAAGAAGAAGAAGAAGAAAATGTAGGGTTCCTAGGCACGCCAATGAGGTTCCACAAAGCATCAACCATGCCAAATTCAAATTTTTCTTGTGCCGAGAAACCCTAATGCGATCGTTAACTAGAGTTTAGGCGAAACATGCAAGTAGTAAACAACTTTACTCTAAAGTGAAAGAGACTACAACCTTTGTAGATCCGGTCCTCCACTTCCTTAGCTCCGTGATGATGTCCCTCCGCTGCGATCATCGGATCCCGGACTCTAGCGATGGTTTCGTCGAAGAAATGATCGGGCTAGGTCGTCTACTTTGATGCCGAAGATGATCTACGTCGAGGAAACACAAGATCAAGCTCCAACTTCACCAAGCCATGAAACTTGTGAAGAAAACACCCTATACTACATGGCAAGTGGTAGAGGATGAAGAAATAGAAAGTGGGTTCACTTTGGATTTGGATTTCTCACTTGAAATCGTCACTTGACATTTTTGAAGCAAGCTTTTCTTTTCTTTTTCAAGAAGAAGAAGAAGAAGAAAAGAATATCAATTAAAATGAAAAATCAAGTGAAGAGTTATCATAATGCAACCATGGGTGAGGCTAACTCATGTAGAGAATAAACTAGGGTTTAGTTTGATGGTTAGGTTAAGGATAAAACAAAAATGGCAAAGACTTTCAAAGCTTCATGAATAAAACAAGAAAGCCACCATTTTATTTTAACCATAATGAATAAATAAATGAATAAATAAATTATATATAAACCTTAACCATTAACCTAAACCATGGTTTAAAGCATACACACCCAAGTTTGCATGTATCATCAAACATGATACAATCAAGTGCACAAAAATATATCACATATACAATGTGCACATTAAGTGAGAAAATCTATCTTAAGTGAACCAATACTAGTTAATGTAAAATAATATATCAAATATATAATTATACATTAAATCATTAAATCAACACTTGATTTAACGATCCGGTCATATCGTATATGACCGACTAATATCCAATGTATCGACTTATCGAATCAATCCTCGATTCGATAACTAGGTTATATCGCATACAACCATTCGATACATTCATCGCGAGAATAGAATACGATATCACATACACGCATTATTCTCGGTCCCGCACATATCTCTTATGCGCTCCTATTTCGTTTCGCTTGAGCCAGGAAACCTCTGTGTAGGACTCTAAAGACTCGTCAATACGCCGGCAGCAGGTGATGATCATATCAAACACCCACAAGCCGCAAGCGGTCTGCTAAACGTAATGGCCACCCGGGTATTGAACGATCAGAAGATCGACGAGCAAGCCCGCTCACACTCCTGTGAATCCAACCAGTAACACTTACCGTACAGTCCGGTCTGATCGTCTGATATGTCGCATATCTTACCTAGGGGTGGTAAACGTCAGACCCCAGTAGCTCGATAAGTCGTGTCGATATGAGGTCTATAACAGTTTAAGAAACTGCTGGTAACACTTACCAGTAAATCTCAGCAACCCTGGCCAGGGATTTCCGGTTATAGCCAATCGAACACAGCGCAACATCAACTCCCTATACCGGGAGAGACGAATCCCCTCCTATCGCTCATTGCCTCCATGTGATTCGGGACTGTACCCAAAAACCACCGTTTTGCACGCCCTCTTGGACGTGGTAAGGTGGAAATCAAAGCACAGTGGGAATCATACAAGACTCTATGACGATCTCGGGTCAACAGACTACTCTGTACCAGTGTCACCAGAGAACTGCCATCTGACGTAAGGTATAATACCATCTGGGAGTTCTCGGCGAGTCCGTCCAGTATACCCAGTCTCCACTGAGCACCCGTATATCATCTCTGATGTCAAAAACCAATGGATATGGGATCATCCATCGCCCATCTGTATGGGTCGAGAAGGTACACGCTAGTCTACTCTGGTATATCGATGCCCCGTCTCGATACACCCACGACTAGGGACTTTGAAGGATGTACTTATGGACTACCATGTCCCCACTAGTATGATCCTCATCATAGTCCAGGTAGTCAAGTACACATCCTAAGGGCTTTACCAACATGTAGCAGAGAGACAATCAGTGTACACGTTAAGGTAAAGAGCAACCAGATAGCATACTATCATGTCGAGCAAGAAAGTCCTCCCTATATATGTCCAAGCATCCACTACAATATACATCCTATGTATAGTAATGGCCTCTAGGGCATACATATAACTAACAGAAAACTGGGAAAGGTTGATAAGTCTCTTGTAGTAGGGAATGGTGCAATTGTTGCAGCGAAAGCAGTTGGCGAATATCACCTTGTACTACTAAATGGTAATACATTGATTCTGAACGACTGTTATTTCGTACCAAAAATGATGTGCAATATAATATCAATTTCTTTATTACATAAGGAAGGATATAACTTTGTACTGGAGAAAAATGTTACAAACATTCTCTTAAATCAAGTGTTGATTGGGTTTGGTACGTTGTATAATAGTATATACGTTTTAAATCAAACTACAGTTCTAAATATACAGAATACACACAGGAGGAAAAGTTCAGAAATGAACGAATCCTTCTTGTGGAATTGTAGACTTGGTCATATCAATGCGACCAGACTAGCTAAGTTGCATAAAAATATATATTTGAATCAGTTTGAATTTACATCTTATGAAACATGTCAGTGATGTCTCAAGGGTAAGATGACCAAAACTGTTAGGGTATATGCCCTAGAGGCCATTACTGTATCATACTAGTTTGTATATTACTTAATGGAAGCTTGGGATATTCACCATTGTATACACAATCTTGCCCAAAATAGTAGTATGCTACTTGGTTTGTCTCTACTTCAATGTGTGTACATGTGTTTCTTTTAACATATCGCCTATACACATTAGTGGAGCCCTTAGGATCTTTGCTTGATTACCAGCGTTGTGATGGCAGTCACACTCGTGGAGGCTGGGTAATCCACTAGCACATCCTTATACAGGTCCCTAGTTGTAGGACTATCGAGACAGGGCATCATTACTCCGGAGTAGACTAGCGTATGCGCTTCTCATCCCAGCAGGGGAGACGGTCTGTCCCACAGCCGTCAGTACGTCGTACTTGAGATAGTATGCGGGTGCTCGTTAGGTTACGAGTACACTGGACATGACTCGTCGGGAACTGATTGGTTGGTACTATACCTATCGTCAGTTATCAGTTCCTAGGTGACATGAGTACAGCTTAGTCCGCTGACTTGACACTGTCACTTCTCCTCGAGTGTGTTCCCACTGTACTTTCATTAGTACCCTACCACGGCTCAACGGAGGCGTGCAAACAGGTAGTAGTTGGGTGCAGTCCCGAAGCACTTGGAAGCAGTGACGGTTAGATAGGATTCGTCTCTCCCGGTATTGGGAGTTGATATCGCGCTGTGTCAAGAAGAGCCATTACACACAGTCGTCCCTGGCCAGGGCAAGCGAGATGCGGTGGTAGGTTTCCAGTGTTATCTTAGGGTGTTCTGGGCTACACTCCGACACGACTTGTACCGCTATTAGGGGACTGACGTTTACCGCCCCCTAGGCCCGCCATGCGATATTCTCAGACGAACAGACAGAACTGTACGGAGACTGTCACATTCAGGCTCAGTAGGAGTTCGGGTGAGTTCACCTCGTCAGTCTTCTTATCGGCATCTACCTGGGGGCCGTTACGCACAGCTAGTACCGCTTGCATTCTGTGGTTAAACCCACTGCCAGCGTAGTGTCGAGTCTTTAGCATCCTACACAGAGAGTTATTCGCCTTTAGGCAAAAGAGTAGAGGTCGCATGGTTTTGCGACAGGGTTCGGTCACATCCGCGCACTTGTGCACGTTTGGTGTCCGGGCAGTTATTACTAGCGGGCTTTGGTTTAAGCCAGATCCTAGCATACATTTTGGGATTGGTTTTATCTCGTTTGTATTCGTGTTCCTCGGAACGCGGATGCGGGTGTGTATGCACGGTTGACAGAGACAGAGGCAGAGGATTCTCATTAGGGTTGTTGACTGTTGACTTTTGCTAAACCCTAATGAGAATAAGAAATATGATTAATAATAATATTAATTAACTATTATTGTGCTATGGTTGGGTTTAAAGGTTGACTTTGTTGACTAGTTGACTTTGTTGACCGGTTGACTAGGTTGGACTTGTTGACCATCATCATGACAATGGCTATCATTTCATGGCTATGACTTTTGCTTGGTTGTCAGTTCACAAAATGCATTAAATGCAGGAAATGATAATGCCATTGACATGAACCATCACAAGATGCTTAATTATTTGTTATTATTATGATTATTTGATGTTATGAGAGGATGGTGGAAAAAGTCTTCTTCATTCTATCATATTGATTCTCTCTCATCCTCAAGCTCTCCCTCTTCCTCATTCTCTCTCTCTAGCTCATGGTTCTATTGTCTCATGGGTTAAGAAACAAGAACCATAGAGATAAAACCCAAAACATTTCTCTACTCATCCTAGTGTACAAGGTCTAGCAAGCCAAGTATTCTAGTTTCCTCTAGATTGAGGTTGGAGCCAAAGGTAGAAGCTTTCGGGTGGATCCATCTTCGGCACAAGGAGACGACGAGGTGAGGCCGATCCGACCACCACAAGGAGTTGAAGAGAAGGAGTTCAAGTTTAGGTATAGCCCCTAACCTAGTAGCTAAACTCTTAGTTAGGTTGTTAGATAGTTTGTTTAACAAAGATCCGTTTCTAGAGTCCATGTTACCCCCACCGTAAAAAATCGTTTTTCTCCATTTTCGCAACCCCAAAGAATCGGGGACGGGTAACGTGCACTTACAGTGGTATCAGATCCTAGTTAAACACTATCTAATATGTTAGCAAAGTAACTAGAAGTTCGATCGGAGAAAAAATCGCAAAACATGCCCGAACTTTAAACTTTCTGTCGATTTTTATTCTGCTCTAAAAATAATTTAACACATTTGAAAAATCGTCTCACGGTTTTTAGTGAACACAGCAGAAAAATGATCCACTGAGCCGACCAACTCACCGCGGAAACGCGGCAAGAAGAGCTTCTTGACGTGGATCCGCGGATGAGTTGACTCGGCCCTGGATCGGTTTTGCTGCAGTGTGTTTCTTGGGGTGTTTTGGGATTTTTGGAATATGATTTTTCTGCCCAGATTTTCCAGAAAGCAAAATTTATTTTTGGGGTGGTTAAAAATCCGTATTTTGATCGAACTTCTAAAGACTTTAGCTAACGGGTTATATCTGTGATGTGATATATGTATTGAACGTCTGCTAATCGCTATACGTCGATTAGTGGGGGTTATACATATCTGTGATCTGTAATATTGATGGTATGTGTATATGAATTCATTGGATTGTCGCGGATGAATAGCCGGGGGGTTGTGAGATGAGAGTTTTCTTTTTCTTTCAATTCATTTAATTTGTAATTGATGTAATATTATTTGTATGGCCGCACATCCGGGATGAGGTTGTAGCCGCTATTGTATAATTTCTTTTACTGTTTTTGCTCCTAGGATAGACCTAAGAAGGGGTGCATAAACTACCGGGTACCTCGAAGTGCCGAGTGGCCTACTCACATTGTTGAGGGAGGTTGCTTCACTTCGGGTATTTGGCGGGTAGTTTGTCGCACCCGTAGGGGTCTAGGGTAGGGTATTGGCTATTCACCGCGACCGTGTAATCCGCTTTTGATTACAGGCTCGTACGGAATGCAGATTCCTAGTATATCCAATGTGTTCATCTGTGATCTGGAATGGCTATCATTGCATCTGACGAATGTATATATCCATATATGATATCTATTTAGGCGTTGCTTATGTTTCGCATCCGCGCTAGTCCAGCCCCCGCTCTGTCGTTAGTTAAGTAACCTAGCGGGTAATGACGGGGCCCCGTGGCGAATGCGGATGGCATAAGCGTACGTCATATTTTTGTATTTTTCTGTAATGGTAGGATTAAATGATGGGACGCATTAAAATTAATGCAAGAAAATAAACCAAAGTTAAGTCGTTACAACACTTTCAAACTCACTCGGTTCTTTTCAAAAACTAACTTTTAAACGCGGAGCTTGAACCACTCCCTTTAAAAGCTATCTCGTTCCATCGATTATATCAAGTTCACTACGTTCACGGTTTTGCCAAAACCATTCGTAGCCCTCCGTCATTTCATATGGATGGTCAATAGTATTCAAGCTGTGTTTGTTGGCCAAAGTCAAGGCACAGTGTTTGGTAGCTATTGGGTATTCATATGCAGCATAGATAGATGCGTTGGTTTGGGACAGTCGTACTGCCTTATTGGCCAAAGTCAAGGATAGGTACGGGTGGGTTCAAATTAACCTGGAGAATGACGGGTAGAACTTGACATGTGACTTATGATTTGTTGGCCAAAGTCAAGGTCATAAGCGCATGGGGCAAAAATCCACATCGGGAGTTTCTAAAGAACCAGAAACTTGCTAGCGCTACATACCATTTGGAGTGTGATGATTCTGGAAGGATTCCTTCAGTTTTGTCACACGATGATATTTGGATCCCAATCCTACTGTGAGTATATGCTACTCCTCGGGAAATTTCTCACTTAACGATCAATGCTATAAACCAAGTAGGTGTCTAGAAAGGTGTTAGCGGGGCTACGCCCCCAGGGAAAAGAGGTTCTTAAATTAAGGAACTTCGCGAAAGCGTTGGAAAACCTCTCTCGAAGTACCGACACTGGCCTGGCTGAACGGTTAAGTAAGTATTGTACGGAGAGATTGATCCCGACTAATTCCTCCTTTTTGGTTTGTAGAGAGATTCGAGAAATAGTGGGAGCCATCCTGTTTAGACAAACTAAAAACCACTCTAAATTTGCAAGAGCATCATGCTGAGTGTTTCTTCTCTCTCTCCTAATTGCGGCGACCAATCGTCATGACCGGACTTAAGTTACTTCTAGATAAAAATATACTGACAGGGCCAAACTACAAAGATTGGCTCAGGAATGTCAAAATGGCAATCACTTACGACAAGCTGGGGTATCTCCTAACCACCAAAGCTCCTCCTGTCTCAGGTCCCACCTCCAGCGTCGCGGATAAGGAAATCCGTAAGACCTGGGAGATCGATTGCGCGAAGGCCAAGTGCCTCGTGCTTGCCTCTATGGACAATGAACATCAGAGGAGGCACGAGAATATGGACCTAGAATCCATATTTCTCCATACTAAGGAACTATATGGAGAGCAATCCCGTATCGCCAGATACGAAGTCTCGAAAAAGTTGTTTTCGACGAGATTGGCCGTCGGATCATCGGTAGCGGAACACGTGCTTAAGATGATTGGCTTCATTGAAGAGCTCGCGGACCTTAGGACCACGTTAGAGAATGAGCTCTATACGGACTTGATTCTCCAGTCCCTTCCTTCCACTTACGCCCAGTTTATCATAAACTTCAACTTGCAAGGAAATGAAGTTGAACTTCCGGAGCTCCTCAACATGTTGAGGAGTGCAGTAGGCACCCTACAGAAAGGTAGGGAAACATCCACTTTGTTTGTAGGAGGATCTTCCTCTTCTAAGTCCAAGGGGAAAGCCAAGGGAAAGAAGAAGAAAGCCCCCGCTAAACTAAGGGGCGGTGTTAGTAAAGTGGAAACGAAGGGAAAAGAAAAGGCAACAAAGATAGCGGGGCAGCTTGTGGGAAAGGAAGAGTGCTTCTATTGTCATAAGAAAGGACACTGGAAAAAGGATTGCAGGGCTTGGAAGGCCAAGAATCAGGACCCGAAGCAAGTTGCGGCTTCGGCTTCAGGTGTGTATGTTATTGAAAACTGTCTATCAATAAACTCTACTTCCTGGGTATTGGATATCGGATCAGGATCTCATATCTATAATTCCATGCAGGCACTGAGAAAGCGTAGGGTTTTGAAGGAAGGTGATAGGACCCTCAGAGTTGCAAACGGAGCTGGCATGGATGCTGAGTCCGTGGGGGACCATCACTTTGGAATGTCAGATGGACATGTTTTGGTTTTGCGTGATTGTTATTTTGTACCCAATGCAACTTGTAATATCATATCTGTATCTTTATTATCTAAAGAAGGTTTTGAATTTGCATTTGTAAGCAATGTTGTAAACATTCACCTTAATCAAGTTTTGATTGGGTCAGGTACATTAAGCAATGGTATATACGTATTAAACCAACCACAGATTTTCAATGTCCAGAATACACACAAAAGAATGTCTCCGGAAACAAATCAGGCTTTCTTATTGCATTGTAGACTGGGTCACATCAATGAGAGAAGGTTGACGAAGTTACATACAAAAGGATATTTGGATCCGTTCCAATATCAATCATATGCAACTTGTCAATCCTGTCTCAAAGGAAAGATGACAAAGACCCCGTTCACTGGACACAGAGTAAGAGCGAGCGAGCTCTTGGGACTCGTACACAGCGACGTGTGCGGTCCTATGTCTAGACATGCGCGAAGCAGTTATTCTTACTTCATTACTTTTACGGATGACTTTTCAAGGTACGGATATGTCTTCTTAATGAAATATAAATCCGAAGCCTTTGGAAAATTCCAGGAATATAAGACTGAAGTAGAAAAAAAAACCGGCAAAAGTATCAAGACACTGAGATCTGATCGAGGTGGTGAATACTTGAGTGCCGAGTTCCCGGATTACCCAAAAGAGAATGGAATTCTCTCTCAGCTTACTCCTCCATACACTCCGCAACATAACGGTGTATCAGAGAGACGGAATCGGACCCTATTGGATATGGTACGTTCCATGATAAGTAACACCGAGTTACCACGATCATTCTGGAGATATGCACTAGAATCAGCTGCATATCTTTTGAACCGAGTTCCAACTAAGACTGTGCCTACCACACCATATCAGATGTGGTGTGGGAAGAAACCGTATCTTAAGCACGTTAAGACATGGGGATGTCCAGCTTTTGTTAAAAAGCAGCATGCAGACAAACTCGAGGCACGCACAGTACAGTGCAAGTTTGTGGGATATCCAAAGAACTCCAAGGGATATTTCTTCTATTGCCAAGAGGAACAAAAGGTTTTTATTTCTCGTCATGCCTGCTTCTTGGAAACTGAGTTTTTGGAAAATCAGATATGTGGGAGCGCAATAGAATTGGAAGAAATTCCAAAACCACGAGATATTACTGAAATCTTAGAAGAACCAGAGGGTTCGAAAGAACATGGCATTCCTACGCCGCTCCGCAGGAGTAGTAGGCAGTCTCATCCGCCCGAGAGATACTACGGTTTTCTCATAGACGGAGATTGAGAGGATTGCATCATTGATAGTGATGAGCCTACTAGCTTCCAGCAGGCCATTCAGAGCGTTGACTCAGTAAAATGGCTAGATGCAATGCGGAACGAAATGGAGTCTATGTACACCAACAAAGTATGGACTTTGGACATTTCTCCAGATAGGGTAAAACCCGTAGGATGCAAGTGGATCTTCAAGAAGAAGATTGGTGTTGATGGACAGGTTGAGACCTATAAGGCTAGACTTGTTGCAAAGGGTTTTCGTCAAAGACCTGGTTTGGACTATGACGAAACCTTTTCTCCAGTGGCTATGCTGAAATCCATTCAGATCCTTCTTTCCATTGCTGCCTTCCACGATTATGAGATTTGGCAGATGGACGTAAAGACCGCTTTTCTAAATGAAAATTTAGAGGAGTGTGTCTATATGGACCAGCCAAAGGGTTTCATTCAGAGTGGGAGCAGCGGAAAGGTATGCAAGTTTCTTAAATCCATCTATGGACTAAAGCAGGCATCGCGGAGTTGGAACATCTGTTTTGATGAGACAGTCAAAAATTTTGGCTTTATCAAAAATCCAGATGAACCATGCATCTATAGTAGATTTGTAGCAAGAACTGTCGTAGTCCTCGTTTTAGACATGGATGACATTCTTTTGATAGGAAATGACATTCCTATGCTACAATCTGTCAAAGGGTTCTTTTCACACAGGTTCTCTATGAAAGACATGGGTGATGCCACTTACATTCTGGGGATCCGGATCCATCGTGATAGATCCAAGAGGATATTAGGACTTTCGCAGTCCAGGTACATCGACACCATACTGAAAAGATTCAGTATGGAAGATTCCAAGCGCGGTAATCTACCGGCTTGTCACGGGATCACCCTCTCCAAAGAGATGTCTCCCAAGACTGATTTGGAAAGGGATCGCATGTCTATTATACCCTACGCTTCTGCAGTAGGCTCTATAATGTATGCGATGTTGTGTACCAGACCGGATGTAGCTTATGCATTGAGTGTGGTAAGCCGGTATCAGTCAAACCCTGGGGAGAAGCACTGGATAGCGGTAAAGAACATTCTCAAGTACCTGAGAAGGACTAAGGAGATGTTCTTGGTTTATGGCGGAAAAGACCTCCAGATCGAGGCCTTTGCTGACTCCAGCTTCCAGAGTGACAAGGATGATTCCAAGTCCATGTCGGGTTTTGTCTTTACCCTCAATGGAGGGGCGGTGTGTTGGAAGAGTTCCAAACAAGAAACCATTGCTGACTCGACGATGGAAGTGGAATATATCGCTGCTGCTGATGCCGCAAAAGAAGCCGTCTGAATGAGGAAGTTCTTGACAGAACTTCAGGTGGTTCCATCCATTGTTGATCCAATACCTCTGTATTGCGACAACAACGGAGCTGTAGCTTTAGCGAAGGAACGCAGGTACCATCAGAAGTCCAGACACATTTTGAGGCGTTATCACCTGATCAGGGAGATCATGGATCGCCAGGAGATCGAGGTTCGGAGGGTTGCTATGGAAGATAACACTGCTGATCCATTCACGAAGGCCTTACCCCAGACCCAGTTCGAGCGGCTGATCGAGATGATTGGTCTTCGATACGCCAGTACATGGCCTTAGTGCAAGTGGGAGATTGTTAGCGTATATGCCCTAGAGGCCATTACTGTATCATACTAGTTTGTATATTGCTTAATGGAAGCTTGGGATATTCACCATTGTATAGACAATCTTTCTCAAAATAGTAGTATGCTACTTGGTTTGTCTCTACTTCAATGTGTGTACATGTGTTTCTTTTAACATATCGCCTATACACATTAGTGGAGCCATTAGGATCTTTGCTTGATTACCAGCGTTGTGATGGAAGTCACACTCGTGGGGACTGGGTAATCCACAAGCACATCCTTATACAGGTCCCTAGTCGTAGGACTATCGAGACAGGGTATCGATACTGCGGAGTAGACTAGCGTATGCGCTTCTCATCCCAGCAGGGGAGACGGTCTATCCCATAGCCGTCAGTACGTCGTACTTGAGAAAGTATTCGGGTGCTCGTTAGGTTACGAGTACACTGGACAGGACTCGTCGGGAACTGATTGGTTGGTACTATACCTATCGTCAGTTATCAGTTCCCAGGTGACATGAGTACAGCTTAGTCCGCTGACTTGACACTGTCACTTCGCCTCGAGTGTGTTCCCACTGTACTTTGATTACTACCCTACCACGGCTCAAAGGAGTCGTGCAAACAGGTAGTAGTTGGGTACAGTCCCAAAGCACTTGGAGGCAGTGACGGTTAGATAGGATTCGTCTCTCCCGGTATTGGAAGTTGATATCGTGCTGTGTCAAGAAGAGCCATTACACACAGTCGTCCCTGGCCAGGGCAAGCGAGATGCACTGGTAGGTTTCCAGTGTTATCTCAGGGTGTTCTGGGCTACACTCCGACACGACTTGTACCGCTATTAGGGGACTGACGTTTACTGCCCCCTAGGCCCGCCATGCGATATTCTCAGACGAACAGACCGGATTGCACGGAGACTGTCACATTCAAGCTCAGTAGGAGTTCAGGTGAGTTCACCTCGTCAGTCTTCTTATCGGCATCTACCTGGGGGCGTTACGCACAGCTAGTGCCGCTTGCGGTTTGTGGTTAAACCCACTGCCAGCGTAGTGTCGAGTCTTTAGAGTCCTACACAGAGAGCTATTCGCCTTTAGGCAAAAGAGTAGATGTCGCATGGTTTTGCGACAGGGTTCGGTCACATACGCGTACTTGTGCACGTTTGGTGTCCGGGCAGTTATTACTAGCGGGCTTTGGTTTAAGCCAGATCCTAGTATACGTTTTGGGATTGGTTTTATCTCGTTTGTATTCGTGTTCCTCGGAACGCGGATGCGGGTGTGTATGCACGGTTGACAGAGACAGAGGCAGAGGATTCTCACTAGGGTTGTTGACTGTTGACTTTTGCTAAACCCTAATGAGAATAAGAAATATGATTAATAATAATATTAATTAAGTATTATTGTGCCATGGTTGGGTTTAAAGGTTGACCTTGTTGACCGGTTGACTAGGTTGGACTTGTTGACCATCATCATGACAATGGCTATCATTTCATGGCTATAACTTTTGCTTGCTTGTTTGCTCACAAAATGCATTAAATGCATGAAATGATAATGCCATTGACATGAACCATCACAAGATGCTTAATTATTTGTTATTATTATGATTATTTGGTGTTATGAGAGGATGGTGGAAAAAGTCTTCTTCATTCTATCATATTGATTCTCTCTCATCCTCAAGCTCTCCCTCTTCCTCTTGCTCTCTCTCTAGCTCATGGTTCTATTGTCTCATGAGTTGAGAAACATGAACCATAGAGATAAAACCCAAAACACTTCTCTACTCATCCTAGTGTACAAGGTCTAGCAAGCCAAGTATTCTAGTTTCCTCTAGATTGAGGTTGGAGCCAAAGGTAGAAGTTTTCGGGTGGATCCATTTTCGGCACAAAGAGACGACGAGGTGAGGCCGATCCGACCACCACAAGGAGTTGAAGAGAAGGAGTTCAAGTTTAGGTATAACCCCTAACCTAGTAGCTAAACTCTTAGTTAGGTTGTTAGATAGTTTGTTTAACAAAAATCCGTTTCTAGAGTCCATGTTACCCCCACTGTAAAAAACCGTTTTTCACCATTTCCGCAACCCCAAAGAACCGGGGACGGGTAACGTGGACTTGCAAAAACTCCGTTTACTGGATACGAAGAAAGAGCTAGTAAACTCTTGGGACTGATACATAGTGATGTATGCGGTCCTATGTCTACGCATGCCAGAAATGGTTCCTCGTATTTTATTACATTCACCGATGATCTCTCATAATTCGGACATGTGTTCTTGTTGAAACACAAATATGAAGCTTCTGAGAAATTCAAGGAATACAAGTACGAAGTTGAGAACCGGACGGGTAAAAGTATTAAAATCCTTCGATCTGATCCGGGAGGAGAATGCTTGAGCACGGAATTCCGTGACTATTTAAAAGAGAATGAGATTCTCTCTCAACTTCCTCCTCCGTATACACCACAGCATAATGGAGTTTCAGAGTGGAGGAATCTCACCCTATTAGATATGGTGCGCTCTATGATGAGTGTTGCTGAGTTACCTATTTCCTTTTGGGGTTATGCACTTGAAACAGCTGCATACCTATTGAATAGGGTTCTGACCAAATCCGTGCCTACCACTCCATATGAGATATGGAATGGGAAGAGACTATATCTTAAACGAGTTAAGATATGGGGTTGTCCGGCCTATGTTAAAAGGCAGAATTCGGACAAATTCGAGGCACGATCAGTTCTTTGCATGTTTGTGGGATATCCTAAAAATTCACTTGGATATATCTTTTACAACACCGAGGAACAAAAAGTTTTTGTTTCTCAATATGCCACTATTTTAGAAAAGGAATTTCTTGTGAAAGAAATTAGTGGTAATTGTTGGGGTCAAAATTACACCCCAGTTGACCAAGTCAAAACCAAGGTCAACCCCATGTTAAATGGGCCCGAGCCCAAGCCCAAGTCAAGACTAAGCATGGAAGAGGTGTTAGTGATATATGCCCTAGAGGCCATTATTATATTATACTGGATTGTATATTACTTAATGGGAGCTTGGGATATACACAGATATATATTAACAGTCTTGCTCGAAATGGTAGTATGATACCTGGTTTGTTTCTACCTCAATATGTGCATGTGTTTCTTTTAGCATATCGCTTATACATAATGGTAGAGCCCTTAGGATCTTTGCTTGATTACCAGTGTTGTGATGGCAGCCACACTAGTGGGGGGTGGGTGGTCTATAAGCACATCCTATACAGGTCCTTAGTCATAGGATTATCGAGACAGGGCATCAATACTTCATAGTAGACTAGTGTATACGCTTCTCATCCCAGCAGAGGAGATGGTCTGTCCCACAGCTATCAGTACGTCGTACTAGAGATAGTATGCAGGTGCTCATTAGGTTATGAGTACACCGGACAGGACTCGTCGGGAACTGTTGGCGGGTATTATACCTATCGTCGAGTACCAGTTCCAAGGTGACATGAGTATAGCTTAGTCCGTCGACTTGACACTGCCGCTTCGCCTCGAGTGTGTTCCCACTGTACTTTGATTACTACCCCACCACGGCTCAAAGGAGTCGTGCAAACAGGTAGTAGTTGGGTGCAGTACCGAAGCACTTGGAGGCGGTAGCGGTTAGATAGGATTCGTCTCTCCCGGTATTAGGGGTTGATATCGTGCTGTGTTCGAAAGGCCATTACACAAAGTCCTTGGCCAAGGCAAGCGAGATTTACTGGCAGGTATTCCAGTAGTTTCTCAGGGTGTATTGGGCTACTCTCAGAAACGACTTATACCGCTATTAGGGGTCTGACGTTTAACCGCCCTAGGCCCGATATGCGATACTCTTAGACGAACAGACCGAAATGTACAGAGATTGTCATATTCAGGCTCAGTAGGAGTTCGGATGGGTTTTCCTCATCGGCCTTCTTATTGACATCTACCTGGGGACCGTTACGTACAGCTAGTACCGCTTACGGCCTGTGGTTAAACCCACTGCCAGCGTAGTGTCAAGTCCTTAGAGCCCCACACAGAGAGTTTCCCTGCACTGGGCAAAAGGTGTAGAGGCCGTATGGTTTTACGGCAGGGCTTCGTTCACTTTCGTACACTTGTGCACGTATGATGTTCGGGCGGGTAATACTAGTGGGCTTTGGTTTAAGCCAAATCCTAGTATTATATTGATGGATAAGTTTCGTATCTTTGTATTCGTGTTTCTTGGAACACGAATGCAGGTATGTATATACGGATGAGATGAGCATAGAAGGAGAAACCTCATTAGGGTTTTGACCATTTACTTGATTAAAACAATTATGAGGTGGAGGAAAGAATTAGTTATTTTTGTAAATGATAATTGTGGCATGGGTACTTGTTTTGACTACTTTACTTGGTTTGACCATTTGACTTGGTTTGACCCTTTGACTAGATATTTCTTGTAAGATATTTTGTGGCACTAGATATTTTTGGTGAGATATTTTTCTTGCCATGAGAGTTGTCAAGTCAAGGGAGCCATCACATTTCCTATGAGATTATCATTTATCAAAATACTTTCTCTTTCCTCGAGTGAGCTCTCATGCTAGCTCTCTTCTTCTTCCTCACTATGAACCCTAAAAGTTCTCATGTGTTGAGAATCCTAGGGTTTCAAGAGACAAATAAATCCATCTTCATACTCTACATCATCAAGTTTAGCAAGCTTGTTACCCTAGTTACCTCGGTTTTGAGGTGGAGCTCGGACTATAGACTCTCGGGTGGATCGTCTTCGACTCGAGGAGGCCGTGGAGGTTGCTACGATCCGGATCAATCCTTGGAGCCTATATAGACGAGGATGACAGCGATGAAGATCCGAAGGACATGTATTGCCATGACCCGAAATGGCACGTGACTAGCACTTGAATCATATGAAGTCTATAGGACGCCATCTAATTCAAGTAAGCCAAAAATCCCAGAAATCTAAACCGTTTTAAGAAAGAAGTGAAGAAAACATGTTTGAAAGAAAGTGGTTTTAAATAACATAAGCCGAATATGCATTTTTAAAATCTCAAGTCTTTTCTGAAAATTTCGGCAGAGTTTCCTTTGTAAATACTCACCCCAAACGGGGTACAAACATGAATAATATATGCATAATGATAGAAGGCATCCCCAAGCGGGAGCTAGCTCTTCGACAATCAACGGTCACAACCACACAAGCAATATAATATACAATGCCGAAGGGCGAGGATCAAAACTTGAAGGAACTCAAAATATCAAGAAAACCATAATAACATAACGCGCGGCTCTAAGGTCGAAAGAATAAGCAACTGTTTTTCTAAGTCTGAAACAATATACAAGCCTAGTTGATGGAATTTTTCTTGATACAACTTAAATAAATAAATACAATGGTGGTCACGATGCGAGTGAACCCACCTACCAAAGCAATCACCCGGAATGGGAGCAGTGTGCCAGAAAGCCATAATGAAATCTGTACGACAAAACCTGCAAGAAACTGTGGCACAACGGGGGTGAGTTGCCAACTCGTGAGTAGAAAACATCACAGAGCAGAAATCGTATGTATGACTAAATCCTAGGTCAAACGATCAGTAATATATATATCCTCAATATGATAAAGTATGAAGTATAATAAAAAGGAAAGGATAAACATCTAAACATAAGTGTAATCCCATGTGCTCGTGTCAGTGCCTCAGGTAGCAAAATATCGTAAATTTGAGGTATGAATGCGGTAAAATGAAAATAGAAGACATCATGAATGAGAAAACTGTTTTCTTAATATAGTGAGATTTTTTGTATAAACATTCAAGTATCATCAATGAAATCATCAGAAAATCAGTGTCAAGCATCGACACAAAATACATATCTCAATATCCCAATATCAAATAAATCTCATATATCCACACAATATGTATGCAACATTCATGAAGGTACTCTATCAGGTACTACTAATACATGAAACAATAAATGGCAATATGAATATGCAATAGTCATGAAAGGTACTCTATCAGGTACTATTAATACATGAAGCAATGCATATAAAATAAATGCGGAGTATGGGATAAAACATGACATCCACACATTGGGCACATAGGCCCCTCACATCGACCATATAGGCCCCTCACATCGACTATATAGGCCACACTCGTATCGAGCACATAGGCCCCACACATCGACCATATAGGCCCCTCACATCGACCATATAGGCCCCACTCGTATCAAGCACATAGGCCCCTCACATCGACCATATAGGCCCCACTCGTATCAAGCATATAGGCCCCTCACATCGACCATATAGGCCCCTCTCGTATCGAGCACATAGGCCCCTCACATCGACCATATAGGTCCTACTCGTATACAATGAATAAGTATATGTGCATAGATCATTATGATGATATATTATGTAGGTGTATATATATATATCAGCGTCCCATACCACTAATATATATACGATGGGTATACATATATATATCAGCATCCCATACCACTGATATATATATATATACGCAGGAGTAAAACAATCCAAAAACATCATATGAGAACCATATCACAATGCGAAATCCATGAATTATAATATATGCAACGTGAAACAGTAACATGCATATAAAGGAAAAATCTCTATTTAACTGCAACAAGTTATAAAATATATCATGGGGTTCCTAATTTCTCCAAATTCATACAACATCATATAATGGTGAGTATGTAAATATGTAAAGGCATATATGTAAGCATATAGGTATACAGGTCTGCTATATATCATATGCACAATGGAATATGAGTCAATAACATATAAGCATGCAATGTAATGCGAGTAGTAGAATAAATGGTAAATGAATAATAATGCAGCAATAAAGAAATATACATTCCTATATACGAGTCATACAGTTTTTGGTATTTGAAAGTTGCACGAATCGTGGTGTTTAGAAAATAGGGCTATGGTGTTTTTGTGAAAAAGTACATTCTTTGAAAATATCCGTAGTATCCCTTAGCCTGTCTTTAAAATACTCACGATTCGTTAGTTTTTGAAATAGGTATGACTCGAGTCTAGTCTAACATCTACAAGTAAACTACAGGACTAAACGACAGGTAAGGAAACCACCTAAATCTGAATCGATTCATATAAATATAATAGTCGGTGATCCTGCCTCAATAGTATCACATACGATACAATATATTTTATGACATCCTTGAGTCAAGAGTGCGGATCTCTCATCAATATATAGGTCGTACGTAAATTCGTCGTACGGCATCCCAAATCTGGGTACGGGTCAAATATTACATTCATCTCATTATTCACCTGGTATCCATCATCATCATATCCTGTATTAGGGGTACTGATCTAAGTCTAGTACATACTGATACCATCTATATATATCTACGTGTATGAAAACACACGCCTAAAGGCCCGCTATAATCTCATGCCGTATCACCTAATACGAACCAAAACATATCACCGATCTCACGGCATCAAGCCTAATCTCATCGACTCATCTCCAAATATCATCCAATATCCTCATTATCCAAGTATAGGTATGCGTATATATATACATAGTCCCATACCACTAATATATTTATATATATATATACGTATCCCCATAAACGCACAAGTAATAATAATAATGCTTGTAAGGGTGTGTGTGCGTGTGTGCAAACCTATTCTATGGTTCGCAACTAAGAAATCAACCACGACACTATCATCTAAATTCACAACACATATGTAAATATATAACATATCATCAACTACACTACGAACTGCGGGGGTTCTATACGCCATCCACCCGACTTCGTCCGTAGATGTGTATCTACTCACCTTGCTCTTCGCTTCCCGTTGCCGCCGTTGCCACGCGCTTGCTTGTCGTCCCGAAGTCCACATAGGGGTACCTACTTGTCACAACATATCGTATCGCATTAAAATCTAAATCAAAACCAAAATGACACGCTAAAAGCCTATAGGTTAGAACCTACGGACTACGCCTTTCAAACCACCAAACAACCCTCGATATCGTCGTACAAACGTCAAGTGATCGAGGTAAAACATAAATACTAAAATCCAAAATCCAAAATACGAAAAATATAACCCCGAATCAAAACATCAACTCATGAAAATGGTCCCAGATTTTACCCTAGGTGAAATTAGCCAATTTTGCATATATGAAGGGTCTATTTTACTGATAAAGGAGCCACAGAACAAACACGGACCAAAATGATCCTACTCTGGCCGCAAATTGCGTCCAGGAACAATAAATCTATGGCCTGGCAGTGGGGTTAGGGTCCAGGGTATGGGGTATAGGTTCTAGGTTGATTTCTTGTGTCTCTATATTTGCTAAATATTTTTCAGGTGTCCCGGGTGATAGCAGATACATAAATACATCACAATTTCCATAAAATCTGCAGATGTCGGGGTTTCTAAGTTCGTAATCCAGGGTTTAAGTCTTAGGTTCAGTCCACTAAATCATCACAACATGGGTTGTATAGCCTCTACTAACCTCAATTACCCTTCACTACTCAAGAATTCCTCGAACCCTAACTAGAAATTTCCAAACCTCACTAAACGAAACTAAATCGGTTCTAATCAAACATGGATGTAAAGCAATGGGAATACTATGCTAATGGTGCAGAAATTACCTCATTTGGCAACTCAAGAATTTTCTTGAGTTGCCCCAAGTATCCAAAATCCTCGTTTTCTTGGTCCAAAGTGTAGCTTGTGAGCTTGTGCACGTTTTTAGTGAAGTGGAGATGGACTTTTGGGTTTGTTTTGGGGATGTTTTGAGGCTTGAAGCGGAGGAGGGAGAGAGGGCAGCAGCTGAGCTTTTGGGAGGAAAAAAATGAAGAGGAAAATAATGGAGGGAACATGAGCCATGACTTGGTTTGACCCCTCACCTCTCTTTCTCATGCCCATGCTTCATATTATAATGTTTACCTTTTTCTTTTCTTTTCTTTTCTATTCTTTTCATTTTAAAGCTAAACTGAAATGATCATGAAGGAAAACCATGATAAAAATGTAACAAGTGTTAAAAATGACATGTGCATGTCATGTGCACAAAACAAGCTTAATACGCGATTAGCGATATTTAATCGCGATTAGCATTAAAACAAATATAATTAATCATAAAAATTTATAATTTGCTTAAATCTTATAAAACACCTTCATTTTAGTTATTTCTATAATTTTCCTAATTTCTCGTAATTTATCGGTATTTAATTATACCGCAATATTAAAATATTCAATATATTTATTATTTAATTATAAAAATTCCCCAAAAAAATATTTTATTTTTCTGAAATGATACATGTATCGTGAGGTATAACTTCATATACGAGTAGTTAAAGCTCAAGTAGTTTTCTAGCTAAGGTTTATGGACGATCCTTGGTTCTAGTCGATATTGCGAAACTCGTAAAAATCATTTTTTGCAAATTCCGCCTCCCCGCAAACACGTGGGGTGCACGACATTGACCTACAAGGGGCTGGCTCCATGCTAAAAAGGAGGCAATAAATTAGTCTAAAGGTAATTTTTAGAAATAAATATATATAAAGTGGGCGAAAGCTAAAAGTTTGTAAACCTCATGGCTTATTTGCAAAAAATAAATAAGCACATGAGGTCTGGGGTAGCACAAGTACCATTTGGAAAAGCTCGAGGGGCTATATGTAAAGTGTGTAGCCTATAAAGGCAAACATGATGAAAATATCTAGAACAACTTTTCCATTCTAAAATTCTAGGGTTTGTACCTCATCCTCCTTCCTCAAGATTCTAAACCTTCTTCTTTTATTTTAAATTAAATCAAGAGTTTAACTATTCCTTTTCCAAAAATAAATAACTTTTCACCATAAAACTCTTGAAGGAGAGCTCGGATCTACCATCAAATCCCTAAAAGAGGATATTTTAAGTCTCACCTCCCCCTTTTCCCCCAAGATCCAGCTAACAGAGATGAAGAAGAAGGATACCCATCTATAAAAATCCCATTCCGGGAGGATCCGAGGCTCAAAAGAAGATCTAAAGATTTCTAGGACTTTAACTCCATTGAAGATCTATTAGAGTTTAACTCTAAATCTATACATAATCCATGTTAGGAGTTCAACTCTAAAGCCCCTTGGGAGCTCAACTCTTAACCCAGGAGCTAAGCCTCTTTTCCGCTGGTGTTTCCAGCGGCCGCGTGCCGTGCACGTGACCCACGGGCGCATAGCGGTCGCGTGCTGCACACGTGACCCGCGGGCGCATAGCGGTCGCGTGCAGGGCACGTGACCTGCGGGCGCTAAGCGCCCACGTGTGCCTTACGTGACCCGCGGAAGCTCAACGCCCAGCAGTCGCGTGCAGCTCACGTGACTCGCTGGCGCCCGCGCGCCAGGCACGTGACCCATAGGCGCCCATCACCCACGTGCCATGCACGCTTCTTTAAGACTCTCATCACCCCTCATTTTCCATGCACTCCACACCAGAAATACGACCCTCGTTAGGAAAATTTTTCTAACGGGGTGCTGCCCCGCACCCCGCAAGGGGACTGCTAGCCCTCTTAACCCCTAGCCCGCAATCCAAGTAGCAGGACCCCCGTAAACTCTTCGAGGCCCTCGATATATCCAAAACCCTTTCAAAACACAACACACGCACACTTCACATTGAGTTCGCATGAATAGTTGACCCGACAATCGGAGGTTCCTTTGCTTCAAAGACGAGGGGTAATTAACGGCAGTTTAGTCCGCGGCTGCCGGAGATTCGAATCCCCACAATCAATAAACCCCCGCCTACCCTAGGCAGGAGGAATCTGTAGTACGCTTGACAAGCGTGTACGTATTCCCATCTCAATGGGGTGACGAAAAAGGCCCTGCAGATTGTGGCACGCCCGATGGGACCTTTCTCTCCTCCCACATCTCGGGTCAAGCATTCATACGAACTCATTTAACATATATATACCGATGTTTGTACTAAAGTAATGTTCCTTTTATGCAGCAATCAACTTTCAACGATGATGTCTCCTAAGATGAATTCAGCTGCCGACGCCGCCCTAATCTCGTACGTGGTCAAGATCAATGCTCGTATGGTTCTCCCTGTCAGTCTCAGCCGGCAATGGGAGGAGCTACCCCATCAATTTGGTTCCGTCATCATCTACCCTGCCGGAAGTGCTTATCTGGCGGAGGCCCCGATAAACCAATCGGCTGAACCGACCTTAAGGGGCAGGAGGACGAATGTTGTGTTCACCAAAGCATCCCACCGCAAATGCAAATCTGTGTTCGAACGGCTCTCCGCTGTTTCGACTGGAAGCAAGGCCATCAACACCAATGGAGCCACGAAACATCTCCAGCAAGCTCAGACGACTCCAACAAGTGCATAATCAGGCGTATCTCCAAAGCCCTTCATCGCCCGGTCTATGGCGGCTTCCCGAAGAGTCGTAGCCAGCCAAGTGATCAAAACAGAAAGGCTGAGACAGAAGAGACTCAGGTATCGAGCCAACAAGAGGGCTAGGACTTCGGCCAAGTGGAATCTTGTGAGGTTCCAAGAGCAGGGTTACTCTGTGATGACGGCTGAGTCGGTCGTAAAAGTCAGCAATTCCTTCGAAACTCTGAAGTGGGTTCAGAAAAATGCCATGACCGCCAGAATCAAGAAGACATCGGTCCGAACAATGCTACAAAAGGATGTGTCCCAGCCCCAAAAGAGAAGGCATGACACCATCTTTTCAAGAGGCTATCAGGCGCTCTGTGCCGTATGAAAGCAGCGAGGCAGATCCAGAGAAGAGGCGCCAGTACCACTCATGAATCCGGTCAGGCCAGCCATCTTCAATCTATTGTCCGCTACCAAAACAGGAGGGTCAAGATGGTAGTCCACAAAGTTAGCTACCAATAATGAAATGATGGCCGAGTATGTTGTCTACACGGTCTATATGGCGGGCACGCGCCCCAGCGACAACCTTCGCAGCAAAAGCAAGGATGTGCCCACCACATCCCAAGCCCAATCTGGCTTGAATGTGGTTTCCGCTTCCCAAGAACAGCCGCCTCCGCTGGATGATGAAAACCCTCTCGATGAGGATGATAGGTAGAAAGACCCCTCAGTCCATAGAGAGTCAAGCTCGGACAGTGAGGAAGAGCCGACTTCCGCCCCAGGACTGCAGAGCAAGAGCTGCTTCAAGAGCTTCGAAAACAGCTCAGGAGCAAAGATAAAGAAATGGCCAAACTTTACTCCAAAATTGATGACCTGACGAGATGCAGCTCATGGCTTAAATTGCTCTAGCGCCTTCCAATCAGGCACATGTCTCTACTCATGAGCCGGGTGATGGCAACCTGAAGCAACAGATGCATGTCCCATTGGGTCCAATATTGGGTGAGCCGCACGAAAGCCAGTCACATTCCGCTTCTGGGGACACCTTAGCCCCAGATAGCACTATCCTGCTAACACAAGATCAGATAATGGACTTGGTCACTAGCAAGGTTAGAACATTGGTAGCCGAAGCCGAAGTTCAAAAGAAATCAGCAGTAGTGGGCGGTCGTACTCAGCACAGTACGATCTGATTGAGTTCCCGAGTGGCTTTGCCTTTCCTAAATTCGGAAGATTTGACGGGACGAGAAATGCAAATCAGCATGTCGCCCACTTTAAAGCGTCATGCAGAAATACAGGGGCAATGATGCACTTCTTCTTCGTCAGTTTGTCAATAATCTGACCGATGTTGCTTTCGACTAGTACGCGAGCATACCAGACGGGCCCGTCACTAATTTCACCCAAATGGAGTCTCTGTTTTGGCTAAGATTCATAAGTGTTAGTGACAAAATCTCCGTCGTTGACCTCGTGAGAACCACGCCTGGGAAAAACGAAAGCAATACCGACTTTATCGCCCGATGGTGTAATCTCACGGTCAAGTGCGAACCGCCGCTGGAGCAGGACGAGTCCGTCAGCCTTCTTATTAGGAACCTCAGCAATTGGATGGTCCCATTCTTGTGTACAGCAGGCCTCAAGACATTTCAGGAGCTAGCCAAGAAAGTCAAAATGCTGGAACGCTCGAAGCCAGAGTCTACCGCTGACTCTCTGAGAGACAAGACTTAGAAAAGCAAGAGGGAGGACAACCGTAGAAGCTGGAATTCCAGCAGTACCAATGTCTTCAATGCGTCCGAAAATGAAGACAAGCGAAAGGCAGGCGATTCCAAAACCAAACGGTCTCGAAAGCCATTACTGGGAGGAGAAGGGACTTCTTTAGAGGAGAAAAAGAACAAGGTTTAATCTTTCAGAAGGGAAAAGGTCCGCAAGATATTCTAAGGTGCCTTGAACAATGGTCTACAATTGCCGGAGTCGAAGAGACCCCACGAAGAAAAAATGACTGACAATCCCCTGTATTGTCCCTACCATAGAGTAGTGAGCCATGCGATCGAGGATTGCTATATCTTTAAATACAGGGTCGAGAAGCAGTACAAGACTGGAGAGATTGAGCTATCCAAGAGTGTGTTGGTGAACAATCAAGTTGCAATCACCAACTTTATACAGACAGAAATTGAAGCCTTCCGGGAGCAGACAGCTGAACCCGCTGCCCTGAGAAATGAAACTGACTCGCCATAGTCTCCGTGGAGTACGCACATATCTAATAAGATGAAGAAGATGCTAAAGTTACTTCAGAAAGAGCCCAGAACAGAATGGGGAGGGCAGAAGAAGACCACCATTCCAGCTGCCAATTCGGCTCAATCAGGCTCAAAATCCAAAAAGCTCAAGAAGAAGAAAAGTGCAGCTCGACGAGAAAAAGAGTCTGCATGGAGATCGACCATTCAAAAATATATCGATTCCCTCGAAGACTATGAACAAAACGAAAAAACTCTAATTCAATTTAAGGAGTTCTTTCCTGTAGAAGCAGCTGAGATTCTGGAAGGGCTAGAAGAAAACACCAATGAAGAGATCCCTATAGTGACCTACTACGCCATTCGTATGGGCGGTGACTATGAGGAGGAGCTCTGTTTTCCTGAAGAGGATGAGGAGCTCGGCATAAAGGCCAAACAAATCCAGCTCAGAAGCGGCAGGGCTCTGCCGCCAAATCAGGGAAACACCCCAAAAGGAAAGGAAAAACATGTGGCTAATGAGGAAGATGGCATAGAACCGGCTAATGAAAACTCAAGTCCTTTCTCAGTGGACAACAATGTCTTGGCTCATCTCCGGAAGCTTTCGTCTCTCCTGAGCATCTATGATGCCTTGGTCCTATCTAAAGAGCTTAGAGATGTTCTAATTCACGCTCTACAAAACCCTGAGCGGTATCAGGCTCGCTTTGCCAAAATTAATATGAAATAAGCCCAGTACGCTTTGCTTGCCGCCGCAGTTGCGTTTAAGGACGAAGACTTGTTACTGGGAATGACTGAGCATAATCGGCCGCCTTACGTAACAGGATACAGTGACGGGGATCGGATTAATCACATATTGATTGATCCAGGATCCTCAATGAACATCATGAACTTGCAGACTCTGAATAGTTTGTCAATGGACGTCTGACACCTGTCAAGGGAAAGGATTGTCATTCAAGGCTTTAATCAAAATTGCCAGCAAGTTCTGGGGTCTATACTTTTGCCAATCAAATTTGGGATCTACAAACCGAAGCTAAGATATACGTAATCAAAGCTGACACGTCTTATAAAATTCTCTTGGGGCGGCCGTGGCTCCATGATTACGGTATTGTTCCGTCAACCCTCCATCAATGCATGAAATATACTAAAAATGGCGAAGAAAGGCACATTGACGGAGACATCCAACCGTTCGGTGTGCATGAAGTCCGATATGAATATTCTCGGTACTTTGTGAACCCCCAAAATGTTAAGCCACAACTGACCGAGGACAGAGCGACCCCAAAACTCAAAGGCAAATCTGAGCCGGCTGTCACTTTCAAAAGCAAGTGCGTCCGCGTTTCGGCAGTGACACTGATGAGTCCGACGCTGGAAGTCCGTCCTTCCATAAAACTCGCCCTCATTTCGGTAGCGGTACGGACGAATCTGGTACTGAAGGCCCATCTGACAGCAAAATCCACCCTCGTTTAGGCAGCGACACTGAATAGTCGGAGGAAGAGGACCCACCTTTCAATAGCTATGCAGACTGGGCCCCCACGCAACGAGCAAAACTACGAGAGAACTTCGAAATTGCAGAAGTGTCCCTAGCCGTCATAAGGGTGCTGGAGCAGATGTGCAAAGAGCTCGATGCATTGTCAGTCTCCACCGTGGACCAGCTGAATACCTTCTACGTTCCCGGGAGAAAGAGTGGGCAGAAGGGCATCCTGTTTTATGGGTCAAATCCTGTCGTGCACCCAGACGATTTATCTGTCACGTGCCTTCCCTATGAAAGAGGCATAAGAGCCGTCCTGAACCCCAGATATTATGCGCCCGAGATGCGGGAATATTCTAAAAATTGCAGATGTCGGTTATATCGGATGAACTCCGAAGCGAAGTTTTATGAGGGTCTGTAGCACCCGCCTCATGTCCGAGCACTCATCGATGGAAGAATCCAAGATAGACGGGGCATAGGTTTCATTCAACCTGACATCAAAGCGTGTTACATGATCCATATTGGTGAAGCCGGCGAAGTGTCAAATGATGAAGACGAGCTAGCCGAGCCAGAAGAAGCCCCTCAAGAGCTCGAAGATGGCGAACAAACAACCTTCGATGAGTTAACCGAGATCGATTTTGGAACGCCTGATAATCCAAGGACGACCTACATCAGCTCACTCTTGTCAGAGGAAATGAAAGAGCAGATAATTGTCCTGCTGCATGAGTTTGCTGACTGCTTTGCGTGGACATACAAAGAAATGCCTGGCCAGTCCCGTGAAGTTGCTGTTCATAAGCTGGCTATATCTCCTGATGCCAAGCCTGTCGAACAAGCTCCTCGAAGAATGAGAAGGGAGCTGGAAGAAAAGGTCATCGAGGAAACTAAGATGCTGGCTTCATCAGGGAAGAGAAGTATGCAGACTGGATCGCATGTATTGTCCCAGTAAAGAAGAAAAATGGGTAGATCCGGGTTTGTGTCGATTTCAGGGAACATAACAAGGCATGCCCTAAAGATGATTTCTTGCTTCCGGTCATGGAAATGATGGTCGATGACACCTCAAATTACGAGCTGTTCACCTTCATGGATGGCTCGTCTTGATATAATCAAATCAAGATATCGCCCGAGGATGAGAAACACACAGCATTTCGAACCCCGATCGGGATATACTTCTACAAGGTGATGCAATTCGGATTAAAGAATGCGTATGCTACATATCAAAGGGCAATGACCAATATCTTTGATGACCTAATCCATAAAGTCGTCGAATGTTATGTTGATGATTTGGTCATCAAGACTAAAACCAAGGCCGATCATATCCAGGATCTCAGGACTGTTTTCGTTAGACTAAGGGAATACGATTTGAAGATGAATACTCTGAAGTGCCCTTTTGGCGTGTCATCGGGAAAATTCCTGGGCTTTATAGTCCGACATCGGGGGATCGAAGTTGACCCATCCAAGATAAATGCCATCATGGAGATGCCCCCTCTAAAGAGTCTGACACAGCTAAGATCTTTTCAAGTCAAGCTTGCTTATATACGAAGGTTTATCTCAAATTTATCGGGGAGATGTAGGCCCTTCTCAAAGCTCTTGAAGAAAGGAGATCCTTTTGTCTAGGATGCTGAATGTCAAGAAGCGTTCGAAAGCATCAAACGGTACCTATTGTATCTTCCAGTGCTTGCTGCCCCTATTCTAAATAAACTGTTGATTCTCTATACTGCCGTGGTAAATGAGTCACTCGGTCCGCTCCTTGCCCAGAACAACGAGGAGGGAAAAGAAAATGCTCTCTACTACCTCAGTCGAACTTTAGTCGGGGCGGAACACAACTATTCCCCGATCGAAAAGTAATGCCTGGCTTTGATATTCGCTGTGAAAAAGTTGATGCACTATTTGCTCGCTCATCAGGTTATGCTGATCTCCAAGGTTGACCCACTCAAACACTTGATGACCAAAGCAAGTCTAGCCGGTAGAATGGTGAGATGGGCTGTCATGCTGCTTGAATTTGACATAATCTATACTCTTCAGAAAGCAGAAAAAAAGGCAAGCCCTCGCCGACTTCCTTGCTGCTCATCCCATATCAGAAGGGTCGCCGCTCAATTGCAAGTTACCCGACGAACAAGTGCTGCACCTCGAGTATAATGAGCCATGTTGGGAGCTCTACTTCGATGGAGCCTCATCAATGAGGAGCTCCAGCAAATCAAGCATCCTGGAGATAAAAGCGCGGATTGAATTGGTGTTCATCACGCCATCGAGAGGAAACTTACTACGTTCTTTCGCTCTCACCGAGCCTCGCACAAACAACGAGGCTGAGTACGAAGCTCTGATAGCGGGTCTTGAGCTTGCCATAGAAATGGGAACCCTTAGGCTATGGGTTCACGGTGATTCCCAGCTTGTCATCAACCAAGTAAGCGGCGACTACAAGATATACAAACCCGAGTTGGCTCGGTACAGAAGACGGGTGGTGGAGCTTATGAAACAGTTCACCCGCATTGAACTAATGAGAGTCCCTAAGGCGTTGAACGGAAAAGCCGACATACTCGCTCGCCTAGCTAAAAAGCAAGCTGATCCTGACATGGACGAAATTCCAATCAAAGTCGGATGCCGGCAAATTCTGCCTCCAGTCTCTTTGCGTGAAGAAGAAAGCATAGAACAAGAGAACAATCCTGCCGAAGAAGCTTCGATCATTCAAGATGAGCCCGATTGGAGAGAACCTTCATAGAGTACCTCCGATACGACAAGCTGCCTGAAGAAAAATCTACGAGGATTCAGCTGAAGAAGAGAGCTCTCCGATACGTGTTGGTAAATAATACGCTATACAGCAGATCATATGACCAACTCTGGCTCCAGTGCCTGTCATCGGCCGAAGCTCAAAAAGTCATGAAAGAAGTTCACTCAGGCGTCTGCGGAGCACACCAATCTGGCCCCAAAATGAGGCTTCAAATTAAACGGCTTAGGTATTACTGGCCTACCATGATAAGAGATTGCGAAGAGGTTCCATCTTGGCCAAATTCACGGTGACTTCATTCATAAGAATCCCAATCTGCTGCATCCTACGATAGCGTCATGGCCCTTCGATGTTTGGGGCACCGACATAGTTGGTCCAGTTGATCCTCCGTCATCCAAAGGCCACCGGTTCATTTTGGCTGCAACAGACTACTTCTCCAGATGGGATGAAGCTGTCTCGCTAAAAGAAGTCAAGACAGAAGATATCCTGACATTCTTCCGGCATAATATTCTATACCGCTTTGGTACACCAAAAAGAATCATTTCTGACAACAGGCCTTATTTCAAGAGCATCAAAGTCACAAGGTTCGCTACTCAGCACAAGATAGATTGGAGATATTCCTCCATCTATAATCCAAGAGCCAATGGGCTAGATGAAGCCTTTAATAAGTCTCTATGCAAGCTTCTAAGGAAAAATGCTTCAGACAACAAGAGAGACTGGAATCTCAAACTTTACGAGGCGTTGTGGGCATATCGTACCACGCACCATGCTCCAACTCGTTCCACTCCATACTTATTACTCTTTGGAGTAGAGGCAATCCTCCCCGTCAAAGTCGAAGTTCCAAACTTAAGAATGGTCTTTCAGTATGGGTTGACGAAGGGGGAAAACGTGCTCCTTCGGCTCGAAGAGCTCGATGCCCTCGAAGAAAAGAGGCTTGCAGTACAGCAAAATATGGAGCTGTACCGGGACCAAATTTCATGGGCTTATAACAAAATGACTCTTCTCCGCGCTTTCAAGAAAGGCGAATTGGTGTTGGTCCTCAAAAGACCGATCATCCCCAATCGACATGCCAAGGAAAAATTCGAGCCAAACTGGAAAGGACTACACGCCATCTAGAAAGTGTTTGATGGAGGATCCTACCAGCAAATAAATGCTGAGGGAGAAAGGCCCATGCCACCCATCAATGGCCGATATCTCAAGAAATACTATGCGTAAATGCTCCAAGTCGTAGACGAATTGAGCACACCGGCTCTACGATCTGGATCATGCATCCTGTAAAACCGTATACAATCTACGGGCGTAAACGACCCCTACCTCTCCAAAAGTCCTACTGGCAATACTACATTTAAAGTCCCACCGGCCTTAAAAAAACAGTTTGTCCACAAGCAAAATGGGCATGGATGAAAACTCGAAAGGGTTCTGTGAGTAAAAACAACAGGACTGTCGACGAGTTTGTGAAAACCCGAAAGGGCGCAAACTCGTGAAAAGAGATAAAATACAGTCACAAAGTGCTCTCGACCTTGTGAGGAGAAAATTCCCGCGTGAGATCCTTACGACTCACAAAGGAGCAACACACTTATGAATCCCCACGATTCTCAGGGAGAAATACACCTGCGAGATCCCCTCGACTCGTAGGGAGAAAATGCTTTTATGAGACACTTACGGCTCATAAAATTGAAAAGCCTTCGGTGTTAGGGATCTAAACCTGTTTCTTGAGCCATCGCTCCCTAACGGGCAACGGCAAATGATGAGTTGCTCCTGGCATTACACTTTTGTGTTAGCGGTGCTGATGCCGGCCCAAAACCTAAATCCGAAGTTTTCCCAGGGGCCAATGATGAGTCGCTTCTGGCAGTGCTTCAGTGTTAGCGGTGCTGATGCTGACCAAAAAACTAAATCCCAAGTCCTCCCGAGGAAAATGATAAGTTGCTCCAGCATTATTCCAAAGCAGCAATGCTCATGCCAAAAAAAATCCAAATTCCAAGTTCTTTTCAAATTCAAAAGTCCTGCCAAATAAGGACGAAATCAAACAGATCAAATTAATGTCCCACCCAGTAGTGCTTCCAAGCTCAAATGTCCCGCTGGACGGGTGGGGAACTCCTAAAATAAATCAAATCAAACAGATCAACCCCAGACACCGTAGAAAACGGAGCAAGTCAACTTCAACCCCGACACCCCAGAAAACGGAGCAAGTCAAATCAAATCCCAACACCGCAAGAAGCGGAGCAAGCACCGACCATCCAAGTCGCTAAAAGGGCAGCACCGACCGTCCAAGTCACAAAAAGAGCAGCACCGACCGTCTAAGTCGCAAAAAGGGCAGCACCGACCGTCCAAGTCGTAAAAAAGGCATCACCGACCATCCAAGTCGCTAAAAGGGCAGCACCGACCGTCCAAGTCCCAAAAAGGGCAGCACCGACCGTCCAAGTCGCTAAAAGGGAAGCACCGACCATCCAAGTCGCAAAAAGGGAAGCACCGACCGTCCAAGTCGCAAAAAGGGTAGCACCGACCGTCCGAGTCACTAAAAGGGCATCACCGACCGTCCGAGTGGCTAAAAGGGCAGCACCGACCGCCCAAGTCGCTAAAAGGGCAGAACCGACCGTCCAAGTCGCAAAAAAGGTAGCACCGACCGTCCAAGTCACTAAAAGAGCAGCATCGACCGTCCAAGTCGCAAAAAGGGTAGCACCGATCGTCTAAGTCGCTAAAAGGGCAGCACCGACCGTCCATGTCGCAAAAAGGGCAGCATCAACCTCGACGTCATCAAAACGGAGTCAACCTCCACACGAAAGAAGATCCATCAATTTCATGCACACAACCCACATATGTGGTGTGCATTTATTGATGGGGGGCACTTTGTTGGGGTCAAAATCACACCCCAGTTAACCTAGTCAAAACCAAGGTCAACCCCAAGTTAAGTGGGCCCGAGCCCAAGCCTAAGTCAAGGCCAACCATGGAAGGGGCCGGCTCCATGCCAAAAAGGAGGCAATAAATTAGTCTAAATGTAATTTTTAGAAATAAATATATGTAAAGTGGGAAGAAAGCCAAAATTTTGCAAACCCCATATCTTATGTGCAAAAAAGAAATAAGCACATAAGGCATGGGGTGGCACAAGTGCTATTTGGCTAAGCCCGTGGGGCTATATGTAAAGTGAGTAGCCTATAAAGGCAAACATGATGAAAATATCTAGAACAACATTTCCATTCTAGAATTCTAGGGTTTGTACCTCTTCCTCCTTCCTCAAGGTTCTAAAACTTCTTCATTTATTTTGAATAAAATCAAGAGTTTAACTCATCCTTTTCTAAAAATAAATAACTTTTCACCATAAAACCCTTGAAGGGGAGCTCAGATCTACCATCAAATCCCTAAAAGAGGATATTTTAAGTTTCACCTCCCTTTTTCCCCTAAGATCCAGCCAACAGAGATGAAGAAGAAGGATACCCATCTATAAAAATCCCATTCTGGGAGGATCCGAGGCTCAAAAGAAGATCCAAAGATTTCTAGGAGTTTAACTCCATTCAAGATCTGTTAGAGTTTAACTCCAAATCTATACATAATCCATGTTAGGATTTCAACTCCAAAGTCCCTTGGGAGTTCAACTCCTAACCCAGAGGCTAAGTGCCTTTTCCGCTAGTGTTTCCAGCGGTCGCGTGCCGTGCACGTGACCTACGGGCGCCTAGCGGTCACGTGCCGCGCATGTGACCCATGGGCGCCCAGCGATCGCATGCCGTGCATGTGACCCGCGGGAGCTAAGAGCCCATGTGCGCCTTACGTGACCCATATGCGCTCAGTGCCCAGCGGTCACGTGCAGCTGACGTAACCCGCTGGCGGCCAGCGGTCGTGTGCCGCGCACGGCACCCACGGGTTCCCAGCGCCCACGCGCCGCGCACGTGACCCACGGGGGCCAAGCGCCCATGCGCCGCGCACGCGACCCACGGACTCCAAGCGCCTATGCGCCAGGCACACGTCTTTAAGACGCTCCTCACCCTTCATTTTCCATGCACTCCACACTAGAAACGCGTCCCCTGTTATGAAAATTTTTCTAACGGGGTGCTGCCCTGCACCCCACAAGAGGGCTGCTAACCCCCTTGACCCCCAGCCCGCTATCCGGATAGTGGGACCCCCATAAACTCTGCGAGGCCCCCGATATATCCAAAACCCTTTCAAAACACAACACACGCACTCTGCACATTGAGTTCGCATGAATATTTGACCCGACAATCGGAGGTTCCCTTACTTCAAAGGCGAACGGTAATTAACGGCAGCTTAGTCCGCGGCTGCCGGAGATCCGGATCCCCACAATCAATAAACCCCTGCTTATCCTAGGCAGGGAATCTGTAGTATGCCTGACAAGCGCGTGCGTATTCCCATCTCAATGGGGTGACAAACAACACCCTACAGTAATGGGGTAGAACTGGAAGAAATTCCAGCTATACAAGCAACAGCTGATGATTTGGTAGAACCGGAGGATTCAATAGTCCCCGAAGAATTTTTGCCACTCCGCAGATCTAGTAGGGTTCCCCATCCATCTAAGAGATACTACGGTTTTCTCATAGACGGTGGGTGCGAGGATTGCATCATGGAAGATGATGACCCAACTTGTTTCGAGCAGGCCATCACAAGTGGGGACTCTGTGAAATGGCTAGATGCTATACGATCTGAGATGGAATCCATGTACACCAACAAAGTGTGGACTTTGGAAGTTGCTCCTGAAAGGGTAAAACCCATAAGGAGCAAGTGGATCTTTAAGAAAAAACTTGGTGTAGATGGAAAGGTTGAGACCTTCAAAGCTAGAATTGTAGCAAAAGGTTTTTTTCAACGACCAGGTATCGATTATGATGAAACCTTTTCTCCAGTGGCTATACTTAAGTCCATCAGGATCCTACTTGCTATTGCTGCATACCATGACTACGAAATCTGGCAGATGGATGTCAAGACCACTTTTCTAAATGGTGATTTAGCAGAGAGCATTTACATGACACAGACAGAGGGTTTCGTAGATAGTGGGATCAGCGGAAAGGTGTGCAAGATGCTTAAATCAATCAACAGATTAAAGCAGGCATCGCGGAGCTGGAACATCTGTTTTGATGCGGTAGTCAAAGAGTTTGACTTCATCAAAAATGTAGATGAACCTTGTATATGCAAGAAGGTAGCAGAGAGTAATATTGTCTTCCTCGTATTGTACGTGGATGACATACTCTTGATAGGAAATGATGTTCCTATGCGACACTCGATCAAGCTCTTCCTAACATAAAAGTTCTCCATAAAAGATCTGGGTGATGCCTCCTACATCCCAGGAATTAAGATCTATAGAGATAGATCTAAAAGGATGTTGGGATTGTCCCAATCCAGGTACGTTGACACCATACTCAAGAGGTTCAGTATGGAAGATTCTAAGCATGGTAATTTACACGCTTTCTCAGGAATCACTCTCTCCAAAGAGATGTCTCCCAAGACTAATTTAGAGAGAGGTCGCATGCAAGTGATACCCTATGCTTCTGCAGTTGAGTCAATCATGTACGCGATGTTATGCACCAGACCGGATGTAGCTTAAGCACTTAGTGTGGTAAGTAGGTATCAATCAGATCCTGAAGAAAAGCACTGGATAGCTGTAAAGAACATTCTTAAGTACTTGAGAAGGACTAAAGTAATGTTCTTGGTGTATGGTAACGGAGAACTCCAGGTGGAGTCCTTTACCGATTCGAGCTTCTAGACTGATATGGACGACAGTAAGTCGGTCTCGGGTTTTGTCTTTAACCTCAATGATGGGGCGGTATGTTGGAAGAGTTCTAAGCAAGATACCGTGGCAGACTCGACGATGGAGGCTGAATACATCACTGCCAATGATGCTGCGAAAGAGGCTGTTTGGATGAAGAAGTTCATTGCTAAACTTGGTGCGGTTCCATCCATTGAGCATCTAATACCTTTGTATTGTGATAACAATGGAGCTATGGCTTTGGCCATGGAACCCCGGTCCCATCAGCGATCCAGACATATTCTTAGGCGGTATCATCTGATCCGGGAGATAGTTGATCGCCAGGAGATCGAGATCAGAAGAGTTGACACGAAGGATAACACAGCGGATCCACTCACGAAGGCCCTCCCCAGAAGCAATTTGAGAGACTTTTTAGGATGTTGGGTATGAGATACTATAACAACTGGCCTTAGCGTAAGTGGGAGATTGTAAGGAATATGTATGCCCTAAAGGCTATTATTGTATGATATAGTGGATGCTTGGACATATATATAGAGGACTTTCTTGCTCGACATGGTAGTATGTGATCAGTCAAAAATACTGCATTTTTAACACGTCAATTTCCCTATCATTTGCACTCATCTAGAAGTGTTCGGCATTATATAGCACATATTAGCAAAACAATAGTAAAATACCGAATTACCTGTGTTGTACTCTAAAACCGACATTTCAAGGGGAATTGACTGTTTATCATGGCATTGCATCATTCTTGTGTAGCGCAACACTTGTTTCGGAGTCTGTGCAGGAAATTCCAGGAGAAAGGCCAAAATTGTCAAAATGCTGATCAAAATTACGCCAAGTCTAAGATTTTTTGATCTGGCATTTATACAGAGGGAATTATAATATTCAACATGTCTGATAAATACCAAGAATACATCGGAAGGCAGTGCAGGAAATTGTGCACACTAAATTGCTCACGTGACCGCGGATCCGCGGCCTGAGCAGACACGTGCCGCGGATCCGCGGTTGGAAGGATACATCATCAGTTCATTTTAGCTGCAGTATTCTTCTATCAGTGCCTACACTTTAGAAAGATATGTCAAATTCCAGATGACTCTCGAAGCTTCTACCAGATCAGCAAAGATCATTAAGCAAGCTAATCATGATTAAGCTCCAAGCTTCCAAGGCAAGCCAACTAACAACCTAGTTCTAGAAGCTCCCTCCAACAAACTACTTCTAGAAGCCTCTCTCTATAACAAACTTTTGGAGGGAAATTTGAAATTTGAAATCCTAGATCTAGGGTTAGGAGGTCTATAAAAGGGAACCTAGATCTAATGGTTGAGGGTTAATCATTAATCAATCATTAATTGGGTAGCTAATCTCTAATCTCCACCAATTCTTCTACAAGTTGAGTGACACAACTTGTAAACCCTAACCCTAACCCTAATTCCAATCCAAGATCAAGATCTTTGAGTTCAATCAAAGCAAGAAGCCTTCAAAGCCTTTAGAAGTGAAGCCGGACTTCATCGGAGCATATGATCCAAGCCGATCCGCGCTCAAGGAGCCGATGCAACACTAAATTTGACGATCTTGTTCCCTTCTCAAATTCTTGTAGTTCTTTGAGCAAAGTGTAACAAATTGTTGAATAAATAAAGGTGAGATTCTTTTAACTTGCTTATCTTTCAATTCGAGCATTATGATTCAATCTAGATTCTTGAATGTTTGCTTTGTGATAATGTTTGAGTAAACTTCGCTCGTAAAGGAGTCGAGATGATCGATAGAATGATGATGATTTAGATTCTTTTACAATTCTTAAATTCTATAACGTTTTTAAATTCTTGTAAATCGAATGATTGATGACCTAGTTTTGAGACGATGCTTTCTTGATTGTGTTCGTTCGAAACTAGAGATCAACGATCGATCATTAGATTTATTTGAAGCTAGTTTGTGAATGAGATTCATCGAAAGGATAAAGGATAAGACGAGGAAACCCTAGCTTCTTCGCAAGATCCTTAGCCTCGATAAATCATCATCGATCTAGCATCAATTCGTTAATGGATAAGAATATGAAATCATTAGATCTCATCATATCTATAGATCTGATCTACTCCTACGAGCCGCACTTCGAATCTTGATTGTTGGTTTGGAAATCATCACATCTCAATTCTTGATTTTAATATTTTCTTAGATCTCGATTTTTTCTAATTCTTGAACTTCAATTACAAATCATGAATTGTTTCTTTTCTTTTCTTTAAAATTTCAACTCATCTAAATCGAAACACGAACGATTACACTTTCCCTGTGGACGATCCGCACTTACTAACACGCTACATTCGACACCGTTATTGATTGCGGTCAAATATTTTTGGTTGTGATTTCTTTACAATTTTCCATTTACACAATACGAAATCGTTTCAATCAAATGGCGCCGTTGCTGGGGACCATTTGATATACACAATCAAATGGCACTGTTGCCGGGGATAGTGCGCTGATTGTTCATTTTTTGAAATTTGAGTTGAAAATTTTATTCCATCTATATTTTTAGATCAAAATTCGCGCAAAACACTAAACGATTCGTTGTGATTTGTTACGAGGAAATATGGAATTTGTGGAGCAGTGAATTTTTTTTCAGAATATACCAGAAGACTCAGGAAGTGAACTGTAGCTTGCTGTTAAATTTTTGTCCAGAGATGACATCATTCCACCGCGATTCCGCGGTTTAAGGGACCTATTGCGACGTTTCCGCGGCCTTGAGGGAGCATCACTATACCAAATTTCCTCAAGTGATTTCTTACTTTCTTATCTCCTCCTCTGTCTGCTCCAATTAACAATTTTCTGCAGGCTTCTTTGCAAAAATCGCAGCGCCGCAAAAAGCAATAAAAAATTGTGCGTGTTTTTGATTTTTGGTTGTTTGCATATTAATACGGAAATTAAGGGGCAAAGACCAAATCCAGATTAGGTGGGGAGTTCATTACCCTTCCTAAGCCCCAAAAATCACAAACTTGCATCCGCATTTACCCTCATTAACTAAAAAAGATCTAGAGATGACTCTAAGGACCGTCGTGCTCACTTAGGACAAAAGAAGGCCGTGAGTAATTCATTGCTTATCCGCGTTTCTTTTGTGGTGTCTAAGGCAAGTGTGTCGAAGGCTAGTGGTTATTAATTAGGCCCACTACTTACGTAGTGGAGTACCTTCCCACTTACCTTGTACTTACCTGGCCACAGGACAGACAAAGAGGCAGTGGAGGGTTTATCCTGCGACTTGTCTTTTGGCAGTTAGGAGCGATCTAGAGCTTTGACCTAGGCGACCACTAGAATTAGGGTTTTGCTTCTTGCATTTGTTGTGATCGCATCATTTTTTCAAAAAATCCGTCCATTTTTCAAAACAAACACCGCATTCATCATTTCCCCAAATTATAAGTCACGCTGCCACTTGTACTAACCCTTTTTAGTGCAAGATAGGCTGGACACGGGATTCTAGTACCCGTTTAGTCCGCGTCCCCCCGATCGACTCCGAAGTCGGTATTTCCACATTTACCTCTTCTTTACCCACCACACCCACTTCGATGGATCCTTCTCCATCGAACTTCTTTACCACTACTCTGCCGCCGTCCGTTGGTGCGCAGAATCCACCCCGCATCTCTCTCCAAGAGAGGTGCTATCCAACACGAGGTCCTCTTTCGACCTGTCTTTCTATACCACCAGCCAACGGGGAAAATTTTGAAATTAAACCCCAATACATCAACCTTCTACCAAAATTTCACGGTCTCGAGTCTGAAGACGCATATGCCTTTATCACCAAATTTGAAAATGTATGCACTATGATGGGTACTTCACAGCTTTCTGTGGATGCTATGCGTCTACGTCTTCTTCCATTTACCTTGTGCGATATAGCCGAGAAGTGGCTGTATAACACAACCGCACATTCCATCTCAAACTGGGGAGAATTCGTCAAAGCATTCCTTAAGAAATTCTACCCACATCATAAGACAGCTCGAGTCTGTAGTGAAATAAATCAATTTACCCAGCTTCCAAATGAACCATTTTCAAAATGTCTTGAACGCTTCAAGGATCTGTTAGTCCAATGTCCACATCACGGAATCTCTAGATGGGAACTGTTCAGAATCATATATGAGGGCATTAATCGTAACACAAGACAGACCCTTGAATCCATGTGTCAAGGCAACTTCATGACTAAAGATGATGGGGAAGCATGGAAATTCCTAGAAGATTTCGCTAAAAAATCTTTACAGTGGGAGGGTGTGAGTCAATCGTCTAGGGATGGCAATGATGTCTCCATAGGACTAAGAGCTGACATTTCAGCTATGCAAAAGAAACTCGAGAAAATGGAAAACAAATTTTTAGCCGCTCTAAATCAAATGTCACTCTCCAAAACTGTATGTGGTTGTTGTTCTGATCCTTCTCATTTGACGGAAGAATGTCCACGAAATTCTCCGTTTCAAGGTCATGAACATATCAATTCTGCCTTTCAAAGACCTAGAAACGATCCATTTTCTTCCACATATAATCAGGGTTGGAGGAATCACCCTAACTTTACTTGGAACCAATCACAATCTCAAAAAAGGTTCCAACCCAAAACAATTTCCAAAGGGCTCCTCCACCACAACAGCAGCCATTTCCATTGAGTCAGCACCCCTTCCAAGCACAACACTTCCGAAATCCGGTCAACACACCTGCACCGTCTAATCCATTGCAGTTGACCGGTACTGATGAATCCTCTTCATTCATGAACTTGCTTTTGACAATAAAAACTTCCGTCGATGATATAAAGAAAAACTCTGCGTCTCAAAATGAGAATATCAAATCGATGGAAGAACAAATTGCACAACTAAAAGCCGAAATGTGTGCAAGAGAGAAAGGGAAACTTCCAGCTCAACCTTTACCCAATCCTGGCTATTCACATGATGTGGATGCAATCACGTTGAGATCTGGAAGAGTGCTTGACAATCACGTTGGGGAAGAGTTTGATGATACTGATAAATCAATCAATAACACCCCGGCTGAGACCTTTCCTTCCACTTCTACTTCTAATTCTGACTCCAGTTCTTCTACCCCACCACCATATTGCGAGCCTATTCTTCGTTTCCCAAAAGGCTCGCCACCTCAGCCCATCTCTTCTAGTTCTCCACGGACGATCCCCACTTCTATTCTGGGATCGGGTCCACACACACTTCCTTCTCCTATGATGGACCCATCACTTATTGCTAAAGCACCTTATCCTAATCGGTTAAGGGCTAACACATCGAGTCCACATATGGAGAAGATTATGGACATGTTTAAGCAAGTTAACATCAACATCTCTCTCCTAGATGCCATCCAACAAGTTCCGTCCTATGCGAAAACTCTTAAGAACTTGTGCACTAGGAAGAGGAAGACTCAAGTGCCCAAGAAGATATTCATGGCAAAGACAGTAGACACGGATTTCCCTCAACAAGTACCACGGAAACGTAAGGACCCTGGCTGTCCTACTATTTCCATTTCTATTGGGGAAAAACACATCAACCGTGCTCTACTAGACCTTGGCGCTAGTGTTAACTTGCTTCCATACTCTGTTTATGAGCAACTAGGTATCGGAGTGTTAAAGCCCTCGAGCATAACTCTCCAGATGGCTGACCGATCAATCACCAAACCTAGGGGTGAACTTGGGGATGTGTTAATAAAAATCGGGGAATTTGTATTCCCTGTGGACTTTATTGTAATTGATACACAGCCTGTAGCGAACCCACGGAATCAAATTTCGGTGATTTTAGGTCGCCCCTTTTTGGCCACTTCCAACGCTATCATCAACTGTCGTAATGGCCCTATGACCCTATCCTTCGGGAATAGGTCAATTGAGCTGAACATTTACAAGTTGGGAAGTGTACCCTCCGAACCTACTGCTCAGGTCTGTTCTGTCGACTTAATGGATGTCGACAGCAGCGAATTTGATGATCCTCTTGATACTGATCTTGACTCTTTTCATACGTTATTGTTTGACCCAACTATGTATCATACACATACGGACTCTTCCACCGAGATGTCCGGGTCAACAACTAACACTGATTATGAACTGCTTTTAGAGTCTGAAGATCACCCCGCGCTTTGTGATGACATTATTCTTCGGGGTATTGATGGAACTTTTGAGGAGATCTTCGCTGATGAACTCGCATTTTTGGATGACACGGGTGTTGAGATGAATCATCTCACAATCAATGAAATTGAACCTCCACCCCTTCTTCTGGACTGTAAAAAGAATGCGAGTAATCCATCACAATCACTGCATCGTCTCTCCAAAACGAGACGCACACACATTCTATTCCACCACTTACCTTTTCCCCACTTCTTCTTCCACCAACCTGAGCACTACATTGATAAAATTTTTGAATGGTTGGTGTTAACTTTCGGTCTTTGCAAAGCTTGGCATCGACCACTGATTTTTGACCCCTTCATGTGATTTTCAAAGCTTAACATTGTTTAACTCAAGTTTGGGGGGTGTAATCTGGCTCTTGATAAGAAATTTTTACACAAAATGATGAGCCAAAAATAAGTTTGAGGGAAGATCTTCACTTATATATTTTGCCCCCACTAATAAATTCCTTCCAGGCTTACAGGTTTTATAGATATAGCGGTTGGCAACAGTGAGGACACCGTTGAAAACAAGTTTGGAGGAGGTTTGTGCTTATTTTTGCATCATTTGCATATCATTTGCATAAGCACATAACATTTTTTTTTAAAAACATTTTTTTTTTTGAAAACCTATAAAAATTTAAAAATTTTGAAAACTATAAAAATTTAAAATTTTTCAAAATATAAAAATATTTAATATTTAAACATTTTTGTACATAAATAAGATAATAAAAGATTAGGTAGTGAAAAATTGCATCCATGAGATTAGAAAAATTTAAGAAAACCAAGAAAATTAGATGTTTTCTTATACGAACTAGTAATAAGTAGTTATGAGCCGTTGTCCCAAGGATTAGTAAGATGAAGGAAGTCACTAATCTGAGGATGAAAATAAGTCTGAAAAATAGTTTCTATTCGGGAAGCCAAACATTTTGAAAGTTGATACCCTGCTATTCGCACTTACACACGTCTTGAAGCCCGGGATAGTAGAAGATACCTTGAAATGCTCTTGTCTTAAAGCCGATGTATGAAGGAAATAAAATAAAAAAAAATGAATAAAATATAAAGTGGTGAGAAAAATGGACACTGGTTTTGTTATCGCCAAGGCAGCAATAAAAAAATATAGCGAGGGTAGCTCTTCACCTAGTGCCCTAAGGCCAACTGGTATGGGAGTCACTTCTAAGCCTTAGGTGGTGCAAGACGAGGAAAAACACCAAATAAAAAAGCACATGAGTAATCGGTCGGTTAGTACCTCAAGAAGTATTAACGGTCACATGAAAGTGTATAAGCAATTTCATTTAAATATTCATTAATTAAAAAGTACTGAGGTGGATGGACAAGAGTATGATAGCTTGAATTGAATTCTCCGGGTGTAGGGATGTTCATTACACACACGTAGGGTTATATGATCGATATTTGGAAGAAAGATAGGAATGAAGAATAAGACGATGTTTTATTGAGGGGGGACGTGATTTCTAACATCTTTTCATGACTATTAAGATAGGGCTCATGACAACCGAAAAGCTAGCTTAGTTGGAAACCCTAATTTTCAAAGTCTTTCTTTTACAATTCTTATCTTTAAATGTAATATTCACGATCTTCCTTTTATTATTGGATTTTGTGGGTGCAATCCGCTGAAAACCCTCAGGAGACAACACTCCTCCTACAAGGGACACCTAGAGGTTTAAAGGCTTGTTGCACATGCTCAGTGCAATCGTGTTGCCTACGAAAGTGTGCTAGTTAGTTTTTTCTCTTTCTTTATTTTCTCCTTCTCTTTTTAATAAAACAGTTCACTCGAAACGATCGAAAATAAGTTTGGGGGAATTTGATCAGTCAAAAATACTGCATTTTTAACAAGTCAATTTCCCTATCATTTGCACTCATCTAGAAGTGTTCGACATTCATATAGCACATATTAGCAAAACAATAGTAAAATACCAAATTACCTGTGTTGTACTCTAAAACCGACATTTCAAGGGGAATTGACTGTTTATCATGGAATTGCATCATTCTTGTGTAGCGCAACACTTGTTTCGGAGTCTGTGCAGGAAATTCCAGGAGAAAGGCCAAAATTGTCAAAGTGCTGATCAAAATAACGCCAAGTCTAAGATTTTTTGATCTGGCATTTATACAGAGGGAATTATAATATTCAACATGTCTGATAAATACCAAGAAGACATCAGAAGGCAGTGCAGGAAATTGTGCACACTAAATTGCTCACGTGACCGCGGATCCGCGGCCTGAGCAGGCACGTGCCGTGGATCCGTGGTTGGAAGGACACATCATCAGTTCATTTTAGCTGCAGTATTCTTCTATCAGTGCCTACACTTCAGAAAGATATGTCAAATTTCAGATGACTCTCGAAGCTTCTGCCAGATCAGCAAAGATCATTAAGCAAGCTAATCATGATTAAGCTCCAAGCTTCCAAGGCAAGCCAACTAACAACCTAGTTCTAGAAGCTCCCTCCAACAAACTACTTCTAGAAGCCTCTCCCTATAACAAACTTTTGGAGGGAAATTTGAAATTTGAAATCCTAGATCTAGGGTTAGGAGGTCTATAAAAAGGAACCTAGATCTAATGGTTGAGGGTTAATCATTAATCAATCATTAATAGGGTAGCTAATCTCTAATCTCCACCAATTCTTCTACAAGTTGAGTGACACAACTTGTAAACCCTAACCTTAACCCTAGTTCCAATCCAAGATCAAGATCTTTGAGTTCAATCAAAGCAAGAAGCCTTCAAAGCCTTTAGAAGCGAAGCCGGACTTCATCGGAGCATGTGATCCAAGCCGATCCGTGACTCAAGGAGACCCTGATGTGATGATATTTTGGACCAAACCTGAGAGTTAAACCCAGAATACGGATTTAGTGAATCGATATCGGGGAAAACAGTAAATCTGGGAGTGTATTTAGGAATCTGCTATCACCCCGAGACCCCTAAGATAAAATTGAGTTGACAGTGAGATGTGCAGGCACCCTGGAACCACCACACAAAGCCCTAGCCCCTAATTCCTTGTTTGGGCCACAGATTTAATCCCTCTGGCCGCAAATTGCGGCCAGAGAAGGTTGGAACCCCTTCGTTTTTGTTCTGTAGCTTTTTGCCCTATAAACTTGACCCTGGGTATGCGCAATTTTGACTGATTCCATCTAGGGTAAAACCTGGGTTAGTTTTCTTGTGTTGGCGCATGATTTACGACTTGTTTTAGCATGGATTTTGGTACTTGGTGATTCGTTTCTGTCGGGTGGCGTTTGAACGTCAACGACAAGTGGATATTGATTGTGTTTGCATGCGAGGTTATAGGTTTTTACCTACAGGCGTAGCGTGTGCCGATTTGGTTTCCGACGTGATTTTCATGTGCTTTAGCGTTTTCATATCCTTGTAAGTACCCCACGTGACATCGAGGCGTTGAAGATAAGGCTGGCAACATCGGCATACATAAAACAAGGTGAGTAGATTATATCTACGGGGGAAGTCGGGTGGGTGGCGTATAGCACCCCCGCAGTCCGTGGTAATGTATACGAATACGTATACACACATATATTTATTATGTGGTTTAAGATTATTGATGGTAAAAAATGGATTATTGATGATAAGGATGTATTGGTTTATTATAGTGCGAAACCCTAGAGTAGTGGTTGCACCCATACATACACGCACACATATACTTGCATACATTCTTTCTTTCGCATGTGAGCATATGGAAGTGTGTATATCTACATATGGGTATGGGACTATGTGTTCATATACGGGATTTGAGGATGATACATGGGATTGAGATGAGTCGATGAGATTTGATTTGAGGCCGTGAGATCGGCGGTATGACAGAGTTCGTATTCGAGATACGACATGATGACTTAGCGGGTCCTTTGACGAAGTGTTTCATACACGTGCATGTATATATAGATGGTGTCGATTGTACTAGACTTAGGTCAGTACCCCAGATTTGGGATGCCGTACGACGGATTTACGTACGAGCTATATATATTGATGATAGATACGCGATCATGACTCGAGGATATTATATCGTATGTGATACTATTGAGGCGGAATCACCGACTATTATATTTATATATATATATATCAATTGGGATGTTGGTGGTTTCATACCCCTTCTGTTTAGCTTCTTAGTTGGGTCTGTAGATTACTTAGTAAACATTAGATCAGACCCGAGTCATACCTATTTCAAAACTAATGAATCGGGGATATTTTAAAGATAGGCAAAAAGGGACTCTACGGATATTTTCAAACATAGCATCTGTTCTTGAAACACCGTAGCCCTTATTTTACCAAAAACCCCGATTAGTCTTATTTCAAATGGCAAAGCTGCATGATATATTTATTGAGGTAGATTCTTTACTGTTGCGTTGATTGATCGATTCCGCATATTCATGCTATTTGTATTTCATTGCTTGTGTTTATTGACATATTACAACCATGCTGTTAGGACGCCAGCACCATTATCGATAATGCATATGTTCCACGTACACTTGCTTGCCGGCTCACACACTTCATCATCGATAATTGCCATGTCACTACACTGTAGTACTGTTGCATGACATACTGATATGCTTACATTTCTTTTACATGTCGCATACATCATGCTTTCTGATTATACGCATTGAGTTATGTTGTTTCCATGATATTTCCGGATTTGGGAACCGTGGGTATTTCAAAAGAGAATATGTAATTGTTTTAAAAACCCGGTTACCCTTGATATGATATTTCAGTGCGTCCACCATGTGTTTTCTCGGTGCTGAGAGCGACATGTGAGACCCGATTCGAGGAGTGGACGAGGCCGATTGCGGGTACATGGTAGACCCGGTATGGTTCCCCGGGGCAAGAAATGTTTTTTGTGGAGTAGACGATGAGCCTGGCAGGGTGGCGAGTACCTACCGGTGATTGGTTGGACCTGGAGGTTATCCGGGGGATACTGACCAGAGTCGATAGATGGATATGGGCGTACTGCTGGGGCCGAGGGCCGATTCTGCAGATGGAGCCCGTGGGCTGATCCGGACTGACGGAGCCCGATATATGAGGATTTACGTGCCGATGCTGGGCACAGCTTTCATGATGTTTTCGAGTGTCGATGCTGGGCACTCCGGTTCCATGATTTTGACGTGTCGCGAGGGACACAGATGGTTTATATCCTCATATTTTCCTTGCATATACTTTATGATATTTACATGCATGATGCTTATTGTCATTGGGTGACGAGTGGATGGGATCTACGTATATGCAGATTGATTACATTGATCATACCTCATATTTATGATATGCTATTACCTGAGGCACTGGCACGAGCACTTGGCGCTACACTCAAGTATAGAGATTACATTGCCACTTTAGCATGCTTCAGACTTATTCATATTGAGGTTTATATATATCTGATCATATTGACCTAGGATGGGTCATACATTCGATTTCTGCTTGTAGATATTTTCTATTCACGAGTTGGCAACTCACCCCCATTGTGCTACAGTTCTTGCAGGTTTTTGCCGTACAGATTCCATAGCGGCTTTTCTGGCACACTACTTCCTTATGGGTGACTTGCTTTGGTAGGTGGGTTCTTTTGCATCAGAACCACCATTGTGCACGTATTATTCATTTTATCTAGTAATTCCATCAACCAAAACTTGTATATTGTTTCAGACTTAGAAAAACAGTGATGTATTATTTCGACCTTAGAGTCGCGCTTGTACACTACTACAAATAAGGGTTGCCCCTACGGATTTATCCATAGGGGCAACCCACTGCCCCTACGGACATATCCGTAGGGGCGAAAAAATACCCCGTAGGTGCAAAGGCCGCAGGTGCAAGTTGAGGCCCTGAACTTGCCCCTACGGGCAAATTCTTGCCCCTACAGATTTATGTGTAGGTCCTTTTGCCCCTACGGATAAATCCGTAGGGTATAAGATTTTATATTATTTACGGGTTTTTTTTAATATATTACATGTACCTACGGATATAACCGTAAGTCCATGTACTACCTCCCTACGGATATATGCGTAGGTACTTTTCCGTAGGGGCAAAATATCAGGATTCCTGATATTTAGCCCCTACGGATAACTCCGTAGGGGATAGGCATTGGCCCCTACGGATATGTCCGTAGGGGCGCTCCCAACCCCCTGGCACTGAGATCAGGGGGAAATATCAGTTACTGCTGATATTGTCCCCCTACGGATATAGCCGTAGGGGCAACATGTCTACCTACGGATTAATCCGTAGGTACATATTGTCTGTATTTTTTTTCTAAAAATGGGCTGCTTGATTTTTTCCCGCCCTGTGCACAATAATATATACATCAATCAAATCATATATTGCAGTATTCATAATCACATCTCATGCATATATATCATATACAAAAGAAACCCAAAAACTGAATATGATATAAATCCAAACCAATATCAATATCGTTTCAAAATGTAGTACAATGTGTATGATATAAATAAATACATGTTTCAAAAAATAAGAACCAAAAAGCTACCCTAGTTCGGTCCAGCTCCACTTCTGAATAACGATAGAATAACGCGCGCCTGCTCCTCGGTCAATAAACTCTGCAATTCGTCGCGAGCGGAAGTCTGAGCGGCATGTGGAGCTGACGATGTGGTCTGCGCAGCCGCCGTCGAGGTAGTCGCTTGCGGAGCCGCGGCTGCGGGAGTTTGAGTGGGCGGTGGAGCTACAGGAGCTGTCTGCGGAACTGCAGCCGATGTAGTGGCTTACGGAGCCGCAGCCGAAGGAGATGCATGTGGAGGCTCGGCCGATTTACCCTATCGCGTCTGGACCTAACGTGTGTAATAAGCGTGTAAGAACTGTGTATTATTCGAATTCGTATCATTATTAAGTTATTTCGAAACCCCGTTTGGATATCTAGTTTGTTGTTTATTTTAATTACATCTGTATGTGTGATTAATCAAACTTAAGACTAAAACCAAATAAGCTCAAGCTACGTACTAATTATGGATATGTTGATATCTATATAATATGACATGATATTTTACTATAAAGCAGTATACATACCAGCATCTCCTTCAACTCCTGAACGGTAGCCCTCAAGCTCTCCAGTTCCTGATGGACACGTCGGTCACTGGAGACGGAGGAAGTAACCGCCGGGGTGGAGTCCAACCTCATATGGGCCATGCTAGGGCCCAGTCCCCGGCCTCTCTCCCAACCTCCGTGGTGCCCTCCGTGTGCGGCGTCCAGAACTGGAGCCAGCAGCCTCGGATCGCTCTGTCCGGTAAAATCGATCCCCGAGGCCTGGGCCTGCTCAACCACCCGCTCCTACACCCACATTAAGCAGTAAAGTATAAGTATAAGATTTAAACTTGACCCTTCCAAAACTAAAATTTCAAATTTGGGTAGAAAAATATTAACACTTACGCAGTACTCCTGGGTAGCGACGTCGGGATATCGAAGCTCGCCCGTGGCGGGATCTGTCGAGGTGCCGTGGACAGCAAGATATGCGGACAGCACGCTCGATGTACCACCTGACGCCACGGTCCGAGATGTCTGCAATATTAGAAAGTAACTCTTAATATTAGAAATATTAGAAAATAACTCTTAATATTGCAGAATATCACAAAGGTCGGTCTATTGTAATTTACCGATAACTCCATGGCTCGAGTAATGTTCCTCGAGCCACCTGTGTAAGTGGGGCGGCCCCTCTTCGCCGACTTCCTGTTCTCTGTATTCTGAGCGGCCTGTTTCTGCACAATGCATTAACATTTAGTTTTCTAATTAAGAAACACAAAGAAATAAATTATATCATAAATAATGAATTACATTTAAAATACATACCTGTTTGTGTTGGGAGTCGAAATAAGCGCACAATAGAGGTCGTGTCTCTACGTCGACTCTCGCAAACGCCGGAGTAGATAGGAGGGCCGCTCTCTCTGCCTCGGGGGTCGCCATCCACAGGGAGTAGCAGTCGGCCTTCAGCTCATTCCTGTTGTATCGGACCTTGGCCTGCATGTTCTTCATCAGGCCATTATACAGAGCATGAAGGTCGAGCACCCTCGCCGGGTGATCAGGGTCGGCTACAGGCTGAAAATCGTAATCCAACTGAAAATACAAAAAAAACATTGTTATTAGATTGCAAGTGTTAATAATAAATATATTGGATAGATCAAATGAAAATATATATTAATACATACCCGAGCCTGATCAAAGAAGAGGGCGAATGAGCACTGGTGCTGCTCGCCCCACTCAACGTGAAGTGGATAGTTCTTCACGAGCCGGCTCTCGTCCCCCAAATACCGGCCGAACCTCTCGGCATGAGGACCGGTATAGCGATAGTCAAGGGTAAAAAAAAGGGGGAATGCTGCCTCCCCCTAGCTCTGTCAGGCCTCAGCCTATGGGACTGATTCGGGCCTCGAGTCCCCCTCTGGGGATGGGGAGGCCCCGCGTCTGCACGAAATATCAAGACAATCAATAATAAGACAAAGTTGTATTAAGAAATCAAGGTTAAACGAAAATTCAAGTGTGATATATACCTCCGGTGACTATCGCACGAGCCTGGGCCCGGGCAGCAGCACGAGCGGGACGATGGTTCCTCCGGTGAGGAACAACCGGGGTCCCGGATGCGGACGCATCCCCTCCAACTCGAAAATAAACATCGACGCTAAATTTCCATGAAGTTCATATTTATTCTATAGAGCATATGTAAAATGAATAAATATTTTAAATTTATTCATACTAACCTGCAGACGATGCGGAGGGTATGGAAGCGGCAGGAGTGGCCCCTGCGGAAGATGTGGACGCACCACATATAATTAGACAATTAAAAATAGATTATATAGGTAATTGCAAAAATAATGTGTAGATCAATAATATAACGTTCTAAATCAATATGCATGCACTATAGGATATATAAACATACCCGCAGGTGCGGTGGTGTCACCACCTACAGCTAGACAATAATAAAAATTGCTAAGTAAGAGCAAAAATGTGTGTATTTATGATATAGCATTCTAAATCAATATACATACACTATATGATATATAAACATACCTGGAGGAGCGGGGGTGGCCTCTGTCCCAGATGTGGACACATCACCAACAACTAGACAATCAAACATTGACAGTATAAGTAATTTTGACATAAACAGGCATGAATATCTATAATATTACATTCAAAATGGATATGCGTGCAGTATACCTAGAGATGTGGCAAAATCCACACGGAAGGAGGCATCCGAAGGGGTCTTCGATCTAGGTGCAAGACCGGCCCTCTGAAGCTCCCTACAGAGCTCTCCGGGCGGCAGAACCGCTCGGCCTCTGCCTCTGCCTCTGCCGCGGCTGGAGCTCCTGCCGCCCCTCGCTGCTCCCGACATCGTCATCAAATCTAGATAAACGGTTCGTGGACGCATTAGACAATCATTAAAAGTATTGACTATATATGTATAAAGCGTAAAATGTGAAGTAATAATATAACATTACTGATAACCTTTTTCGTTTCGTGGGCACATCATACATATCTACTTGGATTTCATCGTCGATGTCATTTCTAACCCACATAACTTCATGATCGGTCGAAAACAACCCGTCATTCGAAACAGACGGTCGGAGCACTTTAAGCCTTCTCTCTTCTTCGTCCTCATCGCTGACCTCGTATTCTAGGACATCGTAGACATCTCTGGGTTTCCATCGGCATACAACACTCCACCCCGGATGCTTCAAACACTGTGCGTAGTATACTTGGAACGCTTGGTTCGAAAAGATAAACGGATCATCCTGACCGTAAAATTGAAGTGTGTTCACACTGGTCAATCCATATTCATCTTTCCAAGTCCCAAGACTGCTTCTCCACCTGTCCGTATCGGTTCGCGGATCGTACCAAGTACACTGGAATATATAAAAGGGTTCTGATCGTCCGGGATAGTGGATGCCGAGTATACAATTTAAGTACCCATAGTAAATCACACCGTCCGATCCTACCGTCGCAATCCCACTATTCTGAGTGGTTCTAGATGTTTCTATGTCCTTAACTTCGAATTTGTATCCAAGGACACCAAATCCTTTGTAATATGCAACCTCCATACTAGGAAATTGAGCTAAACATCTTGAATCACTCTCAAATGATGCAGACAAGTTCAGATCGTGGATCTAACAAAACAAATTTTACGACAAATACATGACGATACAAGTTTAGATTAAAACTGATAGCAATAAAATGTAATTCGAATAACTTACATGCTCTATGACCCAATCACAAAAATTATCCTGATGGTATTTTTCCAAACGTTCTTCCTTCCAATCAGGATGCCCCTCACGTACCTCGTTAAAATGAGTTCTGTTTTCGACAAATAATTGTGACATTAATATTATGTCATTTCATACACACACAAACACAGATATAACAATTAATCCAAAAGAACTTACTCTCTAATTTGTTCAAGACATGCGTAATTAAGCAAAATAAACCGGTATATCTTGTTGATAAACATAGTGTCTACCCTCTTATACTCGGCTTTACCATATGGCCCGTCTTGAATTCTTCATGGTCGGTTAAGCCTTGACTCAATGTTCTCGTCCAGATAGCGGGAACAAAATGTGGTTGCTTCATCAAGAAGATAACCTTGCATGATAGAACCCTCTGGTCGATTTTTATTGCGTATATACTTCTTAAGAGTGTAAAGGTACTTAATGAGAATATGTTGAATAAATAAATACGGGCATACAGGACAACAATAAATTTATAAATTGCGCGAAACGAAAAATTACACGTACCTCTCGACGGGATACATCCATCGATATTGTACCGGTCCGGCTAACTTTGCCTCAGTTGCAAGATGAACCGTCAAGTGTATTATGATATCAAAGAATGACGGTGGGAAAATACGCTCAAACTTGCAAAGTATCAATGCAATAGAATTTTCTAGTTTATCCAGCGTCGCAACCTCCAGTGTTTTAGCACACAACTCCCTGAAAAAACAACATAGGTCGTTGATTACTAGACCAACCGAGTCGGGGAGAGAAGTCCTGAGGGCTAATGGAAGAAGGTGCTCCACGATAACATGGTGATCATGACTTTTCAGCCCATCGATCTTGCCCTTCACAATTTTTATTTTCTTGCTGAATGATCCTGAGAAACCTGTGGGGACTTTCAAATCATGCAACACCTGTAGGAATCTTTTCTTCTCCGGTTGTGACATATGATAAGCGGCATTGGGAAGTACAAACTTGCCCGGTTTACCCGCTACCGGTTTAGGGTGCAGCTCACTTCTTATTCTCCACTCTTGTAGATCCATCCGAGCATTCATATTGTCTTTAGATTTCCCGTCTTTACACAGAAGCAAGTTAAGTATGTGCTCTGATACTCCCTTCTCTATATGCATGACGTCCAGACAATGACGCACTGAATTTGTAGACCAGTACGGAAGCTCGAAGAAAATGCTTAACTTGTTCCAATATTGTGGTTTGACCTGTTTCGTCGGATCCATCCCGAAGGTCACGTTATTGTAACCATCCCATTTAGCAGTCACGTCCTCTCCGGACAATAGGGACGGAGGTCTAAGAAGCTCCTGATGACCATCAAAGTGAACCGTGTCTAACCTATAGGGGTGGTCTGGAGGCAGAAAACGTCGATGGCCGCAATAACAAACCTTCTTGCTAAAATTCAAAAAATTTGATGTTGTGTGTTCAAGGCAATGAGGACATGCTTTGTGACCATGTACGGACCCACCTGATAGCATTCCATACGCAGGAAAGTCATTAATTGTCCTTATTAAAGCCGCACGCAGTATGAAGGTTGTATTTGTGTTTGAATCATATGTCTCTACACCATCAATGAACAAAGTTTTCAGCTCCTCGATCAGAGGTCGGAGATAGACGTCGATATTATTCCCCGGTGAGTTTGGTCCGTCGATAAGAAGAGGCATCATAAAGTATGATTGGTCCATAGCCAACCAAGGCGACAGATTATAAATTATCATTACAACGGGCTATGTACTGTGACTTCCAGCCATATAGTTGAATGGGCAGAAGCCATCGGTAGCCAGTCCGAGCCGGACATTACGAGGATCTCTACAGAATATTGCGTGCCTCCTATCGAAATCCTTCCATGCCGGTGAATCTCTTGGATGGTTCATTTTTCCATTTTTGCTTGGAGGAGAACGGTGATGCCAAATCATTGCCTCGGCTGTTTTCTTGCACCTGAATAGCCTCTGTAGCCTCTGTGTTATGGGAAAGTATCGTGCTATCTTCACAGGTATATCAGGCTTCTTATCAGAATCTTTCGGCTTATACCTGGCCTCTCCGCATGTTGGACACTCTTGCAAATCTGAATTCTCTTTCCGGTACAACACGCAATTTTTAGGACATGCTTGAATCTTCTCGCTCTTTAGACCCAAATCAGACATCATCTTCTGGGCTTCGTACCAGCTTTCGGGCACATTATTTCCCGGAGGCATAGAATCTTTCAAGAACGAAAGAAGCATTGTGAATGACTTGTTGCTCCATCCATTTAGGCACTTAATCTGGAAAAGTTGGACGAACCATGAGAGGGTGGAATACTTCGCATTCTCATAAATTGGTTTCCTAGCATCATTCATGAAATTTTCATATTTATCCACACGGGGTCCTTGACCGGAAGGAATGTCATCTTCGGTACGAATATATTCACCTAGGGCAGCCTCAACCATATCCTCCATTTCTTCTGATGGAAATAAATTTCCGTCTCCTGCCGTATTACCGAATTCTTCTTCTTCTCCTGCCGCATTATCGTGTTTTCCTTCTTCTTCTACCGCAGTACTGCATTCTTCTCCTTCCCCGTGATATTTCCAAGTTGAATAAAGTCTAGTAAACCCATGTTTTACAATATGAAGCTCTGCCAATTCTACCTTCTGCCAGTACTTGTTGCCACATCTATCGCACGGACAGAGAATCTTCTCTATTATGATCTTATTATGTGCGCGTGCAAATTCAAGGAAAGCAGCAACTCCTGCGACAAACTTAGGTTGCATACGTTGTTTCCAATCCACATACATCCAGTCCTTAACTCTGACGTACTCATGGGCCATGTTAGACTGAATAACATATAAATTGTAGGTTATGCTGACTATATTGAGAAATATAAGAACGGGATAGTTACTGACAAAGGAGAAAATCCGTGTATATGCTTTGTGTGTGCGTTTGTCGTTGAAAAGAATAAATTATCGCACGTATGTTAACCGATAGACGGGGACTAAGTGGCGCTTTTAGTTTCATATATGAGTATCGATGGGAATATGAAGGTTTCATATTATCATATATTGGTTTTAACCCGAACATCTTGAATCGCTCTCTAATTATGCGTTTGTATGTGTGTGTTCCGGCTAACAGGGGTAGGCTTCTATCCCATTAAGAATGTATAGAGCGAACGCCCATCAGTTGTGCTTTCAACCGTTTTGAGTAAATTTCGGCAGCACCTCCTCGCTGTTCTCCGAGTACACTGTAATAGAATAGATAATCATTTCAAAGCTGTGAAACAACGTTGAAATGAACATCTAATCTATCTTTGTACACGGAGAACCAGCGGAAAGGTACCGACGAAATATCTCGAAACGGATGAAAACACAAGTGAATGAAGGCGTTTGCTTTATACATTCTTAACTTGTCCACACGGGACAAATCTATGGGTTACCATACGATTGAATTTTCTCGTCGCGTAGACTATACGACGGTTGTTAGTATCGAGTTGTACTGTCCGATATTTAACAACCTTCGTATAGTTCTAGGTCACGACGAGCATCGCACGTATGTTAACCGATAGACGGGTACTAAGTGGCGCTTTTAGTTTCATATATGAGTATCGATGGGAATATGAAGGTTTCATATTATCATATATTGGTTTTAACCCGAACATCCCGAATCGCTCTCTAATTATGCGTTTGTTGTGTATTCTTGTTGTATGTGTGTGTTCCGGCTGTCGGGGGTAGGCTTCTATCCCATTAAGAATGTATAGAGCGAACGCCCATCACTTGTGCTTTCAACCGTTTCGAGTAAATTTCGGCAGCACCTCCCCGCTGTTCTCCGAGTACACTGTAATAGAATAGATAATCATTTCAAAGCTGTGAAACAACGTTGAAATGAACATCTAATCTATCTTTGTACACGGAGAACCAGCGGAAAGGTACCAATGAAATATCTCGAAACGGATGAAAACACAAGTGAATGAAGGCGTTTGCTTTATACATTCTTAACTTGTCCACACGGGACAAATCTATGGGTTACCATACGATTGAATTTTCTCGTCGTGTAGACTATACGACGGTTGTTAGTATCGAGCTATACTGTCCGATATTTAACAACCTTCGTATAGTTCTAGGTCACGACGAGCATCGCACGTATGTTAACCGATAGACGGGGACTAAGTGGCGCTTTTAGTTTCGTATATGAGTATCGATGGGAATATGAAGGTTTCATATTATCATATATTGGTTTTAACCCGAACATCTCGAATCGCTCTCTAATTATGCGTTTGTTGTGTATTCTTGTTGTATGTGTGTGTTCCGGCTGTCGGGGGTAGGCTTCTATCCCATTAAGAATGTATAGAGCGAACGCCCATCACTTGTGCTTTCAACCGTTTCGAGTAAATTTCGGCAGCACCTCCCTACTGTTCTCCGAGTACACTGTAATAGAATAAATAATCATTTCAATGCTGTGAAACAACGTTGAAATGAACATCTAATCTATCTTTGTACACGGAGAACCAGCGGAAAGGTACCGACAAAATATCTCGAAACGGATGAAAACACAAGTGAAATTATACATTCTTAACTTGTCCACACGGGACAAATCTATGGGTTACCATACGATTGAATTTTCTCATCGCGTAGACTATACGACCGTTGTTAGTATCGAGCTATACTGTCCGATATTTAACAACTTTCGTATAGTTCTAGGTCACGACGAGCATCGCACGTATGTTAACCGATAGACGGGGACTAAGTGGCGCTTTTAGTTTCATATATGAGTATCGATGGGAATATGAAGGTTTCATATTATCATCGAGTATCATATATTGGTTTTAACCTGAATTGTCACGTCCCGAAAGTACGGAACATGACCGGCACTTAAACTACGAAACGTCTCGAGGCATACGTAATCCAAGTAAGCCGAAAACCCAGAAATACTAACCAAGAAAAGTAGTAGAGTGAAGGAAAACCAATTTAAATAAGTAATTTTAATAGCATAAGCCGAATTATGCGGGTTTCTAAAAACATCAAAAATTTACTGAAAATTTCGGCAGAGTCTCCTTTGTAAATACTGGCTCCCAAACGGGATACAACATGAATAGTATATGAAATCAATAAAAAGGCATCCCCAAGCGGGAGCTAGCTCTTCGTCAATCGACGGCCACAACCACACAAGCAATATAATATACAACGCCAACGGCGAGGATCAAAATTCAAAAGGAAACTCAAAACCACAAGAAAACCACAGAAATAAAACGCGCGACTCTAAGGTCGAAGGAATAACATCACTGGTCTCTATCTCAAAATAAATACATGTTTGGTTGATGGAACTTCTAGATACAACAGAATAATGATATACAAGATATATAATGGGGGTACGATACAAGTAAACCCACCTACTAGCAAATCACCCGAAGGAAACTATGCCCGCAAAGCCGTAATGAAACCTGTACGGCAACCTGCAAGAAACTGGGGCACAACGGGGGTGAGTTGCCAACTCGTGAATAGAAAAAACATCTACGCACAGAAATCGCATAAATAACACAACCTAGGTCAATGATCATAATATATCCTCAAATATAAGAATAACATGCAACCTATAACAAGGCTAGGGTAGATATCTAACCCGAGTGTAATCTCATGTGCCCGTGTCAGTGCCTCAGGTAGCAATATATCATATGAATGAGGTATGAATGCATGAAAACAGAATACATGTAAATGAAGAACTTTTTTCGTAATTTAGTGAGATTTCCTTTGTATTTTTAAAATAAGGTATCATAATGAAATCAGCATAAAACAGTGCCTAGCATCGGCACAAAACGTAATCCCAATATCTCGATATCTTTGTATCACAGTCTCTGTACCTCAATATCTCGAAATCTCAATATCACAGTCTCAATATCTAGGGCGCCGTCAGTCCAGACCGGCCCCTACCATCCATCTCAAGACCACGACGGTATCCTCCGGATATCCGACGCGTCGGGTAAAATCACCGGTAGGTAGTGCTCCCCTGCCAGGCTCACATCGTCATCATCACGCGCTTCTTGCCCCGGTGTACCTTACCGGGTCCACCATGTACCCGAAACGGTTCATCCGTCTCCTCGAATCGGGTCTCGAAATCCATCAGCAAACTCATGGTGGACGACTCATACATCATGGGAAAAACCGCACTTTTTTTATTTAAAAAGAGAGAAATCAGTTTATATAAGTTTTTGCGGTTTCCCCCCCCCCCCCCCCAAATCCAGAAAATCTCATGGAAATCCAAATCCAAATCATCAATAGCATGTAAAACCATGAATGTAGGCATAACAATGAATAACAGTATGCATGAAGTGACAAGTAATAACTACAATGTTAAGCTGGCATATAAGGCAGGTATACTAATATCATGTCAAATTACTAACTAACAAGCTAAGTCAAGCAATAATATTTTCTAAGGTGTACGTGACATGGCAATTACCGATGAAGATGTGTGTGAGCCGGCAAGTAAGTGTACGTGGTACATACGCATCATCAGTAATGGTGCTGGTGTCCTAACAGCATGATATCAATAATGGAGTATGAAACATAATATAAGCATGCGATGCGAAGCGAACCACAATAAAGAGCGGGAGCTGAATACTAGACGCAACTATAACTAATCTGCATTAACCTGATATAAGTCCTACAAATGGTGCCTTTTGAAATAACACGAATCATGGGGTTTTGAAAATAGGGGCTACAGTGTTTTTATGAAAAGATACGTCTTTTGAAATATCCGTAGGATCCCTTGGGCTGTCTTTTAAAATACCCACGATTCGTTAGTTTTGAAATAGGTAAGAATCGAATCTAATCTAATAACTAAACTAAACTAAAGGGCTAAGCTGACCAGCTGGGCTACAGGTAAGGAAACCGCCTAACATCTGAGTCGATACATATACATACCTGTATATATATTAGTCGGTGATCCCGCCTCAATAATATCATATCCGATACCATATCTATAATCAGACATCCCAAGTCAAGAGTGCGGATCAATCATCAAAATATAGCTCGTACGTAAATCCGTCGTACGGCATCCCCAAATCTGGGTACGGGTTAATATCATATTCATCACACTATTCATCTAGTATCCTCTTTATCCAAGATCATAGTCCAGGGTACTGACCTATGTCTAGTACAATACTAATATCATCAAAATAGTCATGATCTGACTACTGATCGACAGTCTCGTACAAACCGATATCACAACCACAAAACAAATCTCATCGACTCAGCTCAATCCCTAGTATCGTCCTCATATCCGTATGTGAACAAATAGTCCCATACCCATGTGAACACATAACTATAAAGAATCCCATGAGCACATATAAATAGGAATGTATGCAAGTATGTATGTGTGTATGTATGTGTGTATGTGTAGTGCAACACTACCCTAGGGTTCGCAACACTAAAGTAATCCAACACACCAATATCCATCCTAACATCGTTATTAATCCCAAATAACATATAATAATTGTTGGTGTGTATACGCATCCGTATACACCACCACGGACTGCGGGGGTGCTATACGCCATCCACCCGACTTCTCCCCGTAGATATAAATCTACTCACCTGGTCCTCGCTCGCCGGTGCCGACGTCGCCACGCGCTTGCTTGTCATCTCGAAGTCCACATGGGGGTACCTACATATCACAACGCATCGTATCGCATTAAAATCCGACTCATGACCAAAACGACACACGAATCCCACATAAGTCAAAACCTATGGTTGCTTTCACAAATGAACCTAAAAACCCTCGACGTCGGCGTACAAACGCCAAACAATCGAGAAAACTCCCAACACACTCATTTGTACAATTACAAGCACTAATTATAATATAAAATAGCTTACAATTCCCAAAAACCCCAATTTCACTTAAAAAGTCATTTTTCCGAAAATATAGCAAGCACAAATTACCGTTTTTGTACAAAACATGATGTTTTAATAATTCTAGTGACCAAGATGATAACTTAATATCTTAATTATGCCATAGAAACCACTACGTAAATTTTAAACCCACAATTTAATTCAATTTCAAAAACCTAGTTTGCAATTTTAACCAATTTCAAAAACCTAGTTTGCAATTTTAACCAATTTCAACCATTTTATAGCAAAAATGCACATACAACAATCTAGCTTGGATTTGCATGATTTAAAGCATTAAACTACATTTTAAAATGTTAATGAAGTCATAAAACCCTAATTACATTTTTAATCTCACACATGCAATTAAATTCCAAAACCTAGTTTGCAAAACAAAAAACTTATTTTGGACATTTTAAATGTTACAATTTGGAAAATAGCAACTAGATTAATTTTGCATAGTATTAACATGTTAAATACATCACACAACTATAATCTCATTTCCCAAAACCCTAACTATATTTTCACAAACCCTAATCTCATGAATTTGGACTTGCAAATTTCAACCCTAAAATTAAACCCTTTACTAACTTAATTTGAAGTAATAACAAATAATGTAACAAAAGATCAAGATTTTATACCTCACAAACTATGGATCAAACCTTGCAATCTAGCCTCTCAAATGCAAATTTTTCTCCAAGAATCATGTTAGAATGGGCTAAGGAAAAATGGGTAGAGATTGGATTTAGGTTTAGCTTTGAATTTGTGAGAGAAATGGTTGATTTTTGATGGGTTTTGATGAGGAAATGAGAGGAGAAATTTGGGGGGGCTGCCCAAGAGAGGCTCGGCCTGAAATTGGTGAGGGAGTGAGAGAGAGGTGTGGGTTTCAAGTCAACACAAGACCAAGTCAACAATTACCCATACTTCATTAATAAAACATTACCCCTTTTCTTTTTTTCTTTTTCTTTTGCTTTTCTCTTCAAATTCAAGTGGGGAAAAGGGTGGGGGCTGCTGAATTCAGCCAAGGTGAGAAGTAAATGGGTGTGTGTGAGTGTGGGTATGGGTGTGGGGTGATGAAAAATGATAAATATAACACCCCAAACATCCATTTACACAAAAAAGCCTTTTTTTCTTCAATAATTTCTAAACCGTTTTGGCAACCGATTTCGTTTCAAAAACCACATGATAAAATTTTAATTAATGTTTTATGATGCACAAAATTTGTTTCAACTCATTCCAATTTGTAATTTTCCCTAATTAAATGTAATAGTGACGGCTTAAAATAATATTAAAATAATATTTTTTTCAGAAAATTTGAAATTTCACCAGTGGCTCAATAAACATCAAATACTAGCAATTACATAGCTAGAATATGTATATTTAATTTTATAATAAAAATATTTGTATTTTGACTTTTTACAGAAAACCCCCTTATTTTACCCTTTTTTTTTGAAATTTCACCGAAACGATTTTCAAAACGTTACATGAATATCTCGAATCGCTCTCTAATTATGCGTTTGTTGTGCATTCGTGTTTTATGTGTAACATGATTTTAAACCATTGAGATCAAGATTGATAGAACTGATCATCCTACATTGCAATAGCATTCATCAACCAAAAACTATTATTGCAATGGTATTCATCTATAAGAATCAACAATTAAAACTAAAAATGTAGGATACTGATATCATAAAGCGTTATACGCAACATTGATAGCACTGATAAATAAAAAAACCAAACACAAACCGTATCAAGATTTAACAACTTTGATTATGTTATATACGCGGGCCGATATTTTCATATTAGCCAATAGGCAAAAATACACCGCGGTCTGGATATGGCATATTAGCAGATGTTACCTATATGCATACATGCATGTTGTCTCCCCATTTTTTCATAAATCAAACCAACTACATACATCAAACTAGTCCATGCCACCAATCGGAAACTCCACTATGTCTTTGAATTATTATTTTTCCAAATAGAATTGAGCTCTTATTGATATTGTCCCATCCAACAAATTTGTTGTGCTTGCCTCGACCTTCATCTAGCTTTCACATGCCATACACATTAGATGAGTAATATAGTTATAAATTATGGTATTTTGTTGTCATCAATCCACCTAACCCTAACCCCAACTAGCCCCAGCCCCAGCCCCAGCCCCAGCCCCAGCCCAGCCCCGCCCTAACCTAACCCTAACCCCGGCGCGGCCAGCTAAACCCCAACACCAACCCTAAGGCAAACCCTAACCCCAGCCCCAGCCCCAGCAGCAGCCGAACCCCAACCCTAACCCTAACCCCAACCCCGACCCCGACCCCGACCGTGACCCCTGCCAAACCCCAATTCGCGCGCGCAACCCCAGACCCAGCCATGAACCCTAAGCCCAAAATAATCAAAAAATTCTTTAATTTACCTGAAGATTTACTCACCTGAACGGCGGTGGCGATGACCTGAACGGCGGTGGCGACGACGAGAACGGTGGTGGCGACGAGAACGGCGGTGGCGACAAGGAGAACGGCGGTGGCGATGACGAGAACGGCGTGGCGATTTGGGGATTTTTTTCGCGCGCGATCGAGAGAGAGAGGAAGAAAGTGAGCGTAGGCAATCGATCTGTGCCTTTATTAAATCTATATTTAGCTGCCCTACGGATTTGCCCGTAGGTCCTTGTTTGCGGCTCCGTAGGGGCAAACACCAAATTAAGAATTAATATTTTTATTCTTGGACGTCTGGGCCCGTAGGGGCAACCTTTTAGCCCTACGGATTAATCCGTAGGGCCTAGTTAAATCTGCCCCTACGGATTTCAATATCCGTAGGGGCAACCCCCTATTTTAGTAGTGGTAGTATTACGGTTTTCTAGTTATTTGAATTTCTTTTTGGGTTTTGATCCTCGCCCTTGGGCGTTGTATATTATATTGCTTGCATGGTTGTGACCTTCGATTGACGAAGAGCTAGCTCCCGCTTGGGGGATGCCTTTTATCACTGCATATATATATTATTCTTGTTGTACCCCGTTCGGGGCCAGTTTTTACAAAGGAAACTCTGCCGAAATTTTTAGAAAAGACTACACATTTTAAAAATGCATATTCGGCTTAGTAATTTAAAAGCTTCAATTTCAAAACATATTTCTTTACTTATTAAAAACCAGTTTCTTTATTTACTCCTTAAATGGTTTTAGATTTCTGGGCTTTTGGCTTACTTGGATCAGATGGAGTCCTATAGACTTCATAGGATTCAAGGGCCAGTCATGTGCTCTTTCAGCTCGTGACAACGACTCGGCCAACTCGCCGCGGAACCTCGGCGAAACCATGTGTTGCGTCGCGGATCCGCGGCCGAGTTGACTCGGCCGCGACTCCGATTTCCTGCAGATTACTCAGTTTGCTGTTTTGGGAGTTTTAAAATGTTTTGTTTCTACCCAGTTTTTTCCAGAGAACAATGTTATGTTTGGGGTAGTTACAAATTGGTATTTTGATCGAAGTTCTATAAACTTTAGCTATTTGGTTATATCTGTAATGTGATATATGCAGTGAACGTCGGCTAATTGCTATACGTCGATTAGTGGGGGTTGTGTATATCTATGATCTGTAATGTTGTTGGATTGTGTATATGAACTTGTTGGATTGTCGCGGATGAATAGCCGGGGTTTTGAGAGATGAGGGTTTCTTTATCTTTCATTTGATGTAAAATGTAAATTGATGTAATATTATTTTTATGGCCGCACATCCGGGATGAGGTTGTAGCCGCCATTGTATATTATTTCTTTTACTGTTTTTGCTCCAAGGATAGACCCAAGGTGGGGTGCACAAACTACCGGGTATGTTGAAGTGCTGAGTGGCCTACTCACGTTGTTGAGGGAGGCTGCTTCACTTCGGGTATTTGGCGGGTAGTTTGCCGCACCCGTAGGGGTCTAGGGTGAGGTTTGGCTATTCATCGCGACCGTGTAATCCGTCTTTCATTGCAGGCTCGAACGAAACGCGGATTCCTAGCATATCCAACGTGTTCATCTGTGATCTGGAATGGCAATCATTGCATCTGACGAATGTATATATCTATATATGATATCTAGTAGGCGTTGCTTATGTTTTGCATCTGCACTAGTCCAGGCCCCGCTCTGTCGTTAGTTAAGTAACCTAACGGGTAATGACGGGCCCCGTGGCGAATGCGGATGGCATAAGCGTACGTCATATTTTCGTTGTTTTCTGCAATGGTAGGATTAATTGATGGGACGCATTATATTAATGCAAAGAAAAAACAAACCTAAAAGACGTTGTTGGAACAATTTTCAAAAGCTGTTATTGCAAGGACGTTCTCTTTTGTTTTGCACAGAGATATTCGGTTATGAAAGCCCAGCAACTCATTCGACGAGGCAAGGGCCGAGATCCCTTCATCGGGAGTGACCCCTTGGACAAAAGTTTGCGTCAGGGTAATAACTTCACTATAGTCGATTATTCTTGCTTTGCATCGAGGTATTCAGTTTGGAATATCCTGCACCTCATTCGACGAGGAAAGAGCCGAGATCCCTTCACAGGAAGTGACCTCTTTAGCAAAAGTTATCATCACTATAATTTTAAAAAGGGTTATCAGGTTCCTTCAACGATATCAAGTTCATTACGTTAACGGGTTTTTCGCCAAAAACCCAGCCGTAGGCCTCCGTCATTTCTTATAAGTTATACTTAGTATTCGCGCTGCGTTTGTTGACTGTGTCAAGGCGCAGTGAACGGTAGCTGAGTATTGCTTATCTGCTGGATACAATGTGATTGGTTAGGACAGTCGTGTAACCTTGTTGACTGTGTCAAGGGTTATGCAGGTGGCTTTAATGCAATCAAGATAATGACGGGTTGAACTTGACTAGGACTCTTTGATTTGTTGACTGTGTCAAGGTAACTTGGGTCCTAGAGGCAAAAATCCACATCGGGAGTTTCTAAAGAAACTGAAACTTGAAGATTTAGCATACCTTCTGGAGTGTGGTGACTAGAGTGGATTCCATCTAGGTCATCGCACAATGATAGTTGGATCCCGATCCCACTGAAGAGTTGGATTACTCTCGGGAGATTATTTCACTTAACAATCAATGCTATAAACCAAGTAGGTGTCTAGAACGCTGTTAGCGGGGCTATGCCTCCAGGGAAAAGAGGTTATTTAATTAAGGAACTTCGCGAAAGCGTTGGAAAACCTCCCTCGAAGTACCAACACTAGCCTGGCTGAAAGGTTAAGCAAGTATTGTGATGTGCGATTAATCCTAACTAGTTCTTCTTTTAGGGTTTGAAGAAGAATTTGAGGAAACAGTGGGAGCCATCCTGGTTAGATAAATCAATAAACCAATCTAATCTTGCAAGAGCGCACGCAAAGTGTTTCTTTTCTCTCTCTCCAGGTAGCAACCATTTTACGCCCTAATCAAGATAATAAAATGTATCGCTTGACCGATCCGAATTCTTATTTGGGGCTGAGGAACGTTGGTTTGGCTCTAACTTACGACAACAGTCATAAGTATGAGCAAGGGAAAGAGGATTGTATGGATTCCAAGGATACCCAATTAAAGAAGAAGCATAGTTTTGCATCTACTTCATGTGTTCTTGTAATTGAGAACTGCTTTACGGTCAGCCCTACCTCCTGGGTACTTGATACCGGATCAGGATCTCATATCTGTAATCCATTGCAGGGACTGAGAAAAAGTAGGAAAGTTGTACCTGGTGATATGTCGCTCAGGGTAGCGAATGGAGCACAAGTTAATGCGGCAGCCGTCGGTGAATATCACCTAGTGTTGCCTGATTGATTGAGTTTTTGCGTGCTTAGTTAATTACCACAATCAAGACGGTTTCACATGTAGCTAGCCGGTTGAGTACGGGTCGTCCGCAGGGAGATAGGAATCTTTTTCTATGTGCTTTAACGAGTTAAGTCCAAATGTCCAGGTTTGTTTGAGATTAACTATGTGCTAAAATGTTATATAAAGAGAGCTTGTTAGGGTTAGGATTAGGTTAGTTTGAGTTAGGAGTCGCTCACTTCTTTCGTTGCCCCTCTTAATATCGGTGTTACGGTAATCGGCAACAACGTGGATTAGCACGACTAGGAAGGAACTTGCGAGTATAAGCTAGGCTTTCCAACGCTTAAGTTCTTCCTTTTGGTGCTTGTCCGTACGTTCTTGGCTCTTAGCCTTAACCTCCGGTTAATTCAACCACAACCGGTCTCACTAAGGAATCACCGCTATCATGTAGGATAGGGTGCCGTAGGGAGCAGATTGTGGTTCAATTAACGGGAGTCCAAATTAAGATGTTGGGCAAGGAAAGAGTGAGAGAGATTTCCTTCTCTCAAACTTTCCTTATCCTACCCTAACAAGTAAGAAAACTACTCACCCATTACAAGAAAAAGAAAATACAACAAAAGGAGGAAGATAGAAAGAAAGAGGTTAGAAGATTACAACTAGTTATTTGAGACCTCACCTTGGCAAGGATCAAGCTTAAGCATCATTGTTGTTAAGGATAAAGAAAAAGAGAACAAGAAAGAAACAAACAACAAATAACAACAACTAGATTAGCAAATGAAAAATACAAGCAATTATCATTAACAACATAACAAGACAAGCATGGTAACAAAAAAAACTCTTTTATTCATCCTTCACTCATAAAAAGCTCACTACAAGATTTTAATGGAGAAAAGAGGAAGAGAGGAAGAAGAACAACAAAGTATATCTAAAATCTAATACAAGAATAAGCACCCTTGGCTTGGCAATATTCTGAGCTATTTATAGGCAGGAAACAGAAATTCTAGGGCAACATCCATGGCCCATATAAAATGACCAAACAGCCCCTGAAAAGTCTTCAGCTGACGAGCCACCATGGCCACGGATCCGCGGCCATATAGAGGAATTGGCTCCTCGGTTTTTGTGGGGTTCCCTGGTTTTATGTACTCTTCAGTGTGGTATATGTCGTTTCTCAGAAACTCTTCACAATTTTTCCATATTTCAGCAGATCAAAAGGTGATGTGATGTGGATCTTTTGTCATGATTTTTCTTGAGCTCGACGTAGACATGTTGGATCTTGTGTTGACATTGTGCTTTGTGCATGAAAATGACATCGATTTTCCATTTTGTCCCTTAAACTGGTGTGCGGCAACATACGGATAGAGAGCGGAGACCCGTATTTTATCTGTGGTTGGCAGTAATCCGGAATTTGTCGTGCTTTTCCATGAATTTCACTGTTTAGAGCTGAGAACCTGTATCCAGCAATTAACTAGCAAACACGGCTCAAGACTACCTACCGATAAGCAATGTGATAAAAAATGGGCGGTATAAAAATGCAAAAATCTGATATGAACAAATACCCCCAAACTTATCATTTGCTCGTCCCGAGCAAAGCCAGTTTATTCACAAAAATTCCTAACCTCACTTTCACAGGGAACGCGATTGCACTAAGCAGGTGCAACAAACCGTTAAACCTCTAGGTGTCCTTAGTAGGAGGAGTGTTGTCTCCTGAGGGTTTTCAGCGGATACTACCCACAAAATCCGGTCAAGCTAGTTTTGCAAAATATCTATGAGTCAAACCCTAAGGTTTTGTTTCAGAAAATAACAATTCTATTATCCTAAGTCTAGACTATCGAACCTTTATTTTTCACACCTCGCTTCTTATTTAACTTAAGATTTTATATGTCTTTACGTGCAGTGCAAATAGTGTCGTTAAGTTCCAGAAGGATCGATTAAATTCATCATGTCACACAATAAAGCCCAAATAAAAAAATTTAAAAGGATCACATATGTTTTATAAAGATTTAAGTATTTTTCAAGTTTCGTTTTCCAGTAAGGTTTCAATTTCAGAATTTCTATCTTCCATAACAGGAAACTAGGTCTTATTTTTCACTCCACCTTTATCTTGTTTTCATTTCATACACACCTCTGTGAACGTGCAATAGTCTTTATCATAGAATAAAACCTTCATATCTCCTCTAGAAATATTTTTTTATAAAAACCTGTCTTTTGTCAAGATTATTCTCACGCAAAGAACCGTTAGGAATTTTAACTCGGAAAGAACACTTGCTTGACTTTGTTTTAATCTGGACTTTCTAGGCTTCTTAACGAGCTTTGGGCCAATGCTCCCAAACCAGTTGGCTTTAGGGCATTAGGTGTAGAGACACCCCAGCGGACTTAATTACTCAAGTTACCTAGGTCCAAAAACAAAAGACAATTTAGCGTGAAAATCAAGATGATTTAATGCGAACGGAGATATAACTAGCAGTTCAATTATTTTTTTTTTGGATAAAAGACGTGTTTTAGTGGGTTCGGTGTATAATCATTCCAATCAAGTTCCAGATGGGTTATTTTTTAGAATTAGTTCCAATTAAGGCATCAATAACATTCTTTCATATTCGCTTCACTTCATAAACTATTCTTGATATTACTTATTTCAGAACAAACCTATTTGATCCTCAGAAAATAATTTATCCATTTAAAAGTTTTTAGACATAATAGACTTATCATCTAATTTTCAAAACTCACGACATGTGTAGGGTGATGTAAAGACGTATATCAGCTATAGTTAATTTCAAAGGAGAGTTATCTTTCAGGTTTTCAAAATCTAAAAATAAGATTTAGTTATTCTTATCTTATCAAACAAAACCGTCGAAATGTTGAATCTGAGTTCTCCCACTAGCTAACTTGACAGAAAAGTTTTTATGTTTTTAGAAAAAATTCTGATTTTTTTGGATTTTATGGATTTTAGTATGCAGATGCAAAAATATACATATGAATGCGAAGGTTAGAAATGTGTACCGAGCGTACCCCCAAACTTAAACTGGACAGTGTCCTCACTGTCATTGCATGAAGAGATCATCGAAGGGTCAAAATTGTCGGTTAGGTATACACAATTATTTTGTTTTTGTTTTTAAAGAAAAGAAAAATAGTAAAAATGGAAAAGAATATCCACAAATATATACAAAATGGTATATACATACCCCGAAACTTATTTGGAACAGTGTCCACTGTGTTGGCTGGATAACCGAAATTTGGTGGTAGGTAGAGAAAGATTATGCAGAGTAAACCGGCTCCTGTAAGACCAGGAGCTCCTCTGTTGGTTCGGCGCTAAGGTACGGTTTTAGTCTGTGTCCGTTTACTTTCAAAAATGAACCGTCCTTTGGATTCTCCAAATCTACAGCGCCATGCGGATACACATTCCGCACAAAATATGGCCCTTTCTAGCGAGATCTGAGCTTAGCTGGATGGAAATGTAGCCGGGTGTCGTAAAGAAGTACCTGTTGACCAGGTACGAATGTTTTGCGCAAAAGATGTTTATCGTGAAACACCTTCGTTCGGTTCTTAACGACAACCGCGTTTTCGTAATCCTCATCCCGAAGCTCGCTTAATTCGTTCAACTGCAGCTTTCGATGGCCGCCCGCATCTTCGAGAGACAGATTCAGCTTCTTTATCGCCCAAAATGCACGATGCTCTATTTCCACAGGGAGGTGGCAATCCTTTCCGTAAACAAGCCGATATGGAGACATGCCAAGATCGGTCTTATAAGCCGTTCGAAATGCCCAAAGGGCATCAGTGAGTTTTAACGACCAATCTTTACAGTTCTTGGAAACCGTCTTCTCCAGTATCTGCTTGATTTGCCGATTTGAAACTTTGGCTTACCCACAGGTTTGGAGGTGGTAGGGCGTAGATAGATTATGATTAATAGAATATTTTCGCATCAAGGCCTCGAAAGTCTTATTGCAGAAATGAGTTCCATTGTCGCTAATGATCGCTCGGGGGTGCCCAAACCGGGAGAAAATATTTTCCTTAAGAAATCTAACGACAACCTTGTTGTCGTTAGTCCGGCTGGGCACAGTCTCGACCCACTTAGAGACGTAATCAACAGCGAGAAGGATGTACAAGTTCCTAAAAGAGCTGGGAAACGGCCCCATGAAATCGATCCCCCAAACATCGAAAATCTCCACAACCAAGATCGGTTGGAGTGGCACCTCATTTCTCCTGGATATCCGGCCCAAGTGTTGGCACCGGGAGCAAGTCTTGTAGTAGTCATGAGCGTCTTTGAAGAGTTGTGGCCAGTAGAAACCACACTGCAAGATCTTCTCAGCTGTCTTTTTGGGGCCAAAATGCCCGCCACATGCTTGATCGTGGCAAAATGACAGCACACTCTTGAATTCATCGTCAGGGACACACCAACGAATAATCTGGTCGGGACAGTACTTGAACAGATAGGGTTCGTCCCAGTAAAAGTGTTTTACTTGGGATAAGAATCGAAGTCTGTCCTGACTTGACCATTCAGTCGGTAGTAATCCTGTGGCCAAATAGTTCACAATATCTACGAACCAGGGTTCGCAAGATACTGTCAAGAGCTGTTCATCCGGAAAAACGTCGTTGATCGGAATATGAAGCGACGGCGAAAAACGAAGTCGTGAGAGATGGTCGGCGACTACGTTTTCACATCCTCTTTTGTCCTTGATGACAAGGTCAAACTCTTGAAGCAAGAGGATCCAGCGTATCAGCCGAGATTTTGCATCTTTCTTCGCAAAAAGATGGCGCAGAGCAGAATGGTCTGTGTAGACAATGACTGGAGAGCCGATGAGGTAGGGCCTGAACTTTTCTAAAGCAAATACAACAGCCAAGAATTCCTTCTCAGTTGTTGTACAATTCAGTTGGGTGTCGTTCAGGGTTCGGCTAGCATAATAGATTACGTGCGGCATCTTGTTGATGTGTTGTCCAAGGACAACACCGATGGCAAAGTCGGATGCATCGCACATAATCTCAAATGGGTGTGTCCAGTCAGGAGAAGAAAGAACAGGAGCAGAAGTGAGTGAGCTTTTTAATGACTCGAACGCAGTCACACAGCTTGAGTTGAAGTCGAATGGCGTGTCCTTGGCCAGCAAAAGAGTCAAGGGCCTAGCAATCTTGCTAAAGTCCTTGATGAACCGTCTATAGAAACTAGCATGGCCAAGGAAGGCTCGGATATCTCTGACTCATCGGGGAGGAGGGAGATTGGAAATGACTTCAATCTTCGCTTTGTCAACCTCTATGCTATTTTGCGAAATGATATGTCCTAAGACAATACCTTCGCACACCATGAAGTGGCACTTCTCCCAATTCAAAGTGAGATTCTTGTCTTTACACCGGGTAAGGACAGCGTCGAGATGCAGCAAACACTCATCGAAGGAATCGCCGAAAATGGAGAAATCGTCCATGAAGATCTCCATGAATTTTTCCACCATGTCTGAGAAGATTCCCATCATACACCGCTGGAAGGTAGCGGGCGCATTGCATAACCCAAAGGGCATGCGACGATATGCAAACGTGCTGAAAGGACAAGTGAATATGGTCTTGTCCTGGTCTTTTTCGGTGATGGGAATCTTATTATAGCCGGAGTAGCCATCAAGAAAGCAGTAGTACTCGTGTCCGGCCAATCGTTCAAGCATCTGGTCAATGAAAGGTAGCGGAAAGTGGTCCTTCCGCGTTGCGGCGTTGAGTTTTCTGTAATCAATGCATACTCGCCACCCAGTCTGGGTGCGAGTAGGGATTAACTCGTTCACCTCGTTGGTTATGACCGTTATGCCTGATTTCTTGGGGAAAACATGAATGGGGCTAACCCACTGGCTATCAGAGATAGGGTAAATGATACCACTATCCAGACACTTTACGATCTCCTTTTTTACAGCCTCCTTCATGACTGGGTTGAGTCGCCTTTGTGGATCCCTGGTTGGTTTGGCATCATCCATCAGATGAATGTGATGTTCAACGATCAGGGGACTAATCCCCTTGATGTCCGCCATGGACCAGCCAAAAGCTTGCCTATTGCTGTGCAAGACCGCAAGAAGGGCTCTCTCTTGCTCGGGAGCTAGAGAAGCCGAGATGATAACAGGAAGGGTCTCATTCTCACCCAAGTAAGCGTACTTAAGGTAAGACGGCAATGGCTTGAGTTCGAGCGTTGGAGGTGAAACAATTGAAGGCAGAATTGGTGAAAAGGTCTCGAACTCAAAGGATTCCAGCAGAGGTTCAAAACGAGTGTAAGCGACCGAGTTGGATGGTTCAGGTAACTCATACGGAAATTCGAAGGATTCAAACTCGGGTGGTGAGTGGCTAAGATCGTTCGAGAAAGTGAAACACTCGTATTCGTTGTCGGGCGCAGAAACAGCAACAGGTTCGAAGAGGAACGCACTAGTGGCGTTAAGGTTGTCGTGATCGAACAAAAACTCCTCGAATTCACATTCCTCCGGGGTGATCTCCTGGATTGAGCAAACGTCTAGTATATGAGCATTAGGCTCGGAGGGCTGATTCCCCAACCTAAAAATGTTGAGTTCAATTGTCATGTTTCCAAAAGATAGGTTCATTGAACCATTTCGACAATTGATCACAGCATTTGAGGTTGCAAGGAATGGGCGACCGAGTATCACCGGAATTTGATTCCGGGGGTTAGCTACAGGCTGTGTGTCTAAAAAAATAAAGTCAACGGGGAATATGAAGTCCCCAACCTTGATTAACACATCCTCTAGCTCACTCCTAGGATGGGTGATTGATCGGTCGGCCATTTGGAGAGTACAGTGTGTGGGTTTCAGCTCTCCTACACCTAATTGCTCATATACTGAGTACGGAAGCAGGTTAACACTGGCACTAAGATCTAATAGTGCGCGGTTGATGTTCTTATCCCTAATGGTAATAGAAATCATAGGACAGCCAGGGTCCTTCCGTTTTTGAGGTAAAGATTGGGTAAGAGCATCACTCACAGCACTAGCCAAGAAAACTTTCTTGGGTACCTGAGATTTTCTCTTTTTCGTGCACAAGTCCTTTAAGATTTTCGCGTAGGACAAGACTTGTTGGACAGCATCTAAAAGGGGAATGTTGATGTTAACATGCTTAAACAACTCTAGAATCTTTTCCATTTGTGGATTTTGTTTATTGGACCTCAACCGGTTTAGAAATGGAACGTTTTTAAAATTGGTTGAGTCCAATGCATGTGGAGGAGATTGTGGAGTTGGAACGGATCCCAGAGCTGGTGTTTTCGTGGAGTGAGAAATGGGTCCGTTTAGAGCAGAAGAAGAGGAAGAGCCTTTTGAAGAATGGAGAATAGGCTCAGAAGACGAAGAAGAAGAAGAAGAAGAAGAAGAAGCGGCCGGGGTGTCATCGTCGATCCGTGTGCCAATGTTGTTTTGCAGCATCCTTCCCGATCTCAATGTAGTCACGGCACTCACATTATGGTTCTGTTGTTCAAGAGCAACATGTACATTATGTGGATGACCGGGATTTGGGAGTGGTTGAGATGGAAGCTTCCCCTTCTCTCGCTCGCTTAAGGCCGCATTCAGTTGTGCTATCTGGGCTGCGATGGTTTTGATGCTTTGCCCGTGAGCGGCAGTGTGTTGCACCAAGGACTGAATGGAAGACTGGATGATGGCGGTAGACTGAGTTGATTGCTTTACAAATGCCTCCAGACTTCGTTCCAGCGAGGAAACCTTATCGTTGTTTGACGGAACAAAGTTGTTTTGGGGAAAAGAATTGTTGGGTGCAAAGTTGTTCGTCTGATTTTAAAAAGGTTGGGGTTGGAAGGGCTGCTGAAATTGATGTTGAGTTTGTTGTTGCGCTTGTTGTTGCGGAGGAGGGGGCCTCTGGAAATTGTTTCCTTGGAATTGATGCTGGTTCTGATTCCAGACGAAATTGGGGTGGTTCCTCTAACCGGGATTGTAGGTGGAAGAGTATGGATCGTTTCTTGGTCTTTGCTGAAATGCAGCATTAACCTGATCCTTTCCTTGAGATGGTGGATTGTACGGACACTCTTCGGTTAAGTGAGATGGATCGGAACAACAAGCACAAATGGTACGAAGGGGAAGAACAGGGGTAGGAGCAGGAGATGAAAATTTGCTCTCTATCGCTTCAAGTTTTCTCGTTATTGCAGCCATTTCAGCTTTCATCGCAATAGAGACATCGAGTTGGTGAATGCCTACCCTAGACTGACCAGTAGAAGTGGAGGAAGAAGAAGAAGATGTTGGTCTAGTGCTCTCCCATTGAAGCGTTTGTTCCGCAAGGTCGTCGAAGAATTGCCACGCTTCCTCGTCAGATTTCGATAGGAAGTGGCCCTGACAAATGGTTTCCAACAACTGCTTGGTTGCTGGGTTCAGGCCCTCGTATAAGGTTTGGCAAAGTTGCCATTTCTCAATACCGTGGTAAGGGCACTGAACAAGAAGGTCTTTATACCGGTCAAAGCACTTCCAAAAGGGTTCAGTAGGAAGCTGAGAGAATTGGTTGATTTCGTTACGGATCCTTGCGGTTTTATGATTCGGATAGAATTTCTTGAGAAACGCTTTCACAAACTCGTCCCAACTGGTTATGGAGTGGGAAGCGGTGCTATACAGCCATTTTTCAGCAAGATCGCACAAAGTGAACGGAATGACCCATAGCCGTATAGCATCGTCCGACAGCTGGGTCGTTTTCATCATGGCACAAACATTTTGGAACTTGTTGATGAAGATATAAGCATCTTCAGATTCAAGCCCATGAAATTTAGGAAGCATGTTAATGAAGTGGGGCTTAATTTCAAAATTATCCCTATTGGCCGATGGAAGGGAAAGACAGGTGGGCAGTGCAGAGCGGGTGGGATAGAAACGATCCTGGAGCGCGATTCGCTGTGGCGCTACAACAGGCGGTGGTTGTGGGTTATTCGTATCCATAGGAGGTCGAATCAATCCCGGGGGAGTCAAAGGGATGTTTGGATTAATTCCTGACATCGTGGAAGAAGAGGTTGGTGATGGTGAAGGTGAGGATGTATGAACAGAATCCCGATCAACGTTGGAGTTGGCCGGCAAAGGTAAGGGTGAAAGAGGCGTGGAAGGAGTTTCGACGTCTGAGTCGATCGCGTAGTCGGTAGCGACTAACGTAACGCGGACTAGGCGGGCGCTAGTGTCCCGAGTCCAAGCGGACATACACTAAACTAGTTTAGTGTAGTCAAAGCGGAGAAGGTGAGGGCTGTTGGAGATAGTGCCTTCAGAGTCAATTATTGGATCACAGGCACGTGATTACAATGATTGAAGAAGGACCTATCCCGGTAGCACAGTCTTACTCAAGATGATAGTATGCTATCTGGTTTATCTTTATCATCGTGTACTGCTTTAAGTGACTTGATATGTCGCTATTACACGTGGATAGAGGCCCTAGGATTCTTGCTTGACCACCAGCAGTATGAGGGCGATCATATAAGTGGGAGCTGGGGTCTATAAGCACATCCTTAAAAGGTCCCTAGTCGTGGGAGTTTCGAAACAGGGCATCGATACTCCAGAGTAGACTAGTGTATACAGTCGAGACCTCGACGAGGGGCGGTGGCCGGTCTCACAAGCCACTGGTGTCAGTTGGTTCACCTAAGATGTATACAGGTGCTCATTGGGTTATGAGTACACAGGACAGGACTCGCTGGGAACATGCTAGTTGGTCTTATACCTGACGTCAGATAGCAGTTCCCTGGTGACATGTGTACAGGTTAGTTCATCGACCTGGGGATCGTCATTTGTCTCGTATGAGTTCCCACTGTACTTTGATTACTACCCTACCACGCTCAAAGGAGACGTGCAAACAGGTTTTAGTTGGGTACAGTCCCGAGCCACATGGAGGCAGTGAGCGGATCTTCAGGGGTTCGTCTCTCCCGGTATTGGGGGTGAGGTCGCGCTGTGTCTAGGAGAGCTATTACACGAAGCCCTCGGCCGAGGCAGGAGATTTACTGGTAGGTATTCCAGTAGTATCTCAGGGTGTTCTGGGCTACACTCCGACACGACTTGTACCGCTTTTGGGGGTCTGACTTTTACCAACCCCCTAGGCCCGCCATGCGATGCTCATAGACGAACGGACCGGACTGTACGGATATTGTCACTGACAGGCTCAGTAGGGTGTCAGGATGAGTTCGCTCATCGACGTCCCTTTTGGTCAATACCTGGTAGCCCGTTACGTATTGGCTTATACCTCTGACGTGCTAGTGGTTAAATCCACAACCAAGGTGTTGACGAGTCTTTAGAGTCCCCCACATTCAGTTGCTCAAGTTTTCGGACGAAACGCTGTAGAGGCCGTATGGAGATATGACACGGTTCGATCAGGTACGTGCGGTATTGCACGGATCAGGATCGGACGGTTAGTACTAGAGGCCGTATGGAGATATGGCATGGTTCGATCAGGTACGTGCGGTATTGCACGGATCAGGATCGGACGGTTAGTACTAGAGGCCGTATGGAGATATGGCAGGGTTCGATCAGATACGTGCGGTATTGCACGGATCAGGATCGGACGAATAATACTAGCAGGCTTTGGTTTAAGCCGGATCCTAGTATAGTACAGTGTAGACTTTGTCTCATTGCATTTGTATTTCGGTCGGAATACAGATGCGGGTGTGTATACACAGTATCGGGATTTTCCTGTAATTTATTACGGGACCAGTTTTCTGGGGTTGCCAGTTTGCTTTCCGTTTCGGCCATTTTCATTTGTATCTTTCATTGGCCGAAGATTGGTGGAGGAGGGCTTATTTGCATTTGTGCAAATAAGCATTTGTGGAGGGGGGTCTTTGCATATTGTTGTGTCATGATCACTTGACTTTCTTTAGTCATCATGGCTAGTCTTGTAGTGTCATGATGGCATGACTTTTTGGTGATGATGATCGATTATGATGGTTGTATGAGTGTTGGATTTACTTGTAATCATTTCTTGATATCATGACCTTTCTCTCTCTCCCTTGCATTATGGTTGTGGTTCTATCATCCATTGATCCCTCCCTCACTCACTCACTCTCTTGCCAAGAAGAGGCCGGCCACTTGAAGGTGGGGGCTGTCCCATTTTTTCCATGGGGGATTTTTGGTCTCATTTGCTTGTAAAAATCCCCAAGTTCCCTCTCCAAAAGGGTCACTTCATTTCCTCCACCATATGGCAATTCCTACAACCCCAAAATGAGACATGAGTACTACACGCATTCTACAGCAAACCTTGGGTACGTCGGCTCGCCAACTTCGTGCCCGAGTTGCCTCGGTATAGAGGCGGAAGCCCGTAAAAGAAGCCGGCGACGTGGTGCCCTTCCGGCGACGAGGTGGAGACCGGAGCCTCCGCGGGAGATCGGGACGACGACGAGAAGACCAGAGGACACGGATCAGTCGGTATATCTCTCTTCCCCATCTTGTTGTTAGCTAGGACTAGTTAATAGTTCGATCCGGGTGTTAGTGCGCGGTGGTGCCGGTTCAAGAAAATTTAAAGTTAACCATCGCTTCCGCATTTGATCTCGGGATGGAGGCCGGGGCGCCGCCGTGCACTTACAGTGGTATCAGAGCCTCGCCATTAACATAGTCTAGCTTTGTCTAATGTGTTTTACATTTCCGATCGAACAATTTTCCAAAAACCGTATTTTTCTTCACATTAGTTTCTGTCGAAATTTTTTGAAGTCCAAAATTTTTTCAGGTTGTATAAAACTGGTGTACTTGAAGTCCTAAGAGTTCTGGGGAAATTCGAGACATTGATCTTTCAGGGAGAGCGCGGAACCGCGGCCAAACCCCACTTGGCGCTGCGGTTCCGCCGCAGTATGGAGGGATCAATGCTTCAAATTTTTCCAGTGGGCTTCTGGGGTGAAAATAGGGTTTCTGGAATATTATTTTTGGCCCAGATTTTCTTGATGTGCTACAGTAGTACTTGGGGGCCCACTTGTTAAAATTTGATCGATCGGATATTTTAAACACATTAGTTCACAGTATTTACATTATATCTGCGACCGTGAATGTCACTTGATCGGTAAATCCTGTCCAACTGCTATAGCCCGGTTAGACGGATTTGCGAACGTGATTTTCACGTTGATGTTCTGTGTATTGCTGTGATGTTGCGGATTGGTCATGGGGGATAGCCTGGATGCAATGCTAGTACAGTTTTTGTTGTATTATGTACATTTGATATTGCGGGGCGAGCGTCCGACATGTGGACTGCCGTCACTGCCTATTTGTATTATTATTTTGGGGCACGGCCAGGTTGCGGTCGTTGTACCCGTTGTATGTATATTTTACTTTCTGTACTAGGATTGCCCCGCGGAGGGGTGCACGGATAGCTGGGTTCTGGAGGGCAACAAGCCCGCATCTCATGGCATTGAGACGGAGGGGGCTTTACTCTAGAATTGGCGGGCTATTCGCCGCACTCGTAGGGGGTACAGGTTGACCCAGGAGGGGTGCCCAAGTTACCGGATTCCGTGAAGTGCTGGGTAGTCCATTCACGTTGCTGAAGGGGGCTGCCTCACTTCAGGTTTTGGCAGGTAACTTGCCGCGCCCGTAGGGGTCTAGGATTTCATTGCACAGGCTATCCACACGACCAGGGGAACGTCGGGTTTCAGCGGCTCTGTGAAACCCGGGGATCCCAGATATCTGTATTGTTCTGTGATGCTGTACATTTCTGTGATGTTGCATTTTATCACGCCTTGAGCGAATATAATATATTGGTATATATATTAGTAGATGTTGTATGTGTTTTGCATCCGCGCTAGTCCAGTCCCCGCTCTGTCGTTAGTTAGCTAACCAAACGGGTAATGACGGGACCCAGTGGCGAATGCGGATGGCATATACGTACATCAGTATATTTTCGTTCTTTGTGGTGTGATCAATTGATGGGACTGCGTTGATTCGGATCAATGCAAGTTAAAAACAAACCTAATCTGATGTTGTTGGAACACTTTTCAAAAAGCTGTTATTTGCAAGAACGTTCACTTTTGTTTTGCATCGTGGTATTCAGTTGGAATATCCTGCTCCTCAGTCGACGAGGCAAGGGCCGAGATCCCTTCACCGGGAGTGACCCCTTGGACAAAAGTTTGCTTCAGGGCAATAACTTCACTATAGCCGATTACTTTTGCTTTGCATCGTGGTATTCAGTTGGAATATCCTGCACCTCATTCTACGGGGAAAGAGCCGAGATCCCTTCACCGGGAGTGACCTCTTTAGCAAAGGTTTTCGTTACTATATTTTTATAAAAGCTATCCAGTTCCTTCAACGATATCAAGTTCATTACATTAAAGGTTTTCGCCAGAAACCATTCGGAGCCCTCCGTCGTTTCATATGGGTGGTCAATAGTATTCAAGCTGTGTTTGTTGGCCAAAGTCAAGGCACAGTGTTTGGTAGCTATTGGGGTATTCATATGCAGCATAGATAGATGCGTTGGTTTGGGGCAGTCGTATAGCCTTGTTGGCCAAAGTCAAGGGCTTGTACGGGTGGGCTCAAATTAACCTAGAGAATGACGGGTAGAACTTGACATGTGACTTATGATTTGTTGGCCAAAGTCAAGGTCATAAGAGCATGGGGCAATAATCACATCGGGAGTTTCAAAAGAACTGAAACTTGCCAGATATGCGCATACCTTCTGGAGTGTGATACCGTGAGCGGATTCCGTCACGTTGTCATGCGATGATAGTTGGATCCCGATTCCCACTGATGAGTTGGTTTACTCCTCGGGTGATCCCGACTAATTCTTCTTTCGGGTTTGGAGAAGAATTTGAGGTTACAGTGGGAGGTTTCCAGATTAGATAAATTGGTAACCATTCTGATCTAGGTTAGAGTGCACGCTGAGTGTTTCTTTTCTCTCTCTCTTTGGCAGCGACCATTGTCCCGACCCTAAGACTATGACTCAGAGACCAAAATTAACCGAACCTTCTTAAACACTGGCTTTTGGATTGTCAGAGTTGCATACCTCATTGCCACTCCTACTTTTACCCTTTTCTTCAGGACACCCCGTATTACTACGAACGTCCACTTCCATTGGACCAAACCATCGTATGGTTATATACGAACTCGAAGGGATTTATTCGAGGATGGTTTCCGGTCCTGGAGAAAACGGATAGGACTATTCAGTTGTCTTTTCCTGTTACCTTCTCTCAGGTTGCGAGTACTCCTTGGTTTAGGAGATAGTACACTTATTACGCAAATTGGATAGTCTTCTTCCAAACCATAGGCAGGTGCCGACCGGTAGGGAATGAAGAAAACCAATTAGCATAACGATGGTGTGCAGAAGGTATTAAGTTAAGACAAAGCAAGGGATTAGTAGGAGGGCAAAGTAAATTGCAACTGATATTCATGACCAAACCAGGTATTTCATTACCACTCCCAAATCACCTTTATATTTCTTCAGAACACTCCGTATCACTACGAAGATCTACAGTTTATTAGATACTCCATCGTATGGTTATATACGAACTCGAAAGGAACTTGTTCCAATTCGGTGATGGATTCTGGTTCAGGAGAAATAGGAATAAGGTTTATTCAGGTGTCTTTTATCTTCACCTTCTCTCGCATTGCGAGTGTTCCTAGGATTGGGACAGTACACCCATTATGCTTATTGGATAGTCTTCTTCCAAACCATAGGCTGGTGCCGAAAGGTAGAGAAGGAAGAAAACCATTTGGCCTAAAGGGGTGTACAGAAGGTAATGACTAAAGACATAGAAAGGGATTTGGAGAGGTGGCAAAGAATTATACGGTTACAGTCGTGAATCTGGAAGAGGCATTACTAGGAATACCGGGATACCCCATCAAAACATTTCAATGTTTCAGTTTCACTGTGTACAGTTAAAGGAAAACTGATTTCCCAATTAGTCCTTACTCCAGGGTATGTATTTACCAGGTATGATTCTCACATCTGTTGTGTTTTACAGATGATGAGTGGGAGTAGGTTAGTGGGAATTAGGTGATCATCCTCATTATATCGCGATTTGTTGTAATCGGTGATATTTGAGGAAATCACCTGGGCTGTTTGCCGGTCGGCAAATATTTGGTTTTGAATATCCGCTGTCATGCACCAATTTCAAATTGATATATCTGTACGTCTATTTTTATAGAGTGAGACATATCTGTTAGTGTATATGCCCTAGAGGCCATTACTGTATCATACTAGTTTTTATATTACTTAATGGATGCTTGGGATATTCACCTTGTATGTACAATCTTGCTCAAAATAGTAGTATGCTACTTGGTTTGTTTCTACTTCAATGTGTACATGTGTTTATTCTTGTATATCGCCTATACACATTAGTAGAGCCCTTAGGATCTTTGCTTGATTACCAGCGATGTGATGGCCGTCACACTAGTGGGGCTGGGTAATCTATAAGCACATCCTTATGCAGGTCCCTGGTCGCAGGACTATCGAGACAGGGCATCGATACTCCGGAGTAGACCAGCGCATGCGCTTCTCATCCCAGTGTGGGAGACGGTCTGTCCCACAGCCGTCAGTACGTCGTACTTGAGATAGTATGCGGGTGCTCATTAGGTTATGGGTACACTGGACAGGACTCGTCGGGAACTGACTAGTTGGTATTATACCTATCGTCAGTTATCAGTTCCCAGGTGACATGAGTACAGCTTAGTCCGCTGACTTGACACTGTCACTTCGCCTCAAGTGTGTTCCCACTGCACTTTGATCACTACCCTACCACGGCTCAAAGGAGTCGTGCAAACAGGTAGTGGTTGGGTGCAGTCCCGAAGCACTTGGAGGCAGTGACGGTTAGACAGGATTCGTCTCTCCCGGTATTGGGGGTTGACATCGCGCTGTGTCTAGGAGAGCCATTACACGAGTAGTCCCTGGCCAGGGCAAACGAGATATACTGGTAGGTTTCCAGTGTTATCTCAGGGTGTTTTGGGCTTCGCTCCGGCACGACTTGTACCGCTATTGGGGGACTGACGTTTACCACCCCCTAGGCCCTCCATGCGATGTATCAGACGAACAGACCGGACTGTACGGAGAATGTCACACTCAGGCTCAGTAGGAGTTCAGATGGGTTTCGCCTCGTCGGTCTTCTTGTCGGCATTACCTGGGGACCGTTACGCACAGCTAGTGCCGCTTGCGGTCTGTGGTTAAACCCACTGCCAGCGTAGTGTCGAGTCTTTAGAGTCCCACACAGAAAGCTTTTCGCCTTTAGGCAAAAGAGTAGAGGTCGCATGGTATTGCGACAGGTCGCATGGTTTTGCGACAGGGTTCGGTCACATCCGTGCACTTGTGCACGTACAGTGTCCGGACAGTTTACACTAGCGGGCTTTGGTTTAAGCCAGATCCTAGTGTACCTTATGGGATTGGATTTATCCAGTTTGCATTCGTGTTCCTCGGAACGTGGATGCGGGTGTGTATGCACAGTTGACAGGGAGGCAGAGGCAGCGGATTCTCATTAGGGTTGTTGACAGTTGACCGTTGACTTTTTGACTTTATGCTCAACCCTAATGAGAATTTGATATGTGATTAACTATTATATTAATTAAGTATTATGGTGATATGGTTGTTGACTTGTTGATTTTTGTTGACTTGTTGACCGGTTGACTAGGCTTGACTAGTTGACCATCATGATAACCATAGCCATCATTTCATGGCAAAGACTTTTGTTTACTTGCTCATTTGTGTAAAATGAGTGCATGAAATGATATGGTTGTGGTTGCTTCAAACCATCACATAAGACTTTTGTTAATATGATGAGTTATCATTGCTTTGGATTATGAGAGGGTGGGAGACAAAATACTTGCTCATTCTTTCTTGCTCATTCTCTCTCTTGTTCTTGAGCTCTCCTCTTGCTCTCACCCTCAACCTCTTGCTCCCTCTCTTGATCTATGGTTCTCTTGTCTCATGAGTTGAGAATCAAGAACCATAGATAAAATCCCATTCTAATTCTACTCTACTCATTCTAGTTCACTAGGTTTAGCAAACCAAGTGAACTAGTTTCTTCAAAGAACGAAGAAGGAGCTAAAGGTTGGAGCTTTCAGGTGGATCTATCTTCGGCGTACGGAGACGACGGGAAGAAGCCATCGGACCACCATCGGAGCTTTGAAGACGAAGGAGTTCAAGACAAGTTTAGGTATAACCATCTCCATCCGAGTAGCTAACTCTCTTTAGCTAAGTTTGCTAGTTTTAGTTTAGTCAAAGATCCCGACTTTGCTTAGTCCATGTTGCCCCTTGCGCTAAAAATTTGATTTTTATACCGTTTCCGCCTCCCCGTAAGAACCGGGGGTCGCAACGTGGACTTACAGTGGTATCAGAGCCTAACTAAACTTAAACTAGCTTGGTAGTGAAGTGTAACGAAGTTCGGAACCGGAAAAATCCAAAAACCAAACTTTTACAAAACCTGAGTTTCTGTTGAAATTTTTTTGGCTCAAAATGAAAAAATTTATACTCCTAAATTCGGCTCAGGGTTTTGTGTGAACACCCATGAAAAACGGTCCACTGTTTCGTTCAAACCGCCGCGCTTCCGCCGCACGAGGTAGGCATGTGCCGCGGAAGCGCCGCGGTTTGTCGTCTTCTATGCATCGTTTTTCGTGCAGTGTGTGTCTGTGTTGGTTTTGGGATTTTTGAAATATATTATATGTGCCCAGATTTTCCAGAAAAGAAATTTCCTTTTGGGGTCCTATAATTCCGTATTTTTTTCCGAACTTCACTGCACTTTGACTATGATGGTTATATCTGTGATGTTTGCATGTATTGAACGTCGGCTAATCGCTATAAGTCGATTGGTCGGGGTTATACATGATCTGTGTTTGATGCTGGAATGTGTATATAAATATGTTGGATTGTCGCGGGTGAATAGCCGGGGGTTGTGAGACGAGAGTTTTCTTTTCTTTCAATTCATGTAAATTTGTAAATTGATGTAATAATTATTTGTATGGCCGCACAACCGGGTCGGGGTTGTAGCCGTCATTGTATAATTTCTTTTTACTGTTTTTGCTCCTAGGATAGACCCATGGAGGGGTGCACAAACTACCGGGTATGCCGAAGTGTCGAGTGGCCTACTCATGGAGATGAGGGAGGTTGCTACGCTTCGGGTACTTGGCGGGTAGTTTGCCGCACCCATAGGGGTCTTGGGTGGGGTATTGGCTATTCACCGCGACCATGTAATCTGTTTTTGTTACAGGCTCGTACAAATTACAGATTCCTAGTATATCCAATGTATTTATCTGTGATCTGAAATGTTTATCATTGCAGTATATCTATATATGATATTATTTAGGCGTTGCTTATGTTTTACAGACGCGCTAGCCCAGCCCCCGCTCTGTCGTTAGTTAAGTAACCTAACGGGTAATGACGGGGCCCCGTGGCGAATGCGAATGGCATAAGCGTACGTCATATTTTGGTTGTTTTCTGCAATGGTAGGATTAAATGATGGGACGCATTAAAAGAACTAATGCAAGAATATCACGCATTAAAAGAACTGATGCAAGATAATAAACCAAGTTAAAGTCGTTGGAACACTTTCGAAAAACCACTCGGTTCTTTTCAAAACCAACTTTTAAATGCGGAGCTTGAGCCACTCCTTTTAAAAGCTATTTCGTTCCATCGACCAAATCAAGTTCACTACGTTCACGGTTTTGCCAAAACCATTCGTAGCCCTCCGTCGTTTCGTATGAATATTCAATAGTATTCAAGCTGTGTTTGTTGACCTTCGTCAAGGCATAGTGATTGGTAGCTATTGGGTATTCATATGTAGCATAGATAGATGCGTTGGTTTGGGACATTCGCATTACCTTGTTGACCTTCGTCAAGGGTATATACGGGTGGATTCAAATTAACCTGGATAATGACGGGCAGAACTTGACATGTGACTTATGATTTGTTGACCTTCGTCAAGGTCATAAGAGCATGGGGCAAAAATCCACATCGGGAGTTTCATAAGTACTGAAACTTGCTAGATTTGCATACCATTTGGAGTGTGATGATTCTGGTAGGATTCCTTCAGTTTCGTCACGCAATGATATTTGGATCCCGATCCTACTGTGAGTATATGCTACTCCTCGGGAAATTTCTCACTAAACGATCAATGCTATAAACCTAGTAGGTGCCTAGAAAGGTGTTAGCGGGGCTACGCCCCCAGGGAAAAGAGGTTCTCTAATTAAGGAACTTCGCGAAAGCGTTGGAAAACCTCCCTCGAAGTACCGACACCGGCCTGGCTGAACGGTTAAGCAAGTATTGTGCGGTGGGATTGATCCCGGCTAATTCTTCCTTTATGGTTTGAGGAGGGATTCGAGAAACAGTGGGAGCCATCCTGTTTAGACAAACTAAAAACCACTCTAAACTTGCAAGAGCATCATGCTGAGTGTTTCTTCTTCTCTCTCCTAATTGCAGCGACCAAATCAACATGACTGGACTTAAGTTACTCCTAGATAAAAACAAACTGACAGGGCCAAACTACAAAGATTGGCTCAGGAATGTCAAGATAGCAATCACTTATGACAAGCTGGGGTATCTTCTTACCACCAAAGCTCCCCCTGTCCCTGGTCCAACTTCCAGTGTCGCGGATAAGGAAATCCGCAAGACTTGGGAGATTGATAGCGCGAAGGCCAAATGCCTCCTGCTTGCCTCGATGGACAACGAACATCAGAGGAGGCATGAGAATATGGACATGGAATCCATATTGCTTCATACAAAAGAACTGTATGGAGAGCAATCTCGTATCGCAAGATACGAAGCGTCGAAAAAGTTATTTTCGACAAGAATGGCCGTCGGATCATCAGTAGCCGAGCACGTGCTAAAGATGATCGGCTTCATTGAGGAGCTCGCTGACCTAGGGATCACATTGGAGAGTGAGCTATATACGGATATAGTTCTCCAGTCCCTTCCTTCCACTTACGCCCAGTTTATACTGAACTTCAACTTACAAGAAAAAGAGGTTGAACTTTCAGAGCTCCTCAACATGCTGAGGAGCGCAGAGGGCACCCTACAGAAAGGTAGGGATACATCCACTTTGTTTGTAGGAGGATCATCTTCTTCTAGGTCCAAGGCGAAAGCCAAGGGAAAGAAGAAGAAGGCCCCCGCCAAACCAAGGGGCGGTGTTAGTAAAGTGGATACGAAGGGAAAAGGTAAAGCAACAAAGATAGCGGGGAAGCTTGTGGATAAGGAAGAATGCTTCTATTGTCATAAGAAAGGACACTGGAAGAATGATTGCAGGGCCTGGAAGGCCAGAACACAGGAATTGAAGCAGGTTGCAGCTTCAGCTTCAGGTGTGTATGTTATTGAAAACTGTCTTTCAATAAACTCTACTTCCTGGGTATTGGATACCGGATCAGGATCTCATATCTGTAATTCTTTGCAGGCGTTGAGAAACCGTAGTGTTTTGAAGGCAGGTGACATGACCCTCAGAGTTGCGAACGGAGCTAGCATGGATGCTAAAGCCGTGGGGGACTATCACCTGGGAATGTCAGATGGACATGTTTTGGTTTTACGTAATTGCTTTTTTGTACCCAACGCAACTTGTAATATCATTTCTGTATCTTTAGTTTCTAAAGAAGGTTATGAATTTGCGTTTGTAAGTAATGTTGTAAACATTCACCTTAATCAAGTTTTGATTGGGTCAGGTACATTGAGTAATGGTATATACGTGTTAAACCAACCACAGATTTTCAACGTCCAGAATACACACAAAAGAAAGTCTCCGGAAATGAATTAGACTTTCTTGTGGCATTGTAGATTGGGTCACATCAATGAGAGAAGGTTGACTAAGTTACATACAGAAGGATATTTGAATGCGTTCGAATATCAATCGTATGCCACTTGTCAATCTTGTCTCAAAGGAAAGATGACAAAGACTCCGTTTACTGGACAAGGAGTAAGAGCGAGCGAGCTCTTAGGACTCGTACACAGTGACGTGTGGGTCCAATGTCTACACATGCCCGAAGCGGACATTCTTACTTCATTACTTTTACGGATGACTTCTCAAGGTACGGTTATGTCTTCTTAATGAAACATAAGTCCGAGGCCTTTGGAAAATTCCAGGAGTATAAGAATGAAGTAGAGAAACAGACCGGCAAAAGTATTAAGATTCTAAGATCGGATCGAGGTGGAGAATACTTAAGTGCCGAATTCCTGAATTACTTAAAAGAGAATGGTATTCTCTCTCAGCTTACTCCTCCATACACTCCGCAACATAATGGTGTATCGGAGAGACGGAACCGAACCCTATTGGATATGGTTCGGTCCATGATGAGTAACGCTGAGTTACCGCGATCATTCTGGGGATATGCACTAGAAGCAGCTGCGTATCTCTTGAACAAGGCTCCCACCAAGACTGTGCCTACCACCCCATATGAGATGTGGACTGGGAAGAAACCCTGTCTTAAGTATCTTAAGGTATGGGGATGTCCAGCTTTTGTAAAAAAGCAGCATGCGGACAAGCTTGAGGCACGTTCAGTACAGTGTAAGTTTGTGGGATACCCAAGGAACTCCAGGGGGTATCTTTTCTATTCAGCTGAGGAACAAAAGGTCTTTGTTTCTCAACATGCCCGCTTCTTGGAAACTGAGTTTTTGGAAACCCAGATAAGTGAGAATACAATAGAACTGGAAGAAGTTCCAGAACCACAGACTGTTACTGAAAGCTTAGTGGAACCAGAGGGTTCAACAGAACAGGACATTCCTACGCCGCTCCGGAGGAGTAGTAGGCAGTCTCATCCGCCCGAGAGATACTACGGTTTTCTCATAGACGGGGATAGAGAGGATTGCATCATAGAATATGATGAGCCTACTAGCTTCCAGCAGGCCGTTCAGAGCGTTGACTTAGTGAAATGGCTGGATGCAATGCGGACCGAAATGGAGTCCATGTACACCAACAAGGTATGGACGTTGGACATTGCTCCAGACGGGGTAAAACCCGTAGGATGCAAGTGGATCTTCAAAAGGAAGATTGGTGTAGATGGACAGGTTGAGACCTATAAAGCTAGGCTGGTAGCAAAGGGTTTTCGTCAAAGACCTGGCTTGGACTACGACGAAACCTTTTCTCCAGTAGCCATGCTGAAATCCATTCGGATCCTTCTTGCCATTGCTGCCTTCCACGATTATGAGATCTGGCAAATGGACGTAAAAACAGCTTTTCTAAATGGAAATTTAGAGGAGTGTGTCTATATGGACCAACCAGAGGGTTTCATTCAGAGTGGGAGCAGCGGAAAGGTGTGCAAGTTGCTTAAGTCCATCTATGGACTAAAGCAGGCATCGCGGAGTTGGAACATCTGCTTTGATGAGACGGTCAAAGAATTTGGCTTTATCAAAAATCCAGATGAACCATGCATCTATAGTAGATTTGTAGCGAGAACTGTAGTATTCCTCGTTTTATACGTGGATGACATTCTCTTAATAGGAAATGACATTCCTATGCTACAATCTGTCAAGGGGTTCTTGTCACACAGGTTCTCCATGAACGACCTGGGTGATGCCTCGTACATTCTGGGTATCCGGATCTACCGTGACAGATCCAAGAGGATATTAGGACTTTCACAGTCCAGGTACATCGACACCATACTGAAGAGATTCAGTATGGAAGATTCCAAGCGCGGTAACCTACCGGCTTGTTACGGGATCACCCTCTCTAAAGAGATGTCTCCCAAGACTGATTTGGAGAGGGATCGCATGTATATTATACCCTACGCTTCTGCGGTAGGCTCTATAATGTATGCGATGTTGTGTACCAGACCGGATGTAGCTTATGCACTGAGTGTGGTAAGCCGGTATCAGTCAAACCCTGGGAAGAAACACTGGATAGCGGTAAAGAACATTCTCAAGTACCTGAGAAGGACTAAGGAGATGTTCTTGGTGTATGGCGGAAAAGACCTCCAGATCGAGGCCTTTGCTGACTCCAGCTTCCAGAGTGACAAGGATGATTCCAAGTCCATGTCGGGTTTTGTCTTTACCCTCAATGGAGGGGCGGTGTGTTGGAAGAGTTCCAAACAAGAAACCGTTGCAGACTCGACGATGGAAGCGGAATACATCGCTGCATCTGATGCCCCAAAAGAAGCTATCTGGATGAGGAAGTTCTTGAAAGAACTTCAGGTGGTTCCGTCCATTGTTGATCCAATACCTCTGTATTGCGACAACAACGGGGCTATAGCTTTAGCGAAGGAACCAAGGTCCCATCAGAAATCCAGGCACATCTTGAGGCGGTATCACCTGATCAGGGAGATCGTAGATCGCCAGGAGATCGAGGTTCGGAGAGTCGCTTCAGAAGATAACACTGCAGATCCATTCACCAAGGCCCTGCCCCAGACTCAGTTCGAGCGGCCGATCGAGATGATAGGTCTTCGATACGCCAGTACATGGCCTTAGTGCAAGTGGGAGATTGTTAGTGTATATGCCTTAGAGGCCATTACTGTATCATACTAGTTTGTATATTACTTAATGGATGCTTGGGATATTCACCTTGTATGTACAATCTTGCTCAAAATAGTAGTATGCTACTTGGTTTGTTTCTACTTCAATGTGTACATGTGTTTATTCTTGTATATCGCCTATACACATTAGTAGAGCCCTTAGGATCTTTGCTTGATTACCAGCGATGTGATGGCCGTCACACTAGTGGGGCTGGGTAATCTATAAGCACATCCTTATGCAGGTCCCTGGTCGCAGGACTATCGAGACAGGGCATCGATACTCCGGAGTAGACCAGTGCATGCGCTTCTCATCCCAGTGTGGGAGACGGTCTGTCCCACAGCCGTCAGTACGTCGTACTTGAGATAGTATGTGGGTGCTCGTTAGGTTACGGGTACACTGGACAGGACTCGTCGGGAACTGACTAGTTGGTATTATACCTATCGTCAGTTATCAGTTCCCAGGTGACATGAGTACAGCTTAGTCCGCTGACTTGACACTGTCACTTCGCCTCAAGTGTGTTCCCACTGCACTTTGATCACTACCCTACCACGGCTCAAAGGAGTCGTGCAAACAGGTAGTGGTTGGGTGCAGTCCCGAAGCACTTAGAGGCAGTGACGGTTAGACAGGATTCGTCTCTCCCGGTATTGGGGGTTGACATCGCGCTGTGTCTAGGAGAGCCATTACACGAGTAGTCCCTGGCCAGGGCAAACGAGATATACTGGTAGGTTTCCAGTGTTATCTCAGGGTGTTTTGGGCTTCGCTCCGGCACGACTTGTACCGCTATTGGGGGACTGACGTTTACCACCCCCTAGGCCCGCCATGCGATGTATCAGACGAACAGACCGGACTGTACGGAGAATGTCACACTCAGGCTCAGTAGGAGTTCAGATGGGTTTCGCCTCGTCGGTCTTCTTGTCGGCATTACCTGGGGACCGTTACGCACAGCTAGTGCCGCTTGCGGTCTATGGTTAAACCCACTGCCAGCGTAGTGTCGAGTCTTTAGAGTCCCACACAGAAAGCTTTTCGCCTTTAGGCAAAAGAGTAGAGGTCGCATGGTATTGCGACAGGTCGCATGGTTTTGCGACAGGGTTCGGTCACATCCGTGCACTTGTGCACGTACAGTGTCCGGACAGTTTACACTAGCGGGCTTTGGTTTAAGCCAGATCCTAGTGTACCTTATGGGATTGGATTTATCCAGTTTGCATTCGTGTTCCTCGGAACGCGGATGCGGGTGTGTATGCACAGTTGACAGGGAGGCAGAGGCAGCGGATTCTCATTAGGGTTGTTGACAGTTGACCGTTGACTTTTTGACTTTATGCTCAACCCTAATGAGAATTTGATATGTGATTAACTATTATATTAATTAAGTATTATGGTGATATGGTTGTTGACTTGTTGATTTTTGTTGACTTGTTGACCGGTTGACTAGGCTTGACTAGTTGACCATCATGATAACCATAGCCATCATTTCATGGCAAAGACTTTTGTTTACTTGCTCATTTGTGTAAAATGAGTGCATGAAATGATATGGTTGTGGTTGCTTCAAACCATCACATAAGACTTTTGTTAATATGATGAGTTATCATTGCTTTGGATTATGAGAGGGTGAGAGACAAAATACTTGCTCATTCTTTCTTGCTCATTCTCTCTCTTGTTCTTGAGCTCTCCTCTTGCTCTCACCCTCAACCTCTTGCTCCCTCTCTTGATCTATGGTTCTCTTGTCTCATGAGTTGAGAATCAAGAACCATAGATAAAATCCCATTCTAATTCTACTCTACTCATTCTAGTTCACTAGGTTTAGCAAACCAAGTGAACTAGTTTCTTCAAAGAACGAAGAAGGAGCTAAAGGTTGGAGCTTTCAGGTGGATCTATCTTCGGCGTACGGAGACGACGGGAAGAAGCCATCGGACCACCATCGGAGCTTTGAAGACGAAGGAGTTCAAAACAAGTTTAGGTATAACCATCTCCATCCGAGTAGCTAACTCTCTTTAGCTAAGTTTGCTAGTTTTAGTTTAGTCAAAGATCCCGACTTTGCTTAGTCCATGTTGCCCCTTGCGCTAAAAATTTGATTTTTATACCGTTTCCGCCTCCCCGTAAGAACCGGGGGTCGCAACGTGGACTTACAATATCTTTTTGAAATTATGTCTGTGACATTTACTTATATCAGTGGATGGTTAGGTAAGGAGCATTAAATAGCGGTGTAATTCTTCTTAACCATAAGTACAGTTTTCAACCTACGACACACACAGTGAATGAGTTATTAGACTCAAAGGACTTATACAGAGTATTGTATATTGTCCAGGGTCCATCCGGACAAAGGGGTTGGTCCTCGTACTATATTCGGTTTACTTATGACTTCTCTAGTTTTTGGACAGGTGTTTCGTGGAAACACAGGGTCCGAATTTTGAGAAGTTATAGGTATTTGAATAAAGTAGAGAACCAGGTGTTGCAAGTATCGGGATTCTTCAAGGGGATCGAAGATGTAGATACTTGTGTATGGTATTCAGTTGATAGTAATGGTTAAGAGAACTTGCTTCTCTTTCAGGTTACTCATAATTGGAAGCATTCCTAAGTTGAGTAACGCTGATCGGCCACCTTCCATTTAGTTGACATGCACTGGGGACAGCTGCATGATTTGAATCTGGTTCAATTAAATCAGTGCCTCTGGTTCTATATTGGATATAGAACAGTTCATATCTTAACGATGTTAAGGTATGGGGAGTTGTCTGGCTTATGATTAAAACCAGACTCTGGATAACTCAAGGCACGTTTCTGTAATGGCTGTTTGTGGGTTGACCCAGGCTATGACGAGGGTTGACTTTCTACTATCTGGAAGAACAATAGCGATATTGTTCTAGACTCGCCACAGTTTTAAATAAAAATGGATTTTTTCAGAAAACAGTAGTGGAAGTATGGTAGAACTGGAAGTGATTCCAGAACCACAAACGATTACTGAAGATTTGATAAGAACCTAAAAATTCAATCTGGTTTGACATTCCATTGGCCACTCCGCAGATAAGGTGGGTAACTTCAGGCACCTGAGAGGTACTCCGGTAGCCTCAAGGACGGTGACAGGGAAGTTCTTGTTTACCCACACTTGCCATTGCTGTTGTTCCAGGTTGCGAGACCCGGCGGGAGGATGAGTATAGCGTCGTTCTAAACTAGTTTTAGAAGTGTACGTGTATATGACTCTGCCAGAGGGTTGTCGTATTCAGTGGGAGCAGCGGAAGCATTGGTGGACAGGTAGCTTATGTCTATTTATAGACTAAAGCAGATATAGTGGAGAAAGATCATCTATTTCTGACGTGACAGTCATAGGTTTGACTTCATCAGAATAGGGGATGGATCTGTTGAGAAGGTAGTAGGGTGTGATGTCCTGGTATTTGGATGACATACACAGAGTAGGAAGTGATATTCCTATACTACAATCGGTTATACTTTGGTCGTCACACAGTAGTTTCTCCACATGGGACTTGGACATTATATCAGACATACTGGTTACTAGATCTATGGTTTTAGATCTAGATTTGGGTGGTTTCCCAATTAAGGGTACTTAGACAGCATTCTATGAGTATTTAGAATGGACGACTCCTGGCACGGTAGTGTACCTGTTGATAATGGAGTCACCCTCTCTAAAGGTGTCTTACAGACTAAAGGGGAGAGGGATGTGCATGATTGGCAGATCACTTGCTTAGGCAATTGAGTCAATCATGAGATGTCAAGTACCACACCAGATGTTGTTCTTGCACTAGATGCAATAAGTTGACATTGATCCAATCCTGGAGAAACAGTCGGAAGCAGTTTTAGAACATAAGTGGATGTTCTAGGGATATGATAACGACAGCCTCATGCGGGAGACAGTTATCATTCCAGGCTTCCAAGGTGACCTGGACGACAAGGAGGTTGTCAGAGTTATAGTTTTTCCTTCTGACGAGGGGCAGTATTTTGGACAGGTGATCCAAGGAAATACTGAGGGAGGCATGGCGCAGGATACTGATTAAGTTCAGTTGACGATACAGTCTAAGAAGTTTGGATTTGGAAGTTCATTTATGAGCTAGGTCCCATCAGATATCCAGACATATTCTAAGACAGGTATTGCTCATTTCGGGAGATGGCTTTCTCCGCGAACATGAGATATAGAGAGACATAGAAAGAAATATCAAAGCGGATCCACTCACTGAGGCTATTCCTCGAACGCAATAGTTTCGCAAACGAGCTTTGTGAGACTGACTAGTAGAGGAGTTGGGTGTTCGGTATCACACGGGCTGTGAGTATGCGACATCGCAATAATTAGCCTTGAGTGCAAGTGGGAGATTGTTGGAGATAGTGCCCTCAGAGTCAATTATTGGATCACAGGCACGTGATTACAATGATTGAAGAAGGACCTATCCCGGTAGCACAGTCTTACTCAAGATAATAGTATGCTATCTGGTTTATCTTTATCATCGTGTACTGCTTTAAGTGACCTGACATGTCGCTATTACAGGTTGATAGAGCCCCTAGGATTCTTGCTTGACCACCAGCAGTATGAGGGCGATCATATAAGTGGGAGCTGGGGTCTATAAGCACATCCTTAAAAGGTCCCTAGTCGTGGGAGTTTCGAAACAGGGCATCGATACTCCAGAGTAGACTAGTGTATACAGTCGAGACCCCGACGAGGGGCGGTGGCCGGTCTCACAAGCCACTGGTGTCAGTTGGTTCACCTAAGATGTATACAGGTGCTCATTGGGTTATGAGTACACCGGACAGGACTCGCCGGGAACCTTCTAGTTGGTCTTATACCTGACGTCAGATAGCAGTTCCCTGGTGACATGTGTACAGGTTAGTTCATCGACCTGGGGATCGTCATTTGTCTCGTGTGAGTTCCCACTGTACTTTGATTACTACCCTACCACGCTCAAAGGAGACATGCAAACAGGTTTTAGTTGGGTACAGTCCCGAGCCACATGGAAGCAGTGAGCGGATCTTCAGGGGTTCGTCTGTCCCGGTATTGGGGGTGAGGTCGCGCTGTGTCTAGGAGAGCCATTACACGAAGCCCTCGGCCGAGGCAGGAGATTTACTGGTAGGTATTCCAGTAGTATCTCAGGGTGTTCTGGGCTACACTCTGACACGACTTGTACCGCTTTTGGGGGTCTGACTTTTACCAACCCCCTAGGCCCGCCATGCGATGCTCATAGACGAACGGACTGGACTGTACGGATATTGTCACTGACAGGCTCAGTAGGGTGTCAGGATGAGTTCGCTCATCGACGTCCCTTTTGGTCAATACCTGGTAGCCCGTTACGTATTGGCTTATACCTCTGACGTGCTAGTGGTTAAATCCACAACCAAGGTGTTGACGAGTCTTTAGAGTCCCCCACATTCAGTTGCTCAAGTTATCGGGCGAAACGCTGTAGAGGCCGTATGGAGATATGGCACGGTTCGATCAGGTACGTGCGGTATTGCACGGATCAGGATCGGACGGTTAGTACTAGAGGCCGTATGGAGATATAGCACGGTTCGATCAGGTACGTGCGGTATTGCACGGATCAGGATCGGACGGTTAGTACTAGAGGCCGTATGGAGATATGGCAGGGTTCGATCAGATACGTGCGGTATTGCACGGATCAGGATCGGACGGATAATACTAGCCGGCTTTGGTTTAAGCCGGATCCTAGTATAGTACAGTGTAGACTTTGTCTCATTGCATTTGTATTTCGGTCGGAATACAGATGCGGGTGTGTATACACAGTATCGGGGTTTTCCTGTAATTTATTACGGGACCAGTTTTCTGGGGTTGCCAGTTTGCTTTCCGTTTCGGCCATTTTCATTTGTATCTTTCATTGGCCGAAGATTGGTGGAGGAGGGCTTATTTGCATTTGTGCAAATAAGCATTTGTGGAGGGGGGGTCTTTGCATAGTGTTGTGTCATGATCACTTGACTTTCTTTAGTCATCATAGCTAGTCTTGTAGTGTCATGATGGCATGACTTTTTGGTGATGATGATGGATTATGATGGTTGTATGAGTGTTGGATTTACTTGTATCATTTCTTGATATCATGACCTTTCTCTCTCTCCCTTGCATTATGGTTGTGGTTCTATCATCCATTGATCCCTCCCTCACTCACTCACTCTCTTGCCAAGAAGAGGCCGGCCACTTGAAGGTGGGGGCTGTCCCATTTTTTCCATGGGGGATTTTTGGTCTCATTTGCTTGTAAAAATCCCCAAGTTCCCTCTCCAAAAGGTTCACTTCATTTCCTCCACCATATGGCAATTCCTACAACCCCAAAATGAGACATGAGTACTACACGCATTCTACAGCAAACCTTGGGTACGTCGGCTCGCCAACTTCGTGCCCGATTTGCCTCGGTATAGAGGCGGGAGCCCGTAAAAGAAGCCGGCGACGTGGTGACCTTCCGGGGACGAGGTGGAGACCGGAGCCTCCGCGGGAGATCGGGACGACGACGAGAAGACCGGAGGACACGGATCAGTCGGTATATCTCTCTTCCCCATCTTGTTGTTAGCTAGGACTAGTTAATGGTTCGATCCGGGTGTTAGTGCGCGGTGGTGCCGGTTCAAGAAAATTTAAAGTTAACCATCGCTTCCGCATTTGGTCTCGGGATGGAGGCCGGGGCGCCGCCGTGCACTTACAGGGGCAAGAAAACGTCAATGGAGAAATACGATGGGAGGTGGGTGGAAAAATGGGATTCTGGCGACAAAGGGCAAGTTTTTATAAAAGTTTTTGTTTTGTGTTTTTTTTTCTTTTTCAGAAAGAGCTTTACAGAAATATGTACGGACTCACGGCTTCAAACAATCACAAAAAAAATATGCACAATCACACCTAGATCTAGGGTCACCTAGGTCAGCTAGACAGCTCCTAACTGTTCCAAAGGGCTAGAAATAGGACCTCAAACCGCCTCTTCTCCGCCAATTGCACCAGGTAAGTGCCAGGTAAGTGGGAGGCTCCCCACTACGTAAGTAGTGGTCCTAATTAAGTAACCACTTGCCTTGGACACACTTGCCTAGACACCGCAAACTCAGGATAGGATAAACGGCCGATGCCTACAACCAGTCCTCTGTCCTATTGAGCGCGACGTCCTTAGGGCTGAGTCTAGTATTTTTTTAATCAAACAATGGTCAATGCATATTCTTTTTGTGATTTCTGGGGTCCTGGGAAGGGTGATGAAATCCCCACCCACTCTGGATTGGTTCAAGCCCCTTAAAGTCCGATTAAAATATGCAAAGCAGTAACAATCAACTGCAATCAATTTTTTTATTTTTTAGCGCGGCGCAAAGAATCCTGCACAAAAACAATTTATTGGAAGGGGGAAGAGAGTTTGCGCAAAGAATGCTGCAGAAAACACAGTTCAGTGGAGTTCAGAGGAGTGGGGAAGAGGGCAGAAAGACTCACAGGGAATTTGAGATGCTGACGGCACCAAGTGGCCGCGGTTCCGCGGCTATAGCCTGCTTATGCCGCGGTTCTGCGGCAATAAGGTGGATTTGGGCCTTGAAATTCCTGTGGTATGCTAAGTTAGGTGTCCTCTTCTTGTCTGGAGCTCCTGAATCTTGATTTGCTTACTGGGTTTGCTCCAGAATTTCACAGTAGACCATTGGTTCCGTTTTGATCAAACGCGGTGTAGCCGCGAGATATTGGTCTAACTTCCTACGTCTTTGGCACTAAACTCGACCTTCTTTTTATCCTGCACACTAGCGCAAAAACTAATCAAAAATAACAAGATGGTTTTTTACAATGTATAATTTTTTGTTTTGTTTTTCGGTTGTATTTATATTCACAAATTAACCCGAAATTACACAAAGAAACGAAACTACCGTCTCCCCGGCAACGGCGCCATTTGATTGATAGAGTTTTTGCGTGCTTAGTTAATTACCGCAATCAAGACGGTTTCGCATGTAGCTAGCCGGTTGAGTACGGGTCGTCCGCAGGGAGATGGGAATCTTTTTCTATGTGCTTTAACTAGTTAAGTCCAAATGTCCAGGTTTGTTTGAGATTAACTATGTGCTAAAATGTTATATAAAGAGAGCTTGTTAGGGTTAGGATTAGGTTAGTTTGAGTTAGGAGTCACTCACTTCTTTCGTTGCCCCTCTTAATATCGGTGTTACGGTAATCGGCAACAACGGGGATTAGCATGACTAGGAAGGAACTTGCGAGTATAAGCTAGGCTTTCCAACGTTTAAGTTCTTCCTTTTGGTGCTTGTCCGTCCGTTCTTGGCTTTTAGCCTTAACCTCCGGTTAATTCAACCACAACCGGTCTCACTAAGGAATCACCGCTATCATGTAGGATAGGGTACCGTAGGGAGCGGATTGTGGTTCAATTAACGGGAGTCCGAATTAAGATGTTGGGCAAGGAAAGAGTGAGAGAGATTTCCTTCTCTCAAACTTTCCTTATCCTACCCTAACAAGTAAGAAAACTACTCACCCATTACAAGAAAAAGAAAATACAACAAAAGGAGGAAGATAGAAAGAAAGAGGTTAGAAGATTACAACTAGCTATTTGAGACCTCATCTTGGCAAGGATCAAGCTTAAGCATCATTGTTGTTAAGGATAAAGAAAAAGCGAAAAAGAAAGAAACAAACAACAAATAACAACAACTAGATTAGCAAATGAAAAATACAAGCAATTATCATTAACAACATAACAAGACAAGCATGGTAACAAAAAAAACTCTTTTATTCATCCTTCACTCATAAAAAGCTCACTACAAGATTTTAATAGAGAAAAGATGAAGAGAGGAAGAAGAACAACAAAGTATATCTAAAATCTAATACAAGAATAAGCACCCATGGCTTGGCAATATTCTGGGCTATTTATAGGCAGGAAACAGAAATTCTATGGCAACACCCATGGCCTATATAAAATGACCAAACAGCCCCTGAAAAGTCTTCAGCTGACGAGCCACCATGGCCGTGGATCCGCGGCCATATAGAGGAATTGGCTCCTCCGTTTTTGTGGGGTTCCCTGGTTTTATGTACTCTTCGGTGTGGTATATGTCGTTTCTCAGAAACTCTTCACAATTTTTCCAGAATTTCAGCAGATCAAAAGGTGATGTGATGTGGATCTTTTGTCATGATTTTTCTTGAGCTCCGCGTAGACATGTTGGATCTTGTGTTGACATTGTGCTTTGTGCATGAAAATGACATCGATTTGCCATTTTGTCCCTTAAACTGGTGTGCGGCAACATACGGATAGAGAGCGGAGACCCGTGTTTTATCTGTGGTTGGCAGTAATCCAAAATTTGTCGTGCTTTTCCATGATTTTCACTGTTTAGAGCTGAGAACCTGTGTCCTGCAATTAACTAGTAAACACGGCTCAAAAGTACCTACCGATAAGAAATGTGATAAAAAAATGGGCGGTATAAAAATGCAAAAATCTGATATGAACATTGCCAAATGGCAATACTATGATTTTGAACGAATGCTACTATGTGCCTTCCATGGTTTGGAACATCATATCAGATTCTTTACTCAATAGTGATGGATATAACTTTGTTCTTGATAGAAATATCATGAACATTTACCTTCATAAGGTACTGTTTGCAGAAGGTACACTGTGTAATGGTATCTATGTTCTAAATCAGAATACAGTTCTCAATGTACAAAACGCACGCAAGAGGAAGAGTTCAGATAAGAACGAATCCTACTTATGGCATTGTAGACTTGGTCATATCGGAGAGAAAAGACTAAGTAAGTTGCATAAAGATGGACTCTTGGATACGTTCGAGTTTTCATCTTATGAAACTTGTCAGTCTTGTCTCCAAAGAAAGATGACCAAATCTCCGTTAACCGGACATGGAGAAAGGGCAGCAGAGCTCTTGGGACTCATACACAGTGATGTATGTGGTCCAATGTCTATACATGCAAGGGGTGGGTTCTCGTAATTCATCACATTCACTGACGATCTCTCTAGGTTCGGATATGTGTATATGATGAAACACAAATCTGAAGCTTTTGAGAAATTCAAGGATTTCAGAAACGAAGTAGAGAACCAGACTGGCAAAAGTATCAAGATCCTCCGATCGGATAGGGGAGGGGAGTACTTAAGCAAGGAATTCTTAGATTACTTAAAAGAGAATGGTATTCTCTCTCAGCTTACTCCTCCTTATACACCACAGCACAACGGTGTATCGGAACGGAGGAATCGTACCCTATTAGATATGGTTCGCTCCATGATGAGTAGTGCTGACTTGCCTCATTCATTCTGGGGATATGCACTTCAAACAGCAGCACATTTATTGAATCAAGTTCCATCCAAATCCGTGCCTAAGACTCCGTATGAAATATGGAGTGGTAAGAGTTTGTATCTTAAACGTATTAAGATTTGGGGTTGCCCAGCTTATGTCAAAAAAAAGAACCCAGACAAACTTGAGGCACGGGCAGTTTTATGTAAGTTTGTGGGATACCCAAAAGATTCTAGTGGGTATCTATTCTACCATGCAGAGGAACAGAAGATAATTGCTTCCAGGAATGCCATATTTTTGGAAAAAGAATTTCTTGTTAAAAATATTAGTGGCAGCACGGTAGAACTGGATGAAATTCCAGAAACACAAACTTTAACTAATGATTTGGAGGAACAGCTAGATTCAGTTACACCCAACGAACCTCAGCCACTCCGCAGATCTGGTAGGATTTCTCATCCGCCCGAGAGATACTACGGTTTTCTCATAGACGGGGATCGAGAGGATTGCATCTTAGAAGAAGATGACTCTAACAGTTTCAGGCAGGCCATTATCACTAGGGACTCTGATAAGTGGCTGGATGCAATGCAATCCGAGATGGAGTCCATGTACACCAATAAAGTGTGGACCTTGGATATTGCTCCACTTGGGGTAAAACCCCTTGGATGCAAATGGATCTACAAAAGGAAATTTGGTGTAGATGGGCAGGTGGAAACCTATAAGGCTAGACTCGTTGCAAAAGCTTTTCGTCAAAGATCTGGTGTGGACTATGACGAAAAATTTTCTCCAGTGGCTATGCTCAAATCCATTCGGATCCTACTTGCCATTGCTGCCTTCCATGACTATGAAATCTGGCAGATGGACATTAAAACGGCTTTTCTAAACCGCTGTTTGGAAGAGTGCGTTTACATGGATCGGCCAGAAGGTTTCGTAGACAGTGGGAGCAGCGGGAAGGTGTGCAAGTTCCTTAAATCCATTTATGGATTGAAACAGGCATCGCGGAGCTGGAACATCTGTTTTGATGAGGCAATCAAGGAATTTGATTTCATCAAGAACGAAGATGAACCTTGTGTCTATAAGAAGATTGTAGGACGAACTGTCGTGTTCCTAGTCTTGTACGTGGATGACATTCTTTTGATAGGAAATGACATTCCTATGCTACAATCGGTCAAGCTATTCTTGTCACCACGGTTCTCCATGAAGGACCTGGGTGATGCCTCGTACATTCTGGGGATCAAGATCTACAGAGATAGATCCAAAAGACTACTGGGACTTTCGCAGTCCAGGTACATAGAGACTGTACTAAAGAGATTTAGTATGGAAGATTCCAAGCGCGGTAATATACCCGCATTGCACGGAATCACCCTCTCCAAGAAGATGTCTCCTAAGACTGACGAGGAGAGGGTTCGCATGAGCACTATACCCTACGCTTCGGCGGTAGGATCTATAATGTATGCAATGCTATGTACAAGATCAGATGTAGCTTACGCACAGAGCGTGGTGAGCCGGTATCAGTCAGACCTAGGTGAGGACCACTGGACGGCAGTGAAGAACATTCTCAAGTACCTGAGAAGGACTAAAGAGATGTTCCTGGTTTACGGTAATGGAGACCTCAGGGTCGAGTCCTTTATCGATTCAAGCTTCTAGAGTGACGAAGATGACAGCAATTCTGTCTCGGGTTTTGTGTTTACCTTCAATGGAGGGGCGGAATGTTCGAAGAGTTCAAAACAGGATACCGTCGTAGACTCGACGATGGAGACTGAATACATTGCTGCAAGCGATGCCGCAAAAGAGGCGGTCTGGATGAAGAAGTTCATTAGTGAACTTCAGGTGAATCCGTCCATTGTTGACCCAATACCTTTGTATTGTGATAACAATGGGGCTATAGCTTTAGCGAAGGAACCAAGGTCCCATCAGAAATCCAGACACATCTTAAGTCGGTATCACCTGATCAGGGAGATCATTGATCGCCAGGAGATCGAGGTACGGAGAGTGGACACAAAAGACAACACGGCGGATCCATTCACAAAGGACTTCCTTCAAACACAGTTCGAGCGACTTTTTGAGCTATTGGGTATGCGGTATGCCAACAACTGGCCTTGAGCAGACGTTAGGTATGCAGTACACCAATTACTGGCCTTTAGTGCAAGTGGGAGATTGTTAGATATGTATGCCCTAGAGGCCATTATTGTATAGTACTAGTTTGTATAATACATTTTGGAGGCTTGGGATATATATACGGGTTTACGATAGTCTTGCTCGATATAGTAGTATGCTACTTGGTTTGTTTCTATCTTAATATCTGTATATGTTTCTTTTAACATATCGCCAATACATATTGATGGAGCCCTTAGGATCTTTGCTTGACTACCGGTGTTGTGATGGCGATCACACTAGTGGGGGCTGGGTAGTCTATAAGCACATCCTTATTTTGGTCCCTAGTCGTAGGATTATCGAGACAGGGCATCGATACTTCAGAGTAGACTGGTGCATACGCTTCTCATCCCAGCAGGGGAGATGGTCTGTCCCACAGCCATCAGTACGTCGTACAGGAGATAGTATGCAGGTGCTCGTTAGGTTACGAGTACACTGGACAGGACTCGTCGGGAACTGTTGGTTGGTATTATACATATCTTCAGTTAACAGTTCCCAGGTGACATGAGTACAGCTTAGTCCGCTGACTTGACACTGTCACTTCGCCTCGATTGTGTTCCCACTGTTCTTAGATTACTACCCTACCACGGCTCTATTGAGTCGTGCAAACATGTAGTAGTTGGCTGCAGTCCCGAAGCACTTAGAGGCAGTAACGGTTAAACAGGATTCGTCTCTTCCGGTATTGGGAGTTGATATCGCGTTGTGTCTAGGAGAGCCATTACACATAGTCGTCCCTGGCCAGGGCAAGCGAGATTTGCTGGTAGTGTTACCAGTAGTTTCTCAGGGTGTTCTGGGCTACACTCCGACATGACTTGTACCGCTATTAGGGGACTGACGTTTACCGCCCCCTAGGCCTGACATGCGATACTCTTAGATGATCAGACCGGACTGTACGGAGATTGTCACATTCAGGCTCAGTAGGAGTTCGGATGGGTTCACCTCATCAGTCCTCTTGTCGGCATCTACATGGGGACCGTTACGTACAGCTAGTACCTCTTACGGCCTGTGGTTAAACCCACTGCCAACGTAGTGGTGACCCTTTAGAGTCCCACACAGAGGGTTACTCGCCTTTGGGCAAAACAGAGTAGAGGTTGCATGGTTTTGCAACGGGGTTCGTTCACATCCGCGCACTTGTGCATGTTTGGTGTCCGGGCAGTCGGTACTAGCGGGCTTTGGTTTAAGCCAGATCCTAGTATTTTTTTTGGGATTGGTTTTGTCTCAGTGTTTTCGTGTTCCTCGGAACACGGATGCGGGTGTGTATACAGAGTTGACTGAGGCAGAGCCAGAGGGTTCTCATTAGGGTTGTTGACCATTTGACTTTGGTTGACTTGTTGACCGTTGACTTTTTCTAAACCCTAATGAGAATGAGAAATATGATTAATAATATTAATTAAGAATTATTGTGTCATGGTTGGGTTGAACATTTGACTTTTGTTGACTTGTTGACTTTGTTGACCGGTTGACCATTGTGGACTTGTTGACCATCATCATTTCTTTTCAATGTTGCTTCTTGTTTTTTGAAAAATGCATTAAATGAATGTAATGATAATGGTCATTCATAAACTAACCATCACAATTCTTAATTATTATTATTGTCATCATTATTCCAAAAGATGTGAGCATGGTTGCAAGATGAGAGAAAATTCTATCATATTCTTTCTCTCTCTTGAAAGAAAGCTCTCCCTCTTCCTCTCTCAAAGTTCAAGTGTTCCATGAGTTGGAAAACATGAACCTTTGAGAAAAAACCACCATAACTCCTCTCTACTCATTCTAGGGTTCTAAGTTTAGCAAACCAAGCACCTTAGTTACCTCTAGGTTGAGGTAGGAGCTCAAGTTCGAGGCCCTCAGGTGGATCTATCTTCGGCAAAGAGGAGACGACGAGGAGGAGCCGTTCAAACCACTACTAAAAGAAAGCAAGGAGGAGAACCACAAAAAGAAGAGAAGGAGTTCAAGACCTAGGTATAACCATTCTATATAGTAGCTAAAACTTGTAGTTTATTTGTTAGTTTTTGTTTAGCAAAGATCCTTCATGGATGGTCCATGTTACCTAGTGAGGAAAAATTTTGATTTTTACCTATTCCGCCTCCCCGAAAGAACCGGGGTGGGTAACGTGGACCTAACAAGGTACTCATTGGGTTATGAGTACACCGGACAGGACTCGCCGGGATCATGCTAGTTGGTATTATACCTGACGTAAGAAAGCAGTTCCCTGGTGACATGTGTACAGGTTAGTTCATCGACCTGAGATCGTCATTTGTCTAGTGAGCCGATCGGCAGGGGTTTCGTCTCTCCCGGTATTAGGGGTGAGATCGCGATGTGTCTAGGAGAGACATTACATGAAGTCCTTGGCCAAGGCAGGAGATTTACTGGTAGGTATTCCAGTGGTATCTCAGGGTGTTCTGGGCTACACTCCGACATGACTTGTACCGCTTTTGGGGGTCTGACTTTTACCAACCCCCTAGGCCCTCCATGCGATGCACATAGACGAACGGACCGGACTGTACGGATATTGTCACTGACAGGCTCAGTAGGGTGTCAGGATGAGTTCGCTCATTGACCTCCCTTTTGGTCAATACCTGGTAGCCCGTTACGTACAGCTAGTACCACTGACGAGCTAGTGGTTAAATCTACAGCCAAAGTATTGACGAGTCTTTAGAGTCCCCCACAGACAGTTTCTCAAGTTTCGGGCGAAACGTTGTAGAGGCCGTATGATATATGGCAGGGTTCGATCATATACGTGCAGTAGTGCACGGATCATGATCGGACGAATCATACTAGTGGGCTTTAGTTTAAGCCGGATCCTAGTATTAGATTTGTTGGATTACTTTAGTCACATCGCATTCGCATTCAGTCGGAATGCGGATGCAGGTATGTATATACAGGTGAGGGGTATCCTTGCGATCCGTCACGAGTTTATTTTAGATGTTGCCGTATCTTTTTATTGTTGTAAGCATTTGGATTAATGTTTACAAATGGAAATTGTGAGCTTGAATCATCATTTTGAGCATTTAATGTGACATAGACTTCATTAGTGACTCATGTTCTCTTTTCTTGTGCTAATGTCACATTATATGATTGATTTGTGGTTTGAAATGAGGGGAAGAGAGAGAAGGGCAGCCATGATAATGTTTGGTCTTGTATTTTTTTCACAACACTCTCTCATTCTTATCATAACAACACAAAAAAGGAAAAAGGCTTGTGCTTCTTCTTCTTGCTATAGCTCACAACCTCCATTGATGGCTTCATCTTCAACCTCCATCCATGCTATGGATGCAAAAGACAAAGTTGTCACACACATTCTCTATTTCTCCTTGGACACGTCGGCTAGCGAACTTCGTGCCCGAGTTGCTTCGGATGAAGCAGGAGCCCGTAAAAAGACTCGAAGATGTGGTGCCCTTTCCGACGAGGAGATCGAGACCGGAGATGCCGCGAGGAGCTTGGGATGGTGGCCAAAGACCGAAGGACACGGACCGATCGGTATAGCTTTCCAACCCTTTCTCTAGTTGCTAGTTGTAGGTTAATAGTTCGATCCAGGTTTAAAGTCTGCGTTAGCGCCAGTTTCTAGTTTAAGAAAAGTTTTCTTTTCCGCATTTTGGCCTCGGACAGACGGCCGGGGCGATACCGTAGACTTACAAAAACTACAGGTGTCCTACTAGTATGATCCACATCATAATCCCAGTAGTCAAGCAAATATCATATGGGCTTTATCAACATGTACCAAAAGAGTAAAAGCATGATCAAGTGAACATGTCATGATAAAGAGTAACCAGATAGCATACTATCATGTCGAGCAAGACTTTCCTCTGAATGTGTGTGTGTGTGTGTGTGTATACACATACATACATACATACATACCAGTACATACACTATCATATAATAGCCTCTAAGGCGTACATATATCCAACAATCTCCCACTTGCACTAAGGCCAATTATCGGCGTATATCATACCCAACATCTCAAAAAGTCGCTCATGCTGCGGCTGAGGGAGGGCCTTGGTGAATGAATCCGCAGTGTTGTCCTTTGTATCTACTCTCTTAATCTCGATCTCATGGCGATCAACTATCTCCCAGAACAAATGATATCGCCTCAGGATGTGTCTGGATTTCTGATGGGACCTGGGCTCTTTGGACAACGCCATAGCCCCATTATTACCACAATACAAAAGTATTAGATCAATAATGGTTGGAACTACTCCTAGCTCCGAGATGAACTTCCTCATCCAGACGGCTTCCTTGGCAGCATCATTTGCAGCAATGTACTCAGCTTCCATCGTAGAGTCTGCAACGGTATCCTGTTTGGAACTCTTCCAACTCACCGTCCCTCCGTTGAGGGTAAATGCAAACCCTGAGATTGACTTGCTGTTATCCTTATCACTCTGGAAGCTCGAATCAATAAAGGCCTCCATTTGGAAATCCCTGTTACCATACACCAAGAACAATTCTTTAGTCCTTCGTAAGTACTTAGATATTTCTTCACAGCGGTCCAGTGATTCTCCCCTGGGTTTGACTGATACCTGCTTACTACACTGAGTGCATAAGCAACATCAGGGCGTGTACACAACATCGCATACATTATTGATCCTACGGCTGAAGCATAAGGAATAATGCTCTTGCGAGATCTCTCTTCATCAGACTTTGGGCAATCGTCCTTGGAGAGAGTGACTCCGTGGCAAGCGGGTAAGGCACCCCGCTTGGAGTCTTCCATACTAAACCTCTTTAGGATGGTGTTGATGTACTTGGTTTGGGACAATCCCAATAACCGTTTGGATCTATCCCTATAAATCCGTATGCCCAATATGTACGTGGCATCACCCAGGTCCTTCATGGAGAACCTTTGTAATAAGAATGATTTGACCGACTGTAGTATAGGAATGTCATTTCCTATCAGAAGAATGTCATCCACGTACAACACGAGGAATGCGACAGTTCTCCTTAAAGTCTTCTTATAAACACAAGGTTCATCTGGATTTTTGAAGAAATCAAACTCTTTGATAACATCATCAAAACAGATATTCCAACTCCGTGATGCTTGCTTTAATCCATAAATGGATTTAAGCAACCTACATGCTTTCCCACTGCTCCCACTGTCAATGAAGCCCTCTGGCTGATCCATATAAACACATTCTTCTAAATCACCATTTAGAAATGCAGTTTTAACGTCCACCTGCCAGATTTCATAGTTGTAGTGAGTAGCAATAGCAAGCAGGATCTGAATGGATTTAAGCATGGCTACCGGAGAGAAAGTCACGTCATAGTCCATTCCCGGTCTTTGATGAAAACCTTTCGCTACCAACCTTGCCTTATAGGTTTCCACCTGTCCATCTACACTGATCTTCCTTTTAAAGATCCATTTGCAGCCTACGGGTTTTATCCCAGAGGGTACATCCTCCAAAGTCCATTCTTTGTTGGTGTACATGGACTCCATTTCGGATCTCATGGCATCCAGCCACTTCACAGAGTCACCACTCGTGATAGCTTGCTGAAAACTGACATGGGCCATCATCATCCATGATGCAATCTTCTCTATCACCATCAATGAGAAAACCGTAGTATCTCTACGGTGGGCGAGAATTCCTACCATATCTACGGAGTGGCTGAGGTTCATTAGATTCTGTTGCAACATCAGGTTCAACCAAGTCGGCATTTGTAACTTGTGTCTCTAGAACCTCTTCTAGATCTACCACATTGCCATCGGCATCATTTGGAAAAATCTCATTTTCTAAAAATGTGGCATGTTGAGAAACAAACACCTTTTGTTCCTCCTTGTGGTAGAATAGATATCCAAACGAATGTTTTGGATATCCCACAAATATACATTTGACCGATCGTGTCTCGAGTTTGTCTGAATTCTGCTTTTTGACGCCGGACAACCCCAAATCTTAACTCGCTTAAGAGATGGTCTCTTCCCATACCATATCTCAAATGGAGTGGTAGACACGGTCTTCGTTGGAACTTTGTTCAACAGAAGAGCTGCAGTCTCCAATGCATGCCCCCAAAAAGAGAGAGGTAACTCAGCATCACTCATCATGGATCGTACCATATCTAATAGGGTATGATTCCGCCGCTCTAACACACCATTGTGCTGTGGTGTGTAAGGGGGAGTGAGCTGAGAGAGAATCCCATTCTTTTTTAGGAAGTCCAAGAACTCATTACTTAAGTACTCTCCACCTCGATCTGATCGAAGTACCTTGTTGCTCATTCTTGTTTGTTTTTCTACTTCAAGTTTGTACCCCTTGAATTTCTTGAAAGCTTCAGACTTATGCTTTATCAAAAACACATGACCAAATCTTGAGAAATCATCAGTAAAAGTTATGAAATATGAAAAACCGCCTCTTGCGTGTGTAGACATTGGCCCACATACATCACTATGTATGAGGCCTAAGAGCTCAGTAGCTCTTTCTCTGTGTCCAGTAAACGGAGTTTTGGTCATTTTACCTTTGATACAAGAATGGCAAGTCGCATAAGATTTATACTCAAAAGAATTTAAATATCCATCTTTATGAAGCTTGTTTAGTCTTGTTTCATTAATATAACCAAGTCTACAATACCAAAGAAAAACTTCATTTATATCTGAAAATTTTCTTTTACTTGTATGTTGAATGTTGAAAACTGTGTGCTGATTAAGAACGTATATCCCGTTATTAAGTGTACCAGAACCAATCAACTCGTGATTTAGTTTAATGTTCATAACATTGTGTAGCACAACAAAATGATATCCTTCATTGTCTAACAAAGAAACGGATATAATATTACAAAGCATACTTGGTACAAAATAACATGGGTTCAAAACCAATATACAATCCGACGGCAACCCTACGTGATACTTTCCGACTAAAACTGCATGTACATTGGAACCATTTCCAACTTGGAGAGTATGATCACCTGTCTTCAAAACTCTGCTATTTCTCAACGCCTATATAGAATTGCAAATATAAGAACCCGAACCGGTATCTAATACCCAGGAGGCAGAGTTAATAGAAAAACTGTTTTCAATCACGAACACACCTGAAGCTGAAGCATCACCATGCTTCTTTTTCTTGAGTTCAAGGTACTCAATACAGTTCCTCTTCCACCGCCCCGTCTTCTTGCAGTGAAAACATTCTCCCTTCCCCGACTCCGCAGCTTGGGATTTGTCTTTTCCCTTCGCCTTCTTTATTCCTCCTCTCGGTTTGGTGAATTTCTTCTTATTCTTTCCCTTGGCCTTGGCTTTTGGACTGAAGAAGAAGATTGTCCAACAAGCATAGAGGGGGACTTCGCTTTCAGTGTGCTCTTCATACTTCTCAACATATTGAGAACTTCGGGTAGTGATTTCTCCATGTCATGCATGTTGAAATTCACTATGAATGGAGCAGAGGTGGAGGGAAGAGACTGTAGAACAATATCAGTATACTGTTCGTTATCCATTGTCCATCCGAGCTCCTCAAGTTCTTCTATAAGAGCTATCATCTTCAAAACATGATCGCCTACTGGTGTGCCAGGTGCCATCCGCATCTGAAACAACTTTCGAGATACTTCGTATCTCAGGATCCGATATTGCTCCCCATACATATCTTTTGTATGTAGAAAGATGGATTGAACATCCATCTGCTCGTGTTGCTTTTGATGTGAATTGTCCATCGATACAAGTGCGAGGCATTTGGCAGTAGCACAGTCAATATCCCACGTTTTGCGGATTTCCTTATCCGCATTAGAAAATTCAGGTCCTGGGGTGGGCGGGGCTTTGGCAGGGAGGACATATGATACTTTATCATATGTGAGAGCAATGCTAATGTTCCTCAGCCAGTCTTTATAGTTGGGTCCGGTCAGCTTGTTTTTATCTAGCAGAAGCATAAGGTCTGCCATTGGTAGCTTCCATTAAGAGAGAGAAAAGAATACACTCAGCGAAAGCACTTGCAAAGATCATATTGGTTATTATCTTGTCTAATCGATGTCTCCCACTGCTTTTATCGAATTTCCTTTCAAACCTTAAAAAGAAAACTAGCCAGGATTTAATTACAGTCTACAACTTCGCTAACCGTTCAGCCAGGCTAGTGCCGGTACTTTGAGGGAGGTTCCCCGTGCTTTCGCACGGATCTAATTAAAGTAAATCTCGTTTTCCCAGAGGCGTAACCCCGTTGACACCTTTCTAGACACTTAATAGGTTAGCTAATTGTAAAATGCAAAACTCTCATGGGAGCAACTCTTGCTCACAGTGGGATCGGGATCCTACTATCACATAGAAGGTATGCAATCTCATTGCAAATTTCAGCTCTTGAAACTCCCGATATGGTTTTACCCCTAGTACTTATGACCTTGGCTATAGCCAACTTAGCATAAGCACCAGTCAAGTTCTACCCGTCATTTCATGATTAATTAGACCCACCAACATGACCCTTGGCTATAGTCAACATAATCATGTGTTTGTCCTAATTAATCTCATCATATGTTGTGTAGGAAGACATCACTTAGCTACCGTACACTACGCCTTGGCTAAAGTCAACATACGTAGTACGAATACTAAGTACTCTACTTCCTAAAATGATGGAGGGCTGCGAATAGTTTTTAAGAAAACCTTTAACGTTTTGAACTTGATGTCGTTGTAGAATCAAATGGGTTTAAAAGGAGTGGCTTAAGCTCCGCACTTTAAAAAACTTGCTTTTCATAAAAAAAACCGAGTGGGTTTTAAATCCAATTCTACAACATCTTTTTAGGTTCTTTTTTCTTTACATTAATCTCATTAATGTAGTCCCATCATTTAAGTCCCTAAGCCTTCACAGAAAAGAAACGAAAATAGAACGTACGCTTATGCCATACGCATTCGCCTCAATGTTCCGTTAGGTTACTTAACTAACGGCATAGCGGAGCGGGACTAGTGCGGGTGCAAAACATAAGCAACGTTTATTATATATCATATATATAATACAATTCGTCTCATCATATAAAGTGATCACAGCACAGAATATCAGCAGCAGAAGCACGTATGAAAATATAGGATATCTAGGAGGTTCGTATTTAGTATTTAGCCATCAATAGAAAATACGGATTCACGGTCGTGATGAATGGCCAAGCCCACACCCCTAAACCCCTACTAGAGCGGCAAGTGACCCTACCAATTCTAGAGTTTAGGAGACCCGGTCTCGACTCCTCGAGATGGCCTCCCACTGAACCCTAGAACCCGGTCACTTGTGCTCCCCTCTTTGGGTCTATTCTAATGCGGAAAAGTAAATAATATATAACAATGGTGACATCATCCTTAACCCGGAAGTGCCCCAAATAAAAGAATATTACATACAACTGAATTTTACAAGAATGAAAATAAAAAATACTCTCATCTCACATAAAACCCCCGGCCATTCAATCACGACGATCCTGTACAATATATCTCAGCAACACATAAAATCACATGTCATCAACGTAAGTAAGTATGCGTACCCCGATTGTCGTTGATGTATAACAACGAAACCGGTGATACACCACATACTACACTTACGGTTGCAGAAAAGAAAGTGGAAAACAACAACACTTGCAATTATCACATTCAAATATATCGAGACGATGTTAAACGTTTCGATCCATTCAACAAACACCCACAAATTTGTTAGTTATATGTATGCCCTAGAGGCCATTGCTATACATAGGATGTATATTGTAGTGGATGCTGGGACATATATAGGGAGGACTTTCTTGCTCGACATGATAGTATGCTATCTGGTTACTCTTTACCTTAACGTGTATACTGATTGTCTCTCTGTTACATGTTGGTAAAGCCCTTAGAATGTGTACTTGACTACCTGGACTATGATGCGGATCATACTAGTGGGGACATGGTAGTCCATAAGTACATCCTTCAAGGTCCCTAGTCGTGGGTGTATCGAGACGGGGCATCGCTATACCAGAGTAGACTAGCGTATACCTTCTCGACCCATGCAGATGGACGATGGATGATCCCATATCCATTGGTGTTTGACATCAGAGATGGTATGCGGTGCTCAGTGGAGACTGGGTACACTGGACGGACTCGCCGAGAACTCCCAGATGGTATTATACCTTACGTCAGATGGAAGTTCTCTGGTGACACTGGTACAGAGTAGTCTGTTGACCCGAGATCGTCATAGAGTCTTGTGTGGTTCCCACTGTGCTTTGATTTCCACCTTACCACGTCCAAGAGGGCGTGCAAAACGGTGGTTTTTGGGTACAGTCCCGAATCACATGGAGGCAATGAGCGATAGGAGGGGATTCGTCTCTCCCGGTATAGGGAGTTGATGTTGCGCTGTGTTCGATTGGCTATAACCGGAAATTCCTGGCCAGTGTTGCTGAGATTTACTGGTAAGTGTTACCAGTAGTTTCTCGAACTGTTATAGACCTCATATCGACACGACTTATCGAGCTATTGGGGTCTGACGTTTACCACCCATAGGCGAGATATGCGACATATCAGACGACGAGACCGGACTGTACGGTAAGTGTTACTGGTTGGATTCACAGGAGTGTGAGCGGGCTTGCTCGTCGATCTTCTGATCGCTCAATACCCGGGTGGCCGTTACGTTTAGCAGACCGCTTGCGGCTTGTGGATGTTTGATATGATCATCACCTGCTGCCGGCGTATTGACGAGTCTTTAAAGTCGTACACAGAGGTTTCCTGGCTCAAGCGAAATGAAATAGGAGCGCATATGAGATATGTGCGGGACCGAGAATAATGCGTGTATGTGATACCGTATTTCATTCTCACGATGAATGTATCGATTGGTTGTATGCGATATAACCTAGTTATCGAATCAAGGATTGATTCGATAAATCGATACATTGGATATTAGTCGGTCATATACAATATGACCGGATCGTTAAATCAAGTGTTGATTCGATGATTTAATGCATAATTATATATTTGATATATTACTTTGCATTAACTAGTATTGGTTCACTTTAAATGGATTTTCTCACTTGAAGTTCACAAGTTGTATATGTGATATAGTTTTGTGCACTTGTTTGTATCATGTTTGATGATACATGCTCACTTGGGTTTGTGTAAAGAATTAAACCATGGTTATATGAATGGTTAGGGTTTCGTTTCATTTACTTATTCATTTATCTATTTATTGATTTATTTATTTCTTTCTTTTTGGCAAATGAAAAGAAAATGGTGGCTTGATTTGTTTTCTAGTTGAAGCTTCCTGAAGCTTTGACCAAGTGACCATTTTGTCTTCATGCTTAACCCTAACCCTTCAAACTAACCATAGTTTATTCTCTACACTTAACCATGGTTGGTATATGATAAGTATTCTTTTTATTTTCTATTATTAAAAATAATTATCATATCATTATCATCTTCTTCTTCTTCTTCTTCATGAAGAAAGCTTTCTACCAACAATGGTGAAATGTGAAAATGAGTGAGAAATCCAATTCTAATGTGAACCCACCTCCTATTTCTTCATCCTCTACCTCTTGCCAAGTAGTATAGGGTATTTTCTTCACAAGTTTCATGACTTGGTGAAGTTGGAGCTTGATCTTGTGATGCCTCGACGTAGATCATTTTCGGCATCGTAGTCGATGACCTAGCCCGCCCATTTCTCCGATGAAGCCGACGCTAGAGCCCGGGATTCGATTTGGACAGCAAGGAGACTTCATCATGGAGCTATGGAGGTGGAGAACCGGATCTACAAAGGTTGTATTTCCGTTCACTTAGTTAAGTTGTTAACTAGTTGCTTGTTTCGCCTAAATTTCTAGTTAACAATCCGTATTAGAGTTTCTCGGCACTTGTAAAATTTGAAATTGGCATGGTTGATGCCTTGTGAGACCTCTTGAGAGTGCCTAGAAACCCTACAGTGGTATCAGAGCCTAGCTAGAGCCTTAGGCGATGCGTTGACGATGTTAGAAACCCGATCGAACCCCGAAACCCTAACTTTTAACCCTCTCTAGACTTTTTCTGAAAAAGTGGTTTTTTCCAAATTAAAAATGCTTAAAAAATTCAGCAGGAAATTCTAAGAATTACGGTGCAAAAATTACCTAATGATCTTTCTAAAGCACGGCAGAACCGTGGCATTAGCCGCCTATTGCGGCGGTTCCGCGCCCATTTAGTCTCTTCAGTCAACCATTTTTGCACAGTAACTTCTTTATTTAAATGCTGAGTTTTATGGGAATTTTTAAAATTTACTCAAGAGTTGAGTTTTCTGGGTTGTATTAGGGACTCGGTATTTCGATCGGATTGTCTAATTTTGTCTGTGTGCTTTTCCGGATAATTTTAGAATGTGTTAAAAAGTTCGACCGGATATAAATACCCAATCTTTCCCCTGCCGGAAAAATTCCAAGTGTTGGATTTTTCCATGGTTTAAAGACGTTCTTAGTAGTGCAAGTAACGCGATGGTCCCTCTAGAAGACAACAAACCTTAACTCGATTATGTGACCGTCTTGAACTGCCCTTTGAACCTTAGGGTTTGGGGCAGTACGGCGTACCACATGTGAGGCGTTGGCTTGACCCTTCTATGGCTAGACCGTTGGTACTGAGGCATGAACTGGATGTTTTTAAACTTGTTTCATGTATTGAGCTGTTTCGGGAAAACTTGGGTGTTTGACTGTTCGATCGGAAAGTTTAACATTTTCTGTTTATCTGGAATGTGATACAATAATTGGAATTCACAAGAAGTTATGAGATAACTGAATGAATGTTATAAACATAGCACATTAGTCTCACTTGATCGGTTGCCACGGAATTTTGATGTGATCAAAAGTCCGTCGCAATCACGTAGCGTACGCGGATACTCGCCGGGTAAACTTAATAGACAGCCTCGCTCCATAGCCCCGACCAAGTGACTGTAGGAGAACCCCGTCGCCGAAAGCATCCATAAGGGTGCTCGCGGTAGCGGTGTTCCGCCTTGGTGCACTTCGTCGACGGTATCAGGGGTGCGGCCGCCTACTAAAGTTTGCGACGAGTATTCGATCAGGATGTCGGGAATCTTGTTGAATTGCCCGACTTGATATTGAAAAGTGTTTTCGATAATGAGACTAAAATGCGGGGATTATAATTGTTAGGCATGCGATGTCTAAGGAATTCATTTGATTAGGCATGCGATGTCTATGTAGGTTGCGGATTCCAACTGTTGCAGTTTTACACTTTCTTTTCTGTGACCGTAAGTGTAATATGTGATATCGCCGGTTTCGTTGCTATATGTCAACGACAATTGGGATGCGCATATTTACTTACGTTGATGACATGTGATGTTCTGTGTTGCTGGATATGTTATATTGGATTGTCGTGTTTGAATAGCCGGGGGTTTTTATGTGAGATGAGTGTTTTTCATTTTCATTCATGTAAAAACTTGTATGTAATATTCTTTTATTGGGGCACTTCCAGGTTGCGGAAGATGTCACCCTTTGTATATTATTTACTTTTCCGCCTTAGGATAGACCCAAGGAGGGGAGCACAAGTAACCGGGTTCTAGGGTCCAGTGGGAGACCATCTCGAAGAGTCGAGTCCGGGTCTCCTAACCCTAGAATTGGTGGGGTTGCTTACCTCTCTCGTAGGGGTCTAGGGGTGTGGGTTTGGCTATTCATCACGACCGTGGAATCCGTGTTTTATACTGGCTCGTATTAAAAACACGGACGTCCTAGTATATCCAATATTTCATATGAATCTTCTGCTGCGATATCTGTGATGTGATCATGTGATATGTTCTGTGATGGATACAGTATATAGTATATATGATATATTATATAGACGTTACATATGTTTTACACCCGCGCTAGCCCTGCCCCGCTCTGCCGTTAGTTACCTAACCTAACTGTGCACGAGGGGACATCGAGGCGAATGCGGATGGCATAAGTGTACGTCGTATTTATCTATGATGTTTAGGTACTTAAATGATGGGACTTCATTAATGTGATTAATGAAAGAAAAAGAAACCTAAGATGTTGTGGAATCGAATTTCAAAAATAAAACAGGTAGCTACAGTTCTTGCTTTGCACAGCGGTATATATGATATATCCTGCACCTTATTCGATAAGGAAAGGACCGAGATCCCTTCACCGCGAGTGACTCCTTTAGCAATAACTGGCAGATGCTACACACTCGGTTTGTCTTTTGATTGCTTTTAAGAGTTTTTGCTTTGCACAGTGATATATGTGATATATCCCGCACCTCATTCGATGAGGAAAGGACCGACGATCCCTTCACCGGGAGTGACTCCTTTAGCAAAACTAGAAAAGCCTCAAAAGCACTCCATTTTAAAATCATTTGATTCTACAACGATATCAAGTTCATTACGCAATAGGTTTTCAGAAAAACCTGTTGTAGCCCTCCGTCATTTCAGATAAGTACTAGTTAGTATTCGTGCTGCGGTAGTTTGGCATTCGTCAAGGCGTAGTGTGCGGTAGCTAACTAGTATTTATCTGCTTATGCATATGATGCAGATTGGATTAGGGTATTCGTACGGCGTTGTTTGGCATTCGTCAAGGGTCGTGCAGGTGGGTTTAATTCAATCAAGAAATGTACGGGTTGAACTTGACTAGTGGACTATGGGTTGTTTGGCATTCGTCAAGGTCATAGAACACTAGGGGCAAAATATTATCGGGAATTTCAAGTGTTGAAATTTACAATGAGATTGCATACCTTCTATGAGATAGTTGGATCCTGATACCCGCTGTGAGTAATTGTTACTCCTGAGAGAGTTTTACACATTACAATTAGCCGATCAAGTAGGTGTCTAGAAAGGTGTCAACGGGGTTACGCCTCTGGGAAAACGAGGTTTACATTAATTAGGTTCGTGCGAAAGCACGGGGCACCTCCCTCAAAGTACCGACACTGGCCTGGCTGAAAGATTGGCGAACTTGTAGTGTGTAATTAATCCTGGCTAGTCTTTCCTTTTAGGGTTTGAAGGAAGATTTGATAAAAACAGTGGGAGCCATCCTGATTAGATAAAATAATAACCAATCTATTCTTGAAAGAGCGCACGCTGAGTGTTTTCTTCTCTCTCTCTCCAGGTAGCGACTATATCACGCCTTAATCAAGATAATAATACGGATTATTGACCGAACCCGCTTGTTATACTGAGCTGGGGAACGTTGGTCCCGCTCCAACTTATAATTGTTATAAGACAGAGCAGGAAATTGGGGATTACCAGAATTCCCGTGCCGCCCAAACGAAGAGAGTGCATGCTGATGCATCATCTTCGGGTGTGTTCATTATATAGAACTGTTTCTCAGTGTCCTTTACGTCCTGGGTATATGATACCGGATCAGGATCCCGCATATGTAATATGTTACATAGGGCTACAGAAAAGTAGAGAACTGAGAACGGGTGATAAGTTTCATGAGACAGAAAACGGGGCAAGAGTTGCAGCCAAGTCTGTTGGTCGCTGTCACCCTGTATTACCAATACATTGATTCTGAACGAATGTTATTAGATACCGAACCTGATATAAAAAATCATATCTTTCTCTTTATTAGTAAAGAAATGATAAAATTTTGTATTGTTGGATAATGTTTTGAACATTTCCTATATCAAAAGTTGATCGGTTCAGGCACGTTATCTAAAAGCATTGATGTTCTAAATCAAATTACAGTTCTTAGTATAAAGAACACACACAAGAGGAAGAGTTCAGAAATGAACGGATCCTTCTTGAGGTATTGTAGACTAGGTCATATCGATGCGACCTGACTAGCTGAAGTTACATTTAGATGCATATTTAAATCTGTTTGAATTTACATCTTATGAAACTTGCCAGTCATGTCACAAAGATACAATGACCATAGCCCTGTTTACTGGAAATAGAGAAAGAGTTAGTAAACTCTTGGGATGATACATGTTGATGTATGTAGATCCCCTGTCTATAAATGCCAAGACCGGTTCTTTTTGCTTCATTACATTCTCTGATCATCTCTCAAGATTCAGACATATGTTCCTGTTGAAACACAAGTCCGAACCTTTTGAGATATTCACAGAATATGATTTAGAAGTAGAGAACCAATACGGGTATAAGTATTATGTCCTTTGATGAGATCGAGCAGGAGAATACTTGAGCACGGTAATCCTGGACTATTCTAAAAGGAGAATGAGATTCTCTCTCAGCATTACTCCTCCGTATACACCATAGCACGATGGTATATCGGGGCGGAGCAATCACACCCTATATGATAAGGTGTGCTCTATGATAGGTACAACTGAGTTACCTATTTCCTTTTGGGAGTTATGCGCTTGAGAAGCTGCACACCTATTGAATAGGGTTCAAATCAAATCTGTTGCCTACCTTTTCATATGTGATATGGAAAGGGAAGAGCCCATATCTTAAGATGGTTAAGATTTGGGATTGTCCAGCCTATGTCTAAAAGCATAATCCGGACAAGCTCGAGGCAAGATCTGTTATGTAGAACTGGAAATATTCCAGCTATACAAACAACAGCAGATGATTTGGTAGAACCAAAGGATTCAGTAGATTCCAATAAACCTCAGCCTCTCTGCCGATCTAGTAGGGTTCCTCACCCACCTGAGAGATATTTCGGTTTCTCTATGACAGTGGGAGCTAGGATTGCATCATGAGATGATGACCCAACTAGTTTCGAGCTGGCCATCAGGAGTGGGACTCTGTAAGAATGGCTGGATGCTTAGTGATCTGAGATGGAATCCTTATACACCAACAAAGTATGGACTTTAGTTGCTTTATCTGAAGGGTTAAATCCCCATCAGGAGCAAGTATATCTTGAGAAGATTACTTGATGTACATGAAAAAGTTGAGACTTTCAAAGCTAGACTTGTTAAAGGTTTGCATCATTAACCAGGTGTGGATCATGATGAAACTTTTTCTAAAATCTATGCTTAAGTCCATCTAGATCCTACTTGCCACGGCTACAGACCATGACTACGATATCTGGTGGTTGGATGTCATGACTGCTTTTCTAAATGATGTTTTAGAAGAGAGCGTCTATAAGTACACAGCCAGAGGGCTTCGTAGACAGTGGGAGCAGCGGAAACGTGTGCAAGATGCTTTATAGGATAAAGCAGGCATCGCGGAGTTGGAACATCTGTTTTGATGGTTTAGTCAAAGAGTTTGACATCATCAAAATGGTAGATGAACCTTGTATAAACAAAAAGGTAGTAGGGAGTATAGTGACGATCCTCGTAGAGTACGTGGATGACATGCTCTTGATAGGGATGGAGTTTCCTATGCTACGCTCGGTCAATCTCCGCTTATCACAATGATTCTCCATATAGGATCAAATTGATACCTCCTAAATCCTGGGTTTTGGATCTATGAGATAGATCTAATTGGATGTTAGCATTCTCACTAGTTGTAATGAGATGGTATCAACCGATCCTGGGGAGAATCACTGGAAGGGTTCCAGGATGATAAGGATGACTGAAAGTCAGTCACAGGCATTGTCTTTACCCTCAGTAAAGGGACGGTATGTTGGAAGAGTTCCAAGCTAGATACCGTGGCATACTAGACAATTAAGGCTGGATACATCGCTACTTAAGATGCTACCAAGGAGGATGTTTGGGTGTATATTAGTTCATGAGATGAACTTTGTTCCTCCTATTGTGCGACAATGGAGTTGTGGCTTATGCCAAGGAACGCCGGTCCCATCAGTGATCCAGACATATTCTAAGGCAGTATCACCTGATCATAGAGATAGTTGATCTCCAGGGTGATCGAGGTTAGGAGAGTAGACTTAGAGGATAACACGGCGGATCCACTCACAAAGGCCTTTTCCCAGAGAGAGACTTTTATGGGATGGTTGAGTATGAGATACTACAACCACTGCTATCAGATGGCCCTAGTGCAAGTGGGAGATTGTTAGTTATATGTATGCCCTAGAGGCCATTGCTATACATAGGATGTATATTGTAGTGGATGCTGGGACATATATAGGGAGGACTTTCTTGCTCGACATGATAGTATGCTATCTGGTTACTCTTTACCTTAACGTGTATACTGATTGTCTCTCTGTTACATGTTGGTAAAGCCCTTAGGATGTGTACTTGACTACCTGGACTATGATGTGGATCATACTAGTGGGGACATGGTAGTCCATAAGTACATCCTTCAAGGTCCCTAGTCGTGGGTGTATCGAGACGGGGCATCGATATACCAGAGTAGACTAGCGTATACCTTCTCGACCCATGCAGATGGGCGATGGATGATCCCATATCCATTGGTGTTTGACATCAGAGATGGTATGCGGGTGCTCAGTGGAGACTGGGTACACTGGACGGACTCGCCGAGAACTCCCAGATGGTATTATACCTTACGTCAGATGGCAGTTCTCTGGTGACACTGGTACAGAGTAGTCTGTTGACCCGAGATCGTCATAGAGTCTTGTGTGGTTCCCACTGTGCTTTGATTTCCACCTTACCACGTCCAAGAGGGCGTGCAAAACGGTGGTTTTTGGGTACAGTCCCGAATCACATGGAGGCAATGAGCGATAGGAGGGGATTCGTCTCTCCCGGTATAGGGAGTTGATGTTGCGCTGTGTTCGATTGGCTATAACCGAAAATCCCTAGCCAGGGTTGCTGAGATTTACTGGTAAGTGTTACCAGTAGTTTCTCAAACTGTTATAGACCTCATATCGACACGACTTATCGAGCTATTGGGGTATGACGTTTACCACCCCTAGGCGAGATATGCGACATATCAGACGACGAGACCGGACTGTACGGTAAGTGTTACTGGTTGGATTCACAGGAGTGTGAGCGAGCTTGCTCGTCGATCTTCTGATCGCTCAATACCCGGGTGGCCGTTAAGTTTAGCAGACCGCTTGCGGCTTGTGGGTGTTTGATATGATCATCACCTGCTGCCGGCGTATTGACGAGTCTTTAGAGTCCTACACAGAGGTTTCCTGGCTCAAGCGAAATGAAATAGGAGCGCATATGAGATATGTGCGGGACCGAGAATAATGCGTGTATGTGATACCGTATTTCATTCTCGCGATGAATGTATCGATTGGTTGTATGCGATATAACCTACTTATCGAATCAAGGATTGATTCGATAAATCGATACATTGGATATTAGTCGGTCATATACCATATGACCAGATCGTTAAATCAAGTGTTGATTCGATGATTTAATGCATAATTATATATTTGATATATTACTTTGCATTAACTAGTATGGATTCACTTTAAATGGATTTTCTCACTTGAAGTTCACAAGTTGTATATGTGATATACTTTTGTGCACTTGTTTGTATCATGTTTGATGATACATGCTCACTTGGGTTTGTGTAAAGAATTAAACCATGGTTATATGAATGGTTAGGGTTTCATTTCATTTACTTATTCATTTATCTATTTATTGATTCATTTATTTATTTCTTTTTGGCAAATGAAAAGAAAATGGTGGCTTGATTTGTTTTCTAGTTGAAGCTTCATGAAGCTTTGACCAAGTGACCATTTTGTCTTCATGCTTAACCCTAACCCTTCAAACTAACTATAGTTTATTCTCTATACTTAACCATGGTTGGTATATGATAAGTATTCTTTTTATTTTCTATTATTAAAAATACTTATCATATCATTATCATCTTCTTCTTCTTCTTCTTCTTCTTCTTCATGAAGAAAGCTTTCTACCAACAATGGTGAAATGTGAAAATGAGTGAGAAATCCAATTCTAATGTGAACCCACCTCCTATTTCTTCATTTTCTACCTCTTGCCAAGTAGTATAGGGTGTTTTCTTCACAAGTTTCATGACTTGGTGAAGTTGGAGCTTGATCTTGTGATGCCTCGACGTAGATCATCTTCGGCATCGTAGTCGATGACCTAGCCCGTCCATTTCTCCGATGAAGCCGACGCTAGAGCCCGGGATTCGATTTGGACAGCAAGGAGACTTCATCATGGAGCTATGGAGGTGGAGAACCGGATCTACAAAGGTTGTATTTCCATTAACTTAGTTAAGTTGTTAACTAGTTGCTTGTTTCGCCTAAATTTCTAGTTAACGATCCGTATTAGAGTTTCTCGGCACTTGTAAAATTTGAAATTGGCATGGTTGATGCCTTGTGAGACCTCTTGAGAGTGCCTAGGAACCCTACAAAATTAGCCCGAGTGCTCAACACTTGAGCAAAGTTGAAAATACCCAAAAACGTGCCACAGTGTCTATGGACCAGTTGTAGAAGGGTTAACTAATGCCTCACCTTTGGTATCACAGAACAACGGCAAACCCTAGGGTTCGGTCGTGTTTCCGTGGATATAGAATCGAGTTAAGGTTTTATAGTCTTCTAGAGGGTTCATAGGAATACTTGCACGACCATTGAATACAATCAACTTAGAAAGTTACAACACCTGAAAATTTCAGAGGGGGTGATAATGTGGGGTTTGAAATCATTCGAACTATTAAACATCGTCAAGTTTACCAATACAATGTTAAATTTACGACTACGAAACAGTAGGAAATAGCCCCATAGCACAATTATCATCACATGAAAAATTGTGCTAAATAAACAATACCAGAAACCCCAAATACGAGAGACTAGAGCACAGGAAAAAATCGAGACAATTCTGGCATGGTACGGCCGGCCTGCTCGGATTTGGGGGCCCCGTGCTCGGCTAAAATCCGAGGGAATAGGCTCAATTTTGTTCTGTGCTCTATATGTATCACATACATCCTTCTGCAATTGTTTAAATAATTTTTACAGATCGTTTGAAATTCGACAGAGAGCAATATTCAGGGTTCCAGAAATCCGTATTTTTCGGAGTTGTTTCGTTTTCGTAATATCTAATATCGTCTAAAATTCTAGTTTGGCTCTGATACTACTATAGAGTTTCCTTAACACCTTGCCTAGGGTTTCACAAGCATCACACATGCCATATAAAAAATTAAGAGGTGCTAAACAAATTAACCTAGGAATCGAACTAGAATAATTTGGGTAACAAGTTGTAGTATCTCATACTAGCTAGTGTCTAACACTAAGTGGGGAGAAATACAACCTTTGTAGACCTCCTTTGCAACTCCTTGGATATCCTAGAGTTTGAACCGGCTTGCTAAAGCTCCTTCTACATCCACGACGATCCACCCGGAGTTTCTTTGCTCAAAGCTCCTTGCTCCACTTGATCACAATGAAGATGAAGCAAACAATCTACACCAGTGGGCTAGACAAGTGTAGAATGATGATGTGGTTTTGTTCTCACTTAAAAACCCTTTCTTTTTTTTAACCTCACTCACTTTGGAAACTCAAGAGAGAGCTAGAGAGAGGAAAAGGATGAAGATGGCAACCTTGAGCTCATTTGTGATAATAATAAATCATGTGAGCATGAAAAGATAAATATCAAAGATAAATATCTCATACTTAACTATGGTCAATAAATATCTAGCTATTTTAGCATAAGAGTAAAATAACAAATGAAATGAAATCATGGTTCAATTTAGGTCAAGTAAACAATAGTCAACCATGATTTAAAATCATTTTTCTTTTTCTCATTCTAATAAATATAAAGATATTTATATACCATGTGAGTCTTATATTGCTATCTTCCATGTATCATCAACCATAACACAATTGTATGTGTGTATGTGTGTATGCACATCAACATGTACATATATATCCATGCATACATCATAAAGAAAAGGTTTATATAAATGAGATAAAAGTCAATATTAAATCAACACTTGATTTAATAAACCGGTCATACCTCATACGACCCGACAAATAGAAAACGCCCGATTAAAATACGGTATCATATACATGTATTTAATCGAGCTCCCGCGCACATCTCATATGCACAACACATCATTTCGCCTGTGCTAGGAAACTCCTGTGTGGGACTCTAAGACTCGTCAATACGTCGGCAGTAGGTGATGATCACATCAAAACACCCACAAGCCGCAAGCGGTCAGCTAAACGTAACGGCCACCCGGGTATTGAGCGATCAGAAGAAGAACAAGCGAACCTGTCAAAACTCCCGTCGAGCCAACTGGTAACACTTACCGTACAGTCCGGTCTTTTCGTCAGATATGCTGCATATCGAATCTAGGGATGGTAACGTCGACCCCAATAACTCAATAAGTCATGTCGGTGTATGGCTCATAGCAGATCGAGAAACAACTGATAACACTTATCAGTAAATCTCAGCAGCCCTGGACAAGAACTTCCTGTTATAGCCAATTGAGCATTGCGCAACATCAACTCCCAATACCGGGAGAGACGAAACCCCTCCTATCGCTCATTGCCTCTATGTGTCTCGGGACTGTACCCAAAATCCACCTGTTTGCATGACTCAGTAGAGCCGTGGTAAGATGGAGATCAAAGTACAGTGGGAGGACACACAAGTCTCTATGACGATCTCGGGTCTACAGACCAACCTGTACCAGTGTCACCTGAGAACTGCTATCTGACGTGAGATATAATACCACATAGGAGTTCTCGGCGAGTCCGTTCAGTGTACCCAGTCTCAATGAGCACCCGTATACAATCTTTGGTGTCACCACACCAGACGGATATGGGATCATCCATCGCCCTTCATATAGGATAAGAATTGTATATGCTAGTCTACTCTGGAGTATCGATTCCCCGTCTCGATACACCCACGACTAGGAACATTTTAAAGATATACTTATAAACTATAGGTGTCCTACTAGTATGATCCACATCATAATCCCAGTAGTCAAGCAAATATCCTATGGGATTTATCAACATATACCAAAAGAGTAAAAGTATGATCAAGTGAGCATGTCATGATAAAGAGTAACTAGATAGCATACTATCATGTCGAGGAAGACTGTCTTCCGAATACACACACACACACATACACACACACACACCAGTACATACACTATCATATAATGGCCTTTGGGGAATACATATATCCAACAGCTTGGAACTCTTCCAACATACCGCCCTTCCATTGAGGGTAAAGACAAAACCTGAGACCGAGTTACTGTCATCCTTATCACTCTGGAAGCTCGAATCGATAAAGGACTCCACCTGGAGTTCTCGGTTACTATACACCAAGAATATTTCTTTAGTCCTTCTAAAGTACTTAAGAATGTTCTTCACAGCTGTCTAGTGCATATCCCCAGGATCTGATTGATACCTACTTACCGCACTAAGTGCGTAAGCTACATCCGGTCTGATACATAACATCGCGTACATGATTGACCCATCTGCAGAAGCATAGGGTATCCCTAGCATGTGAGCTCTCTCCAAATCATTCTTGGGATACATCTCTTTGGAGAGAGTGATTCCTGAGTTAGTGGGTAAATTACTACGCTTAGAATCATCCATACTAAACCGCTTTTAGTATGGTGTCAACGTACCTGGATTAGGACAATCTCAACATCCTCTTAGATCTATCTCTTTAGACTTTAATCCACAGGATTCATGAGGCATCACCTAGATCTTTCATGGAGAACTTTAGTGATAAGAAGAGCTTGACCGAGTGTAGCATAGGAACATCATTTCCTATCAAGAGTATGTCATCCACATACAATACGAGGAATAAAACCTTACTCTCTACTACCTTCTTGTATATACTGTTAGTTGTATGTACGCCCTAGAGGCCAGTATTGTACAGATGTTGTATATTATATTGGATGCTTGGACATATATAGAGATGACTTTCTTGCTCGATATGATAGTATGCTATCTGGTTACTCTTTATCTTAACATGTACACTAGTCTCTTTAAACTGTCTTATGGTTACATGTTGGTAAAGCCCTTAGGATGTGTACTTGACTACCTGGACTATGATGCAGATCATACTAGTGGGGACATGGTAGTCCATAAGTACATCCTTCAAGGTCCCTAGTCGTGGGTGTATCGAGACGGGGCATCGATATACCAGAGTAGACTAGCGTATACGCTTCTCGACCCATGAGATGGGCGATGGATGATCCCATATCCATTGGTGTTTGACATCAGAGATGGTGTACGGGTGCTCAGTGGAGACTGGGTACACTGGACGAACTCGCCAAGAACTCCCAAATGGTATTATACCTCACGTCAGATGGCAGTTCTCAGGTGACACTTGTACAGGTTAGTCTGTAGACCCGAGATCGTCATAGAGTCTTGTGTGATTCCCACTGTGCTTTGATCTCCACCTTACCACGTCCATGAGGGCGTGCAAAACGGTGGTCTTTGGGTACAGTCCCGATTCACATGGAGGCAATGAGCGATAGGAGGGGTTTCGTCTCTCCCGGTATTGGGGGTTGATGTTGCGCTGTGCTCGAATGGCCGTAACAGGGAAGTCCCTGGCCAGGGCTGATCAGAGATTTGCTGGTAAGTGTTACCAGTAGTTTCTCGACCCGTTATGAGCCTCATATCGGCACGACTTATCGGTTATTGGGGTCTGACGTTTACCACCCCTAGACTTGATATGCGACGTATCAGACGAACAGACCGGACTGTGCGATAAGTGTTACTGGTTGGATTCACAGGAGTGTGAGCGGGCTAGCTCGTCGATCTTCTGATCGCTCAATACCCGGATGGCCGTTACGTTTAGCAGACCGCTTGCGGCTTGTGGGTGCTTGATATGATCATCATCTGCTACCGGCGTATTGACGAGTCTTTAGAGTCCTACACAGAGGTTTCCTGGCTCAAGCGAAACGAAATAAGAGCGCATATGAGATATGTGCGGGACCGAGAATAATGCGTGTATGTGATACCGCATTTCATTCTCGCGATAAATGTTTCGATTGGTTATATTCGATATGACCTAGTTATCGAATCATTGATTCGATAAGCCGATACATTGGATACTAGTCGGTTATATGCGATATGACCGGATCGTTAAATCAAGTGTTGATTTAATGATTTAATGTATAATTATATATTTGATATACTACATTGCATTAACTAGTATTGGTTCACTTTATATGGATTTTCTCACCTGCTGTGCCAGAAGTATATGTGATATACTTTTGTGCACATATTTGTATCATGTTTGATGATACTTGATCTTGTGGTTAAGTGTAAAGGATTAAACCATGGTTAAGAGATGATTAGGGTTTTGCTTTTTCATTTATTTATTTGTTTATTTATTTGGAAATGATTTAGATAAGAATGGTGGCTTCTTTTGTTTCTAGTTGAAGCTTCATGAAGCTTTGACTTATGCAACCATTCTTGTCATCATGCTTAACCCTAACCCTCTCAAGTGACCATGGTTTATTCTCTACACTTAACCCTAGTTAGATTATGATAAGTATGAATTTTTCTTTTCATTTAAAATAACTCATCATAAACTAGCTTCATCTTCTCCTTCTTCTTCAAGAGAGAAAACTAGATGCCATCAATGGCAACTTGAGCAAAAGTGAGTGAAATCCAATTCTAAAGTGAACCCACCTCCTATTTCTTCACCCTCTACCTCTTGCCAAGTTGTTTTGGGTGTTTTCTTCACAAGTTTCACAACTTTGTGCAGTCGGAGCTTGAACTTGTGATGCCTCGACGTAGATCGTCTTTGATACGAAGCCGACGACCAAGCTCGCTCGTTTCTCCGATGAAGCCGACGAATGAGTTCGGGATTCATGATGGACAGCGAGAGGACACCCACGTGGAGCTAAGGAAGTGGATAATCGGATCTACAAAGGTTGTAGCATCTAACTTTTAGTTAAAGTGTTAACTAGTTTATAGTTTCGCCTAGAAATCTAGCCGACGATCCGTATTAGGGTTTCTCGGCACCCATAATTTTTGAAATTGGCATTGTTGATACCTTGTGAGACTTCATTAGAGTGCCTAGGAACCCTACATATACAAGGTTCATCTACATTTTTGATGATGTCAAACTCTTTGACCACCATATCAAAACAGATGTTCCAGCTCCGTGATGCCTGCTTTATTCCATAGATTGATTTAAGAATCTTGCACACCTTTCTGCTACTCCCACTGTCTACGAAGCCCTCTGGCTGTGTCATGTATAAGCTCTCTTCTAAATCACCATTTAGAAAAGCGGTCTTGACATCCATCTGCCAGATTTCGTAGTCATGATATACAGCAATAGAAAGTAAGATCCTGCTGGACTTAAGCATAGCTACTGGAGAAAACGTTTCATCATAATCGACAACTGGTCGTTGATGAAAACCTTTTGCAACAAGTCTGGCTTTGAAGGTCTTATTCTTTCCATCTACACCAAGTTTCTTGTTAAAGATCCACTTGCTCCCGATAGGTTTTCCATCTCAGATCGCATAGCATTCAGCCATTTCACAGAGTCTCCACTTTTGATGGCCTGCTCGAAACCAGTTGGGTCATCATCTTCCATGATGCAATCCTCGCTCCCACCGTTTATGAGAAAACCATAATATCTCTCAGGTGGATGAGAAACCCTACTAGATCTGCAGAGTGGCTGAAGTTCGTCGGGGACTATTGAATCCTCCGGTTCTACCAAATCATCAGTTATAGCTTGTGCAGCTTGAACTTCTTCCAGTTCTACCTCATTACCACTAATTTCTTTCACAAGAAATTCTTTTTCTAAAAAGTTGGCATTGCAAGAAACAAACACTTTTTTTCCTCGATGTGGTAGAAGATATAACCTCGTGAATGTTTAGGATATCCAACAAACTTGCACAGAACTGAACTTGCCTCGAGCTTGTCCGGATTTTGCTTTATAACATAAGCCGGACAACCCTATATCTTAATAAAATTAAGACATGGTCTCTTCCCCTCCCATATCTCATATGGAGTGGTAGACACTGATTTGCTTGGAACCATATTCAATAGGTATGCAGCTGTCTCAAGTGCATAACCCCAAAAGGAAATAGGTAACTCAGCAATACTCATCATAGAGCGCAACATATCTAATAGGGTGCGATTCCTCTGCTCCGATACTCCATTGTGTTGTGGTGTATACGGAGGAGTAAGCTGAGAGAGAATCCCTTTCTCTTTTAAATAGTCTTGGAATTCCGTGCTTAAGTATTCTCATCATCGATCAGATCAAAGGATTTTAATACTTTTACCCGTCTAGTTCTCGACTTCGCACTTATTTTCCTTGAATTTCTCAAAAGCTTCAGATTTGTGTTTCAACAAGAACACATGTCCGAATCTTGAGAGATCATCGATGAATGTAATAAAGTATGAGGAACCATTCCTGGCATGTGTAGACGTAGGACCATATACATCCTTATGTATCAGTCTCAAGAGTTCAGTAGCTCTTTCTCCGTATCCAATAAACGGAGTTTTGGTCATCTTGCCTTTGAGACATGACTGGCAAGTTTCATAAGATATAAATTCGAACTGATTAAAATATCCATCTTTGTGCAACTTCGCTAGTCTTGTCGCATTGATAAGACCAAGTCTACAATACCGCAAGAAGGATTCGTTCATTTCTAAACTTTTCCTCTTGTGTGTGTTATGTATGTTTAGAACTGTTATTTGATTTAGAACGTATATACCATTATACAACGTACCAAACCCAATCAACACTTGATTTAAGAAAATGTTCATAACATTTTTCTCTAGTACAAAGTTATATCCTTCTTTATCTAATAAAGAAATTGATATTATATTGCACATCATTTTTGGTACAAAATAACAGTCGTTCAGAATCAATATATTTCCATTTGGTAATATAAGGTGATATTCGACAACTGCTTTGGCTGCAACAATTGCATCATTCCCTACTACTAGAGATTTATCACCCTTTCTCAGTTCTCTACTTCTTCTTAACCCATGTAACATATTACAAACGTGGGATTCTGATCCGGTATCCAATACCCAGAACGTAGAGCATACTGAGAAAAAGTTCTCGATAACGAACACATCCGAAGAAGATATATCATCATGCTCTTTCTTCGTTCGGGTTGCATGGGAATCCTGATATTCCCCTATTCCTTGCTCATATTTATGACAATCATAAGATAGAGTGGAACCAATATTCCCTAACCCAGTATAATAAGCGGGTTCAGTCAATACATCCATATTATTATCTTGATTAAGGCATGTCATAGTCGCTACCTGGAGAGAGAGAAGAAAACACTTTAGCGTATACTCTTGCAAAATTAGATTGGTTATTATCTTATCTAATCAGGATGGCTCCCACTGTTTTTATCAAATCTTCCTTCAAACCCTAAAAGGTAAGATTAGCCAGTATTAATTACACCCTACAAGTTCGCCAATCGATCACCCAGGCAGGTATTGGTACTCTGAGGGAGTCTCCCCATATTTTCGCATGGAACTAATTAAATAACCTCATTTCTGCAGGGGCATAACCCCGTTAACACCTTTCTTAGACACCTACTAGATCAGTTAATTGTAAAGTGCAAAACTCTCCCAGGAGTAACTCTTACTTGCAGTGGTTATCTGGATCCAACTATCTCATACAAGATATGCAATCTCCTTGCAAATTACAACACTTGAAATTCCCAATATCTGTTTTTACCCCTAACGTCCTATGACCTTGATGGAGGCCAACAAACTATAGGCCGCTAGTCAAGTTCAACCCGTACATTTCCTGATTGAATTAAACCCACCCGCACGACCCTTGAAGGAGGCCAATAAAGTCGTATGACTACCCTAAACTAATCGCATCATATGCGGCAGATAAGCACTAATTAGCTACCGTACACTACGCCTTGACTGAGGCCAATAAATATAGCACGAATACTAAATAGTCCTTATCTGAAATGCCGGAGGATTACGACAGGTTTTTAAGAAAACCTTAAGCGTAATGAACTTGATATCGTTGTAGAATCGAGTGATTTGAAAAGGAGTGGTTTAAGCTCCGCTTTTAAAATTGAGTAGTTTCCAAAAAAAACCTAATGGATCATAGTATTTGCTAGATTTTGCTAAAGAGGTCATTCCCGGTGAAGGGATCTCTGCTTTTTCTTCATTGAATGAGGTGTTGGATATCCATCAAGGAATACCACTATGCAAAGCAATAACTAGAGTTACCTTTTTGAAAATTTTGATTCTATAACATCTTTGGGTTTCTTTTCTTCTCATTAATCTCATTAATGAAGTCCCATCATTTATGTTTCCTAAACATTATAGAAGAAACGAAAATAGAACGTACGCTTATGTCATACGCATTCACCATGGGGGCCCATCATGCACCGTTAGTTTACTTAACTAACGGCAGAGTGGTGGTTGGACTAGCGTGGGTGCAAAACATAAGCAACGTTTATTATATATATCATATATATAGCATTTGTCTTACGCAGTTATATGATCACATCACAGAACTCAGGCAGCAGAAACAAACATATGAATATTAGATATACTAGGAGGTCCGTGTTTTAAATTAAGCCAGTAATGAAAAACATGGATTCTACAGTTGTGATGAATAGCCAAAGCCACATCCCTAGACTCCTACGAGAGCGGCAAGTAACCCTGCCAATTCTAGAGTTAGGAGACCCGGTCTCGACTCCTCGAGATGGTCTCCCACTGAACTCTAGAACCTGGTTACATGTGCTCCCCGTCTTAGGTCTATCCTAATGCGGAAAAGTAAATAATATACATCAATGGTGACATCATCCTCAAACCGGAAGTGTCTCAATAAAAGAATATTACATACATTTTTTACATGAATGAAAATAGAAAAAATCTCATCTCACGCAAAAAACCCCGGCTATTCAATCATGACGATCCAATATAACATATCACAACAACATATAACATCGCATGTCATCAACGTAAGTAAATATGCGTATCTCGAATGTCGTTGACGTATAGTAACGAGATCGGGGATACACCACATATTACACTTACGGTCGCAGAAAAGAAATGAAAACTACAATAAATAGAATCCGCCAAAACCTAAGACATCATAAACTCGGAATATCTCATATTCCGAATTTCATGCCTAACCCTATAAACCTTGCATTTTAGTCTCAAATCGAAAAAACTTTTCAATAACTTAGTCGGGTAATTTAACAAGATTCCCGATTACCTGATCGAATGCTCGTAGGTAACTTTAGTAGATGGACGCACCCCCGATACCGTCGACGAAGTGAACTTAGGCGGAACACCATGGCCGCAAGCACCCTAGTGGATGCCTTTGGCAACAGGGTTCTCCTAAAGTCACTGGATCGGGGCTATGGAGCGTGGCTATCTAGTAGTGTTTTCCGACGAGTGCGTACTCTACACGATTGCGGCGGAGTTTTGATCCAAATCGAAACTCCGTGGCAATCGATCCACAGAGACTAAATTGCTAGATTTACAATTACAAACTAGTTTTCACAAAACTAATTATTTCGATTCTAAAAATTGTAACACATATCAAACTTAAACCTGAAACAGTTTAAAACACGACTACGAAACACTCTGAATTGCCTTAATAGAAAAGTTAATATCACATGCAAACTGGGCTAAAAAAATATAACCTGAAACCCTAAAACCAAGCCAACAGAACACCGAAGAAATTCGAGACAAAACAGAGCATGGGAGGCCGGCCAGGCCGGTCAAAATGACATTGTGGCCGGTGAGATTTAGGAGTTAGGGTCTCAAATTTCTCTAGTCTTCTAAATACATCACATGTAACATTCTGCACTTGTTTAAAAATTTTCAGAGAACGTTTCAAAATTTATAGAAACTTGATCGTAGGGTTTGCAGTTTCGGGGTTATTTCATTTCCGTAGTTCTACATCGTCGAATCCTCTATCTTGGTCGGATACCATTAAAGTGTGTCTTAGCATCTCTACTAGGTTTCCACATGTATCAAGTATGCAATTTTAAAAAATTGAGAGGTCTAAGCTACATCAACCTTGAATCGAACTAGAAATTTAGGGTTTGTAAACATGTAAACAAGCTTTACACTAAGTGAAAGAGATTACAACCTTTGTAGACCGGTACTTCACTTCTAAAACTCCAAGTAGTAGTCCCTTAGCTCCAAGTAGTGGTCCTTCGAAGTCTTCTTAAGCTCCACTTGGTGAAAAGAACGAGCTTGTTTCGTCGTCTTCGAGGCCGAAAATGATCCACCTTGAAGTTACTCAAACTCAAGCTACCTCTTCACTAATGAAAGAACTAGTGAAGCAAACAACCTAATCTCATGAAAAGCTAGAGAGCAAGAAGATGAACTTGGGAGAAGAAATATCTCCAAGTGATATGTATAGAGCTAACCATGGACTAAAGATAATGGTTGAGTTATAAAATATCTAGAGTAAAACAAAAATTAGTGAGATAAGTCATGGCTTCTACATGCTTCTACAAGCATCTTAAGCCATGCTCATTTCCACCTCATTTTTGTATTCACTCTTAATAAATAATTACCCAATAATCTTTAGACTTGCTGTGAGTCTCATACACCCATGTTCTATGTATCATCCACCATGACACAATATTTAAATACATTTATTAATATATACCACATATATATTAAATGTATTTCAAAGAGAAGAAAATCTTTAGTGAGCATAATATTAGTTAATATATATTAATATATAAAATATAAATATATATCAAATTATTGAATCAACACTTGATTCAATAATCCGGTCATATCATATATAACCGACTAATATCACTTATATGTATATCAAATTATCAAATCAACACTTGATTTAATAACTCGGTCATATCACATATAACCGACAAATATTCGATACTGCATTAAATCAACACTTGATTCAATAATCCGGTCATATCATATATAACCGGCCAGTATCAAATATATATATATATATATAACATATCATTGAATCAACACTTGATTCAACAATCCAGTTATATCACATATAACCAAACCGACATCACATATCGCGAGATTAGAATACGGTATCACATACTCGTATTTAATCAAGCTCCTGCACATATCACCATATGTGCCCTACTTCGTTTCACTTAAGCTGGGAAATCTCTGTGTGGGACTCTAAAAACTCGTCAATACACCAGCAGTAGGTAATTATAACATCAGTCACCCATAAACCGTCAGCGATACTAGCTGGACGTAACGACTATCCAGGTATTGAGCGAATAGGAGATCAACAAGCAAGCTTGTCCGAACTCCCGCAAAACTTATAAGCAACACTTATCGTACAGTCTGGTCTCTTCGTATGATATGTCGCGTATCATGTCTAGGGGTGGAATCATCAGATCCCAGAAACTTGATAAGTCATGCTGATGTATGGCCTATAACCGTGCGAGAAACTACTGATAACCCTTACCAGTAAATCTCATCGACCCCAGCCAGGGACTTGCTGTTATAGCCAATCGAGTATAGCGCAACATCAACTCCGTATACCGGAAGAGACGAAACCCCTCATATCTGTCACGACCCGAAAGAGAATGTGACTGGCCCTTGAACCATATGAAGTCTATAGGACCCCATCTGATCCAAGTAAGCCAAAATCTCAGAAATCTAAAACCATTTAAAGAGTAAATAAGGAAAACTGGTTTTAAGAAGTAAAGAAATCGGGTTTCGAAAATCCAAGTTTTTAAATAACTAAGCAGAATATGTATTTTTAAAATGTGTAACCTTTCCTGAAAATTTCGGCCGAGTTTCTTTTGTAAAAACTGGCCCCGAACGGGGTACAACAAGAATAATATATATGAAATGATAAAAGGCATCCCCAAGCGGGAGCTAGCTCTTCGTCAAACGACGGTCACAACCCCGCAAGCAATAATAATATACAACGCCAAAAGAGCGAGGATCAAAACCCAAAAAGAACTCAAAACAGCCAGAAAACCGTAATACTACAAGCGCGACTCTAAGGTCGAAATAATACAACACTGTTTTCTAAGTACGAAACAATATACAAGTTTTGGTTGATGGAATTCTAGATACAATGAATAATACATGAACAATGGCGGTTCTGATACAAAAGAACCCACCTACCCAAGCAAGTCACCCATAAGGAAGCAGTGTGCCAGAAATGCCGCTATGGAATTCGTACGGCAACACCTGCAAGAACTGTGGCACAACGGGGGTGAGTTGCCAACTCGTGAATAGAAAATATCTACAAGCAGAGATCGAATGCATGACCCATCCTAGGTCAATACGATCAGATATAAATAAACCTCAATATGAATAAAGCTGAAGCATGCTAAACTGGCAATGTAATGTCTATACATGAGTGTAGTGCCAAGTGCTCGTGCTAGTGCCTCAGGTAATAGCATATCATGAATGTGAGGTATGATCAATGTAATCAAATCTGCATATACGTGGATCCCGTCCACTCTTCACCCAATGACAATAACCATCATGCATGCAAATATCATAAAGCATGTGCATGGGAATAATATGAGGATATAAACCATCTGTGTCCCTCGCGACACGTCAAAATCATAGAAACGGAGTGCCCAGCATCGACACTCGAAAACATCATGAAAACTGTGCCCAGCATCGGCACGTAAATCCTCATATATCGGGCTCCGTCAGTCCGGATCGGCCCACGGGCTCTGTCTGCGGTATCGGCCCTCGGCCCCGGCAGTACGCCCATATCCATCTATCGACTCTGGTCAGTATCCTCCGGATAACCGCCAGGTCCAACCAATCACCGGTAGGTACTCGCCACCCTGCCAGGCTCATCGTCTACTCCACGAAAAACATTTCTTGCCCCGGGGAACCATACCGGGTCCACCATGTACCCGCAATCGGCCTCATCCGCCTCCTCGAATCGGGTTTCACATGTTGCTCTCAGCACCGAGAAAACACATGGTGGACGCACCGAAATATCATATCAAGGGTAACCGGGTTTTAAAACAATTACATATTCTCTTTTTGAAACACCCACGGTTCCCAAAAACCAGAAATATCATGGAAACAACATATCTCAATGCGTATAATCAGAAAGCATAATGTATGCGACATGTAAAGAAATGTAAGCAACATACACTGAATGCAACAGTACTACAGTGTAGTGACATGGCAATTATCGATGATGAAGTGTGTGAGCCGGCAAACAAGTGTACGTGGAACATACGCATCATCGATAATGGTGCTGGTGTCCTAGCAGCATGACTGAAATATATCAACAATACAAGCGATGCAGTGCAAATAGCATGAATATGCGGAATCGAATAATCAACGCAACAGTAGAGAACCTGCCTCAATAGATATATCATGCAACCTTGCCTTTTGAAATAAGACGAATCAGGGCTTTTGGTAAAAATAAGGGCTACGGTGTTTAAAGAAAAGATGCGTCGCTTTAAAATATCCGTAGAATCCCTTTTACCTATCTTTAAAATATCCCCGATTCGTTAGTTTTGAAATAGGTATGACTCGGGTCTAGTCTAACGCCTACTATGCGAACTACGAACCCAACAATCAAGTCAATCGGGAGGGGTATGGAAACCACCTAAATCTGAGTCGATATACATATATATATATATAGTCGGTGATCTCGCCTCAATAGTATCACATAGGATACAGTATATCATATAACATCCTCGAGTCATGAGTGCGGATCTAACATCAATATAAAGCTCGTACGGTAAATCATCGTACGGCACCCCAATAGCTGGGTACGGGTCAATAACGCATTCATCTCATCACATATCCGGCATCACTACCATCATATCACATCTCAAATACGAACTCCGTCATATCGCCGAATCTCACGGCCTCGATCAAACCTCATCGACTCATCTCAATCCCATGTATCATCCTCAATCCCGTATATGAACACAGATAAATGAAAGAATGCATGCAAGTATATGTGTACGTGTATGTGTGGGTGTAACCATTACTCTAGGGTTTCGCACTATACTAAACCAATACATCCTTATCACCAATAAATCCATTATTACCATCAATAATCCTAAACAACACATAATAAATATATGTGTCTATACGTATTCGTATACATCACCACGGACTGCGGGGGTGCTATACGCCATCCACCCGACTTCTCCCCGTAGATATAAATCTACTCACCTTGCTTCTCGTGTGCCAATGCCGATGTCGCTATCTTCATCTTCTTTGCCTCAACATCACGTGGGGTACCTACAAGGATATCACAAACGCTAAAGCACATGAAAATCACATCGGAAACCAAAACGGCACACGCTACGCCTATAGGTAAAAACCTATAACCTCGCATGCAAACACGATCAATATCCACTTGTCGTTGACGTCCAAACGCCACCCGACAGGAACGAAACACCAAATACCAAAATCCATGATAAAACAAGTCGTAAACCATGCACCAACATAGGAAAATCAACCCAGATTTTACCCTAGATGGAATCAGTCAAAACTAGACATACCCAGGGTCAAGACTAGAGGAATTAGGGCCGTGCACAAAAATCGAGACAGTTCCCTCCTGCTCTGGCCGCAATTTGCGGCCAGAAGGAATAAATTGGCGGCCTCAGTTTGGAGTTGGGGGCTAGGGTTTGGTGTGGTGGTTCCATGGTGCCTGCACATCTCACTGTCAACTCAGTTTTATTTTGGGGTCTCGGGGTGATAGCAGATTCCTAAATACGATCACAGATTCACAGTTTTTCCCCCGACATCGTCTCATAAATCCGTATTCTGGTATCAAGTTCAGGTTTGGGTCCAAATTAGCATCACACAAGGGGTTCTAAGGTCGCCACAATCCTCAATTTCAGATCTCACATAAACCCTAACTTGAATTCTCCAAAATCCACAAAACGACACAATATCGATATGAAACTAGAATTGATGCACAAGAAAATTGAAATACTACATGAGGGTGCAGAAATTACCTCCTTTGGCAACTCAAGAAAATTCTTGAGTTGCTCAAAGTCCTCCAAATCCAATCTTACTAGGTTCAATGTGTAGCTAGTGAGTTTGGGAGCAAGTTTTGTGAAGTGGGAATGGGGTTTTGGTGAGGGAAATGAGAGGGATCTAGGAAATGAAGGGGAGGGAGATGAGGGAGCAGGAGCAAGGGCAGCAGCAGCTCTTGTTTGAAAAGGGGAGAGAAAATGAGAAGGGAAATGATGGATGAAAGGGTCAAAAGTCAAAAGCAACCTACTCTCTCTCTCTCTCTCATCATCACTTACCTTTTTCCTTTTCTTTTCTTTTCCTTCTCACTCCAATAGTGAACCCAAAAGAACAACCATGGCAAAAGAAATGTAACACAAGTGTAACAAATGTGGAAAATGATATGTGCACATTTTTGCACAAAAAAGCTAAAAATCCAATTAGCTATTTTTAATCGCGATTAACACTAAATTAGCATATAACTAGTCTTAAAAACTTTAAAATGGCATAATTCCATAAAATACCCTATTTTAGAATTTTCCATAATTTTCCAAAATTTTTCCCCATTTATTTGTATTTAATTATACCGGAATACTAAAATATTCATTAAAATAATATTAAATTATAAAAAATCCCGAAAATAATATTTTATTATTTTGGAAACGTTACAATATCGCTCATTGCCTCCATGTGACTCAAGACTGTACCCAAAATCCACCTGTTTGCACGACACCTTTGAACCATGGTAGGGAGGAAATCAAAGCAAAGTGGGAACCACACAAGTCTCTTTGACGATTTCGAGTCTACAGACTAACTTGAACCAGTTGTAGGGTTAGCTTAGCACCTTGTGAAGGTTTTGGCAAGCATCAATGATGCTATATTAAAATATTGGGGTGCTAAACAAACCAACCAAGTAATTGAACTAGAGAATTAGGGTTAACTTTGCATGTAAACAACATTACATCTAAGTGATAGGGATTAAAACCTTTGTAGTCCATTCCTTCACTTCAAAAGCTCCGAGTAGTGGTCCCTTCGCTGCGATCCATGAATTCCCGGACTCTAGAGAGGCTCTACAAGATGTACGATGCATCCTTGCTTGAAGTCTTCAAACTATAAGATGATCTACGTCGAGGAAACACGGACTCAAGCTCTCTCTTCACTAATATGGAATTAGTGAAGCTAACACATTAATCTATATGGCTAATATAGAAGAGGATGATGAAGTGGGAATTTTTCTCACTTTATTATTTAATTTCTCACAATCATTCATCACAAATTAAAAATCTAGCAAACTTTTTTCAATGAAGAAGAAGAAGAAGAAAGTGATGAATTATTGTTGTGTGGTTGGAAATGCAACCTTGGGTCAAGTATATCATCCTTAACCCATGTAGAGACTTAACCATGAGCTATGGTTAAAGGTATGGTTGATAAATATCTTATGCTAGACAAAAAGAGTAGTCAAAGTCAAAGAAGACTACAAGCTTCTACAAGCTTCAACAAATATCTACCATAACAAATATCCACAATATTTGAATTACTTAATGATAAATATAAACCCTAACATTAACCCTAGCATGGTTTAAATCTCATAAACCCTAGTTGCATTTATAACCTAGCATGTCACAATATTATATACCACATATATAATATTTATGCAACAAAAGAAAACAATACAATAAACCTATATCACATACATGTTAAAAGTATTATAAGTGAGAATAATAAATATTAAAGTGAGCATATAATATATATATATATATATATATATATATATATATTATATATTATATATTATTTCATCGAATCAACACTTGATCCGATAACCCGGCTATATCACATATAACCGGCCGATATCACATATCGCGAGAATAGAATACGGTATCACATACACGTTTCAATCTCGATCCCGCACATATCATATATGTGCTCCTACTCCATTTTGCCTGAGCCTGGAAACCTCTATGTAGGACTCTTAAGACTCGTCAATACACCGGCAGTAGGTGATAATCACATCAAACACCAACAAGCCGCAAGCGGTCAGCTAAACGTAATGGCCATCCGGGTATTGAGCAATCAGAAGATCAACAAGCATGTATGCTCTAACTCCTGTAAAACCAATCAGTAACATTACCATACAGTCCGGTCTCTTCGTCTGATATGTCGCATATCCAGTCTAGGGGTGGTAAACGTCAGACCGCAGTAACCGATAAGTCGTGTCGATGTGAGGCTCATAACAGGTCGAGAAACTACTGATAACACTTACCAGTATATCACCATATCAGCCCTGGCCAGGGACTTCCAGTTATAGCCAATCGAACACAGCGCAACATCAACCCCCAATACCGGGAGAGACCAAACACCTCCTATCGCTCATTGCCTCCATATGATTCGGGACTGTACCCAAAAGCCACCGTTTTGCACGTTCTCATGAACGTGGTAAGGTGGAAATCAAAGCACAGTAGGAATCACACAAGTCTCTATGACGATCTCGGGTCTACAGACTAACCTGTACTAGTGTCACCAGAGAACTGCTATCTGACGATAGGTATAATACCAACAAGGAGTTCTCGGCGAGTCTGTTCAGTGTACCCAGTCTCCACTGAGCACCCGTATACCATCTTTGATGTCATTCACCAATGGATGTGGGATCATCCATCGCCCATCATATGGGTCATGATGCGTATACGCTAGTCTATTCGGAAGTATCAATGCCCTGTCTCGATACACTCTCGACTAGAAATAGTTATAGGATGTACTTATGGACTACCCTTGCTCCACCAGTATGATCTGCATCATAGTCCTAGTAGTCAAGTACATATCCTAAGGGCTTTATCAACATGTGAGAGTAAGACAGTAACCCAATACAAGTCAACATATTAAGATAAAAAGAAACCAGATAGCATACTATCATATCGAGCAAGAATGTCCTCTCTATATATATCCAAGTATCCACTATAATATAAATCATATGTACAACAATGGCCTCTAGGGCATATACATAACTAACAATCTCCCACTTGCACTAAGGCCAGCTGTTGTAATATCTCATACCCAACATCCCGAAGAGTCTCTTAAATTGTATCTGAGGAATGGCCTTCGTGAATGGATCCACAGTGTTATCCTTCGTATCTACTCTCCTGACCTCGATCTCCCAGCGATCAACTATCTTCCGGATCAATTGATACCGCCTCAGAATATGCCTGGATCTCTGATGGGACCTGGGTTCCTTGGCCAAAGCCACAGCTCCATTGTTATCGCAATACAAAGGTATTAGATGCTCGATGGACGGAACCACTCCAAGTTCTGTAATGAACATCTTTATCCAGATAGCGTCTTTGGCAGCATCGTTGGCAGCGATGTATTCAGCCTCCATCGTCGAGTTTGCAACGGTTTCCTATTTGGAACTCTTCCAACACACTGCCCCTCCATTGAGGGTAAAGACAAATCCCGAGTGCGACTTAGAGTCGTCCTTATCACTTTGGAAGCTCGAATAGATAAAGGACTCCACCTGGAGTTCTCTGTTACCATACACCAAGAACATCTCTTTAGTCCTTCTCAAGTACTTGAGAATGTTCTTCACAGCTATCCAGTGACACTCTCCGGGATCTGCTTGATACGTACACACTACACTTAGTGAGTATGCTATTTCAGGTCTGGTACATAGTATCGCGTACATGATAGAGCCTACTGCCGAAGCATAGGGTATCCCTTGCATGCGAGCTCTCTCCAAATCAGTCTTAGGAGACATCTCTTTGGAGAGAGTGAGTCCAGAGATTGTGGGTAAGTTCCCACACTTGGATTTTTCCATACTAAAGCTCTTTAGTATGGTGTCAATGTACCTAGATTGGAACAATCCCAGTATCCGTCTAGATCTATCTCTATAGATCTTAATCCCCAAGATGCAGAAGACATCACCTAGATCTTTCATCGAGAATCTTTGTGATAAGAAGAGCTTGACCGAGTGCAGCATAGGAACATCACTTCCTATCAAGAGTATGTCATCCACGTACAATACGAGGAAGACAACCTTACTCCCTGCCACCTTCTTGTATATACAAGGTTCATCTACGTTTTTGATGAAGTCAAACTCTTTGACTACAACATCAAAATAGATATTCCAACTCCACGATGCCTTCTTTAACCCGTAGATGGATTTAAGCAGCTTGCACACATTTCCGCTGCTCCCACTGTCTATGAAGCCCTCTGGCTGAGTCATGTACACGCACTCTTCTAAATCACCATTTAGAAAGGCGGTCTTAACAACCATTTGCCAGATTTCGTAGTCATGGTATGCAGTAATGGAAAGTAAGATCCGAATGGACTTAAGCTTAGCCACTGGAGAAAAGGTTTCGTCATAATCCACACCTGGTCGTTGACGAAAATCCTTTGCAACAAGTCTAGCTTTGAAAGTCTCAACTTTTCCATCTACACCAAGTTTCTTCTTAAAGATCCATTTGCTCCCAATGGGTTTTACCCCTTCAGGAGCAACTTCCAAAGTCCATACTTTGTTGGTGTATATAGATTCCATCTCAGATCGCATTGCATCTAGCCACTTCACAGAGTCCCCACTCGTGATGGCCTGCTAGAAGCTAGTCGGGTCATCATCTTCTATGATGGAATCCTCGCTCGCACCGTCTATGAGAAAACCGTAGTATCTCTCAGGTGGATAAGGAACCCTACTAGATCAGCGGAGAGGCTGGGGTTTGTTGGGAGCTATCGAATCCTCTGGTTCCACTAAATCGTCAGTTATAGCCTGTGGTTCTGGAACTTCTTCCAGTTCTATCTCATTGCCACTAACTTGTTTCATAAGAAAACCCTTTTTCTAAGAAGGTGGCATGTCGAGAAACAAACACTTTTTGTTTCTCGGAATGGTAGAAGATATACCCTTGCGAATACTTGGGATATCCAAAAAACTTGCACAGAACTGACCTTGCCTCGAGTTTGTCCGGATTTTGTGTTTTCACATATGCCGGACAACCCTAGATTTTAACATAATTAACATATAGTCTCTTTCCTTTCCATATCTCATAAGGAGTGGTAGACACAAATTTGGTGGGAACCATATTCAATAGGTCTGCAGCTGTCTCTAGTGCATATCCCCAAAAGGAAATAGGTAACTCAGCAGTGCTCATCTTAGAGCGCACCATATCTAATAAGGTGCTATTCCTCTGTTCTGAAACACCGTTGTACTGTGGTGTATACGGAGGAGTAAGCTGAGAGAGAATCCCATTCTCTTTTAGATAATCCAGGAACTCATTGCTCAAGTATTCTACTCCTCGATCAGATCGAAGAATCTTAATACTTTTACCCGTTTAGTTCTCTACTTCGTTCTTATATTCTTTGAATTTCTCAAAAGCTTCAGACTTTTGTTTCAACAAGAACACATGTCCGTATCTTGAGAGATCGTCAGTGAATGTAATGAAGTACGAGAATCCATTCCAGGCATGTGTAGACATAGGACCACATACATCACTATGTATCAGTTCCAAGAGTTCCGTAACTCTTTCTCCGTGTCCACTAAATGGAGTTTTGGTCATTTTGCCTTTGAGACATGAATGGCGAGTTTCATAAGATGATAATTCTAACGTATTCAAATATCCATCTTTATGTAACTTACCTAGTCATGTCACATTGATATGACCAAGTCTACAATGCCACAAGAAGGATTCGTTCATTTCTGAACTCTTCCTCTTGTGTGTGTTTTGTATATAAGAACTGTGGTTTGATTTAGAATATATATGCCATTATGTAACAAGCCTAATCTGATCAACTTTTGATTTAGGAAGATATTCATAACATCATCCGGCATTACAAAATTATATCCTTCTTAACTTAATAAAAAAACTGATATAAGATTGCATATCAGGTTCGGTATGTAATAGCATTCGTTCAGAATCAATGTATTACCATCTGGTAATACAAGGTGATATTTGCCAACTGCTTTGGCTGCAACATTTGCACCATTCCCTACAAGTACAGAATGATCACTTATTCCCAGTTCTCTACCTTTCCTTAGCCCATGCAACATATTGCATATGTGGGATCCTGATCCAGGATCTAATGCCCAGGACGTAGAGTGAACTGAGAAACAGTTCTCGATAACAAACACACCCGAAGAAGATGCATCAACATGCTTATTCTTCGTCTGGGCGGTAAGTGAATTCTGGCATTTCCCTATTTCCTGTTCAGTCTTATAAAAATTATAAGAAAGAACGGAACTAACGTTCCCCTGCTCAGTATAACAAGCGGGTTCAGTCAATACATCCATATTATTATCTTGATTAAGGCCTGACATGGTCGCTACCTGGAGAGAGAGAGAAGGAAACACTTTAGCGTATACTCTTGCAAGATTAGATTGGTTATTATCTTATCTAATCAGGATGGCTCCCACTTTTTTGCATCAAATCTTCCTTTAAACCCAAAAAGGTAACACTAGCCGGGATTAATTACACCTTACAAGTTCGACAATCTTTCAGCCAGGTCAGTGTTTGTATTTTGAGGGAGGTTCCCCGTGCTTTCGCATGGACCTAATTAAGATAAACCCCGTTTTCCCAGAAGCATAACCCCGTTAACACCTTTCTAGACACCTACTTGATCGGTTAATTGTCATGTGTAAAAGTCTCCCACGAGTAACTCTTACTCGTAGTGGGTATCGGGATCCAACTATCTCATAGAAGGTATGCAATCTCATTGAAAATTTCAACACTTGAAATTCCTGATAATACTTTTACCCCTAGCGTGCTATGACCATGACACATGCCGAACAACCCATAGTCTGCTAGTCAAGTTCAACCCGTGCATTTCCTGATTGAATTAAACCCACCCGTACGACCCTTGACGCATGCCAAACAACGCCGTACGAATACCCTAATCCAATCACATCTCATACTACAGATAAGTACTAATCAGCTACCATACACTACGCCTTGACGCATGCCAAACTACCGTAGCACAAATACCAAATAACACTTATCTTAAATGATGGAGGGCTACGCAGGTTTTTAAGAAAACCATGAGCGTAATGAACTTGATATCGTTGTAGAAACCAGTGATTTTGAAAAGGAGTGTTTTTTAGGCTTTTACTAGTTTCGCTAAAGAGGTCACTCCCGGTGAAGAGATCTCGGCTCTTTCCTTATCGAATAAGGTGCTGGATATTCTACAAGGAATACCTCTATGCAAAGCAAGAACTACAAAAGCAATCAAAAAAAAACGAGTGAGTTGTACCATCTGCTAGTTTCGCTAAAGTAGTCACTCCCGGTGAAGGGATCTCGGATCTTTCCTTATCGAATAAGGTGCTAGATATTCTACAAGGAATACCACTATGCAACGAAAAAACTAGAGTTACCCTTTTTTGAAAATTTGATTCTACAAGCATCACAGAAGAAACGAAAGCAGTAATATTTATATATCATATATATATATAGTATAAGCATTCGTCTCACGCATATAAAATGATCACATCATAGTATAACAGTAGCGGAAGAAAACATATGAAATATTAGATATTCTAGGAGGTCCGTGTTTTATTTTAAGCCTTTATAAAACACGGATTCCACGGTCGCGATGAATAGCCAAACCCACATCTCTAGACCCCTATGAGAGCGGCAAGCAACCCTACCAATTCTAGGGTTAGGAGACCCGGTCTCGACTCCTCGAGATGGCCTCCCACTGGACCCTAGAACCCGGTTACTTGTGCTCCCCGGCTTGGGTCCATCCTAATGTGGAAAAGTAAATAATATACAATGGTGACATCAACATCAACCCGGAAGTGCCGCAATAAAATAATATTACATACAATGAATTTTACATGAATGAAAATAATGTCCCTCATCTCACATAAAACCCCCGGCTATTCAAAACAAGACGATCCAATATAACATATCACAGGAACACATAACATCACATGTCATCAACATAAGTAAATATGCGTATCCCAATTGTCGTTGATGTATAGCAACGAAACCGGTGATAGACCACATATTACACTTACGGTCACAGAAAAGAAAATGAAAAAACTACAAGATTTGGAATCCACAATTACCTTAGATATCATAAACCCAAAGTATCACATATTACGGATTTCATGCCTAACTATATGAATTCCACATATTGTATCACAATCACAGATAGCTAGGCGAAGTTAGACAATTCGATCGATTCAACGAATTGCCAAAGTTTCCCCGGGAGCTCAACACTTGAGCACAGTTAAAGTTAACCAGAGACATACCACAGTTCCTACGGACCTACAGCTGAAAAGCCCGACCCAAGCCTCTCAAATGGCGCCGCGGATCCGCCGCCAAAACCATGTTTTGGCCACGGATCTGCGGTCACTTGGACGAGTTAGGATTTCTTTCTTCAGGTGTGTCCATAGAATTCCCTGCATGTTTTTCTGAGTATTTTCAACATGAAAAAATCCACCTTTTTGAAAAATTTCCAGAGAGGGGGTCCGTTTCGGGTTTTCTCGGTTCGATCGGAATTCTAACTTCGTCTAGACAACGCCTAATGCTCTAGCTTGGCTCTGATACCACTGTAAGGTTAGCTTAGCACCTTGTGAAGGTTTTGGCAAGCATCAAAGATGCTATATTAAAATATTGGGGTGCTAAACAAACCAACCAAGTAATCGAACTAGAGAATTAGGGTTAACTTTGCATGTAAACAACTTTACATCTAAGTGATAGGGATTACAACCTTTGTAGTCCGTTCCTTCGCTTCAAAAGCTCCGAGTAGTGGTCCCTTCGCTGCGATCCATGAACTCACGGATCTAGAGAAGCTCCACAAGATGTACGATGCATCCTTGCTTGAAGTCTTCAAAGTCTACGATGATCTACGTCGAGAAAACACGGACTCAAGCTTTCTCTTCACTAATATGGAATTAGTGAAGCCAACACACTAATCTATATGGCTAATATAGAAGAGGATGATGAAGTGGGAATTTTGCTCACTTTATTATTTAATTTCTCATAATCATTCATCACAAATTAAAAATCTAGCAAGCTTTTTTCAATGAAGATGAAGAAGAAGAAGCAAGTGATGAATTATTGTTGTGTGGTTAGAAATGCAACCTTGGGTCAAGTATATCATCCTTAACCCTTGTAGAGACTTAACCATGAGCTATGGTTAAAGGTACGGTTGATAAATATTTTAAGCTAGACAAAAGGAGTGGACAAAGTCAAAGAAGACTACAAGCTTCTACAAGCTTCAACAAATATCTACCATAACAAATATCCACAATATTTGAATTACTTAATGATAAATATAAACCTTAACATTAACCCTAGCATGGTTTAACTCTCATAAACCCTAGTTGCATTTATAACCTAGCATGTCACAATATTATATATCACATATACAATATTTATGCAACAAAAGAAAACAATACAATAAACATATATCACATATATGTTAAAAGTATTATAAATGAGAATAATAAATATTTAAGTGAGCATATAATATATATATATATATATATATATATAATTTCATCGAATCAACACTGATCCGATAACCCGGCAATATCACATATAACCGGCCGATATCACATATCGCGAGAGTAGAATACGGTATCACATACGCATATCAATCTCGATCCCGCACATATCACATATGTGCTCCTACTCCATTTTTCCTAAGCCTGAAAACCTCTATGTAGGACTCTAAAAACTCGTCAATACGCCGGCAGTAGATGATGATCACATCAAACACCAACAAGCCGCAAGCGGTCAGCTAAACGTAATGGCCATCCGGGTATTGATCGATCAGAAGATCGACAAGCAAGTCTGCTCTAACTCCTGTAAATCCAATCAGTAACACTACCGTACAGTCCGGTCTCTTCATCTGATATGTCGCATATTCAGTCTACGGGTGGTAAACGTCAGACCCCAGTAATCGATAAGTCGTGTCGATGTGAGGCTCATAACAGGTCGAGAAACTACTGATAACACATACAAGTATATCTCCATATCAGCCCTGGCCATGGACTTCTAGTTATAGCCAATCGAACACAGCGCAACATCAACCCACAATACCGGGAGAGACGAAACCCCTCCTATCGCTCATTGCATCCATGTGATTCGGGACTATACCCAAAAGCCACCATTTTGCATGTTTTCATGAACGTGGCAAGGTGGAAATCAAAGCACAGTGGGAATTACACAAGACTCTATGACGATCTTGGGACTACAGACTAACCCGTACCAGTGTCACCAGAGAACTGCTATCTGACGATAGGTATAATACCAAAAAAGAGTTCTCGGTGAGTCCGTTCAATGTACCCAGTCTCCACTGAGCTCCCGTATACCATCTTTGATATCACACACCAATGGATGTGGGATCATCCATCGCCCATCATATGGGTCATGATGCGTATACGCTAGTCTACTCTGGAGTATCGATGCCCTGTCTCGATACACCCTCGGCTAGGAACAGTTATAGGATGTACTTATGGACTACCCTAGCCCTTCCAGTATGATCTGCATCATGGTCTTAGTAGTCAAGTACATATCCTAAGGGCTTTATCAACATGTGAGAGTAAGACAGTAACGCAATACAAGTCAACATGTTAAGATAAAGAGCAACCAGATAGCATACTATCATATCGAGCAAGAAAGTCCTCTCTCTATATATATATCCAAGCATCCACTATAATATACATCATATGTACAACAATGGCCTCTAGGGCATATAAATAACTAACACCAGTGTCACCAGAGAACTGCTATCTGACGATAGGTATGGTACCATCTAGGAGTTCTCGGCGAGTCATGTTCGGTATACCCATTCTCTAATGAGCACCTGTGTACATTCTTTGATGTCAAACACCAATGGATGTGAGATCAACCATAGTCCTATACAGGGTTAAAAATGTACACATTAGTCTACTCTGGAATATTGATGCCCTGTCTCGATACTCCATCGACTAAGAACTGTTAAAGGATGTGCTTGCGGACGACCCAAGCCCTACTAGTATGATCTGCATCATAGTCCTTGTATTCAAGCTAACATCCTATTGGCTTTATCTACATGTATCGTAGCGATAGTATAATAATACTAGTGTACATGTTAAGATAAAGAGCAACCAAATAGCATACTATCATGTCGAGCAAGAAAGTCCTCTATATATATGTCCAAGCATCCACTATATCATACAATAATGGCCTCTAGGGCATACATATTCCTAACACTGTTCGGTGTACCCATTCTCTAATGAGCACCTGTGGACAATCTTTGATGTCAAACACCAATGCATGTAGGATCAACCATCGCCCCATACAGAGTCAAGAAACATACATACTAGTCTACTCTGGAATATCGATGCCCTGTCTCAATACTCTCTCGACTATGAACTGTTAAAGGATGTGCTTGCGGACTATACAAGCCCCACTAGTATGATCTGTATCATAGTCTTGGTAGTCAAGCCAACATCCTAAGGGCTTTACCAACATGTATCAGAGAGACGGTATAATGATACTAGTGTACATGTTAAGATAAAGAGCAACCAGATAGTATACTATCATGTCGAGCAAGAAAGTCGTCTATATATATGTTCAAGCATCCACTATATCATACAATAATGGCCTCTGGGACATACATATTCCTAACAGAGATCTGCACCAGATGATCAGGCCATTGCTAGAGGTCGGCCAGATTGTGAAGACTTTTAGGTACCGTCTACTCCAGATGATTAAGATGTTGATTATCATGCGGACAGATGAGCCAGCTGTTGCTGAGTTTGATAAGATATCACCCCCAGACTTCAGAAGCTAATGCAGCATGTGTTTATACATGGAGATGTGATAGAAGAACGCTTGACACCCTTGGATAAATGACTAGAACATTTTGTTCATTTGGATGCTCTGATGCGAGATCATTAGATTGACTAGCTTCAGCTATAAAAGGACCTCATAAAGGCGTGTTGTGAGTCAATCAAGACAGGACGAGCGAAAGCGCATTACTCCAGTGACTTGGACAAGTTTCCGAGGATGAAATTGGCCAGACACCTTCCATAGGGTATTAAAGATGATGAGTTTATAACTTCGAAAGAACCTCTAGATATGAGTACAGCCAATTGGAGAGCAATCCACACAGCTATAAGAAGATGATTACGATTGGTCCATATTGAAGGGAAGCGGAGTAAGAATGTTCGTGCGAGATTTTCACGAGTTGTCAATCCACTCCGTTGATGTCAAAAATTTACTACATACGCAGAGGCATTGGATATGGACACTTTTCCAGAAGAGCGTCGTTATGAGAATGCAGCTGTCCCGGAACAAGAAACGGACTAAGTTATGAGTGCCAACTTCCGGGCAGTCCGACAGAGATGAGATTGGAAAGAGACCCTGACAGGATCATTCAGGAGTACCTCACGATAGAGACTTGGACCAGGATCAATTGTATCGCGCACACTCAGTGGGCCAGAGATTGCCATCATTGACGTGATACGGTACAAGTAACCACATTAATTGGGCAGGAGATCTTCAGAGAAGCGCCAGAACGGGATTGTTTCCGTCATTACTCCGTATCGGGATGTCAAACCGAGGAGTCATGTAACTGGTAATCCACAGAGAGAAACAAGGATCTAAAAGCAGAAGAACCTAGACCGCGGGCAAGAGGCAAATAGATATTCATGCTCTGTAAGCCTTGGATGTACCGACACCTTTCGACATTGAAGGAGGGTCACCTCGACGGCAGTTATTGTGGATTTCGTCTCGGTGATATATATATCATGTTTCCATCATTTTGATGTCGGTATTTTGACGATTTGTTTCATGATTGATATTTCCTATGTGCACCACAGTCGCACTTGATTCGTATTTTTATGTATTAGTTGTACTGATTGCGTTTTCGTGCATACCCATTTACATTCGATTTTGATTTCGTATGCTCCGATATACTTGATGTGATTTCGTGCATATAGTATGCACATGATTTTGACTTATGTATTCGGTGTAGTTTACAGCCACTTTCAGTACTTGATATGGGTTTTGTGCACATAGTTGCACACGTTAACGAGTTCATGTACCGCGGTATACATGATTTTGATTTGGTGTATGTCGTTTACCGTTGATTTCGATTTTGATATTCGATATTTGTTTTCGTGCACCCTAGTGCACTGGATTTATGTTTTGTTCACCCCGTGCACTTGATTGGGATTCTTGCATACACTTGGCACAATTGATGTGATTTTGTGCATACCGGATGCACTTAATCGAGATTCTTCATGCATACCAGATGCACATGGTATTGTTGTCGTGCATACCTATTGCACTCGACATATGTTTTCATGCACACACGTTGCACTTAGTTTTGTTTTTGTGCACATTCGTGGCACCGATATTTAATTTCGATTTCTGTGCGCACCAGACGCACGAGGCATTCTTGCATACATTTTTGGGATTGATTTCCTTTTGAGCAGCATGTTTTTATGATATATACTATATGATTTAATAACCGAGCAGGACTAGTCTAAGGACATTACCTGAGTATTTTGCATGCATCGATATTTACCGAGGGGATTTTTAAAAGGGGATATAGTCTCAATATTTTCCTACGTGTCCATGATGACACGAAAATTTTACAAAGAAAGCCTTTCTAAATCATTTTCAAAAGGCAGGACGTGTATGTTAAAAAAAGGATATGTATGTAAGTGCACGGCGGCGCCCCGGCCGTCAATCCGACGCCGGAATGCGGAAGCGGTGAATAACTAAAATTTTGCGGACTTTGCAAACCGGCACCACCGCGCACTAAACTCCGGATCGAACCATTAACTAGTCTAGGCTATCTACAAGAATGGGAATAGAGATATACCGACGATCCAAGTCCTCCGGTCTTCTCGTCATGGTCCCGATCTCCTGCGGAAAAGTCCCGTCTCCTCCTCATCGCCGGAAGTGCACCACATCGCCTTCTTCGTTTACGGGCTCCCACCTCAATGCCGAGGCAACTCGGGCACGAAGCCGGCTACTCGACGTGCCCAAGGTCCGTTGTAGAATATGTAGTAGAAGAAGTCTCATTTGGGGTTTATGGAGATGCCATTGTGGTGGAGGAAAAAAGAGCTTGGAGAGAGGTGGGGAAAATGTAGCATACCAAAAATGAGAGTAACATTTTCCACACATAAAAAAATGAATCCACACCCACCATTTGGAATGGCCGGCCAAACAAAAGAGGGAGTAAGATTGGAGAGAGAGTGTGTGGTGTATGGATGATTCAACCACTACAATAATCATGAGAGAAAAAGAATGATGAAAAGAAATTATCATCACAACCAAATCCATACTCCACAAACCAATCAACAACAACCATGATGACATCCAAAGTCAAGCAATCATGATAGCTAGAAGTCAAGGTCAATGAGAGGCTATCATGATAAAACAATAAGCAAAGAACCCCTCCCACAAATGCCTATTTGCAACAATGCAAATAAACCCTCCTCCACCAATCTTCGGCCAATGAACGGAACAAAGGAAATTGGCCGAAACGGAAAGCAAACTGGCAACTCCAGAAAACTGGTCCCGTAATAAATTACAGGAAAACCCCGATACTGTGCATACACACCCGCATCTGTATTTCGACCGAAATACAAATGCAATGAGACAAAATCTACACTGTACTATACTAGGATCCGGCTTATACCAAAACCGGCTAGTAATATCTGTTCGATCCTGATCCGTGCAATACCGCACGTATCTGATCGAACCCTGCCATATATGCATACGGCCTATAGTACAGACTGTCCGATCCTGATCCGTGCAATACCGCACGTATCTGATCGGACCTTGCCATATCTCCATACGGCCTCTACAACCTTTCGCCCGAAAGCTGAGTAACTGAAAGTGTGGGGGACTCTAAAGACTCATCAATACAATGGCTGTGGATTTAACCACTAGCCCGTCAGAGGTATAAGCCAATACGTAACGGGCCACCAGGTACTGACTAAAAGGGATGTCTGTGAGCGAACTCAGCCTGACAACCCTACTGAGCCTGTCAGTGACAATATCCGTACAGTCCGGTCCGTTCGTCTATGAGTATCGCATGGCGGGCCTAGGGGGTTGGTAAAAGTCAGACCCCCAAAAGCGGTACAAGTCGTGTCGGAGTGTAGCCCAGAACACCCTGAGATACTACTGGAATACCTACCAGTAAATCTCCTTGCCTTGGCCAAGGACTTTGTGTAATGGCTCTCCTAGACACAGCACGACCTCACCCCCAATACCGGGAGAGACGAACCCCTGAAGATACGCTCACTGCCTCCATGTGGCTCGGGACTGTACCCAACTAAAACCTGTTTGCACGACTCCTTTGAGCCGTGGTAGGGTAGTAATCAAAGTACAGTGGGAACTCACACGAGACAAATGACGATCCCCAGGTCGATGAACTAACCTGCACACATGTCACCAGGGAACTGCCATCTGACGTCTGGTATATGACCAACTAGCATGTTCCCGGCGAGTCCTGTCCGGTGTACTCATAACCCAATGAGCACCTGTATACATCTTAGGTGATCCAACTGACACCAGTGGCTTGTGAGACCGGCCACCGCCCCTCGTCGGGGTCTCGACTGTATACACTAGTCTACTAATGGAGTATCGATGCCCAGTCTCGAAACTCCCACGACTAGGGACCTTTTAAGGATAAGCTTATAGACCCCCAGCTCCCACTTATATGATCGCCCTCATACTGCTGGTGGTCAAGCAAGAATCCTAGGGGCTCTATCAACGTGTAATAGCGACGTGTCATGTCACCTAAAGCAGTACACGATGATAAAGGTAAACCAGATAGCAAACTATCATCTCGAGTAAGACTGTCCTACCGGGATAGGTCCTCCCTCAATCATTACAATCACGTACCTGTGACCTAATAATTGACTCTGAGGGCACTATCTCCAACAATCTCCCACTTGCACTCAAGGCTAATTATTGCGATGTCGCATACTCACAGCCCGTGTGATACCGAACACCCAACTCCTCTACTAGTCAGTCTCACAAAGCTCGTTTGCGAAACTATTGCGTTCGAGGAACAGCCTCAGTGAGTGGATCCGCCTTGTTGTCTCTTTCCATGTCTCTCTATATCTCAAGTTCGCGGAGAAACCCATCTCCCGAAATGAGCAATACCTGTCTTAGAATGTGTCTGGATGTCTGATGGGACATAGCTCATAAATGAACTCCAAATCCAAACTTCTTAGACTGTATCGTCAACTGAACTTAATCAGTATCCTGCGCGCCATGCCTCCCTCAGTATTGCCTTGGACCGCCTGTCCACAATACTGCCCCTCATCAGAAGGAAAACTATAACTCTGACAACCTCCTTGTCGTCCATGTCACCTTGGAAGCCTGGAATGATAACTGTTTCCCGAATGAGGCTGTCGTTATCATATCCCTAGAACATCCACTTATGTTCTAAAACTGCTTCCGACCGTTTCTCCAGGATTGGATCAATGTCAACTTATTGCATCTAGTGCAAGAACAACATCTGGTGTGGTACTTGGCATCTCATGATTGACTCAATTGCCTAAGCAAGTGATCTGCCAATCATGCACATCCCTCTCCCCTTTAGTCTGTAAGACACCTTTGGAGAGGGTGACTCCATCACCTGCAGGTATACTACCGTGCCAGGAGTCGTCCATCCTAAATACTCTTAGAATGCTGTCAAGTACCCTGATTGGGAAACCACCCAAATCTAGATCTAAAACCATAGATCTAGTAACCAGTATGTCAGATATAAAATCCATTTCCTATGTGGAGAAACAACTGTGTGACGACCAAAGTACAACCGATCGTAGTATAGGAGTTTCCTTTCCTACTTTGTGTATGTCATCCAAATACCAGGATATCACACCCTACTACCTTCTCAACAGATCCATCCCCTATTCTGATGAAGTCAAACCCATGACTGTCACGTCAGAAATAGATGATCTATCTCCGCTACTGGTGCTTCAGTCTGTAAATAGACATAAGCTACCTGTCCACCAATGCTTCCGCTGCTCCCACTGACTACGACAACCCTCTGGCAGAGTCATATAGACGTGCACTTCTAAAACTAGTTTAGAACGACGCTATACTCATCCTCCCGCCGGGTCTCGCACCCTGGAACAACAGCAATGGTAATTGTAGGTAAACAAGAACTTCCCTGTCACCGTCCTTGAGGCTACCGGAGTACCTCTCGGGTGCCTGAAGTTACCCACCTTATCTGCGGAGTGGCCAATGGAATGTCAATCCAGATTGAATCTTTAGGTTCCTTATCAAATCTTCAGTAATCGTTTGTGGTTCTGGAATTACTTCCAGTTCTACCATACTCCCACTGCTGTTTTCTGAAAAAATCCATTTTTATTAAAACTGTGGCGAGTCTAGAACAATATCGCTATTGTTCATCCAGATGGTAGAAAGTCAACCCTCGTCATAGCCTGGGTCAACCCACAAACAGCCATTACAGAAACGTGCCTTGAGTTGTCCAGTGTCTGGTTTTAATCATAAACCGGACAACTCCCCGTACCTTAACATCGTTAAGATATGAACTGTTCTATATCCCATATAGGACCAGAGGCACTGATTTAATTGAACCAGATCCAAATCATGCAACTGTCTCCAGTGCATGTCAACTAAATGGAAGGAGGCCAGATCAGCGTTACTCAACTTAGGAATACTTCCAATTATGAGTAACCTGAAAGAGAAGCAATTTCTCTTAATCATTACTATCAACTGAACACCATACACAAGTATCTACATCTTCGATCTCTTTGAAGAATCCCGATACCTGCTATACCTGGTTCTCTACTCTATTCAAATACCTATAACTTCTCAAAATTCGGACCCTGTGTTTCCACGAAACACCTGTCTAAAAACTAGAGAAGTCATAAGTAAACCGAATATAGTACGAGGACCAACCCCTCTGTCCTGATGGACCCTGGACAACATACAATACTCTGTATAAGTCCCTTGAGTCAGATAACTCATTCACTGTGTGTCGTAGGTCGAAAACTGTATTTATGGTTAAGAAGAATTACACCGCTGTTCAATGCTCCTTACCTAACCATCCACTGATATAGGTAAATGTCATCGACATAATATCAAAAGGTATATTTCACTCTATAAAAATAGACGTACAGATATATCAATTTGAAATTGGTGCACAACAGCGGATATTTAAAACCAAATATTTGCCGACCGGCAAACAACCCAGGTGATTTCCTCAAATATCACCGATTACAACGAATCCCGATATAATGAGGATAATCACCCAATTCCCAATAACTTACTCCCACTCATCATCTGTAAAACCATACAGATGTGAGAATCGTACCTGGTAAATACATACCCTGGAGTAAGTATTTAATCGGGAAATCAGTTTTCCTTTAACATTACACAGTGAAACTGAAACATTGAAATGTTCCGATGGGGTATTCTGGTACTCCTAGTAATGCCTCTTCCAGATTCACAACTGTAACCGTATAGTTCTTTGCCACCTCTCCAAATCCCTTCATATGTCTTTAGTCTTTACCTTCTGCACACCCTTTTAGGCCAAATGGTTTTCTTCCTTCCCTACCGTTCGGCACCAGCCTATGGTTTGGAAGAAGACTATCCAATAAGCATAATGGGTGTACTGTCCGCATCCTAGGAACACTCGCAATGAGAGAGGGTGAAGATAAAAGACAACCGAATAAACCTTATTCCTATTTCTCCTGAACCAGAATCCATCCCCGAACTGGAACAAGTTCCATTCGAGTTCGTATATAACCATACGATGGAGTATCCAAATAAACTGTGGATCTTCGTAGTGATACGGAGTGTCCTGGAGAAATACAAAGGTGATGTGGGAGTGGTAATGAAATATTTGGTTTGGTCGTGAATATCTGTTGCAATTTACTTTGCCCTCTTACTAATCCCTTGCTTTGTCTGAACTTAATACCTTCTGCACACCATCGTTATGCTAATTGGTTTTCTTCATTCCCTACCGGTCGGCACCAGCCTAAGGTTTGGAAGAAGACAATCCAATTTGCGTAATAGGTGTACTACCCCTAAACCAAGGAGTACTCGTAACCTGAGAGAGGGTAAAAGGAAAAGACAACTGAATAATCCTATCCGTTTTCTCCAGAACCGGAAACCATCCTCGAATAAATTCTTTCGAGTTCGTATCTAACCATACGATGGTTTTGTCCAATGGAAGTGGACGTTCGTAGTAATACGGGGTGTCCTGGAGAAAAGGGTAAAAGTAGGAGTGGCAATGAGGTTTGCAACTCTGACAATCCAAAAGCCGGTGTTTAAGAAGGTTCGGTCAACTTGGTCACTGAGTCAAAGTCTTAAGGTCGGGTCAATGGTCGCTGCCAGAGAGAGAGAGAGAAGAAACACTCAGCGTGCACTCTATCCTAGATCAGAATGGTTACCAATTTATCTAATCTGGAAACCTCCCACTGTACCTCAAATTCTCCTCCAAACCTGAAAGAAGAATTAGTCGGGGTCACCCGAGGAGTAAACCAACTCATCAGTGGGAATCGGGATCCAACTATCATTGCATGATAACGTGACGGAATCCGCTCACGCTATCACACTCCAGAAGGTATGCGCATATCTGGCAAGTTTCAGTTCTTTTGAAACTCCCGATGTGATTTCTGCCCCATGCTCTTATGACCTTGGCGTGAGGTCAAAATATCATAAGTCACATGTCAAGTTCTGCCCATCATTATCCAGGTTAATTTGAATCCACCCGTACATACCCTTGACGTAGGCCAAAATAGTAGTACGACTGTCCCAAACCAACGCATCTATCTATGCAACAGATAAATACCCGGCAGCTACCAAACACTATGCCTTGGCGTGAGGTCAAAATACATAGCTTGAATACTACCGAATATTGAACTGAAATGATGGAGGGCTACGAATGGTTTCTGGCGAAAACCTTTAACGTAATGAACTTGATATCGTTGAAGGAACGGATAGCTTTTTGAAAATATAGTGACGAAAACCGTTGCTAAAGAGGTCACTCCCGGTGAAGGGATCTCGGCTCTTTCCCCGTAGAATGGGGTGCAGGATATTCCAACTGAATACCACGGTGCAAAGCAAAAGTAATCGGCTATAGTGAAGTCAATGCCCTGACGCAAATTTCTGTCCAAGGGGTCACTCCCGGTGAAGGGATCTCGGCCCTTGCCTCATCGACTGAGGAGCAGGATATTCCAATGAATACCACGATGCAAAACAAAAGTAAACGTCCTTGCAATAACAGCTTTTTGAAAAGTGTTCCAACAACATCAGATTAGGTTTGTTTTTAACTTGCACTGATTCGAATCAATGCAGTCCCATCAATTGATCACACCAAAAAGAACGAAAATATACTGATGTACGTATATGCCATCCGCATTCGCCACTGGGTCCCGTCATTACCCGTTAGGTTAGCTTACTAACGACAGAGCGGGGACTGGACTAGCGCGGATGCAAAACATATACGACATCTACTAATATATATACCAATATATTATATTCGCTCAAGGCGTGAAAGAAATGCAACATCACAGAGAATGAACAGCATCACAGAAACAGTACAGATATCTGGGATCCCCGGGTTTCACAGAGCCACTACTGAAACCCGACGTTCCCCTGGTCGTGTGGATAGCCTGTGCAATGAAATCCTAGACCCCTACGGGCGCGGCAAGTTACCCGCCAAAACCTGAAGCGAGGCAGCCCCCTTCAGCGCCGTGAATGGACCACCCAGCACTTCACGGAATCCGGTAACTTGGGCACCCCTCCTGGGTCAACCTGTACCCCCTACGAGTGCGGCGAATAGCCCGCCAATCCTAGAGCGAAGCCCCCTCCGTCTCAATGCCATGAGATGCGGGCTTGTTGCCCTCCAGAATCCGGCTATCCGTGCACCCCTCCGCGGGGCAATCCTAGTACAGAAAGTAAAATATACATACACCGGGTACATCGACCGCAACCAGGTCGTGCCCCAAAATAATAATACAATCAGGCAGTGACGGCAGTCCACATGTCGGACGCTCGCCCCGCAATATCAAATGTACATAATACAACAGCACAGTACTAGCATTGCATCCAGGCTATCCCCCACGACCGATCCGCAACATCACAGCAAATACATAGAACATTAACGTGAAAGTCACGTTCGCAAATCCGTCTAACCGGGCTATAGCAGTTAGACCGGATTTACCGATCGAGTGACATTCACGGTCGCAGATATAATGTAAATACTGTGAAAAATGTGTTTAAGATTTTCCGATTGACCAAAAATTAACAAGTGGGCCCACAAAGAATACTGTAGCAGTCACAGAAATAATTGGCCCAATTTTAATATTCCAAAACCCCTAATTACTACCCTGAAGCCCACTGGAAAAAGATGGCCCACTGACCTCTCTAAGTTGCGGCGGATCCGCGGCCCAATAGAAGGGTGAGGCCGCGGTTCCGCGCTCTGGAAGAGGGATCAGTGCGTCGAATTTTCCCAGAGTGCTTAGAATTTCCTGCACATCATTCTGAGACCACCTGAAAAATTTTTGGACACCAAAAAATCTTAACAGAAAACTGATGTGCACAAAAACATAGATTTTGGAATTTTGGTCGATCGGAAAAGCAAAACACATCAAACGAAAGCTAGACGAAGTTAATGGCGAGGCTCTGATACCACTGTAAGTGCACGGCGGCGCCCCGGCCGTCAATCCGACGCCGGAATGCGGAAGCGGTGAATAACTAAAATTTTGCGGACTTTGCAAACCGGCACCACCGCGCACTAAACTCCGGATCGAACCATTAACTAGTCTAGGCTATCTACAAGAATGGGAATAGAGATATACCGACGATCCAAGTCCTCCGGTCTTCTCGTCATGGTCCCGATCTCCTGCGGAAAAGTCCCGTCTCCTCCTCATCGCCGGAAGTGCACCACATCGCCTTCTTCGTTTACGGGCTCCCACCTCAATGCCGAGGCAACTCGGGCACGAAGCCGGCTACTCGACGTGCCCAAGGTCCGTTGTAGAATATGTAGTAGAAGAAGTCTCATTTGGGGTTTATGGAGATGCCATTGTGGTGGAGGAAAAAAGAGCTTGGAGAGAGGTGGGGAAAATGTAGCATACCAAAAATGAGAGTAACATTTTCCACACATAAAAAAATGAATCCACACCCACCATTTGGAATGGCCGGCCAAACAAAAGAGGGAGTAAGATTGGAGAGAGAGTGTGTGGTGTATGGATGATTCAACCACTACAATAATCATGAGAGAAAAAGAATGATGAAAAGAAATTATCATCACAACCAAATCCATACTCCACAAACCAATCAACAACAACCATGATGACATCCAAAGTCAAGCAATCATGATAGCTAGAAGTCAAGGTCAATGAGAGGCTATCATGATAAAACAATAAGCAAAGAACCCCTCCCACAAATGCCTATTTGCAACAATGCAAATAAACCCTCCTCCACCAATCTTCGGCCAATGAACGGAACAAAGGAAATTGGCCGAAACGGAAAGCAAACTGGCAACTCCAGAAAACTGGTCCCGTAATAAATTACAGGAAAACCCCGATACTGTGCATACACACCCGCATCTGTATTTCGACCGAAATACAAATGCAATGAGACAAAATCTACACTGTACTATACTAGGATCCGGCTTATACCAAAACCGGCTAGTAATATCTGTTCGATCCTGATCCGTGCAATACCGCACGTATCTGATCGAACCCTGCCATATATGCATACGGCCTATAGTACAGACTGTCCGATCCTGATCCGTGCAATACCGCACGTATCTGATCGGACCTTGCCATATCTCCATACGGCCTCTACAACCTTTCGCCCGAAAGCTGAGTAACTGAAAGTGTGGGGGACTCTAAAGACTCATCAATACAATGGCTGTGGATTTAACCACTAGCCCGTCAGAGGTATAAGCCAATACGTAACGGGCCACCAGGTACTGACTAAAAGGGATGTCTGTGAGCGAACTCAGCCTGACAACCCTACTGAGCCTGTCAGTGACAATATCCGTACAGTCCGGTCCGTTCGTCTATGAGTATCGCATGGCGGGCCTAGGGGGTTGGTAAAAGTCAGACCCCCAAAAGCGGTACAAGTCGTGTCGGAGTGTAGCCCAGAACACCCTGAGATACTACTGGAATACCTACCAGTAAATCTTCTTGCCTTGGCCAAGGACTTTGTGTAATGGCTCTCCTAGACACAGCACGACCTCACCCCCAATACCGGGAGAGACGAACCCCTGAAGATACGCTCACTGCCTCCATGTGGCTCGGGACTGTACCCAACTAAAACCTGTTTGCACGACTCCTTTGAGCCGTGGTAGGGTAGTAATCAAAGTACAGTGGGAACTCACACGAGACAAATGACGATCCCCAGGTCGATGAACTAACCTGCACACATGTCACCAGGGAACTGCCATCTGACGTCTGGTATATGACCAACTAGCATGTTCCCGGCGAGTCCTGTCCGGTGTACTCATAACCCAATGAGCACCTGTATACATCTTAGGTGATCCAACTGACACCAGTGGCTTGTGAGACCGGCCACCGCCCCTCGTCGGGGTCTCGACTGTATACACTAGTCTACTAATGGAGTATCGATGCCCAGTCTCGAAACTCCCACGACTAGGGACCTTTTAAGGATAAGCTTATAGACCCCCAGCTCCCACTTATATGATCGCCCTCATACTGCTGGTGGTCAAGCAAGAATCCTAGGGGCTCTATCAACGTGTAATAGCGACGTGTCATGTCACCTAAAGCAGTACACGATGATAAAGGTAAACCAGATAGCAAACTATCATCTCGAGTAAGACTGTCCTACCGGGATAGGTCCTCCCTCAATCATTACAATCACGTACCTGTGACCTAATAATTGACTCTGAGGGCACTATCTCCAACAATGTATATATATAGCTATTTTCTCTACAATGCACGTCCGCTGCTTGTGCCATGATTTGCACATCGCACGGTGATTTGAAAAGGTTTTGCATGCACTTTTATTCAGTTGTTCAGATAATTTCACCATGATGCGTACTATATATATGTTATGTTCTTAATTATATCATGTTTGATTTTCATAATGGATTTAAACATTTGTATATTCTTCATAACTCCGATGATTGCGTGACGCTTAATGGAGTATTGATTTTGAGTTTTGCACTCGTTTTCACACGCATACGATGCGTTATGATATATCTTATGTATTCATAATTTTGGAGCCCCGATGACTTGATTGTTTTGCTGAAATGTTTTAAGTAATTAGGGGGCTTAAATTTAAATTCAAGGACCGAATTTATTTAAGGGGGGAAGATTGTAACATTTCAGAAAAATAAAATATTATTTTTAGAATTTAAATAAATAAAATAATAAATTTCATGAATATTATAAAGATATAGAAAATGGTTTTAATGAAATAATATGGTTATATACTTATAGTTTGGAAAATAATTGGAAAATTAATATAAATTATTTTTTTTGAAAGTGTTTAGTTGATTTGGGCATTTATAAATTATTATACAATTAATTGTATATAAGTTAATGTTAAAATTGATTAATATTTCACTAATTATGCATTAATCTTGCTTATGTATATGACATGCAATATAACATGTTGCAAACACTTGTTACATATTTTGAACCATTCTTCATTTGCACTTATATATGGTTTTTGTTTTTATAAAATAAAAAGAAAAGGATAAATGAGAAGAGAGAGGGGGGACAAGATGTGATTGGTTAATTATGAGGGGAGAGAGTGAGAAAGGGAAAGAGAGAGATGAGAGTGTATTGCTTCTCTCTCATTCCTTATCCTTCATCCATTTTCTTCACCTCCTTTATCTCCCTCACCCCTCCACCTCCTTTACCATCCACAAACACAATCAAAACTTAGCCAAAACCTTATGTCACCTTCACTAAAAATGATCACAAGCTCACTACCAACCCTATGGATGAATCAAGTCATGGTTTTGAACACTTTGGGCAAGCTAAGAATTTTCTTGAATTGCCAAATGAGGTATATTCATACACTTCTAGCTAAGTTATTAGTTTTCCTAACACCCTTTTGTAGTTTAGAGTTAAACTAATGTAGTTTGGTGATCTCAGAATTTTCCAAGGTGAGGTTTAGGATAAAATTTGGATTATGAAGGTGTACTCGAAGACTAGATAGTGACCACAACCCTTTTAGTGTCAAAATCCTAGACTAAATCTGAGACTAAAATCCCAAGACTTGAACTTGGAAATCTCCGATGTCGGTTTTTGTGGAAGATGTGATAAGAATTTGATATCTACTATAACTTGGGAGCTCTGAAAATTATATAACGAACACAGTGAGACATGCAGGTGACCTAAAAGCTACACCTGAGACCCGAGACCCCAAATCCTTTTCTTGGCCGAAGATTTAACCCAATTGGCCGCAATTTACGGCCTGGGTATGATCAATTTGGTTCGTGCTTAGTCCATAGCTCCTTTGTCTGTAGATTAGACCTATCACATATGCAAAATGTCCCAATTTCACTTAGACCAAAATCTGGATGTGTTTTCCCAAGATACTGTTTTCGTTTTGCGACTTTTAATGACTTGGGTTTTGGTATTTGTGTTTTATCTCGGTCGATTAGCGTTCGTATGTCGATATCGAGAGTTGTTGGTTATTCTTGCATGTGTAGGCAGTAGGTTCTAACCTATGTGCACTCCACATGCCGTATCGGTTTTTGTATTCAATTCTTGTTACGATATGACGTATTTGAAACTGTAGGTACCTTCGCATGGACTTAGAGACGACAAAAGAAAGCAAGGCGTCATTGACTTCGGCAAGCGATGATCGAAGGTGAGTAGATGGGTTGGTATTAATACTTCGCGCGGCTACCAATACTGTCTGCGGATGTATATCTACGGGAGAAGTTGGGTGGATGGCTGCTAGTTTCGCTTAGCACCCCGACACGGTTTCAACAAGCATTAAGTATGCAACTTTAAAAATTTAGGGTGCCGAGCGAGCCTGAACCAAGGATCTAACTAGAGAATTAGGGTTTTTAAAACATGTAAACAACTTTACACTAAGTGATATAGAAATTCAACCTTTGTAGACTGGTCCTTCGCTTATAAAACTCCGTGTAGTAGTCTCTTTGCTCCAAGTAGTAGTGTCCCGGACTCTCCTTAGGCTGCACTAGAAGAAAGGAACGAGCTTTCTCAAAGATCTTCGAGGCCGAAGATGATCTACGTCGAGGAATCGCTAACTCAAGCTACCTCTTCACTAATTGATGAATTAGTGGAGTAAACAACCTATACTAAATGGCTAGTTTGGTATAGATTAATGAAGTATGAATTTTGCTCACTTTAGAATTAATATTCTCTTTTTCTTCTCACTTGAAATCTAGAGAGCAATCAAGGAGATGAAGAAGTGATCTCAAGTAATGAACCATGGGTGAGAAAATATCTCATATAACTCATGTAGAGACTAAACCATGGCTAAAAATAATGGTTAGGTTAATAAATATCTAGAGTAAAACAAAATTAGTGGACTAAAGTCAAGGCTTCTACATGCTTCCACAAGCATCATAGCCATGCTAATTTCCACTTAATTTTGATTTTTCCCTTAATATTTAAACACCCAAATTATCTTAAGTTAGGTATGATTCTCATATACCCAAGTCTAATGTATCATCTAGCATGACACAAAATAAATACATTAATATATATCACATATATATTTGTATATATTTTGAGAAAACATTTTCTTAAGTGAGCTAATATTAGTTAATGTATATTAATATATCAAATATATAATTATACATTAAATTATTAAATTAACACTTGATTTAATAACCCGGTTGTATCGTATACAACCGACTAATATCATTTAATAAATTATTGAATCAACACTTGATTCAATAATCCGGTTATATCACATATAACTTATATCGCGAGATTAGAATACTGTATCGCATACAAGTATCAATCTCGGTCCCGCACTGTAACGTTCTGAAAAAAATCGTTTAGGTGAAATTTCCGATAATCGGTAAAATAACTGGCGTTTTCCGTAAAAACCAAGATATAATTATTTTTCAACATAGACTTAATTATACCTAATTTAGATATGTAATGGCTAGTATTGGTATTTATTTAGTCACTTATAAATTTCATAGTTTACTAAAATATTTTCCTTAATTAATTATTTTAAATATTATTATAAGTTTTCACTAATACATTTAATTAGTGATAATTACAAATGAGAATGGGTTAATACAAGTTTTGTGCATCATTACACATTAAACCAAAATATAACATGTTGCCATGTATAGCGACCCTAGTTGTGGTTTATGGCGTTGTCGCGAGCGCGTTTTATGCACTAAGTGCGTGCGCATTTAGTTAGTGTGCGTGGTTGACTTGTATTGTTTGTGTAAGCAACTATTTATATATTTATTCTCTTATTTCCTTGTGCACATTTCTAGGATCGGGTGCAGAGTTGTCGGATGTGGCGCAGAAATGGCAGAGCTGAAATTGGATCAGATTAGCCGAGGCATCCGGGTGAGTAGATGTACACATCTACGGAGGAATCGTCTAGATGGTGCAAGGCATCCGATAGTTAGGATTTCTAGTAGTGCTTATATTTATATGCATAGTCTCCTAGTCATTCATCTCATTCCATTGCATCATCACAAATATATATGATATTATCTCATAGGACACTTGCACCATTACCATTGCTTCATGACGTACGTGCACTATTCATGCGAACACACATGCCTTTGGTAATTGCTATGCCATGAACATTATAGAACTTGATTAGAATCGGTATCTATGCAATTGCATCATATATGATCTGTAGACTTGTACTTTTATATTCTTTTCATCAGGATGGATACGTAGGATTGTTAGTCATATATACATACATCATTGCATCATGATTCATGCATAGCTTCTGGACGTACTTCGCATGGTATATACTATCCTAACATAGACATTATCATCACCGACATGTTTATATATTGTGATTCTTCTCGAGGATTTCAGCATTGATGAGATTTCTGGATTTTGGGGAAAACCGCAAGAACTTTGTTAATCTATTATCATTTTAAAATTGAAATTTGAGGTTTTCTCTTGATATGATGTATGTGGCGTCCACCATGTGTATTCTCGGTTCTTGAGCTGTATCATATACCCGATTCGAGAAGGGGGATGCACCTTCTACGGGGACATGGTGGACCCGGTGCGGTACCTCAGGGCAAGAAGATCGCACAGATGGGGTTAAGCCCGGCAGGGGAGCACTACCGACCGGTTATGATTAACACGGCGAATATCCAGAAGATACCGACGTAGTAGTGAGATTTGATGATATGGGTCGATCCGAACCGACAGAGCCCGAGATATTGAGATATTGAGATATTGAGACATTGAGATATAGTGATATTGAGAAATTGAGATATTGGGATATATATATTTTGTATCGATGCTTGACACGGATTTTCTATTAATTTCATTGATGATACTTCTGTTTATTGCACAGAGGTTTTTCCCTAAGACAAGAATAAAGATTTTCTCATACCAGACTTGTGCAGGTTTCGTTTGATTTTGCATTCATGTTGCATTCATGTTAGTACATTGTATCATATCGATATGCGTAGATTGAGGCATGCTTACGATAGCCTTTTGAGATGTTACTTACTACTCACGAGTTGGCAACTCACCCCCGTTGTGCCACAGTATCTTGCACGTCCGACCCGTCAGCACAGTAGCGGCGGGCGTACATTCTCCTTTTGCTTCATTGCATCGACTTGCAGCATTGCTCGTAGGTGGGTTGCGAGGATATTTCATTCTATCATGTATATTATTTCGTATCTAGTATACTCCATCTACCCTTATATATTTGACTAAACGGTGAGACTCGTGGGACTTGTATTTGTGATGTTGGTGTCGATGCTCACTTGAGACGACGTGGTGTTTCTCATTTCTTGCTTTCAGATGCTTATTTTGAACTTTTGATATACATATTGCATGTGGTTGTGATTCCGCCATTGGCGAAGAGCTAGCTCCCGCTTGGGGATGCCTTATTTCATCATTTATATGTATTTCATGTGTTGTACCTATTTGGGGGCCAGTATTTACAAAGGAGACTCTGCCGAAATTTTCGGGAAAATATGATGTCACTTTTTAAATGTTTAATGCCACTTATTTGTTAAAACCACTTGCTTTAAAATAGGTTTTCCTTCAATCTAATTATTAAACGGTTTAGTTTTCTGGGCTTTGGCTTACTTAGATTATGTTACGCCATTAGACGTTTCGTAATTTAAGTGTCGGTCACGTTCCGTACCTTCGGGTCGTGACAAAGTTGGTTTCAGAGCGATAGGTTTTACCTTTCTGAGTATAGGATGACCTTTGGTAGATGGAGTAGGTGACTTAAGCAGAGTGACGTAGTGTGTGTATATTCCACGGCATACTTACGATATGGTACTCCGCCTAAGTGACCTTAGGATATTTATTTTCTTGTATCTCCTTTCTTGATTCCGGAAACCCTTTGATTCGATTGTAATGTTCCTATTAATCCCGTTTCTTGTTCCAGCCACTATGCTGCCGGAGACTACGAGGGCCAGAGGGCTGCCGCCAGGGATGAGATAAGAGTAGGCTCGTTTGAGACGAGGACTGATCAGGGCGGTATGCCTACCCCTCAGGGACAAAGTGGTCTGCCTTCTCCAGGACGGTTAGCTAGGCTGGAGTTGAGTATTCAGGACTTGTGATAGATAGTTGGATTGTTAGTTGAGGTTAGCCGAGCTCCGAGAGCCGATGATGTCCCTCCTACTGCAGGGACTGTGATTGTACCTGCTGTTCAGGAAGCTGTTTCTGTTGTTACCGAAATTATTTCTGTATTCTTATAGGAGTTTTTAAGGCTGAAGCCTCTAGTTTTTACAGGCACTGATGCAGTGAAGGATCCATAGACAATCCTTGACAAGATGGCTAGGAATTGTCAGTTAGTTGTATGTATGCCCTAGAGACTATTATTGTACATAAGATGTATATTATAGTGGATACTGGGACATATATAGGGAGGACTTTCTTGCTCGACATAATAGTACGCTATCTGGTTGCTCTTTATCTTAACATGTACACTTACTGTCTCTCTGTTACATGTTGATAAAGCCCTTAGGATGTGTACTTGACTTCCAGGATTATGATATAGATCATACTAGTGGGGCCTGGGTAGTCCATAAGTTCATCCTTTAAAGTTCCTAGTCGTAGGAATATCGAGACGGGGCATCGATATTCCAGAGTTGACTAGCGTATATCTTCTCGACCTACGTGATAGGCGATGGATAATCCCATATCCATTGGTGTTTGACATCAGAGATGGTATACGGGTGCTCAGTGGAGACTGGGTACACTGAACGGACTCGCCGGGAACTCCTAGATGGTATTATACCTCACGTCAGATAGCAGTTCTCTGGTGACACTGGTACAGGTTAGTCTGTCGACCCGAGATCGTAATAGAGTCTTGTGTGTCTCCCATTGTACTTTGATTTCCATCATACCACGGCTTTACTGAGTCGTGCAAACAGGTGGTTTTTGGGTACAGTCCCGAGTCACATGGAGGCAATGAACGATAGGAAGGGATTCGTCTCTCCCGGTATTGGGGGTTGATGTTGCGCTATGCTCGATTGGCCATAACTGAAATCCGTGGTCAGGGTAGATGTGATTTATTGGTAAGTGATATAAGTAGTTTCACGCCCGTTATGGACCTTACATCGGTATGACTTATCAAGCTATTGGGGTCTGATGTTTACCACCCTTAGGCGAGATATGCGACATATCAGACGAACAGACCAGACTGTACGGTAGTGTTACTGATTGGATTCGCTGGAGTGTGAGCAGGTTTGCTTGTTGATCTTCTGATCGCTTAATACCCGGGTGGCCGTTACGCTTAGCACGCCTCTTGCGGCTTGTGGGTGTTTGATATGATTGTTTCCCCCAACCAAAGCAAATCTCTGTTTAAAATTCAAATTTTGAAATGAAGAAACGCTTCAGAAGCAGCGCCAAGTGCGCTGCGCCCTAAGTAGCGCACCACGTGCAAAGCACGTGTGCTCTAGCGCTAAGTGCGCTGCGCTCTAAGCAGCGCACCACGTGCAAAGCACGGGTGCGCTAGCGCTGGAACTAAAAGCTCCCCACCGTCAGATCAAAGATCCAATAATAATAATAAATTATTAATTAATCAGAATTAAATACTGTTAAGGAAAGATTCCTCAAAATCTTTCCAAACAACAAGATTGTGCTCTGTAAATCAGAGCACCGTTGGATCAATGATTCAGTGGTTATTAAAAATCACCAAAATCCAGAATAAATTCTGTATGGAAAAGATTTTCCAATCTTGTTAATAACAAGAAGATTACCTTCTGTAAATCAGAAGCCCTTGGATCAAAGATCCAACGATGGGAAATTCTCCAAATCAATTGGAGAAAAGATCTCCTTAACTGATCGAACTGATCAGCTTGCCCTATATAAAAGCCCCAAGATTTCAAGTCTCAAGGAGGAGAAGAATACAGAAGAGAGACAGAAATATATAGAGGAACCCTCCCAGAAGCTTTGAGAAAATCTCAGAACGAAGAGCCAAGCTCTCAATAGAAAAACTTCTTTTCTTCAACGTAAAAGAACAGAGATGAAATCATCTCATAATTAAAAAGAAGAATTCACGTCTTTCTTCAAGATCATAGATCTGCAAGACCAAGGTCTTTTACAAAAGAGATCAAAAGATCTCATCATAAAATAAAAAGAAGAATTTACTTCTTTTTCACAGATTAGAAGTCTATAAGACTAAAGTCTTTCTCAAAAAGAACATGAACATATCAATATAACAAAGGGGGAGAATAATTCAATTCTCTTAAGGATCACAGATCCATAAAGGCAAAGCCTTTCATCAATATAAGAGATTGAAACATCTCCTACAAAGTAAGAACTTTTGTTCTTAGGATCTTGAGACAAAGTCTCTTCTAAGGGAGAATTTATTTCCCAGATCATAAAATTGATCAAATGCGCTTCTGCGCTCTTGGACTGGCGCTCAGCGCTGAGCACACCACGTGTCACTCACGTGTGAGCCACTCAACAGCTAGCGCTTTGCGCTCGTGAACTAGCGCTCTACGCTCATGGACTGGCACTCAGCGCCAAGCACACCACGTGTCACTCATGTGTGTGCCACTTATCAGTTAGCGCAATGCGCTCTTAAATCAGCGCAATGCGCTCACAGACTAGCGCTCAGCGCCAAGCGCACTACGTGTCCCTCACGTGTGCGCTGCTCGGCAGAAGCGCACTGCGCTCTTTGACTGGCTCAAAGCGCCAAGCGCACCATGTGCTGCGCTGATAGAACATAAATTTTTCTTTAATAAAGCCCAGAGCTATGATGAATGCTCAGCACCCAATAAAAGACAAAACATTGTCAGAATGCAAGTCAATGCTTAGCATTATTAAAAGGGCCAAGCCCAAACTGTAGGGTTCCTAGGCACTCAAGTGAGGTCTCCCAAGTGACCAAACATGCACAAATAAAATTTTACGGGTGCCTACAAACCCGACTACGGATCGTTTACTAGATATTTAGGCGAAACATAAACTAGTTAACAATTTAACTAAGGGAACGGACATACAACCTTTGTAGATCCGGTCCACCACCTCCACGGCTCCGCAACAAAGTCCCCTCGGCTGTCCAAAATGAATCCGGAACTCAAGTATCGGTATCATCGAAGAATGGGCGAGCTTGATCGTCGGTTCAATGCCGAAGATGATCTACGTCGAGATATCGCAAGAACAAGCTCCAACTTCATCAAGCTTGGAAAACTTGTGAAGGAAACACCCTATACTACTTGGCAATAGATAGAGGATGAAGAAATAGGAAGTGGGTAAACTTTAGTTTTGGATTTTTCACACTTTTTCAACACTTGCCATTGGAGTAGCAAGCTACATCCATGGAAGAAGAAGATGAAGAAGAAGAAGATGATATGATAACTTAAACTAAAATAGAAAATAAAATACAATACTTATCATATCATTGACCATGGTTTAGTGTAGAGACTTAACTTAGGTTAGATAGTGGTTAGGGTTAGATAAAAGACAAGAATGGTGGACTAAGGTCAAAGCTTCAAGAAGCTTTCAAATAAAAACAAATCTAGCAACCATTCTTATCTCTTTATCTTTCCTTTTTCCAAAATAAATAAAAGGAATAAATAAATGATTAAGTAAATGAAAAAGAAACCCTAATCACCAATTAACCATGGTTTAACACTTTACACAAAACCAAGCAAGAATGTATCATCAAACATGATACAATCATGTGCACAAAACTATATCGAATATACAATGTGTACATCCGCGTGAGAAAATCCATTTAAAGTGAACCGATACTAGTTAATGCAAAGTAATATATCAAATATATAATTATGTATTAAATTATTAAATCAACACTTGATTTAACGATCCAGTCATATCGCATATAACCGGCTAGTATCCAATGTGTCGGCTTATCGAATCAATCCTTGATTCGATAACTAGGTTATATCGCATATAACCATTCGATACATTGATCGCGAGAATCAAACACGGTATCACATACACGCATTATTCTCGGTCCCGCACATATCTCATATGCACTCCTATTTCGTTTCGCTTGAACCAGGAAACCTCTGTGTAGGACTCTAAAGACTCGTCAATACGCCGGTAGCAGATGATGATCATATCATGCACCCACAAGCCGCAAGCGGTCTGCCAAACGTAACGGCCACCCGGGTATTGAGCGATCAGAAGATCGACGAGCAAGCCCGCTCACACTCCTGCGAATCCGACCAGTAACACTACCGTACGGTCCGGTCTGTTCGTCTGATATGTCGCATATCTCGCCTAGGGGTGGTAAACGTCAGACCCCAGTAGCTCGATAAGTCATGCCGACTTGAGGTCCATAACATTCGTGAAACTACTGATAACTCTTACCAGTATATCACTGCAACCCTGGCCAGGGATTTCCTGTTATGGCCAGTCGAGCATAGCACAACATCAACCCCCAATACCGGGAGAGACGAATCCCCTCCTATCGCTCATTGCCTCCATGTGAATCGGGACTGTACCCAAAAACCACCTGTTTGCACGACTCAGTAGAGCCGTGGTAGGGTGGAAATCAAAGCACAGTGGGAGACACACAAGACTCTATGACGATCTCGGGTCAACAGACTAAGCTGTACCAGTGTCACCAGAGAACTGCCATCTGACGTGAGGTATAATACCATCTGGGAGTTCTCGGCGAGTCCGTTCAGTGTACCCAGTCTCCACTGAGCACCCGCATACCATCTTCGATGTCAAACACCAATGGATATGGGATCATCCATCGCCCATCGCATGGGTCGAGAAGATATGCGCTAGTCTACTCTGGAATATCGATGCCCCGTCTCAATATTCCCTCGACTAGGAACATTTCAAGGATGTACTCATGGACTACCCAGGCCCCACTAGTATGATCCACATCATAGTCCTGGAAGTCGAGCACACATCCTATGGGCTTTATCAACATGTAATCAGAGAGACAGAAAGTATATATGTTAAGATAAAGTGCAACCAGATAACGTACTATCATGTCGAGCAAGAAAGTCCTTCCTATATATGTCCCAGCATCCACTACAATATACATCCTATGTACAGTAATGGCCTCTAGGGCATACATATAACTAACAATCTCCCACTTGCACTAGGGCCATCTGTAGCAGTGGTTGCAGTATCACATACTCAACCATCCCCTAAATTGTCTCTCTTTGGGAAAAATGGCCTTCGTGAGTGGATCCGCCGTGTTGTCCTCTGAGTCTACTCTCCTAACCTCGATCACCCTGGAGATCAACTATCTCCACGATCAGGTGATGCTGCCTCAGAATACGTCTGGGTCACTGATGGGACCAGGGTTCCAAGGGCCAAAGCCACACTTCCATTGTCATACAATGGCAGGAACCTAGTTCATCTTATGAACTAATATACACCCAAACTTCCTCTTTGGTAGTATCTTTAATAGCGATGTTACCAGCCTTTATCGTCTAGTTTGTCACGGTATCTAGCTTGGAAATCTTCCAACATACCGTCCCTTTACTGAGGGTAAAGACAATGCCTGTGACTGACATTCAGTCGTCTTTATCACCCTGGAACACTTCCAGTGATTCTCCCCAGGATCGATTGATACAATCTCACTATACCTAGTGAGAACCCTAATATCCCTTTAGATCTATCTCATAGGTCCAAATCTCAGGATTTAGGAGGTATCATCTTTATCCTATTTGGAGAATCCTTGTGATAATAGGAGATTGACCGATCATAGTATAGGAAACTCTTTTCCTATCAAGAGTATGTTGTCTTCGTACAATACGAAGATGACCACCTTACTCTCTACTACCCTTTTGTATATACAAGGTTCGTCTACCATTTTGATGAAGTCAAACACTTTGACTATCACATCAAAACAGACGTTCCAACTCCGCGATGCCTGCTTCATCATGTAAAGCAACATGCACACGTTTCCGCTGCTCCCACTGTTTACGAAGACCTCTGGCTGTGTTCTTATAGACGTTCTCTTCTAAATCAGTATTTAGAAAAGCAGTCATGGCACCCAACCGCCAGATATCGTAGTCATGGTATGTAGCCGTGGTAAGTAGGATCTGGATAGACTTAAGCATAGCTACTGGAAAAGGGTTTCATCATTATCCACGCCTGGTCGATGACGAAAACCTTTAACAAGTCTAGCTTTGAAAGTCTCAACTTTTCCATCTAAACCAAGTAATCTTCTCAAGATATACTTGCTCCTGACGGGGATTTAACCCTTCAGATATAGCAGCTAAAGTCCATACTTTGCTGGTGTACATGGATTCCATCTCAGATCGCTAAGCATCCAGCCATTCTTACAGAGTCCCTGCTCTCGATGGCCTGCTCGAAACTAGTTAGGTCATCATCTCATGATGCAATCCTTGCTCCCACTGTCATCGAGAAACCGAGGTATCTCTCAGGCGGATGAGGAATCCTACTAGATCGGCGGAGAGGCTGAGGTTCGTTGGAATCTATTGAATCCTTTGGTTCTGTCAAATCATTAGCAGTTTTGTACAGCTGGAACCTTTCCAGTTCTACAGAACTGATCTTGCCTCGATCTTGTCCGGATTTTGCTTTTGACATAGGCCGGACAACCCCAAATCTTATCTCGCTTAAGAGATGGGTTCTTCCCATACCATATCTCATATGGAGTGGTAGGCACTGATTTGATTCAAACCTAATTCAATAGGTATGCAGCTTCTCAAGTGCATAACCCCAAAAGGAAATAGGTAACTCAGTAGTACTCATCATAGAGCACACCTTATCATATAGGGTGTGATTGCTCCGCCCCGATATACCATCGTGCTATGGTTTATACGGAGGAGTAATGCTGAGAGAGAATCTCATTTTCTTTTGGAATAGTCCAGAAATGCCATGCACAAGTATTCTCCTCCCTGATCTTATCACAGGACATAATACTTATACCCGTATTTTGGTTCTCTACTTTCTACTTATATTCTGTGAATACCTCAAAAGGTTCGGACTTATATTTCAACAAGAATATATGACTGAATCTTGAGAGATTATCAGAGAATATAATGAAGTATAAAGAACCAGTCCTGGCATGTGTAGACAGGAGATCTTACATACATCATCATGTATCAGTCCCAAGAGTTTACTAACTCTTTCTCTGTTTCCAATAAACAGAGCTATGGTCATATAATCTTTGTGACATGACTGGCAAGTTTCACAAGATGTAAATTCAAACTGATTTAAATATACATCTAAATGTAACTTCAGCCAGTCGGGTCGCAATGATATGACCTAGTCTACAATGCCTCAAGAAGAATTCGTTCATTTCTGAACTCTTCTTCTTGTGTGTGTTCTGTATACTAGGAACTGTAGTTTGATTTAGAACGTCAATGCTTTTAGATAGCGTGCCTGAACCGATCAACTTTTGATATAGGAAATGTTCAAAACATTATCCATCAATACAAAATTATATCCTTCTTTACTAATAAAGAGACTGATATGATTTTGTATATCAGGTTCGGTATCTAATAGCATTTGTTCAGAATCAATGTACTGGTAATACAGGGTGACAGTGACCAACAGACTTGGCTGCAACACTTGCCCCGGTTTCTGTCTCATGAAACTTATCACCCGTTCTCAGTTTTCTACCTTTCTGTAGCCCTATGTAACATATTACATATCTGGGATCCTGATCTGGTATCACATACCCAGGACGTAGAGAATACAGAGAAACAGTTCTACATAATGAACACACCCGAAGATGATGCATCAGCATGCACTCTCTTCGTTTGGGCGGCACGGGAATTCTGGTATTCCCCTATTTCCTGCTCTGTCTTATAACAATTATAAGTTGGAGCGGGACCAACGTTCCCCAGCTCAGTATAACAAGCGGGTTCGGTCAATACATCCGTATTATTATCTTGATTAAGGCGTGATATGGTCGCTACCAGGAGAGAGAGAGAAGAAAACACTCTGCGTGCGCTCTAGCAAGATCAGATTGGTTATATATTTTATCTAATCAGGATGGCTCCCACTGTTTTTATCAAATCTTCCTTCAAACCCTAAAAGGAAAGACTAGCCGGGATTAATTACACTCTACAAGTTCGCCAATCTTTCAGCCAGGCCAATGTCGGTACTTTGAGGGAGGTTCCCCGTGCTTTCGCACGGACCTAATTACAGTAAACCTCGTTTTCCCAGAGGCGTAACCCCGTTGACACCTTTCTAGACACCTACTTGATCGGCTAATTGCAAAGTGCAAAACTCTCCCAGGAGTAACAATTACTCGCAGTGGGTATCGGGATCCAACTATCACATAGAAGGTATGCAATCTCATTGCAAATTCCAACACTTGAAACTTCCGATAAAGGTTTTTACCCCTAGCACCTATGACCTTAACTATGGTCAACAAATCATAAGTACTAGTCAAGTTCTACCCGTCATTTCGTGATTAATTAGACCCACCCACATGACCCTTAACTAAGGTCAACAAAGTCACGCGACTGTCCTAACTAATCGCATCATATGCGGTGTAGGAAGACATCACTTAGCTACCGTACACTGTGCCTTGACTATGGTCAACAAACACAGCACGAATACTAAGTACTCTACTTCCTAAAATGACGGAGGGTTGCGGCTGGTTTTTGTGAAAACCTTTAACGCTTTGAACTTGATCTCGTTGCGGAATCAAATGGTTTTTAAATGGAATGTTTTCGAGGCTTTTCTAGTATTGCTAAAGGGGTCACTCCCGGTGAAGGGATCGTCGGCCCTTTCCTCGTCGAATGAGGTGCGGGATATATCATATATATCACTGTGCAAAGCGGAAACTATAGAAGCGATCAAAGACAAACCGAGGGTTGTAGCATCTGCCAGTTATTGCTAAAGGAGTCACTCCCGGTGAAGGGATCTCGGTCCTTTCCTCATCGAATAAGGTGCAGGATGTTCTATAATGAACACCACGATGCAAAGCAAGAACTGTAGCTACCTGTTTTATTTTGAAATTCGATTCCACAACATCAATTAGGTTTATTTTCTTTCATTAATCTCATTAATGAATATCCCATCATTTATATTACCTAAACATCACAGATAAATATGACGTACACTTATGCCATCCGCATTCGCCTCGATTTCCCCTCGTGCACCGTTAGGTTAGGTAACTAACGGCAGAGCGGGGCAGGGCTAGCGCGGGTGTAAAACATAAGTAACGTCTATATAATATATCATATATACTATATATAATACCTGTCACAGAACATCACATGATCACAGATAAAACACAGCAGAAGAAACATATGAAATATTGGATATACTAGGACGTCCGTGTTTTCAATACGAGCCAGTATAAAACACGGATTCCACGGTCGTGATGAATAGCCAATCCCACACCCCTAGACCCCTACGAGAGCGGCAAGCAACCCTACCAATTCTAGGGTTAGGAGACCCGGACTCGACTCCTCGAGTTGGTCTCCCACTGGACCCCAGAACCCGGTTACTTGTGCTCCCCTCCTTGGGTCTATCCTAGTGCAGAAAAGTAAATAATATACAAACGGTGACTACTTCCGCAACCTGGAAGTGCCCCAATTAAAAGAATATTACATACAAGTTTTTACATGAATGAAAATGAAAAACACTCATCTCACATAAAAAAAAACCCCGGCTATTCAAACACGACGATCCAATATAACATATCCAGCAACACATAACATCAGATGTCATCAACGTAAGTAAATATGCGCATCCCAATTGTCGTTGACATATAGCAACGAAACCGGCGATATCACACATTACACTTACGGTCACAGAAAAGAAAATGTAAAACTACAACAGTTGGAATCCGCAATCACCTCAGACATCGCATGCCTGACCAAATGAATTACTTAGACATCGCATGCCTAACAATTATAAACCCCGCATTTTAGTCTCATTATCGAAAACACTTTTCAATATCAAGTCGGGCAATTCAACAGGATTCCCGACATTCTGATCGAATGCTCGTCGCAAACTTCAGTAGACGGCCGCACCCCTGATACCGTCGACGAAGTGCACCAAGGCGGAACACCGCTACCGCGAGCACCCGAACGGATGCTTTCGGCGACGGGGTTCTCCTACAGTCACTTGGTCGGGGCTATGGGGTGAGGCTGTCTATTAAGTTTACCCGGCGAGTATCCGCGTACGCTACGTGATTGCAACGGACTTTTGATCACATCAAAATTCCGTGGCAACCGATCAAATGAGACTAAACTGCTATGTTTATAACATTCATTCAGTTATCTCATAACTTCTTGTGAATTCCAATTATTGTATCACATTCCGGATAAATAGAAAATGTTAAACTTTCCGATCGAACAATCGAACACCCAAGTTTTCCCGATACAGATCAACACATGAAACAAGTCTAAAAACATTCAGTTCGTGCCTCAGTACCAACGGTCCAGCCGTAGAAGGGTCAAGCCAACGCCTCACATGTGGCACGCCGTACTGCCCCAAACCCGAAGGTTCAAAGGGTAGTTCAAGACGGTCACATAATCGAGTTAAGGTTTGTTGTCTTCTAGAGGGACCATCGTGTTACTTGCACTACTTAGAACGTGATTAAACTACAGAAATATCCAACACTTGGAAATTTCCCGACAGGGGAAAAATTGGGTATTTATATCCGGTCGAACTTTTTAACATATTCAAAAATTATCCGGAAAAACACATAGACAAAATTTGACAATCCGATCGAATGTACGAACCCCCTATACAACCCAAAATACTCAACTCTTGATTTCAGAAAAAAAATATTCCAGGAAAACCAACACTGAAAAATAGGAGTTACTGTGCAAAATTGAGTGCCTAATAAGACAAAACGGCGGCGGAAGGGCCGCATTAGCACGCTAATGCCGCGGTTCCGCCGCACTTTTGAGGGATCATTAGGTAATTTTTGCACCGTAATTCTTAGATTTCCCTGCTTATTTTTCTCCATATTTTTAATTTGCAAAAATCAACATTTTACAAAAAAGTACAGAGAGCAATTTGGAAATCGTATTTCGGTTCGATCGGACTTCAAACTCCGTCTACGCTTCGCCTAAGGCTCTAGCTAGGCTCTGATACCACTGTAGGGTTCCTAGGCACTCAAGTGAGGTCTCCCAAGTGACCAAACATGCACAAATAAAATTTTACGGGTGCCTACAAACCCGACTACGGATCGTTTACTAGATATTTAGGCGAAACATAAACTAGTTAACAATTTAACTAAGGGAACGGACATACAACCTTTGTAGATCCGGTCCACCACCTCCACGGCTCCGCAACAAAGTCCCCTCGGCTGTCCAAAATGAATCCGGAACTCAAGTATCGGTATCATCGAAGAATGGGCGAGCTTGATCGTCGGTTCAATGCCGAAGATGATCTACGTCGAGATATCGCAAGAACAAGCTCCAACTTCATCAAGCTTGGAAAACTTGTGAAGGAAACACCCTATACTACTTGGCAATAGATAGAGGATGAAGAAATAGGAAGTGGGTAAACTTTAGTTTTGGATTTTTCACACTTTTTCAACACTTGCCATTGGAGTAGCAAGCTACATCCATGGAAGAAGAAGATGAAGAAGAAGAAGATGATATGATAACTTAAACTAAAATAGAAAATAAAATACAATACTTATCATATCATTGACCATGGTTTAGTGTAGAGACTTAACTTAGGTTAGATAGTGGTTAGGGTTAGATAAAAGACAAGAATGGTGGACTAAGGTCAAAGCTTCAAGAAGCTTTCAAATAAAAACAAATCTAGCAACCATTCTTATCTCTTTATCTTTCCTTTTTCCAAAATAAATAAAAGGAATAAATAAATGATTAAGTAAATGAAAAAGAAACCCTAATCACCAATTAACCATGGTTTAACACTTTACACAAAACCAAGCAAGAATGTATCATCAAACATGATACAATCATGTGCACAAAACTATATCGAATATACAATGTGTACATCCGCGTGAGAAAATCCATTTAAAGTGAACCGATACTAGTTAATGCAAAGTAATATATCAAATATATAATTATGTATTAAATTATTAAATCAACACTTGATTTAACGATCCAGTCATATCGCATATAACCGGCTAGTATCCAATGTGTCGGCTTATCGAATCAATCCTTGATTCGATAACTAGGTTATATCGCATATAACCATTCGATACATTGATCGCGAGAATCAAACACGGTATCACATACACGCATTATTCTCGGTCCCGCACATATCTCATATGCACTCCTATTTCGTTTCGCTTGAACCAGGAAACCTCTGTGTAGGACTCTAAAGACTCGTCAATACGCCGGTAGCAGATGATGATCATATCATGCACCCACAAGCCGCAAGCGGTCTGCCAAACGTAACGGCCACCCGGGTATTGAGCGATCAGAAGATCGACGAGCAAGCCCGCTCACACTCCTGCGAATCCGACCAGTAACACTACCGTACGGTCCGGTCTGTTCGTCTGATATGTCGCATATCTCGCCTAGGGGTGGTAAACGTCAGACCCCAGTAGCTCGATAAGTCATGCCGACTTGAGGTCCATAACATTCGTGAAACTACTGATAACTCTTACCAGTATATCACTGCAACCCTGGCCAGGGATTTCCTGTTATGGCCAGTCGAGCATAGCACAACATCAACCCCCAATACCGGGAGAGACGAATCCCCTCCTATCGCTCATTGCCTCCATGTGAATCGGGACTGTACCCAAAAACCACCTGTTTGCACGACTCAGTAGAGCCGTGGTAGGGTGGAAATCAAAGCACAGTGGGAGACACACAAGACTCTATGACGATCTCGGGTCAACAGACTAAGCTGTACCAGTGTCACCAGAGAACTGCCATCTGACGTGAGGTATAATACCATCTGGGAGTTCTCGGCGAGTCCGTTCAGTGTACCCAGTCTCCACTGAGCACCCGCATACCATCTTCGATGTCAAACACCAATGGATATGGGATCATCCATCGCCCATCGCATGGGTCGAGAAGATATGCGCTAGTCTACTCTGGAATATCGATGCCCCGTCTCAATATTCCCTCGACTAGGAACATTTCAAGGATGTACTCATGGACTACCCAGGCCCCACTAGTATGATCCACATCATAGTCCTGGAAGTCGAGCACACATCCTATGGGCTTTATCAACATGTAATCAGAGAGACAGAAAGTATATATGTTAAGATAAAGTGCAACCAGATAGCGTACTATCATGTCGAGCAAGAAAGTCCTTCCTATATATGTCCCAGCATCCACTACAATATACATCCTATGTACAGTAATGGCCTCTAGGGCATACATATAACTAACACAAACAAATGCTGAACAGCCTAAAATAAATGTTAAAACATTTTAACTTGATTGAACTTAGCCCAATATTGGCCATAAATCCTCAATTCAGATTAATTGAGCCCATATGCTCACGAATCTTTTAACAGACCTTAGTCCCAAATTGGACTACAGATCTCCCAACCAACCTTAGTTCAAGGGTACATCTCTTCACTCCTCTGATATATGTCGTTGTAATCCTTCAACGTCTTCGGAGAGGTGACGGGTCCCGACAACCATACATTTCATAGACTATGACGTCTTTAAACTGGACTGTGGGGTCCTTAAGCCCACAGACTATGATTTCCTTAACCTCGGACTGTGGGGTCCCTTTAAACCCATGGACTATGATGTCCTTAACCTCGGACTGTGGGGTCCCTTTAAACCCATGGACTATGATGTCCTTAACCTCGGACTGTGGGGTCCTTAAGCCCATGGACTATGATGTCCTTAACCATGGACCACCATGTCCTTAAACTGGTAATAGACCACCATGTCCTTAAACTGGTAATTGACAGCAACATCCCTAAACTAAACAATAGAGCCCAAATGCTCTGTTGTTGGATCTAAACGATCCCGTTAAGTTGATCTTAGTCTAAAATTAGACTAACGTATCCTTAACTAACGTTTAAGTTGATCTTAGTCTCAAATAAGACTAATGTATCCTTAAACCTAACCCTCAAACCCAATTCTAAGAAATACGGATTTGGACTAATCCACGCCCTACGGGCGACAACATAAATTAGTCTCCATATACAATCCACGGGCAACCAAAAACAAAACAAACACCCACGACACGAAGTGACCATCTGGAAAAGGAGAAAGTGGTTACCGTGATGCGGTAGCGTAATTAACTGCAGGGGCTCACGCCTGCAGGGAAGAGCGTCCCCACAATTAAAAACTCCTCAACTAGGGGGAATATGACGAAGTCTGCTACATCGGCCATATCCATTTTAAACCTTCAATACACGGTGTCATAAATCAAATTGGCATCTTCGGAAAGGTGGACGGATAGAACCTATTAGCATCTGCCCCGAAATTCAGGCAAGACGGACCTGCGCGGTCGTGTCCCCGTTTTCGGCGGAGAGCAGATTCTGGCACGCCCGGTGGGACCTTTTCCTCTTTCCACTCCACACTTCGTGTGTCATGTTCGCGAACGAGTCGCGGTTTTCTATGGTTGCCCCTGGATTCGAGGTACTAAGATTTGGTGTCTTGCTCCGTGCAGAAAACATAAGATTAATGACTTCAAACTGCACTAACTGCAACTGTAACTCTCGCTCTGTCCCGTCCGGAGGACTGACTTACGGGCCCTAAGCGGCCTCCCTTTTCACAATTCCAGTAGAGCAAGTAACTCAAGCCACCACTGAGCTATTCTTTGGGACTATGATCCCACCGATGAGCTTCAATGCCCCGCTGCTGTCGCAAGAAGCCCCAAAGAAGTCAGTCTTTGATCGACTTACCACTACCGCGGCCCATCTCAACGGGTCGCCCAACCCGACTGCCTCATTTTCAACAGACTGGGCCAAAGCTCCAACGGGCCCATGAAGAAGCCCGCAATACCAGAAGGGGTTATCTCGAAAAGGATAGCTATTCCTGGTTCTGAAGTCATCAAAGCGGCTTCTCCTGCCAAAGAGTCGGTCTTCACAAGACTGGCCGTTACAACTCCCCATCCAAGCGAAGTCGCTAAGGCTGCTTCCCCTGCTCGAAAGTCTGCCTTTGACAGACTGGCTATCCCCACTCAGCGGACATCAGTCTTCAATAGGCTAACAACGACAACTTCTGACCAACACAGAGGGCATGAGGAAGTCACCCCTATAGCTAAGACAATCCCAACGGCCCGACCCGCTCGATGTCGTCACTGGCGCCGAGTAAGGAAGGCTGGGGGCAACTCTCCTTCTGAACTGACTCCGCCGGCTCCAACGGTGAAAATCGATACTGCTGTTCCAACTGGGAACAGCTTTGAACCGCTAAGGAGGGTGCGCAAAAACTCTCTGACTGCCGTGCTAAAGAGATCGCCTCCACCTGTGGAGAATGCCCTAAAGGTGAAGCTAGAGCAGCCCCCTCAGCGGCTGTCCTCTAAAATTTACAAAGTTTAGCGACAGGTTCAGGAATCGATGATTGATCAAGATTACTCTCGCCGACAGAAAAGGTGAAAGTTCAGCGAGAAGAGAACCATCCTGTCAAGCCAAAAAAGGCGACAGCTGTTTGGGTGCCCACTGCAACGACCCCCTCAATTTCGACCGCCCACAAAAGGAGAAGGCCAGAGAATCAACCACCACCGCAGAGAAACTCTGGGCGTAATGAATCCAAACGCCCCAAATCTGGAGGCATGATAGTGCATAATGTTTATATGGCTTCCGAAAAAGAGAAAAGTCGTGCTTCTACGGGTCACCGACCGCTCACCCGATCAGTAACAAAGGATCAAGAGCAACAACAGCAAAAACTCCAAGAGATGCTGACAACCATGGCCGCGCTCACTGGGCCAAAAGAAAGCCCGGAAACATCCTCGGAGCAGCGCCGTGAGCAGGAAACTGATGCTGAATTCCTTCGGAGAATGCTCGAAAAGAAGGACAAGGAGTCCGCGGAACAAGCGGCCAATATAAAGCGAATGGCCCTTCTATTCCAAGATATGGTGGGCATGATGATCCAGCCGGACCCTCCAGCTGAAGATCCTCCGATTATCCTCGAAGATGACCGAGCGAAGACGTTAAATCCTCTGCCGGCTCTGTCAACAGCCAAGGAGGAAACCATCTCAAAAGCTTCCCTGGATGATTATATAGCTCAGCAAATACGGGCTCATCAAGCAAATGAAGCAACTGGCCAAGTTGTCAGAACTGGGCGACCATATCCAGGATGGTACGATCAGATCAAGTACCTGCCAAGATACACGATTCCTAAGTTTCATGTATATAAGGGGACGGGCAATCCCCTTCAACATGTCGCTCAGTTCAGAGCTCTTTGCGGAAATACCGGAGGTGACGATAAATTGTTACTTCGTCAGTTCGTCGGCAGCTTGGCAGAAATAGCCTTTGAAAGGTATTCGGAGCTACCCAACGACTCTGTCAAAACATTTGCAGAGATGGAGCTGCTGTTTACACAGAGATTTTCAAGCGCTACCGAACGCATCCCGATCACCGCATTGATCAACGCTAGGGCAAAGCCAGGCGAAACATGGGTACAATACGCGATACGGTGGCGGAATTTATAGTCTAAATGCGAGCAGCGCATCGAAGAAGCTTCCGCGGTAGGCATGTTCGTGGGTACTCTTGATCCGCAGGCGACCATCTCCCAGTTCATGATGTTTTTCAAGCCGACCACTTTCAAGGCCTTCATTGACAAGCTGGCTCAAATGGACCAGATGGGCCACCGCCTTCCTCTTCGAAGCCAGAGCCGTGAAATGAAAAAGGGAAGGGGAAAGCAACCTTCGTCACCAACACTCAACAACAGCCAAGCAACTTAAAACCGGTTGTTCGCCAAAACAACGCGCGTCCATACCCATCCCTCGAGGAGAGACTGGGACGTCCTTACTCATTTCCCCGGGATAAAACGAGGAGACTATTCGAGCTGGCAGTGCACAACAGACTCATCAATCTGCCGGATCCAAAATGTCCGTTGCTGCCAAGTGATGTCAATAATCCTAATTACTGCCCTTACCACCGAGAAGTAAGCCATCCAATAGAAGATTGCTTCGTCTTCAAAGGCTGGATTGAAGACAAATACCAACTGGGCAAATTCGCGATGTCTGAAAACTGGAAGATGAACTTGCCACAACCACATAATCCGAAAAAGATGGACATGCCGGGGGCATCATGTTCATTCATAAAGGAAGCTCCATGGGAAGTCGCTCTTTCGGCCAAAACGAAAAGGATGCTGAAGGATCTCCAAACATGCCCGGCAATCAGATGGAAAAATACACTGGAGCACGTGATCATCAAAGGAATGCTGAAGCCGCGCCCAACTCCAAAATTTGGCAGGAGTCAAAGCGCCGGCACCCAGCCGTCAAAGTCTTCGAAGAAAAAGACGAAGACCAAAAAGCCCGTGAATCCTGATGACAAGCGCACGGAACTGCAAAAACATATTGACGCGCTGGAAGAATATAATCAGTAGGCGCGGACCTCAGCCACACTCCAAGAATTTCTAAGCCGCATCCTTGAGGACGCAGATGATGACAATGGAGAAGACTCGTCGGATGAACCTGAGGATTATGTGGCAAGCTTCCATATGTAACGTTTTAGTAATCATTTTGCGAATTTTTCCGTTTTAGGGTAAAATTGTCGGTGTTTTCCCTTTTAACCCGATTGCGATCAAACTTCCGTAGAAACTTGCCGGCACCTAGTTTAGCTAAAATAAAGCTAGTGCGCGAGCTTTGGGGGTCAATAAGAAGTTTTAGTTCACATAGAATCTTTCCCTAATAAAATATTATTTTAATCCTTTATTTGTGCACTTAATTAGTGGTAATTACATTTTTGGTTTGGGTTAATTGCTTCTTATGTGGATCTATGCTAAGTCAATCACTAGATTATCACTAATCTATCTTTTAAAAATATCAATCCAAAATATCTAGATATTTGTTATTTTAATGGGAAATTTTAACTAGAAAAGAAATTGATTTAAGAGGTGGTTTTTGCAAAAATGCTTTTGTTGTGAGTGTAGAATATTTTGATGGGAGGGGGGTTTTTTGTGGTAACCTGGGGCCCCAGCAGCCATCATGTTTCTAGAATAGTATGAGGTGTTTATGTGACTCATTTTTGCTTTAATGTCTTTTGTCCACTTAAAGATATTAGTTGTGATATTTGTGTGGAGATTTGGATATGGTCACCATTTTGCTTGCTTGTGCTCACCCTCCATCATTTCCAGTGAGCAATTTCAGCCCCCCCCCTCACAAGTGGCCGAGCCATTTTTTGGTAAGGAATTTTGTTCATGGAAATTTCTTTGCTCACTTCATTACTACAAAAAGGCAACTTCTTAAACCTTCGCCCGATTCGTTGGGTGCCTTGAGGCAAAATATTCAACATTCTCTCTACTTCAATCTTGGACTTGTGGGCGAGAAAACTTGAGTTTCAAATCAAATCTGGAGGTATAAAACCCTAATCCTAATCTCTTGTTGTTCTAATACTTTAATTAGTTTATTAGTTGTTAAAATTAACCTATTTAATTTCATGTTTAAAATTCTAGATATGGTTTTTGGATAATTAATTAAGGTTCTGATTAGGGAATAGGTTAATTGTTTGTTTTAACCAAATGAAAACTTAACCAAGTTACTAATTTGTTAAATGATATTTTCCTAATTACCTAATTAGCTTAATTACAAACTAGACTTTTACTAATCCTAATTGAGTGAAATCTAAAATTTTAGTAAAGGTTTAAATGGTTTAACCTTGCTATTTAGTGATGTTTGTAAATGCTAGTTTGGTAAAAAGTTGTAGTTTTGTGACAAAATATTATATATTGCTTACTAGGTTTCTCTAAAACATAATTGGGCGAGTTTAAAATTATGGAAGTGGTTTGGATAACTTAGTTATGTTGTTTTAAGATGTTTGATATCGCTAGAATTGTGTTAGCTTTAGACTTGTGTTGTGATTGCGCTATCGGTACGATCAGGGTCTAGGCTTGGTAGTTGTGTCGCTTTGGGTTCCTAGCTAGGGTCGTGCCAATGTCGTTCGTGTCTTGTGTAGCTTTTGCTCTTGAGTTCGTTTCGTAATGTCTCTACGCGCGTTAGCCACTAAAACGAACACTCGAGAGTATGTTTGGAGTTGGTGCGTCGGTTAAACGTAGTTGTATATATTTTTGGTCGATTGCTTATATACGCTTGCGTTATTGTTATATGTGTTCAGGATCGCAGGCGGGGACTTCGAGCGCTGCGAACAGGGGAAAGCGAGTGGTAGGCTTTACTTAGTCAGGAGCGTTGGTGAGTAGATTTAGCATCTACAGGGGAATCGCCCGCATGGCGTTATGCGTCTGGGCTAGAGATGTTATGAATTATCTCATATTCTGTTTCATATATAGAGTTGCACATACACATTATTGCTTAGTTATTTGTTGTGCTTGGACTTGTACCTTTAGGACACTGCACTATTATTGACAGCTCATGTTACATGAGCATTGATTGTATGCCACACACACCGTCAATAATTGACATGACACGCACAACACACATACCTATATGATATTGTTTGGTTAGGGACATTGAGACATTGATTCATATTTCTTTATGCATATGACATATAGCATACCTGTATACCTACATGCTTACACATATGCCTTGACATGCTTACATGCTAGTTACCTATATACCTATAGGGTATTGTACCATTAGCGATAGGTACATACACACATAATAACATAGCTACATGTATACCTTGCATACATATTTCACTTATACCTGGAGGGTATATTACATCATTATTGATAGGTTGATACATATACCTTGCTATACCTTCATGTTTATACACATATCTGGTTGTAGCTACATGTCTACCTTTATTTGATGTTATATAGACTTGGAGAAATTAGGAACCGCATATATATATTTTAACTTGTTGCAGTTAAATAGCGGCTTTTCCTTTATATGCTTAAATTGCAGTTTTATGTTGCATATATTATATTCATGGATTTCGCATTGAGATATGTATTTTTCATGATGTTTTCTGGATTTGAGGACCGTGGTAGTTTCATGAAATTATGCATTATTTAAAAAACCCAGTTTCTCTTGATATGATATTTCAAAAGCCACTATAAGTTTTATCGGTTCTGATTTATATACCCCATGCGAGGAGCGCCGTGGGCCGTGTGAGGGTATATAGTGGGGCCCGGTATGGTTCCCCTCGGCAAGATGATCGACGGTCCAAGCCGATTGAGCCTGGAAGGTGGGCAAGTACTTACCGGTGACAGTACCAATGACTCGGCGATTATCATGGGGATACCGACAGGAGTCATGTACGTATGGATACGTCGAGAGGCGAGGGTCAGAGCTAGGCACTCGAGCTTTCGGTATAGCGTATGATACATACCTATCAGGAGGGCCAGTCATGGTGACAGCACCTGATAGATCAATATTTTGTGTCGATGCTTGACACTTTGTATTCATGATATTTTACTCCTAAGTATATATAACAGTGGAATGGGACGCTGTTATATATACATATAACAGTGGAATGGGACGCTGTTATATATGCATATATATATATATTAGTGGAATGGGATGCTAATATATATGTATACATATAAATTCGTATACTTCATCTTAATTATTCATGCAAATATACTTAGGTTATATGAGATTCACTTGAAATTGGATTTGGGATATAGGAGATTCATTTAAGATTGGATACAGAATATATATGAGATTGCTGATTTTGTACATTCAGGATATATGAGATTTAGTTGATATTGTACATTCAGGATTTGTGAAACTTACATGATATGAGAGCCAATTTGGGAGGCTGATTTAAGGAATTGGGATTTGGATTGTCTAGATGGACTTTGGTCCTACCACGATGTCATGATTCCGTGGAAATGACATGTTTCATTCCATACTCCACATTTATTGTTTATGCACTGCTTCATGTATTAGTAGTACCTGATAGAGTACCTTCCATGACTGTTGTATTTACATACTTTATTTTATATGCATTGCTTCATTTATTAGGTGTACCTGCTAGAGTACTTTTCATGACTGTTGCATATACACATTGTCATATCATTGTTTCTTGTATTAGTTGTACCCGATGGGGTACATTACATGACTGTTGCATATATATTGTCATATTACTGCTTGATGTATTAGTGATACCTTCTAGTGTATCTTTCATGACTATTGCACACATATGACTTTTATTGCTATTAGCTTGCCTATGTTAGATTCGCGCTGTATGTGCATACTTACGATTACCTGCATATGTTATTTACTATTCACGAGTTGGCAACTCACCCCCGTTGTGCCACAGTGTTTTGCAGGTTGTTCCCCAGAGTAGTCGAGGTAGGCTATTCATCTATCACATAATCTTTTGCAGCGGATACCGCTTCGGCTCACAGTGTGCAGTTTTGCTTAGGTGCGTTTTGCGGTTATCCAAAGTTGTTTATTGTATATTCGTTGTATCCATGTACTCTCTATCTACCGTTATCTTGTATGACTTAGAGACTTGATGTGAGGGCGATATTATATTATTTTGTGACTTGGAGGTCTTTTATGCAGTTTTACTTCTATCGTCATTTATTTCTTCGCTACAGCGTCGTATATCTGTTGTGGTGGTTGTTTTCCTCTGTTGGACGTGGATTTGCTCCCGTTGGGGATACTTTACTTATATTTATGTTGTACCCATTTTTGGGGTTAGTTTTTACAAAGGAGGTGCTGCCAAAATTTTTTAGAAAATAAAGTTGGACTTTAAAGAATTTTGGGTTGAGATTTCAAAGGTTTTGAAAATTCAATTATCACTTTCTTACTACTTTTGATGATTTAGATTGCTGAGTTTTCGTCTTATTTAAATTTTGTTACGCCTGTAGACGTTACGTAGTTTAAGGGCCGTCACGTGCCAATTTCGGGTTGTGACAAAGTTGGTATCAGAGCGCTAGCTTTTACCTTTCGGAGGGTAGGATGACCTTGGTATGATGGAGTAGGTAGCTTAAGCAGAGTAACGTAGTGTGTGTATGTCCGCGGCATACTCACGATGCGGTACTCCGCCTAAAGTGACCTAAGTACTAATTGCTTGAAATTCCTTCCTTGATGATACATATCCTTGTGATTCGATTTCCGTGTTCATATCAAATCCTATTTCCATTTTTTTAGCCTTTGTCGCCGATGACTATGGGGACCCAGAATGGTGCAGCGAGGGCCGAGGTCAGGTTTGACTCGGATGGGACGAGGACTGACCAGGATGGCACGCTCATTGCACAGGAGCAGATAGATCCGTCTTCGACAGATCGTATCGCAAGGCTTATGGCAGAGATGCAGGACTTGCGCCAGACGATGAGGTCTTGGGTTGAGGCCAGTAGAGCGCAGCGACAGAAGGTTGTCACCCCTGTTACCCAGTTGTTCCTTGCGATCAGCACTCAGCATCGTGTTACTCACATAGCACCAGTGGATGCAGCCATAGTTGGCGAGGCACGTCTTTCTGAGACTTTGGGAGTTCCGGAACAGTGGAGGACTGGTACCAGGTGTACCAGCCCAGAGACGGAGGCGGAGTCGTCGAGAAAGATTTCGTGAACGTCGCGGGAGTAGCAGAGGCTTAGGATGAGGTGAGTCGTGTTAGCTAGATCAGCCGTTTGTTGTGTTAACTTCTGTCAGCGATTCTTTTGTTGCGCGACACGTATTTCGGTCGTGTGCTAATCGGATAGGAGATAGAGATTCGTCCGTCGTTTTGATCCTTCTAGAGATGTTGGATTTGACGTTCCCTTGGGCACGGACTGGTTAGCTACGTGCTAGGCGTCTGTGGACTGCCGCAAGAAAACAGTCAGGTTTTGTTTTCCCGGCGAGTCAGTTCTAGATGTGCAGGGGGACGGTGGTGTCGCCTCTCACAGCTTGAATTCAGCCTTTTTCTCTAGTCGTCTTTTGAGGAGAGGATGTCGAGGATTCTTGGCTTTCTTTAGGGATGCTACAGCCACAGTGGATTGTTGGACCGGGTTCCTATCGTGCGAGAGTTTTCCGACGTGTTCCAGATGAGCCGGCAAAGCTTAGGAAGCTTGAGGATCAGCTGCAGAGTTGTTTGTTGAGGGACTTGTTCGTCCAAGTGTTTCGCTTTGGGGAGCTCCTATTCTATTCGTCAAGGGAAGGACGACAGTTTGAGGTTGTGTATTGATTGGTCATCAATTGGACCGAGTTACGGTGCGGATTGGTATCCCTTACCTCGCATTGAAGATTTCTTCGATCAGCTCCAGAGTGCGAGACATTTTCTAAGTTTGTTTGGGATCAGGTCATCATTGGTTGCGGGTTCGGAGTGATGACATACCGAAGACTGCTTTTGTGCGTGCTACGGGCAGTATGTGTTTTGGTGGTGTAGTTGGACTCACCAATGCCCTAGCAACATTCGTGGATGTGATGAACCAGATTTCTTCAGGCCGTTCCTCGACCAGTTTATTGTTGTGTTATTGATGACATTCTGGTCTATTCCAATGTGTCGTGAGGAACAGGAGCAGCACTTGAGGATTTGCTTTGCAGACATTGGGAGAGCCCCAGCGGTTTGCTAAATTCTCGGAGTGTTCCTTCAGGCTTGATTGTGTTGACTCCTAGGACTTGTAGTTACGGGAGACGGATTTCGTATAGTCCCGAGAAAGATCGAGGCCGTACAGCTTTGGCCCAAGCTTGTGTAAGGACGGAGGTCCGCGGATGTTTGGGCTTAGCAGGTTTTTACCGCCGTTTCGTGCAGGATTGCTTGTGTATCGCTGCACCGTTGACTGGACTGACCGGAAAGGAGGTTCTTTTCTTTGGACTGAGGCATGCGTGCGGAGTTTTCAGCAGTTGAAGACTCGATTGACAACTGCACTAGTTCTATCTTTGCTTTTTGGTTCGGGCGACTTTATTGTTTAACTGTAATGTTTCGCGAGTGGGGCTCGATTGTGTACTGATGTGACACTGTAGAGTTATCAATTATGCTTCCCTACAGTTGGAGGAAGTACGAGCTGGATATCCTACTCCTGATCTGGAGATGGCCGCGGTGGTCGTGTGTCGGAGATTGGAGACACTACTTGTTCGGAGAGCCGTGTCAAATTTTCATGGACCACCAGAGCTTAATGTACATCTTCCTGCAGCAGGTTTTGATTGTTGAGACAGCGCCGTTGGATGAAGCTTATGTAGGATTGTGTTTGTGAGATCCTCGTTACCCGTGGCAAGGCGATTGTGGTAGCTGATGCTGGAGTCGTAGGCCCGGGGTTAGCTTGTTCCAGCTGTGCGCAGTGTTGAGACAATTTTCTGCAGATTTACAGTTCTTGTACGATCGTTGAGTACAGCTTAAGTTCGCCTCTACTGAGGGGACAGCTTGCTCATGTCCGCGCCCGTCCACTTTTCCTTAATCGCTTTCGCGAGGCATAGCCCGCCGATGCTCGTTCGTCAGAGAATCATGAGCATACTCGGCTGGGTAATGATTTGGAGTCCATGATTTATGACTAAGGTGTGCTACGTTTAGGGATGCATTTGTGTGTACCTGTTACTGATGGGTAGAGACACGAAATCCTAGAGCAAGCACATCAGTCAGCTTTCGGTGTTCATTCAAGTTCCACCAATTTGTGACGTGACTTGTGAGATAGTTATGGGTGGGCAGGGATGAAGAGTGAAGTTTCGGATTTCGTTTCGAGGTGTCTGTCTGGTTGTGAGCTAAGATTGAGCATTTGAGACCGGCTGGAGAGTTGCAACCTTTAACCGTTCCAGAGTGAGAATGGGAGCAGATCTCCATGAATATTCGTTGTGGCATCTGCCCGGGTTTAGTCAGGGTGTGACTCCATTTTGGTGTTTGTTGTCCGGTTATTCTCAGTTGCTCAGTTGTTCTTTGTTAAGTTTGTGCATTTACATGGAGTTCCTTCTTGCGTTGTATCCAATTAAGACACCATGTTCGTTTACCGTCTTGGGCAGCAGCTTCAGGAAGCCTTCGGTACTGATTGAGCTTTAACTCCGTTTTCCATCCGTTGGCTGGTGGTTAGACAGAACAGATTATACAGACTCTGGAGGATATGCTTATTGTGTGCGAACTTTATTGTCGGCAGTTGGGATCGTCACTTGCCATTGTTAGGATTCTCCTTCGATAGCAGTTATCAGGAGACATTCCAATTGGCAACCATAGGTTTTGTTTGGTAGATGTTCATACCTTATATTCCCCATTCTTATTCGTTTTATAAATAAACAGGTGCTTTTGACGCATGTCTGCTGCATATTACAGGTTACAGGTTCTTGGATCTAAAACAGTGAAAAATGTAAAAGACGACACAAAAGTGGAACTACAACCAACAAACAGAAGGATCTTGATAAAGCCTACACAAAGATCAGTACAAAGTACAAGGCAACGCAAGGTCCAAGATCGCGAAGCCACGGTTAAAAGTCCACTGCAATTGTTCACTGAAGATCTGGAAGAAACATAGAAGCTATTTTAATAAAAGGACCAAAGAATAAAGAAGCCCAAAACCATCATAGCCAACACAGGAATTCTCAAGGCCCAATCACATCTTTTGGCCGCGGAACCGCGGCCAAACCAGGCCTCGGGCCGCGGTTCCGCGGCCGTATTGCGCAGTTAAGAGTTGGAAATTTTACCATATTTTGTTGGCGGCTTTAACTAGTCTACCTAGGGTTATTTTGGTAAATGCAGACGTGCGAATCAATTGTAACCTAGGGTTTCCTATCCTCTATAAATAGGAACTCTAAATCTTGTATTAGGTCATGCCTCCCTATGCCTCTTTCTATGAATAAAATTCAGATTTCTTTTGGAGAGCATCGATGCCTCTTTTCACTTCATGAATTCAGATCTGACAACCCTGTGTTGATGTTTGGAGAGAGCCATCTGTAAAGTAAGTAGTTAATTTCAATTCTTGCCCTAGGTAATTTTTCATTCTCTGCCCTAGATAAATGTTCTTCAATTCCCTAATGAGCGAGTAGTCTCCTCGCTTGTTAGGGTTAGCTTTGGAGAAGGCTTTTGAGAGATGAGATCTCTCATCCCTTTCTTGCCCATTATATATTTTCAATAGGACTCCATCCATACACGCACACACCGCGCCCTACGGCACCCAATCCCTCGAGGTAGCGGTGATACCATAGTATAAAGGCCCGGTTGCGCGTGTTTTCCATGGAGGTTAGGGTAATGATTGATAAAGGAAGGACAAGAACCTAGAGGAAGGAACACCTTCCCGAATGGATCTAATCCCCTTTATTGATAATTACCATAACTCCTCTGAAATCCTAATTTGGGTATAGAAAGCGTTGAGATTTATTTACACTTTCAAACCATTCCTAAAACTAACCCTAGCAAGATTTAGATCTAGATAATCTTAGTATAGATAGATTTAGTTTTTAGATTTAATTGATCCATTCACACCGTTTAGAATTAACTCGTAAGAACAATTAGGAAATTCACAAAATCCTTGTGGACCGACCCGTACTCACGGGCTAGCTACATGCGACGCCGTTCTTGATTGCGGTTATTAGATAGTTTTTGACATACAAATCAAATGGCGCCGTTGCCGGGGATGGCGTAGTATTTTCTTTTTGCAATTTCGGGTTAATCTAAAATTAAAAAAATCATAAAAATATGAAAAATCACAAAAAAGAAAAATATATCATCTGTTATTTTTGGGAAGGGTATTTTTGTGAGAATTTTGCAGGATCGACGGATCTGGAAATCTACAGAAAGCGAAACAGAAAACAACAGATCAGAACAGAGGGAGATTTGAAAAACAGAACAGCAGAAAAAAATTCTCAAGCTCTGAAATCTCCACCAGACCGCGGATCCGCCGCAATAAGTTGCTCCCGCCATGGAAGCGCGGCCTCCTGGTGACGTCAGCAAGATCTGGAGACGTGATCCGCACGTGTGGCCGCGGAAACGCTGCCCGAGGTGCCCTCTTGCCGCGGAAACGCCGCGATTTGGTGTCCTCAGTTCGTAAAAATTGCACTGTAAGCTCCTCCGTTCTTTCTCTGGAAATCTAGATATATCTTTTCTAAAAAATTCCTACAGGATTCTGTGCGTTTAATAAATTTTCCCCCTTCCAAATAACGAGTCTTGTGCAGGATTCTTTGTGCTATGCTTAAAATAATAATTGATTGCAAGTGATCTTTTCTGATTTGCATATCCTTAATCTTTTTGCTAAAAAATTTTTCCAAATAAGGAGAAAAAGAAAAAAGGAAAATTTTTATTAGAAAACTTGCAAACTTTTGTCACTAAGAAATCCTTGCACCTCCCAACATTCTTTCTTTTCCCCTTTCTTCTATCATGGGTACCCCCACATCATAAATCACTTTCCGAACTTTGGTATCCCGAACCTAACTTTGCCTCGTACGTCAATTGTTTCGGTCGATTTAAGGAAGACCCCTCCATGCCCAAAATTTCTTTGAAAGATCAAATAGAATCGTCTAGGAGAAACAGTTCGACATTGCAACCTACTTTGTGTTAACCATGTCAACCTTCACCACCTTCATACGTTGATACCACTTTTTCTAGTCCTGTTATAACTCCTAGACCGATGTCCATTGCTGAGCATAATACTCAATCTCGTAGCCGATCTTTCACCCCTCTCAACACATCTAGTTCTAAGGATCAACAAGTCCATTCACCTTTTTATCCACATGTTGACCCTACTCCTGTCCAACCATCCAATTCTTACCAGTCCTACCCGACTTTCCCATCTTCAGTAGACACTGTTTATACAAAGCCATTAGGGAGTTTCACGTATCCAAACAGTTTTGAATCTTTTACCGAAACCCCTCCACAACCCATGTCTAGTTTGGAACAGTGGTTGGAGGCTTATATTGCAGCAACAAACAAAATAATTAGGAATGTGGATGCGTCCATTGCCGCCCTTATGGAACCTAGTGAACCGGCAGTTAGTTTCCAACTAGCTCCAAATTTTCCAATGTATGAGGAGGCGGTTGGACAGAGTGCGAATTTGAGAGGATTTACAAATCAAACCTACCCATACCCAATTGAAGCCCACAACTCCGGTTTTCCATCGATTGTCCCAAATGATTCACCAGTTGAAAATAAAAACGAGTTGTGTGATTTTGTAGTGCTTGATTTGCCAGATTGTGAAGAACCCCTTTCGAGTGAAACCACACTTAATCTTTTCGATCTTTACACCTCCACTCTAGAACCTAAATTGATAAATGTCCATGCTTTTGATGAGGTGACAGAAAAAAATGATTTTCACTTGATTGAGGATATTTACGCCGGGAATATTTTGGATGATGAACCCGTAGATTTGATTGAAATTTTATGTCCAATTCATCATCCCGAGTCATTACATGTTTCTCCCGAACTTCATATGCGTCTTGATTTTGATGATAATAGCATGGATGAGTTAAATATTGAAGAGAATTATGAGGAGAGTATTGAGGAGAGTATTGAGGATAATATTGAGGTTGAACCATTTTTTTCTGATGTGTCGGATTTTCCAATTCATCCTCTTGAACCTTTAACTATTATATCACCCTCCCTCCTTTCTATCGTTCCGACCACGCCTAATATCACGCTTGAAGACTGTGAGCTTGAAAATTTTTCCTTTGAATCTGACACAGTTCTCACAGCCGATAACACTTACGAGTGTTTCACTTTTTCGGAGGATGTTGATGACTCACCGCCCGAGTTTGAGTCCTTTGAATTTTCAGATGAGTTAGTTGAACCATCAGACTCGGTTGCTTACAGTCGTTTCGAAACATTGATGTAATCTTTTAAGTTCGAGACAGTTTACAACGGTGAGAATGAGACTATCCCTAATTCACTCCCTTTCGTCCTTTCTATCGTTCCGACCGTACAAGAGACCGTTACGCTTTCATCTCCAATACCAAGTTCGGCGTAACCATGCTTTCTTGCGAATCTTGAGGGATTTGACCCCATCTCTCGACGGGTTGATAGGTTAGCACAATCGCTTTTAACACATCGGTCATCACGAATTGTGCTAATTTATTCACTCGATTTACACCCTCAAGATCGTGCTACCCTTGTTTCTCTTTTCCGCCATTCTTCTCCTCCACCGAGACCATATTCCACTCTTCTTCCCATACGATCTCGTTTGCTTCTCATTTCTTTTCTTTCCACTCCATTCTTTCACCAACTCTACCATTACCACGATGAGATTTTTGAATGGTTGGTGCTAACTTTTGGCTTGTGTAAGGCCTTGTTTAGTTTGGGGAGGACCTTGTTGTATATATGTATATATATTTTTTTGTTTTCTTTTTCTATAAAAAAATAAAAATAAATTCAAAACATTAAAAAAAAATTATAAATAAATAAACAGGGGAGTGCCGACATTCTCAACCCTCTTGGTGTAGCATGACAGTGAGAACACTGTCAAGTTTAAGTTTGGGGGTATGCTCAGTAAGTCTTCTTTCTTCGCATTCATTTGTACATAATTTTGCATTTGCATACTTATTTTAAAATCCATAAAAATTGAAAAATTTCCAAAATTATAAAAATCAATGTATTCAATTTTGGCCTTATTTGACTTAAGTTTGACAGATAGGTTAACTAGCTAGGAACAACTAGATCTTAGACTTAGTAAATTAAAAACCCTAAAAATAACCTTACTTAAAGTTTAACTGTAGAAAGTATATGTCTTTGTAGTTTATTTAGAAATAGGCAAATTTTGAGTTCACTTTTTGGGCTAAGTCAAAACAAAGGAAAAGTATTGATATTTTTATTAGAGTATAAGTATGAAAAATAATTCCTAGCTTAAGTCTAGATTCTGAAAATGTATACCCTACAAATTGCACAAACACGCACCTTGAAACTTGGAATAGTAGAAGAGACCTTGAAATGCTCTTGTCTAAAGTCCTTAGGACGAAGAAAATGAAAAAAAAAATTTAAGTGTGAATAAAGAAAAAAAATGAACACTGGTTTTTGTAATTACTTAAGGCTAAAAAATAGAAAAATATTTAGCGAGGGTGTTTCATCACCTAGTGCCTTAGACCAACTGGTTTGGGAGTCACTGTTAAAAAGCCTTGGGTGTTACGAGACTAGGAAGTACGCTTTAAAGTGCAAACGCGTTTTGTAATCGGTCGTTGGTACCTCAAGAAGTATTAACGGTCGTATGAAGGATGTGTAAGCAAAATTCAATTAAAAATTTACCAATTAATAAGTGCTTTGGACAACGGACAAGGGTATGATTGCTTGATTTGAATTTCCAAGTGTAGGGGTAATATCTACACACACGTAGGGGTATGTGATTGGGATTTAGATGAGAGAAAGGAGTGAAGAATAGAACTTGTAATTTTAGTAGAGCTGATAAAAATTCCTAAGTGGAGATGGAACCCTAGAAGGAAAACTTATGAAATGCCGAAATCTAAGTAGGTCTGCAGAACATATATAATCTTAAGTTAAATGATGAGCAAGCGTGAAGAATATGGGTGGATAATTTACGAGTCGACGATAATAGAATTCCTTGTTGGAAAACCTAATTGGAGAACAAAAGTCGATAGGCCAAATTGATAGGATTTTGTGGGTAGTATCCGCTGAAAACCCTCAGTAGACAACACTCCTCCTACTAGGGACACCTAGAGGTTTAACGGCTTGTCGCACGAGCTCAGTGCAATCGCGTTTCCCTGCGAAAGTGCGGTTAGGTTTTTGTAGAGAATAAAACTAAGTTTGCTCGAGGACGAGCAAAAGATAAGTTTAGGGGTGTTTGTTCATACAATAATATTGCATTATTATATTCCCCATTCTTATTCGTTTTATAAATAAACAGGTGCTTTTGACGCATGTCTGCAACATATTACAGGTTACAGGTTCTTGGATCTAAAACAGTGAAAAAGGTGAAAGACGACGCAAAAGTGGAACTACAACCAACAAACAGAAGGATCTTGATAAAGCCTACACAAAGATCAGTACAAAGTACAAGGCAACGCAAGGTCCAAGATCGCAAAGCCACGGTTAAAAGTCCACTGCAATTGTTCACTGAAGATCTGGAAGAAACATAGAAGCTATTTTAATAAAAGGACCAAAGAATAAAGAAGCCCAAAACCATCATAGCCAACACAGGAATTCTCAAGGCCCAATCACATCTTTTGGCCGCGGAACCGAGGCCAAACCAGGCCTCGGGCCGCGGGTCTGCGGCCGTATTGCGCAGTTAAGAGTTGGAAATTTTACCATATTTTGTTGGTGGCTTTGACTAGTCTACCTAGGGTTATTTTGGTAAATGCAGACGTGCGAATCAATTGTAACCTAGGGTTTCCTATCCTCTATAAATAGGAACTCTAAATCTTGTATTAGGTCATGCCTCCCTATGCCTCTTTCTATGAATAAAATTCAGATTTCTTTTGCAGAGCATCGATGCCTCTTTTCACTTCATGAATTCAGATCTGACAACCCTGTGTTGATGTTTGGAGAGAGCCATCTGTAAAGTAAGTAGTTAATTTCAATTCTTGCCCTAGATAATTTTTCATTCTCTGCCCTAGATAAATGTTCTTCAATTCCCTAATGAGCGAGTAGTCTCCTCGCTTGTTAGAGTTAGCTTTGGGGAAGGCTTTTGAGAGATGAGATCTCTCATCCCTTTCTTGCCCATTATATATTTTCAATAGGACTCCATGCATACACGCACACACCGCGCCCTACGGCACCCTATCCCTCGAGGTAGCGGTGATACCGTAGTATAAAGGCCCGGTTGCGCGTGTTTTCCATGGAGGTTAGGGTAAGGATTGATAAAGGAAGGACAAGAACCTAGAGGAAGGAACACCTTCCCGAATGGATCTAATCCCCTTTATTGATAATTACCATAACTCCTCTTAGATCCTAATTTGGGTATAGAAAGCGTTGAGATTTATTTACATTTCCAAACCATTCCTATACCTAACCCTAGCAAGATTTAGATCTAGATAATATTAGTATAGATAGATTTAGTTTTTAGATTTAATTGATCCATTCACACCGTTTAGAATTAACTCGTAAGAACAATTAGGAAATTCACAAAATCCCTATGGACTGACCCGTACTCACCGGCTAGTTACATACGACGCCGTTCTTGATTGCGGTTAATAGATAGTTTTTGACATACAAATCAGTAGGTCGTGTCCATCGCCGGTCTGTTTTTCTGACTCTGCGTGAGTAGGATTTTTGGACCCCAGCTAGTCAAGAGACTTCGGAGATGATCCAATTGGTTCAGATCAGGATGAGAGCAGCTCAGTGCAGACAGAGGTCTTATGCCGACCGTGGTGGTCGCAGATTTGAGTTCGCAGTGGGAGATCATGCATTCCTACGGATTTTTCCGGTGAGATGGCGTGTTGAGTTTTGGGAAGTTTACTCCCAAAATTTTAGGTCCTTTTGAGATCCTTGAATCGAGTTAGTCCCGTTGCCTAAAATTTGGCACTTCCGCCCATATTTTTGAGTATTCACCCCGTATTCCTTGTATCGATACTTCGCAATTACCTTCATGACCTTTTTCACATGATTCAGCATCAGACCATTTAGCTTGGTTGTGATCTTTCGTTCACCAGCAGCCGATGGTTTTAGTGGATCGGTAGGTGGAGGAACTTCAGTCAAGGGTCTTGCCGTCTGTGAGGATTCTTTGGCGTAGCTGTATAGTGAGGTGATCACTTGGCAGGCTGCGAGCGAGATTTGGGAGTTTTGTACTCATCTCTTTGAAGGTACGCGTAGGTGAATTTTAATTCGGGGACCGAATTTCTTTAAGGGGGAAAGATTGTAACGTTTTAGAAATCGTTTTGCGAATTTTTCCGTTTTAGGATAAAATTGTCGGTGTTTTCCCTTTTAACCCGATTATGATCAAACTTCCGTAGAAACTTGCCGGCACCTAGTTTAGCTAAAATAAAGCAAGTGTGCGAGTTTTGGAGGTCAATGGGAAGTTTTGGTTCACATAGAATTTTTCCCTAATAAAATATTATTTTAATGCTTTATTTGTGCACTTAATTAGTGGTAATTACATTTTTGGTTTGGGTTAATTGCTTCTTATGTGGATCTATGCTAAGTCAATCACTATATTAGCACTAATCCATCTTTGAAAAATATCCATCCAAAATATCAAGATATTTGTTGTTTTAATGGAAAATTTTAACTAGAAAAGAAATAGATTTAAGGGGTGATTTTTGCAAAAATGCTTTTGTTGTGAGTGTAGAATATTTTGATGGGAGGGGTTTTTTTTGTAGTAACCCGGGGCTTCAGCAGCCATCATGTTTCTAGAATGGTATGAGGTGTTTATGTGACTCATTTTTGCTTTAATGTCTTTTGTCCACATAAAGATATTAGTTGTGATATTTGTGTGGAGATTTGGATATGGTCACTATTTGACTTGCTTTTGCTCACCCCCCATCATTTCCAGTGAGCAATTTCAGCCCCCCCCCTTCACATGTGGTCGAGCCATTTTTTGGTAAGGAATTTTGTTCATGGAAATTTCTTTGCTCACTTCATTACTACAAAAAGGCAACTTCTTAAACGTTCGCCCGATTCGTTGGGTGCCTTAAGGTAAAATATTCTACATTCTTTGTACTTCAATCTTGGACTTGTGGGCGAGCAAACTTGAGTTTCAAATCAAATCTGGAGGTATAAAATCCTAACCCTAATCTCTTGTTGTTCTAATACTTTAATTAGCTTATTAGTTGTTAAAATTAAGCTATTTAATTTCATGTTTAAAATTCTAGATATGGTTTTTGGATAATTAATTAGGGTTTTGATTAGGGAATATGTTAATTGTTAGTTTTAACCAGATGAAAACTTAATCAAGTTGCTAATTTGTTAAACGATACTTTCCTAATTACCTAATTAGCTTAATTAAAAACTAGACTTTTACTAATCCTATTTGAGTGAAATCTAAAATTTTAGTAAAGATTTAAATGGTTTAACCTTACTATTTAGTGATGTTTGTAAATGCTAGTTTGGTAAAAAGTTGTAGTTTTGTGATAAAATGTTATATATTGCTTACTAGGTTTTTCTAAAACATAATTGGGCGAGTTTAAAATTATGGAAGTGGTTTGGATAACATAGTTATGCTGTTTTAAGATATTTGATATCGTTAGAATTGTGTTAGCTTTAGACTTGTGTTGTGATTGCGCTATCGGTACGATCAGGGTCTAGGCTTGGAAGTTGTGTCGCTTTGCGTTCCTAGCTAGGGTCGTGCCGATATCGTTCGTGTCTTGCGTATCTTTTTCTCTTGAGTTCGTTTCGTAATGTCGCTACGCGCGTTAGCCACTAAAACGAACACTCGAGAGTTTGTTTGGAGTTGGTGCGTCGGTTAAACGTAGTTGTACGTATTTTTGGTCGATTGCTTATATTCGCTTGCTTTATTGTTATATGTGTTCAGGATTGCAGGCGGGGACTTCGGGCGCTGCGAACATGGAAAAGTGAGTGGTAGGCTTTACTTAGCCAGGAGCGTTGGTGAGTAGATTTAACATCTACAGGGGAATCGCCCGCATGGCGTTATGCGTCTGGGCTAGAGATGTTATGAATTGTCACATATTCTGTTTCATATATAGAGTTGCGCATACACCTTATATCTTAGTTATTTGTTGTGCTTGGACTTGTACCTTTAGGACACTGCACTATTATTGACGGCTCATGTTGCACGAGCACTGATTGTATGCCACACACACCGTCAATAATTGACATGACACGCACAACACACATACCTATACGATATTGTTTGGTTAGAGACATTGAGATATTGATTCAAATTTCTTTATGCATATGACATATGGCATACATGTATACCTACATGCTTACACATATGCCTTGATATGCTTACATGCTAGTTACATGTATACCTAAAGGGTATTGTACCTTTAGCGATAGGTACATACACACATAATAACATAGCTACATGTATACATTGCATACATACTTCACTTATACCTGGAAGGTATATTACATCATTATTGATAGGTAGATACATATACCTTGCTATACTTTCATGTTTACACACATATCTGGTTGTAGCTACATGTCTACCTTTATTTGATGTTATATAGACTTGGAAACATTAGGAACCACATATATATATTTTAACTTATTGCAGTTAAATAGCGGCTTTTCCTTTATATACTTACATTGCAGTTTTATGTTGCATATATTATATTCATGGATTTCGCATTGAGATATGGATTTTTCATGATGTTTTCTGGATTTGAGGACCGTGGTAGTTTCATGAAATTATGCATTATTTGAAAAACCTGGCTTCTCTTGATATGATATTTCAGCAGCCACCATGAGTTTTATCGGTTCTAATATATATACCCCATGCGAGGAGCGTCGTGGGCCGTGTGAGGGTACTTGGTGGGGTCCGGTACGGTTCCCCTCGGCAAGATGATCGACGATCCATGCCGATTGAGCCTGGAAGGTGGGCAAGTACCTACCGATGACAGTACCAATGACTCGACGGTTATCGTGGGGATACCGACGGGAATCATGTACGTATGGATACGTCGAGAGGTGAGGGTCAGAGCTAAGCACTCAAGCTTTCGGTATAGCGTATGATACGTACCTATCAGGGGGGCCAGTCATGGTGACAACACCTAATAGATCATTATTTTGTGTCGATGCTTGACACATGGTATTCATGATATTTTACTCCTAAGTATATATAACAGTGGAATGGGACGCTGTTATATATATATATATATATATATATATATGAGTGGAATGGGACGCTAATATATATGTATACATATAAATTCATATACTTCATCTTAATTATTCATGCAAATATACTTAAGATATATGAGATCCACTTGATATTGGATTTGGGATATTGGAGATTCATTTGAGATTGGATACAGGATATATATGAGATTGTTGATTTTGTACATTCAGGATATATGAGATTTACTTGATATTGTACATTCAGGGTTTGTGAGACTTACATGATATGAGAACCAATTTGGGAGACTGATTTGAGGAATTGGGATTTGGATTGTCTTGATGGACTTTGGTTTTACCACGATGTCAGGATTCCGCGGAAATGACATGTTTCATTCCATACTCCACATTTATTATTTATGCACTGCTTCATGTTTTAGTTGTACCTGATAGAGTACCTTTCATGATTGTTGCATTTACATACCTTATTTTATATGCATTGCTTCATGTATTAGTTGTACCTGCTAGAATACCTTTCATGACTGTTGCATAAGCACATTGTCATATCATTATTTCATGTATTAGTTGTACCCGATAGGGTACATAACATGACTGTTGCATACATATTGTCATATTACTGCTTTATGTATTAGTGATACCTGCTAGTGTACCTTTCATGACTATTGCACACATATGACTTTTATTGCTATTTGCTTGCCTATGTTAGATTCGCGCTGTATGTGCATACTTACGATTACGTGAATATGTTATTTACTATTCACGAGTTGGCAACTCACCCCTGTTGTGCCACAATGTTTTGCAGGTTGTTCCCCAGAGTATTCGAGGCAGGCTATTCATCTATCACATCATCTTTTGCAGCGGATACCGCTTCGGCTCACAGTGTGCAGTTTTGCTTAAGTGGGTTTTGCGGTTATCAAAAGTTGTTTATTGTATATTCGTTGTATCCATGTACTCTCCATCTACCATTATCTTGTATGACTTAGAGACTTGATGTGAGAACAATATTATATTATTTTGTGACTTGGAGGTCTTTTATGCAGTTTTACTTCTATCGTCATTTATTTCTTCGCTGCGGTGTCGTATATCTGTTGTGGAGGTTGTTTTCCGCCGTTGCGCATGGATTTGCACCCGTTGGGGATACTTTACTTATATTTATGTTGTACCCATTTTTGGGGTTAGTTTTTACAAAGGAGGTGCTGCCAAAATTTTTAAGAAAATAAAGTTGGATTTTAAAGAATTTCAGGTTGAGATTTCAAAGGTTTTGAAAATGGTATTATCACTTTCTTACTACTTTTGATGGTTTAGATTGCTGGGTTTTCGGCTTGCTTAAATTGCGTTACGCCTGTAGACGATGCGTAGTTTTAGGGCCGTCACGTGCCAATTTTGGGTCGTGACACCATATGATCTCTCACTCGTTGATAAACGATGAAGAAGCTCCTGACACAATGAAATTGGGGGCAGATCCTGAGCCGGAACTTCTCGGACCATCAGACGAAATGATTGACGTATTCTTGAACAAATCTCTTCTGAAAAGTAAAGCTGATCAGGAGCGCGAGATGGCTATATTTGAAAAGGCCAAACGCCGGCGACTAGACGAAAGGGTTGAAACATTACCACCAGATCAAAGCATCCCTATCGCCAGCAAAAGCAAGCTTAATGTAAGGAAACGATTCGCTAGGGCCCTGTCAATAGGAATGAAGTTACCCTCTTTCAGAGGAAATTCTCCTGGCGGTATACATCTTGATGAAGCGGACATACATCCTAACTTCTACTTATACCATCAGAGGATCGCGCACCCTACCGAGAAGTGCATAGCCTTTAAAAACTGATGGTAGGGATATGTTGCCCACCGACAACACGTTCAACGAGTGAAGCACAAGGCTCGTCGGGAACAGAAAAGCACGACAGATGAGCGCAAAAGAGCCGCTGGCAACTGTCACATAACCGACACCAAGGGATCGCAAGTTATCACCTTTGGAAGCGACTCTGACGTAGAAATCACCCTCAGCCCTCTCTTCGAGGGGTCCACCTCCGACACAAAAGATGCGAAGACTTGTGAGAAAATCTAGCTGCGTAATCGTACGTTGCCCGAAAAATCTCGGACCTATGACCGAAACGTCTTTAAACTGCTACAAACCCGCGGTATCCCCAGGCTGACGTGGTAAAAAAAAGGTATGTACATAAGCGAAATGGGCACGGATGAAAACCCGAAGTAAAAACAGCAGGACTACCGGCGAGTTTTGTGAAAACCCGAAAGGCCGTAATCTCGTTAAAGGACACTTACGAGGTCCTCTCGACCCTGTAAGGAGAAATTACCTGCGTGAGATCCTTACGACTCACAAGGGAGCAATACACTTAGGGATTCTCACGATTTCTAAGGAGAAATTACACTTACGATATCCTCACGACTCGTAAGGAGAATTCCCCTTTGAGACCCTCACGGCTCACAGGGTTCAAAAGCCTTAAGCTACGCAGATCTTAACCTGCTTCCTAAGCCATCACAACCTCCAGTGTTTCCCTACTAGTGTTTCAGTATTGACCCTTGTATACAATCCATGGGCGCGAATAAACATTTCCCTAACAAAGTCCCACCCGCGACTAGGGATGTGTATACACGGCGAACAACCCTTATAAGTCCTCTCGACTTATAAGAAGAAAACACTCTTCTAAGATCCTTACGACTTATAAGAGAACACACACTTAGGAATCCTCACGTGTAGGGTTCCTAGGCACACTATAGAGGTCTCACAAGGCATCAACCATGCCAATTTCTAATTTTATGGGTGCCGAGAAACCCTAATACGGATCGTCGACTAGAAGTTTAGGCGATAAACAAATCTAGTTAACAACTTAACTAAAGATAAGAAGCTACAACCTTTGTAGATCCAGATATCCACTTCCTTGGCTCCACGTAGGCGTCCTCTCGCTGTCCATCTCGAATCCCGGACTCAATCGTCGGCTTGATCGGAGAAATGGGCGAACTAGGTCGTCGGCTTCGTGCCGAAGATGATCTACGTCGATGCGTCACAAGTTCAAGCTCCGACTTCACAAAGTTGTGAAACTTATGAAGAAAACACCCAAAACAACTTGGCAAGAGGTAGAGGGTGAAGAAATAGGAGGTGGGTTCACTTTAGAATTGGATTTCTCTCACTTTAGCTCAAGTTGCCATTGATGGACTTAAGCTTTTCTTGAAGAAGAAGATGATGAAGAAGAAGAAAGAATATGATAAGTGTTGGATTAAAATGAAAAATAATTCAATACTTATCATAAGCTAACCATAGTTGAGTGTAGAGAATAGACCATGGTTACTTGGATGGGTTAAAGTTAAGCATGAAGACAAGAATGGTTAAGAAGTCAAAGCTTCATGAAGCTTCAACTAGAAACAAACATAGCCACCATTCTTATCTAAATCTTTTCCAAATAAATAAACAAATAAATAAATGAAAAAGCAAAAACCCTAATCATCTCTTAACCATGGTTTAATCCTTTACACTTAACCACATGATCAAGTGTCATCAAACATGATACAAATATGTGCACAAAAATATATCACATATACAATGTGCATCAAGTGAGAAAATCCTTTTAAAATGAACCAATACTAGTTAATGCAAAGTAATATATCAAATATATAATTATACATTAAATCATTAAATCAACACTTGATTTAACGATCCGGTCATATCGCATATAACCGACTAGTATCCTATGTATCGGCTTATCGAACCAATCCTTGATTCGATATCTAGGTTATATCGCATATAACCAATCGATACATTCATCGCGAGAATTGAATACGGTATCATATACACGCATCATTCTTGGTCCTGCACATATCTCATATGCACTCCTATTTCGTTTCGCTTGAGCCAGGAAACCTCTGTGTAGGACTCTAAAGACTCGTCAATACGCCGGTAGCAGATGATGATCATATCAAGCACCCACAAGCCGCAAGCGGTCTGGTAAACGTAACGGCCATCTGGGTATTGAGCGATCAGAAGATCGACGAGCTAGCCCGCTCACACTTCTGTGAATCCAACCAGTAACACTTACCGTACAGTCCGGTCTGTTCGTCTGATATGTCGCATATCAAGTCTAGGGGTGGTAAACGTCAAACCCCAATAACCGATAAGTCGTGCCGATGTGAGGCTCATAACGGGTCGAGAAACTACTGGTAACGCTTACCAGCAAATCTCTGATCATCCCTGGCCAGGGACTTCCCTGTTACGGCCAATCGAGCACAGCGCAACATCAACCCCCAATACCGGGAGAGACGAAACCCCTCCTATCGCTCATTGTCTCCATGTGACTCGGGACTGTACCCAAAGACCACCGTTTTGCACACCCTCATGGACGTGGTAAGGTGGAGATCAAAGCACAGTGGGAATCACACAAGACTCTATGACGATCTCGGGTCTACAGACTAACCTGTACAAGTGTCACCTGAGAACTGCCATCTGACGTGAGGTATAATACCATCTGGGAGTTCTCGGAAAGTCCGTCCAGTGTACCCAGTCTCCACTGAGCACCCGTATACCATCTCTGATGTCAAACACCAATGGATATGGGATCATCCATCGCCCATCTCATGGGTCGAGAAGCGTATACGCTAGTCTACACTGGTATATCGATGCCCCGTCTCGATACACCTACGACTAGGGACCTTGAAGGATGTACCTATGGACTACCATGTCCCAACTAGTATGATCTGTATCATAGTCTGGGAAGTCAAGTACACATCCTAAGGTCTTTACTAACATGTAACTATAAGACAGTATAAAGAGACAAGTGTACGTGTTAAGATAAAGAGTAACCAGATAGCATACTATCATATCGAGCAAGAAAGTCATCTCTATATATGTCTAAGCATCCAATATAATATACATCATCTGTACAATACTGGCCTCTAGGGCATACATACAACTAACATCACGATCCCTAAGGAGAAAACACACCTACGAGATCCTCACGACTCATAGGGAGAAATACCTTTATGAGACCATTACGGCTCGTAAAGTTAAAAGCCTTAGTCGACAGGATCCTAACCCTGTTTACTAAGCCACCTTTATTCAACCTCGACAAAGACAAATGATGATTCGCTCCTGGCAATATCCCAGTTGTAGCGATGCTGATGCCTAAATCGGTATCAAATCCCAAAACTCGCAGCGAAAAGCCAGCGAGCCGTAAATGCATATGAAATAGCCGAAATGATGGGGCAACTTGCAACAAAATCAGCAAGTAAAAATGTATGCATACAAAATAGCCGAAATAGTTGAGCAACCCGCAATAAAAAGCAGCAAGTAAATAAAAAAAATAGCCGAAATGATTGGGCACCGCGAAAAATAGCCGAAATGATTTGGCAATCGCGACTTTCGCGATATAAAAGCTGAAATGATAGAGTATCGCGGAAAGAAAAAATATATATAATGAAACTTTTGTCCTACAGGTGAGATCATATCGATCCCTGTATACAATCCAGGGGCGCAAACAAAGAGGGAACCATATCATCCCACCAGGCTCCATCAGAAAAAGAGCCAAGTCTCAACGGCCACATCTACAGCCTGGAGACCCACAACAGCGTTTCTCCTCATTCCAGTAGGACTCAGACGCAACATCACCAAACGGAGCCACGGCATAGTCCCTGGTTCCAAATCTCGACGGTTCACAGACAACTTAGAGACCACCTCGACATTCGTCTCGTTACAGCAAACAAAATGCCAGCAAAGCGGAGTGACGACAAAATCCCAGCTCCACCTCAACGTTCATCTCATTACAGCAGATGCGATGTCACCCCAGCGTTCTTCCTCCAACAGGATTTCGACGCACCAAAACAACAAAGCAAAGGCAATACTCCTACCTTCAGGGTCTTGACGGCAACTCATATAAAACCTGAAAGACCATCGGAGATCATCCCACACCAGTGCAGAGTGGTCACCACCTCGACGTTCGTCTCGTTACAGCAGATGCGATATCACCTCAGCGTTCTTCCTCCAACAGGATTCTGACGCACCAAAACAACGAAGCAAAGGAAATATTCCTAGCTTCAGGGTCTTGAAAGCAACTCATATAAAACCTGAAAGACCATCGGAGATCATCCCACACCAGTGCGGAGTGGTCACCACCTCGACGTTCATCTCGATACAGCAGATGCGATGTCACCCCAGCGTTCTTCCTCCAACAGGATTCAGACGCGCCAGAACAACGAAGCAAAGGCAATATTCCTAGATTCAGGGTCTTGACGGCAACTCATATAAAACCTGAAAGAGCATCAGAGATCATCCCACACCAGTGCGGAGTGGTCACCACCTCAACGTTCATCTCGTTACAGCAGATGCGATGTCACCCCAGCGTTCTTCCTCCAACAGGATTCCGACGCGCCAAAACAACGAAGTGAAGGCCAAAATCCTAGCTTCAGGGTCTTAACGGCAACTCATATAAACCTGAAAGACTATCGGAGATCATCCCACACCAGCGCAGAGTGGTCACCACCTCGACGTTCGTCTCGATACAGCAGACAAGATGTCACTATAGCGTCCTTCCTCCAACAAAATTCGGACACGCCAAAGCAAACGAAGCGAAGGCCAAATTCCTAGCTTCAGGGTCTTGACGACAACTTATATAAAACCTGAAAGACTATCGGAGATCATCCCACACCAGGGTGGAGTGGTCACCACCTCGACATTCGTCCCAATACAGCAGACGAGATGTCGCTACAGCGTCCTTCCTCCAACAGGATTCGGACACGCCAAAGAAAACGAAGCGAATGCCAAATTCCTAGCTTCAGGGTCTTAACGGCAACTCATATAAAACCTGAAAGACTATCGGAGATCATCCCACACCAGCGCGGAGTGGTCACCACCTCGATGTTCATCTCGATACAGCAGACGAGATGTCACTATAGTGTCCTTCCTCCAACAGGATTCGGACACGCCAAAGCAAACGAAGCGAAGGCCAAATTCCAAGCTTCAGGGTCTTGACGGCAACTCATATAAAACCTGAAAGACTATCGGAGATCATCCCACAACAGCGCGGAGTGGTCACCACCTTGACGTTCGTCTCGATACAGCAGACGAGATGTTACTACAACGTTCTTCCTCCAGCAGGATTCAGACGTGACAATCAAACAACGGAGCCACGACAAAATCCTTAGTTCCAAACCTCGACGGCTCACCAACAACCTAGAGACAACCGCGATATTCGTCTCGATACAGCAGACGCAATGCTAGCAAACGAAGCAAAGGCCAAATTCCTAGCTTCAGGTTCTTGACAGCAACTCTTATAAAACCTGAAAGACTGTCGGAGATCATTCCACACCAGCGCGGAGTGGTTATGACTCATCGGGGCTCCCCAAAATGAGCTTAACTTCAAGTAAAAAGCAGCATGGCGAAATTCCTAAAGCTTGCTCTTCCGACGGTCAAACTACCTGGAAGATTGCTTGAAGACGTCTTGTCCAGCCCCCGAAGGGATCAGAGACACGACAGTTGCAAGGCTACTCGAACAGCAAGATTGCCTATCGAGGGATACATCAGTCAACGCAACGGTACGACGGGCAAAACCCTAATACCACAGACCCTAACGGATCTCTGTCGTAAAGAGCAGAGGTTAACTGTGATGTTAGGACATTCTTGCGAGATCTTCTCGACTCGTGAGGAAATTAGTATCTTTGCGAGAACTTCTCACGATTCGTCTCGACTCGTAAAGAAAAGCCTTAAGCAATAGGGATAAGGACCTGTTTCCTAAGCACTGGGGCCCTGCAAATCGGTCCAAAATGGACTCTTGCATACTATTCACGGGCCACACTCTCCGAAGTCGAATCTCGACAAGGAGGGAAACAACCACTTACGAGTTCTCTCGACTTGTAAGAGGGAAAGTTCTCTTGTGAGATCCTTACGACTTTCAAGAGAAAGCACACTTAGGAATCCTCACGATTTCTAAGGAAAAAATATACCTACGGGATCCTCTCGACTTGTAGGGACAAAATTCTTTATGAGACCCTCACGGCTCATAAAGTTGAAAAGCCTTAGGCAGCAGATCTTAACCTGCTTCCTAAGCCATCACTACCTCTCGAAAAGTTCAAGACGGAATCCTCTCTATCATCTACAGGCTATGCTTACTAAGGTAACATGCCGGCAACAAAGAAAAGAGAAGAAAGCAGTGATAGAACAAAAAATATATATGTATCTTTTATTCATGAATTCAATGGAGTATAAGTTGAATCGTATAAAAGAATAAAAAATGGATACATGTTATTCAAAGATTACAAGTAAAACAGCTACTGAGAAGGAAGCGTTTTCAATAAGTCAGCAAGTTGCTCGCGCACTCCTTTCAGTGCCTTCTCATGATCAGGCGTCATGGCCAGCTCTGCTTCAATTCGAGCCCTTTGCTGCAAGCATGATGAAATTTTTGCATCGATTTCCCGTTGGGTAGCTTCGCGATTCTGCGTAATCCGCTCAATAAAGTCGAGCTTCCGCCTCAATACAAGCCCGTCCGAGATACATTGCTGCAAGGTGTCAAAAGCAGCTCTCAGTTGCGCGGCATTCGTTTTAATTTGGGCGCGCAGCTGAGCAGATTCATTCGAAGCCTCTTCACATTCCTTCCGCCTTAAGGTCGCTTCTTGTTCGAAATGGCGGAGGAAGGACACGCTCTGCTCAACCTTCATAGCCCGCTGGGAGTTCAAAGCCTGAATTTCAGGAGCAGGACGCCTAAGCTCAAGCTCATGCAGGCAGGCCTCAACCTTCCTGCAGTAATTAACCCAAGACTCAACGACGCCTTCGTTATGGAAGTTCACGAGCGTCGCCAGCATGGGATTAACCTCAGCAGCAAAATCTGCAGCGAATGTAGGGGCCTCCGCGTCAAGCTCCTCGATGTAATCGTTCAACATAAAGAGACTGGTCACAGCGCCTTTTGAAGATGGACGTCTAGAAAAGGGCCCTGCTGGTATTATGATTCGAGACTCGAACGGAGCCGGAGTCAGTGTCACTGCTGCAAAACAAATCATAGTCAAATGATGGCTCAAGAAATAGAGGAAATACATGAACGATGAAGTATACTATACCGGCTGCGGCAGGTGGGAAGGCCGGGAGTTCCGGTGGCGCAACTATTCTTTCATCTCCTCCTGCAATCTGCAGTGCTGCAGTCAAAACAAGCAAGAATTAGCAATGAGTTGGCTGCCCGTAAAAGAAAAGAGAAGATATTAGCTGGAGACTGTGCTCACCAATGCCACTAGATGAAGCAATCTCCGACAGGAAGGAGAAATGTGGGTGCAGCACCTGATACAGATGATCAAAAAGGACTTCTGCAAGGGTGTAATAATGCAATGTCAGTACATAAAGTATATTGCCTACAACGAAACCGATAAGTCACAAATCCGTACCTTCCAGCATTTGGGAGGCCACGAGAGAGGGCCAAGGGTCCTATTTATATGCACTAAGATGCCGTTTCAACTTCTGAATTGATCCAAGGGTGCAGATGTTGCCACCGCTGCACTCACATGTGGGCCACGTGAGCGCAACGGTGGGGGCATTTGTTTTCCCCAATCATAGCAAAGCTCTATTTAAAATTCAAATTTTGAAATGAAGCAACGCTTCAGAAGCAGCGCCAAGTGTGTTGCGCCCTAAGTAGCACACCACGTGCGAAGCACGTGTGTGCTAGCGCTAAGTGCACTGCCTCTAAGTAGCGCACTACGTGCAAAGCACGGGTACGCTAGAGCTGGAACTAAAAGCTCCCCACCGTCAGATCAAAGATCCAATAATAATGATAAATCATTAATTAATCAGAATTAAATTCTGTTACGGAAAGATTGCTCAAAATCTTTCCAAACAACAAGATTGTGCTCTGTAAATCAGAGCACCGTTGGATCAATGATCCAATGGTGATTAAAAATCACCAAAATACAGAATAAATTCTGTATGGAAAAGATTTCCCAATCTTGTTAATAACAAGAAAATTACCTTCTGTAAATCAGAAGCCCTTGGATCAAAAATCCAACGATGGGAAATTCCCCAAATCAATTAGAGAAAAGATCTCCTTAACTGATTGAACTGATCAGCTTGCCCTATATAAAGGCCCCAAGACTTCAAGTCTCAAGGAGGAGAAGAATACAGAAGAGAGACAGAAATATAGAGAGGAACCCTCGTAAAAGCTTTGAGAAAATCTCAAAAAGAAGAGCCAAGCTCTCGATAAAAGAATTTCTTTTCTTCAAGGTAAAAAAACAGAGAGATGAAATCATCTCATAATTAAAAAGAAGAATTCACTTCTTTCTTCAAGATCATAGATCTGCAAGACCAAGGTATTTTACAAAAGAGATCAAAAGATCTCATCATAAAATAAAAAGAAGAATTTACTTCTTTTTTACGGATCAGAGGTCTATAAGACTAAAGTCTTTCTCAAAAAGATCATGAACACCTCATTATAACAAAGGAGGGAGAATAATTCAATTCTCTTAAGGATCACAAATTCATAAAGGCAAAGCCTTTCATCAATATAAGAGATTGAAACATCTCCTACAAAGTAAGAACTTTTGTTCTTAGGATCTTGAGACAAAGTCTCTTCTAAGGGAGAATTTATTTCCCAGATCATAAAATTGATCAAATGCGCTTCTGCGCTCTTGGATTGGCGCTCAGCGCCGAGCGCACCACGTGTCACTCTTGTGTGAGCCACTCAACAGTTAGCGCTTTGCGCTCGTGAACTAGCGCTCTGCGCTCATGGACTGGCGCTCTACGTGTCCCTCACGTGTGCGCCACTTATCAGTTAGCGCAATGCGCTCATAAATCAGCGCAATGCGCTCATAGACTGGCGCTCAGCGCCAAGCGCACCACGTGTCCCTTACGTGTGCGCTGCTCAGCAAAAGCGCACTGCGCTCTTTGAATGGCTCAAAGGGCCAAGCGCACCATGTGCTGCGCTGATAGAAAATAAATTGTTCTTTAATAAAGCCCAGAGCTATGATGAATGCTCAGCACCCAATAAAAGACAAAATATTGTCAGAATGCAAGTCAATGCCTAGCAATATTAAAAGGGCCAAGCCCAAACAAATGCTCAACGGTCCAAAATAAATGTTAAACATTTTAACTTGATTGAACTTAGCCCAAGATTGGCCATAAGTCCCCAATTCAGATTAATTGAGCCCATATGCTCACGAATCTTTTAACAGACCTTAGTCCTAAATTGGACTACAGATCTCCCAACCAACCTTGGTTCAAGGGTACATCTCTTCACTCCTCTGATATACATCGTTGTAATCCTTCAACGTCTTCGGAGAGGTGACGGGTCCCGACAACCATACATTTCATAGACTATGACGTCTTCAAATTGGACTGTGGGGTCCTTAAGCCTACGGACTATGATGTCCTTAACCTCGAACTGTGGGGTCCCTTTAAACCCATGGACTATGATGTCCTTAACCTCGGACTGTGAGGTCCCTTTAAACCCATGGACTATGATGTCCTTAACCTCGGACTGTGAGGTCCCTTTAAACCCATGGACTATGATTTCCTTAACCTCGGACTGTGGGGTCCTTTTAAACCCATAGACTATGATGTCCTTAACCTCGGACTGTGGAGTCCTTAAGCCCATGGACTATGATATCCTTAACCATGGACTACCATTTCCTTAAACTGGTAATGGACCACCATATCCTTAAACTGGTAATTGACTACAATGTCCCTAAACTAAACAATAGAGCCCAAATGCTCTATTGTTGGATCTAAACGATCCCATTAAGTTGATCTTAGTTTAAAATTAGACTAACGTATCCTTAACTAACGTTTAAGTTGATCTTAGTCTCAAATGACACTAACGTATCCTTAAACCCAACCCCCAAACCGAAATCTAAGAAAATACGGATTTGGACTAATCCATGCCCTACGGGCGACAATATAAATTTGTCTCCGTATACAATCAACGGGCAACCAAAAACAAAACAAACACCCACGACACGAAGTGACCATCTGAAGAAGGAGAAGTGGTTACCGCGATGCGGTAGCGTAATTATCTGCAGGGTCTTGCGCCTGCAGGGAAGAGCGTCCCCACAATCAACAACCCCTCAACGAGGGGGAATCTGACGAAGTCTGCTACATCGGCCGCATCCGTTTTAAACCTTCGATACACGATATCATAAATCAACTTGGCATCTTCGGAGAGGTGGACGGATAACACCTATAAGTATCTACCCTGAAATTCAGGCAAGACGGACCTGCGCGGTCGCGTCCTCGTTTTCGGCAGAGAACAATGATTATCACCCACTGCCGGCGTATTGACGAGTCTTTAGAGTCCTACACAGAGGTTTCCTGGCTCAGGAGAAACGGAGTAGGAGCACATATGAGATATGTGCGGGACCGAGATTAATACATGTATATGATACCGTATTCTATTCTCGCAATTTTTATCATCGGTCGGTTTTATGCGATATAGTCGGGTTATCGAATCAAGAGTTGATTCGATAAATTGATGCACTAGATATTAGTCGATAATATCTGATATGACCGGATCATTAAATCAAGTGTTGATTTAATGATTTAATGTATAATTATATATTTGATATATTACTTTATATTAACTAGTATTGGCTCACTTAAGATTGTTTTCTCACTTGATTATGTATTAAGTGTTTATGTGATATATACTTGTGTACATGTTTATGTCATGCTTGATGATACATGCAAACTTGGGTGTGTGTATGACTTACACCATACTTAAGATAATGGTTAGGGTTTTTATCTATTTTGTAATTCAAAATTGGTGGCATTTTGTCATGGCATGAATCTTCATGAAGCTTAGAGATTACCATTGACCAAGTCCACTTGTTTTGTTTTACTAAAGATATTTATTAACCAAACCATTAGCTTAAACCATGGTTATGTCTCTACAATGGTTAGTATATGATACTAACTCACCCATGGTTGCATAACTCATTCTCATTATTCACCGTAGTTTATTTTTCCTGAGTTCTTCTTCTTCTTTTTCATCTCAACCCAAAAGCTTTCTAGGTTTTTGGTAAATGATGAAAATAATTGAGAAAATAAAATCTAAAGTGAGCCCACTTCCTACGTCATCATCCTTTACACTTGCTTGGGTAGTAAAGGGTGTTCTCTTTACAAAGTTCATGACCTAGTGACGGGTTAGCTTGAGTTTGAGTCTCCTCGACGTAGATCATCTTCAGCCTCGAAGACGACGAGCAAGCTTGTTCATTTCTCCGAGGGAACCAATACTAGAGTTCGGGTGGTCCATGATCGCAGTGAAGGGACGTCAACACGGAGCTTTAGAAGTGAAGGACCGGTCTACAAAGGTTGTATTCTTGTTCACTTCTTATGTAATGTTTGATTGCATATTTTATTGTCTTTTCACTCTAGCTTGATCCTAGCTTCGGATTGATTAGCACCTTAGAATTTTTAAAAGTGGCATGGTAGTTGCTGTGAAAACCCAGTAGGGTGCTAAGGAATCCCAACAGTGGTATCAGAGCCGGGCTAGAGTATTAGACGATGCTTGTTAGATTACGAAACCGAAACTGCTCCGAAACTTTAAACATCAAAACCTGCATTCTGTCGATTTTTAAATGAGCTCTAAAAATTTTTCAAATAAGTGAAGAATGATATATGAGAGATTACAAGAACATGGAAAAAATTTGGGACCCAGAGCTCGGATTTTGGCCGAGCTCATGGGTATTGTGGGCGACCACATGTAGGCAGATTGTGTTCAAATTTTTTTCATGTTCTTATCTCTATATTTTGGTGTTTCAGGCATTGTTTGCTTAGTCCAAAAATTTCATGTGATGTTAATTTGGTAAAAGGCTAATTCGGAGTGTTTCGTATTCGTAGTTTAACATTGTATTTGGGTTTTCACATATTGTCTAGGCAAAGTTAAAAAATTCGAACAATTGTCAAAAACCAATTTTTCGAAGTTTAACGTATTCGGAAAAACATGCAAGTAATTCGGTGGACCCTCTAGAAGAATGAAACCCTAACTCGACTTTTTGGATCGTGGAATCGCGGTCATACCCTAGGGTTTTCCGCAGTTCCGTGGCGACATGAGTGAGGCTTGGGTTTGCCCTTCTACGGTTGGTCCATAGGTACTGTGGCATGTTCCGGGTATTATTAAAACTATGCTGAAGTGTTGAGCTGTTGGGAAATTGTGGGACTTTGATGAATCGATCGAAAAGTTTAACGTCGTCCGGATATCATGTGATGGGATACAATACTTGGAATCAACAATAATTGAATTTTATAAATCTAGCAATTTAGTCTCATTTGATCGGTTGCCACAGGATTTTGATGCGATCAATAGTCCGCCGCAATCACGTTGTGTATGCGGATAATCGCCGGGTAACATTACTAGATAGCCACGCCCCATAACCTAGACCAAGTGACTGTAGGAGAACTCCGTTGCCAAAATCATCCGTCCGGGTGTTCGCGGACGTGGTGTTCCGCCTAAGTGCACTTCGTCGTCGGTATCAGGGGGTGCGGCCGTCTACTAAAGTTTCCGACGAGCATTCGACCGGGATGTTGGGAATCTTGTTGAATTGCCCGACTTGTTATTGGAAAGTGTTTTCAATATTGAGACTAAAATGCGGGGTTTATAATTGTGTAACATTTCAGAAAATATAAAATATTGTTTTTGGAATTAAATATTAAAATAATATTTTCCCCGAAAACTGCCCGATTTGCGAAATTAGGGTTTTCGAAAAAGGGTATAAATATATACCAATAATTGTGAAATAATTGGAAATTAAAGTGATTTATTCATTTAAAAATATATTTAAAGGATTTGGCATTTTTAAAATTTATTATATGCAGTTTTGATAAAAACCCGATTAGTGCACTGCTAATCGCGATTAACCCAAATCCGTCTTTCTACAGTTTTCATGGTTAGTGCACCATGACATGTTATTTCATTTATGTTATTTTATGGGTATTATGTGATTTGGTTTTGAAATTTGAAAGAGAATAGATAAAGCAATGGCAAAAGGTAAATTAGTGAAAGGGTATGACTTGGAACGTGAGTGGGTGAGAATAATAGTGAGAGAGAGAGAAAGGGGGGCTACTACCATAGCCTTGCCCCATCATTTCCTCCTCCTTCTTCATCTTTCTCCAACCTCTCTTCCCTCCTCAAATAACCCTAGATCCATCTCCAAATAATCCCCAAAACCCTACACTCCCTTCACAAAAATTAATCACCATCTGTTCCTCTACATATTGAACCAAGCAAAGTGGGATTTTGATGACATTGAGAAGCTAGGGTTTTCTTGAGTGGCCTTAATGAGGTATAAAATCTTCCCTTTAGATTAGTTTGTGAGATATCGTATTTTGAACGTCGTTTTGTGATGTCGCTAACCTGCTGTGACCCCGAATGTTCACTGTAAAAACAAACAGTGTAGTAATGTTGTAATTGTGACCCAGAGTACACACTTATGACCCCGACCCTGCCTGCTCAGTTTTGGCCGGCAAGTAGTATGGAAATTCCGGCGACCTCGGGTTTATATGGGGGTTAGGGCTTGGGTTTCGTAGGGTAGTTGCTTGGGGTTGTTTAAGGGTGTTTGGTCCTACTAGATTTTTTTGTAGTGAAAATAAGTGAAATCTGGGAACAGTTAGAAGTGTTTACATGACCATGGTCACACGATTCCTGACCTGAGCCTTAGAGTTGAACTCGATGCACGAACACATGAATTGTTCCGTATCAGTTTTGTGACTTTTAGTGTGCCTACAGGGTACCTGGAGCAACCCAGGGAAATTTTGAGAGTAGCAAACAATACTAGGGACCAAATTAAGTCACTAGGAGACCACTCTGACCTAATTAACTCAAACAGAGACCCCTGGGCCGGCGACCTTGGATTTTAGGTGGGATTGGCCGGCCACTTGGTGAGGGTAGGGGTCTAGGTTGGTCTAATAGGTCATATATACTATATACATCACCCTAGACTTGTTTGCTTAGATTTATTTGACCTGAGTCAAAATCTAGGAGCAGTTTAGTGTGACTTTAGCTATGTTTTCCGTATTTTGAAATGCTAATTCTTGATATTTGGTTTTTTATTTGGTTGTTGAATGTTTGTACATCAACGACTAGGGGTAATTTGTTGGTTTTGCATACGTGGGCTATAGGTTTTAACCTATGAGCGAAACGTGTGCCGTTTTGGTTTTCCGCCTTGATTTTAACACGCATTGCGATTGTGTATTATTGTAGGTACCTCACGTGGATTCCGAGGCGACGGAGCATGGCATCATCGACTTCGGCGAGCAAGAACCAAGGTGAGTGGATCTATATCCACGGGGGAAGTCGGGTGGATGGCGTATAGCACCCGCGCAAAGTTTTGGTGGAAACCGATTTGTTGCTTATGGTTAAGGGAACCTAGATTAGGAAACTAGGGTTAGGGTTAAATGAGAGTTAGTAAAACCATACTAGAAACTAAGGATGGTTAGAGGTGATATAATACGGCTAATATGTGATGATGGTATTTGAGGATGATACTTGACGATATTGCCTTTTAGGGTACTATAGGACTAGATAGTCGACGTAGATGTGTCATCCGAGCCATAAATATTTCTAAACTGAAGAATCGTATGCATCTTTTAAACAGTTACCTTGAGGAACATTACGGATTTTCAAATGATATCTTTTCCTTAAAAACACCGTAACCCCTATTTTCAAAACTACGATTCGCTTCTTTTAAAATCTGCTTATATGGTTCGGGCGTGTAGATTAGATTAGATACTTATACTTATAGTGGAGATAGAATGTTTATGAAAACTCAACTTGATGTGAGATATAAATGCGATGAAAAGAATATAAGAAGAATATGATGATCTGATGATATGTGGTGTGCGGATGCGTGTCGATTGAAATGATTGATACCTTGTCGGTCCCCAGATATGAGATCGTTATGGATGTGACCTGGGATATAGGTATATAGATATATATATATATATATAATGTTGTGAATCATGGATGATAGGCCGTACGTGATATTAGGCCGTACCCTCGTTGTCTTATAGGTTGATAGGATCCCTATTAGCTTAATGCCGCCGTACGATGATTTTCCGTGCGCGATGAGTTGACTTGATGATCGATCTTTACGCTTGACTAGAGGTTGTCGTACGATGGATTATACCGTACGCGATGTTGTTTAGGCTAGATGCCGATGGATAGATTCACCGACTCAATCATGATAGTTATGTTCAACTTACAGATTTTAGCTGACGATTTACCTTATGATGCATTCATGTTATTCGCATTGCATTACTTATACCTGTATTAGTACACTTACACCATTATCGATGATGCGTATGTTTGCACGTACACATATTTGCCGGCTCACACACTTCATCATCGATAATTGCCATGTCACTACACAGTAGGGTTGCTGGATCATGATATGCACATTGTACATCCATATTGGCATATATACATATTGTACCTACATAGATAACTGGTTTTATTGGGAAATTGGGAACCGCATGTTATATTTTAAAAACTGGAATTATTTAAAAGAACGGTTTTCCCTTAATATGTCATATCACTGTTCAATGTTGCATGATATACGGATATGCTTGCATTTCTATTTTATGCCACATGCATCATGCTTTATGATTTTACGCATTGGGATATGCTATTTTCATGAGATTTCTGGATTTGAGAACCGTGGTGATTTCAAAAGAAAGTATGTATTGTTTTTAAAACCCGGTTTCTCTTGATATGATATTTCAGTGCGTCCACCATATGTTTTCTCGGTTCTGAGAGTGGCATGTGAAACCCGATTCGAGGAGCGGTAGGCACCGTCTGCGGCTACTTGGTGGACCCGGTGAGGTACCCCGGAGCAAGAAGACTCGTATATATTAGATGGTGAGCCTGGCAGGGGAGCACTACCTACCGGTGATAGTATTTAGACTCGGCGGTTATCTGGAGGATACCGACCGGAGTAGCGAGATGGATATGAGGGCCGACCAGTGTGTGCGGTGCCTGAGGGCCAATCTGAGGATGCGGCGCCTGAGAGATATGAGGATTTACGTGCTGATGCTGGGCATGGTTTTCATGATGTTTCGAGTGTCGATGTTAGGCACTCAAGTTCCATGATTTTGATGTGTCGTGAGGAACACCGTTGATTTATATCCTCATATTTTCATGCACATTCTTTTATGATATTTACGTGCATATAGACATTGACTATATGGGTGGACGAGATCCACATGCATACATGCATTGATTTTACTGTTGGATGTTATCCACATGCTTATAGGCATTGACTACCTTGTTGGTACATATACAGACTCGGTCACCCTAGATATCACAGTATTACCTTCATGATATAGTTGACCTAGGAGTCGTTGTTTATTCGATTTCTATCTGTTGATATTTTTCTACTCACGAGTTGGCAACATACCCCCGTTGTCACTACTACAAATAGGGGTTGCCCCTACGGATAAAGGAATCCGTAGGGGCAACGTTTTATTGCCCCTACGGATTAATCCGTAGGTGCCCACTGTTGTCCCTACGGTTTTCTATATTTTAATTTAAAAATATTTAATCATAATTTGTTGTTTGGCCCTACGGTGGCGCAAACAAAGAACCTACGGCTAAGTACGTAGGGGCATGTATACGGGTTAATAATAAAAAAAAAAGGCACAGAAAATCCCTCACCGTTCCCAAATTTTTCTTCTCTCTTATTCTTCCCGCGTCTCGATCCCGATCTCGTCGGCCATCGACGTCCTCATCCTGACCTCGCCACCGCAACCGTGCTTGACTCGTCGACTTCCACGTCGCAACCGTGCTTGACTCGTCGCCGATCGCATCGTCGACTACTGGCCTCCTCCGTCGTCTCCTCCACCGCGGTTAGTAAATTTCCAATTTTTACTTCTAATTTAATACTTTTATTTCCCTCTTTTGATGATGTTAGGGGTAGGGTTCAGGGATCTGGGTTCGGGTAGGGGTGGCATCGGGTCAGTTAGGGTTAGGGTTCGATTGGGGTTGGGGTTGGGGTTAGGGTAAGGGTTTGGTTGGGGCCGGTTGGGGTTGGGGTTGGGATTAGGGTTCGGTTGGGGTTGGGATTGGTGTTGGCCGGGTTATGGTTAGGGTTAGGGTTCGATTGGGGTTGGGGTTGGGGTTAGGGTAAGGGTTTGGTTGGGGCCGGTTGGGGTTGGGGTTGGGATTAGGGTTCGGTTGGGGTTGGGATTGGTGTTGGCCGGGTTGTGGTTAGGGTTCATGTTTAGGGTTAGGGTTATGGTATTTAGGGTTAGGGTTAGTGTTAGGGTTAGGGTCATGTTTAGGGTTAGAGGCTATGGTTAATTTGGGTTAATTGCAGTGTAGGGTTAATTTGGGTTAATTAGTGATAATTTGAAAAGGTTAGGGTGTTGATTAGGCTTAATTTGGTTAATTTGGGTAAATTTGGTTAAGTTTGGGTTGATTAGGGTTAATTAGGTTAATTTGGGTAAATTGGGTTAATTAGTGATAATTTGTGTTAGGGTAACAATTATGGTTAATTGTGGTTAATTAGGTTAATTTGGGTTATTTAGGTTTATGGTGCACTAATTTATTTAGTAGGATACACTAGTTCATTACAATAGGATACTCGATGACAACATAAACGTACAACTTTACCACAAACGCAAGAAAAATTTACCCTAAACATGAAATTTCGAACTCTTAATAACGAAACGTAAACGTAAAACTTATTCACGTTAAATGTTCAAGTTAAAACCAATATATGATACTCGATGATGATATGAAACCTTCATATTCCCATCGATACCCGTATATGAAACTAAAAGCGCCACTTAGTCCCCGTCTATCGGTTAACATACGTGCGATGCTCGTCGTGACCTAGAACTATACGAAGGTTGTTAAATATCGGACAGTATAGCTCGATACTAACAACCGTCGTATAGTCTACGCGACGAGAAAATTCAATCATATGGTAACCCATAGATTTGTCCCGTGTGGACAAGTTAAGAATGTATAAAGCAAACGCCTTCATTCACTTGTGTTTTCATCCGTTTCGAGATATTTCGTCGGTACCTTTCCGCTGGTTCTCCGTGTACAAAGATAGATTAGATGTTCATTTCAACGTTGTTTCACAGCTTTGAAATGATTATCTATTCTATTACAGTGTACTCGGAGAACAGCGGGGAGGTGCTGCCGAAATTTACTCGAAACGGTTGAAAGCACAAGTGATGGGCGTTCGCTCTATACATTCTTAATGGGATAGAAGCCTACCCTCGACAGCCGGAACACATACATACAAACGCATAATTAGAGAGCGACTCGAGATGTTCGGGTTAAAACCAATATATGATACTCGATGATGATATGAAACCTTCATATTCCCATCGATACCCGTATATGAAACTAAAAGCGCCACTTAGTCCCCGTCTATCGGTTAACATACGTGCGATGCTCGTCGTGACCTAGAACTATACGAAGGTTGTTAAATATCGGACAGTATAGCTCGATACTAACAACCGTCGTATAGTCTGCGCGACGAGAAACTTCAATCGTATGGTAACCCATAGATTTGTCCCGTGTGGACAAATTAAGAATGTATAAAGCAAACGCCTTCATTCACTTGTGTTTTCATCCGTTTCGAGATATTTCGTCGGTACCTTTCCGCTGGTTCTCCGTGTACAAAGATAGATTAGATGTTCATTTCAACGTTGTTTCACAGCTTTGAAATGATTATCTATTCTATTACAGTGTACTCGGAGAACAGCGGGGAGGTGCTGCCGAAATTTACTTGAAACGGTTGAAAGCACAAGTGATGGGCGTTCGCTCTATACATTCTTAATGGGATAGAAGCCTACCCCCGACAGCCGGAACACATACATACAAACGCATAATCAGAGAGCGACTCGAGATGTTCGGGTTAAAACCAATATATGATAATATGAAACCTTCATATTCCCATCGATACCCATATATGAAACTAATTAAAAGCGCCACTTAGTCCCCGTCTATCGGTCAACATAACGTGCGATAATTTATTCTTTTCAACGACAAACGCACACACAAAGCATATACATGGATTTTCTCCTTTGTCAGTAACTATCCCGTTCTTATATTTCTCAATATAGTCAGCATAACCTACAATTTATATGTTATTCAGTCTAACATGGCCCATGAGTACGTCAGAGTTAAGGACTGGATGTATGTGGATTGGAAACAACGTATGCAACCTAAGTTTGTCGCAGGGGTTGCTGCTTTCCTTGAATTTGCACGAGCACATAATAAGATCATAATAGAGAAGATTCTCTGTCCGTGCGATAGATGTGGCAATAAGTACTGGCAGAAGGTAGAATTAGCAGAGCTTCATATTGTAAAACATGGGTTTACTAGACTTTATTCAATTTGGAAATATCACGGGGAAGGAGAAGAATGCAGTACTGCGGTAGAAGAAGGAGAACACGATAATGCGGCAGGAGAAGAAGAAGAATTCGGTAATACGGCAGGATACGGAAATTTATTTCCATCAGAAGAAATGGAGGATATGGTAGAGGCTGCCCTAGGTGAATCTATTCGTACCGAAGATGACATTCCTTCCGGTCAAGGACCGCGTGCGGATAAATATGAAAATTTCATGAATGATGCTAGGAAACCAATTTATGAGAATGCGAAGTATTCCACCCTCTCATGGTTCGTCCAACTTTTCCAAATTAAGTGCCTAAATGGATGGAGCAACAAGTCATTCACAATGCTTCTTTCGTTCTTGAAAGATTCTATGCCTCCGGGAAATAATGTGCCCGAAAGCTGGTACGAAGCCCAGAAAATGATGTCTGATTTGGGTCTAAAGTGCGAGAAGATTCAAGCATGTCCTAAAAATTGCGTGTTGTACCGGAAAGAGAATTCAGATTTGAAAGAGTGTCCAACATGCGGAGAGGCAAGGTATAAGCCGAAAGATTCTGATAAGAAGCCTGATATACCTGTGAAGATAGCACGATATTTTCCCATAACACAGAGGCTACAGAGGCTATTCAGGTGCAAGAAAACAGCCGAGGCAATGATTTGGCATCATCGTGCTCCTCCAAGCGAAAATGGAAAAATGAGCCATCCAAGAGATTCACTGGCATGGAAGGATTTCGATAGGAGGCACACAATATTCAGTAGCGATCCCCGCAATGTCCGGCTCGGACTGGCTGCCGATGGCTTCTGCCCATTCAACTATATGGCTGGAAGTCACAGTACATGGCCCGTTGTAATGATAATTTATAATCTGTCGCCTTGGTTGGCTATGGACCAATCATACTTTATGATGCCTCTTCTTATCGACGGACCAAACTCACCGGGGAACAATATCGACGTCTATCTCCGACCTCTGATTGAGGAGCTGAAAACTTTGTTTATTGATGGTGTAGAGACATATGATTCAAACACAAATACAACCTTCATACTGCGTGCGGCTTTAATGTGGACAATTAATGACTTTCCTGCATATGGAATGCTTTCAGGTTGGTCCGTACATGGTCACAAAGCATGTCCTCATTGCCATGAACACACAACATCAAAATTTTTGAATTTTAGCAGGAAGGTTTGTTATTGCGGCCATCGACGTTTTCTGCCTCCAGACCACCCCTACAGGTTAGACACGGTTCACTTTGATGGTCATCAGGAGCTTCTTGGGCCTCCATCTCCATTGTCCGGAGAGGACGTGACTGCTAAATGGGATGGTTACAATAACGTGACCTTCGGGATGGATCCGACGAGACAGGTCAAACCACAATATTGGAACAAGTTAAGCATTTTCTTCGAGCTTCCGTACTGGTCTACAAATTCAGTGCGTCATTGTCTGGACGTTATGCATATAGAAAAGGGAGTATCAGAGCACATACTTAACTTGCTTCTGTGTAAAGACGGGAAATCGAAAGACAACATGAATGCCCGGATGGATCTACAAGAGTGGGGAATAAGAAGTGAACTGCACCCTAAACCGGTAGCGGGTAAACCGGGCAAGTTTGTACTTCCCAATGCCGCTTATCATATGTCACAACCGGAGAAGAAAAGATTCCTGCAGGTGTTGCATGATTTGAAAGTCCCCACAGGTTTCTCAGGATCATTCAGCAAGAAAATAAAAATTGTGAAGGGCAAGATCGATGGGCTGAAAAGTCATGACCACCATGTTATCGTGGAGCACCTTCTTCCATTAGCCCTCAGGACTTCTCTCCCCGACTCGGTTGGTCTAATAATCAACGATCTATGTTGTTTTTTCAGGGAGTTGTGTGCTAAAACGCTGGAGGTTGCGACGCTGGATAAACTAGAAAATTCTATTGCGTTGATACTTTGCAAGTTTGAGCGTATTTTCCCACCGTCATTCTTCGATATCATAATACACTTGACGGTTCATCTTGCAACTGAGGCGAAGTTAGCCGGACCGGTACAATATCGATGGATGTATCCCGTCGAGAGGTACATGTAATTTTTCGTTTCGCGCAATTTATAAATTTATTTTTGTCATGTATGCCCGTGTTTATTTATTCAATATATTCTCATTAGGTACCTTTACACTCTTAAGAAGTATATACGCAATAAAAATCGACCAGAGGGTTCTATCATGCAAGGTTATCTTCTTGATGAAGCAACCACATTTTGTTCCCGCTATCTGGACGAGAACATTGAGACAAGGCTTAACCGACCTCGAAGAATTCAAGACGGGCCATATGGTAAAGCCGAGTATAAGAGGGTAGACACTATGTTTATCAACAAGATATACCGGTTTATCTTGCTTAATTGCGAATGTCTTGAACAAATTAGAGAGTAAGTTCTTTTGGATTAATTGTTATATCTGTGTTTGTGTGTGTATGAAATGACATAATATTAATGTCACAATTATTTGTCGAAAACAGAACTCATTTTAACGAGGTACGTGAGGGGCATCCTGATTGGAACGAAGAGCGTTTGGAAAAATACCATCAGGATAATTTTTGTGATTGGGTCACAGAGCATGTAAGTTATTCGAATTACATTTTATTGCTATCAGTTTTAATCTAAACTTGTATCGTTATGTATTTATCGTAAAATTTGTTTTGTTAGATCCACGATCCGAACTTGTCTGCATCATTTGAGAGTGATTCAAGATGTTTAGCTCAATTTCCTAGTATGGAGGTTGCACATTACAAAGGATTTGGTGTCCTTGGATACAAATTCGAAATTAAGGACATAGAAACATCTAGAATCACTCAGAATAGTGGTATTGCGACGGTAGGATCGGACGGTGTGATTTACTATGGGTACTTAAATTGTATACTCGGCATCCACTATCCCGGACGATCAGAACCCTTTTATATATTCCACTGTACTTGGTACGATCCGCGAACCGATACAGACAGGTGGAGAAGCAGTCTTGGGACTTGGAAAGATGAATATGGATTGACCAGTGTGAACACACTTCGATTTTACGGTCAAGACGATCCGTTTATCTTTCCGAACCAAGCGTTCCAAGTATACTACTCACAGTGTTTGAAGCATCCGGGGTGGAGTGTTGTATGCAGATGGAAACCTAGAGATGTCTACGATGTCCCAGAATACGAGGACAGCGATGAGGACGAAGAAGAGAGAAGGCTTAAAGTGCTCCGACCGTCTGTTTCGAAGGACGGGTTGTCTTCGACCGATCATGAAGTTACGTGGGTTAGAAATGACATCGACGATGAAATCCAAGTAGATATGTATGATGCGCCCACGAAACGAAAAAGGTTATCAGTAATGTTATATTATTACTTCACATTTTACGCTCTAGATCATATATAGTCAATACTTTTAATGATTGTCTAATGCGTCCACGAACCGTTTATCTAGATTGGATGACGATGTCGGGAGCAGCGAGGGGCGGCAGGAGCTCCAGCCGCGGCAGAGGCAGAGGCAGAGGCAGAGCGGTTCTGCCGCCCGGAGAGCTCCGTAGGGAGCTTCAGAGGGCCGGTCTTGCACCCAGATCGGAGACCCCTTCGGATGCCTCCTTCCGTGTGGATTTTGCCACACCTCCAGGTATACTGCACGCATATCCATTTTCAATTTAATATTACAGATATTCATGCCTGTTTATGTCAAAATTACTTATATTGTCAATGTTTGATTGTCTAGTTGTTGGTCCTACGTCCACATCTAGGACAGAGGCCACCCCCGCTCCTCCAGGTATGTTTATATATCATATAGTGCATGCATAATGATTTAGAACGTTATATTATTGATCTACACATTCTTTTTGCAATTACTTATCAAATCTATTTTTAATTGTCTAGTTGTTGGTCCTGCGTCCACATCTGGGACAGAGGCCACCCCCGCTCCTCCAGGTATGTTCATATATCATATAGTGTATGTATATTGATTTAGAATGCTATATCATAAATATACACATTCCTTTTGCTCTTACTTAGCAATTTTTATTATTGTCTAGCTGTAGGTGGTGACACCACCGCACCTGCGGGTATGTTTATATGTCCTATAGTTCATGCATATTGATTTAGAACGTTATATTATTGATCTACACATTCTTTTTGCAATTACTTATAAAATCTATTTTTAATTGTCTAATTATAGGTGGTGCGTCCACACCTTCCACAGGGGCCACTCCTGCCGCTTCCGTACCCTCCGCATCGTCTGCAGGTTAGTATGAATAAATTTAAAATATTTATTTATTTTACATATGCTCTATAGAATAAATATGAACTTCATGGAGATTTAGCGTCGATGTTTATTTTATAGTTGGAGGGGATGCGTCCGGGTCCGGGACCCCGGTTGTTCCTCACCGGAGGAACTATCGTCCCGCTCGTGCTGCTGCTCGGGCCCAGGCTCGTGCGTTATTCACCGGAGGTATATATCACACTTGAATTTTTGTTTAACCTTGATTTCTTAATACAACTTTGTATTATTATTGATTGTCTTGATATTTCGTGCAGACGCAGGGCCTCTCCATCCCCAGAGGGGGACTCGAGGCCCGAATCAGTCCCATAGGCTGAGGCCTAATAGAGCTAGGGGGGAGGCAGCATTCCCCCTATTTTTTACCCTTGACTATCGCTATACCGGTCCTCATGCCGAGAGGTTCGGCCGGTATTTGGGGGACGAGAGCCGGATCGTGAAGAACTATCCACTTCACGTTGAGTGGGGCGAGCAGCACCAGCGCTCATTCGCCCTCTTCTTTGAACAAGCTCGGGTATGTATTAATATATATTTTCATTTGATCTATCCAATATATTTATTATTAACACTTGCAATCTAATAACAATGTTTTTTTTTGTATTTTCAGTTGGATTACGATTTTCAGCCTGTAGCCGACCCTGATCACTCGGGGAGGGTGCTCGACCTTCATGCTCTGTACAATGGCCTGATGAAGAACATGCAGGCCAAGGTCCGATACAACAGGAATGAGCTGAAGGCCGACTGCTACTCCCTGTGGATAGCGACCCCCGAGGCAGAGAGAGCGGCCCTCCTATCTACTCCGGCGTTTGCGAGAGTCGACGTAGAGACATGGCCTCTATTGTGCGCTTATTTCGACTCCGAACGCAAACAACTATGTATTTTAAATTTAATTCATTATTTATGATATAATTTATTTCTTTGTGTTTCTTAATTAGAAAACTAAATGTTAATGCGTTGTGCAGAAACAGGCCGCTCAGAATACGGAGAACAGGAAGTCGGCGAAGAGGGGTCGCCCCACTTACACAGGTGGCTCGAGGAACATTACTCGAGCCATGGAGTTATCGGTAAATTAAGTGTTATTCTCTAATATTCTGCAATATTAAGAGTTATTCTCTAATATTTCTAATATTAAGAGTTACTTTCTAATATTGCAGACATCTCGGACCATGGCGTCAGGTGGTACACCGAGCGTGCTGTCCGCATATCTTGCCGTCCACGGCACCTCGACAGATCCCGCCACGGGCGAGCTTCGATGTCCCGACGTCGCTACCCAGGAGTACTGCGTAAGTGTTAATATTTTTTCTACCCAAATTTGAAATTTTAGTTTTGGAAGGTTCAAGTTTAAATTTTATACTTATACTTTACTGCTTAATGTGGGTGTAGGAGCGAGTGGTTGAGCAGGCCCAGGCCTCGGGGATCGATTTTACCGGACAGAACGATCCGAGGCTGCTGACCCCAGTTCTGGACGCCGCACACGGAGGGCACCACGGAGGTTAGGAGAGAGGCCGGGGATTGGGCCCTAGCAGGGCCCATATGAGGTTAGACTCCACCCCGGCGGTTACTTCCTCCGTCTCCAGTGGCCGGCATGTCCATTAGGAACTGGATAGCTTGAGGGCCACCGTTCAGGAGTTGAAGGAGATGCTGGTATGTATACTACTTTATAGTAAAATATCATTTCATATTATATACATATCAACACAACCCTTATTAGTACGCAAGTCTGATTAATCATACATACATATGTAATTAAAATAAACAACGCTTTTCCAAACTAGATATCCAAACAGGGTTTCGAAATAACTTAATAATGAAACGAATTCGAATAATACACAGTTCTTAGACGCTTCTTACACACGTTATGTCCAGACGCGACAGGGTAGATCGGCCGAGCCTCCACATGCATCTCCTTCGGCTGCGGCTCCGCAAGCCACTACATCGGCTGCGGTTCCGCAGACAGCTCCTGTAGCTCCACCGCCCACTCAGACTCCCGCAGCCGCGGCTCCGCAAGCGACTACCTCGACGGCGGCTGCGCAGACCACGACGCCAGCTCCACATGGCGCTCAGACTTCTTTATTTGCAGTATTGGATAGTGTATTTACCGAGGAGCAGGCGCGCGTTATTCGAACGTTACTCGGAGGTGGAGCTGGACCGAACTAGGGTAGCTTTTTGGTTCTTATTTTTTGAAACATGTATTTATTTATATCACATTGTACTACATTTTGAAACGATATTGATATTGGTTTGAATTTATATCATATTCAGTTTTTGGGTTTCTTTTGTATATTATATATATGCGTGGGATGTGATTATGAATACTGCAATATATGATTTGATTGATGTATATAGTATTGTGCACAGGGCGGGAAAAAATCTAGCAGCCCTTTTTTAAAAAAAAATACAGAAAACATGTACCTACGGATTACTCCGTAGGTATATATATTGCCCCTACGGAGTTATCCGTAGGGGCAAACTATCAGGAAACCTGATATTTTCCCACCTGATATCAGTGCAGGGTGTTGGGGGTGCCCTTACGGATATATACGTAGGGGCCAATATTTATCCCCTACGTATATATCCGTAGGGGCAAAATATCAGGTTCCCTGATATTTTCCCCCCGATCTCAGTGCATTGTGTTGTGAGTGGCCCCTACGGAAACAGCCGTAGGGGCTACTTTATATCCCCTACGGCTGTATCCGTAGGGGACGAAATAGGACCTACGGATATATCCGTAGGTATATACAATATATTCAAAAAAAAAATTTAAATATATGATTTTATTACCCCTACGGGGTACTCCGTAGGGGCTATAGCACCTATAGAGTTATCCGTAGGGGCTTCAATTTATCCGTAGGGCCAAGTTCAGGACCTCAACTTGCACCTGCGGCCTTTGCACCTACGGGGTCTTTTTTCGCCCCTACGTATATATCCGTAGGGGTAGTGGGTTGCCCCTACCGATAAATCCGTAGGGGCAACCCTTATTTGTAGTAGTGTGTGCCACAGTTCTTGCAGGTTGACCGCTTGGATCAGTAGCGGCTTCGCTGGTACACAGTTGCATTCGGGTGTTTTGCATTGGTAGGTGGGACATTTGTATCGTACCCACTCTTGTATATATATTTCATATTGTATATATATTTCATATTGTATCTAGTTAACTCCATCAATCAAAATTAATAAGTTGTATGAGTAATGAGACTTAGTGGGATTGTGGTTGCGAGACTTATGGCGAGGGGTTTTCTGCTACTTGTGGTTTTGATGTCTTGCTTATTTCTTTATCTTTTGTGGTGAACTTCACCGTTGGGCGTCGTATACTTATATTTACTGTCTTGCGTGGTTGTGATCCGCCGTTTGGCGAAGAGCTAGCTCCCGCTTGGGGATGCCATTATTCTTATCATGTATTTGTGGTTTTGGATCAAAATATACAAAGGAGGTGTTGCCCAAATTTTCAAAAAGACGAAGCATGTTTTTAAACTTGCATAATCCACTTGCATTTTCATGTTCCTTTTCTATGCATTAAGAAAACTTGATTTCATTATACCTTTATTTCAAAACTCCACCTCCTTTATTTTTCTTAAAAGGTTTAGATTTCTGGGTTTCAGCTTACTTGAATTACGTTGCGTGATTTAAGTGCTGGTCACGAGCTAATATTTCGGGTCGTGACAAAGTTGGTATCAGAGCGTTAGGTTTAACCTTGGTTCGAGTCTATGTTTGACTATGCAGAGTCTAGGGCGGGTATGTATTTCAGAACCTAGGCTTGACCTTACGGAACTTAGACTTGAACGGGGGGGTATTAGACCCGAACTTTCGTTTCATAGGCTGACCCTGATTGATGGAGTAGGTAACTTAAGTAGAGTGACGTACCGTACGTATGTTCCGCGGCATATTTACGATACGATACTCCACTTAAGAAACTTTAGGATGTACATATTTTGAGACCAGTGATTCTCTTCATATCCATGATTATACATCCATTTGAGATCCTCGATTCTATTCGTTTTCGTGATCATACTCTCATTGATGTTGTTCCTTCTTATGATCATGTATCCTTTCTGGATCTGTCGTTTCCTTTCATGCCGTGGATCTGCTTTCTTCGATACTCGATTGAGGTTCCTGTCACCATGGTTTGAGCGCAGATTAAGCTGCTGCTAGTGTTGCGGTCTGGGCAAGCTCGTCTGGTACGAGGGCCGACTATTGTGTTTTCTGGTAATATGGGAACGTCTCGTTGTAGTGTTGTGTTGTGACCTCTTTTTGAGGCGAGTGTTTGGTTTTGCACCAGATGATCGGGCCATCGATAGAGCTGCCCGTTTCGAAAGGACTGTTGATGTACAGCATACCTCAGAGATTTTGATGCCGCCTACCGTGCAGACATATGAGATAGTTGTTGCTGAGATTGATGGAATGTCGCTTCCTGAGCTTACAAGCTGAGATCACCGGAGCTTCCAGGCAGAATGCGATAGATGATAGCTAGTCTAGCCCGATTTGAGAGGCGAAGGTGATTCGTCAGATTGATGCGACGACGCAAGCCCAGTTGAGTTGGAGATTTTCAGTGTGGAGCGTCTTACTCAGATCTAGAGCAGACTGATCCAGAGATGGCCGTTGATGTATCGCCTTTCCTAGAGGATTGAGGCATTGTTTAGAGTGCGGACGGAGGGTATTCACATGTCGGCTAGGCGAAGTTAAAAGTTCGAGCGAGCGTCAGAAACCCATTTTTCCCAAGTTTAAAGTGTTCGGAGGAACGTGCAGGTAATTCTGTGGACCCTCTAAAAGAATGAAACCCTAACTCGACATGATGACCATGGAACCGCTTTGAACCTTAGGGTTTGTGGCAGTTTAGCGATGCCATCAGTGAGGCTTGGGTTTTCCTTTCTATGGCTGATCCAGAGGTGCTGTTGTATGTACCAGATATTTTTAGACGGCGCTTAGGTGTTGAGTTTTCGAGAAATTTTAGGACCTTGATGACTCAATCGAAAAGTTTGACGTCGTCCGGATATCTTGTGATAAGAGACCAGTAAGCTGACTAGCTTCGGATAAAAGACCTCACCCAGATGCGTTGTGAGTTGATTGAGAACGGACGTGTATTGAGTATTCCTCCGATGGTTGGGACGAGTTCCCCGAGGACGTGTTCGGCTAGATAACTTCTACAGAGTGACGAAGATATCGAGGTCGTGACTTCGAGTCCGTGTGAGAGACTCCGGATTTACTGAAGCCGAGGACCATTTCAGTACGCAGATATCCCGATGTGACGTCGAAGTGGACGATGATACAGACGAGTGGGGCCAGAGGTTCATGCGAGATGCTGATGAGCTGTTGCTACTCCTTATCGAGATTAGAGATCTGATATGCATACAGAGGCGTTGGGGTACGGCCAATTCCCGAGGAACGTTGTGCTGAAATGCAGATGTCTAGAAAACGAGAAAAGATTATGTAAGAGTACCTGTTAGTTGTATGTATGCCCTAGAGGCCAGTATTGTACAGATGATGTATATTATATTGGATGCTTGGACATATATAGAGATGACTTTCTTGCTCGATATGATAGTATGCTATCTGGTTACTCTTTATCTTAACATGTACACTTGTCTCTTTAAACTGTCTTATAGTTACATGTTGATAAAGCCCTTAGGATGTGTACTTGACTACCTGGACTATGATGCAGATCATACTAGTGGGGACATAGCAGTCCATAAGTAAATCCTTCAAGGTCCCTAGTCGTGGGAGTATCGAGACAGGGCATCGATATACCAGTGTAGACTAGCGTATATGCTTCTCGACCCATGAGATGGGCGATGGATGATCCCATATCCATTGGTGTTTGACATCAGAGATGGTATACGGGTGCTCAGTGGAGACTGGGTACACTGGACGGACTCGCCGAGAACTCCCAGATGGTATTATACCTCACGTCAGATGGCAGTTCTCAGGTGACACTTGTACAGGTTAGTCTGTAGACCCGAGATCATCATAGAGTCTTGTGTGATTCCCACTGTACTTTGATCTCCACCTTACCACGTCCATGAGGGCATGCAAAACGGTGGTCTTTGGGTACAGTCCCGAGTCACATGGAGGCAATGAGCGATAGGAGGGGTTTCATCTCTCCCGGTATTGGGGGTTGATGTTGCGCTGTGCTCGATTGGCCGTAACAGGGAAGTCCCTAGCCAGGGCTGATCAGAGATTTGCTGGTAAGTGTTACCAGTAGTTTCTCGACCCGTTATGAGCCTCACATCGGCACGACTTATCGGTTATTGGGGTCTGACGTATACCACCCCTAGACTTGATATGCGACATATCAGACGAACAGACCGGACTGTACGGTAAGTGTTACTGGTTGGATTCACAGGAGTGTGAGCGGGCAAGCACGTCGATCTTCTGATCGCTCAATACCCGGATGGCCGTTACGTTTAGCAGACCGCTTGCGGCTTGTGGGTGCTTGATATGATCATCATCTGCTACCGGCGTATTGACGAGTCTTTAGAGTCCTACACAGAGGTTTCCTGGCTCAAGCGAAACGAAATAGGAGTGCATATGAGATATGTGCAGGACCGAGAATGATGCGTGTATGTGATACCGTATTCCATTCTCACGATGGATGTATCGATTGGTTATATTCGATATAACCTAGATATCGAATCAAGGATTGATTCGATAAGCCGATACATAGGATACTAGTCGGTTATATGCGATATGACCGGATCGTTAAATCAAGTGTTGATTTAATGATTTAATGTATATTTATATATTTGATATATTACTTTGCATTAACTAGTATTGGTTCACTTTAAATGGATTTTCTCACTTGATGTGCAAGAAGTATATGTGATATACTTTTGTGCACATATTTGTATCATGTTTGATGATACTTGATCATGTGGTTAAGTGTAAAGGATTAAACCATGGTTAAGAGATGATTAGGGTTTTGCTTTTTCATTTATTTATTTGTTTATTTATTTGGAAAAGATTTAGATAAGAATGGTGGCTATGTTTGTTTCTAGTTGAAGCTTCATGAAGCTTTGACTTCTTAACCATTCTTGTCTTCATGCTTAACCCTAACCCATCCAAGTAACCATGGTCTATTCTCTACACTCTACTATGGTTAGCTTATGATAAGTATTGGATTATTTTTCATTTTAATTCAACACTTATCATATTCTTTCTTCTTCATCATTTTCTTCTTCAAGAAAGCTTGATGCCATCAATGGCAACTTGAGTTCTAAAGTGAGAAATCCAATTCCAAAGTGAACCCACCTCCTATTTCTTCACCCTCTACCTCTTGCCAAGTTGTTTTGGGTGTTTTCTTCACAAGTTTCACAAATTTGTGAAGTCGGAGCTTGAACTTGTGATGCCTCGACGTAGATCATCTTCGGCACGAAGCCGACGACCTAGTCCGCCCATTTCTCCGATCAAGCCGACGATTGAGTCCGGGATTCAAGATGGACAGCGAGAGGACGCCTACGTGGAGCCAAGGAAGTGGATATCCGAATCTACAAAGGTTGTAGCTTCTTATCTTTAGTTAAGTTGTTAACTAGATTCGTATTTCGCCTAAACTTCTAGTCAACGGTCCGTATTAGGGTTTCTCGGCACCCATAAAATTTGAAATTGGCATGGTTGATGCCTTGTAAGACCTCTATTGTGTGCCTAGGAACCCTACAGTGGTATCAGAGCCTAGCTAGAGCCTTAGGCGAAGTCTAGACGACGTTTGAAACCCGAACACACATCGAAACCCTAACACATCATGCTCTCTGGACTTTTTCTAAAAACTGGGATTTTTCTAGATTAAAAAATGCTTAAAAAATTCAGCAGGGAATTCTAAGAATTACGGTGCAATTTTTTTTCAATGAACAGTATAGTGTGCGGCGGAACCGCGGCAGAAGCATGGCTTCTGTGGCGGTTCCGCGGCCTAATGATGACGTCGGCCCTCCTCCTTTGCACAGTAATTCATCATTTCAGCAGCTGAGTTTTATGGGTATTTTTAATATTTATTCAAGAGTTGAATTTTCTGGGGTGTTTTAGAGCTTCGATGTTTCGATCGGATTATCAAATTTCGTCTTTGTGTTTTTCCGGATGACTTTAGAATATGTTAAAAGGTTCGACCGGATATAAATACCCAACTTTTCCCCTGCCGGAAAATATCCAAGTGTTGGATTTTTGTGTGGTTTAAGGACGTTCTGAGTAGTGCAAGTAACGCGATGGACCCTCTAGAAGACAACAAACCTTAACTCGATTATGTGACCGTCTTGAACTGCCCTTTGAACCTTCGGGTTTGGGACAGTACGGCGTGCCACATGTGAGGCGTTGGCTTGACCCTTCTACGGCTGGACCGTTGGTACTGAGGCATGAAGTGAATGTCTTTGAACCTATTTCATGTGTTGGACGGTTTCGGAAAAACTTGGGTGTTCGAATGTTCGATCGGAAAGTTTAATATTTTCTATTTATCCGGAATAGGATACAATAATTGGAATTCACAAACAGTTATGAGATAACTGAATGAATGATATAAATCTAGCGGTTTAGTTTCATTTGATATTGAAAAGAGTTTTCGATAATGAGACTAAAATGCGGGGTTTATAACTGTTAGGCATGTGATGTCTAAGTATTTCATTTTGATTAGGCATGCGATGTCTAAAGAGGTTGCGGATTCCAATTGTTGTAGTTTTACACTTTCTTTTCTGTGACCGTAAGTGTAATATGTGATATCGTCGGTTTCGTTGCTATATGTCAACGACAATTGGGATGCGCATACTTACTTACGTTGATGACATGTGATGTTATGTGTTGCTGGATATGTTATATTGGATTGTCGTGTTTGAATAGTCGGGGTTTTTTATGTGAGATGAGTGTTTTTCTTTTTCATTCATGTAAAAACTTGTATGTAATATTCTTTTATTTTGGGGCACTTCCAGGTTGCGGAAGATGTCACCTTTTTGTATATTATTTACTTTTCCGCATTAAGATAGACCCAAGGAGGGGAGCACAAGTAACCGGGTTCTAGGGTACAGTGGGAGACCAACTCGAGGAGTCGAGTCCGGGTCTCCTAACCCTAGAATTGGCAGGGTTGCTTGCCGCTCTCGTAGGGGTCTAGGGGTGTGGGATTGGCTATTCATCACGACCGTGGAATCCGTGTTTTATACTGGCTCGTATTGAAAACACGGACGTCCTAGTATATCCAATATTTCATATGTTTCTTCTGCTGCGATATCTGTGATGTGATCATGTGATGTTCTGTGATAGATACAGTATATAGTATATATGATATATTATATAAACGTTGCTTATGTTTTGCATCCGCACTAGCCCTGCCCTGCTCTGTCGTTAGTTACCTAACCTAACGGTGCACGAGGGGACATCGAGGCGAATGCGGATGGCATAAGTGTACGTCATATCTATCTGTGATGTTTAGGTACTTAAATGATGGGACTTCATTAATGTGATTAATGAAAGAAAAGAAACCTAAGATATTGTAGAATCAAATTTTAAATAAAACAGGTAGCTACAGTTCTTGCTTTGCACAGCGGTATATGTGATATATCCTGCACCTTATTCGATGAGGAAAGGACCAAGATCCCTTCACCGGGAGTGACTCCTTTAGCAATAACTGGAAGTTGCTACACACTCGGTTTGATTTTTGATTGCTTCTATAGTTTCTGCTTTGCACAGTGATATATATGATATATCCCGCACCTCATTCGACGAGGAAAGGGCCGACGATCCCTTCACCGGGAGTGACCCCTTTAGCAAAACTAGAAAAAGACTCAAAATCACTCCATTTTAAAACTTCATTTGATTCTACAACGATATCAAGTTCATTACGCAATAGGTTTTCAGAAAAACCTGTCGTAGCCCTCCGTCATTTCAGATAAAGACTATTTAGTATTCGTGCTGCGTTTGTTGACCTCTGTCAAGGCGTAGTGTGCGGTAGCTAACTAGTAATTATCTGTAAAGCATGTGATGTGATTGGATTAGGGTAGTCGTATGACCTTGTTGACCTCTGTCAAGGGTCGTGCGAGTGGGTTTAATTCAATCAAGAAATGACGGGTTGAACTTGACTAGTGCACTATGGTTTGTTGACCTCTGTCAAGGTCATGGCACACTAGGGGCAAAATATTATCGGGAATTTCAAGTGTTGAAATTTGCAATGAGATTGCATACCTTCTATGAGATAGTTGGATCCCGATACCCGCTGCGAGTAAGAGTTACTCCTGGGAGAGTTTTACACATTACAATTAGCCGATCAAGTAGGTGTCTAGAAAGGTGTCAACGGGGTTACGCCTCTGGGAAAACGAGGTTTACAGTAATTAGGTTCGTGCGAAAGCACGGGGAACCTCCCTCAAAGTACCGACACTGGCCTGGCTGAAAGATTGGCGAACTTGTAGTGTGTAATTAATCCCGGCTAGTCTTTCCTTTTAGGGTTTGAAGGAAGATTTGATAAAAACAGTGGGAGCCATCCTGATTAGATAAGATAATAACCAATCTGATCTTGCACGAGCATACGCTAAAGTGTTTTCTTCTCTCTCTCTCCAGGTAGCGACCATTTCATGCCCTAATAAAGATAATAATATGGATGTATTGACCGAACCCGCATATTATACTGTGCAGGGGAACGTTGGACCCGTTCTATCTTATAAACGTTATAAGACTGAACAGGAAACAGGAGAATATCTAGATTCTCACGCCGCCCAAACGAAGAACATGCATGATGATGCACCTTCTTCGGGTGTGTTTGTTATTGAGAACTGTTTCTCAGTTCACCCTACGTCCTGGGTATTAGATACCGGATCAGGATCCCATATATGTAAACAGTTACATGGGCTTCGGAAAGGTAGAGAACTGTGAAAAGGTGATCATTCCGTTCAAGTAGGGAATGGGGCAAATGTTGCAGCCAAAGCAGTTGGCATATATCACCTGGTATTACCAAATGGTGATACAATAGTCCTGAATGAGTGCTATTATATACCGAACATGATGTGCAACATTATATCAGTTTCTTTATTAAGTAAAGAAGGATTTAATTTTTTAGTAAAGGATAATGTTATGAACATATTCCTAGATCAAAAGTTGATTGCATCAGGCTCGTTACATAATGGCATATTCATTCTAAATCAGAATACAGTCCTCAATATACAAAACACAAACAAGAGGAAAAGTTCAGAAATGAACGAATCCTACTTGTGGCACTGTAGACTTGGTCATATCAATGCGACACGACTGGCTAAGTTACATAAGGATGGTTATTTGAATTCGTTTGAATTATCATCTTATGATACTTGCCATTCATGTCTCAAAGGAAAAATGACCAAAGCTCCGTTTAGTGGACACGGAGAAAGAGTTAATGAACTCTTAGGACTGATACATAGTGATGTATGCGGTCCCATGTCTACGCCTGCCAGGAACGGTTCTTCCTACTTCATTACATTCACTGATGATCTCTCTAGATTCGGACATGTGTTCCTGATGAAACACAAGTCTGAAGCTTTTGAGAAATTCAGAGAATATAAGCACGAAGTAGAAAAACAAACAGGCAAAAGTATTAAGATCCTTCGATCTGATCGAGGAGGAGAATACTTAAGCAATGAGTTCCTAGATTATCTAAAAGAGAATGGGATTCTCTCTCAGCTTACTCCTCCTTATACACCACAGCACAACGGTGTATCGGAGCGGAGGAATCGCACCCTATTAGATATGGTGCGCTCTATAATGAGTACAGCTGAGTTACCTATTTCCTTCTGGGGGTCTGCGCTTGAAACAGCAGCATACCTATTGAATCAAGTTCCAACTAAATCTGTACCTACCACACCATATGAGATATGGAGTGGGAAGAGACCATGTCTTAAACGAGTTAAGATATGGGGTTGTCTGGCCTATGTAAAAAGGCAAAATCCAGACAAACTCGAGGCACGGTCAGTTCTATGTAAGTTTGTGGGATATCCTAAACATTCAAATGGATATTTTTTCTACCACAGTGAACAACAAAAAGTGTTTATTGCTCAACATGCCACCTTTTTAGAAAAGGAATTTCTTGCAAAATAGATTAGTGGCTCTGAGGTAGAACTGGAAGAAGTTTCAGAAACACAAACTATAACTGAAGATTTAGTGGAACTAGAAGATTCGGTAGTACCCGACGAACCCCAGCCTCTCCGCCGATCTAGTAGGGTTTCTCGTCCACCTGAGAGATACTACGGTTTTCTCATTGATGGTGGAAGCGAGGATTGCATCATGGAAGATGATGACCCGACTAGTTTCGAGCAGGCCATCACGAGTGGTGACTCTGTGAAATGGCTGGATGCAATGCGGTCCTTGATGGAATCCATGTACACCAACAAAGTATGGACTTTGGATGTTGCTCCTGAAGGGGTAAAACCCATTGGGAGCAAGTGGATCTTCAAGAAAAAACTTGGTGTAGATGGGAAAGTGGAGACTTTCAAAGCTAGACTTGTTGCAAAAGGTTTTCGTCAAAGACCAGGTGTGGACTATGACGAAACTTTTTCTCCAGTGGCTATGCTTAAATCCATCCGGATCATGCTTGCCATCGCTGCATATCATGACTATGAAATCTGGCAAATGGATGTTAAGACCGCCTTTCTAAATGGTGATTTAGAAGAGAGCGTGTACATGACTCAGCCAGAGGGCTTCGTAGACAGTGGGAGCAGCGGGAAGGTGTGCAAGCTGCTTAAATCCATTTATGGATTAAAGCAAGCATCGCGGAGTTGGAACATCTACTTTGACGTCGTTATCAAAGAGTTTGATTTCGTCAAAAACCCAGATGAACCTTGTATATACAAGAAGGTGGCAGAGAGTAAAGTAGTCTTCCTCGTATTGTACGTGGACGACATACTCTTGATAGGAAATGATATTCCTATGCTGCAATCGGTCAAGCTCTTCTTATCACAAAGATTCTCAATGAAAGATCTTGGTGATGCCTACTGCATATTGGGAATTAGGATCTATAGAGATAGATCCAAACGGATATTGGGATTGTCCCAATCCAGGTACATTGACACCATACTAAAGAGGTTTAGTATGGAAGAATCCAAGCGTGGGAACTTGCCCACGATCTCTGGACTCACTCTCTCCAAAGAGATGTCTCCCAAGACTGATTTGGAGAGAGCTCGCATGCAAGGGATACCCTATGCTTCGGCAGTAGGCTCTATCATGTATGCGATGCTATGTACCAGACCCGATATTGCATACTCACTAAGTGTAGTGAGTCGGTATCAAGCAGATCCTAGAGAGAGTCACTGGACAGCTGTAAAGAACATTCTCAAGTACTTGCGAAGGACTAGAGAAATGTTCTTGGTGTATGGTAACGGAGAACTCCAAGTGGAGTCCTTTACCGATTCGAGCTTCCAGAGTGATAAGGACGACTCTAAGTCACAGTCGGGATTTGTCTTTACCCTTTACGGAGGGGCGGTTAGCTGGAAGAGTTCCAAGCAAGAAACCGTGGCAGACTCGACGATGGAGGCTGAATACATCGCTGCCAACGATGCTGCCAAAGAGGCTGTCTGGATCAAGAAGTTCATTACTGAACTTGGAGTGGTTCCATCCATTGAGCATCCAATACCTTTGTATTGCAATAACAATGGAGCGGTGGCTTTGGCCAAGGAACCCAGGTCCCATCAGCGATCCAGGCATATTTTGAGGCGGTATCACCTGATCCGGGAGATAGTTGATCGCCGGGAGATCGAGGTCAGGAGAGTTGACACGAAGAACAACACGGCGGATCCACTCACGAAGGCCATTCCCCAGATACAGTTTGAGAGACTCTTCGGGATGCTCGGTATGCGATACTACAGCAGCTGGCCCTAGTGCAAGTGGGAGATTGTTAGTTGTATGTATGCCCTAGAGGCCAGTATTGTACAAATGATGTATATTATATTGGATGCTTGGACATATATAGAGATGACTTTCTTGCTCGATATGATAGTATGCTATATGGTTACTCTTTATCTTAACATGTACACTTGTCTCTTTAAACTGTCTTATAGTTACATGTTGATAAAGCCCTTAGGATGTGTACTTGACTACCTGGACTATGATGCAGATCATACTAGTGGGGACATGGTAGTCCATAAGTACATCCTTCAAGGTCCCTAGTCGTGGGTGTATCGAGACAGGGCATCGATATACCAGTGTAGACTAGCGTAGACGCTTCTCGGCCCATGAGATGGGCGATGGATGATCCCATATCCATTGGTGTTTGACATCAGAGATGGTATACGGGTGCTCAGTGGAGACTGGGTACACTGGACGGACTCGCCGAGAACTCCCAGATGGTATTATACCTCACGTTAGATGGCAGTTCTCAGGTGACACTTGTACAGGTTAGTCTGTAGACCCGAGATCGTCATAGAGTCTTGTGTGATTCCCACTGTGCTTTAATCTCCACCTTACCACGTCCATGAGGGCATGCAAAATGGTGGTCTTTGGGTACAGTCCCGAGTCACATGGAGGCAATGAGCGATAGGAGGGGTTTCGTCTCTCCCGGTATTGGGGGTTGATGTTGCGCTGTGCTCGATTGGCCGTAACAGGGAAGTCCCTGGCCAGGGCTGATCAGAGATTTGCTGGTAAGTGTTACCAGTAGTTTCTCGACCCGTTATGAGCCTCACATCAGCATGACTTATCGGTTATTGGGGTCTGACGTATACCACCCCTAGACTTGATATGCGACATATCAGACGAACAGACCGGACTGTACGGTAAGTGTTACTGGTTGGATTTACAGGAGTGTGAGCGGGCCAGCTCGTCGATCTTCTGATCGCTCAATACCCGGATGACCGTTACGTTTAGCAGACCGCTTGCGGCTTGTGGGTGCTTGATATGATCATCATCTGCTACCGGCGTATTGACGAGTCTTTAGAGTCCTACACAGAGGTTTCCTGGCTCAAGCGAAACGAAATAGGAGTGCATATGAGATATGTGCAGGACCGAGAATGATGCGTGTATGTGATACCGTATTCCATTCTCGCGATGGATGTATCGATTGGTTATATTCGATATAACCTAGATATCGAATCAAGGATTGATTCGATAAGCCGATACATAGGATACTAGTCGGTTATATGCGATATGACCGGATCGTTAAATCAAGTGTTGATTTAATGATTTAATGTATAATTATATATTTGATATATTACTTTGCATTAACTAGTATTGGTTCACTTTAAATGGATTTTCTCACTTGATATGCAAGAAGTATATGTGATATACTTTTGTGCACATATTTGTATCATGTTTGATGATACTTGATCATGTGGTTAAGTGTAAATGATTAAACCATGGTTAAGAGATGATTAGGGTTTTGCTTTTTCATTTATTTATTTGTTTATTTATTTGGAAAAGATTTAGATAAGAATGGTGGCTATGTTTGTTTCTAGTTGAAGCTTCATGAAGCTTTGACTTCTTAACCATTCTTGTCTTCATGCTTAACCCTAACCCATCCAAGTAACCATGGTCTATTCTCTACACTCTACTATGGTTAGCTTATGATAAGTATTGGATTATTTTTCATTTTAATTCAACACTTATCATATTCTTTCTTCTTCATCATCTTCTTCTTCAAGAAAGCTTGATGACATCAATGGCAACTTGAGTTCTAAAGTGAGAAATCCAATTCCAAAGTGAACCCACCTCCTATTTCTTCACCCTCTACCTCTTGCCAAGTTGTTTTGGGTGTTTTCTTCACAAGTTTCACAAATTTGTGACGTCGGAGCTTGAATTTGTGATGCCTCGACGTAGATCATCTTCGGCACGAAGCCGACGACCTAGTCCGCCTATTTCTCCGATCAAGCCGACGATTGAGTCCGGGATTCGAGATGGACAGCGAGAGGACGCCTACGTGGAGCCAAGGAAGTGGATATCCAGATCTACAAAGGTTGTAGCTTCTTATCTTTAGTTAAGTTGTTAACTACATTCGTATTTCGCCTAAACTTCTAGTCAACGATCCGTATTAGGGTTTCTCGGCACCCATAAAATTTGAAATTGGCATGGTTGATGCCTTGTGAGACCTCTATTGTGTGCCTAGGAACCCTACAGTACCAACCTCCGTACAGTTCGGAATAGGCAAGATCGGAAGAGACCTTGAACAGGATTCCTTCCGGGACACTGCTGCAATGAGATTTGCACCCAGGATCAGATGTGTCACGTGTATTCAGAGAGCCAGAGGCCGACGCCAGTGACGTGCTGCCTTACGAGTGGTCGTGATGAATGACCGGGAGATGACCAGAGAAGTGCCAGAACGGAATCGTCCCCGTTAGCACACCTGACAGGACCGATGAGCCAATGGATTGCGAGATTGGTAATCCGCAGAGAAAAGGAAGACCCAGAGATAGAAGACGCCAGACCGTGAGCAGGAGGCGAGCGGATATTCTTGTTCTGCCGGTTTTAGGCGCACTGATTCATTTTTCGACATTGTAGGAGGTGTACCTCAATGTCCTTTGTTGTGATTTGCGTTTGTGATCTGAGTATCACGCTTATATCGCTTGGATTTGAGTTTTGATGATTGAGTTTCATGATATTGTTTTCGTGCACCTTGGTTGCACCTACTGGGTATTTACATTTTGCGCATAGTTGTCGCACTTGATATATATTTTATACACCATTGTGTTGATTTGCGATTTGTGCATATCTATTACATTTTATGTCGATTTTGTACCTTCATAGCATGTGTTTATGATTTCGTGGATTTCATACGGATGACTTGATTTTTGCACTCGGTATAGCTTATATGTGCTGGTAGTGCATTGATACGTATTTTGTGTACCACAGTTGCACCTGACTTCGTTTTGATGTCATTTGAGATATTTATTGTGACTTCATGCCTAGGGCATGCATATGATTTGATTTATACTTTCAGCATAGTTTTCATGCACTTTTAGTATTTTGATTTGCTTTAGTGCACGCTGATGCACATGGTTATGAGACTATATACCACGGTATACCTGATTTGGATTTTCGCGTGTGTTGGGCGCATGATATGAGATGCAATTTTGGCGCACACAAGATGCACTAAATCGGGATTCTTGTGCATGTCAGATGCACCCGATATTGTTGTCGCGCACACCCGTTGTACTGGACAGATGCTTTCGTGCACACCCGTTGCACGTAGTTTTGGCTTTTGTGCATATAGTGGCACCTGTGTTTGAATTTGATTTCCGTGCGCACCAGACGCATGTGATTGTCGGATACGCCTTTTGAGGCTGATTTTGCTTTTGAGCACTTTGTTTTCATGTTGGGCACTATATTATGAAGTAGCCAAACAGGACTGATCGGAGGACAGTACCTGAGTACTTTGCATGCATTAAAAGTTTACCAAGAGGTTTTTGAAAAAGAGCTATAGCCTCGCTATTTCCTACGTGTCCGGGAGCGACACGAATGTTATAAAGGAAAACCTTTAGGGATATTTTGGAAAAAAAAGGGCGGAACGCGTATTTGAGCAAAAACATATATGGACATGTACTATTATTTCACAAATGAGTGTCCATCAGTTAGGCTGTGAGTTACGCATCACACGGCGATTTAGAAAAGATTTTTGCATGAGTTTTATTTAGTTCTTGAAGTTTTCCAAAGATGCGTACTATACACGTATTATAGCATTTGACTAGTGTATATTGGATTTCAGTAGTAGATTTCGAGATCTGTATCTCTATTGTAACTCCGAGGATATGCGTGCAAATCCGATGATTTATGTGACGCTTGACGGAGTTTGATTTTGAGTTTTGTCCTCGTTTTCATGCGCACTTGGTGCGCTGTGTATTTCTGCATCTTCCGTGATTTCGGAGCCCCGTTGATTTGAGCTGATTATTGAAATATTTTATATTTTGGGGGTTTAAATTTAAATTCGGGGACCGAATTTATTTAAGGGGGGAAGACTGTAACATTTCAGAAAATATAAAATATTATTTTTGGAATTTAATATTAAAATAATACTTTTCCCGAAAACTGCCCGATTTGCGAAATTGGGGTTTTCGAAAAAGGGTATAAATATATACCAATAATTGTGAAATATTTGGAAATTAAAGTGATTTATTCATTTAAAATATATATTTAAAGGATTTGGCATTTTTAAAATTTATTATATGCAGTTTCGATAAAAAAACGATTAGTGCACTGCTAATCGCGATTAAGCCAAATCCGTGTTTCTACAGTTTTCATGGTTAGTGCACCATGACATGTTACATGTTATTTCATTTGTGTTGTTTTATGGGTATTATGTGATTTGGTTTTGAAATTTGAAAGAGAAAAGATAAAGCAATGGCAAAGGGTAAATTAGTGAAAGGGTATGACTTGGAACGTGAGTGGGTGAGAATAATAGTGAGAGAGAGAAATGGGGGCTGCTACCTTAGCCTTGCCCTATCATTTCCTCCTCCTTCTTCATCTTTCTCCAACCTCACTTCCCTCCTCAAATAACCCTAGATCCATCTCCAAATAATCCCCAAAACCCTACACTCCCTTCACAAAAATTAATCACCGTCTGTTCCTCTACATATTGAACCAAGTAAAGTGGGATTTTGATGACATCGAGAAGCTAGGGTTTTCTTGAGTGGCCTTAATGAGGAATAACATCTTCCCTTTAGATTAGTTTGTGAGATATCGTATTTTGAACGTCGTTTTGTGATGTCGCTAACCTGCTGTGACCGAGAATGTTCACTGTAAAAACAAACAGTGTAGTAATATTGTAATTGTGACCCTGAGTACACACTTGTGACCGCGACCCTGCCTGCTCGGTTTTGGCCGGCGAGTAGTATGGAAATTTCGGCGACCTCGGGTTTATATGGGGGTTAGGGCTTGGGTTTCGTAGGGTAGTTGCTTGGGGTTGTTTAAGGGTGTTTGGTCCTACTAGATTTTTCTGTAGTGAAAATAAGTGAAATCTAGGAACAGTTAGGAGTGTTTTCATGACCATAGTGACACAATTCCTGACCTGAGCCTTAGAGGTGAACTCGATGCACGAACTCAGGAATTGTTCCGTATCAGTTTTGTGACTTTTAGTGTGCCTACAGCTTACCTGGAGCAACCCTGGGAAATTTTGAGAGTAGCAAACAATACTAGGGACCAAATTAAGTCACTAGGAGACCACTCTGACCTGATGAACCCAAACAGAGACCCCTGGGCCGGTGACCTCGGATTTTAGGTGGGAGTGGCCGGCCACTTGGTGAGGGTAGGGGTCTAGGTTGGTCCAGTAGGTCATATATACTATATACATCAACCTAGACTTGTTTGCTTAGATTTATTTGACCTGAGTCAAAATCTGGGAGCAATTTAGTATGACTTTAGCTATGTTTTCCGTATTTTGATATGCTAATTCTTAATATTTGGTTTTGTATTTGGTTGTTGAATGTTTGTACATCAATGACTAGGGGTAATTTGTTGGTTTTGCATACGTGGGCTATAGGTTTTAACCTATGAGCGAAACGTGTGCCGTTTTGGTTTTCCGCCTTGATTTTAACACGCATTGCGATTGTGTATTATTGTAGGTACCTTCACATGGATTCCGAGGTGTCGGAGTCTGGCGTCATCGACTTCGGCGAGCAAGAACCAAGGTGAGTGGATCTATATCCACGGGGGAAGTCGGGTGGATGGCGTATAGCACCCCCGCAAAGTTTTGGTGGAAACCGATTTGTAGCTTATGATTAAGGGAACCTAGATTAGGAAATTAGGGTTAGGATTAAATGATAGTTAGTAAAACCATACTAGAAACTAAGGATAGTTAGAAGTGATATAATACGGCTAATATGTTATGATGTTATTTGAGGATGATACTTGACGATATTGCCGTTTAGGGTATTATAGGAATAGATAGTCGATGTAGATGTGTCATCCGAACCATACATATTTCTAAACTGAAGAATCGTATGCATCTTTTAAACAGTTACCTTGAGGAACGTTACGGATTTTCAAATGATATCTTTTCCTTAAAAACACCGTAACCCCTATTTTCAAAACATGATTCGCTTCTTTTAAAATCTGCTTGTATGGTTCGGGCGTGTAGATTAGATTAGATACTTATACTTATAGTGGAGATAGAATGTTTATGAAAACTCGACTTGATGTGAGATATAAATGCGATGAAAAGAATATAAGACGAATATGATGGTCTGATGATATGTGGTGTGCGGATGCGAGTCGATTGAGATGATTGATACCTTGTCGGTCCCCTGATATTAGATCGTTATGGATGTGACCTGGGACATAGGTGTGTGTGTGTATATATATATATATATATATAATGTTGTGAATCATGGATGATAGGCCGTACGTGATATTAGGCCGTACCCTCATTGTCTTATAAGTTGATAGGATCCCTATTAGCTTAATGCCGCCGTACGATGATTTTCCGTGCGCGATGAGTTGACTTGATGATCGATCCTTACCCTTGACTAGAGGTTGTCGTACAATGGATTTTACCGTACGCGATTTTGTTTAGGCTAGATGCCGATGGATAGATTCACCGACTCGATCATGATAGTTATGTACACCTTACAGATTTTAGCTGACGATTTACCTTATGATGCATTCATGTTATTCGCATTGCATTACTTATTCCTGTGTTAGTACACTTACACCATTATCGATGATGTGTATGTTGCATGTACACAGATTTGTCGGCTCACACACTTCATCATCGATAATTACCATGTCATTACACAGTAGGGTTGATGTATCATGATATGCACATTGTACATCCATATTGGTATATATACATATTGTACCTATATAGATAACTGGTTTTATTGGGAAATTGGGAACCGCGCGTTATATTTTAAAAACTAGAATCATTTAAAAGAGCGGTTTTCAATACGTCATATCACTGTTCTATATTGCATGATATACGGATATGCTTGCATTTCTATTTTATATCGCATACATCATGCTTTATGATTTTACGCATTGAGATATGCTATTTTCATGAGATTTCTGGATTTGAGAACCGTGGTGATTTCAAAAGAAAGTACGTATTGTTTTAAAAACCTTGTTTCTCTTGATATGATATTTCAGTGCATCCACCATATGTTTTCTCGGTTCTAAGAGTAGCATGTGAAACCCGATTCGAGGAGCGGTAGGCACCGTCTGCTGGTACATAGTGGACCCGGTGAGGTACCCCGGGGCAAGAAGACTCGTATATTTTAGACGGTGAGCCTGGCAGGAGAGCACTACCTACCGGTGATAGTATTTGGACTCAGCGGTTATCCGGAGGATACCGACCGGAGTAGCGAGATGGATATGAGGGCCGACCAGGGTGTGCGGTGCCTGAGGGCCGATCTGAGGATGCAGAGCTTGAGATATATGAGGATTTATGTGCCGATGCTGGGCACGGTTTTCATGATGTTTCGAGTGTCGATGCTAGGCACTCAGGTTCTATAGTTTTGATGTGTCGTGAGGGACACCGTTGATTTATATCCTCATATTTTCATGCACATTCTTTTATGATATTTACATGCATACAGACATTGATTATATGGGTGGACGACATCCAAATGCATACATGCATTGATATTACTGTTGGATGTTATCCACATGCTTATAGGTATTGACTACCTTATTGGCACATATACAGACTCGGTCACCCTAGATATCACAGTATTACCTTTATGATATAGTTGTCCTAGGAGTCGTTGTTTATTCGATTTCTATCTGTTGATATTTTTCTACTCACGAGTTGGCAACTCACCCCCATTGTGCCACAGTTCTTGCAGGTTGACCGCTTGGATCAGTAGCGACTTCGCTGGCACATAGTTGCTTTCGGGTGTTTTGCATTGGTAGGTGGGACATTTATATCGTACCCACTCTTGTATCTATATTTCATATTGTATCTAGTTAACTCCATCAATCAAAATTAATAAGTTGTATAAGTATTGAGACTTAGTGGGATTGTGGTTGCGAGACTTAGAGCGAGGGGTTTTCTGCTACTTTTGGTTTTGATGTCTTGCTTATTTCTTTATCTTTTATGGTGAACTTCGCCGTTGGGCGTCGTATACTTATATTTACTGTCTTGCGTGGTTGTGATCCACCATTTAGTGAAGAGCTAGCTCCCGCTTGGGGATGCCATTATTCTTATCATGTATTTGTGGTTTTGGATCAAAATATACAAAGGAGGTGCTGCCCAAATTTTCAAAAAGACGAATCATGTTTTTAAACTTGCATAATCCACTTGCATTTTCATGTTCCTTTTCTATGCATTAAGAAAACTTGATTTTATTATACCTTTATTTCAAAACTCCACCTCCTTTATTTTTCTTAAAAGGTTTAGATTTCTGGGTTTCATCTTACTTGAATTACGTTACGCCTTTAGACATTGCGTGATTTAAGTGCTGGTCACGAGCTAATATTTCGGGTCGTGACAAATTGTTAGGCATGCGATGTCTAAGGAATTCATATTGTTAGGCATGAAATCCGTAATATGAGATATTACGGGTTTATGATATCTAAGGTGGTTGCGGATTCCAACAGTTGTAGTTTTCACTTTCTTTTCTGCGACCGTAAATGTAATATGTGGTGTATCGCCGGTTTCGTTGCTATACGTCAACGACAATTGGCATACGCATATTTACTTACGTTGATGACATGTGATGTTATGTGTTGCTTTGATATGTTATATTGGATAGTCGTGATTGAGTAGCCGGGGGGTTCTATTTGAGATGAGAATTTTTTCATTTTCATTCATGTAATATTCTTTTATTGGGGAACTTCCGGGTTGAGGAAGATGTCACCGTTGATGTATATTATTTATTTTTCCGCATTAGGATAGACCCAAGGAGGGGAGCATAAGTAACCGGGTTCTAGAGTCCAGTGGGAGACCATCTCGAGGCGTCGAGTCCGGGTCTCCTAACTCTAGAATTGGTAAGGTTGCTTGCCGCTCTCGTAGAGGTCTAAGGATGTGGGTTTGGCTATTCATCATGACCGTGGAATCAGTGTTTTATACAGACTTAAAATAAAACACGGATATCCTAGTATATCCAATATTTCATATGTTGTTTTCTGCTGCGATATCTGTGATGTGATCATTTGATATGTTGAGATAGATACTGTATATAGTATATATGATATATTATATAGACGTTGCTTATATTTTACACCCGCGCTAGCCCTGCTCCGCTCTGCCGTTAGTTACCTAACCTAACGGTGAATGACGGGACATCGAGGCGAATGCGGATGGCATAAGCGTACGTTGTATTTATCTGTGATGTTTAGGTAACTTAAAATGACGAGACTTCATTAATGAGATTAATGAAAGAAATAAACCTAATGATGTTTTGGAATCGAATTTTCAAAAACAGGTAGCTCCAGTGGCTGCTTTGCATAGCGGTATTCCTTGCAGAATATCCAGCACCTTATTCGATAAGGAAAGAGCTGAGATCCTTTCACCGGGAGTGACCTCTTTAGAAATAACTGGCAGATGCTACAACCCTCGGTTTGTCTTTTGATTGCTTTTCTAGTTCTTACTTTGCATAGTGGTATTGTGAATATCCTGCACCTCATTCAACGAGAAAAAAGCCAAGATCCCTTCACCGGGAGTGACCTCTTTAGAGAAACTAGCAAAGGCCTAAAAAACACTCCATTTTAAACAATTTGATTTTAAAACGAGATCAAGTTCAAAGTGTTAAAGGTTTTCTTAAAAACCATCCGCAACCCTCCGTCATTTTAGGAAGTAGAGTACTTAGTATTTGTGCTGTGTTTATTGACCATAGTTAAGGCACAGTGTACGGTAGCCAAGTGATGTCTTCATAAACAGAATATGATGCGATTAGTTAGGACAGTCATGTGACTTTGTTGACCATAGTTAAGGATCATGTGGGTGGGTCTAATTAATCACGAAATGACGGGTAGAACTTGACTAGTACTTGTGATTTGTTGACCATAGTTAAGGTCATGAGCCAATAGGGGTAAAAACCATTATCGGGAGTTTCAAATGTTGAAATTTGCAATGATATCGAATACCTTCTATGTGATAGTTGGATCCTGATACCCACCGCGACTAATTGTTACTCCTGGGAAAGTTTTGCACTTTACAATTAGCCAATCAAGTAGGTGTCTAGAAAGGTGTCAACGTGGTTACGCCCATGGGAAAATGAGGTTTATTTTAATTAGGTCTGTGCAAAAGCACGGGGAACCTCCCTTAAAGTACCAGCACTGGCCTAGCTGAAAGATTGGCGAACTTATAGGGTGTAATTAATCCCGGCTAGTCTTTCCTTTTAAGGTTTGAAGGAAGATTTGATAAAAACAGTGGGAGTCATCCAGATTAGATAAAATATATAACCAATCTAATCTTGCAAGAGCGCACGCAGAGTATTTTCTTCTCTCTCACTCTCTCTCTTCAGGTAGCGACCATATCACGCCTTAATCAAGATAATAATATGGATGTATTGACCGAACCCGCTTGTTATACTGAGCTGGGGAACGTTGGTCCCGCTCCAACTTATAATTGTTATAAGAACGAGCAAGAATTAGGGGAATACCAAGATTCCCATGCCGCCCAAACAAAGAAAGTGCATGATGATGCATTTTCTTCCGGTATGTTCATCACAGAGAACTGTTTCTCAGTATTCTCTACGTCCTGGATATTAGATACCGGATCAGGATCCCGCATATGTAATTTGTTACATGGGCTACAGATAGGTAGAGAACTGGGATAGGATGATATGTCTCTAAGTGTAGAGAATTGTGCAATTGTTGTAGCCAAATCAGTTGGCAGTTATCACCCTGTATTACCAAATACATTGATTCTGAACAAATGTTATTAGATACCGAACCTGATATGCAACATTATATCGGTCTCTTTATTTAGTAAAGAATTATATAATTTTGTATTATTGGATAAATGTTTTGAACATTTCTTATATCAAGAGTTGATTGGTTCAGGCATGTTATCTAATAGCATATACGTTCTAAATCAAAGCACAGTTCTTAACGTACATAACACACACAAGAGGAAGAGTTCAGAAATGAACGAATCCATCTTGAGGTATTGTAGACTAGGTCATATCAATGCGACCCGACTAGCTAAGTTTCATTTAGATGCATATTAAAATCATTTAAAATTTACATCTTGTGAAACTTGCCAGTCATGTCACAAAGATAAAATGATCATAGCTCCGTTCACTGGAAACGGAGAAAGAGTTAGTAAACTCTTAGGACTGATGCATGATGATGTATGTGGTCCCCTGTCTATACATGCCAGGACTGGTTCTTTGTACTTCATTATGTTCACTAATGATCTCTCAAGATTCGGACATATGATCATGTTGAAACACAAGCATGAAGCCTTTGAGAAATTCAATGAATATAAATCCGAAGTAAAGAACCAAAAAGGATATAAGTATTATATCCTTTGATGTGATCAGGGAGGAGAATACTTGAGCACGGAGATCCTGAACTATTCTAAAGGAGAATGAGATTCCCTCTCAGCATTATTCCTTCGTATACACCACAGCATAACGGTGTATCGGGACGGAGCAATCGCACCCTATTAGATATGGTGCGCTCTATGATGAGTACTACTGAGTTACCTATTTCCTTTTGGGAGTTATGCACTTGAGAAGCTGCATACCTATTGAATTGGGTTCCGATCAAATCAGTGCCTACCACTCCATATGAGATATGGTATGGGAAGAGCCCATGTCTTAAGTGATTGATCATCTTTTTTGTGTAAGGAAATGTTTTATCACAACCAAAGAAATTTATACCGCAATCAATTAACGGTGTCTATTGAAGTTTCTTTAGTGAATACGAATCGTCCACTGAGATTGTGTGAATTTGTTCAAATTTGCTTTAGTTGAGTTGAAAAGAAAAGATAAAAGAAAATGATTCAATATTTATGAGATTTAGTTTCAAGAAACATAAAGAAATAGATCTAGGATCAAGAATTGATAAAGATCAAGAAAATGTCCAAATCGATTTAATTATCAAGATTTCAAGAATAGCTTGTAGGAATCGATCAAATACGTAGTGATCATGAAAACTAAAGATTACGAAATCTTATCTATTGAGGAATTGTGGCTAGATCGATGGCGATCAATGAAGATTAGGGATCTGTTGAAGAAACTAGGGTTTCTCCTTCACTATCCCTTGTCATTTCATTGATTATCATTCAAATTCTATCCTCTAGCAAAGAAAATCACCGATTGTTGATCTCTAATTTGGAGCGAAAATATTCAAGAAAGTGATCTCGCTCAAAATTAGGCCATCAATGATTCTTTTTCCTAGAGTTAACAAACCTCATAAGACTTAAGAATCGTTCAAGAATTTCATCATCATCATCTACCTATTCTCTCGATTCCATTACAAACGGAGATTTCACTCACACATCATGAAAAATGAAAGAATCAAGAATCGATAAATTTTCATAATGCAAGAATGTAAAGAAAACAAGATTTATAATTTTCACCTTTATTAATTTACGATTAGGTACACAATCACTCAATTCGAAGTTACAATATTTGAGGAGGTAACTAGATCCGTCGAAATTAGCTTAGCATCGATCTCCTTGAGTCGTGGAACGGTTGCGATCACTTGCTCTTGATGAAGACCGGCATCGCTACAAAGGATCGTTGATGGCTTGCTTGATTTGCTTCTCAATTGATCTTGATTTGGCTTTGAAATTGGATTTGGGCTAGGGTTTTGATTACAAGTTGTTTCACTCAACTTGTGGGTGGATTTGGTTCAATGTTCAACAACAACCCTTGTAATGAAGCATAGGTCCCCTTTTATAGTTTTTTTCCTCTATCTTCTCCTAGAAGCTTGGTTGTTATGAGGCTTGCATAGAAAGCTAGGTAGATACCAAGCTTACACTAGAAGATTGGCTGTTGTAGAGAAGCTTCTGGAGATTTCTAGAGACTTTGAAGCATCTTGAAGAAGTTTGGCCGTTAAAAGAGAAGCCCTGCAAAAAGTATCAACCGCTGACGAGTCAGATCGGCCACGAATCCGCGGCGGATCGTCCTGACTCGGCCGCGCATCCGCGGCCGTTTGATGAGTTTGATGGCTGGTTTTCTCTATGTCTCTTGATGTTAGCTTTAGGGTTCTTCTCTAATACCTGGAATCTTATTATTGTTTCTTAGTTGCTGCCAGATTTTAAGTCTTTGACTTGATGCGTTTTATCGGCACTTTTGAAATTCCGGTTCTTTGACCTGAAGAATTTCCTACACACAATCTCGATAAAGTATGTTGAGATATACAAAATCATGCATATAGTAATAAACACTCAATTTCCCTCATAATGCCGGTTATAATGTATAACACATGTTATTTGATATTTTGCAGACAAATTGCTAATATGTTCTATATTTATACCAAACACCTTTAAATGATTAGAAAGAGTAGGGAAATTGATGTGTTAAGAATGCAATATTTTCGACTAATCATTAAGCAAGTTAAGATTTGGGTTGTCCGGCCTATGTCTAAAAGCAAAATCCGGACAAGCTCGAGACAAGGTCAATTCTGTAGAACTGGAAGGAGCTCCAGCTATACAAACTATAGCTGATAATTTGGTAGAACCGGTGGATTTAATAGTTCCCGACGAACCTCAGCCTCTCCACCGATCTGGTAGGGTTCCTCATCCGCCTGAGAGATACTTCGGTTTCTCAATGACAGTGGGAGCGAGGATTGCATCATGAGATGATGACCCAACTAGTATCGAGCAGGCCATCAAGAGTGGGGACTCTGTAAGAATGGCTGGATGCTAAGCGATCTGAGATGGAATCTATATACACCAACAAAGTATGGACTTTAGTTGCTATATCTGAAGGGTTAAATCCCCATCAGGAGCAAGTATATCTTGAGAAGATTACTTGGTGTAGATGGAAAAGTTGAGACTTTCAAAACTAGACTTGTTGAAAAAGGTTCTCGTCATCGACCAGGCGTGGATAATGATGAAACCTTTTCTACGGTGGCTATGCTTAAGTCCATCCGGATCCTACTTTCCTTTGCTACATACCATGACTACGATATCTGGTGGTTGGGTGTCATGACTACTTTTTCTAAATAATGATTTAGAAGAGAGCGTCTATAAGTACACAGCCATAGGGCTTCGTAGACAGTGGGAGAAGCGGAAACGTGTGCAAGTTGCTTTACGGGTTAAAGCAGGCATTGCGGAGTTGGAACATCTATTTTGATGTAAAAGTCAAAGCGTTTGACTTCATCAAAATGGTAGATGAACATTGTATATACAAAAGGGTAGTAAAAAGTAAAGTGGTTTCCCTCGTACTGTACGTGGATGCCATACTCTTGATAGGAAAGGAGTTTCCGATGCTACACTCGGTCAATCTCCTCTTAACACATTGATTCTCCATATAGGATCTAGCTGATACCTCCCTAATCCTGGTTTATGGATCTATGAGATAGATCTAACTGGATGTTAGGATTCTCACTAGGTGTAGTGAGAGGGTATCAATCAATCCTGGGGAGAATCACTGGATAGATTCCAGGGTGGTAAGGACGACTAGATGTCAGTCACAGGCATTGTCTTTACCCTCGGTAAAGGGACGGTATGTTGGAAGAGTTCCAAGCTAGATACCGTGACAAACTAGACAATAAAGGCTGGATACATCGCTACCAGAGATACTACCAAAGAGGCAGTTTGGGTGTATATTTGTTCATGAGATGAACTAGATTCCTTCCATTGTGTGACAATGGAGGTGTGGCTTTTGGCCTAGGACCCCCGGTCCCATCAGTGACCCAGACATATTCTAAGGCAGTATCACCTGATCATGGAGATGGTTGATCTCCAAGAGATCGAGGTTAGGAGAGTAGACTCAGAGGTTAACACGGCGGATCCACTCACTGAGGCCTTTCCTGCGAGAAACTTTTATAGGACGTTGGGTATGCTATACTGCAACAACTGGCCTTAGTGCAAGTGGGAGATTGTTAGTTGTATGTATGCCCTAGAGGCCATTATTGTACATGAGATGTATATTATAGTGGATGCTGGGACATATATAGGGAGGACTTTCTTGCTCGACATGATAGTACGCTATCTGGTTGCTCTTTATCTTAACATGTACACTTACTGTCTCTTTGTTACATGTTGATAAAACCCTTAGGATGTGTACTTGACTTCTAGGATTATGATGTAGATCATACTAGTAGGGCCTGGGTAGTCCATAAGTTCATCCTTCAAATTCCTAGTCGTGGGAATATCGAGACGGGGCTTCGATATTTCAGAGTAGACTAGCGTATATCTTCTTGACCCATGTGATGGGCAATGGATGATCCCATATCCATTGGTGTTTGTTATCAGAGATGGTATACGGGTTCTCGGTGGAGACTGGGTACACTGAACGGACTCGCCGAGAACTCCTAGATGGTATTATACCTCACGTCAGATAGCAGTTCTCTGGTAACACTGGTACAGGTTAGTCTGTCGACCCGAGATCGTCATAAAGTCTTGTGTGTCTCCCACTGTGCTTTGATTTCTACCCTACCATGGCTCTACTGAGTCGTGCAAACAGGTGATTTTTGGGTACAGTCTCGAGTCACATGGAGGCAATGAGCGAAAGGAGGGGATTCGTCTCTCCCGGTATTGGGGGTTGATGTTGCGCTATGCTCGATTGGCCATAACATAAATCCCTGGCCACGGTAGATATGATTTACTAGTAAGTGTTATCAGTAGTTTCATGCCCGTTATGGACCTTACATCGGCATGACTTATCAAGCTATTGGGGTCTGACTTTTACCACCCCTAGGCGAGATATTCGACATATCAGACGAACAGACTGGACTGTACGGTAGTGTTACTAATTGGATGTAAGTGCACGGCGGCGCCCCGGCCGTCAATCCGACGCCGGAATGCGGAAGCGGTGAATAACTTAAATTTTGCGGACTTAGCAAACCGGCACCACCGCGCACTAAACACCCGGATCGTAACCATTAACAAGTCTAAGCTAACTAGAAGATGGGAAAGAGATATACCGACGATCCAAGTCCTCCGGTCTTCATCTCCAATCCGATCTCCTCGCGGGATCTCCGTCCGTCTCATCCTCGTCGCCGGAAGTGCACCACGTTGCCTACATCGTTTACGGGCTCCCACCTCAATGCCGAGGCAACTCGGGCACGAAGCCGGCTACTCGACGTGCCCAAGGTTCGCTGTAGAATATGTAGTCCTCAAGTCTCACTTTGGGGTTCATGGAGATGCCATTTTAGGTGGAGGGATGATACAAGAACAATGTGGAGGAACTTGGGGATTTTTCTAACATCAAGAGAGCAAAAATCCCCACTACAAAATGGGCAACCCCTCCTCCAAGCTTGGCCGGCCATAACTAGAGGAGGAGGAGAGAATGAGAATGAGAGAGTCAAAAAAGGTGTGTAACCAAAGAGGGAGCCATTCTCATCTAATCCCAAAGAGAGAGAGAGAGGAAAGCTATCATGCAAAAGGAAATGATCACAAGGCAATGCCAACACTCCACACAACCATCATCAACAACCATGATGCTAACAAAGTCAAGCCATCATGAAGAAATCAAGTCAAAGGATGGTGCTATCATGATACAACAATAAGCAAATACCCCCTCCACAAATACTTATTTGCAACAATGCAAATAAGCCCTCCTCCACCAAACTTCGGCCAATGAACGGAACAAAGGAAATTGGCCGAAACGGAAAGCAAACTGGCAACTCCAGAAAACTGGTCCCGTAATAAATCACAGGAAAAACCCCGATACTGTGCATACACACCCGCATCTGTATTTCGACCGAAATACGAATGCAATGAGACAAACTCTACACTGTACTATACTAGAATCCGGCTTATACCAAAACCGGCTAGTAATATCTGTTCGATCCTGATCCGTGCAATACCGCACGTATCTGATCGAACCCTGCCATATAACCATACGGCCTATAGTACAGACTGTCCGATCCTGATCCGTGCAATACCGCACGTATCTAATCGGACCTTGCCATATCTCCATACGGCCTCTACAACCTTTCGCCCGAAAGCTGAGTGACTGAAAGTGTGGCGGACTCTAAAGACTCGTCAATACAATGGCTGAGGATTTAACCACTAGCACGTCAGAGGTATATGCCAATACGTGACGGGCCACCAGCTATTGACCAAAAGGGACGTCGATGAGGAAGCTCACCCCGACACCCAACTGAGCCTGTCAGTGACAATATCCGTGCAGTCCGGTCCGTTCGTCTATGAGCATCGCATGGCGGGCCTAGGTGGTTGGTAAAAGTCAGACCCCCAAAAGCGGTACAAGTCGTGTCGGAGTGTAGCCCAGAACACCCTGAGATACTACTGGAATACCTACCAGTAAATCTCCTTGCCTTGGCCAAGGACTTTGTGTAATGGCTCTCCTAGACACAGCACGACCTCACCCCCAATACCGGGAGAGACGAACCCCTGAAGATACGCTCACTGCCTCCATGTGGCTCGGGACTGTACCCAACTAAAACCTGTTTGCACGACTCCTTTGAGCCGTGGTAGGGTAGTAATCAAAGTACAGTGGGAACTCACACGAGACAAATGACGATCCCCAGGTCGATGAACTAACCTGCACACATGTCACCAGGGAACTGCCATCTGACGTCTGGTATATGACCAACTAGCATGTTCCCGGCGAGTCCTGTCCGGTGTACTCATAACCCAATGAGCACATGTATACATCTTAGGTGATCCAACTGACACCAGTGGCTTGTGAGACCGGCCACCGCCCCTCGTCGGGGTCTCGACTGTATACACTAGTCTACTAATGGAGTATCGATGCCCAGTCTCGAAACTCCCACGACTAGGGACCTTTTAAGGATAAGCTTATAGACCCCCAGCTCCCACTTATATGATCGCCCTCATACTGCTGGTGGTCAAGCAAGAATCCTAGGGGCTCTATCAACGTGTAATAGCGACGTGTCATGTCACCTAAAGCAGTACACGATGATAAAGGTAAACCAGATAGCATACTATCATCTCGAGCAAGACTGTCCTACTGGGATAGGTCCTCCCTCAATCATTACAATCACGTACCTGTGACCTAATAATTGACTCTGAGGGCACTATCTCCAACAATCTCCCACTTGCACTCAAGGCTAATTATTGCGATGTCGCATACTCACAGCCCGTGTGATACCGAACACCCAACTCCTCTACTAGTCAGTCTCACAAAGTTCGTTTGCGGAACTATTGCGTTCGAGGAATAGCCTCAGTGAGTGGATCCGCTTAGTTGTTTCTTTCTATGTCTCTCTATATCTCAAGTTCGCGGAGAAACCTATCTCCCGAAATGAGCAATATCAGTCTTAGAATATGTCTGGATGTCTGATGGGACATATCTCATAAATGAACTCCAAATCCAAACTTCTTAGACTATATCGTCAACTGAACTTAATCAGTATCCTGCGCGCCATGCCTCCCTCAGTATTGCCTTGGACCACCTGTCCAAAATACTGCCCCTCATCAGAAGGAAAACTATAACTCTGACAACCTTCTTGTCGTCCATGTCACCTTGGAAGCCTGGAATGATAACTGTCTCCTGAATGAGGCTGTCGTTATCATCTCCCTAGAACATCCACTTATGTTCTAAAACTGCTTCCGACTGTTTCTCCAGGATTGGATTAATGTCGACTTATTGCATCTAGTGCAAGAACAACATCTGGTGTGGTACTTGACATCTCACGATTGACTCAATTGCCTGAGCAAGTGATCTGCCAATCATGCCCGTCCCTCTCCCCTTTAGTCTGTAAGACACCTTTGGAGAGGGTGACTCCATTACCTGCAGATACACTACCGTGCCAGGAGTCGTCCATCCTAAATACTCTTAGAACGCTGTCAAGTACCCTGATTGGGAAACCACCCAAATCTAGATCTAAGACCATAGATCTAGTAACCAGTATGTCTGATATAAAATCCATTTCCTTTGTGGAGAAACAACTGTGTGACGACCAAACTATAACCGATCGTAGTGTAGGAGTTTCCTTTCCTACTCTGTGTATATCATCCAAATACCAGGATATCACACCCTACTACCTTTTCAACAGATCCATCCCCTATTCTGATGAAGTCAAACCCATGACTGTCACGTCAGAAATAGATGATCTTTCTCCACTACATCTGCTCTAGTCTATAAATAGACATAAGCTACCTGTCCACCAATGCTTCCGCTGCTCCCACTGACTACGACAACCCTCTGGCAGAGTCATATAGACGTGCACTTCTAAAACTAGTTTAGAACGACGCTATACTCATCCTCCCGCCGGGTCTCGCAGCCTGGAACAACAGCAATGGTAATTGTGGGTAAACAAGAACTTCCCTGTCACCGTCCTTGAGGCTACCGTAGTACCTCTCGGGTGCCTGAAGTTACCCACCTTATCTGCGGAGTGGCCAATGGAATGTCAATCCAGATTGAATCTTTAGGTTCCTTATCAAATCTTCAGTAATCGTTTGTGGTTCTGGAATTACTTCCAGTTCTACCATACTCCCACTACTGTTTTCTGAAAAAATCCATTTTTAATAAAACTGTGGCGAGTCTAGAACAATATCGCTATTGTTCGCCCAGATGGTAGAAAATCAACCCTCGTCATAGCCTGGGTCAACCCACAAACAGCTATTACAGAAACGTGCCTTGAGTTGTCCAGTGTCTGGTTTTAATCATAAACCGGACAACTCCCCGTACCTTAACATCGTTAAGATATGAACTGTTCTATATCATATATAGAACCAGAGGCACTGATTTAATTGAACCAGATTCAAATCATGCAACTGTCTCCAGTGCATGTCAACTAAATGGAAGGAGGCCGATCAGCGTTACTCAACTTAGGAATACTTCCAATTATGAGTAACCTGAAAGAGAAGCAAGATCTCTTTATCATTACTATCAACTGAATACCATACACAAGTATCTACATCTTCGATCACTTTGAAGAATCCCGATACTTGCTACACCTGGTTCTCTACTCTATTCAAATACCTATAACTCCTCAAAACTTAGACCCTGTGTTTCTACGAAACACATGTCTAAGAACTAGAGAAGTTAAAAGTAAACAGAATATAGTATGAGGACCAACCCCTCTGTCCTGATGGACCCTGGACAACATACAATACTCTGTATAAGTCCCTTGAGTCTGATAACTCTTTCACTGTGTGTCGTAGGTTGAAAACTGTACTTATGGTCAAGAAGAATTACACCGCTGCTTAATACTCCTTACCTAACCATCCACTGATATAGGTAAATGTCGTAGACATAATTTCAAAAAGGTATATCTCACTCTATGAAAATAGACGTACAGATATATCAATTTGAAATCGGTGCATAACAGCGGATATTCAAAACCAAACATTTGCCGACCGGCAAACAGCCCAGGTGATTTCCTCAAATATCATTGATTACAACGAATCCCGATATAATGAGGATGATCACCCAATTCCCAATAACCTACTCCCACTCATCATCTGTAAAACCATACAGACGTGAGAATCAAACCTGGTAAATGCATACCCTGGAGTAAGTATCTAATCGGGAAATCAGTTTTCTTTTAACATTACACAGTGAAACTGAAACATTGAAATGTTTCGTTGGGGTATCCTGGTATTCCTAGTGATGCCTCTTCCAGATTCACGACTGTAACCGTATAGTTCTTTGCCACCTCTCCAAATCCCTTCATATGTCTTTAGTCTTTACCTTCTGCACACCCTTTTAGGCCAAATGGTTTTCTTCCTTCCCTACCGTTCGGCACCAGCCTATGGTTTGGAAGAAGACTATCCAATAAGCATAATGGGTGTACTGTCCCAATCCTAGGAACACTCGCAATGAGAGAGGGTGAAGATAAAAGACAACCGAATAAACCTTATTCCTATTTCTCCTGAACCAGAATCCATCCCCGAACTGGAACAAGTTCCATTCGAGTTCGTATATAACCATACGATGGAGTATCCAAATAAACTGTGGATCTTCGTAGTGATACGGAGTGTCCTGGAGAAATACAAAGGTGATGTGGGAGTGGTAACGAAATATTTGGTTTGGTCGTGAATATCTGTTGCAATTTACTTTGCCCTCTTACTAATCCCTTGCTTTGTCTGAACTTAATACCTTCTGCACACCATCGTTATGCTAATTGGTTTTCTTCATTCCCTACCGGTCGGCACCAGCCTAAGGTTTGGAAGAAGACAATCCAATTTGCGTAATAGGTGTACTACCCCTAAACCAAGGAGTACTCGTAACCTGAGAGAGGGTAAAAGGAAAAGACAACTGAATAATCCTATCCGTTTTCTCCAGAACCGGAAACCATCCTCGAATAATTCTTTCGAGTTCGTATCTAACCATACGATGGTTTTGTCCAATGGAAGTGGACGTTCGTAGTAATACGGGGTGTCCTGGAGAAAAGGGTAAAAGTAGGAGTGGCAATGAGGTCTGCAACTCTGACAATCCAAAAGCCAGTGTTTAAGAAGGTTCGGTCAACTTGGTCACTGAGTCAAAGTCTTAGGGTCGGGTCAATGGTCGCTGCCAAAGAGAGAGAGAAAAGAAACACTCAGCGTGCACTCTAACCTAGATCAGAATGGTTACCAATTTATCTAATCTGGAATCCTCCCACTGTACCTCAAATTCTCCTCCAAACCTGAAAGAAGAATTAGTCGGGGTTACCCGAGGAGTAAACTAACCCATCAGTGGGAATCGGGAACCAACTCTCATCGCATGACAACGTGACGGAATCCGCTCACGGTATCACACTCCAGAAGGTATGCGCATATCTGGCAAGTTTCAGTACTTTTGAAACTCCCGACGTGATTTCTGCCCCATGCTCTTATGACCTTGACTTTGGCCAACATATCATAAGTCACATGTCAAGTTCTACCCGTCATTCTCCAGGTTAATTTGAATCCACCCGTACATACCCTTGACTTTGGCCAACATGGCAGTACGACTGTTCCAAACCAACGCATCTATCTATGCTGCATATGAATACCCAATAGCTACCAATCACTGTGCCTTGACTTTGGCCAACATACACAGCTTGAATACTATTGACCACCCATATGAAACGACGGAGGGCTACGAATGGTTTCTGGCGAAAACCTTTAACGTAAAGAACTTGATATCGTCGAAGGAACTGATAGCTTTTTGAAAATATAGTGACGAAAACCGTTGCTAAAGAGGTCACTCCCGGTGAAGGGATCTCGGCTCTTTCCCCGTAGAATGGGGTGCAGGATATTCCAAATGAATACCGCGATGCAAAGCAAAAGCAATCGGCTATAGTGAAGTTAGTGCCTTGACGCAAACTTTTTGTCCAAGGGGTCACTCCCGGTGAAGGGATCTCGTCCCTTGCCTCGTCGACTGAGGAGCAGGATATTCTAACTGAATACCACGATGCAAAACAAAAGTGAACGTCCTTGCAATAACAGCTTTTTGAAAAGTGTTCCAACAACATCAGATTAGGTTTGTTTTTAACTTGCATTGATCCGAATCAATGCAGTCCCATCAATTGATCACACCAAAAGAACGAAAATATACTGATGTACGTATATGCCATCCGCATTCGCCACTGGGTCCCGTCATTACCCGTTAGGTTAGCTAACTAACGACAGAGCGGGGACTGGACTAGCGCGGATGTAAAACATATACAACATCTACTAATATATATATACCAATATATTATATTCGCTCAAGGCGTGAATAAAATGCAACATCACAGAGAATGAACAGCATCACAGAAACAATACAGATATCTGGGATCCCCGGGTTTCACAGAGCCACTACTGAAACCCGACGTTCCCCTGGTCGTGTGGATAGCCTGTGCAATGAAATCCTAGACCCCTACGGGCGCGGCAAGTCACCCGCCAAAACCTGAAGCGAGGCAGCCCCCTTCAGCCCCGTGAATGGACCACCCAGCACTTCACGGAATCCGGCAACTTGGGCACCCCTCCTGGGTCAACCTGTACCCCCTACGAGTGCGGCGAATAGCCCGCCAATCCTAGAGTGAAGCCCCCTCCGTCTCAATGCCATGAGATGCGGGCTTGTTGCCCTCCAGAACCCGGCTATCCGTGCACCCCTCCGCGGGGCAATCCTAGTACAGAAAGTAAAATATACATACAACGGGTACATCGACCGCAACCAGGTCGTGCCCCAAAATAATAATACAAACAGGCAGTGACGGCAGTCCACATGTCGGACGCTCGCCCCGCAATATCAAATGTACATAATACAACAAAACTGTACTAGCATTGCATCCAGGCTATCCCCCACGACCGATCCGCAACATCACAGCAAATACATAGAACATCAACGTGAAAGTCACGTTCGCAAATCCGTCTAACCGGGCTATAGCAGTTAGACCGGATTTACCGATCGAGTGACATTCACGGTCGCAGATATAATGTAAATACTGTGAAAAATGTGTTTAAAAAATTTCCGATTGATCAAACAATTAACAAGTGGGCCCCAAAGAAAACTGTAGCACTCACAGAAACAATTGGCCCAACTTTAATATTCCAAAGCCCATATTTTAAGCCCAGAAGGCCTCTGTAAAAAAATGGTGAAGTGATGTGAATAGTGCGCGGCGGAAGGGCCGCACAAATGGGGTTTTCGCGGCGGTTCCGCGCTCCAACTGTGGAGTTACTTCGTCAAATTTTTACAGAACTCTTAGATTTTCCAGTACATCAATATTTTATAACCTGAAAAAATTTTCGAGACCAAAAATTTTCAACAGAAACTGATGCGAACTAAAATGCAGTTTTGGAACTTTTTGATCTATCGGAAATGCAAACACATTACACAAAGCTAGACTAAGTTAATGGCGAGGCTCTGATACCACTGTAAGTGCACGGCGGCGCCCCGGCCGTCAATCCGACGCCGGAATGCGGAAGCGGTGAATAACTTAAATTTTGCGGACTTAGCAAACCGGCACCACCGCGCACTAAACACCCGGATCGTAACCATTAACAAGTCTAAGCTAACTAGAAGATGGGAAAGAGATATACCGACGATCCAAGTCCTCCGGTCTTCATCTCCAATCCGATCTCCTCGCGGGATCTCCGTCCGTCTCATCCTCGTCGCCGGAAGTGCACCACGTTGCCTACATCGTTTACGGGCTCCCACCTCAATGCCGAGGCAACTCGGGCACGAAGCCGGCTACTCGACGTGCCCAAGGTTCGCTGTAGAATATGTAGTCCTCAAGTCTCACTTTGGGGTTCATGGAGATGCCATTTTAGGTGGAGGGATGATACAAGAACAATGTGGAGGAACTTGGGGATTTTTCTAACATCAAGAGAGCAAAAATCCCCACTACAAAATGGGCAACCCCTCCTCCAAGCTTGGCCGGCCATAACTAGAGGAGGAGGAGAGAATGAGAATGAGAGAGTCAAAAAAGGTGTGTAACCAAAGAGGGAGCCATTCTCATCTAATCCCAAAGAGAGAGAGAGAGGAAAGCTATCATGCAAAAGGAAATGATCACAAGGCAATGCCAACACTCCACACAACCATCATCAACAACCATGATGCTAACAAAGTCAAGCCATCATGAAGAAATCAAGTCAAAGGATGGTGCTATCATGATACAACAATAAGCAAATACCCCCTCCACAAATACTTATTTGCAACAATGCAAATAAGCCCTCCTCCACCAAACTTCGGCCAATGAACGGAACAAAGGAAATTGGCCGAAACGGAAAGCAAACTGGCAACTCCAGAAAACTGGTCCCGTAATAAATCACAGGAAAAACCCCGATACTGTGCATACACACCCGCATCTGTATTTCGACCGAAATACGAATGCAATGAGACAAACTCTACACTGTACTATACTAGAATCCGGCTTATACCAAAACCGGCTAGTAATATCTGTTCGATCCTGATCCGTGCAATACCGCACGTATCTGATCGAACCCTGCCATATAACCATACGGCCTATAGTACAGACTGTCCGATCCTGATCCGTGCAATACCGCACGTATCTAATCGGACCTTGCCATATCTCCATACGGCCTCTACAACCTTTCGCCCGAAAGCTGAGTGACTGAAAGTGTGGCGGACTCTAAAGACTCGTCAATACAATGGCTGAGGATTTAACCACTAGCACGTCAGAGGTATATGCCAATACGTGACGGGCCACCAGCTATTGACCAAAAGGGACGTCGATGAGGAAGCTCACCCCGACACCCAACTGAGCCTGTCAGTGACAATATCCGTGCAGTCCGGTCCGTTCGTCTATGAGCATCGCATGGCGGGCCTAGGTGGTTGGTAAAAGTCAGACCCCCAAAAGCGGTACAAGTCGTGTCGGAGTGTAGCCCAGAACACCCTGAGATACTACTGGAATACCTACCAGTAAATCTCCTTGCCTTGGCCAAGGACTTTGTGTAATGGCTCTCCTAGACACAGCACGACCTCACCCCCAATACCGGGAGAGACGAACCCCTGAAGATACGCTCACTGCCTCCATGTGGCTCGGGACTGTACCCAACTAAAACCTGTTTGCACGACTCCTTTGAGCCGTGGTAGGGTAGTAATCAAAGTACAGTGGGAACTCACACGAGACAAATGACGATCCCCAGGTCGATGAACTAACCTGCACACATGTCACCAGGGAACTGCCATCTGACGTCTGGTATATGACCAACTAGCATGTTCCCGGCGAGTCCTGTCCGGTGTACTCATAACCCAATGAGCACATGTATACATCTTAGGTGATCCAACTGACACCAGTGGCTTGTGAGACCGGCCACCGCCCCTCGTCGGGGTCTCGACTGTATACACTAGTCTACTAATGGAGTATCGATGCCCAGTCTCGAAACTCCCACGACTAGGGACCTTTTAAGGATAAGCTTATAGACCCCCAGCTCCCACTTATATGATCGCCCTCATACTGCTGGTGGTCAAGCAAGAATCCTAGGGGCTCTATCAACGTGTAATAGCGACGTGTCATGTCACCTAAAGCAGTACACGATGATAAAGGTAAACCAGATAGCATACTATCATCTCGAGCAAGACTGTCCTACTGGGATAGGTCCTCCCTCAATCATTACAATCACGTACCTGTGACCTAATAATTGACTCTGAGGGCACTATCTCCAACATTGGATTCGCAGGAGTGTGAGAAGGCTTGCTTGTTGATCTTCTGATCGCTCAATACCCGGATGGCCGTTACGCTTAGCACGCCTCTTGCGGCTTATGGTTGTTTGATATGATCATCACCCACTGCCGGCGTATTGACGAGTCTTTAGAGTCCTACACAGAGGTTTCCTGGGTCAGGCGAAACGGAGTAGGAGAACATATGAGATATGTGCGGGACAAAGATTAATACGTGTATGTGATACCGTATTCTATTCTCGCGATTTATATCATCGGTCGGTTATATGCGATATAGCCGGGTTATCGAATCAAGAGTTGATTCGATAAATTGATGCACTAGGTATTAGTCGGTTATATCTGATATGACCGGATCATTAAATCAAGTGTTGATTTAATGATTTAATGTATAATTATATATTTGATATATTACTTTACATTAACTAGTATTGGCTCACTTAAGATTGTTTTCTCACTTGATTATGTATTAAATGTATATGTGATATATACTTGTGTACATGTTTGTGTCATGCTTGATGATACATGCAAACTTGGGTGTGTGTATGACTTACACCATACTTAAGATAATGGTTAGGGTTTTTATTTATTTTGTAATTCAAAATTGGTGGCATTTTGTCATGGCATGAAGCTTCATGAAGCTTAGAGATTACCATTGACCAAGTCTACTTGTTTTGTTTTACTAAAGATATTTATTAACCAAACCATTAGCTTAAACCATGGTTATGTCTCTACAATGGTTAGTATATGATACTAACTCACCCATGGTTGCATAACTCATTCTCATTATTCACCTTAGTTTATTTTTCTTGAGTTCTTCTTCTTCTTCTTCATCTCAACCCAAAAGCTTTCTAGGTTTTTGGTCAATGGTGAAAATGAGTGAGAAAATAAAATCTAAAGTGAGCCCAGTTCCTACTTCATCATCCTATACACTTGCTTGGGTAGTAAAGGGTGTTCTCTTCACAAAGTCCATGACCTAGTGACGGGTTAGCTTGAGTTTGAGTCTCCTCGATGTAGATCATCTTCGGCCTCGAAGACTATGAGCAAGCTTGTTCATTTCTCCGAGGGAACCCATACTATAGTTCGGGTATCCATGATCGCAGTGTAGGGACGTCAACACGGAGCTTTAGAACTGAAGGACCGGTCTACAAAGGTTGTATTCTTGTTCACTTCTTATGTAATGTTTGATTGCATGTTTTATTGTCTTTTCACTCTAGCTTGATCCTAGCTTAGGATTGGTTAGCACCTTAGAATTTTTACAAGTGGCATGGTAGTTGCTTTGAAAACCCAGTAGGGTGCTAAGGAATCCCAACATTGTCGTTCATAAATATGTTCTGACGAGATATGGATTGAGCTTGTGAATCAATGGAGGGAGGCCGAGCTACAGATTTACTTCCTATGACTTGGGATAAGATCTTGATTTATGGATGAAGAAGTTCATCACTTACCAGTAAATCCCAACATTGTCGTTCACAGAGTGGGGACTCTGTAAAGTGGCTGGATGCAATGCGATCTGAGATGGAATCCATGTACACCAACAAAGTATGGACTTTGGAAGTTGCTCCTGAAGGGGTAAAACCCATTGGGAGCAAGTGGATCTCTAAGAAGAAACTTGGTGTAGATGGAAAAGTAGAGACTTTCAAAGATAGACTTGTTGCAAAGGGTTTTCGTCAACGACCAGGTGTGGATTATAACGAAACCTTTTCTCCAGTGGCTATGCTTAAGTCCATCAGGATCTTACTTGCCATTGCTGCATACCATGACTACGAAATCTGGCAAATGGAAGTTAAGATCGCCTTTCTAAATGGCGATTTAGAGGAGTGCATGTACATGACTCAGCTGGAGGGCTTTGTAGAAAGTGGGAGCAGCGGAAAGGTGTGCAAGCTGCTTAATTCCATCTACGGGTTAAAGCAGGCATCGCAGAGTTGGAACATCTGTTTTGATGTTGTATTCAAAGAGCTTGACTTCATCAAGAACGTAGATGAAGCTTGTATATACAAGAAGGTTGCAGAGAGTAAGGTCATCTTCCTCGTATTATACGTGGATGACATACTCTTGATAGGAAATGATGTTCCTATGCTGCACTCGGTCAAGCTCTTCTTATCACATCGGTTCTCAATGAAAGATCTAGGTGATGCCTCCTGCATTTTGGGAATCAAGATCTATAGAGATAGATCTAAAAGGATACTGGGTTGTCCCAATCCAGGTACATTGACACCATACTAAAGAGATTTAGTATGGAAGAATCCAGGCATGGGAACCAACCCATGATCTCTGGACTCACTCTCTCCAAAGAGATGTCTCCCATGACTGATTTGGATGGAACTCGCATGCAAGGGATACCATATACTTCGGTTGTAGGCTCTATCATGTACGCGATGCTTTGTACCAGACCCGATGTAGCATACTCACTAAGTGTAGTGAGTAGGTATTAAGCAGATCCAGGAGAGAGTCACTGAACAGCTGTGAAGAACATTCTCAAGTACTTGAGAAGGACTAAGGATATGTTCTAGGTGTATGGTAACGTAGAACTCCAAGTGGAGTCCTTTACCGATTCGAGCTTCCAAAGTGATAAGTACGACTCTAAGTCGCACTCGGGATTTGTCTTTACCCTAAATGGAGGGGCGGTTTTTTGGAAGATGTATCATTTTTGGAAAAGTATAAATATTAATTTATAATTTAAAAATAACGAGTTATAAAAGTGATATCACATACAGTTTTTGGGTATCGTAATAATATCCGTATAAATGTAGGTATTTTGGTAAATACAAAGAGAGGTGTGCGATATCATAAAAATGATATATTTAATTATTTTAACATGATATTGGATTTTACATTAAGCTAATGACATTTAAGTGATAGGTTAAATCATTTCATATCTTTTATTTCATATGGATTTAAATAGTAGCATTTTGAAATATTGCAGATAATTAATTATGTATTTATTTATTTAAAACAATTATTTTTATTGTGTTTGTAATAAGAAGGTCTTTTAATATGTGGTAGAATAAATTAGTAAAGAAAATAGTTTATTTACATAATAATATGTGTAATGAGGGGTTTTTGTGATAATGTTAGTTCTTTATGCTAATTAGGATTTTGTGAGGGTTATTATGTAAAGAGAGTTAGGTAATGGTTAGGATTAAAATGAACCTAATACACACTACACCTTAGGTTGCACCTTAAGTCTTCACATCATGCTTGCATGAAAGCACCACCATTTCTTATGGTGACACCACCTACTAGCATTATCATCCTATATTCTTATCTTGGTTAATTAGGTCAGTTGATATATTAGGATAGGGACATAGAAACTGAGTTAGAATGAAAGAGAAAAGAGAAAACTTAGAACAACAAAGAAATAAAAGAAAAGGAAGTGATGAGAAGGGCTAAGTACTAAGATCACTACCACCACCCTCTAGTTAGGAACTAGGAGCTTATGCATCTTGAAGGAAGATCTTCCAGCAAACCTCTGTAGGTATAATCTTTAATCACTGTAGGATTTAATTCTGTAATTGTTGTGTTTCAGAAATCGGATATCGTATTTTAATAAGTTTAGCTTCTGTTTGAATCTGCTATAGTTTAGATGTAAATTTGAAAACCAAAACAGTGCCTTAACCTTGTAAATTGGATCTAGAATAACCCATAACAAGACGGACCCATCCCCTCGGATTTTGGCCGGCGACCATCAAGGAAAATCTGATCTCGCCGGATTTGTAGAGGAATTAGGTGTTTTGGATTTTTGGGTATCTCTCTGTAGGTGTTTAGGTATGTTTGGTATTGTTTAAATAAGTTAGATGTTCAGTAGGTTAAATCTGTAAGCTAATATCAGTTTGGGGTAAAAAAAATTCCATATACGATACGTAGCATGTTAGTTGTGCAGTATCATAAACTAGGTTTTTGTGTAAATTTAGCTACTGTAATTGAATATGAAACTAACAGGTATAATTACTAGAAAAACTAGTAAAACCAAGAGTATAATAAGGCCACTAGAAGAAACCACTTAAGACCCTATCCCCAAACTTCCTATTCCATCTGGCGACACACACCAAAATTCCGGCGACGCTGGCCATCCCTTGGCTTTTAGTGTTGATTTTCCTTCTGTAGCTTTGAGTTGGTATTTTACAAGTCTCTGTATTGTTTGTGTTGTCTAATTAATTACACGGTAAAATCTAGGAACGTCTTAGAAATGGTTTATCAAATTTCAGATATTTACGATACGTAGTTTTCGTATTTTGATGTTGCAGCTGAACCGTTGACGTTTATACGTTAACGACAGAGTTTTTGGTGTCGTTTTTGGGTTAAGAGTACTGTAGGTTCTAACCTACGGGCGTTTAACTTGTTGTTTTGGTTTTCGGTATGATATTTATATCAATGCGATTTAAATACAAATATAGGTACGATTCGAGGATTTCGAGACGGAGTTGGCGATGTAGCAGCGTGGATTGAGCGAGCTTTTAAGTTGGTGAGTAGATTTACATCTACTGATGAAGTCGGGTGGATGGCATATAGCACCCCCGCAACCTTATATGTATTACTATGATATCTAGTTAATTTAGTATTTATACAAGATATTTATATGGAATCGCATTTAGTATATCCTTCAACTTCATACAGTTTCATGCATAGTTATAGATGTGATGGAACAAATACAGTGATATGATATGGATATGGTTTGATGAATTGTACGAGGGATCACACTAGACTTGAGATGATACATATACAGTGATATGATGAGATATAATACAAGAATTTATACGTATTGGAAATGATGAACTTTGTGTGCCGAATAATGGCCAGTTTATCCTTGGACTCGTAGAATTAGGTTATATTCCATTTTAGGATGTAATACTTGTGTGAGCTATATTCTTTTAAAGACTACGATTCATTTGTCTTTTAAAATATCAGGATGAGTGCCAGTTTCTAAAACGGATATCTATTTTAAATCTAGGACAGCTTTCTTATTTCAAACGTAACGTTTCGATCATTTCTAAAGATAATGGTATAGCTCATAGCAAGTAATTACAATAGTTACGTTTAGATTACTTTACATGTTTACAGTATATTATCCATATTATATGTTTCTGCGTTACGCACACTCTGATAGAACACTGCACAACAACCAATGAGTACTATGCTGCACAAGCACGTGAATGTATGTTACACTACACCTCATTGGTACTGCCATGTCACGGTAGAACCGTTCTGTTATATATGTATTAATATATAGGTTGTTACACCATAGAACACTTGCAAAAATACTAATAATTTCTATGTTGCACGAGCACAGACGCATATGTTACACCACATATCATTAGTAGTGCCATGACACATTAGAATTGAAATCACTAAGTTTATGTGATATGATTACGTAGTCTTTCCTATTCCTGTTGTAGTACTATAGATACTATATTTGATTTCTTATGGATTTTCTGGATGTTTTACTCCTAATGATATATATCGGTGGTATGGGACACTTAGATATATGTATATATATAATATATCATCAATATAATCTATGCAAGTATTCTTATTCCTTACTTGATATTTTGATATGATGAGTTAAACGTCCACCATGAGTTTTGTGTTTTCTGATTTTGATTCCGACACGAGTGGGGGAACTATACGGCTTCGGACTTGTTATTATCCGTGCTAAGTGGGGGAGCTATACAGTCGGATACATGGTGGACCCGGTTCGAGACCGAGAGGCAGGATAGCCGCATGATAGGTGGGGAGCCTAACGAGGATACTCGATTCCGGAGATAGAAATGAGCACGGCAGATATCCAGGGGATACTGACCGGGGTTCGATTGGGCACGGCAGATATCCAGGGGATACTGATCATAGCCAGGATATCGGGTGGCGAGCATCTGTTGAGATGGTGTCGACGGTATCTGTATTTACGTGTCGATGCTGGAAACAAGAGATTTCGGATTTCGATGTCGATGCTAGACATCTATATGTATATTAATATGATCATTATCATGAGGTACACAGTTAGATATTATTTATTGGATTCCACCAGGACTGATTCGGGGGACAGTACCTGCATATATTTGTACAGACATTCATAGTCAAAAAGGGAATTCCAATACGGATTACGAATTCATGATTTTGACTCATATGACATTGAGATATTATACTAGGAATTGCATGATAGCTAGTATTGCATATATGCATATCATATAGTATATTGGTACAGATTATGATAAGACATACTTATGACCTAGGTATCGTCATGCATTTCGATTTCTACCTTTAGATGTACTTTTATTCACTGAGTTGGCAACTCATCCCCGTTGTACCACAGTTTCTTGCAAGTTTTACCGCTTGGATTATCAGCGGCTTGGGCACACATTCTTTTCGGGAATTGATTGGTAAGTGTGTTATTATTGTATCATACTCACTCTTGATTATTTATATATTCTTGTATCTAGTGGAAACTCCATCAATTTAGAAATGGTATATTATGGACATAGAAGCGAGACTTAGAGTTTATAGGTGATTATGTCGCACTCTTTAGAGTCGACTTCTGATATGGTTGTTAGGCTGTTCCATCTTTTGGACGTGCAAGCTAGCTCCCGTTGGGATGCTATTTTATTGTGGTAGTTGTATCGGGTTTTTATATAAAACTTTCAAAGGAGGTGTTGTTAGATTTTCAAAATGTCATAGATGCTTTTCAAACATACTTAGTTAAATTTAAATGTTAATTAAACTGGTTCCATCTGATGACTATTTTAAACTCACCTCCAATATTTTCAAAAAGGTTTAGATTCCGGGTTTTTGGCTTACTTGAAGCGCGTCGATGTCTTTAGATGTCACGTGATTTAAGTGCTGGTCACGTGCCATATTTGGATCGTGACAGAAGAGTTCCAAGCAAGAAACCGTGGCAGACTCAACGATGGAGGCTGAATACATCGCTGCCAATGATGCTACCAAAGAGGCTGTCTAGATGAAGAAGTTCATCACTGAACTTGGTGTGGTTCCGTCCATTGAGCATCCAATACCTTTGTATTGTGATAACAATGGAGCTGTGGCTTTGGCCAAGCAACCAAGGTCCCATCAGAAGTCCAGACATATTCTGAGGCGGTATCACCTGATCCGAGAGATAGTTAATCGCCACGAGATCGAGGTCGGGAGAGTTGACACGAAGGACAACACTGTGGATCCACTCACGAAGGCCATTCCCCAGATACAATTTGAGAGACTCTTCGGGATGTTGGGTATGATATACTACAATAGCTGGCCTTAGTGTAAGTGGGAGATTGTTAGTTGTATATATGCCCTAGAGGCTATTGTTGTACATACGATGTATATTATGATGGATGCTTGGATATATATAGAGGGGACTTTCTTGCTCGATATGATAGTATACTATCTGGTTTCACTTTGTCTTAACATGTTGACTTTTATTGGTTTACTGTCTTGCTCTCATATGTTGATAAAGCCCTTAGGATATGTACTTGACAACTAGGACTATGATGAGATCATACTAGTGGGGCCAGGGTAGTCAACGAGTACATCCTATAACAGTTCCTAGTCGAGGGAGTATCGAGACAGGGCATCGATACTCCAGAGTAGACTAGCGTAAACGCATCTTGACCCATATGATGGGCGATGGATGATCCCATATCCATCGGTGTTTGACATCAAAGATGGTGTACGGGTGCTCAGTAGAGACTGGGTACACTGATCGGACTTGCTGAGAACTCCTAGATGGTATTATACCTATCGTCAGATAGTAGTTCTCCAGTGACACCGGTACAGGTTAGTTTGTAGACCCGAGATCGTCATAGATTCCCGTGTGATTCCTATTGTGCTTTGATTTCCATCTTACCACGTCCAAGAGGGCGTGCAAAACGGTGGCTTTTGGGTACAGTCCCGAATCACATGGAGGCAATGAGCAATAGGAGGGGTTTCGTCTCTCCCGGTATAGGGAGTTGATGTTGTGCTGTGTTCGATTGGCTATAACTGGAAGTCCATGGACAGAGCTGATATAGAGTGCTGCTGGTAAGAGTTATCAGTAGTTTCTCGACCTGTTATGAGACTCACATCGACACGACTTATCGGTTACTGGGGTCTGACGTTTACCACCCCTAGACTTGATATGCGACATACCAAACGAAGAGACCGGACTGTACAGTAGTGTTACTGATTGGATTCACAGGAGAATGTACAGGCTTGCTTGTTGATTTTCTGATCGCTTAATATCTGGGTGGCTGTTACGTTTAGCTGACCGCTTGCAGCTTGTGGGTGTTTGATATGATCATCACCTACTGCCGGCGTGTTGACGATTCTTTAGAGTCCTACACAGAGGTTTCCTTGGCTCAGGCAAAATGGAGTAGGAGAACATATGTGATATGTGCAGGACCGAGAATAATACGATATTAGATACCGTATTCTATTCTTGCGATATGTGATATCGGCCGGGTATATGTGATATAGCCGGGTCGTCGGATCAAGTGTTTATTCGATGAATTGGTACTTGTTATATTAGTCGGTTATATGTTATATAACCAGATTATCGGATAAAGTGTTGATTCGATAATTTAATGTATAATTATATATGTGATATATTACGTTACATTAACTAATATAAGCTCGCTTTATTGATTCTTTTTCTCACTTGATAATACATTGATGTATATGCGATATATGTTAATTATATTATTTTCTTTTGTTACATTATATATTGTATATGTGATATATAATATTGTAACAAGTTAGGGTTACAAATGCAACAAGGGTTTTGAGTTTAAACCAAGTTAGGGTTTGGATTAGGGTTAAGCTTTTGGATGAGCTTTGAAGAAGCTTCATGAAGGTTTGACCTTTGTTATCTTTCTTTGATATTTTGGTGAGATGTTTGTTAACCCAACCCAAACCTCTACCCATGGTTTATTCTTTACAAAGGTTGAGCATGTCATGCTTAACCCTAGGTTGCAATTGTAACCACAACAATAATTCATTATTCATCATGAAAGCTTTCTTCTTCTTTTTCCTCCTTGAAAAAGCTTTGCTTGCTTTTTGTGTGTGGTGAATAAAAGTGAGATAAAGAAAACAAAAGAGAGTAAAATTCCTACTCCATCATCCTCATCTATTCTGGCCACTTAGATTATGGTGTTCACTTCTCTAATAACTTTATTAGTGAAGTGTAAGCTTGGGTTTGAGATTCTTCATGGTAGATCATCTTAGATCATGAAGACTACAAGCAAGATATCTCATTCACCTCATGGAGCCTCTCTAGATGTAACATTTTGGAAATCGTTTAGGCGATTTTCCGTTATTAGGGTAAAATAGTCGGTATTTTCCGTAAAAACCTAAAACCGATCTTTTTGCAGTATAGAATTCACTGCACCTAGTTTTGCTAGGAAATTGCTTGTTTGCGGGTTTTTGTACGTCACTTGTAATTTTGGTGCATTTTAATAATTTTCCTTAATTAAAGTATTATTTTAAGTTGTTAAATATGCACTTAATTCGTGGTAATTACATTTTTTTGGGGGTTAATTACTACTAAAGTGAATCTATGCTAAATTAATCACTTGATTTTAACTTAATTCCATCTATCCAAAATATCTAGATTTTTTTTGATCTTTTGTGGAGGTATAAATCCTAACCCTAAACTCTATTTGTTGTTTTAATATATTAATTAGCATGTTAGAAGTTTAATTAAAACTTTTAATTGCATGTTTAGAATTTCTAGAAAAGGGTTTTGGTGATCAAGTTAAGTTTTGTTAGTTGTGAATTGGTTAAGTGTGATGTTTTGACAAATGAAAACTAAACCTAGTTGCTAGTTTGTTAAATTATATTTCCTAATTGCATATTTAAGCTAATTAGCAAATTAAGTTTTTACTAAATCCTAATTAAGTGAGATTAAAATTATAGTATTGGTATGAGTGGTTTAATCTTGCTAATTGGTGATGGTTGTAATTTCTAGTTTTGGTAAAACTTGTAGTTTTGTGCTAAAATGATATAAGTTGCTTACTAGATTTTAGGATAATATTGGCGTGAGTTTCTTTCAACGTTGTGGTGTTATTTATATTGATTCCACGCTATATCTTGTATTGTGAATGCGCGATCGGTACGATCAGGGTCTAGGCTTGATGGTTGTGTCGTTTAGCGTTCCTACCTACGGTCGTGCCGATGTCGTTCGTGTCTTTGTGTAGTTTTTGCTCCTGAGTTGGTTTCGTAGTGTCGCTACGCGCGTTAGCCACTGGACGAACACTTGAGAGTATATTTAGAGTTGGTGCGTCAGTCAAGCGTAGTTGGTATGTTATTGGTCGATTGCTAATATATACTTGTTATATTGTTATATGATTTCAGGATCGCAGGCGGGGACTTCGGGCGCTGCGAAGAAGAGAAAGCGAGTTGTTTGTTTTACTTAGCCAGGATGGTTGGTGAGTAGATTTAACATCTACAAAGGAATCGCCCGCATGGAGTTATGCGTCTGAGCTAGATTAAATGATATGACTATTAGTTAGAAGTATACGGATATTGATTGTGGATGTGTACCTTTGTTGCATATCTCATTTCCTATTGTGCATGGACTTAGTATTAATGAGACACAACACCATTATTGACGGTTCATATTTCACGAGCACTAATTGTATGCTACACACACACCGTCGATAATTGCCATGACACGCACAGCCCCTATACATATGTGATATTGTATTGTTTAGGGACATTGAGACATGATCTAATTTTCATTGTGCATATGACATATAACATACCTGTATACCTACATACTTACACATATGCCTTGACATGCTTACATACTAGTTACCCATATACCTATATGGTATTGTACTATATGTGATAGGTATATACACATTTGAGGCATACCTACATGTACATCTTGCTTACATACATATACATATACCTGGGGGGTATTACATCATTATTGTTAGGTAGATACACATATCTTGCTATACCAATATGGTTACACATACCTGGCTATAACTACATGTTCACCTTTATTTGATGTTGTATGGACTTGGAGAAATTAGGAACCGCATGATATATATATATTAACTTGTTGCAGTTAAATAGCGGTTTTTCCTTTATATGCTCATATTACTGTTTCATCTTGCATATATTACATTCATGGATTTCATATGATATTCTCTGATATTTTTACTCCTAAATATATATAACAGTGAAATGGGACACTGTTATATATATATATATATATATATATATATAAGTGGAATGGGACGCTAATATATATGTATTGATTCATGCAGTTATACTTATTCATTACTTGATATTTTCTGGATTTGAGGACCGTGGTTGTTTCATGAAATTATGCATTATTTGAAAAACCCATCTTCTTTTGATATGATATTTCTGTAGCCACCATGAGTTTTATCGGTTAGGATATATATATACCCCATGCGAGGAGGCGTCGTGGGCTGTGTGCGGGTACATGGTGGGGCCCGGAGGTACCTCGGGGCAAGAAAAGTATATCGATGGACCACGCCGATGAGCCTGACAGGGGAACCATACCTACCGGTGACAGTATTTCTGACACGGCGGTTATCGTGGCGATACCGACCGGTGTCATGTACGTATGGATACGTCGAATTTCGAGTGTCAGAGCTAGGCACTCGAGTTTTCGGGATAGCATATGATACGTACCTATCAGGAGGGCCAGTCGTGATGACAGCACCTGATAGATCAGTATTTATGTGTCGATGCTAGACACTTGTTTCATGATGTTTTTGGGTGTCGATATTGGACACTCACTTTATATGAAACTTACCCGATACTCGATATTGGATATATGAGATTTACTTGATATTGTACATTCAGGATATATGAGATTTACTTGATATTGTACATTCAGGATATATGAGATTAACTTGATATTGTACATTCAGGATATATAAGACTTACAGGATATGAGGGCCAATTTGGGGGCTGATTTGAGAAAATTTGGGATTTAGATTGTCTTGATAGACTTTGGTCCTGCCACGAGGTCAGGATTCCGTGAGGATGACATGTTTTATCCCATACCCCACATTTACTTTATATGCATTGCTTTATATATTTGTAGTACCTAATAAAGTACCTTTCATGACTACTGCATATACTTATTGCCATTTATTGCTTCATGTATTAGTTGTACCTGATAGAGTACCTTTCATGACTGTTGCATACATATGGCCATTTATTGCTTTTAGCTTGCATGTGATAGATTCGCGCTGTACGTGCATACTTGCGATTACCTGCATATGTTATTTACTATTCATGAGTTGGCAACTCACCCCCGCTGTGCCACAGGGTTTGCAGGTGGTTCCTCAGAGTAGTCGAGGCAGGGCTTCTACCTATCATATCATCTTTTGCAACAGATACCGCTACGGCTGACTGTGTACAGTTATGCTAAATGTGGGTTTTACGGCTATCCGATATTGCTTATTGTATATTCGTTGTATCATGTACTCTCCATCTACCACTTTCATGTGTATGACTTAGAGACTTGATGTGAGGACGATATTGTATATTTTGGTGACTTGGATATCTTTTATGCAGTTTTACTAATATCGTCTTTTATTTCTTCGCTACGGCGTCGTATATCTGTGGTGGTGGTTGTTTTCTGCCTATGGGCGTGGATTTGCTCCCGTTTGGGGATGCTTTACTTATATTTATCTTGTACCCATTTTTGGGGTTAGTTTTTATAAAGGAGGTGCTGCCAAAATTTTTAAGAAACTAAAATTTAGACTTTAAAGAATTTGTACTCGAGATTTTCAAAAGTTTTAACAATGTTCTTATCACTTACTACTTTTGATGGTTTAGATTTCTGGGTTTTCGGCTTACTTAAATTGCGTTACGCCTGTAGACGTTGCGTAGTATAAGGGCCGTCACGTGCCAAATTTCGGGTCGTAACACTAGAGTCAGAGTTCTTGATGATCGCAGCGAAGAGACCTCAATACGGAGCTTATGAAGCGAAGGAACGGACTACAGAGGTTGTAATCTTAAACTCTATATGATACATAGTTCTTTGTATGTGATACAAACTATGTTACCCTAATAATTCTAGTAAAGGTTCATGGTTTTTTTGCTTTGCACCTCTCTAAATTTTAAAGTGGCATGAGCGATGCTACCAAACTCTAGACTAGGTGCAAGGGAAACCCAACAGTGGTATCAGAGACAAGCTAGAATTTTAGACACGGTGTTAAAACAAATACGAAAACGAAATCAACTCCGAAATACTGTATTATGAAACCCTTATTTTGCTCTCTGTAAATTTTGTAAAAAGTCCTTTAAAAATTTTTCAAACAGGTGCAGAATGCAGTATGGGACAAACTATGAACACGGGTGAAATACGGGGACCGGTGCTCGGAATTTGGCCGAGCACCAGGCTAGGTATTCCGGCGTGGCTGGCCCCCTAGCCTCCTCTGCTACCCGTATTTCTCCTGTGGTCTATTGTCTTCATTTTGGGGTTTCTAGTATTGTTTGCCTAGCCCAATTTTCATATGATAATTATTTTGTTTACGGGCTAATTCGTAGAGCTTCGTAGTCGTATAATTTAACACTGGATTGGTAACCTTGACTATATTTAGCAGTTCGATCGAACTTCAAACACCACATTTTGTAGCCCGCTGAAATTTCCAAGTGTTGTAATTTTTCGAAGTTGATTGTATTCGTAAATCGTGCAAGTATTCCTATGGACCCTCTAGAAGAATATACTAACGTTAACTCGATTCTATGCCTACGGGACCGCGATCGAACCCTAGAGTTTGCCGTAGTTCCGTGGTGTCATAGGTAAGGCATTGGTTAACTCCTTCTACGGCTCGTCCATAGACACTGTGGCACGGTTTTTGAGTGTTTTGACTTTGCTCAAGTGTTGAGCTCAAGGGGGTAATTTGTGAATGTATGTTGATTCGATCGAAACGTTAAACATCATCTTGATATACTGTGAATGTGATACAATATATGGAATTCATATAGTTAGGCATAAAATCCGTAATATGTGATATTTCGGGTTTACGATGTCTAAGGTGATTGTGGATTCCAAATGTTGTAGTTTTTCACGTTTCTTTTCTGCGACCGTAAGTGTAGTATATGGTGTATCGCCGGCTTCGTTGCTATACATCAACGACAATCGGGATACGCATACTTGCTTACGTTGATGATATGAGATATTATGTGTTGCTGTTGTTAGTTATATGTATGCCCTAGAGGCCGTTACTGTACATTGGATGTATATTGTAGTGGATGCTGGGACATATATAGGTAGGACTTTCTTGCTCGACATGATAGTACGCTATCTGGTTGCTCTTTATCTTAACATGTATACTTTCTGTCTCTCTGTTACATGTTGATAAAGCCCTTAGGATATGTACTCGACTTCCAGGACTATGATGCAGATCATACTAGTGGGGCCTGGGTAGTCCATGAGTACATCCTTCAATGTTCCTAGTCGTGGGAATATCGAGACGGGGCATCGATATTCCAGAGTAGACTAGCGTATATCTTCTCGACCCATGTGATGGGCGATGGATGATCCCATATCCATTGGTGTTTGACATCAGAGATGGTATGCGGGTGCTCATAGGAGACTGGGTACACTGAACGGACTCGCCGAGAACTCCCAGATGGTATTATACCTCACGTCAGATGGCAGTTCTCTGGTGACACTGGTACAGCTTAGTCTGTTGACCCGAGATCGTTATAGAGTCTTGTGTGTCTCCCACTGTGCTTTGATTTCCACCCTACCACGGCTCTACTGAGTCGTGCAAACAGGTGGTTTTTGGGTACAGTCTCGATTCACATGGAGGCAATGAGCGATAGGAGGGGATTCGTCTCTCCCGGTATTGGGGGTTGATGTTGCGCTATGCTTGACTGGCCATAACAGGAAATCCCTGGCCAGGGTTGCAGTGATATACTGGTAAGAGTTATCAGTAGTTTCACGATTGTTATGGACCTCACGTCGGCATGACTTGTCAAGCTATTGGGGTCTGACGTTTACCACCCCTAGACGAGATATGCGACATATCAGACGAACAGACCGGACTGTACGGTAAGTGTTACTGGTTGGATTCACAGGAGTGTGAGCGGGCTTGCTCGTCGATCTTCTGATCGCTCAATACCCGGGTGGCCGTTACGTTTAGCAGACCGCTTGCGGCTTGTGGGTGTTTGATATGATCATCACCTGCTGCCGGCGTATTGACGAGTCTTTAGAGTCATACACAGAGGTTTCCTAGCTTAAGTGAAACGAAATAGGAGCGCATATGAGATATGTGCGGGACCGAGAATAATGCATGTACGTGATACCGTATTCCATTCTCGCAATGAATGTGTCGAATGGTTGTATGCGATATAACCAAGTTATCGAATCAAGGATTGATTCGATAAGCCGATACATTGGATATTAGTCGGTTATATACGATATGACCGGATCGTTAAATCAAGTGTTGATTTAATGATTTAATGTATAATTATATATTTGATATATTACTTTACATTAACTAGTATTTTTTTACTTTAAAAGGATTTTCTCACTTGATGTACACAAGTTGTATATGCGATATACTTTTGTGCACTTGTTTGTATCATGTTTGATGATACATGCTCACTTGGGTTTGTGTAAAGAATTAAACCATGCTTAAGTTAATGATTAGGGTTTTGTTTATTTAATTACTTATTTATTTATTTATTTTTCATTTTGGAAAAGATAAATAAGGAATGGTGGCTTTCTTTGTTTGCTTGTTGAAGCTTCATGAAGCTTTGAACAAGTCCACCATTCTTGTCTCATGCTTAACCCTAACCATTCAAATTAACCATAGTCTATTCTCTACACCTAACCATGGTTAGTATATGATAAGTATTCATATTATTTTCCTTTTTGAAAATAACTTATCATATTATCTTCTTCTTCTTCTCCTTCTTCAACATGAAGAAAACCTTGCCTCCATCAATGGCAACTTGAGAAAAAGAGTGAGAGATCCAATTCTAAAGTGAACCCACTTCCTATTTCTTCATCCTCTACCACTTGCCAAGTAGTATAGGGTGTTTTCTTCACAAGTTTCATGGCTTGGTGAAGTTGGAGCTTGATCTAGTGTTGCCTCGACGTAGATCATCTTCGGCATCGAAGTCGACGACCTAGCCCGCCCATTTCTCCGATGAAGCCGATGCTAGAGTCCGGGATCCGATATGGACAGCGGAGGGACGTCATCACGGAGCCTAGGAGGTGGAGGACCGGATGTACAAAGGTTGTAATCACTTTCCTCTTAGTTAAAGTAGTTAACTCGCTTTGCATCGTCTATACATCTAGTTAACGATCCGTATTAGGGTTTGTAGGCACATGGAAAATTTAGAATTAGCCATGTTTGATCACTTGTGAGACCTCATTAGTGTGCCTAGGAACCCAACAGTGGTATCAGAGCCTAGCTAGAGCCTTAGGCGATGCGTAGACGGAGTTAGAAGTCCGATCGAACCAAAACCCTAACCCAAAAATGCTTTATGTACATTTTTTGAATTCGGGGATTTTTGAGAATTAAAAATATGCAGAAAAATCAGCATGAGTTTGTAAGAGTTACTGTGAAATTCGATCGCCTAATTCCATCAAACCGCCGCGGTTCCGCGGCACGAGCATGGCTCGTGCGGCGGTTCCGCGGCCTTACGGTCTCCTTGTTCAATGAATTTTGCACAGTAATTCCTATTTTGCAGTGCTGAGTTTTCTGGGAATTTTTAACATTTACTCAAGAGTTGAGTTTTCTGGGTTGTATTGGGAGTTCGTAAATTCGATCGGATTATCAAACTTTGTCTGTGTGTTTTTCCGGGTAATTTTAGAATATGTTAAAAAGTTCGACCGGATATAAATACCCACTTTTTCCCCTACCGGGAAATTTCCAATTGTTGGATTTTTCCGTAGTTTAACGACGTTCTAAGTAGTGCAAGTAACGCGATGGTCCTTCTAGAAGACAACAAATCTTAACTCGATTATGTGACCGTCTTGAACTGCCCTTTGAACCTTAGGGTTTGGGGCAGTACGTCGTGCCACATGTGAGGCGTTGGCTTGACCCTTCTACGGCTGGACCGTTGGTAATGAGGCACGAAGTGAATGTTTTTAAACTTATTTCACGTGTTGAGCTGTTTCGGGAAAACTTGGGTGTTCGTTTGTTCGATCGGAAAGTTTAACATTTTCTATTTACCCGGAATGTGATACAACATTTGGAATTCAAAAGAAGTTATGAGATAACTGAATGAATGTTATAAACATAGCAGTTTAGTCTCACTTGATCGGTTGCCACGGAATTTTGATGCGATCAAAAGTCCGTCGCAATCACGTAGCGTACGCGGATACTCGCCGGGTAAACTTAATAGACAGCCTCACTCCATAGCCCCGACCAAGTGACTGTAGGAGAACCCCGTCACCGAAAGCATCCGTTCGGATGCTCGCGGCAGCGGTGTTCCGCCTTAGTGCACTTCGACGACGGCGTCGGGGGTGCGGCCGCCTACTAAAGTTTGCGACGAGCATTCGATCAGAATGTCGGGAATCGTGTTGAATTCCCGGCTTGATATTGAAAAGTGTTTTCGATTTTGAGACTAAAATGCGGGGTTTATAATTGTTAGGCATGCGATGTCTAAGTATTTCATTTGATTAGGCATGTGATGTCTAAAGAGGTTGCGGATTCCAACTGTTGTAGTTTTACACTTTCTTTTCTGTGACCGTAAGTGTAATATGTGATATCGCCGGTTTCGTTGCTATATGCTAATGACAATTGGGATACGCATGTTTACTTACGTTGATGACATGTGATGTTATATATTGCTGGATATGTTATATTGGATTGTCGTGTTCGAATAGCCGGGGGGTTTTTAGGTGAGATGAGTGTTTTTCCATTTTCATTCATGTAAAAAACTTGTATGTAATATTCTTTTATTGGGGCACTTACAGGTTGCGGATGATGTCACCATTTGTATATTATTTACTTTTCTGCACTAGGATAGACCCAAGGAGGGGAGCATGAGTAACCGGGTTTTAGGGTCCAGTGGGAGACCATCTCGAGGAGTCGAGTTCGGGTCTCCTAACCCTAGAATTGGTAGGGTTGCTTGCCGCTCTCGTAGGGGTCTAGGGGTGTGGGATTGGCTATTCATCACGACCGTGGAATCCATGTTTTATACTGGCTCGTATTGAAAACACGGACGTCCTAGTATATCCAATATTTCATATGATATTTTCTGTTGCGTTATCTGTGATGTGATCATGAGATATGTTCAGATGGATACTATATATAGTATATATGATATATTATATAGACGTTGCTTATGTTTTACACCCGCGCTAGCCCTGCCTCGCTCTGGCGTTAGTTACCTAACCTAACGGTGCAGACGGGACATCGAGGCGAATGCGGATGGCATAAGCGTACGTTATATTTATCTGTGATGTTTAAGTGGACTTAAATGATGGGATATTCATTAATGAGATTAATGAAAGAAAATAAACCTAATTGATGTTGTGGAATCGAATTTCAAAATAAAACAGGTAGCTACAGTTCTTGCTTTGCATCGCGGTGTTCATTATAGAACATCCTGCACCTTACTCGATGAGGAAAGGACCGAGATCCCTTCACCGGGAGTGACTCCTTTAGCAATAACTGGCAGATGCTACAACCCTCGGTTTGTCTTTTGATTGCTTCTATAGTTTCTTCTTTGCACAGTGATATATATGATATATCTCGCACCTCATTCGACGAGGAAAGGGCCGACGATCCCATCACCGGGAGTGACCCCTTTAGCAAAACTAGAAAAGCCTCAAAAACATTCCATTTAAAAACCATTTGTTTCCGCAACGAGATCAAGTTCAAAGCGTTAAAGGTTTTCACAAAAACCATTCGCAACCCTCCGTCATTTTAGGAAGTAGAGTACTTAGTATTCGTGCTACGTTTGTCGACCATAGCCGAGGCGTAATGTGCGGTAGCTAAGTGATGTCTTCCTATACAGCATATGATGCGATTAGTTAGGACAGTCATGTGGCTTTGTTGACCTTAGCCAAGAGTCATGTAGGTGGGTCTAATTAATCATGAAATGACGGGTAGAACTTGACTAGTACCTATGATTTGTTGACCTTAGCCAAGGTCATAGGTGCTAGGGGTAAAAACCATTATCGGGAGTTTCAAGTGTTGAAATTTGCAATGAGATTGCATACCTTCTATATGATAGTTGGATCCCGATACCCACTGCGAGTAATTGTTACTCCTGGGAGAGTTTTGTACTTTACAATTAGCCGATCAAGTAGGTGTCTAGAAAGGTGTCAACGGGGTTACGCCTCTGGGAAAACGAGGTTTACTGTAATTAGGTCCGTGCGAAAGCACGGGGAACCTCCCTCAAAGTACCGACACTGGCCTGGCTGAAAGATTGGCGAACTTGTAGAGTGTAATTAATCCCGGCTAGTCTTTCCTTTTAGGGTTTGAAGGAAGATTTGATAAAAACAGTGGGAGCCATCCTGATTAGATAAAATATATAACCAATCTAATCTTGCTAGAGCGCACGCAGAGTGTTTTCTTCTCTCTCTCTCTCCAGGTAGCGACCATATCACGCCTTAATTAAGATAATAATATGGATGTTTTGACCGAACCCGCTTGTTATACTGAGCTAGGGAACGTTGGTCCCGCTCCAACTTATAATTGTTATAAGACAGAGCAGGAAATAGGGGAAAACCAGAATTCCTATGCCGCCCAAACGAAGAAAGTGCATATGATGCATCTCCTTCGGGTGTGTTCATTATAAAGAACTGTTTCTCAGTATCCTCTGCATCCTGGGTATTTGATACCGGATCAGGATCCCAGATATGTAATCTGTTACATAGGGCTACAAAAAGGTAGAAAACTGAGAACGGGTGATAAGTTTCATGAGACAGAAAATGGGGCAAGTGTTGCAGCCAAGTCTGTTGGTCACTGTCACCCTGTATTACCAATACATTGATTCTGAACAAATGCTATTAGATACCGAACCTGATGTACAAAATCATATCAATCTCTTTATTTATTAAAGTAATGATAAAATTTTGTATTGATGGATAATGTTTTGAACATTTCCTATATAAAAAGTTGATCGGTTCAGGCACGTTATCTAAAAGCATTGACGTTCTAAATCAAACTACAGTTCTTAGTATTCAGAACACACACAAGAGGAAGAGTTCAGAAATGAACGAATCCTTCTTAAGGTATTATAGACTAGGTCATATCAATGCGACCCGACTGGCTGAAGTTACTTTTTAGATACATATTTAAATCAGTTTGAATTTACATCTTATGAAACTTGCCAGTCATGTCACAAAGATTAGATGACCATAGCCCTGTTTATTGGAAACAGAGAAAGAGTTAGTGAACTCTTGGGACTGATACATGATGATGTATGTAAGGTCTCCTGTCTACACATGCCAGGACCGGTTCTTTATACTTCATTACGTTCTCTGATGATTTCTCAAGATTCAGACATACGTTCATGTTGAAACATAAGTCCGAACCTTTTGAGATATTCACAGAATATAAGTTAGAAGTAGGGAACCAATATGGGTATAAGTATTATATCCTATGATGAGGTCAGGGAGGAGAATACTTGTGCATGGAATTCCTGGACTATTCTAAAGGAGAATGAGATTCTCTCTCAGTATTACTCCTCTAAATACACCACAGCACAACGGTGTATCGGGGCGGAGCAATCGCACAATATTAGATATGGTGTGCTCTATGATTAGTATTACTGAGTTACCTATTTCCTTTTTGGGGATGTGCACTTGAGAAGCTGCATACCTATTGAATTAGGTTCGAATCAAATCAGTGCCTACCACTCCATATAAGATATGGTATGGGAAGAGCCTATCTCTTAAGTAAGTTAAGATTTAGGATTGTCCGGCCTATGTCTAAAGCAAAATTCGGACAAGATCGAGGCAAGGATAGTTCTGTAGAACTGGAAAGGTTCCAGCTGTACAAAACTGCTAATGATTTGACAGAACCAAAGGATTCAATAATCCCCGACGAACCTTAGCCTCTCCGCCGATCTGGTAGGGTTCCTCACCTGCATGAGAGATACTTCGGTTTCTCGATGACAGTGGGAGCGAGGATTACATCATGAGATGATGACCTAACTAGTTTCGAGCAGGCCATCGAGAGTAGGGACTCTGTAAGAATGGCTGGATGCTTAGCAATCTAAGATGGAATCCATGTACACCAGCAAAGTATGGACTTTAGCTGCTATATCTGAAGGGTTAAATCCCCATCAGGAGCAAGTATATCTTGAGAAGATTACTTGGTGTAGATGGAAAAGTTGAGACTTTCAAAGCTAGACTTGTTAAAGGTTTTAGTCATCAACCAAGAGTGGATAATGATGAAACCTTTTCTAGGGACTATGCTTAAGTCCATCCAAATCCTACTTGCCATTGCTATATACCATGACTACGATATCTGGTGGTTGGGTGCCATGACTACTTTTCTAAATAATGATTTAGAAGAGAACGTCTATAAGAACACAGCCAGAGAACTTCGTAAACAGTGGGAGCAGTGGAAACATGTTCAAGTTGCTTTACAGAATAAAGCAAGCATCGCGGAGTTGGAACGTCTGTTTTGATGTGATAGTCGAAGTGTTTGACTTCATCAAAATGGTAGATGAACCTTGTATATACAAAACGATAATAGAGAGTAAGGTGGTCATCCTCGTATTGTACGTGGACAACATACTCTTGATAGGAAAGGAGTTTCCTATGCTACGATCGGTCGATCTCCACTTATCACATGGATTCTCCATATAGGATCAAAGTGATACCTCCTAAATCCCGAGTTTTCATCTATGAGATAGATGTAATTGGATGCTAGGATTCTCACTAGATGTAATGAGATGGTATCAATCGATCCTGGGGAAAATCACTGGAAGGGTTCCAGGGTGATAAAGACGACTGAATGTCAGTCACAGGAATTATCTTTACCCTCGGTAAAGGGACGGTATGTTGGAAGAGTTCCAAGCTAGATACCGTGGCAAACTAGACGATAAAGGCTGGTAACATCGCTATTAAAGATACTACCAAAGAGGCAGTTTGGGTGTATATTGGTTCATGAGATGAACTAGGTTCCTACCATTGTATGACAATGGAAGTGTGGCTTCGGCCCAGGAACCCTCATCCCATCAGTGACCCAGACATATTCGGAAGCAGCATCACCTGATCATGGAGATAGATGATCTCCAGGATGATCGAGGTTAGGAGAGTAGACTCAGAGGACAACACGGCGAATCCACTCACAAAGGCATTTTCCCAGAGAGAGACTTATATGGGATGGTTGAGTATGAGATACTACGACCACTGCTACAGATGGCCCTAGTGCAAGTGGGAGATTGTTAGTTATATGTATGCCCTAGAGGCCGTTACTGTACATTGGATGTATATTGTAGTGGATGCTGGGACATATATAGGTAGGACTTTCTTGCTCGACATGATAGTACGCTATCTGGTTGCTCTTTATCTTAACATGTATACTTTCTGTCTCTCTGTTACATGTTGATAAAGCCCCTAGGATATGTACTCGACTTCCAGGACTATGATGCAGATAATACTAGTGGGGCCTGGGTAGTCCATGAGTACATACTTCAATGTTCCTAGTCATGGGAATATCGAGACGGGGCATCGATATTCCAGAGTAGACTAGCGTATATCTTCTCAACCCATGTGATGGGCGATGGATGATCCCATATCCATTGGTGTTTGATATCAGAGATGGTATGCGGGTGCTCAGTGGAGACTGGGTACACTGAACGGACTCACCGAGAACTCCCAGATGGTATTATACCTCACGTCAGATGGCAGTTCTCTGGTGACACTGGTACAGCTTAGTCTGTTGACCCGAGATCGTCATAGAGTCTTGTGTGTCTCCCACTGTGCTTTGATTTCCACCCTACCATGGCTCTACTGAGTCGTGCAAACAGGTGGTTTTTGGGTACAGTCCCGATTCACATGGAGGCAATGAGCGATAGGAGGGGATTCGTCTCTCCCGGTATTGAGGGTTGATGTTGCGCTATGCTCGACTGGCCATAACAGGAAATCCCTGGCCAGGGTTGCAGTGATATACTGGTAAGAGTTATCAGTAGTTTCATGATTGTTATGGACCTCACGTTGGCATGACTTGTCAAGCTATTGGGGTCTGACGTTTACCACCACTAGGCGAGATATGCGACATATCAGACGAACAGACCGGACTGTACGGTAAGTGTTACTGGTTGGATTCACAGGAGTGTGAGCGGGCTTGCTCGTCGATCTTCTGATCGCTCAATACCCGGGTGGCCGTTACGTTTAGCAGACCGCTTGCGGCTTGTGGGTGTTTGATATGATCATCACCTGCTGCCGGCGTATTGACGAGTCTTTAGAGTCCTACACAGAGGTTTCCTAGCTCAAGCAAAACGAAATAGGAGCGCTTATGAGATATGTGCGGGACCGAGAATAATGCGTGTATGTGATACCGTATTCCATTCTCGCGATGAATGTGTCGAATGGTTGTATGCGATATAACCTAGTTATCGAATCAAGGATTGATTCGATAAGCCGATACATTGGATATCAGTCGGTTATATACGATATGACCGGATCGTTAAATCAAGTGGTGATTTAATGATTTAATGTATAATTATATATTTGATATATTACTTTACATTAACTAGTATTTGTTCTCTTTAAAAGGATTTTCTCACTTGATGTACACATGTTGTATATGCGATATACTTTTGTGCACTTGTTGTATCATGTTTGATGATACATGCTCACTTGGGTTTGTGTAAAGAATTAAACCATGCTTAAGTTAATGATTAGGGTTTTTTTTATTTAATTACTTATTTATTTATTTATTTTTCATTTTGGAAAAGATAAATAAGGAATGGTGGCTTTCTTTGTTTGCTTGTTGAAGCTTCATGAAGCTTTGAACAAGTCCACCATTCTTGTCTCATGCTTAACCCTAACCATTCAAATTAACCATAGTCTATTCTCTACACCTAACCATGGTTAGTATATGATAAGTATTCATATTATTTTCCTTTTTGAAAATAACTTATCATATTATCTTCATCTTCTTCTCCTTCTTCAACATGAAGAAAACCTTGCCTCCATCAATGGCAACTTGAGAAAAAGAGTGAGAGATCCAATTCTAAAATGAACCCACTTCCTATTTCTTCATCCTCTACCACTTGCCAAGTAGTATAGGGTGTTTTCTTCACAAGTTTCATGGCTTGGTGAAGTTGGAGCTTGATCTAGTGTTGCCTCGACGTAGATCATCTTCGGCATCGAAGTCGACGACCTAGCCCGCCCATTTCTCCGATGAAGCCGATGCTAGAGTCCGGGATCCGATATGGACAGCGGAGGGACATCATCACGGAGCCTAGGAGATGGAGGACCGGATCTACAAAGGTTGTAATCACTTTCCTCTTAGTTAAAGTAGTTAACTCGCTTTGCATCGTCTATACATCTAGTTAACGATCCGTATTAGGGTTTGTAGGCACATGGAAAATTTAGAATTAGCCATGTTTGATCACTTGTGAGACCTCATTAGTGTGCCTAGGAACCCTACGGCTGTGATATGTTATTTTGGATCATCGTGTTCTGAATAGCCAGGGGTTTTATGTGAGATGAGGGTTTTATTTTCATTCATGTAAAATTTATTGTATGTAATATTATTTTATTGGGGAACTTCCATGTTGAGGATGATGTCACCATTGTATATTATTTACTTTTCCACATTAGGATAGACCCAAGGAGGGGAGCATAAGTAACCGGGTTCTAGGGTCCAGTGGGAGGCCATATCGAGGAGTCGAGACCGGGTCTCCTAACCCTAGAATTGGCAAAGTTACTTGCCGCTCTCGTAGGGGTCTAGAGATGTGGGTTTGGCTATTCATCGCGACCGTGGAATCCGTGTTTTATACAGGCTCGAAATAAAACACGGACCTCCTAGTATATCCAATATTTCATATGTTTCTTCTGCTGCTGATATACTGTGATGTGATCATATTAAATGTGTGAGATGAATGCTTTATTATTGTATATATGATTATTAATAAACGTTGCTTATGTTTTACACACACGCTAGTCCCGTCCCAGTATGCCGTTAGTTAAGTAACTTAACGGTGCATAACGGAACATTGTGGCGAATGCGGATGGCATAAGCGTACGTTGTATTTTTGTTTCTTCTGTGATGCTTAGGAAGCATAAATGATAGGATTTATTAATAAGATTAATAGAAGAAAAGAAACCTAAAAGATGTTGTAGAATCAAATTTTCAAAAAAGGGTAGCTACAGTTTTTTCTTTGCACAGCGGTATTTGTGAAATATCCTGCACCTTATTCGATAAGGAAAGAGACGAGATCCCTTCACCGGGGTGACCTCTTTAGCAAAACTGGCAGATGCTACAAACTCACAGTTTAGTTTTTGATTGTTTCTATAGTTCTTTCTTTGCACAGCGGTATTTTTGAAATATCCTGCACCTTATTCGATAAGGAAAGAGCCGAGATCCCTTCACCGGGAGTGACCTCATTAGCGAAACTAGAAAAGCCTCAAAAACACTCCTTTTTCAAAATCACTTGTTTCTACAAAGATATCAAGTTCATTACGCTCATGTTTTTCATAAAAACCTGCGTAGCCCTCCGTCATTTCAGATAAATACTATTTAGTATTCGTGCTACGTTTGTTGACTATATTAAGGCGTAGTGTGCGGTAGCTAATTAGTGCTTATCTTCTAACACATGAGATGTGATTGGCTTAGGGTAATTCTACGACTTTGTTGACTATGTTAATGGTCGTGCAGGTAGGTTTAATTCAATCGGGAAATGACGGGTTGAATTTGGCTAGCAATTATGATTTGTTGACTATGTTAAGGTCATAAGTTGCTAGGGAAAAAGCATTATCAGGAATTTCAAGCGTTGAAATTTGCAATGAGATTGCATACCTCCTATGAGATAATTGGATCCCGATACCCACTGCGAGTAAGAGTTACTCCTGGGAGAGTTTTACACATGAAAATTAGCCGATCAAGTAGGTGTCTAGAAAGGTATTAACGGGGTTATGCCTCTGGGAAAATGAGGTTTATTCTAATTAGGTCCGTGCGTAAGTACGGGGAACCTCCCTCAAAATACCAACACTGGCCTAGCCGAAAGATTGGCGAACTTTTAAGGTGTATTTAATCCCGGCTGATCTTACCTTTTAGGGTTTTAAGGAATATTTGATAAAAAGCAGTGGGAGCCATCCTGATTAGATAAGATAATAACCAATCTAATCTTGCAAGAGCATACGCTAAAGTGTTTTCTTCTCTCTCTCTCCAGGTAGCGACCATGTGAGGCCTTAATCAAGATAATAATATGGATGTATTGACTGAACCCGCTTGTTATACTGAGCAGGGGAACGTTGGTCCCGCTCCCACTTATAATTGTTAGAAGTCCGAGCAGGGAATAGGAGAATATCTGAATTCTCACGCCACCCAAACGAGGAATAAGCATGTTGATGCATCTTCTTCAGGTGTGTTAGTTATCGAGAACCGTTTCTCAGTTCACTCTACGTCCTGGGTATTAGATACCGGATCGGGATCCCATATATGTAATATGTTACATGGGCTATGAAAAGGTAGGGAACTGGGAGAGGGTGATCATTCCGTAAGGGTTGGGAATAGTGCAAATGTTGAAGCCAAAGCTGTTGGCGAATATCACCTTGTGTTGCCAAATGGTAATACATTGATTCTGAACGAATGCTATTACATTCCGAGCATGATATGCAATATTATATCAGTTTTTTTATTGAGTAAAGAAGGATGTAATCTTGTAGTACAGGATAATGTTATGAACATATTCCTGAATCAAAAGTTGATTGGATCAGGTTCGTTATTTAATGGCATATACGTTCTCAATCAGACTACAGTACTTAATGTACAAAACACACACAAGAGGAAGAGTTCGGAATTGAACGAATCCTTCTTGTGGCATTGTAGACTAGGTCATATCAATGCGACACGGCTAGCTAAGTTGCATAAGGATGGAATTTGAATCCGTTCGAATTTTCATCTTATGACACTTGCCAGTCATGTCTCAAAGGCAAAATGACCAAAACTCTATTTAGTGGACACGGAGAAAGAGTTACAGAACTCTTGGGACTGATACATAGTGATGTATGTGGTCCCATGTCTACACATACCAGGAACGGTTCTTCCTACTTCATTACATTCACTGACGGTCTCTCAAGATACGGACATGTGTTCCTGTTGAAACACAAGTCTGAAGCTTTTGAGAAATTCAGAGAATATAAGCACGAAGTAGAGAACCAAACGGGCAAAATTATTAAGATTCTTCGATCTGATCGAGGAGGAGAATACTTGAGCTTTGAGTTCCTGGATTATTTAAAAGAGAATGGGATTCTCTCTCAGCTAACTCTTCCTTATACACCACAGCACAACGGTGTATCGGAGCGGATGAATCGCACCCTATTAGATATGGTGCGCTCTATGACGAGCAATGCTGAGTTGCCTATTTCCTACTGGGGGTATGCGCTTGAGACAGCCATACACCTATTGAATATGGTTCCTACCAAATCAGTGCCTACGACTCCATATGAGATATGGAAGGGGAAGAGACCATCTCTTAAGTATGTTAATATATGGGGTTGTCCGGCCTATGTCAAAAGGCACAATCCGGGCAAACTCGAGGCAAGGTCTGTCCTGTGCAAGTTTGTAGGATATCCAAAGAACTTACAAGGGTATATCTTCTACCATACTGAGGAACAAAAGGTGTTTGTTTCTCGACATGCCACCTTTTTAGGAATTTCTTGCAAAGGAAATTAGTAGCGAAGAGGTAGAACTGGAAGAAGTTCCAGCAACACAAACTACGACAGAAGATTTGGTGGAACCAGAGGATTCAGTAGTTCCCGACGAACCCCAGCCTCTCCGCCGATCTAGCAGGGTTCCTCATCCACCTGAGAGATACTACGGTTTTCTCATAGATGGTGGGAGCGAGGATTGCATCATGGAACATGATGACCCAACTAGCTTCGAGCAGGCCATCACGAGTGGGTACTCTGTGAAGTGGCTGAATGCGATGCGATCTGAGATGGAATCCATGTACACCAACAAAGTATGGACTTTGGAAGTTGCTCCTGAAGGGGTAAAACCCGTTGGGAGCAAGTGGATCTTTAAGAAGAAACTTGGTGTAGATGGAAAAGTAGAGACTTTCAAAGCTAGACTTATTGCAAAGGGTTTTCGTCAACGACCAGGTGTGGATTATGACGAAACCTTTTCTCCAGTGGCTGTGCTTAAGACCATCAGGATCTTACTTGCCATTGCTGCATACCATGACTATGAAATCTGGCAAATGGATGTTAAGATCGCCTTTCTAAATGGTGATTTAGAGGAGTGCGTGTACATGACTCAGCCAGAGGGCTTCGTAGATAGTGGGAGTAGCGGAAAGGTGTGCAAGCTGCTTAAATCCATCTTTGGGTTAAAGCAGGCATCGCGGAGTTGGAATATCTGTTTTGATGTTGTATTCAAAGAGTTTGACTTCATCAAGAATGTAGATGAACCTTGTATATACAAGAAAGTTGCAGAGAGTAAGGTCGTCTTCCTCGTATTGTATGTGGATGACATATCCTTGATAGGAAATGATGTTCCTATGTTGCACTCGGTCAAGCTCTTCTTATCACATCGATTCTCAATGAAAGATCTAGGTGATGCCTCCTGCATTTTGGGAATCAAGATCTATAGAGATAGATCTAAAAGGATACTATGATTGTCCCAATCCAGGTACATTGACGCCATACTAAAGAGGTTTAGTATGGAAGAATCCAACCATGGGAACCAACCCACGATCTCTGGACTCACTCTCTCCAAAAAAAAGTCTCCCAAGACTGATTTAGAGAGAGCTCGCATGCAAGTGATACCCTATGCTTCGGTAGTAGGCTCAATCATGTACGCGATGCTATGTACCAGACCTGATGTAGCATACTCACTAAGTGTAGTGAGTAGATATCAAGCAGATCCAGGAAAGAGTCACTGGACAGCTGTGAAGAACATTCTAAAGTACTTGAGAAGGACTAAGGAGATGTTCTTGGTGTATGGTAACGGAGAACTCCAAGTGGATTCCTTTACCGATTCGAGCTTCCAAAGTGATAAGGACGACTCTAAGTCGCACTCGGGATTTGTCTTTACCCTAAATGGAGGGGCGGTTTGTTGGAAAAGTAAGCAAGAAACCGTGGCAGACTCGACGATGGAGGCTGAATACATCGCTGCCAACGATACTGCCAAAGAGGCTGTCTGGATGAAGAAGTTCATCACTGAACTTGGTGTGGTTCCGTCCATTGAGCATCCAATACCTTTGTATTGTGATAACAATGGAGCTGTGGCTTTGGCCAAGGAACCAAGGTCCCATCAAAAGTCCAGACATATTCTGAGGCGGTATCACCTGATCCGGGAGATAGTTGATCGCCACGAGATCAAGTTCAGGAGACTTGACACGAAGAACAACACTGCGGATCCACTCACGAAGGCCATTCCCCAGATACAATTTAAGAGACTCTTCAGGATGTTGGGTATGATATACTACAACAGCTGGCCTTAGTGCAAGTGGGAGATTGTTAGTTGTATATATGCCCTAGAGGCTATTGTTGTACATACGATGTATATTATGATGGATGCTTGGATATATATAGAGAGGAATTTCTTGCTCGATATGATAGTATGCTATCTGGTTTCACTTTGTCTTAACATGTTGACTTGTATTGGTTTACTGTCTTGCTCTCCCATGTTGATAAAGCCCTTAGGATATGTACTTGACTACTAGGACTATGATGAGATCATACTAGTAGGGCCAGGGTAGTCAACGAGTACATCCTATAACAGTTCCTAGTCGAGGGAGTATCGAGACAGGGCATCGATACTCCAGAGTAGACTAGCGTATACGCATCTTGACCCATATGATGGGCGATAGATGATCCCATATCCATCGGTGTTTGACATCAAAGATGGTGTACGGGTGCTCAGTGGAGACTGGGTACACTGATCGGACTTGCTGAGAACTCCTAGATGGTATTATACCTATCGTCAGATAGCAGTTCTCCGGTGACACCGGTACAGGTTAGTCTGTAGACCCGAGATCGTCATAAAGCCATGTGTGGTTCCCACTATGCTTTGATTTCCATCTTACCACGTCCAAGAAGGCGTGCAAAACAGTGGCTTTTAGGTACAGTCCCGAATTACATGGTGGCAATGAGGGATAGGAGGGGTTTCATCTCTCCCGGTATAGGGAGTTGATGTTGTGCTGTGTTCGATTGGTTATAACTTGAAGTCCCTGGCCAGGGCTGATATAGAGTGTTGCTGGTAAGAGTTATCAGTAGTTTCTCGACCTGTTATGAGTCTCACATCGACACGACTTATCGGTTACTAGGGTCTGACGTTTACCATCCCTAGACTTGATATGCGACATACCAAACGAAGAGACCGGACTGTACGGTAGTGTTAATGATTGGATTCACAGGAGAATGTACAGGCTTACTTGTTGATTTTCTGATCACTCAATACCTGGGTGGCTGTTACGTTTAGCTGACCGCTTGCAGCTTGTGGGTGTTTGATATGATCATCACCTACTGCCGGCGTTTTGACGATTCTTTAGAGTCCTACACAGAGGTTTCCTAGCTCAGGCAAAACGGAGTAGGAGCACATATGTGATATGTGCGGGACCGAGAATAATACGATATGAAATACTGTATTCTATTCTTGCGATATGTGATATCGGCCGGGTATATGTGATATAGTCGGGTCATCGGATCAAGTGATGATTCGATGAATTGGTACTTGTTATATTAGTCGGTTATATGTTATATAGCCAGATTATCGGATCAAGTGTTGATTCGATAATTTAATGTATAATTATATATGTGATATATTACGTTACATTAATTAATATAAACTCGCTTTATCGATTCTTTTTCTCACTTGATAATACATTGATGTATATGCGATATATGTTAATTGTATTATTTTCTTTTGTTACATTATATATTATATATGTGATATATAATATTGTAACAAGGGAGGGTTACAAATGCAATAAGGGTTTTGTGTTTAAACCAAGTCAGGTCTTGGATTAGGGTTAAGCTTTTGGATGAGCTTTGAAGAAGCTTCATGAAGGTTTGACCTTTGTTATCTTTCTTTGATATTTTGGTGAGATGTTTGTTAACCCAACCCAAACCTCTACCCATGGTTTATTCTTTACGAGGGTTAAGCAAGTCATGCTTAAGCCTAGGTTGCAATTGTAACCACATGCAATAATTTATTATTCATCACAAAAGCTTTCTTCTTCTTCTTCCTCCTTGAAAAAGCTTTGCTTGCTTTTTGTGTGTGGTGAATAAAAGTGAGATTAAGAAAACAAAAGAGAGTAAAATTCCTACTCCATCATTCTCATCTATTCTATCCACTAAGATTAGGGTGTTCACTTCTCTAATAACTTTATTAGTGAAGTGTAAGCTTGGGTTTGAGATTCTTCAAGGTAAATCATCTTAGATCATGAAGACTATAAGCAAGATACCTCATTCACCTCATGGAGCCTCTCTAGATGTAACGTTTTGGAAATCGTTTAGGCAATTTTCCGTTTTTAGGGTAAAATAGTCGGTATTTTCCGTAAAAGCCTAGAAGCGATCTTTTTGCAGTATAGAATTCACTGCACCTAGTTTAGCTAGGAAATTGCTTGTTTGCGGGTTTTTGTAGGTTACTTGTAATTTTCGTGCATTTTAATAATTTTCCTTAATTAAAGTATTATTTTAAGTTGTTAAATATGCACTTAATTCGTGGGAATTACATTTTTTTTGTTTGGGTTAATTACTACTAAAGTGAATCTATGCTAAATTAATCACTAGATTTTAACTTAATTCCATCTATCCAAAATATCTAGATTTTTTTTTTGATCTTTTATGGAGGTATAAATCCTAACCCTAAACTCCATTTGTTTTCCTAATATATTAATTAGCTTGTTAGAAGTTTAATTAAAGCTTTTAATTGCATGTTTAGAATTTCTAGAAAAGGGTTTTGGTGATCAAGTTAAGTTTTGTTAGTTGTGAATTGGTTAAGTGTGATGTTTTGACAAATGAAAACTAAAGCTAGTTGCTTGTTTGTTAAATTATATTTCCTAATTGCATATTTAAGCTAATTTAGAAAACTAAGCTTTTACTAAATCCTAATTAAGTGAGATTAAAATTATAGTATTGGTACGAGTGGTTTAATCTTGCTAATTGGTGATGGTTGTAATTTCTAGTTTTGGTAAAACTTGTAGTTTTGTGCTAAAATGATATAAGTTTCTTACTAGATTTTAGGATAATTTTGGCGTGAGTTTCTTTCGACGTTGCGGCGTTATTTATATTGATTCCATACTATATCTTGTATTGTGAATGCGCGATCGGTATGATCAGGATCTAGGCTTAATGGTTTTGTCGTTTAGCGTTCCTAGCTAGGATTATGCCGATGTCGTTCGTGTCTTTGTGTAGTTTTCGCTCTTGAGTTGGTTTCGTAGTATCGCTACGGGCGTTAGCCACTGGACGAACACTTGAGAGTATGTTTGGAGTGGGTGCGTCAGTCAAGCATAGTTGGTACGTGTTATTGGTCGATTGCTAATATATACTTATTATATTGTTATATGTTTTCAGGATCGCAGGCGGGGACTTCGGGCGCTGCGAAGAAGGGAAAGCGAGTTGTTGGATTTACATAGCCAGGATGGTTGGTGAGTAGATTTAAATCTACAAGGGAATCGCCCGCATGGCGTTATGCGTCTGGGCTAAATTAAATGATATGACTATTAGTTAGAAGTATACGGATATTGATTGTGCATGTGTATCTTTGTTGCATATCTCATTTCCTATTGTGCATGGACTTAGTATTAATGAGACACAACACCATTATTGACGGTTCATGTTTCACGAGCACAAATTGTATGCTACACACACACCGTTGATAATTGCCATGACACGCACAGCACCTATTCATATGTGATATTGTATTGTTTAGGGATATTGAGACATGATCCTCATTTTCATTGTGCATATGACATATAGCATACCTGTATACCTACATGCTTACACATATGCCTTGACATGCTTACATGCTAGTTACCCATATACCTATATGGTATTGTACTATTAGTGATAGGTATATACACATTTGAGGCATACCTACATGTACATCTTGCTTACATACTTATACATATACCTGCGGGGTATTACATCATTATTGTTAGGTAGATACGCATATCTTGCTATGCCAACATGGTTATACATACCTGGCTATAGCTACATGTTCACCTTTATTTGATGTTGTATGGACTTGGAGAAATTAGGAACCGCATGATATATATATTAACTTGTTGCAGTTAAATAGCGGTTTTTCTTTTATATGCTCATATTACTGTTTCATGTTGCATATATTACATTCATGGATTTCATATGAAATTCTCTGATATTTTTACTCCTAAATATATATAACAGTGAAATGGGATGCTGTTATATATATATAAATATATATAACAGTGAAATGGGACGCTGTTATATATATATATATAAGTGGAATGGGACGCTAATATATATGTATTGATTCATGCAGTTATACTTATTCATTACTTGATATTTTCTGGATTTGAGGACCGTGGTTGTTTCATGAAATTATGCATTATTTGAAAAACCCATCTTCTCTCGATATGATATTTCTGCAGCCACCATGAGTTTTATCGGTTATGATATATATATACCCCATGCGAGGAGGCGTCGTGGGCTGTGTGCGGGTACATGGTGGGGCCGGGAGGTACCTCCGGGCAAGAAAGGTATTTCGATGGACCACACCGATGAGCCTGGCAGGGGAACCATACCTACCGGTGACAGTATTTCTGGCACGGCGGTTATCGTGGCAATACCGACCAGTGTCATATACGTATGGATACGTCGAATTTCGAGTGTCAGAGCTAGGCACTCGAGTTTTCGGGATAGCGTATGATTGATACGAAAAAGTGTGTGTAGTAGTTAACCGCAATCAATAACGGTGTCGCGTGTAGCTAGACCGAGATGAGTACGGGTCGTCCTCTGAGAAACGTTGAATCTTTTATTCTTAATTTAGATGTGTTGAAAAAGAGAGGAGGGATAAAGAATTTTGTGGAAAGGTTTCTAGATCTACGTTAAGCACTAATGCAAAAATATAGATCTAGATTATTTTAGGGATGTAGTTAATATAATAAGGGGGCTTGTAGGGTTCATTAGGATTTAGTAGTTATGGACGATTAATTAAAAGTTACCCTTTTTATCCTTTAATAGATTTAAAACTAGAACGACGGTGATGCGTGTAGATTAGGGTTTCTGGAGGGAAAAGGAATCCCACTCTTAACCCTTATCTCGACACGGAACTCCGTTCAAATCTAGCCTTTACCAAAACAATCATTAATCTAACCTCTAATCGCGGTCGGGACTAACAAAGAATTGTTAGCGCGCCCAATTAGGATGTTAATGATTCTTTTGATAAAGTTCATAAACTTTATAGGACTTAAAAAGGGTTTAGGGATGTTCATCATCCATTAGCCTACCCTAATCCTACGAACCCTAACAAGCGGAGAATTACTCGCGCATGTTGGGAGAAAAAGAGATGGAAAGAAATTGCATAATTAAATTACGAAGAAATAGAATAAGAAAAAGAAAGCTACCTTTATTAATCAACAATATTCATTACACTTGAATCCTTATAAAATGATTACAATTTCTAGTTGCTTCCCGATCTCTTCTAAGGATGTAGACGAACAGTTGATGACCAGCCTGGATGCGTGAGCCGTCTTGGACTTCGTGATCGCGTCGGCTTGATGATTTTTCCAAGAGACTTTCGGCCTTTATTTATAGTTCCAAAGCCAGAAAGTTAGATGCCTAGATTGGGGAATGGTAGTTACAATCCCACCAGAAAAGTTCCAGCCCTTAACTCCACTTCTACGCGGCGGATTCGCGGCCTGATGATCTCATCCGTTGATAAATTTTTTATGGGTTTCTCCTTGTGACATGTGGCGATCCTTGGAACCTTCAGAATTTGGAAATCTTTTCTTTTCTTCTGCCAGAATTGATTTCTTAATTTTGATTTCTTAATTAGGCAGGTTAGCTTTAACAACTAGATTTCCTTGATTTAAGACCTGAAAATTCTGCACAACAACTTAAATAATATTTAGTAGACTTAAGATTTGGTCAATGATATTATTTTCATACATTTTCCTACCAAATGCTAATTATAATATATCAACACATGGAAAATAGTGTTTTTACACATAAACCCTCATATGTATGATATATTATAATAAAGAACTTTTTAAATATGGAAATAGTAGGAAAAATGTAATAACAAATATGCAGTTTTATCAACTGAACAAATACCCCCAAACTTATCTTTGATCGTCCCGAGCAAACTAGTTTATTCAAGAGAAAGAGAGAAAAGAAAGGAGAAAACTAAGCACACTTTCATAGGCAGACACGATTGCACTGAGCACGTGCAACAAGCTGTTAAATCTCTAGGTGTCCCTAGTAGGAGGAGTGTTGTCTCCTGAGGGTTTTCAGCGGATTATACCCACAAAATCCTATAATAAAAGAGAAATGGTGAAATTTACATATAAAGATAAGAACCATAAAAGAAAGACTTTGAAAATAAGAGTTTCCAACTATACTAGCTTTTCAGTTGTCATGAGCCCTATCTTAATAGTCATGAAAAAATGTTAGAAGTCACATCATCCCTCAATAAAACATCGTCTTTATTTTTCGTTCCTACCTTTCATCCAAACATCGATCATATACCCCTACGTGTGTGTAATGGACATCCATACACTCGGAGAATTCAATTCAAGCTATCATACTCTTGTCCATCTACCTCGGTACTTTTTAACTTGATGAATAGTTAGATTTACTCACACATTTTCATGCGACCGTTAATACTTCTTGAGGTACTAACCGACCGATTACTTATGTGCTTGCTGATTTGGTGATAATATTTTCCTCGTCTTGCACCACCTAAGGCTTAGCAGTGACTCCCAGACCAGTTGGCCTTAGGGCACTAGGTGAAGAGGCACCCTCGCTATATTTTTTTATTGCTGCCTTGGCGATAACAAAACCAGTGTTCATTTTTTTCTTTTCACCAGTTTTATATTTTCTTCATTTTTTTTTATTTCCTTCATACTTTGGCTTTTAGACAAGAGCATTTCAAGGTATTCTCTACTATCCCGAGTTTCAAGACGTGTGTAAGTGTATATAGTAGGGTATCAACATTCAAATGTTTGGCTTCCAGAATAGAAATTATTTTTCAGACTTATTTTTATCCTCAGATTAGTGACTTCCTTCATCTTACTAACCCTTGGGACAACAGCTCATAACTACTTATTACTAGTTCGTTTAAGAAAACTTCTAATTTTCTTGGTTTTCTTAAACTATTCCTATCTTTTGGATGTAATTTTTCACTTTCTACTCTTTTGTTATAAAAAAAAAATTTAATGCCCAGTGTCAAAGATAATTCAGTGAATACAAACCTCCCCCCCTCCCAAACCTGTTTTCAGCAGTGTCCTCACTGATGTAGCATTTTGAGAACATGGACCTGTATACTAGGAGAGAGATACAAGGGGTAAAATAATAGTTAAATGAAAACTACCCCCAAACTTGATCTTTGACACGCACAGATATTCAATTAAATCCATTTTCACTCACCTTCATTCTTAAAATGAGAAAATGTTATAAAAACATGGAGGTGAGGCGGAGAAATTTTAGTTTTGATAAAGCGGCTCCTGTAAAAATAGGAGCTCCTCCGCGGGGTCAGCAGAAAAATACGATTTTAATCTATGCCCATTTACTTTAAAAATTGACCCGTTTTTCAAGTTTTCAACTTCAACTGCCCCGTGCGGGTGTACATACCGCACCACAAAAGGTCCTTTCCAACGAGATTTAAGATTACCCGGATGAAGATGGAGACGGGAATCGTAAAGAAGGACTTGTTGCCCTGATGTGAAGGTTTTTCTAAAAAGATTTTTATCGTGGAACACTTTAGTCCTGTTCTTTACTATCACCGCATTATCGTAAGCTTCATCGCGGAGTTCGCTTAGCTCATTCAACTGCAGCTTCCGATAGCCGCCTGCATGATCAAGATCAAAATTAAGCTCTTTAATAGCCCACATTGCCTTATGTTCAATCTCGACTGGAATGTGGCATGCCTTCCCAAACACAAGACGGTATGGAGACATACCAAGATCGGTCTTATAAGCGGTGCGGAATGCCCAAAGAGCATCCGTCAATTTGGTTGACCAATCTTTATGGTTTTTCGAGACCGTCTTCTCCAATATCTGTTTGATCTGCCTATTTGAGATCTGAGCCTGCCCGCTTGTTTAGGGATGATAGGGCGTAGAAAGCTTGTGAGTGATTGAATATTTCCGCATCAAGGCCTCGAAAGACCTATTGCAGAAATGTGTCCCGTTGTAGGGTGTCCGAATCGCGAAAAGATATTTTCTTTAAGGAACTTAATGACAACTTTGTTGTCATTAGTGCGACACGGTATAGCTTCCACCCATTTCGAGACATAATCAACCGCTAACAAGATAAATAAATTCCTAAAGGAGTTGGGAAAAGGGCCCATAAAATCAATACCCCACACATCGAATATTTCCACAACCAATATAGGTTGGAGCGGCATCTCGTTCCTTCGTGAAATCCGACCCAAATGCTGACATTGCGGACAAGTTTTGCAATGTTCAAATGCATCTTTAAATAATGTTGGCCAATAAAAGCCACATTGCAAAACTTTTTCCGCCGTTTTTCGAGGTCCAAAATGACCGCCGCATGCCTGATCATGACAAAATGATAACACGCTCTTGAATTCATCGTTAGGGACACACCTGCGAATGATTTGATCGGAACAATACTTGAATAGATAAGGTTCATCCCAGTAAAAATATTTTACTTGGGATAGAAATCGAAGTTTTTCTTGTTTTGACCAATCACTAGGAATAAGTCCCGTCGTAAGATAGTTCACGATATCCACGAATCAAGGTTCGTAGGATACAGTCAAGAGCTGTTCGTCAGGAAATGAGTCATTTATTGGCACGGTCAAAGTTGGCGAAGAAGTGATGCGTGAAAGATGGTCGGCTACAACGTTTTCACATCCACTCTTGTCTCGGATGACAAGATCAAATTCTTGTAACAATAGGATCCAACGTATTAGCCTGGCCTTCTCATCCTTCTTCGATAAAAGATGTCGTAGGGCGGAGTGATCTGTGTAAACCACAATAGGCGAGCCAATCAAGTAGGGCCTGAATTTCTCTAATGCAAATACAACTGCCAAGAGTTCTTTCTCGGTAGTTGTGTAATTTATTTGTACATCATTCAAGGTCCTACTTGCATAGCAAATTACATGTGGCATCTTATCAACGTGCTGTCCTAAGACAGCACCAATAGCAAAATCTGATGCATCACACATAAGCTCGAACGGGTGGTTCCAATCCGGAGATGATAGAACGGGGGCTGTAGTGAGCGATTCTTTAAGCGATTCAAAAGCAGCCTCACAATCCGAATCGAAGTGAAAAGTAGTGTCCTTGGCCAATAGAAGGGTTAAGGGTCAAGCAATTTTGCTAAAATCCTTAATAAATCTCCTATAAAATCCTGCATGACCAAGGAAGGATCGTATATCTTTGACGCATTTGGGACGAGGGAGGTTATGAATGACATCTATTTTAGCTCTGTCAACCTCAATGCCTTTTCAGGAAATTATATGTCCAAGTACAATACCTTCTTGGACCATAAAATGGCATTTTTCCCAATTCAAAGTCAAGTTCTTATCCTTACAACGGGTAAGAACCGCTTCAAGATTACGAAGGCAGTCCTCAAATGAGTCCCCAAAAATAGAGAAATCGTCCATAAAAATTTCCAGAAAACTTTCCACCATATCTGAAAATATCCCCATCATGCACCGCTGAAATGTAGCGGGAGCATTGCATAACCCAAAGGGCATGCGTCTATAAGCAAAAGTTTCGAAAGGATAAGCAAAAGTGGTTTTATCTTGATCCTTTTCGGCGATGGGGACCTGATTATAGCCAGAGTATCCGTCCAAGAAACAGTAGTATTCGTGTCCCGCTAATCGTTCTAACATCTGGTCAATGAAAGGTAGAGGGAAATGATCTTTCTTCGTCGCGGTATTGAGTTTCCTGTAATCAATACATACGCGCCACCCTGTTTGGGTGCGTGTTTGGATTAACCCATTAGCCTCATTAGTGATGACCGTGATGCCAGACGTTTTAGGGACCACAAGAATTGGACTTACCCATTGGCTATCAGATATAGGGTAAATTATTCCACTATCAAGGCACTTGACGATTTCTTTCTTTACCGCCTCCTTCATAACGGGATTTAACCGTCTTTGTGGGTCTCGGGTTGGTTTGGCTTCATCCATCAAATGTATGTGATGTTCAACAATTAAGGGTCTAATCCCTTTGATGTTGGCTATTGTCCAACCAAATGCTTGCCGATTCGATCTCAACACTGCCAAAAGTGCGTTCTCTTGCTCAAAGGCTAGAGAAGCGGATATAATCACTGGCAAAGTCTCATTCTCTCCTAAATATGCATATTTAAGATGAGAAGGTAGCGGTTTGAGATCAAGAATAGGCGGAGAGACAATAGAAGGTAGGGTAAGGGAATGATATTCGGACTCCTAAAGAGGTTCAAAACTTGCATACGATATTGACTCGGAAAGTGCTGCTGACTTTTGCAACGAGTCAACGGGTTCAATCTCAAGGACGGACTCATTGAACATATCCTCACTATTGTTAGTTATATGTATGCCCTAGAGGCCATTACTGTACATAGGATGTATATTGTAGTGGATGCTGGGACGTATATAGGGAGGACTTTCTTGCTCGACATGATAGTATGCTATCTGGTTGAACTTTACCTTAACGTGTATACTGTTTGTCTCTCTGTTACATGTTGGTAAAACCCTTAGGATGTGTACTTGACTACCTGGACTATGATGCGGATCATACTAGTGGGGACATGGTAGTCCATAAGTACATCCTTCAATGTCCCTAGTCGAGGGTGTATCGAGACGGGGCATCGATATGCCAGAGTAGACTAGCGTATACCTTCTCGACCCATACAGATGGGCGATGGATGATCCCATATCCATCGGTGTTTGACATCAGAGATGATATACGGGTGCTCAGTAGAGACTGGGTACACTGGACGGACTCGCCGAGAACTCCCAGATGGTATTATACCTCACGTCAGATGGCAGTTCTCTGGTGACACTGGTACAGAGTAGTCTGTTGACCCGAGATCGTCATAGAGTCTTGTGCGGTTCCCACTGTGCTTTGATTTCCATCTTACCATGTCCAAGAGGGCGTGCAAAACGGTGGTTTTTGGGTACAGTCCCGAGTCACATGGAGGCAATGAGCGATAGGAGGGGATTCGTCTCTCCCGGTATAGGGGGTTGATGTTGCGCTGTGTTCGATTGGCTATAACAGGAAATCCCTGGCCAGGGTTGCTGAGATTTACTGGTAAGTGTTACCAGTAGTTTCTCGAATAGTTATAGACCTCATATCGACACGACTTATCGAGCTATTGGGGTCTGACGTTTACCACCCCTAGGCGAGATATGCGACATATCAGACGATCAGACCGGACTGTACGGTAGTGTTACTGGTTGGATTCACTGGAGTGTGAGCGGGCTTACTCGTCGATCTTCAGATCGCTCAATACCCGGGTGGCCGTTACGTTTAGCAGACCGCTTGCGGCTTGTGGGTGTTTGATATGATCATCATCTGCTGCCGGCGTATTGACGAGTCTTTAGAGTCCTACACAGAGGTTTCCTGGTTCAAGCGAAACGAAATAGGAGCGCATATGAGATATGTGCGGGACCGAGAATAATTCGTGTATGTGATACCGTATTCTATTCTCGCGATGAATGTATCGAATGGTTGTATGCGATATAACCTAGTTATCGAATCAAGTATTGATTCGATAAACCGATACATTGAATACTAGTCGGTTGTGTGCGACATGACCGGATCATTGAATCAAGTGTTGATTTAATGATTTAATGCATAATTATATATTTGATATATTACTTTGCACTAACTAGTATTGGTTCACTTTAAACGGATTTTCTCACTTGTTTTGTGCACATTGTATATGTGATATACTTTTGTACACTTGTATGTATCATGTTTGATGATGCATGCTAACTTGTGTTTTGTGTAAAGTTTAAACCATGGTTATGTAATGGTTAGGGTTTTCATTTTCATATCTATTTATTTATTTGTTTATTCATTTTGGAAAATGATAAACATAATGCAAAATGGTGGCTTTATTTGGAAGCTTGTTGAAGCTTCATGAAGACTTTGACCAAAGTGACCATTTTGTCTCATGCTTAACCCTAACCACTCCATTAACCCTAGTTTAATCTCTGCACTTGACCATGGTTGTTGATGATAAGTATTCTTTTATTTTCTATTTTCTAATTAACTTATCATAACAATTTCCTTCTTCTTCTTCATTTCTTCAAGTGAAGAAAGCTTGCCTCCATCAATGGCAAGTGATGAAAAAGAGTGAGAAATCCAAATCTAAAGTCTACCCACTTCCTATTTCTTCATCCTCTACCTCTTGCCAAGTAGTAGAGTGTGTTTTCTTCACAAGTTTCATGACTTGGTGAAGTGAGAGCTTGATCTTGCGATGCTTCGACGTAGATCATCTTCGGCATGGACATCGACGACCTAGCTTGCCCATTCTCCGACGAAGCCGACTCTAGAGCCCGGATTCCTTTTGGACAGCGGAGACGACTTCGTTGCGGAGCTATGGAGGTGGAGCACCGGATCTACAAAGGTTGTATTTCCGATTCTCTTAGTTAAGTGTTAACTAGTTAGCTTTTTCGCCTAGAAATCTAGCAAACGATCCGTAGTCGGGTCTCTCGGCACCCATAAAATTTTATAATAGCATGTTCGATGCCTTGTGAGACCTCATTAGGGTGCCTAGGAACCCTACAGTGGTATCAGAGCTACTAGGCATTGGATGTCGACCTATGGGGGGTTCTCACTGTGTGACAGTGTGGCGAAGCATAGGCTCTTACCCCCAGGGTGTCCCGAGACCGGAAGGTGTTCCGGCGGGTTGTAGTCCTCGCGAGGGGGCATGCGCAAAAAGTAGCGGCTGAGGGACCCGTTGGTGCCACGGCAACCCCATTGGATGGGGTGGCTGCCTGACCTACAGTGGTATCAGAGCCTAGCTAGAGCCTTAGGCGAAGTCTAGACGGAATTTGAAGTCCGAACGACCCGAAACCCATCTCTAAATATGCTCTCTGTACTTTTTTGAAAACAGTGGATTTTTCCAGATTAAAAATTGCTAAAAAAATCAGCAGGGAAATCTAAGGGTTACGGTGAATTTTGATGACGTAAATCCATATTCAAGGAGCGGATCCGCGGCACGAGCATGGCTCGTGCGGCGGATCCGCGGCGGTTTTGTCCTGTTGTTCATCAAAAATTGCACCAAAATCAATAATAGTCAATGCTGGTTTTTCTGGGAATTTTTAATATTTAATACAGAGTTGAATTTTCTGGAGTTGTTTTGGGGATTCGGTGTTTCGATCGGGGTATCAAATTTTGTCTATGTGGCTTTCCGGATAAATTTTTGAATATGTTAAAAAGTTAGACCGGATATAAATACCCAACTTTTCCCCTGTCGGGAAATTTCCAAGTGTTGGATTTTTCCGTAGTTTAACGACGTTCTAAGTAGTGCAAGTAACGCGATGGTCCCTCTAGAAGACAACAAACCTTAACTCGATTATGTGACCGTCTTGAACTGCCCTTTGAACCTTCGGGTTTGGGGCAGTACGGCGTGCCACATGTGAGGCGTTGGCTTGACCCTTCTACGGCTGGACCGTCGGTACTGAGGCACGAACGGAATGTTGTTAGACTTATTTCATGTGTTGAGCTGTATCGGGAAAACTTGGGTGTTAGATTGTTCGATCGAAAAGTTTAAAATTTTCTGTTTATCTGGAATGGGATACAATAATTGGAATTCACAAATGTTATGTGTTGCTGGATATGTTATATTGGATCGTCGTGTTTGAATAGCCGGGGGGTTTTATGTGAGATGAGTGTTTTTCATTTTCATTCATGTAAAAACTTGTATGTAATATTCTTTTATTGGGGCGCTTCCAGGTTGCGGAAGTAGTCACCGTTTGTATATTATTTACTTTTCCGCACTAGGATAGACCCAAGGAGGAGGGCACAAGTAACCGGGTTCTGGAGTCCAGTGGGAGACCAACTCGAGGAGTCGAGTCCGGGTCTCCTAACTCTAGAATTGGTAGGGTTGCTTGCCGCTCTCATAGGGGTCTAGGGGTGTGGGTTTGGCTATTCATCACGACCGTGGAATCCGTGTTTTATACTGGCTCGTATTGAAAACACGGACGTCCTAGTATATCCAATATTTCATATGTTTCTTCTGCTGCGATATCTGTGATGTGATCATGTGATGTTCTGTAATAGATACAGTATATAGTATATATGATATATTATATAGACGTTACTTATGTTTTACACCCGCGCTAGCCCTGCCCCGCTCTGCCGTTAGTTACCTAACCTAACGGTGCACGAGGGGACATCGAGGCGAATGCGGATGGCATAAGTGTACGTCGTATTTATCTGTGATGTTTAGGTACTTAAATGATGGGACTTCATTAATGTGATTAATGAAATAAAAGAAACCTAAGATGTTGTAGAATCGAATTTCAAAATAAAACAGGTAGCTACAGTTCTTGCTTTGCACAGCGGTATATGCGATATATCCTGCACCTTATTCGATGAGGAAAGGACCGAGATCCCTTCACCGGAAGTGACTCCTTTAGCAATAACTGGCAGATGCTACACACTCGGTTTGTCTTTTGATTGCTTTTAAGTGATTTTTGCTTTGCACAGTGATATATGTGATATATCCCGCACCTCATTCGACGAGGAAAGGACCGACGATCCCTTCACCGGGAGTGACTCCTTTAGCAAAACTAGAAAAGCCTCAAAAGCACTCCATTTTAAAATCATTTGATTCTACAACGATATCAAGTTCATTACGCAATAGGTTTTCAGAAAAACCTGTCGTAGCCCTCCGTCATTTCAGATAAATCCTGTTTAGTATTCGTGCTGCGTTTGTTGACCTTGTCAAGGCGCAGTGTGCGGTAGCTAACCAGTATTTATCTGCTTATGCATATGATGCAGATTGGGTTAGGGTAGTCGTGCGGCCTTGTTGACCTTGTCAAGGGTCGTGCGGGTGGGTTTGATTCAATCAAGAAATGACGGGTTGAACTTGACTTGCGGTCTATGGTTTGTTGACCTTGTCAAGGTCATAGATCGTTCGGGGCAAAATATTATCGGGAATTTCAAGTGTTGAAATTTGCAATGAGATTGCATACCTTCTATGAGATAGTTGGATCCCGATACCCGCTGCGAGTAAGAGTTACTCCTGGGAGAGTTTTATACATTACAATTAGCCGATCAAGTAGGTGTCTAGAAAGGTGTTAACGAGGTTACGCCTCTGGGAAAACGAGGTTTACATTAATTAGGTTCGTGCGAAAGCACGGGGGACCACCCTCAAAGTACTGACACTGGCCTGGCTGAAAGATTGGCGAACTTGTAGTGTGTAATTAATCCCGGCTAGTCTTTCCTTTTAGGGTTTGAAGGAAGATTTGATAAAAGGCAGTGGGAGCCATCCTGATTAGATAAAATAATAACCAATCTATTCTTGACAGAGCGCACGCTGAGTGTTTTCTTCTCTCTCTCTCCAGGTAGCGACCATATCACGCCTTAATCAAGATAATAATACGGAATATTGACCGAACCCGCTTGTTATATTGAGCTGGGGAACGTTGGTCCCGCTCCAACTTATAATTGTTATAAGACAGAGAAGGAAATTGGGGATTACCAGAATTCCCGTGCCGCCCAAATGAAGAGAGTGCATGCTGATGCATCATCTTCGGGTGTGTTCATTATACAGAACTGTTTTTCAGTATCCTTTACGTCCTGGGTATGTGATACCAGATCAGGATCCCAGATATGTAATCTGTTACATAGGGCTACAGATAGGTAGAGAACTGAGAACGGGTGATAAGTTTCATGAGGCAGAAAACGGGGCAAGTGTTGCAGCCAAGTCTGTTGGTCACTGTCACCCGGTATTACAATACATTGATTCTGAACGAATGTTATTAGATATCGAACCTGATATACCAAATCATATCACTCTCTTTGTTAGAAAAGAAAGGATATAATTTTGTATTGATGGATAATGTTTTGAACATTTCCTATATCAAAGGTTGATCGGTTCAGGCACGTTATCTAAAAGCATTGATGTTCTAAATCAAACTACAGTTCTTAGTATATGGAACACACACAAAAGGAAGAGTTCAGAAATGAACGGATCCTTCTTGAGGTATTGTAGACTAGGTCAAATCAATGTGACCCGACTAGCTAGAGTTACATATAGATGCATATTTAAATCAGTTTGAATTTACATCTTGTGAAACTCGCCAGTCATGTCACAAAGATAAGATGACCATAGCTCCGTTTACTGGAAACAGAGAAAGAGTTAGTGAACTCTTGGGATGATACATGTTGATGTATGTAGGTCCCCAGTCTACAAATGCCAGGACTGGTTCTTTTTACTTCATTACATTCTCTGATAATCTCTCAAGATTCAGACATACGTTCCTGTTGAAACATAAGTCCGAACCTTTTGAGATATTCACAGAATATAAGTTAGAAGTAGAGAACCAATAAGGGTATAAGTATTATGTCCTATGATGAGATCAAGGAGGAGAATACTTGAGCACGGAATTCCTGGATCATTCTAAAGGAGAATGAGATTCTCTCTCAGCATTACTCCTCTGTATACACCATAGCACGATGGTATATCGGGGCGGAGCAATCACACCCTATATGATAAGGTGTGCTCTATGATGAGTACTACTGAGTTACCTGTTTCCTTTTTGGGGGTTATGCACTTATGAAGTTGCATACCTATTGAATAGGGTTCCAATCAAATCAGTTGCCTACCGTTTCATATGTGATATGGAAAGGGAAGAGCCCATGTCTTAAGCTAGTTAAGATTTGGGGTTGACCGGCCTATGTCTGAAAGCAAAATCCGGACAAGCTCAAGGCAAGGTTAGTTATGTAGAACTGGAAAGGTTCCAGCTATACGAACTACAGCAGATGATTTGGTACAACCAGAGGATTCAGTGGAAACCAACGAACCTCAGTCCCTCCGCCGATCTAGTAGGGTTCCTCACCCACCTGAGAGATACTTCTGTTTCTCTATGACAGTGGGAGCGAGGATTGCATCATGAGATGATGACCCAACTAGTTTCGAGCTGGCCATCAGGAGTAAGACTCTGTAAGAATGGCTGGATGTTTAGCGATCTGAGATGGAATCCTTATACACCAACAAAGTATGGACTTTGGTTGCTATATCTGAAGGGTTAAATCCCCATCAGGAGCAAGTATATCTTGAGAAGATTACTTGGTGTACATGGAAAAGTTGAGACTTTCAAAGCTAGACTTGTTAAAAGTTTGCATCATTGACCAGGTGTAGATAATGGTGAAACCTTTTCAAGTAGCTATGCTTAAGTCCATCCAGATCCTACTTGCCACGGCTACATACCATGACTGCGATATCTGGTGGTTGGGTGTCTTGACTGCTTTTCTAAATGATGATTTAGAAGAGAGCGTCTATAAGTACACAGCCAGAGGGCCTCGTAGACAGTGGGAGCAGCGGAAACGTGTGCAAGATGCTTTATTTGATAAAGCAGGCATCGCGGAGATGGAACATCTGTTTTGATGAACAAGTCAAAGAAGTTGACATCATCAAAATGGTAGATGAACCTTGTATAAACAAAAAGGTAGTAGGGAGTATGGTGGTGATCCTTGTGGAGTACGTGGATGACATACTCTTGATAGGGAAGGAGTTTCCTATGCTACGCTCGATCAATCTCCGCTTATCACTAGGATTCTCCATATAGGATCAAAGTGATACCTACTAAATCCGGGGTTTTAGGTCTATGAGATAGATCTAAATGGATGTTAGGATTCTCACTAGTTGTAGTGAGATGGTATCAATTGATTCTGGGGAGAATCACTGGAAGGGTTCCAGGGTGATAAAGACGACTGAGTGTCAGTCACAGGCATTGTCTATACCCTCAGTAAAGGGACGGTATGTTGGAAGAGTTCCAAGCTAGATACCGTGACATACTAGACGATAAAGGCAGGATACATCGCTACTTAAGATGCTACCAAAAAGGATGTTTGGGTGTATATCAGTTCATGAGATGAACTACGTTCCTACCATTGTGAGACAATGGAGTTGTGGCTCATGCCGAGGAACGCCGGTCCCATCAGTGATCCAGACTTATTCTAAGGCAGCATCGCCTGATCATGGAGATGGTTGATCTCCAGGGTGATCGAGGTTTGGAGAGTAGACTCAGAGGACAACACAGTGGATCCACTCACAAAGGCCTGTTCCCAGAGAGAGACTTTTATGGGATGGTTGAGTATGAGATACTACAACCACTGCTATCAGATGGCCCTAGTGCAAGTGGGAGATTGTTAGTTATATGTATGCCCTAGAGGCCATTACTGTACATAGGATGTATATTGTAGTGGATGCTGGGACGTATATAGGGAGGACTTTCTTGCTCGACATGATAGTATGCTATCTGGTTGAACTTTACCTTAACGTGTATACTGTTTGTCTCTCTGTTACATGTTGGTAAAGCCCTTAGGATGTGTACTTGACTACCTGGACTATGATGCGGATCATACTAGTGGGGACATGGTAGTCCATAAGTACATCCTTCAATGTCCCTAGTCGAGGGTGTATCGAGACGGGGCATCGATATGCCAGAGTAGACTAGCGTATACCTTCTCGACCCATACAGATGGGCGATGGATGATCCCATATCCATCGGTGTTTGACATCAGAGATGATATACGGGTGCTCAGTAGAGACTGGGTACACTGGACGGACTCGCCGAGAACTCCCAGATGGTATTATACCTCACGTCAGATGGCAGTTCTCTGGTGACACTGGTACAGAGTAGTCTGTTGACCCGAGATCGTCATAGAGTCTTGTGTGGTTCCCACTGTTCTTTGATTTCCATCTTACCACGTCCAAGAGGGCGTGCAAAACGGTGGTTTTTGGGTACAGTCCCGAGTCACATGGAGGCAATGAGCGATAGGAGGGGATTCGTCTCTCCCGGTATAGGGGGTTGATGTTGCGCTGTGTTCGATTGGCTATAACAGGAAATCCCTGGCCAGGGTTGCTGAGATTTACTGGTAAGTGTTACCAGTAGTTTCTCGAATAGTTATAGACCTCATATCGACACGACTTATCGAGCTATTGGGGTCTGACGTTTACCACCCCTAGGCGAGATATGCGACATATCAGACGATCAGACCGGACTGTACGGTAGTGTTACTGGTTGGATTCACTGGAGTGTGAGCGGGCTTGCTCGTCGATCTTCAGATCGCTCAATACCCGGGTGGCCGTTACGTTTAGCAGACCGCTTGCGGCTTGTGGGTGTTTGATATGATCATCATCTGCTGCCGGCGTATTGACGAGTCTTTAGAGTCCTACACAGAGGTTTCCTGGCTCAAGCGAAACGAAATAGGAGCGTATATGAGATATGTGCGGGACCGAGAATAATTCGTGTATGTGATACCGTATTCTATTCTCGCGATGAATGTATCGAATGGTTGTATGCGATATAACCTAGTTATCGAATCAAGTATTGATTCGATAAACCGATACATTGAATACTAGTCGGTTGTGTGCGACATGACCGGATCATTGAATCAAGTGTTGATTTAATGATTTAATGCATAATTATATATTTGATATATTACTTTGCACTAACTAGTATTGGTTCACTTTAAACGGATTTTCTCACTTGTTTTGTGCACATTGTATATGTGATATACTTTTGTACACTTGTATGTATCATGTTTGATGATGCATGCTAACTTGTGTTTTGTGTAAAGTTTAAACCATGGTTATGTAATGGTTAGGGTTTTCATTTTCATATCTATTTATTTATTTGTTTATTCATTTTGGAAAATGATAAACATAATGCAAAATTGTGGCTTTATTTGGAAGCTTGTTGAAGCTTCATGAAGACTTTGACCAAAGTGACCATTTTGTCTCATGCTTAACCCTAACCACTCCATTAACCCTAGTTTAATCTCTACACTTGACCATGGTTGTTGATGATAAGTATTCTTTTATTTTCTATTTTCTAATTAACTTATCATAACAATTTCCTTCTTCTTCTTCATTTCTTCAAGTGAAGAAAGCTTGCCTCCATCAATGGCAAGTGATGAAAAAGAGTGAGAAATCCAAATCTAAAGTCTACCCACTTCCTATTTCTTCATCCTCTACCTCTTGCCAAGTAGTAGAGTGTGTTTTCTTCACAAGTTTCATGACTTGGTGAAGTGAGAGCTTGATCTTGCGATGCTTCGACGTAGATCATCTTCGGCATGGACATCGACGACCTAGCTTGCCCATTCTCCGACGAAGCCGACTCTAGAGCCCGGATTCCTTTTGGACAGCGGAGACGACTTCGTTGCGGAGCTATGGAGGTAGAGCACCGGATCTACAAAGGTTGTATTTCCGATTCTCTTAGTTAAGTGTTAACTAGTTAGCTTTTTCGCCTAGAAATCTAGCAAACGATCCGTAGTCGGGTCTCTCGGCACCCGTAAAATTTTATAATGGCATGTTCGATGCCTTGTGAGACCTCATTAGGGTGCCTAGGAACCCTACAACTATGAAGTGGTGCAAGATCAAGCGATGTCTCATTAGTGTTGTCGAGAACATCAAAGCAAAGCTCCTCATCCATGCAGCTTTCGGAAGCTATCTCGTGGATGGAACAAACATCCAGCAAATGAGCAGAAGGTTCTGATGGCTGACTTCCTAGATTGTAAATATTAAGCTCAATTGTCATTTTCCCGAAGGATAAGTTCATAGAACCGTTACGACAATTAATTACAGCGTTAGAAGTTGGTAGGAAGGGTCGACCAAGTATCACCGGGATTTGATTGCGTGGGTTTGCCACAGGTTGTGTATCTAAAACAATAAAGTCCACGGGAAATATGAATTCCCCGACTTTAATTAACACATTCTCTAGTTCACCCCGAGGTTTGGTGATAGATCGGTCTGCCATCTGGAGAGTACAATGGGCGGGTTTTAACTCTCCAATTCCTAACTGCTCGTATACTGAATAGGGAAGCAAGTTAACGCTAGCGCCAAGATCGAGTAAAGAACGATTAATATTTTTACCCCCAATAGAAATAGAGATTGTAGGACAGCCGAGGTCCTTACGTTTCTTTGGTATTTGTTGGGTAAAAGCCGTGCTAACAGTACTCATCATGAAAACCTTCTTAGGCACTTGAGTTTTTCTCTTCCTAGTGCACAAGTCTTTAAGGATCTTGCATAAGATGGGACTTGTTGAATAGCATCTAGGAGAGGAATATTCATGCTAATTTGCTTAAACATTTCCACAATCTTCTCCATTTATGGGTTAGATCGGTTGGCCCTTAATCTGTTTGGAAATGGAGCTCGATCAATAAGTTTTGGGTCCAACGTTTGTGGAGAAGACTGTGGCGACGGATTCGATCCCAAAATTGGAGTAGGAATCTGTTAGTTATATGTATGCCCAGAGGCCATTACTATACATAGGATGTATATTATAGTGGATGCTTGGACATATATAGGGAGGACTTTCTTACTCGACATGATAGTATACTATCTGGTTGATCTTTACCTTAACGTGTACACTGATTGTCTCTCTGTTACATGTTGGTAAAGCCCTTAGGATGTGTACTTGACTACCTGGACTATGATGCGGATCATACTAGTGGGGACATGGTAGTCCATAAGTATATTCTTCAAAGTCCCTAGTCGTGGGTATATCGAGACGGGGCATCGATATACCAGAGTAGACTAGCGTATACCTTCTCGACCCATACAGATGGGCGATGGATGATCCCATATCCATTGGTGTTTGACATCATAGATGATATACGGGTGCTCAGTGGAGACTGGGTACACTGGACGGACTCGCCGAGAACTCCCAGATGGTATTATACCTTACGTCAGATGGCAGTTCTCTGGTGACACTGGTACAGAGTAGTCTGTTGTCCCGAGATCGTCATAGAGTCTTATGTGGTTCCCACTGTGCTTTGATTTCCATCTTACCACGTCCAAGAGGGCGTGCAAAACGGTGGTTTTTAGGTACAGTCCCGAATCACATGGAGGCAATGAGCGATAGGAGGGGATTCGTCTCTCCCGGTATAGGGAGTTGATATTGCGCTGTGTTCGATTGGCTATAACCGGAAATCCCTGACCAGGGTTGCTGAAATTTACTGGTAAATGTTACCAGTAGTTTCTTGAATTGTTATAGACCTCATATCGACACGACTTATCGAGCTATTGGGGTCTGACGTTTACCACCCCTAGGCGAGATATGCGACATATCAGACGATCAGACCGGACTGTACGGTAAATGTTACTGATTGGATTCACAGGAGTATGAGCGGGCTTGCTCGTCGATCTTCTGATCACTCAATACCCGGGTGGCCGTTACGTTTAGCAGACTGCTTGCGGCTTGTGGGTGTTTGATATGATCATCACCTGCTGCCGGCGTATTGACGAGTCTTTAGAGTCCTACACAGAGGTTTCCTGGCTCAAGCGAAACGAAATAGGAGCGCATATGAGATATGTGCGGGACCGAGAATAATGCGTGTATGTGATACCGTATTCTATTCTCGCGATGAATGTATCGAATGGTTATATGCGATATGACCTAGTTATCGAATCGAGGATTGATTCGATAAGCCGATACATTGTATACTAGTCGGTTGTGTGCGACATGACCGGATCATTGAATCAAGTGTTGATTTAATGATTTAATGCATAATTATATATTTGATATATTAGGCATTAACTAGTATTGGTTCACTTTTAATGGATTTTCTCACTTGAAGTTCACAAGTTATATATGTGATATACTTTTGTGCACTTGATTGTATCATGTTTGATGATACATGCTTACTTGTGTTTGTGTAAAGTTTAAACCTTGGTTAATTAAATGGTTAGGGTTTTGTTTAATTTATTTATTCATTTATTGATTTGTTTATTTCATTTTGGCAAAAGGAAAATGGTGGCTAATTTTGTTTCTTTGTTGAAGTTTCATGAAGTTTTGAAAAAGTCCACCATTTTTGTTTTATGCCTAACCTAACCATTCACCTAACTATAGTTTTCTCTCTATACATAACCATGGTTGGTTTATGATAAGTATTCTATGATTTTCTATTTTAAAGAATAACTTATCATAATATTCATCTTCTTCTTCTTCTTCTTCTTTACAAGAAGAAAAAGCTTGACCATCAATGGTGATTGATGAAAAAGAGTGAGAAATCCAATTCTAAAGAGAACCCACTTCCTATTTCTTCATCCTCTACCTCTTGCCAAGTAGTATAGGGTGTTCTCTTCACAAGTTTCATGACTTGGTGAAGTGGGAGCTTGATCTAGTGATGCCTCGACGTAGATCATCTTCGGCACGAAGCCGACGACCTTGCCCGCCCATTTCTCCGATGAAGCCGACGCTAGAGCCCGGGTTTCCATTTGGACAGCGAGGAGACTTCATTGCGGAGCTATGGAGGTGGAGGACCGGATCTACAAAGGTTGTATTTCCGTTCTCTTAGTAAAGTTGTTTACTAGTTGCATCTTTCGCCTAAATATCTAGTTAACGATCCGTATTAGGGTTTCTCGGCACCCGTAAAATTTGAAATTGGCATGGTTGATGCCTTGTGAGACCTCTAGTGTGTGCCTAGGAACCCTACAGTGGTATCAGAGCCTAGCTAGAGCCTTAGGCGATGTGTAGACGACGTTTGAAACCCGATCGAACCAAAACCCTAACCCCAAAATAGCTCTCTGGACTTTTTCTAAAAACTGGGATTTTTCCAAATTAAAAATATGCAGAAAACTCAGCAGGGGATTATAAGAATTACTGTACAAAACGGGACCCATGATTCAACAAAAGAGCGGCGGAACCGCGGCACAAGCATGGCTTGTGCGGCGGTTCCGCGGCAAAATTGTCACATCAATTTATGAATTTTGCACAGTAATTCATGTTTTCAGGTGCTGGATTTTCTGGGAATTTTTAATATTTATTCAAGAGTTGAATATTCTGAGTTGTTTTGGGGATTCGTTTATTCGATCGGATTATCAGACTTTGTCTATGTGGCTTTCCGGATAACTTTAGAATATATTAAAAAGTTCGACCGGATATAAATACTCAACTTTTCCCCTACCGGGAAATTTCCAAGTGTTGGATTTTTCTGTGGTTTAAAGACGTTCTAAGTAGTGCAAGTAACGCGATGGTCCCTCTAGAAGACAACAAACCTTAACTCGATTATGTGACCGTCTTGAACTGCCCTTTGAACCCTCGGGTTTGGGGCAGTACGGCGTGCCACATGTGAGGCGTTGGCTTGACCCTTCTACGGCTGGACCGTTGGTACTGAGGCATGAACTGGATGTTTTTAAACTTATTTCATGTGATGAGTTGTATCGGGAAAACTTGGGTGTTCGACTGTTCGATCGGAAAGTTTAACATTTTCTGTTTATCTGGAATGTGATACAACAATTGGAATTCACAAGAAGTTATGAGATAACTAAATGAATGTTATAAATCTAGCGGTTTAGTCTCACTTGATCGGCTGCCACGGAATTTTGATGCGATCAAAAGTCCGTCGCAATCACGTAGTGTACGCGGATACTCGCCGGGTAAACTTAATAGACAGCCTCACTCCATAGCCCCGATCAAGTGACTATAGGAGAACCCCGTCGCTGAAAGCATCCGTCCGGGTGCTCGCGGTAGCGGTGTTCCGCCTTGGTGCACTTCGTCGACGGCATCGGGGGTGCGGCCGTCTACTGAAGTTTGCGACGAGCATTCGATCAAATTGTCGGGAATCCTGTTGAATTGCCCGACTTGATATTGAAAAGTGTTTTCGATTTTGAGACTAAAATGCGGGGTTTATAATTGTTAGGCATGTGATGTCTAAGGTATTCATTTGATTAGGCATGCGATGTCTATGAGGATTGCGGATTCCAACTGTTGTAGTTTTACACTTTCTTTTCTGTGACCGTAAGTGTAATATGTGATATCGCCGGTTTCGTTGCTATATGTCAACGACAATTGGGATGCGCATATTTACTTACGTTGATGACATGTGATGTTATGTGTTGCTGGATATGTTATATTGGATCGTCGTGTTTGAATAGCCGGGGGTTTTTATGTGAGATGAGTGTTTTTTCATTTTCATTCATGTAAAAACTTGTATGTAATATTCTTTTATTGGGGCACTTCCAGGTTGCGGAAGCTGTCACCCTTTGTATATTATTTACTTTTCCGCACTAGGATAGACCCAAGGAGGGGAGCACAAGTAACCGGGTTCGAGGGTCCAGTGGGAGACCAACTCGAGGAGTCAAGTCCGGGTCTCCTAACCCTAGAATTGGTAGGGTTGCTTGCCGCTCTCGTAGGGGTCTAGGGGTGTGGGTTTGGCTATTCATCGCGACCGTGGAATCCGTGTTTTATACTGGCTCGTATTGAAAACACGGACGTCCTAGTATATCCAATATTTCATATGTTTCTTCTGCTGCGATATCTGTGATGTGATCATGTGATGTTCTGTAATAGATACAGTATATAGTATATATGATATATTATATAGACGTTACTTATGTTTTACACCCGCGCTAGCCCTGCCCCGCTCTGCCGTTAGTTACCTAACCTAACGGTGCACGAGGAGACATCGAGGCGAATGCGGATGGCATAAGTGTACGTCGTATTTATCTGTGATGTTTAGGTACTTAAATGATGGGACTTCATTAATGTGATTAATAAAATAAAAGAAACCTAAGATGTTGTAGAATCGAATTTCAAAAATAAAACAGGTAGCTACAGTTCTTGCTTTGCACAGCGGTATATGTGATATATCCTGCACCTTATTCGATGAGGAAAGGACCGAGATCCCTTCACCGGGAGTGACTCCTTTAGCAATAACTGGCAGATGCTACACACTCGGTTTGTCTTTGGATTGCTTTTAAGAGTTTTTGCTTTGCACAGTGATATATGTGATATATCCCGCACCTCATTCGACGAGGAAAGGACCGACGATCCCTTCACCGGGAGTGACTCCTTTAGCAAAACTAGAAAAGCCTTAAAAGCACTCCATTTTAAAATCATTTGATTCTACAACGATATCAAGTTCATTACGCAATAGGTTTTCAGAAAAACCTGTCGTAGCCCTCCGTCATTTCAGATAAGTACTAGTTAGTATTCGTGCTGCGGTAGTTTGGCCTCCGTCAAGGCGTAGTGTACAGTAGCTAACTAGTGCTTATCTGCTAGTATATGATGCGATTGGATTAGGGTATTCGTACGGCGTTGTTTGGCCTCCGTCAAGGGTCGTGCGGGTGGGTTTAATTCAATCAGGAAATGACGGGTTGAACTTGACTAGCGGACTATGGGTAGTTTGGCCTCCGTCAAGGTCATAGGACGCTAGGCGCAAAATATTATCAGGAATTTCAAGTGTTGAAATTTGCAATGAGATTGCATACCTTCTATGAGATAGTTGGATCCCGATACCCGCTGCGAGTAATTGTTACTCCTGGGAGAGTTTTACACATTACAATTAGTCGATCAAGTAGGTGTCTAGAAAGGTGTTAACGGGGTTAAGCCTCTGGGAAAACAAGGTTTACATTAATTAGGTTCGTGCGAAAGCACGGGGGACCTCCCTCAAAGTACCGACACTGGCCTGGCTGAAAGATTGGCGAACTTGTAGTGTGTAATTAATCCCGGCTAGTCTTTCCTTTTAGGGTTTGAAGGAAGATTTGATAAAAAGCAGTAGGAGCCATCCTGATTAGATAAAATAATAACCAATCTATTCTTGCAAGAGCGCACGCTGAGTGTTTTCTTCTCTCTCTCTCCAGGTAGCGACCATATCACGCCTTAATCAAGATAATAATACGGAAATTTGACCGAACCCGCTTGTTATACTGAGCTGGGGAACGTTGGTCCCGCTCCAACTTATAATTGTTATAAGACAGAGCAGGAAATTGCGGATTACCAGAATTCCCATGCCGCCCAAACGAAGAGAGTGCATGCTGATGCATCATCTTCGGGTGTGTTCATTACAAAGAACTGTTTCTCAGTATCCTCCGCATCCTGGGTATATGATACCGGATCAGGATCCCAGATATGTAATCTGTTACATAGGGCTGCAAAAAGGTAGAAAAACTGAGAACAGGTGATAAGTTTCATGAGACAGAGAACGGGGCAAGTGTTGCAGCCAAATCTGTTGGTCACTGTCACCCTGTATTCTAAATACATTGATTCTGAACGAATGTTATTAGATACCGAACCTGATATACAAAATCATATCAGTCTCTTTATAAGTAAAGAAATGATATAATTTTGTATTGTTGGATAATGTTTTGAACATTTCCTATATCAAAAGTTGATCGGTTCAGGCACGTTATCTAAAAGCATTAATGTTCTAAATCAAACTACAGTTCTTAGTATACAGAACATACACAAGAGGAAGAGTTCAGAAATGAACGAATTTTTCTTGAGGCATTGTAGACTAGGTCATATCAATGCGACCCGACTAGCTAAAGTTACATGTAGATGCATATTTAAATCAGTTTGAATTTACATCTTGTGCAACTTGCCAGTCATGTCACAGAGATAAGATGACCATAGCTCCGTTTACTGGAAACAGAGAAAGAGTTAGTAAACTCTTGGGATGATACATGTTGATGTATGCAAGGTCCCCTGTCTACACATGCCAAGACCGGTTCTTTGTACTTCATTACATTCTCTGATGATCTCTCAAGATTCAGACATATGTTCCTATTGAAACACAAGTCCGAACCTTTTGAGATATTCACCGAATATAAGTTAGAAGTAGAGAACCAAATACGGGTAAAAGTATTATGTCCTATGATGAGATCAAGGAGGAGAATACTTGAGCACGAAATTCTTGGATTATTCTAAAGGAGAATGAGATTCTCTCTCAGCATTACTCCTCCGTATACACCATAGCACGATGGTATATCGGGGTGGAGCAGTTGCACCCTATTCGATATGGTGTGCTCTATGATGAGTACTACTGAGTTACCTATTTCCTTTTGGGAGTTGTGCACTTGAGAAGCTGCATACCAATTGAATAGGGTTCGAATCAAATCAGTGCCTACCACTTCATATGTGATATGGAAAGGGAAGAGCCCATGTCTTAAGCTAGTTAAGATTTGGGGTTGTCCGGCCTATGTCTGAAAAGCAAAATCCGGACAAGCTCGAGGCAAGGTCAGTTATGTAGAACTGGAAATGTTCCAGCTATACAAACTGCAGCTGATGATTTGACAGAACCAAAGGATTCAATAGTTACCAACGAACCTCAGCCTCTCCGCCGATCTAGTAAGGTTCCTCACCCGCCTGAGAGATACTTCGGTTTCTCTATGACAGTGGGAGCGAGGATTGCATCATAAGATGATGACCCAACTATTTTCGAGCTGGCCATCAGGAGTGGGACTCTGTAAAAATGGCCGGATGCTTAGTGATCTGAGATGGAATCCATGTACACCAACAAAGTATGGACTTTGGTTGCTATATCTGAAGGGTTAAATCCCCATCAGGAGCAAGTATATCTTGAGAAGACTACTTGGTGTAGATGGAAAAGTTGAGACTTTCAAAGCTAGACTTGTTAAAACTTTTCATCATCGACCAGGCGTGGAAAATGATGAAACCTTTTTAAGTGGCTATGCTTAAGTCCATCCAGATCCTACTTGCCACGGCTACATACCATGACTACGATATCTGGCGGTTGGGTGCCATGACTGCTTTTCTAAATGATGTTTTAGAAGAGAATGTCTGTAAGTACACAGCCAGAGGGCCTCGTAGACAGTGGGAGCAGCGGAAACGTGTGAAAGATGTTTTATATGATAAAACAGGTATCGCGGAGTTGGAACGTCGGTTTTGATGAATTAGTCAAAGAGTTTGACTTCATCAAAATGGTAGATGAACCTTGTATATACAAGAAGGTAGTAGGGAGTATGGTAGTGATCCTCGTAGAGTACGTGGATGACATACTCTTGATAAGAAAAGAGTTTCCTATGCTACGTTCGGTCAATCTCCGTTTATCACAAGGATTCTCCATATAGGATCAAAATGATACCTCCTAAATCCTGGGTTTTGGATCTATGAAATAGATCTAAATGGATGTTAGGATTCTCACAAGTTGAAGTGAGACGGTATCAATTGATCCTGGGGAAAATCACTGGAAAGGTTCCAGGGTGATAAGGATGACTGAATGTCAGTCACAGGCATTGTCTTTACCCTCAGTAAAGGGACGGTATGTTGGAAGAGTTCCAAGCTAGATACCGTGGCTAACTAGACGATAAAGGCAGGATACATCGCTACTCAAGATGCTACCAAAGAGGCTGTTTGGGTGTATATTGGTTCATGAGATGAACTACGTTCCAACCATTGTGTGACAATGGAGTTGTGGCTTATGCCAAGGAACATCCGTCCCATCAGTGATCCAGACATATTCTAAGGCAGTATCACCTGATCATGGAGACAGTTGATCTCCAGGGTGATCGAAGTTAGGAGAGTAGACTCAGAGGACAACACAGCGGATCCACTCACAAAGGCCTTTTCCCAGATAGAGACTTTTATGGGATGGTTGAGTATGAGATACTGCAACCACTGCTATCAGATGGCCCTAGAGCAAGTGGGAGATTGTTAGTTATATGTATGCCCTAGAGGCCATTACTATACATAGGATGTATATTGTAGTGGATGCTTGGACATATATAGGAAGGACTTTCTTGCTCGACATGATAGTATGCTATCTGGTTGATCTTTACCTTAACGTATACACTGATTGTCTCTCTGTTACATGTTGGTAAAGCCCTTAGGATGTGTACTTGACTACCTGGACTATGATGCGGATCATACTAGTGGGGACATGGTAGTCCATAAGTACATCCTTCAAAGTCCCTAGTCGTGGGTATATCGAGACGGGGCATCGATATACCAGAGTAGACTAGCGTATACCTTCTCGACCCATACAGATGGGCGATGGATGATCCCATATCCATTGGTGTTTGACATCAGAGATGATATACGGGTGCTCAGTGGAGACTGGGTACACTGGACGGACTCGCCGAGAACTCCCAGATGGTATTATACCTTACGTCAGATGGCAGTTCTCTGGTGACACTGGTACAGAGTAGTCTGTTGACCCGAGATCGTCATAGAGTCTTGTGTGGTTCCCACTGTGCTTTGATTTCCATCTTACCACGTCCAAGAGGGCATGCAAAACGGTGGTTTTTGGGTACAGTCCCGAATCACATGGAGGCAATGAGCGATAGGAGGGGATTCGTCTCTCCCGGTATAGGGAGTTGATGTTGCGCTGTGTTCGATTGGCTATAACCGGAAATCCCTGGCCAGGGTTGCTGAGATTTACTGGTAAGTGTTACCAGTAGTTTCTCGAATTGTTATAGACCTCATATCGACACGACTTATCGAGCTATTGGGGTCTGACGTTTACCACCCCTAGGCGAGATATGCGACATATCAGACGATCAGACCGGACTGTACGGTAAGTGTTACTGATTGGATTCACAGGAGTATGAGCGGGCTTGCTCGTCGATCTTCTGATCGCTCAATACCCGGGTGACCGTTACGTTTAGCAGACCGCTTGCGGCTTGTGGGTGTTTGATATGATCATCACCTGCTGCCGGCGTATTGACGAGTCTTTAGAGTCCTACACAGAGGTTTCCTGGCTCAAGCGAAACGAAATAGGAGCGCATATGAGATATGTGCGGGACCGAGAATAATGCGTGTATGTGATACCGTATTCTATTCTCGCGATGAATGTATCGAATGGTTATATGCGATATGACCTAGTTATCGAATCGAGGATTGATTCGATAAGCCGATACATTGTATACTAGTCGGTTGTGTGCGACATGACCGGATCATTGAATCAAGTGTTGATTTAATGATTTAATGCATAATTATATATTTGATATATTACTTTGCATTAACTAGTATTGATTCACTTTAAATGGATTTTCTCACTTGAAGTTCACAAGTTGTATATTTGATATACTTTTGTGCACTTGATTGTATCATGTTTGATGATACATGCTTACTTGTGTTTGTGTAAAGTTTAAACCTTGGTTAAGTAAATGGTTAGGATTTTGTTTAATTTATTTATTCATTTATTGATTTTTTTATTTCATTTTGGCAAAAGGAAAATGGTGGCTAATTTTGTTTCTTTGTTGAAGTTTCATGAAGCTTTGAAAAAGTCCACCATTTTTGTTTTATGCCTAACCTAACCATTCACCTAACTATAGTTTGCTCTCTACACATAACCATGGTTGGTTTATGATAAGTATTCTATGATTTTCTATTTTAAAGAATAACTTATCATAATATTCATCTTCTTCTTCTTCTTCTTCTTTACAAGAAGAAAAAGCTTGACCATCAATGGTGATTGATGAAAAAGAGTGAGAAATCCAATTCTAAAGAGAACCTACTTCCTATTTCTTCATCCTCTACCTCTTGCCAAGTAGTATAGGGTGTTCTCTTCACAAGTTTCATGACTTGGTGAAGTGGGAGCTTGATCTAGTGATGCCTCGACGTAGATCATCTTCGGCACGAAGCCGACGACCTTGCCCGCCCATTTCTCCGATGAAGCCGACGCTAGAGCCCGGGTTTCCATTTGGACAGCGAGGAGACTTCATTGCGGAGCTATGGAGGTGGAGGACCGGATCTATAAAGGTTGTATTTCCGTTCTCTTAGTAAAGTAGTTTACTAGTTGCATCTTTCACCTAAATATCTAGTTAACGATCCGTATTAGGGTTTCTCGGCACCCGTAAAATTTGAAATTGGCATGGTTGATGCCTTGTGAGATCTCTAGTGTGTGCCTAGGAACCCTACAGAATCAACTTAGATAGATTTGGCGAAATGCTCGAGACTTGGGGAAAACGGAGAATAGGCTCGGATGAAGGTGGGAGACTAGACGAATTAGGAGAAGAAGAAGAAGAAGCTGGGGTATCAATGGTGTCACTAATATCAAATTGCTCATCCACTCGATTATTCAGCACTCTCCCTGATCTCAACGTAGTAATGGCATTCACATTATGATTTTATGAATGGCCAGGATTCGGTAGGGGTTGAGATGGGAGTTTCCCTTTTTCTCTCGCACTCATTGCGGCGTTTAACTGTGCGATTTGGTTTTCTATTGATTTAATACTCTCACCATGGGAGGCGGAGTTTTTAGTTATAGTATCAATAGAAGACTTCATCTCAGCCGACAATTGCATGGAATGTTTCATGAACATATCCAAAGTTTGTGCAAGTGAAGAGTTGTCAGTACCGGCCACTTGTGGTGTAGAAATGTTGACCGGATTTTGGAAATTTTGTGACTGAAAGGGGGGCTGATTCTGTGGTTGTGGTTGCTGTGGAGGAGGTCTTTGATAATTGCTTTGTTGGTTTTGATTCCAAGCAAAGTTAGGATGATTCCTCCATCCTTGATTGTACGTGGAAGAATAAGGGTCGTTTCTAGGTCGCTGCTGAAAAGCAGCATTAGTTTGAAACGATGCATTCATAGGACATTCTTCCGTTAAGTGTGAAGGATCCGAACAGCAACCACAGACGGTCTTAGGAAGCGTGACCTGATTTAGGGAGAATGATGAGAACTTGTTCTTAATAGCGTCGAGTTTCTTCTGTATCACTGCTATTTCGGTTTTTACTGCGATAGAAATATCGAGCTGATGAATACTTCCCTTAGAAGAAGGTGGTCTTACGCTTTCCCACTGCAAAGTGTGTTCAGCAAGGTCTTCCAGATATTTCCAAACTTCACCATCGTCTTTAGACATGAAATTGCATTGACAATTTGTTTCAAGCATCTGCTTTGTCGCTGGATTAATGCCCTCATATATAATTCGGCATAAATCCCATCTATTGATTCCATGATGAGGACATTGGACAAGCAGATCTTTGAAACGTTCAAAGCACTTCCAAAATGGTTCATTGGGAAGCTGGGTGAACTGGTTGATCTCGCTTCTAACACGGGCAGCAGATTGATGTAGTGGGGTTTAATTTCGAAATTATCCCCGTTAGCTGGTGGAATGGATAGACAAGTAGGAAGGGGACCATGGATAGGATAGCATCTCTCTTGGAGAGAGATGCGAGGTGGATTCTGCACACCTACGGGCGGTGGCAGCGTGGTGTTATATTCTGATGGAGTGTCGTCCATCTCGGTCGTGGTGTGTGGTGGGGGAAAGAAGATGAAGAAGTACTGACTTCGGCGTTGATAGAGGAACGCGGACAAGACGGGCATTAGGATCCCGTGTCCAGCCGAGCATGCACTAAGCGGGTTTAGTGCAAGTGGCAGCGTGTGTGTGATTTAAAATTGGTTTGTTTTTTGAAAAAGTGGGACTCAAGACAAATCACACAAAAATGCACAAGCAACCCTACAACTAAGGTCACCTAGGTCCAGTCTCTAGACCGCTCCTAGACTTCAAAAGGACAAGCCGCAGGATCAATCCTCTACCGCCTCCGTACTACCCTTGTAGCCAGATAAGTGTCAGGTGAGTGGGAGGCTCCCCACTACGAAAGTAGTGGTCCTAATTAAGTAACCACTCGCCTCAGACACACTTGCCTAGACACCACAAAAGTAATGCGGATAAGCAATAGATTACCCATGACCTTCCTCTGTCCTATTTGAGCGCGACAGTCCTTAGAGTCTGGTCTAGATATTTTTTAAATTAATGTAGGGTTGATGCAGATGCTCAGTTTGTGATTTGTGGGGCTTAGGAAGGGTGATGAAATCCCCACCTAATCTGGATTTTGGTCTTGCCCCTTAAAAATCCGTATTAAAATATGCAAAAACAAACCGCAAAACAAAACTTTGCAAAAAGATTTTTGAGCGGCGATATTTTTGCAAAGAATCCTGCAAAAAAGATATTTTATTGGATTTCAGAGGAGAGAGAAGGAGGTTAGAATCTTACCAGAGAAGACTGAAGCCTAGATCTCCTAACTGGCAGCGCTTCCGCCGCCGATGTGCACTTCCGGCCGCGGTTCCGCCGCAAGAGGGAGAGATTAATTGATGAATTTTTTTCTGTGGCCTTCTCTACTTCTTTGGATCTTAATGAATGTATCTGTCTCCTGTTTCCTCAAGTCTGTGACTCCAGATTCCTTCGCAAAATTCACACAATAATCGTAAAATATACAATTTGCAGTTTTGTTTTATTTATGATACAGATAATATAAGAATTCAACAAAAATAGTAAGAATAAAAAATTACGAACGTATCCCCGGCAACGGCGCCATTTGATTGATACGAAAAAGTGTGTGTAGTAGTTAACCGCAATCAATAACGGTGTCGCGTATAGCTAGACCGAGATGAGTACGGGTCCTCCTCTGGGAAACGTTGAATCTTTTATTCTTACTTTAGATGTGTTGGAAAAGAGAGGAGGGATAAAAAAAATTTGTGGAAAGGTTTCTAGATCTACGTTAAGCACTAATGCAAAAATATAGATCTAGATTATTTTAGGGATGTAGTTAATATAATAAGGGGGCTTGTAGGGTTCGTTAGGATTTAGTAGTTATGGACGATTAATTAAAAGTTACCCTTTTTATCCTTCAATAGATTTAAAACTAGAACGACGGTGATGCGTGTAGATTAGGGTTTCTGGAGGGAAAAAGAATCCCACTCTTAACCCTTATCTCGACACGGAACTCCGTTCAAATCTAGCCTTTACCAAAACAATCATTAATCTAATCTCTAATCGCGGTCGAGACTCACAAAGAATTGTTAGCGCGTCCGATTAGGATGTTAATGATTCTTTTGATAAAGTTCATAAACTTTATAGGACTTAAAAAGGGTTTAGGGATGTTCATCATCCATTAGCCTACCCTAATCCTACGAACCCTAACAAGCGGAGAATTACTCGCGCATGTTGGGAGAAAAAGAGATGGAAAGAAATTGCATAATTAAATTACGAAGAAATAGAATAAGAAAAAGAAAGCTACCTTTATTAATCAACAATATTCATTACACTTGAATCCTTAGAAAATGATTACAATTTCTAGTTGCTTCCCGATCTCTTCTAAGGAGATAGACGAACAGTTGATGACCAGCCTGGATGCGTGAGCCGTTTTGGACTTCGTGATCACGTCGGCTTGATGATTTTTCTAAAAGACTCTCGGTCTTTATTTATAGTCCCAAAGCCAGAAAGTTAGATGCCTAGATTGGGGAATGGTAGTTACAATCCCACCAGAAAAGTTCCAGCCCTTAACTCCACTTCTACGCGGTGGATCAGCGGCATCAAGGGGCTCGGGCCGCGGATCCGCAGCCTGATGATCTCATCCGTTGATCAATTTTTTATGGGTTTCTCCTTGTGACATGTGGCGATCCTTGGAACCTTCGGAATTTGGAATTCTTTTCTTTTCTTCTGCCAGAATTGATTTCTTAATTTTGATTTCTTAATTAGGCAGGTTAGCTTTAACAACTTGATTTTTTTGATTTAAGACCTAAAAATTCTGCACAACAACTTAAATAATATTTAGTAGACTTAAGATTTGGTCAATGATATTATTTGCATACATTTTCCTACCAAATGCTAATTATAATATATCAACACATGGAAAATAGTATTTTTACACATAAACCCTCATATGTATAATATATTATAATAAAGACCTTTTTAAATATGGAAATAGTAGGAAAAATGTAATAACAAATATGCAGTTTTATCAACTGAACAACATATGATACGTACCTATCAGGAGGGCCAGTCGTGGTGACAGCACCTGATAGATCAGTATTTATGTGTCGATACTAGACACTTGTTTCATGATGTTTTTGGGTGTCAATGTTAGACACTCGCTTTATATGAAACTTACCCGATACTGGATATTGGATATATGAGATTTACTTGATATTGTACATTCAAGATATATGAGATTTACTTGATATTTTACATTCAGGATATATGAGACTTACAGGATATGAGGGGCAATTTGGAGGCTGATTTGAGGAAATTTGGGATTTAGATTGTCTTGATGGACTTTGGTCCTTCTACGAGGTCAGGATTCCGTGAGAATGACATGTTTTATCCCATACCCCGCATTTACTTAATATGCATTGCTTTATATATTTGTAGTACCTGATAAAGTACCTTTCATGACTACTGCATATACTTATATCCATTTATTGCTTCATGTATTAGTTGTACCTGATAGAGTACCTTTCATGACTGTTGCATACATATGGTCATTTATTGCTTTTAGCTTGCATGTGATAGATTCGCGCTATACGTGCATACTTGCGGTTACCTGCATATGTTATTTACTATTCACAAGTTGGCAACCCACCCCCGTTGTACCACAAGGTTTGTAGGTGGTTCCTCAGAGTAGTCGAGGCAGGGCTTCGACCTATCATATCATCTTTTGCAACAGATACCGCTACGGCTGACTGTGTACAGTTTTGCTATAGGTGGGTTTTACGGTTATCCGATGTTTCTTATTGTATATTCGTTGTATCCTGTACTCTCCATCTACCACTTTCATGTGTATGACTTAGAGACTTGATGTGAGGACGATATTGTATATTTTGGTGACTTGGATGTCTTTTATGCTGTTTTACTTATGTCGTCTTTTATTTTTTCTCTATGGCGTCGTATATCTGTTGTGGTGGTTGTTTTCTGCCTATGGGCATGGATTTGCTCCCGTTTAGGGATGCTTTACTTATATTTATGTTGTACCCATTTTTAGGGTTAGTTTTTATAAAGGAGGTGCTGCCAAAATTTTTAAGAAACTAAAATTTGGACTTTAAAGAATTTGTACTTGAGATTTTCAAAAGTTTTAACAATGTTCTTATCACTTGCTACTTTTGATGGTTTAGATTTCTGGGTTTTCGGCTTACTCAAATTGCGTTACGCTTGTAGACGTTGCGTAGTTTAAGGGCCGTCATGTTCCAAATTTCGGGTCGTAACACTAGAGTCGGAGTTCTTGATGATCGCTGCGAAGAGACCTCAATACGGAGCTTATGAAGCGAAGGAACGGACTACAAAGGTTGTAATCCTAAACTCTATGTGATAGATAGTTCTTTGTATGTGATACAAACTATGTTACCCTAATAATTCTAGTAAAGATTCATAGTTTGTTTGCTTTGCACCTCTCTAAATTTTAAAGTGGCATGAGCGATGCTACCAAACCCTAGACTTGGTGCAAGGGAAACCCAACAGTGGTATCAGAGACAAGCTAGAATTTTAGAGACGGTGTTAAAAAAAATACGAAAACGAAATCGACTCCGAAATACTGTATTATGAAACCCTTATTTTGCTCTCTGTAAATTTTGTAAAAAGTCCTTTAAAAATTTTTCAAACAGGTGCAGAATGCAGTATGGGACAAACTATGAACATGGGTGAAATACGGGGACTGGTGCTCGGTATTTGGCCGAGCACCAGGCTAGGTATTCCGGCGTGGCCGGCCCCCTAGCCTCCTCTGCTCCCCGTATTTCTCCTGTGCTCTGTTGTCTTCATTTTGGGGTTTCTAGTATTGTTTGCTTAGCCCAATTTTCATGTGATGATTATTTTGTTTACGGGCTAATTCGTAGAGCTTCGTAGTCGTATAATTTAACACTGGATTGGTAACCTTGACTATATTTAGCCGTTCGATCGAAGTTTGAACACCACATTTTGTACCCCGCTGAAATTTCCAAGTGTTGTAATTTTTCGAAGTTGATTGTATTCGTAAAATCGTGCAAGTATTCCTATGGACCCTCTAGAAGAATATAGTAACCTTAACTCGATTCTATGCCTACCGGACCGCAATCGAACCCGAGGGTTTGCCGTAGTTCCGCGGTGTCATAGGTGAGGCATTGGTTAACTCCTTCTACGGCTCCTCCATAGATACTGTGGCACGGTTTTTGAGTATTTTGACTTTGCTCAAGTGTTGAGCTCACGGGGGTAATTTGTGAATGTATGTTGATTCGATCGAAACGTTAAACATCGTCGTGATATACTGTGAATGTGATACAATATATGGAATTCATATAGTTAGGCATGAAATCCGTAATATGTGATATTTCGGGTTTACGATGTCTAAGGTGATTGTGGATTCCAAATGTTGTAGTTTTTCACGTTTCTTTTCTGCGACCGTAAGTGTAGTATGTGGTGTATCGCCGGCTTCGTTGCTATACATCAACGACAATCGGGATACGCATACTTGCTTACGTTGATGATATGAGATATTATGTGTTGCTGTGATATGTTATATTGGATCATCGTGTTCTGAATAGCCAGGGGTTTTATGTAAGATGAGGGGTTTTATTTTCATTCATGTAAAATTCATTGTATGTAATATTATTTTATTGGGGCACTTCCATGTTGAGGATGATGTCACCATTGTATATTATTTACTTTCCGTATTAGGATAGACCCAAGGAGGGGAGCACAAATAACCGGGTTCTAAGGTCCAGTGGGAGGCCATCTCGAGGAGTCGAGACCGGGTCTCCTAATCCTAGAATTGGCAGAGTTACTTGCCGCTCTCGTAGGGGTTTAGGGATGTGGGTTTGGCTATTCATCACGACCGTGGAATCCGTGTTTTATACAGGCTCGAAATAAAACACGGACCTCCTAGTATATCCAATATTTCATATGTTTCTTCTTCTGCTGATATACTGTGATGTGATCATATTATATGCGTGAGACGAATGCTTTATTATTGTATATATGATATATAATAAACGTTGCTTATGTTTTACACTCACGCTAGTCCCATCCCGGTATGCCGTTAGTTAAGTAACCTAACGGTGCATAACGAAACATTGTGGCGAATGCGGATGGCATAAGCGTACGTTGTATTTTCGTTTCTTCTGTGATGCTTAGGAAGCATAAATGATGGGATTTATTAATGAGATTAATAAAAGAAAAGAAACCTAAAAGATGTTGTAAAATCAAATTTTCAAAAAGGGTAGCTACAGTTTTTTCTTTGCACAGCGGTATTTGTGAAATATCCTGCACCTTATTCGATAAGGAAAGAGCCGAGATCCCTTCACCGGGAGTGACCTCTTTAGCAAAACTGGCAGATGCTACAAACTCACGGTTTAGTTTTTGATTGCTTCTATAGTTCTTGATTTGCACAGCGGTATTTGTGAAATATCCTGCACCTTATTCGATAAGGAAAGAGTCGAGATCTCTTCACCGGGAGTGACCTCTTTAGCGAAACTAGAAAAACCTCGAAAACACTCCTTTTTCAAAATCACTTGTTTCTACAACGATATCAAGTTCATTACGCTCATGGTTTTCATAAAAACCTGCGTAGCCCTCCGTCCTTTCAGATAAGTACTACTTAGTATTCGTGCTACGTTTGTTGACTATGTTAAGGCGTAGTGTGCGGTAGCTAATTAGTGCTTATCTACTAAAACATGAGATGTGATTGGATTAGGGTAGTTGTACGACTTTGTTGACTATGTTAAAGGTCGTGCAGGTGGGTTTAACTCAATCGGGAAATGACGGGTTGAATTTGGCTAGCAATTATGATTTGTTGACTATGTTAAGGTCATAAGTTGCTAGGGAAAAAGCATTATCGGGAATTTCAAGTGTTGAAATTTGCAATGAGATTGCATACCTCCTATGAGATAGTTGGATCTCGATACCCACTTCGAGTAAGAGTTACTCTTGGGAGAGTTTTACACATGACAATTAGCCGATCAAGTAGGTGTCTAGAAAGGTATTAACGGGGTTATGCCTCTGGAAAAATGAGATTTATTCTAATTAGGTCCGTGAGAAAGCACGGGGAACCTCCCTCAAAGTACCAACACGGGCCTAGCCTAAAGATTGGCGAACTTTTAAGGTGTATTTAATCCCGGCTAATCTTACCCTTTAGGGTTTTAAGGAAGATTTGATAAAAAGCAGTGGGAGCCATCCAGATTAAATAAGATAATAACCAATCTAATCTTGCAAGAGCATACGCTAAAGTGGTTTCTTCTCTCTCTCTCCGGGTAGCGACCATGTCAGGCCTTAATCAAGATAATAATATGGATGTATTGACTGAACCCGCTTGTTATACTGAGCACGGAAACGTTGGTCCCGCTCCCACTTATAATTGTTATAAGCCCGAGCAGGGAATAGGAGAATATCTGAATTCTCATGCCACCCAAACGAAGAATAAGCATATTGATGCATCTTCTTCAGGTGTGTTAGTTATCGAGAATTGTTTCTCAGTTCACTCTACGTCCTGGGTATTAGATACCGGATCGGGATCCCATATATGTAATATGTTACATGGGCTACGAAAAGGTAGGGAACTAGGAGAGGGTGATCATTCCGTAAGGGTTGGGAATGGTGCAAATGTTGCAGCCAAAGCTGTTAGCGAATATCACCTTGTGTTGCTAAATGGTAATACATTGATTCTGAACGAATGCTATTACATTCCGAGCATGATATGCAATATTATATCAGTTTCTTTATTAAGTAAAGAAGAATGCAATCTTGTAGTACAGGATAATGTTATGAACATATTCCTGAATCAAAAGTTGATTGGATCAGGTTCGTTATTTAATGGCATATACGTTCTCAATCAAACTACAGTACTTAATGTACAAAACACGCACAAGAGGAAGAGTTCGGAATTGAACGAATCCTTTTTATGGCATTGTAGACTGGGTCATATCAATGCGACACGGCTAGCTAAGTTGCATAAGGATGGATATTTGAATCCGTTCGAATTTTCATCTTATGACACTTGCCAGTCATGTCTCAAAGGCAAAATGACCAAAACTCCGTTTAGTGGATACGGAGAAAGAGTTACAGAACTCTTGGGACTAATACATAGTGATGTATGTGGTCCCGTGTCTACACATGCCAGGAACGGTTCTTCCTACTTCATTACATGCACTGACGATCTCTCAAGATACAGATATGTGTTCCTGTTGAAACACAAGTCTGAAACTTTTGAGAAATTCAGAGAATATAAGTACGAAGTAGAGAACCAAACGGGCAAAAGTATTAAGATTCTTCGATCTGATCGAGGAGGAGAATACTTGAGCATTGAGTTCCTGGATTATTTAAAAGAGAATGGGATTCTCTCTCAGCTAACTCCTCCTTATACACCACAGCACAACGGTGTATCGGAGCGGATGAATCGCACCCTATTAGATTGGTGCGCTCTATGATGAGCAATGCTGAGTTGTCTATTTCCTTCTGTGGGTATGCGCTTGAGACAGCCATACACCTATTGAATATGGTTCCTACCAAATCAGTGCCTACCACTCTATATGAGATATGGAAGGGGAAGAGACAATCTTTTAAGAATGTTAATATATGGGGTTGTCCGGCCTATGTCAAAAGGCATAATCCGGACAAACTCAAGGCAAGGTCTGTCCTGTGCAAGTTTGTAGGATATCCCAAGAACTCACAAGGGTATATCTTCTACCACACAGAGGAACAAAAGGTGTTTGTTTCTCGACATGACACCTTTTTAGAAAAGGAATTTCTTGCAAAGGAAATTAGTGGCGAAGAGGTAGAACTGGAAGAAGTTCCAGCAACACAAACTACGACAGAAGATTTGGTGGAACCAGAGGATTCAGTAGTTCCCGACGAACCCAGCCTCTCCGCCGATCTAGTAGGGTTCCTCATCCACCTGAGAGATACTACGGTTTTCTCGTAGATGGTGGGAGCGAAGATTGCATCATGGAAGATGATGACCCAACTAGCTTCGAGCAGGCCATCACGAGTGGGGACTCTGTGAAGTGGCTGATTGCGATGCGATCTGAGATGGAATCCATGTACACCAACAATGTATTGACTTTGGAAGTTGCTCCTGAAGGGGTAAAATTCATTGGGAGGAAGTGGATCTTTAAGAAGAAACTTGGTGTAGATGGAAAAGTAGAGACTTTCAAAGATAGACTTGTTGCAAAGGGTTTTCGTCAACGACCAGGTGTGGATTATGACGAAACCTTTTCTCCAGTGGCTATGCTTAAGTCCATCAGGATCTTACTTGCCATTGCTGCATACCATGACTACGAAATCTGGCAAATGGATGTTAAGACCGCCTTTCTAAATGGTGATTTAGAGGAGTGAGTGTACATGACTCAGCCAGAGGGCTTCGTAGATAGTGGGAGTAGCGGAAAGGTGTGCAAGCTGCTTAAATCCATCTACGGGTTAACGCAGGCATCGCGGAGTTGGAATATCTGTTTTGATGTTGTAGTCAAAGAGTTTGACTTCATCAAGAATGTAGATGAACCTTGTATATACAAGAAAGTTGCAGAGAGTAAGGTCGTCTTCCTCGTATTATATGTGGATGACATACCCGTGATATAAAATGATGTTCCTATGCTGCACTCGGTCAAGCTCTTCTTATCACATCGATTCTCAATGAAAGATCTAGGTGATGCCTCCTACATTTTGGGAATCAAGATCTATAAAGATAGATCTAAAAGGATACTGGGATTGTCCCAATCAAGGTACATTGACACCATACTAAAGAGGTTTAGTATGGAAGAATCCAACCGTGGGAACCAACCCACGATCTCTGGACTCACTCTCTCCAAAAAAATGTCTTCCAAGACTAATTTGGAGAGAGCTCGCATGCAAGGGATACCCTATGTTTCGGTAGTAGGCTCTATCATGTACGCGATGCTATGTACCAAACCTAATGTAGCATACTCACTAAGTGTAGTGAGTAGGTATCAAGCAGATCCAAGAGAGTCACTAGACAGCTGTGAAGAACATTCTCAAGTACTTGAGAAGGACTAAGGAGATGTTCTTGGTGTATGGTAACGGAGAACTCCAAGTGGAGTCCTTTACCGATTCGAGTTTCCAAAGTGATAAGGACGACTCTAAGTCACACTCGGGATTTGTCTTTACCCTAAATGAAGGGGTGGTTTGTTGTAAGAGTAAGCAAGAAACTATGGCAGATTCGACGATGGAGGCTGAAAGCAGCAGCTGCCAACGATGCTGCCAAAGTGGCTGTCTGGATGAATAAGTTCATCACTGAACTTGGTGTGGTTCCATCCATTGAGCATCTAATACCTTTGTATTGTGATAACAATGGAGCTGTGGCTTTGGCCAAGGAACCCAGGTCCCATCAGAAGTCCAGACATATTCTAAGTGTAAGTCTACGGTAGCGCCCCGGCCGTCTACAGACGCCAAATGCGGAACAAAAACTTTTTAACTGGCGCTATCGTATACTTTAACCCGGATCTGCCATTATTGCAAAACTAACAAACTGTAAAGAGTGTAGAAAGGTTATACCGAACGATCCGAGTCCTTCGTTCTTTAACCATCATCCCACGCTCCGTTGCGGCTGCTCCGATCTCGTCGATCTCCGATCTCCTCGTCCAGGTGGCACCACGTCGACGATTCTTTAAACGGGCTCCCGCCTCTAACTCGAGGCAACTCGGTCGTCAAGTTTGCTAAAAGAGACGACCAAGATTGATGTAGAGAATGAGTAGAAGACTTTGTCTCGTTCCGTCCAAAGCTATGGACGAACGGTTAATGAAGTTGCTGTGGGAATCGGGTGATGGAATGAAATGAGCTGTGAAATTCCATACACCGAAAACTATCATAATCTTTTTTCTACAAAGTGAAACCTCAAGTGAGAGAGGGGGAAAGGGCCGGCCATCTTATAGGAATGGAGGGGTGAGTGTAGGAAAGAGGAGAGTGACCACAAGAGTGTGAACACAAAAATAAATATCTAGTGTGAACACAAGAAAATATCTCAAGTGTGAACACAAAGTGTGAACACACCAAAAGCAACCAATGAAAACACAACACCATTTAACCTAGTCACCACATCTAAATGCTTCTAGAAACTTCCACACTCATCTCAAGAAAAGATAAATCCGTCTTTTAACCGAATGTTAAAAGACGGCTGATAGAAAACTGGAAACTGACAACTTCCAAAAGTGATCCCGAAACGACTTTCAGGATAACCCCGTAACTGTATAAATATACCCGCATTTGTATTACGACCGAATACAAATGCAACTGAGACAAAGATATTATATCTACTCAATATAATACTCGGATCCGGCTTAAACCAAAGCCGACCAGTATCATCTGCCCGAAAACTGACACGTGCGTAAACGCACGTGCATTTTCCGAACCCTGCCATAAAACCATACGGCCTCTACAACGTTTCGCCCGAACTTGGGAAACTGTCTGTGAGGGACTCTAATGACTCGTCAGTCCCCTGGCAGTGGGTTTAACCACAAACCGTCAGCGGCACTAGCAATGCGTAACGGCTGCCTATGGACTGACCTCAAGGGAGGCTGATGAGCGAACTCATCCAGAAACCCTACTGAGCCTAACAGTGACAATGTATATACAGTCCGGTCCGTTCGTCTATGAGTATCGCATATCTGCCTAGGGGGCTAGTAACGTCAGACCCCCAATAGCAGTATAAGTCGTGTCGGAGTGTAGCCCAATAACACCCTGAGATACTACTGGAGTACCTACCAGTAAATCTCCTGCCACGGCCATGGGCTATGTGTAATGGCTCTCCTAGACACGGCACGATCTCGCCCCCAATACCGGGAGAGACGAATCCCCTGCCGATCCGCTCACGTGCCTCCATATGGCTAGGGACTGTACCCAAAAACTACATATTTGCACGACTCCTTTGAGCCGTGGTAGGGTAGAAATCAAAGCACAGTGGGAACTCACACGAGACAAATGACGACCTCAGGTCGATGAACTAACCTGTACACATGTCACCAGGGAACTGCTATATGATGATATGTATAATACCAACTAGCAGATTCCCGGCGAGTCCTGTCCGGTGTACTCATAACCCAATGAGCACCTGTATACATCTTAGGTGATCCAACTGACACCAGTGGCTTGTGAGACCGGCCACCGCCCCTCGTCGGGGTCTCGACTGTATACACTAGTCTACTCCGGAGTATCGATGCCCTGTCTCGAAACTCCCACGACTAGGGACCACAATCAAGGATATGCATATAAACTACCCAACTCTCACGTATATGATCGCCATCATACTGTTGGTAGTAAAGCAAGATCCTAAGGGCTCTATCAAAGTGTAACATGTAATCAGTCTCCTGAACATGTACACGACTGATAAAGGCAAACCAGATAGCATACTATCATCTCGAGTAAGACTGTCCTACCGGTATAGGTCCTCCGCAATCATTGCAATCACGTACCTGCGATCCAATAATTGACTATGAGGGCACTATCTCCAACAATCTCCCACTTGCACTCAAGGCTAATTATTACGATGTCGACTACTCACAGCCCGTGTGAAACCGAACATCCAACTCCTCTACTAATCAGTTTCACAAACCCCGTTTGTAAAACTATTGTGTTCGAGAAATAGCCTTAGTGAGTGGATCCGCCTAGATGTTTCTTTCTATATCTCTCTAAATCTCAAGTTCGCGGAGAAATCCATCTCCCGAATCGAGTAATACCTGTCTTAGAATATATCTGGATATCTGATGGGACCTAGTTCATAAATGAACTCCAAATCCAAACTTCTTAGACTGTATCGATCACTGAACCTAATCAGTATCCGGCACCATGCCACCCACAGTATCCTCTTGGACCACCTGTCCATAATACTGTCCCTCGTCAGAGGGAAAACTAAAAATTTGACAATCACTCTGTCATCCACGTCACCTTTGAAGCCTGGAATGATAATCGTCTCCCGAAGAAGGCTGCCGTCATCAAATCAGTAGAACATCCACTTATGTTCTAAAACTGCTTCCTTATGTCTCTCCAGGATTGGATTAATACAAACTTATCGCATCTAGTGCAAAAACAACATCTGGTGTGGTACTTGACACCTCACGATTGACTCAATTGCCTAAACAAGTGATCTGCCAATCATGCACAGCCCTCTCCCCTTTAGTCTATACGACACCTTTAGAGAGGGTGACTCCATCACCTGCAGGTACACCACCATGCTAGGAGTCAACTATTCTAAAAACCATTAGAATATCTGTCAAAATACCCACATTGGGAAACTACCCAAATCTAGATCTAAAACCATAGATCCAGAAACCAGAATGTCAAATATTATATCCATATCCTGTCTGGAGAAACAACTGTGTGACGACCACAGTACAACCGATCGTAGTATAGGAATTTTAATTCCTACTCTGTGTATGTCATCCAGATACCATGACATCACACCCTACTACCTTCTTAACAGATCTATCCCCTATTCTGATTAAAGTCAAACCCATGAATGTCACATCAAAATTAGATGATCTATCTCCGCTATAACTGCTCAAGTCTATAAATAGATATAAGCATCTTGCCCACTATGCTTCCGCTGCTCCCACTGACTACGACAACCCTCCTACCGGGTCTCATAGCCTGGAACAACAGTAGTGTCAAGTCTGGGTAGATAAGAACCTCCCTGTCACCGTCCTTGAGGCTACCGAAGTACCTCTCGGGTGTCTGAGGTTACCCACCGTATCTGCTGAGTGGCTATTGGAATGTCAAACCTGATTGAATATATAGGTCCTATTAAATTTTCCGTAATCATTTGCAGTTCTGGAATCACTTCCAGTTCTACCATACTCCCACTACTGTTTTCTGAAAAAGATCCATTTTACTAAAACTGTGGCGAGTCAAGAACAATATCACTATTGATCTTCCAAATGGTAGAATATCAACCCTCGTCATAGCCAGGGTCAACCCACAAACAGCCATTACAGAAACGTGCCCTAAGTTATCCAGAGTCTGGTTTTAAGCATAAGCTGGACAACTCCCCGTACCTTAACATCTTTTAAGGTACGAACTATTCTATATCCAATATAGAAACTTTGGCACTTTATTTAATTGGAACCAGATTCAAATCATGCAGCTGTCTCCAGTGCATATCACCTTAATGGAAAGAGGCTAATCAGCATTACTCAACTTAGGAATCCTTCCAATTATGAGTAATCTAAAAGAGAAACAAGTTTCTCAAAATCATTACTATCATCTGAATACCAATCACAAGAATCTACATCTTCGATCTCTTTGAAGAATCCCGATACTTGTGACATCTAGTTCTCTACTTTATTCTTATACCCACAACTTCTCAAAACTCAGACCTTGTATTTCTACGAAACACTTGTCTAAAAACTAGAGAAGTTATAAGTAAACAGAACAAAGTACGAGGACCTACCCCTTTGTCCTGATGGACACTGGACAACATACAATACTATGTATAAGTCCACTGAGTTGAATAACTCAAAACCTGTGCGTCGTAGGTGGAAAACTGTACCCTGGCGATTTCCTCAAATATCACCAATTACAACGAATTCCGATATAATGAGGATAATCACCTAATTCCCAATAACTTACTCCCACTCATCATCTGTAAAACCATACGGATATGAGAATGAAACCTGGTAAATACATACCCTTGGAGTAAGTATCTAATCGGGAAAACAGTTTTCTTTTAACAATGCACTGAAACATGAAAATGTTTCGTAGGGGTATCCTGGTATTCCTAGTAATACCTCTTCCATAATCCAATTCATGACTTTAACCGTATATTTCTTTGCCTTCTCTCCAAATCCCTTTATTTGTCTTTAGTCATTACCTTCTGTACACCTTCGTTAGGCTAAATGGTTTTCTTCCTTCCCTACCGTTCGGCACCAGCCTATGGTTTGGAAGAAGACTATCCAGTAAGCATAATAGGTGTACCCTCCTAAACCAAGGAGTACTCACATCTTGAGAGAAGGTGATGATAAAAGACAACTGAATAATACCTTATTCTTTCAAAGGTGAAATAGGAGTGGCGATGAAGTACGCGGTTTTGGTCGTGAATGATAACAGTCGCAATTTACTTTGCCCTCTTTCTAATCCCTTTATTTTATCTTTACATATTACCTTCTGCACACCCTACTTAGGCTAATTGGTTTTCTTCATTCCCTACCTTTCGGCACATGCCTATGGTTTGGAATAAGACTATCCAATAAGCGTAATAGGTGTACTCTCCTAAACCAAGGAGCCCTCGCAACCTGAGAGAAGGTGATAATAAAAGACAACTGAATAAACCAATTCTATTTCTCCTGAACCTGGATCCATCCTCGAAGAAGTCCCTTCGAGTTCGTATATAACCATACGATGGATCTATCCAATAGAAGTGGATGTCCGTAGTAATACGGGTGTTCTGAGAAATACAAAGGGTAAAAGAAGGAGTGGCAATGACTTATGCAACTCGGACAATCCAAAAGCCAGTATTTTAAGAAGGTTCGGTCAACCTGGTCACTGAGTCATAGTCTAGGGTCGGTCAAAGGTCGCTGCCAAAGAGAGAGAGAAAAGAAACACTCTGCGTGCACTCTAACCTAGATCAGAATGGTTATCACTTTATCTAATCCGGAAACCTCCCACTGTCCTGTCAAATTCTCCTCCAAACGTGAAAAAAGAATCAATCGGGATCACCCGAAGAGTAAACCAACTCATCAGTGGGAATCGGGATCCAACTCTCATCGCATGATAACGTGATGGAATGCATCCACGTTACTCATACTCCAGAAGGTATGCGCATACTTGGCAAGTTTCAGTTTCTTTAGAAACTCCCGATAGGATTTTTGCCCCATGCTCTTATAACCTTGGCTTTGGTCAAAATGTCATAAGTCACATGCCAAGTTCTACCCGTCACTATCTTGTCAATTTGAACCCACCCGCACATGCCCCTGACTTTGGCCAATCGGTAGAACGACTGTCCCAAACCAACTCATCTATCTATGCAACAATTGAATACCCAGCAGCTACCAAACACTATGCCTTAACTTTGGCTAAAATGCATAGCTTGAATACTACTGAATACCCAAAAGAAATGACGGAGGGCTACGGCTGGTTTTTGGCCAAAAACCTTTAACGTAGTGAACTTGATATCGCTGAAGGAACCTGATAGCTTTTTAAAATATAGTGGCTAAAACCTTTTGCTAAAGAGGTCACTCCCGGTGAAGGCATCTTGGCTCTTTCCTCGTGGAATGAGGTGCAGGATATTCCACTGAATACCGCGGTGCAAAGCAACTTGTAATCGACTATAGTGAAGTTATTACCCTGACGCAAACTTCTGCCCAAGGGGTCAGTCCCGGTGAAGGGATATCAGCCCTTGCCCCGTCGAATGAGGTGCAGGATATTCCACTGAATACCTCTATGCAAAACAAAAGGAAACGTCTTTGCAATAACACATTTTAAATTTGTTCCAACAACTGCAAACAGGTTTGCTTTACTTTGCATTGATCAGAATCAACGCAGTCCCATCAATCAATCACACCAGAAAAGAACGAAAATAAAATGTACGTATATGCCATCCGCATTCGTCACTGGGTCCCGTCATCACCCGTTAGGTTACTTAACTAACGACAGAGCGGGGACTGGACTAGCGCGGGTGTAAAACATATACAACATCTAATAGTATATAAACCAATATACAATAATCGCTCCAGGCGTGATAATATGCAACATTACATAAAAGTAATAAGCATCACAGAGCAATACAGATAATCTGGGATCCCCGGGTTTCACAGAGCCGCTGCTGAAACCCGACGTTCCCCTGTCGTGTGGATAGCCTGTGCAATGAAACCTAGACCTCTACGGGTGCGGCAAGTTACCCGCCAAAGCCTGAAGCGAGGCAGACCCCTACAGCAAAGTGAATGGACCACCCAGCACTTCACGGAATCCGGTAATCTTGGGCACCCCTCCTTGGGTCAACCTGTACCCCCTACGAGTGCGGCGAATAGTCTGCCAATTCTAGAGTGGGGCCCCTCTGCCTCTCAAAGCCATGAGATGCGGACCCGTTGCCCCCCCAGAACCCGGCTATCCGTGCACTCCGTCACAGGGTAAAACCTAGTACAGTAATGAAAAATAGTACAACAGGTACATCGACCGCAACCTGGTCGTGCCCCAAAAGAATATTATACAACAGGCAGTGACGGCAGTCCACAAGTTGGACGCTCGCCCCGCAATATCAAATGTACAAATAAACTCAAACTGCACTACCATTGCACACTGCTATCCACCACGACAAATCCGCAACATCACAGCACAACACAGAACATCATCGCGAATGTCACGTTCGCAAACCCGTCTAAAAGAACTATAGCAATCAGACGCGGTTTACCGATCAAATGACATTCCCGGTCGGAGATATAATGTAAGCACTGTAAACTAACATGTTTAAATTTCGATCGACTAAATATCACAAAGTGGGCCCCACGAACAACTGGTGAACAGTAACAAAATCTGGGCCCAAAAGATATATACCAAAAACACCAAATTCCAACAGAGAAGACACGGACCAAATTTGGTGCACGGATCCCATAGAATGGTCGCGGATGCGCGGCCAAAACATGGGTTTGGCCGCGACTCCGCGGCGGTTTGTTGGGATCACGTGCTCAAATTTGGTCGGTGTACTTCTGAAACCCTGCACAACTTTCTGTGATATGTGGAATAATTTTAGGACATCATTTAAAATCGACAGAAACTGTGAAATTGTAAAAATGCGGTTTTTGATTTCCGGTTCGATCGATGTTTTAAACGCGTTAGCACAAGTTAGTATAGCAAAATGGTTAGGCTCTGATACCACTGTAAGTCTACGGTAGCGCCCCGGCCGTCTACAGACGCCAAATGCGGAACAAAAACTTTTTAACTGGCGCTATCGTATACTTTAACCCGGATCTGCCATTATTGCTAAACTAACAAACTGTAAAGAGTGTAGAAAGGTTATACCGAACGATCCGAGTCCTTCTTTCTTTAACCATCATCCCACGCTCCGTTGCGGCTGCTCCGATCTCGTCGATCTTCGATCTCCTCGTCCAGGTGGCACCACGGCGACGATTCTTTAAACGGGCTCCCGCCTCTAACTCGAGGCAACTCAGTCGTCAAGTTTGCTAAAAGAGACGACCAAGATTGATGTAGAGAATGAGTAGAAGACTTTGTCTCGTTCCGTCCAAAGCTATGGACGAACGGTTAATGAAGTTGCCGTGGGAATCGGATGATGGAATGAAATGAGCTGTGAAATTCCATACACCGAAAATTATCATAATCTTTTTTCTACAAAGTGAAACCTCAAGTGAGAGAGGGGGAAGGGGCCGGCCATCTTATAGGAATGGGAGGGGGAAGGGGCCGGCCATCTTATAGGAATGGGAGGGTGAGTGTAGGAGAGAGGAGAGTGACCACAAGAGTGTGAACACAAAAATAAATATCTAGTGTGAACACAAGAAAATATCTCAAGTGTGAACACAAAGTGTGAACACACCAAAAGCAACCAATAAAAACACAACACCATTTAACCTAGTCACCACATCTAGATGCTTCTAGAAACTTCCACACTCATCTCAAGAAAAGATAAATCCGTCTTTTAACCGAATGTTAAAAGACGGCTGATAGAAAACTGGAAACTGACAACTTCCAAAAGTGATCCCGAAACGACTTTCAGGATAACCCCGTAACTGTATAAATATACCCGCATTTGTATTACGACCGAATACAAATGCAACTGAGACAAAGATATTATATCTACTCAATATAATACTCGGATCCGGCTTAAACCAAAGCCGACCAGTATCATTTGCCCGAAAACTGACACGTGCGTAAACGCACGTGCATTTTCTGAACCCTGCCATAAAACCATACGGCCTCTACAACGTTTCGCCCGAACTTGGGAAACTGTCTGTGGGGGACTCTAATGGCTCGTCAGTCCCCTGGCAGTGGGTTTAACCACAAACCGTCAGCGGCACTAGCAATGCGTAACGGCTGCCCATAGACTGACCTCAAGGGAGGCTGATGAGCGAACTCATCCAGAAACCCTACTGAGCCTAACAGTGACAATGTATATACAGTCCGGTCCGTTCATCTATGAGTATCGCATATCTGCCTAGGGGGCTAGTAACGTCAGACCCCCAATAGCAGTATAAGTCGTGTCGGAGTGTAGCCCAATAACACCCTGAATACTACTGGAGTACCTACCAGTAAATCTCTTGCCACGGCCGTGGGCTATGTGTAATGGCTCTCCTAGACACAGCACGATCTCGCCCCCAATACCGGGAGAGACGAATCCCCTGCCGATCTGCTCACGTGCCTCCATATGGCTCGGGACTGTACCTAAAAACTACCTGTTTACACGACTCCTTTGAGCCGTGGTAGGGTAGAAATCAAAGCACAGTGGGAACTCACACGAGACAAATGACGACCTTAGGTCGATGAACTAACCTGTACACATGTCACCAGGGAACTGCTATCTGACGATATGTATAATACCAACTAGCAGATTCCCGGCGAGTCCTGTCCGGTGTACTCATAACCCAATGAGCACCTGTATACATCTTAGGTGATCCAACTGACACCAGTGGCTTGTGAGACCGGCCACCGCCCCTCGTCGGGGTCTCGGCTGTATACACTAGTCTACTCCGGAGTATCGATGCCCTGTCTCGAAACTCCCACGACTAGGGACCACAATTAAGGATATGCATATAAACTACCCAACTCTCACGTATATGATCGCCATCATACTGTTGTTAGTAAAGGAAGATCCTAAGGGCTCTATCAAAGTGTAACATGTAATCAGTCTCCTGAACATGTACACGACTGATAAAGGCAAACCAGATAGCATACTATCATCTCGAGTAAGACTGTCCTACCGGTATAGGTCCTCCGCAATCATTGCAATCACGTACCTGCGATCCAATAATTGACTATGAGGGCACTATCTCCAACACTAAGGTGGTATCACCTGATCCGGGAGATAGTTGATCGCCACAAGATCGAGGTCAGGAGAGTTGACACGAAGGACAACACTACGGATCCACTCACGAAAGCCATTCCCCAGATACAATTTCAGAGACTTTTCAGGATGTTAGGTATGAGATATTACAACAGCTGGCCTTAGTGCAAGTGGGAGATTGTTAGTTGTATATATGCCCTAGACATTGTTGTACATACGATGTATATTATGATGGATGCTTGGATATATATAGAGAGGACTTTCTTGCTCGATATGATAGTATGCTATCTGGTTTCACTTTGTCTTAACATGTTGACTTGTATTGGTTTACTGTCTTGCTCTCACATGTTGATAAAGCCCTTAGGATATATACTTGACTACTAGGACTATGATGAGATCATACTAGTGGGGCCAGGGTAGTCAACGAGTACATCCTATAACAGTTCCTAGTCGAGGGAGTATCGAGACAGGGCATCGATACTCCAGAGTAGACTAGCGTATACGCATCTTGACCCATATGATAGGCGATAGATGATCCCATATCCATCGGTGTTTGACATCAAAGTTGGTGTACGGGTTCTCAGTGGAGACTGGGTATACTGAACGGACTCGCTGAGAACTCCTAGATGGTATTATACCTATCGTCAGATAGCAGTTCTCCGGTGACACTGGTACAGGTTAGTCTGTAGACCCGAGATCGTCATAGAGTCTTGTATGATTCCCACTGTGCTTTGATTTCCACCTTACCACGTCCAAGAGGGCGTGCAAAACGGTGGCGTTTGGGTACAATCCCGAATCACATGGAGGTAATGAGCGATAGGAGGGGTTTCATCTCTCCCGGTATAGGGAGTTGATGTTGTGCTGTGTTCGATTGGCTATAACTGGAAGTCCCTGGCCAGGGCTGATATGGAGTGCAGCTGGTAAGAGTTATCAGTAGTTTCTCGACCCGTTATGAGCCTCACATCGTCACGACTTATCAATTACTGGGGTCTGACGTTTACCACCCCTAGACTTGATATGCGACATACCAGACGAAGAGACCGGACTGTACGGTAGTGTTACTGATTGGATTCACAGGAGAATGTACAGGCTTGCTTGTTGGGTTTTTGATCGCTCAATACCTGGATGGCTGTTACGTTTAGCTGACCGCTTGCAGCTTGTGGGTGTTTAATATGATCATCACCTACTGCCAGCGTATTGACGATTGTTTACAGTCCTACACAGAGGTTTCCTGGCTCAGGCAAAACGGAGTAGGAGCACATATGTGATATGTACGGGACCGAGAATAATACGATATGAGATACAGTATTCTATTCTCACGATATGTGATATCGGCCGGGTATATGTGATATAGCCGGGTCATCGGATCAAGTGTTGATTCGATGAATTGGTACTTGTTATAGTAATCGGTTATATGTTATATAGCTGGATTATCGGATCAAGTGTTGATTCGATAATTTAATGTATAATTATATATGTGATATATTACGTTACATTTACTAATATAAGCTCGCTTTATTGATTCTTTTTCTCACTTGATAATACATTGATGTATATGCGATATATGTTAATTGTATTATTTTCTTTTGTTACATTATATATTATATATGTGATATATAATATTGCAACAAGTTAGGGTTACAAATGCAATAAGGGTTTTGAGTTTAAACCTAGTTAGGGTTTGGATTAGGGTTAAGCTTTTGGATGAGCTTTGAAGAAGCTTCATGAAGGTTTGACCTTTGTTATCTTTCTTTGATATTTTGGTGAGATATTTGTTAACCCAACCCTAACCTCTACCCATGGTTTATTCTCTACAAGGGTTAAGCATATCATGCTTAACCCTAAGTTGCAATTGTAACCACAACAATAATTCATTATTCATCACAAAAGCTTTCTTCTTCTTCCTCCTCCTTGAAAAAGCTTTGCTAGCTTTTTGTGTGTGGTGAATAAAGTGAGATAAAGAAAAAAAAGAGTAAAATTCCTACTTCATCATCCTTATCTTTTCTAGCCACTTAGATTAGGGTGTTCACTTCTCTAATAACTTTATTAGTGAAGTGTAAGCTTGGGTTTGAGATTCTTCAAGGTAGATCATGAAGACTACAAGCAAGATGCCTCATTCACCTCATGAAGCCTATCTAGAGTCGGAGTTCTTGATGATCGCAGCGAAAGGACCTCAACACGGAGCTTATGAAGCGAAGGAACGGACTACAAAAGTTGTAATCCTAAACTCTGTGTGATAGATAGTTCTTTGTATGTGATACAAACTTTGTTACCCTAATAATTCTAGTAAAAATTCATGGTTTGTTTGCTTTGCACCTCTTTAAATTTTAAAGTGGCGTGAGTGATGCTACCAAACCCTAGACTAGGTGCAAGGAAAACCCAACACACCCTTCCCGATTTGAATTCTTCTCTTCGCGCTAGTCAGCTTTTTAAAAAAGGATGTTAGGAATTCTTGGCGTATGTTTGTGATGTTAGAGCCGCTAGTCAGCTTTTTAGAAAAGGATGTTAGGAATTCTTAGCGTATGTTTGTGAAAGAGTTTCCAGATGTTTTCTTGACGAGTTGCTTGGTTTATCGCCAGAGCGCGATATTGAGTTATGCTTTGACTTGATTTCCGGCACGGAGCCTTTTTCTCTACCGCCATATCGGATGGACCCGGCAGAGCTTAATAGACTGAAGGATCGGTTGCAAGATTTGTTGGATAAGGGCTTGTTCGTCCGAGTGTGTCACTTTGGGGAGCTCATGTTTTGTTCGTCAAGTAGAAAGACGGCAGTTGTGTTGGTGCATCGATGATCATCAGTTGAATCGAGTTACTGTTTGGAATAGATATCCCTTACCTCGCATCGACGATTTATTTGATTAGTTCCAGGGTGCGGGACATTTCTCGAAGATTGACTTACAATTAGGCTACCATTAATTGCGGGTCCGAGAGGATGATATTCCGAAGACTGCTTTTCACATGCGTTGCGGGCATTATGAGTTCTTGGTGATGTCATTCGAGCACACCAATGCCCCAGCAGCGTTTATGGACTTGATGAACCACATATTCAGGCCGTTTCTTGATCAGTTATTATTGTGTTCGTTGATTATATTTTAGTATACTTTCGGAACCGAGAGGGGCAGTAATTGAGGATTCGTTGCAGACCTTGAGGGAGCGCCAACTATTCGCTAATTTATTTAAGTTTGTTTTCTGGTTGAATGGTGTTGACTCCTTGGGTCACGTAGTTAAGAGAGATAGTATATGTCTGGAACTGAATGAGATCGAGGTCGTTCAGCATTGACCCAGACCTGTATCAGTGACGGAGGTTCGCCGCATTTTGGTTTTGGACGGATACTATTGATATTTCGTACAGGATTTTCGTATATAGCTGCAACGTTGACCGGGTTGACCCGGAAGAGAGTTTCTTTTTCTTTGGACCGAAGCATGCAAGCAGAGCATTCAACAGTTAAAGACTCGTTTGATTACGGCACCAGTATTATCTTTGCCTTTAGGATCAGGCGGTTTTGTTGGTTATTGCTATACTTCTCGGCAGTTGAAAAAGCACGAGCAGAATTATTCCACGCATGACTTAGAAATGGCTGCGGTGGTTTTTGAACTTAAAATTTGGAGACACTACTCATACGGCGAGTCGTGCCAGATATTCAAGGACCACAAGAGTTTAAAGTACATTTTTCAGCAGCAAGATCTGAGTTTGAGACAGCCCGGATGGAGCTAGTGAAAGATTATGACTGCGAGATTCATTATCGTCTGGACAAGGCGAATGTTGTGGCAGATGCTTTGAGTCGGAGGCCCGGGTGTAGCTTTTCTTGTTTAAGCACAGTTCAAAGACAGTCGACAGCAGATTAGCAGATTCTATGTGACAGTCGAGTACAGTTCGAGTTTACGTCGACCAGAGGACAACTTGTCCATGTCCGTGAACATCCATAGTTATTTGATCATATTCGTGAGGCATAGTCTGATGACGTTCGTTTGTCAGAGATCTTGGAGCGGATTTGATAGGGCAGAGATTCAGAGTTCGTGATTGACGATCAGGAAATACTATGAATTAGGACTCGACTATGTGTGCTTGATTCCGAGGGATTGGGACGCGAGATCTTAGAGGATGCGTATCAGTCAGTATATAGTGTTTATCCGGTTTCCACCAAGATGTATTATGATTTGAGAGAAGTCTACTAGTGTGAAGGGATGAAGAGAGATGTCACGGATTTTGTTTTGGGATGCTGACTTGTCAGCAAGTCAAGGCTGAGCATCAGAGGCCGACAGGAGAATTGTAACCTTTGCCCATTCCGGAGTAGAAATGGGAGCGGATTTCTATGGATTGTATCGTAGGTCTATCTAGGACCAGTCGAGAGTATGACTCTATTTGAGTGATTGTAGACCGATTGACGAAGCAGCTCACTTTCTGCCAGTGAAGACCACTTTAGGATTCGTTCAGTATGCTCAGATATATGTTGATGAGATTGTGCGACTACATGGAGTTCTGACTTGTATTGTGTCCGACCGGGACACCCAGTTCACCAGCCGACTATGGCAGAAAACTTCAGGAGGCTTTGGACACCAGATTGAGTTTCAGTGCAGTTTTCTATCCGCAGACGATGGTCAATCAGAGCGGACCATTCAGATTCTTGAGGACATGCTCCGAGCTTGCGTTCTAGATTTCGTGGCAGTTGGGATCGCCACTTGCCCTTGATAGAGTTTTCGTATAATAACAGCTTCCAAGAGGAGTTTCAGATGGCACCCTTCGAGGCATTATATGGGAGGAAATGTCGATCACCTGTTTGTTGGACAGAGCTCAGTGACGGTAGTATTTGGGGCCACAGATTGTGCAGGAGATGACCGAAAAGATTTAGTGGATTCAGGATAGGTTGAGAGCGGCCCAGAGCAGGTAGAAATCTTATATGGATGGACATCGTCGCAAATTTGAGTTCGCCATTGGAGATCATGTTTTTCTGGAGGGTTTCACCGATGAAAGGCGTGTCGAGATTTGGAAATAAAAGGAAGGCTTAGTTCCAGATATGTGGGTTCTTAGAGATTCTCGAGCGAGTCGACACAGTTTCTTATCGTTTGGCTCTTCCACCCAGCTTTCCAGATAATCACCCCGTGTTTCATGTATCAATACTCCGCAAGTACCTTCATGACCCCTCTCGCATGATACAGCATCAGACGATCCAGCTGAAGCGCGATCTTTCTTTCACCGAGCAGCCAATAGTCATTCTAGATCGGCAGGTGAAGGAACTGAGGTCCGAGGTCATATCGTCCGAATAGGTTCTTTGACGTGGCCCGAACGGTGAAAAAGGTCACGTGGGAAACCGAGAACGAGATGCAGAAGAAATATTCCCATCTCTTCGAGGGTACGCGTAGTTCAAATTTTAAATTCGGAGACCGAATTTCTTTAAGGGGGGAAGATTGTAACGTTCTGAAAAAAAATCGTTTAGGTGAAATTTCCGATAATCGGTAAAATAACTGGTGTTTTCCGTAAAAACCAAGATATAATTATTTTTCAACATAGACTTAATTATACCTAATTTAGATATGTAATAGCTACTATTAGTATTTATTTAGTCACTTATAAATTTGATAGTTTACTAAAATATTTTCCTTAATTAATTATTTTAAATATTATTATAAGTTCTCACTAATACATTTAATTAGTGATAATTACAAATGAGAATGGGTTAATACAAGTTTTGTGCATCATAACACATTAAACAAAAATGTAACATGTTGTTTTTGAAATGAAAAGAAATTTTCAAAATAGTTCTATAAAATTTAAAGAAAAAGGTTAAATAAAAAAGGAAAATTTAAAGAATATAATAAAGAAAGAAGTATGGGCTTGTTGACTTGAGTTTTTTTTGGGGGGGGGGGGTTCTTGGAAATTTCTACATACACCCCACACACCCACCTCTCTCCCTTCTCTGGCCGAAAGCCTGCTGCAGCTCCCCCAAATTTTCTCACCTCCATTCACTTCAAAAAAATCCACAAAATTGCATCAAAAATCCATAGAAATCTTTATTAATTCCTACTTGAACCTTAACCCATTATTCCTTGACCTATCTAGCTTGGATTCTTGAAGCAAGAAGCCATTTTGGGAGACCAAGTTTACAAGTTGATCTCATGATTTTTGAGGTATAAGTCTTCACCTTATAGTTGCTTTGTTAGATGATTACTTGAATCTAAATTATTTAAGTATTAAATTGGTTCAAATTGCAAGTTTGAAATTTCAAGAGAAGGATTTGGGTTCAAGATTAGGGTTTTATCACTTGATTTTGGTTATGATGTTTAGTTTAACATCTTGAGTTTTGCAAAACCTAACCTAGTTGCTAAATTACTAATTGTTACTTTTAAATTGTCCTAATTAAGCTATCTTGCAAACTAGATTTTTAGGATTAAGGTAAATAGGTGAGATAAAATTCTAGTAAAGGTTTGTGTGGCTTAATTAAGCTATTAAGTGATCATTGTAGCCACTAAAATTGCTAAAACATCTAGATTTGTACTAAAACGGTTAATGGTTGCTTACTAGATTTTTTTGGAATAAATCGATTTTAATTAGTTTGAGCTTTTGGATGATATATAACATATTTCATATAATATTTAGTGTGTTGTGAATGCGCGATTGGTGTGATTGGGTTTTGGTTTGGTAGTTGCCACGTATAGTGACCCTAGTTGTGGTTTGTGGCATTGTCGCGAGCGCGTTTTGTGCACCAAGTGCGTGCGCGTTTAGTTAGTGCGCGTGGTTGACTTGTATTGTTTGTGTCTGCGACTATTTATATATTTATTCTCTTGTTTCCTTATGCACATTTCTAGGATCAGGTGTAGAGGCGTCGGATGTGGCGCGGAAATGCCAGAGCTGAAATCGGATCAGATTAGCCGAGGCGTCCCGGTGAGTAGATGTACACATCTACGGGGGAATCGTCTGGATGGCGCAAGGCGCCTGATAGTCAGAATTTCTAGCGGTGCTTATATTTATATGCATAGTCTCCTAGTCATTCATCTCATTGGATTGCATCATCATATATATATATAATATTATCTCATAGGAAACTTGCACCATTACCATTGGTTCATGCCGCACGTGCACTATTCATGCGAACACACACGCCTTTAGTAATTGCTATGCCACGAACAGTATAGAACTTGATTAGAATCGGTATATGTGCAATTGCATCATATATGATCTGTAGACTTGCACTTGTATATTCTTATCATCAGGATGGATACGTAGGATTGGTAGTCATATATACATACCTCATTGCATCATGATTCATGGATAGCTTCTGGTCGTACTTCGCATGGTATATACTATCGTATCATAGACATTATCATCACCGACATATTTATATATTGTGATTCTTCTCGAGGATTTCAGTATTGATGAGATTTCTAGATTTTGAGGAAAGCCGCAAGAACTTTATTAACCTATTATCATTTTAAAAATAGAAATTTGTGGTTTTCTAATGATATGATGTGTGTAGCATCCACCATGTGTATTCTCGGTTCTTGAGCTGTATCATATACCCGATTCGAGGAGGGGGATGCACCATCTGCGGGGACATGGTGGACCCAGTGCGGTACCTCGGGGCAAGAAGATCGCACAGATGGCGTTGAGCCCAGCAGGGGAGCACTACCGACCGGTTATATTTGACGCGGCGGATATCCAGAGGATACCGACATAGTCGTGAGATTTGATGATATGGGTCAATCCGGACTGACGGAGCCCGAGATGTTGAGATATTGAAGCATTGAGATATAGTGATATTGAGACATTGAGATATTGGGATATATATATTTTGTGTCGATGCTTGACATGGATTTTCTGTTGGTTTCATTGATGATACTTCAGTTTATTGCACAGAGAAATTTTTTCTAAGACAAGAATAAAGATTTTCTCATACCGGACTTGTGCAGGTTTCGTTTGATTTTGCATTCATGTTAGTACATTGTATCATATCGATATGCGTAGATTGAGACGCATTTGCGTGCATGCTTACGATAGCCTTTTGAGATGTTACTTACTACTCACGAGTTGTCAACTCACTCCCGTTGTGCCATAGTATCTTGCACGTCCGACCCGTCAGCACAGTAGCGGCGGGCGTACTTTCTCCTTTTGCTTCATTGCATCGACTTGCGGCATTGATCGTAGGTGGGTTGCGAGGATATTTCATTCCATCATGTATATTATTTCGTATCTAGTATATTCCATCTACCCTTGTATATTTGACTAGACAGTGAGACTTGTGGGACTTATATTCGTGATGTTGGTGTCGATACTCACTTGAGCCGACGTGGTGTTTCTCATTGCTTGCTTTCAGATGCTTATTTTGCACTTTCGATATACATATTGCATGTGGTTGTAATTCCGCCATTGGCGAAGAGCTAGCTCCCGCTTGGGGTGTCTTATTTCATCATTTATATGTATTTTCATGTGTTGTACCCATTTGGGGGCTAGTATTTACAAAGGAGACTATGCCGAAATTTTCGGGAAAATATGATGTCGCTTTTTAAATATTTAATGACACTTATTTGTTAAAACCACTTGCTTTAAAACAGGTTTTCCTTCACTCTAATTGTTAAACGGTTTAGTTTTCTGGGCTTTGGCTTACTTAGATTATGTTACGCCTTTAGACGTTTCGTAATTTAAGTGTCGGTCGCGTTCCGTACCTTCGGGTCATGACACGCACATATCACATATGTTCCCTACTTCATTTCGTATGAGCTAGGAAACCTCTGCGTAGGACTCTAGAAACTTGTCAATATGCCAGCGATATATGATGATCATATCAGTCACCCATAAGCCGTCAGCGGTACTAGCTGGACGTAACGGCTACCAAGGTATTGAGCGATCAGAAGATCAACAAGCAAGCTTGTTCATACTCCCGTGAATCCAATAAGTAACACTACCGTACAGTCCGGTCTCTTCATCTGATATGTCGCATATCGAGTCTGGGGGTGGTAAACGTCAGACCCCAATAACTTGATAAGTCGTGCCGATGTGAGGCTCATAACGGGTCGAGAAACTACTGATAACACTTACCAGTAAATCTCAGTTTCCGCCCTGGCCAGGGACTTCCTGTTATGGCCAATCAAGTATAGCGCAACATCAACCCCCAATACTGGGAGTGGCGAAACCCTTCCTATCGCGCATTGCCTCCATATGACTCGAGACTGTATCCAAAAACCATTATTTTGCATGCTCTCTTGAACGTGGTGAGGTGGAAATCAAAATACAGTGGGAATCACACAAGACCCTATGACAATCTTGGGACTACAGACTAACCTGTACCAGTGTCACCAGAGAACTGTTATCTGACGTTAAGTATAATACCATCTGGGAGTTCTCGGCGAGTCCTGTTCAGTATACCCAGTCTCCACTGAGTACCTGTATACAATCTTTGATGTCAAACACCAATGGATATGGGATCATCCATCGCCCATTAAATGGGTCAAGAAACATATACGCTAGTCTACTCTGGAATATCGATGTCCCGTCTTGATACACCCACGATTAGGAACAATTAAAGGATGAACTTGTGGACTACCCTGACCCCACTAGTATGATCTGCATCATAATATTGGTAGTCAAGTACACATCCTAAGGGCTTTACCAACATGTGAGAGCAAGACAGTATCATAATACTAGTCTCCATTTTAAGATAAAGAGTAACCAGATAGCATACTATCATGTCGAGCAAGAAAATCCTCCCTATATATGTCCAAGCATCCATTATAATATACAATCATATACAATAATGGCATATAGGGAATACATACAACTAACAATCTCCCACTTGCACTAAAGCTAATTGTTGTAGTATCTCATACCCAACATCCTAAAAACTCTCAAATTGTATCTGGGTTATGGCCTCTGTAAGTGGATCCACCGCGTTATTCTTCCTATCAACTCTCCTAACCTCGATCTCCCGGAGATCAACCATATCCCTGATCAAGTGTTACTGCCTAAGAATATGTCTGGATCACTAATGGGACCGGGGTTCCTAGGCCAAAGCCATAGCTCCATTGTTATCACAACGGTAGGAACGTCACCAAGTTCATCTCATGAACATCTTCATCCAGACAGCCTCTTTGGCAGCATCGATGGTAGCGATGTATTCAACCTTTATCGTCGAGTCTGCTATGGTATCTAGCTTGGGACTCTTCCAACATCTCGTCCCTCCACTGAGGGTAAAGACAAAACCCGCGACTGTCTTACAGTCGACCTTATCACTCTGGAAGCTCGAATCGGTAAAGGACTCAACATGGAGTTCACCGTTACCATACACCAAGAACATTTCTTTAGTCCTTCTCAAGTACTTAAGAATGTTCTTCACAGCTGTCCAGTGATTCTCCCTAGGATGTAAGAGGCATCACCTAAATCCTTCATGGAGAAACTTAGTAATAAGAAGAGCTTGACCGAGTGTGGCATATGAACATCATTTTCTATCAAGAGTATGTTATCCACGTACAATACGAGGAAGACAACCTTACTCTCTACAACCTTCTTGTATATACAAGGTTCATATACGTTTTTGATGAAGTCAAACTTTTTGACTGTCACATCAAAACAGATGTTCCAACTCCGCGATGCCTGCTTTAACCATAAATTGATTCAAGCAACTTGCACACCTTTCCGCTGCTCCCACTGTCTACAAAGCCCACTGGCTGTGTCATGCACACGATCACTTCTAAATCACCATTTAGAAAAGCGGTCTTGATGTCCATCTGCCGGATTTCGTAGTCATGGTATGCAATGATGGGAAGTAGGATCCTGATGGACTTAAGCATAGCCACTGGAGAAAAGGTTTCATCATAATCCACACCTGGTCGAAAACGAAAACCTTTTGCTACAAGTCTAGCTTTGAAAGTCTCAACTTTTCCATCTACACCAAGAATCTTCTCAAGATCCACTTGCACCCGATGGGTTTTACCCCTTCAGGTGCAACTACCAAAATCCATACTTTGTTGGTGTATATGGATTCCATCTCAGATCACATAGCATCCAGCCATTTCACAGAGTCCCCACTTATGATGGCCTGCTCGAAACTAGTAGGGTCATCATCTTCCATGATGCAATCTTCACTCCCACTGTCATTGAGAAAGCCGTAGTATCTCTCAGGCAGATGAGGAACCCTACCAGATCTGCGGAGAGGCTGAGGTTCGTCGGTAACTATTGAATCCTCCGGTTCTACCAAATCATCAGCAGTTAGTTTGTCTAGCTGGAACTTCTTCCAGTTCTACCTCATGACCACTAATTTTTTCTATAAGAAATTCCTTTTCTAAAAATGTGGCATGCCGAGAAAACAAAACACATTTTGCTCCTTAGTGTGGTAGAAGATATACCCTCACGAATACTTGGGATATCCTACAAACTTGCACAGAACTGACCTTGCCTCGAGCTTGTCCGGATTTTTATTTTTAACATAAGCCGGACAACCCATATCTTAACTCGTTTAAGAGATGGTCTCTTCCCATTCCATTTCTCATATGGAGTGGTAGGCACTGATTTGGTTAGAACTCTATTCAATAGGTATGCAGCTTCTCAAGTGCATGACCCCAAAAGAAAATAGGTAGCTCAGCAATACTCGTCATAGAGCGCACCATATCTAATTGGGTGTGATTTCTCTGTTGGAGATAGTGCCCTCATAGTCAATTATTGGATCGCAGGTACGTGATTGCAATGATTGCGGAGGACCTATACCGGTAGGACAGTCTTACTCGAGATGATAGTATGCTATCTGGTTTGCCTTTATCAGTCGTGTACATGTTCAGGAGACTGATTACATGTTACACTTTGATAGAGCCCTTAGGATCTTGCTTTACTACCAACGGTATAATGGCGATCATATACGTGAGAGTTGGGTAGTTTATATGCATATCCTTAATTGTGGTCCCTAGTCGTGGGAGTTTCGAGACAGGGCATCGATACTCCGGAGTAGACTAGTGTATACAGTCGAGACCCCGACGAGGGGCGGTGGCCGGTCTCACAAGCCACTGGTGTCAGTTGGATCACCTAAGATGTATACAGGTGCTCATTGGATTATGAGTACACCGGACAGGACTCGCCGAGAATCTGCTAGTTGGTATTATACATATCGTCAGATAGCAGTTCCATGGTGACATGTGTACAGGTTAGTTCATCGACCTGAGGTCGTCATTTGTCTCGTGTGAGTTCCCACTGTGCTTTGATTTCTACCCTACCACGGCTCAAAGGAGTCGTGCAAACAGGTAGTTTTTTGGGTACAGTCCCGAGCCATATGGAGGTACGTGAGCGGATCGGCAGGGGATTCGTCTCTCCCGGTATTGGGGGCGAGATCGTGCTGTGTCTAGGAGAGCCATTACACATAGCCCACGGCCGTAGCAGGAGATTTACTGGTAGGTACTCCAGTAGTATCTCAGGGTGTTATTGGGCTACACTCCGACACGACTTATACTGCTATTGGGGGTCTGACGTTACTAGCCCCCTAGGCAGATATGCGATACTCATAGACGAACGAACCGGACTATATATACATTGTCACGGTTAGGCTCGGTAGGGTTTCTTGATGAGTTCGCTCATCAGCCTCCCTTGAGGTCAGTCCATGGGCAGCCGTTACGCATTGCTAATGCCGCTGACGGTTTGTGGTTAAACCCACTGTCAGGGGACTGACGAGTCATTAGAGTCCCTCACAGACAGTTTCCCAAATTCGGGAGAAACGTTGTAGAGGCCGTATGGTTTTATAGCAGGGTTCGGAAAATGCACGTTCGTTTACGCACGTGTCAGTTTTCGGGCAGATGATACTGGTCGGCTTTGGTTTAAGCCGGATCCGAGTATTATATTGAGTAGATATAATATCTTTGTCTCAGTTGTATTTGTATTCGTTCGTAATACAAATGCGGGTATATTTATACAGTTACGGGGTTATCCTGAAAGTCGTTTCGGGATCAATTTTGGAAGTTGTCAGTTTCCAGTTTTTTATCAGCCGTCTTTTAACATTCGGTTAAAAGACGGATTTATCTTTTCTTGAGATGAGTGTGGAAGTTTCTAGAAGCATCTAGATGTGGTGACTAGGTTAAATGGTGTTGTGTTTTCATTGGTTGCTTTTGGTGTGTTCACACTTTGTGTTCACACTTGAGATATTTTCTTGTGTTCACACTAGATATTTATTTTTGTGTTCACACTCTTGTGGTCACTCTCCTCTCTCCTACACTCACCCCCCCATTCCTATAAGATGGCCGACCCCTTCCCCCTCTCTCACTTGAGGTTTCACTTTGTAGAAAAAAGATTATGATAGTTTTCGGTGTATGGAATTTCACAGCTCATTTCATTCCATCACCCGATTCCCACGGCAACTTCATTAACCGTTCGTCCATAGCTTTGGACGGAACGAGACAAAGTCTTCTACTCATTCTCTACATCAATCTTGGTCGTCTCTTTTAGCAAACTTGACGACCGAGTTGCCTCGAGTTAGAGGCGGGAGCCCGTTTAAAGAATCGTCGACGTGGTGCCACCTGGACGAAGAGATCGGAGATCGACGAGATCGGAGCAGCCGCAACAGAGCGTGGGATGATGGTTAAAGAACGAAGGACTCGGATCGTTCGGTATAACCTTTCTACACTCTTTACAGTTTGTTAGTTTAGCAATAATGGAAGATCCGGGTTAAAGTATACGATAGCGCCAGTTAAAAAGATTTTGTTCCGCATTTGGCGTCTGTAGACGGCCGGGGCGCTACCGTAGACTTACAGTGGTATCAGAGCCTAACCATTTTGCTATACTAACTTGTGCTAACGCGTTTAAAACATCGATCGAACCGGAAATCAAAAACCGCATTTTTACAATTTCACAGTTTCTGTCGATTTTAAATGATGTCCTAAAATTATTCCACATATCACAGAAAGTTGTGCAGGGTTTCAGAAGTACACCGACCAAATTTGAGCACGTGATCCCACCAAACCGCTGTGGAGTCACGGCCAAACCCATGTTTTGGCCGCGCATCCGCGGCCATTCTATGGGATCAGTGCACCAAATTAGGTCTGTGTCTTCTCTGTTGGAATTTGGGGTTTTTGGTATATATCTTTTGGGCCCAGATTTTGTTACTGTTCACCAGTTGTTCGTGGGGCCCACTTTGTGATATTTAGTCGATCGAAATTTAATCATGTTAGTTTACAGTGCTTACATTATATCTCCGACCGGGAATGTCATTTGATCGGTAAACCGCGTCTGATTGCTATAGTTCTTTTAGACGGGTTTGCGAACGTGACATTCGCGATGATGTTCTGTGTTGTGCTGTGATGTTGCGGATTTGTCGTGGTGGATAGCAGTGTGCAATGGTAGTGCAGTTTGAGTTTATTTGTACATTTGATATTGCGGGGCGAGCGTCCAACTTGTGGACTGCCGTCACTGCCTGTTGTATAATATTCTTTTGCGGCACGACCAGGTTGGGTCGATGTACCTGTTGTACTATTTTTCATTACTGTACTAGGTTTTACCCCGAGACGGAGTGCACGGATGGCCGGGTTCTGGGGGGCAACGGGTCCGCATCTCATGGCTTTGAGAGGCAGAGGGGCCCCATTCTAGAATTGGCAGACTATTCGCCGCACTCGTAGGGGGTACAGGTTGACCCAAGGAGGGGTGCCCAAGATTACCGGATTCCGTGAAGTGCTGGGTGGTCCATTCACTTTGCTGTAGGGGGCTGCCTCGCTTCAGGCTTTGGCGGGTAACTTGCCGCACCCGTAGGGGTCTAGGTTTCATTGCACAGGCTATCCACACGACAGGGGAACGTCGGGTTTCAGCAGCAGCTCTGTGAAACCCGGGGATCCCGGATTATCTGTATTGTTCTGTGATGCTTATTACTTTTATGTAATGTTGCATATTATCACGCCTGGAGTAATTATTGTATATTGGTTTATATACTATTAGATGTTGTATATGTTTTACACCCGCGCTAGTCCATTCCCCGCTCTGTCGTTAGTTAAGTAACCTAACGGGTGATGACGGGACCCAGTGACGAATGCGGATGGCATATACGTACATTTTATTTTCGTTCTTTTCTGGTGTGATTGATTGATGGGACTGCGTTGATTCTGATCAATGCAAAGTAAAGCAAACCTGTTTGCAGTTGTTGGAACAAATTTAAAAAGTGTTATTGCAAAGACATTTCCTTTTGTTTTGCATAGAGGTATTCAGTGGAATATCCTGCACCTCATTCGACAGGGCAAGGGCTGATATCCCTTCACCGGGACTGACCCCTTGGGCAGAAGTTTGCGTCAGGGTAATAACTTCACTATAGTCGATTACAAGTTGCTTTGCACCGCGGTATTCAGTGGAATATCCTGCACCTCATTCCACGAGGAAAGAGCCGAGATCCCTTCACCGGGAGTGACCTCTTTAGCAAAAGGTTTTCGCCACTATATTTTAAAAAGCTATCAGGTTCCTTCAGCGATATCAAGTTCACTACGTTAAAGGTTTTTCGGCAAAAACCAGCCGTAGCCCTCCGTCATTTCTTTTGGGTATTCAGTAGTATTCAAGCTATGCATTTTAGCCAAAGTTAAGGCATAGTGTTTGGTAGCTGCTGGGTATTCAATTGTTGCATAGATAGATGAGTTGGTTTGGGACAGTCGTTCTGCCGATTGGCCAAAGTCAGGGGCATGTGCGGGTGGGTTCAAATTGACAAGATAGTGACGGGTAGAACTTGGCATGTGACTTATGACATTTTGACCAAAGCCAAGGTTATAAGAGCATGGGGCAAAAATCCTATCGGGAGTTTCTAAAGAAACTGAAACTTGCCAAGTATGCGCATACCTTCTGGAGTATGAGTAACGTGGATGCATTCCATCACGTTATCATGCGATAAGAGTTGGATCCCGATTCCCACTGATGAGTTGGTTTACTCTTCGGGTGATCCCGATTGATTCTTCTTTTAGGTTTGGAGGAGAATTTGACAGGACAGTGGGAGGTTTCCGGATTAGATAAAGTGATAACCATTCTGATCTAGGTTAGAGTGCACGCAGAGTGTTTCTTTTCTCTCTCTCTTTGGCAGCGACCTTTGACCGACCCTAGACTATGACTCAGTGACCAGGTTGACCGAACCTTCTTAAAATACTGGCTTTTGGATTGTCCGAGTTGCATAAGTCATTGCCACTCCTTCTTTTACCCTTTGTATTTCTCAGAACACCCGTATTACTACGGACATCCACTTCCATTGGATAGATCCATCGTATGGTTATATACGAACTCGAAGGGACTTCTTCGAGGATGGATCCAGGTTCAGGAGAAATAGAATTGGTTTATTCAGTTGTCTTTTATTATCACCTTCTCTCAGGTTGCGAGGGCTCCTTGGTTTAGGAGAGTACACCTATTACGCTTATTGGATAGTCTTATTCCAAACCATAGGCAGGTGCCGAAAGGTAGGGAATGAAGAAAACCAATTAGCCTAAGTAGGGTGTGCAGAAGGTAATATGTAAAGGCAAAATAAAGGGATTAGAAAGAGGGCAAAGTAAATTGCGACTGTTATCATTCACGACCAAAACCGCGTACTTCATCGCCACTCCTATTTCACCTTTGAAAGAATAAGGTATTATTCAGTTGTCTTTTATCATCACCTTCTCTCAAGATGTGAGTACTCCTTGGTTTAGGAGGGTACACCTATTATGCTTACTGGATAGTCTTCTTCCAAACCATAGGCTGGTGCCGAACGGTAGGGAAGGAAGAAAACCATTTAGCCTAACGAAGGTGTACAGAAGGTAACGACTAAAGACAAATAAAGGGATTTGGAGAGAAAGCAAAGAAATATACGGTTAAAGTCATGAATTGGATTATGGAAGAGGTATTACTAGGAATACCATGATACCCCTACGAAACATTTTCATGTTTCAGTGCATTGTTAAAAGAAAACTGTTTTCCCGATTAGATACTTAATCCAAGGGTATGTATTTACCAGGTTTCATTCTCATATCCGTATGGTTTTACAGATGATGAGTGGGAGTAAGTTATTGGGAATTAGGTGATTATCCTCATTATATCGGAATTCGTTGTAATTGGTGATATTTGAGGAAATCGCCAGGGTACAGTTTTCCACCTACGACGCACAGGTTTTGAGTTATTCAACTCAGTGGACTTATACAGAGTATTGTATGTTGTCCAGTGTCCATCAGGACAAAGGGGTAGGTCCTCGTACTTTGTTCTGTTTACTTATAACTTCTCTAGTTTTTAGACAAGTGTTTCGTAGAAATACAAGGTCTGAGTTTTGAGAAGTTGTGGGTATAAGAATAAAGTAGAGAACTAGATGTCACAAGTATCGGGATTCTTCAAAGAGATCGAAGATGTAGATTCTTGTGATTGGTATTCAGATGATAGTAATGATTTTGAGAAACTTATTTCTCTTTCAGGTTACTCATAATTGGAAGGATTCCTAAGTTGAGTAATGCTGATTAGCCTCTTTCCATTAAGGTGATATGCACTGGAGACAGCTGCATGATTTGAATCTGGTTCCAATTAAATAAAGTGCCAAAGTTTCTATATTGGATATAGAATAGTTCGTACCTTAAAAGATGTTAAGGTACGGGGAGTTGTCCAGCTTATGCTTAAAACCAGACTCTGGATAACTCAGGGCACGTTTCTGTAATGGCTGTTTGTGGGTTGACCCTGGCTATGACGAGGGTTGATATTCTACCATTTGGAAGATCAATAATGATATTGTTCTTGACTCGCCACAGTTTTAGTAAAATGGATCTTTTTCAGAAAACAGTAGTGGGAGTATGGTAGAACTGGAAGTGATTCCAGAACCGCAAACGATTACGGAAAATTTAATAGGACCTATATATTCAATCAGGTTTGACATTCCAATAGCCACTCCGCAGATACGGTGGGTAACCTCAGACACCCGAGAGGTACTTCGGTAGCCTCAAGGACGGTGACAGGGAGGTTCTTGTCTACCCAGACTTGACACTACTGTTGTTCCAGGCTATGAGACCCGGTAGGAGGGTTGTCGTAGTCAGTGGGAGCAGCGGAAGCATAGTGGGCAAGATGCTTATATCTATTTATAGACTTAAGCAGTTATAACGGAGATAGATCATCTAATTTTGATGTGACAGTCATGGGTTTGACTTCAATCAGAATAGGGGATGGATCTGTTAAGAAGGTAGTAGGGTGTGATGTCATGGTATCTGGATGACATACACAGAGTAGGAAGTAAAATTCCTATACTACGATCGGTTGTACTGTGGTCGTCACACGGTTGTTTCTCCAGACAGGATAGGGATATAATATTTGACATTCTGGTTTCTGGATCTATGGTTTTAGATCTAGATTTGGGTAGTTTCCCAATGTGGGTACTTTGACAGATATTCTAATGGTTTTTAGAATAGTTGACTCCTAGCATGGTGGTGTACCTGCAGGTGATGGAGTCACCCTCTCTAAAGGTGTCGTATAGACTAAAGGGGAGAGGGCTGTGCATGGTTGGCAGATCACTTGCTTAGGCAATTGAGTCAATCGTGAGGTGTCAAGTACCACACCAGATGTTGTTTTTGCACTAGATGCGATAAGTTTGTATTAACTGGAGAGACATAAGGAAGCAGTTTTAGAACATAAGTGGATGTTCTACTGATTTGATGACGGCAGCCTCCTTCGGGAGACGATTATCATTCCAGGCTTCAAAGGTGACATGGATGACAGAGTGATTGTCAGAGTTTTAGTTTTCCCTCTGACGAGGGACAGTATTATGGACAGGTGGTCCAAGAGGATACTGTGGGTGGCATGGTGCCAGATACTGATTAGGTTCAGTGATCGATACAGTCTAAGAAGTTTGGATTTGGAGTTCATTTATGAACTAGGTCCCATCAGATATCCAGACATATTCTAAGACAGGTATTACTCGATTCGGGAGATGGCTTTCTCCGCGAACTTGAGATTTAGAGAGATATAGAAAGAAACATCTAGGCGGATCCACTCACTAAGGCTATTTCTCGAACACAATAGTTTTACAAACGGGCTTTGTGAAACTGATTAGTAGAGGAGTTGGATGTTCGGTTTCACACGGGCTGTGAGTAGTCGACATCGCAATAATTAGCCTTGAGTGCAAGTGGGAGATTGTTGGAGATAGTGCCCTCATAGTCAATTATTGGATCGCAAGTACGTGATTGCAATGATTGCGGAGGACCTATACCGGTAGGACGGTCTTACTCGAAATGATAGTATGCTATCTGGTTTTCCTTTATCAGTCGTGTACATGTTCAGGAGACTGATTACATGTTACACTTTGATAGAGCCCTTAGGATCTTGCTTTACTACCAACAGTATGATGGTGATCATATACATGAGAGTTGGGTAGTTTATATGCATATCCTTAATTGTGGTCCCTAGTCGTGGGAGTTTCGAGACAGGGCATCGATACTCCGGAGTAGACTAGTGTATACAGTCGAGACCCCGACGAGGGGCGGTGGCCGGTCTTACAAGCCACTGGTGTCAGTTGGATCACCTAAGATGTATACAGGTGCTCATTGGGTTATGAGTACACCGGACAGGACTCGCCTGGTATCTGCTAGTTGGTATTATACATATCGTCAGATAGCAGTTCCCTGGTGACATGTGTACAGGTTAGTTCATCGACCTGAGGTCGTCATTTGTCTCGTGTGAGTTCCCACTGTGCTTTGATTTCTACCCTACCACGGCTCAAAGGAGTCGTGCAAACAGGTAGTTTTTGGGTACAGTCCCGAGCCATATGGAGGCACGTGAGCGGATCGGCAGGGGATTCGTCTCTCCCGGTATTGGGGGCGAGATCGTGCTGTGTCTAGGAGAGCCATTACACATAGCCCACGGCCGTGGCAAGAGATTTACTGGTAGGTACTCCAGTAGTATCTCAGGGTGTTATTGAGCTATACTCCGACACGACTTATACTGCTATTGGGGGTCTGACGTTACTAGCCCCCTAGGCAGATATGCGATACTCATAGACGAACGGACCGGACTGTATATACATTGTCACTGTTAGGCTCAGTAGGGTTTCTGGATGAGTTCGCTCATCAGCCTCCCTTGAGGTCAGTCCATGGGCAGCCGTTACGCATTGCTAGTGCCGCTGACGGTTTGTGGTTAAACCCACTGCCAGGGGACTGACGAGTCATCAGAGTCCCCCATAGACAGTTTCCCAAGTTCGGGCGAAACGTTTTAGAGGCCGTATGGTTTTATGGCAGGGTTCGGAAAATGCACGTGCGTTTACGCACGTGTCAGTTTTCAGGCAGATGATACTGGTCGGCTTTGGTTTAAGCCGGATCCGAGTATTATATTGAGTAGATATAATATCTTTGTCTCAGTTGCATTTGTATTCGGTCGTAATACAAATGCGGGTATATTTATACAGTTACGGGGTTATCCTGAAAGTCGTTTCGGGGTCACTTTTGGAAGTTGTCAGTTTCCAGTTTTCTATCAGCCGTCTTTTAACATTCGGTTAAAAGACGGATTTATCTTTTCTTGAGATGAGTGTGGAAGTTTCTAGAAGCATCTAGATGTGGTGACTAGATTAAATGGTGTTGTGTTTTCATTGGTTGCTTTTGGTGTGTTCACACTTTGTGTTCACACTTGAGATATTTTCTTGTGTTCACACTAGATATTTATTTTTGTGTTCACACGCTTGTGGTCACTCTCCTCTCTCCTACACTCACCCCCCCCATTCCTATAAGATGGCCGGCCCCTTCCCCCTCTCTCACTTGAGGTTTCACTTTGTAGAAAAAAGATTATGATAGTTTTCGGTGTATGGAATTTCACAGCTCATTTCATTCCATCACCCGATTCCCACGGCAACTTCATTAACCGTTCGTCCATAGCTTTGGACGGAACGAGACAAAGTCTTCTACTCATTCTCTACATCAATCTTGGTCGTCTCTTTTAGCAAACTTGACGACCGAGTTGCCTCGAGTTAGAGGCGGGAGCCCGTTTAAAGAATCGTCGACGTGGTGCCACCTGGACGAGGAGATCGGAGATCGACGAGATCGGAGCAGCCGCAACGGAGCGTGGGATGATGGTTAAAGAACGAAGGACTCGGATCGTTCGGTATAACCTTTCTACACTCTTTACAGTTTGTTAGTTTAGCAATAATGGCAGATCCGGGTTAAAGTATACGATAGCGCCAGTTAAAAAGCTTTTGTTCCGCATTTGGCGTCTGTAGACGGCCGGGGCGCTACCGTAGACTTACATTCTCCGCTCCGATACACCGTTGTGCTGTGGTGTATACGGAGGAGTAAACTGAGAGAGAATCCCATTCTCTTTTTAAATAATCCAGGAACTCCGTGCTTAAGTATTCTCCTCCCCGGTCAGATTGAAGGATTTTAATACTTTTACCCATTTGGTTCTCTACTTCGCACTTATATTCTTTGAATTTCTCAAAAGTTTTAGACTTGTGTTTTAACAGGAACACATGCCCGAATCTTGAGAGATCATCGGTGAATGTAATGAAGTACGAAGAACCAACCCTGACATGTGTAGACATAGGACTACATACATCACTATATATCAGTCCCAATAGTTCAGTAGCTCTTTCTTCATGTCTAGTAAACGGAGTTTTGGTCATTTTGTCTTTGAGACATGACTGGCAAGTTTCATAAGATGTAACTTCGAACGGATTCAAATATCCATCCTTATCTAACTTAGCTAGTCGTGTCGCATTGATATGACCTAGTCTACAATACCACAAGAAGGATTCGTTCATTTCTGAACTTTTCCTCTTGTGTGTGTTCTGTACGTTAAAAATTGTGGTTTGATTTAGAACGTATATGCCATTACATAACGTGCCTGATCCAATCAACTTTTGATTTAGGAAAATGTTCATAATATTATCCTGCAATACAAAATTATATCCTTCTTTACTTAATAAAGAAACTGATATAATATTGCATATCAGGTTCGGTATGTAATAACATTTGTTCAGAATTTATGTATTCCTATTTGGTAATACAAGGTGACATTCACCAACTGCTTTGGCTGCAACACTTGCACCATTCCCTACTTTTAGAGAATGATCACCTTTTCCCAGTTTTCTACCTTTCTTTAGCCCATGTAATATATTACATATGTGGGATCCTGATCCGGTATCTAATACCCAGGACGTTGAGTGTACTGAGAAACAGTTCTCGGTAACGAACACACCCGAAGAAGATGTATCAACATGTTCATTCCTCGTTCGGGTCGTATAGGAATCCGGATATTCCCCTATTTCCTGCTCATACTTTTAATAATTATAAGGTAGAGCGGAACCAACATTCCCCAGCTCAGTATAACAAGCGGGTTCGGTCAATACATCCATATTATTATCTTGATTAAGGCGTGTCATGGTCGCTACCAGGAGAGAGAGAGAAAAACACTGTGTGCGCTCTTGCAAAATTAGATTGGTTATTATTTTATCTAATCAGGATGGCTCTCACTGTTTTTATCAAATCTTCCTTCAAACCTTAAAAAGTAAGACTAACCGGGATTAATTACACCCTACAAGTTCGTCAATCGTTCGGCCAGGCCAGTGTCAGTACTTTGAGGGAGCTTACCCATACTTTCGTATGGATCTAATTAAAATAAACCTCGTTTTCCCAGAGGCATAGCCCCGTTGACGCCTTTCAAGACACCTACTTGATCGTCTAATTGTAAAGTGCAAAACTCTCCCAGGAGTAACTCTTACTCGCAGTGGGCATTGGGATTCAACTATCTCATAGAAGGTATGAAATCTCATTGCAAATTTCAACATTTGAAATTCCCAATATTGTTTTTACCCCTAGCACTTATGACCTTAACTATGGTCAACAAATCATAAGCATTAATCAAGTTCCACCCATCATTTTGTGATTAATTAGACCCACTCATATGACCCTTAACTATGGTCAACAAAGTCATATAACTGTCCTAATTAATCGCATCATATGCAGTGTAGGAAGACATCACTTACCTACCATACACTACGCCTTAACTATGGTCAATAAACGTAGCATGATACTAAGTACTCTACTTCCTAAAATGACGGAGGGTTGCAGATGATTTTTATGACAACCTTTAACGTTTTGAACTTGATCTCGTTGTAGAACCAAATAATTTTAAAAGGAGTGGTTTAAGCTCCGCAATTTTTGAAACTTGCTTTTTCATAAAAAGGCCAAGTAGGTTTCAAATTCGATTCTACAACATTTTTAGGTTTCTTTTCCTTTCATTAATCTCATTAATGAAGTCCCATCATTTATGCTTCCTAAGCATCATAAATAAAGAAACGAAAATATTTATATAACGTACGCTTATGCCATCTACATTCGTTCCCGTCATGCACCGTTAGCTTAGATACCCAACGGCAGAGTGGGGGCAGGACTAACGCGGATGCAAAACATAAGCAACGTTTTATTATATATCATATATATAATATAAAACATTCGTCTCACGCAGTTATATGATCTCATCACAGAGCATTGCAGCAGAAGACAACATATGAAATATTGGATATACTAGGAGGTCCGTGTTTTAAATTAAGCGAGTAAAAAACACGGATTCCACGGTCGTGATGAATAGCCAAACCTACATCCCTAGACCCCTACAAGAGCGACAAGCAACCCTACCAATTCTAGAGTTAGGAGACCCGGACTCGACTCCTCGAGATGGTCTCCCACTGGACTCTACAACCCGGTTATTTATGATCCCCGCCTTGGGTCTATCCTAATGCGGAAAAGTAAATAATATACATCAATGGTGACATCATCCTCAACCCGGAAGTGTCCCAATAAAAGAATATTACATATAAGTTTTTACATGAATGAAAATGAAAAATCTCATCTCACGCAAAAAACCCCGGCTATTCAAACACGACGATCCAATATAACATATCACAGCAATACATAACATCACATGTCATCAACGTAAGTAAATATGCGTATCCCAATTGTCGTTGACGTATAGCAACGAAACCGGCGATACACCATATATTACACTTATGGTCGCAGAAAAGAAAGTGAAAACTACAATAATTGGAATCCGCAACCACTTTAGACATCATAAACCCGAAATATCATATACTTCGGATTTCATGCATAACCGTATAAATACCTTAGACATCATAAACCCGGAATATCACATATTCTGAATTTAATGCCTAACATTATAAACCTGGCATTTTAATCTCATATTGAAAACACTTTTCAATATCTAGTCGGGCAATTCAACAAGATTCCCAACAAATGATCGAATGCTCTTCGGAAACATTAGTAGACGGCCGCACCCCCTATTCCGTCGACGAAGTGCACTTAGGCGGACCACCGCGGCCGCGAGCACCCGAACGGATGCTTTTGGCTACGGGGTTCTCCTACAGTCACTTGACCAGGGCTATGGGACATGGGTATCGAGTAGTGTTACCTGGCAAGCGTTCGCGTACTATACGTGATTGCAAGGGAGTTTTGATCCGAATCAAAACCCTGCGGCAACCGATTAAAAGAGACTAAATTGCTAGATTTACAAAGTACTAACTAGTTTTCATAAAACTAATTATTGTGGATTCCAAATATTGTATCACAAATCATAGATATCTAGATGATGTTAAATATTTCGATCGATTTATCAAACACCCAATCACAGAGACCTCAACACTTGAGTCACAGTTAAAAATACCCAGAGAGTGCAACAAGTACCTACGGACCTACACAAGAAGGCATGCTCCCTGCCTCACCAACGGCGCCGCTGAACCACCGCCAAAAGCATGCTTTAGCCGCGCTTCCACGGTCGTTTGGTCGAATTGGGTTGTCGTTTTTCTTCCGGGTCCATAGAAAACCCTGCACAATTTTCTGAATATTTTTAATTAGAAAAATTCCTACTTTTAAAAAAAATTCCAGAGAGTGGGTTTTTCGGGTTTCGATTAGTCGATTGAACACTTTAACTTCTTCTAGACAATGCCTAATGCTCTATCAAGGCTCTGATACCACTGCTGGTTTCACTTAGCACCCCAATATGGTTTCGACAAGCATCAAGTATGCAACTTTAAAAATTTAGGATGCCGAACGAGCCCGAACCAAGGATCTAACTAGAGAATTAGGGTTTTTAAAATATGTAAACAACTTTAAACTAAGTGATATAGGAATACAACCTTTGTAGACCGGTCATTCGCTTCTAAAACTCCATGTAGTGGTCCCTTTGCTCCAAGTAGTGGTATCCCAGACTCTTCTTAGGCTCCACTAGGCGAAAGGAACGAGCTTGTTCAAAGATTTTCGAGGCCGAAAATGATCTACGTCGAAAAATCGCCAACTCAAGCTACCTCTTCACTAATAGATGAATTAATGAAGTAAACAACCTATACTAATTGGATAGTTTGGTATAGATTGATGAAATAGGAATTTTTCTCACTTTAGAATTAATTTTCTCTTTTTCTTTTTCTTCTCACTTGAAAATTAGAGAGCAATCAAGGAGATGAAGAAGTGATCTCAAGTAATGAACCATGGGTGATAAAATATCTCATATAACTTATGTAGAGACAAAATAAGATAATAGTTAGATTAATAAATATTTAGAGTAAAACAAAATTAGTGGACTAAAATCAAGGCTTCTACATACTTCCATAAGTATCTTAACCATGCTAATTTCCACCTAATTTTGATTTTTCCCTTAATATTTAAACAACCAAATTATTTTGAGTTAGGTATGAGTCTCATACACCCAAGTCCAATGTATCATCTAGCATGACATAAAATAAAAACATTAATATATATCACATATATATTTGTATGTATTTTGAGAAAACATTTTCTTAAGTGAGCTAATATTAGTTAATGTATATTAATATATCAAATATATAATTATACATTAAATTATTAAATCAATACTTGATTTAATAACCCGGCTGTATCCCATACAACCGACTAATATCATTTAATAAATTATTGGATCAACACTTAATTCAATAATCCGGTTATATCACATATAACCTATATCGCAAGATTAGAATACTGTATCGCATACAAGTATCAATTTCGGTCTCGCACATATCACATATGTGCCCTACTTTGTTTCTCATGAGCTAGGAAACCTCTGTGTAGGACTCTAAATACTCATCAATACGCTAGCAGTAGGTGATGATCATATCAGTGACCCACAAGCCGTCAACGGTACTAGCTGGACGTAACGGCTACCCGGGTATTGAGCGATCAGAAAATCAACAAGCAAGCTTGTTCATACCCCTGTGAATCCAATAAGTAATGCTACCGTACAGTCCGATCTCTTCGTCTGATATGTCACATATCTAGTCTGGGGGTGGTAAACGTCAGACCCTAATAACTTGATAAGTCGTGCCGATGTGAGGCTCATAACGGGTCGAGAAACTACTGATAACACTTACCAGTAAATCTCAGTTTCCGCCCTGGCCAGGGACTTCCTGTTATGGCCAATCGAGCACAGCGCAACATCAACCTCCAATACCGGGAGAGACGAAACCCCTCCTATCGCTCATTGCCTCCATGTGACTTGGGATTGTACCCAAAAACCACCGTTTTGCATGCTCTCTTGAACGTGGTAAGATGGAAATCAAAGCACAGTGAGAATCACACAAGTCCCTCTAACAATCTCGGGTCTACAGACTAACCTGTACCAGTGTCACCAGAGAACTACTATCTGATGTTAGGTATAATACCATCTAGGAGTTCTCGGCGAGTCCTGTTCAGTATGCCCGGTCTCCACTGAGCACCCGTATACAATCTTTGATGTCAAACACCAATAGATATGGGATCATCCATCGCTCATCAAATAGGTCAAGAAATATATACGCTAGTCTACTCTGGAATATCTATGCCCCGTCTCAATACACCCACGACTATGAACAATTAAAGGATGAACTTATGGACTACCATGGCCCCACTAGTATGATCTACATCATAATCCTGGTAGTCAAGTACACATCCTAAGGGCTTTACCAACATATGAGAGTAAGACAGTATTACAATACTAGTCTACATGTTATAAAGAGTAACCAGATAGCATACTATCATGTCGAGCAAAAAAGTCCTCCCTATCTATGTCCAAGTATCCATTATAATATACAATCATGTACAATAATGGCCTTTAGGGCATACATACAACTAACAATGGTGTATAGCACCCATACAACCGTAGATTAGGATAATTATATATGTTATATATATGCCTATATGAGATTTGGATACTTAGCAAGTAGGGCTCTAGGAGACATTAGATTAGATTAAGCGTACTTGTAGAATGGTTTACTCTTAATTTAGTTTCTTAGTCGTGAGTCGTCGGTTTTTCTTGTCGCGCACACACACAATGGTTATGATATATGTGTATATGTGTGTGTGTGTGTATGAGTGCGTTGATATATATATTGAGACACACACACACACACACACACAAACACGTGTAAGATGAGGAGATGATATATTATATGGTTTTGAGTCGATACGATCGAGCAAGATGTCAAGAGATTTTGATATATGATTTGAGATGAGACATCGTTTATGAAGTGATATATTAAAAGATCGTTGGGCGTTATATACATAACATGCGATAACATGTGACTTGATAATATAATAGAATATACGTGACCTTAGATCCGTACCCTTGATTATGATTTGTATGACGGATGATACCATACGAATTATATGATATATATAATATTTGACCCGTACTCTCGATTTGAGGATGTCGTACGATGGATTTTACCGTACGAGATATATATGATGATTGATCCGCACTCTTGACTCAAGTATGCCGTATGATGGACTATACCTTGCGTGATGCTATGAGGCTGGATCGCCGACTACTAGATATATCAACTCGGGAAATGTTATAAATTTCTTATCATCTTCGACTCAGTTTTTAGCTTAGCCTTTTAGTTACTTAAGTATATGTTAGATTAGACTCGAGTCATACCTATTTTCAAAACTAACGAATCGTAGGTATTTTCAAAGGATAAACCGTGAGACGCTTCAGATTTTCAAAAGATATCTCTTTCTTCAAAAACACCGTAGCCCATACTTTTCTAACAACAACTAGTGCGGGGCACATAGCCCAGTTGTGAGCAATAAGAGTATGTGGAGGGAAACAGCCCGGGATCTCCCATTCAGTGCTTTGAAGAGGGGCATACGTGATCGGTGGGCTTTGTTGCGGTCAAAAAAATGGTTTATAACTAATTTAACAGTTTGAAGATGATGGTATGCATCTTAAGAAAAATCAACCACAAAAATGATTGGACTGGTAGACACATATTTGATTGAAGGACTATTTTGTGTACTTTATCAATTGTCAGCGAATACAAACCAAGGGTTTTTCTATAATGCTTTCCATCTTGAGCTTTGCAAAGTATGCAAGAAAAAAGAAATAGAGATGGAGAATATAGAAAGAGAGAGAGAGGAGCTAGAGAGTGAAACACAGAGAGAGATCCTCTACAAACCCTATGTTTTTCTAGACCTGAAAACACCAAAGAAAAACCCACAAATTAAAATTCCTGACACTTCTATCTAGATGCTAAAAGGTGTCACGGGTTAGGCTATCCATCAGGGCATCGTCATTGGGGTTCGTGGATGAAATATACATGAATAAAAATTTCCGGTATTAAACTTGAGTTAATTTATATATATCGGCCGACCCAAATATGACCGGTGGCCTGAATGGATGTGCTTGCTAACCCGCATATAAATAAACAGTTTATACATGAGCAAGTTAACATATGTAACTTGCATTATGTAAATTTTGAAAATAAAGCACAACCAAATTTATTAAATTATCATCACTTTACATAATGACACCTCAATTTAAAAATTAATAAAGAAGAAACGAGACATAGTTTTTATAACCAAAAGCGATTCAATTGAAAAGTTTCACATGAAATCAATATTGGATTGTAGGATTTTGACAAGGAATTTAAAAATGAAATGAAAAATTACATGACTTTTTCTCCATCCGCGGTGGGTATATAGCATGAACCCATTCGATCTGTTCGATCCAATGATACATTTTAAATGGACCAATTGGATACTGGCAACTTTGAGAACGGTTAGTAAATTTTTTATTAGTGACTGTTGGCTGGGGCTGTTAAAAAAGTTCAAAGCTCGACTCGAGATCGGCTTGTTAAAGTCTACGCTAGCGCCCCGGCCGTCTACAGACGCCAAATGCGGAATAAAAACTTTTTAACTGGCGCTATCGTATACTTTAACCCGGATCTGCCATTATTGCTAAACTAACAAACTGTAAAGAGTGTAGAAAGGTTATACCGAACGATCCGAGTCCTTCGTTCTTTAACCATCATCCCACACTCCGTTGCGGCTGCTCCGATCTCGTCGATCTCCGATCTGCTCGTCCAGGTGGCACCACATCACCGATTCTTTAAACGGGCTCCCGCCTCTGACTCGAGGCAACTCGGTCGTCAAGTTTGCTAGAAGAGACGACCAAGAATAATGTAGAGAATGAGTAGATGATTTTGTCTCGTTCCGTCCAAAACTGTGGACGGACGGTTAATGAAGTTGCCGAGGGAATTGGGTGATGGAATGAAATGAACTGTAAAATTCCATGCACCCCAAATACTATCATATCTTTTTCAAGTGAAACCTCAAGTGAGATCGATCAAGAGAGGAGGGGGAAGGGGCCGGCCATATATAGGAGGAGGAGGGTGAGTGTAGGAGCAAGTGGTGACCATAAGAGGATGAAGCTTATCTTGAAGAACAAATATCTTAAGCTTAACAAAAAATGGAGGAAATCAAAGCATGAGTCACTAATACACATCATCAAGCTTTTAATGCATCCAATGAAAACTCAACACCAATTAATCCTAGTCACCTCATCTAGAATCTTCTAGAACACTGAGTCACTCTCATCCAAGAAAAGATAAATCTGTCGTTAACCGAATGTTAAAAGACGGCTGATAGAAAACTGAAAACTGGAAACTGGCAACTTCCAAAAGTAATTCTGAAACGACTTTCAGGACAACCCCGAAACTGTATAAATATACCCGCATTTGTATTACGACCGAATACAAATGCAACTGAGACAAAGATATTATACCTACTCAATATAATACTCGGATCCGGCTTAAACCAAAGCCGACCAGTATCATCTGCCCGAAAAATAACACGTGCGTAAACGCACGTGCATTTTCCGAACCCTGCCATAAAACCATACGGCCTCTACAACGTTTCGCCCGAACTTGGGAAACTGTCTGTGGGGGACTCTAATGACTCGTCAGTACCCTGGCAGTGGGTTTAACCACAAACCGTCAGCGGCACTAGCTATGCGTAACGGCTGCCCATGGACTGACCTCAAGGGAAGCCGATGAGCCAACTCAAGGGAGGCCGATGAGCGAACTCATCCAGAAACCCTACTGAGCCTAACAGTGACAATGTATATACAGTCCGGTCCGTTCGTCAATGAGTATCGCATATCCGCCTAGGGGGCTAGTAACGTCAGACCCCCAGAAGCAGTATAAGTCGTGTCGGAGTGTAGCCCAATAACACCCTGAGATACTACTGGAGTACCTACCAGTAAATCTCCTGCCATGGCCATGGACTATGTGTAATGGCTCTCCTAGACACAGCACGACCTCGCCCCCAATACCGGGAGAGACGAATCCCCTGCCGATCCGCTCACGTGCCTCCATATGGCTCGGGACTGTACCCAAAAGCTACCTGTTTGCACGACTCCTTTGAGCCGTGGTAGGGTAGAAATCAAAGCACAGTGGGAACTCACACGAGACAAATGACGACCTCAGGTCGATGAACTAACCTGTACACATGTCACCAGGGAACTGCTATCTGACGATAGGTATAGTACTAACTAGCAGATTCCCGGCGAGTCATGTCCGGTGTACTCATAACCCAATGAGCACCTGTATACATCTTAGGTGATCCAACTGACACCAGTGGCTTGTGAGACCGGCCACCGCTCCTCGTCGGGGTCTCGACTGTATACACTAGTCTACTCCGGAGTATCGATGCCCTGTCTCGAAACTCCCACGACTAGGGACCACAATTAAGGATATGCATATAAACTACCCAACTCTCACGTATATGATCGCCATCATACTGTTGGTAGTAAAGCAAGATCCTAAGGGCTCTATCAAAGTGTAACATGCAATCAGTCACCTGAACATGTACACGACTGATAAAGGCAAACCAGATAGCATACTATCACTTTGAGTAAGACTGTCCTACCGGGATAGATCCTCCGCAATCATTGCAATCATGTACCTGCGATCCAATAATTGACTATGAGGGCACTATCTCCTACAATCTCCCACTTGCACTCAAGGCTAATATTGCGATGTCAACTACTCACAGCCCGTGTGAAACCGAACATCCAACTCCTCTACTAATCAGTTTCACAAAGCCCGTTTGTAAAACTATTGTGTTCGAGAAATAGCCTCAGTGAGTGGATCCGCCTAGAAATATCTTTCTTTATCTCTCTTTGTCTCAAGTTCGCGGAGAAAGCCATCTCCCGAATCGAGTAATACCCGTCTTAGAATATGTCTGGATATCTGATGGGACCTAGTTCATAAATGAACTCCAAATCCAAACCTCTTAGACTGTATCGATCAATGAACCTAATCAGTATCCGGCACCATGCCACCCACAGTATCCTCTTGAACCACCTGTCCATAATACTGTCCCTCTTGGTCAGAGGGAAAACTATAGCTCTGACAATCACTCTGTCATCCATGTCACCTTTGAAGCCTGGAATGATGATCGTCTCTCGAAGGAGGCTGCCGTCATCAAATCCGTAGAACATCCACTTATGTTCTAAAACTGCTTCCTTATGTCTCTCCAGGATTGGATTAATACAAACTTATTGCATCTAGTGCAAAAACAACATCTGGTGTGGTACTTGACATCTCATGATTGACTCAATTGCCTAAGCAAGTGATCTGTTTAATCATGCACATCCCTCTCCCCATTAGTCTATATGACACCTTTAGAGAGGGTGACCCCATCACCTGCAGGTACACCACCATGCTAGGAGTCAACTATTCTAAAAACCATTAGAATATCTGTCAAAGTACCCACATTGGGAAACTACCCAAATCCAGATCTAAAACCATAGATCCAGAAACCAGAATGTCAAATATTATATCCATATCCTGTCTGGAGAAACAACTGTGTGACGATCACAGTACAACCGATCGTAGTATAGGAATTTTACTTCCTACTCTGTGTATGTCATCCAAATACCATGACATCACACCCTACTACCTTCTTAACAGATCCATCCCCTATTCTGATTGAAGTCAAACCCATGACTGTCACATCAAAATTAGATGATCTATCTCCGCTATAACTGCTCTAGTCTATAAATAGACATAAGCTACTTGCCCACTATGCTTCCGCTGCTCCCACTGACTACGACAACCCTCCTACCGGGTCTCATATCCTGGAACAACAGTAGTGTCAAGTCTGGGTAGATAATAACCTCCCTGTCACCGTCCTTGAGGCTACCGAAGTACCTCTCGGGTGTCTGAGGTTACCCACCATATCTGCGGAGTGGCTATTGGAATGTCAAACCTGATTGAATATATAGGTCCTATTAAATTTTCCGTAATCGTTTGCGGTTCTGGAATCATTTCCAGTTCTACCATACTCCCACTACTGTTTTCTGAAAAAGATCCATTTTACTAAAACTGTGGCGAGTCAAGAACAATATCACTATTGATCTTCCAAATGGTAGAATATCAACCCTCGTCATAGCCAGGGTCAACCCACAAACAGCCATTACAGAAACGTGCCCTTAGTTATCCAGAGTCTGGTTTTAAGCATAAGCTGGACAACTCCCCGTACCTTAATATCTTTTAAGATACGATCCATTCTATATCCAATACAGAAACTTTGGCACTTATTTAATTGGAACTATATTCAAATCATGCAGCTGTCTCCAGTGCATATCAACTTAATGGAAAGAGGCTAATCAGCATTACTCAACTTAGGAATCCATCCAATTATGAGTAACCTGAAAGAGAAACACGTTTCTCAAAACCATCACTATTATCTGAATACCAATCACAAGAATCTACATCTTCGATCTCTTTGAAGAATCCCGACACTTGTGATACCTGGTTTTCTACTTTATTCTTATACCCACAACTTCTCAAAACTTAGACCTTGTATTTCTACGAAACACTTGTCTAAATACTAGAGAAGTTATAAGTAAACAGAACATAGTACGAGGACCTACCCCTTTGTCCTGAAGGACACTGGACAACATACAATACTCTGTATAAGTCCGCTGAGTTTAAACAACTCAAAACCTGTGCGTCGTAGGTGAAAAACTGTACCCTGGCGATTTCCTCAAATATCACCAATTACAACGAATTCCGATATAATGAGGATAATCACCTAATTCCCAATATCTTACTCCCACTCATCATCTGTAAAACCATACAGATATGAGAATGAAACCTGGTAAATACATACCCTTGGAGTAAGTGTCTAATTGGGAAAACAGTTTTTCTTTAACAATGCACTGAAACATAAAAAATGTTTCGTAGGGGTATCCTGGTATTCATAGCAATGCCTCTTTCATAATCCAATTCATGACTTCAACCGTATATTTTATTGCCATCTCTCCAAATCCCTTTATTTGTCTTTAGTCGTTACCTTCTGTACACCATCATTAGGCTAAATGGTTTTCTTCCTTCCCTACCGTTCGGCACCAGCCTATGGTTTGGAAGAAGACTATCCAGTAAGCATAATAGGTGTACCCTCCTAAACCAAGGAGTACTCGTATCTTGAGAGAAGGTGATGATAAAAGACAATTGAATAATACCTTATTCCTTTAAAAGTGAAATAGGAGTGGCGATGAAGTACGCGGTTTTGGTCGTGAATGATATCAGTCGCAATTTACTTTGCCCTCTTTCTAATCCCTTTATTTTGTCTTTACATATTACCTTCTGCACACCCTACTTAGGCTAATTGGTTTTCTTCATTCCCTACCTTTCGGCACCTGCCTATGGTTTGGAATAAGACTATCCAATAAGCGTAATAGGTGTACTCTCCTAAACCAAGGAGCTCTCGCAACCTGAGAGAAGGTGATAATAAAAGACAACTGAATAAACCAATTCTATTTCTCCTGAACCTAGATCCATCCTCGAAGAAGTCCCTTCGAGTTCGTATATAACCATACGATGGATCTATCCAATGGAAGTGGATATCCATAGTAAAACGGGTGTTCTGAGAAATACAAAGGGTAAGAGAAGGAGTGGCAATGACTTATGCAACATAGACAATCCAAAAGCCAGTATTTTAAGAAGGTTCGGTCAACTGAGTCATAGTCTAGGGTCGGTCAAAGGTCGCTGCCAAAGAGAGAGAGAGAAAAGAAACACTCTGCGTGCACTCTAACCTAGATCAGAATGGTCATCACTTTATCTAATCCGGAAACCTCCCACTGTCCTGTCAAATTCTCCTCCAAACCTAAAAGAAGAATCAATCGGGATCACCCGAAGAGTAAACCAACTCATCAGTGGGAATCGGGATCCAACTCTCATCGCATGATAACGTGATGGAATGCATCCACGTTACTCATACTCCAGAAGGTATGCGCATACTTGGCAAGTTTCAGTTTCTTTAGAAACTCCCGATACGATTTTTGCCCCATGCTCTTATAACCTTGGCGTTGGTCAAAATGTCATTAGTCACATGCCAAGTTCTACCCATCACTATCTTGTCAATTTGAACCCACCCGCACATGCCCTTGACGTTGGCCAAAATGGCAGAACGACTGTCCCAAACCAACTCATCTATCTATGCAACAATTGAATACCCAGCAGCTACCAAACACTATGCCTTGGCGTTGGTCAAAATACATAGCTTGAATACTACTGAATACCCAAAAGAAGTGACGGAGGGCTACGGCTGGTTTTTGGCGAAAAACCTTTAGCGTAGTGAACTTGATATCGCTGAAGGAACCTGATAGCTTTTTTTAAAATATAGTGGCGAAAACCTTTTGCTAAAGAGGTCACTCCCGGTAAAGGGATCTCGGCTCTTTCCTCGTGGAATGAGGTGCAGGATATTCCACTGAATACCGCTATGCAAAGCAACTTGTAATCGACTATAGTGAAGTTATTACCCTGACGCAAACTTCTGCCCAAGGGGTCAGTCCCGGTGAAGGGATATCGGCCCTTGCCCCGTCGAATGAGGTGCAGGATATTCCACTGAATACCGCTATGCAAAACAAAAGGAAACGTCTTTGCAATAACACTTTTTTTTTTTTAAATTTGTTCCAACAACTGAAAACAGGTTTGTTTAACTTTGCATTGATCAAAATCAACGCAGTCCCATCAATCAATCACACCAGAAAAGAACGAAAATAAAATGTACGTATATGCCATCCGCATTCGTCACTGGGTCCCGTCATCACCCGTTAGGTTACTCAACTAACGACAGAGCGGGGACTGGACTAGCGCGGGTGTAAAACATATACAACATCTAATAGTATATAAACCAATATACAATAATCGCTCCAGGCGTGATAATATGCAACATTACAGAAAAGTAATAAGCATCACAGAACAATACAGATAATCTGGGATCCCCGGGTTTCACAGAGCCGCTGCTGAAACCCGACGTTCCCCTGTCGTGTGGATAGCCTGTGCAATGAAACCTAGACCCCTACGGGTGCGGCAAGTTACCCGCCAAAACCTGAAGCGAGGTAGTCCTCCACAGCATAGTGAATGGAACACCCGGCACTTCACGGAATCCGGTAAATTGAGCACCCCTCCTTGGGTCAACCTGTACCCCCTACGAGTGCGGCGAATAGTCTGCCAATTTTAGAGTGGGACCCCTCTGCCTCTCAAAGCCATGAGATGCGGACCCGTTGCCCTCCAGAACCCGGCTATCCGTGCACTCCGTCTCGGGGCAAAACCTAGTACAGTAATGTAAAATAGTACAATAGGTACATCGACCGCAACCTGGTCGTGCCCCAAAAAGAATATTATACAACAGGCAGTGACGGCAGTCCACATGTTGGACGCTCGCCCCGCAATATCAAATGTACAAATAAACTCAAACTGCACTACCATTGCACACTGCTATCCACCACGACAAATCCGCAACATCACAGCACAACACAGAACATCAACGCGAATGTCATGTTCGCAAACCCGTCTAAAAGAACTATAGCAATCAGACGCAGTTTACCGATCAAATGACATTCCCGGTCGGAGATATAATGTAAGCACTGTAAACTAACGTGTTTAAATTTCGATCGACCAAATATCAAAAAATGGGCCCCACGACTTACTGGTGAACAGTAACAAAATCTGGGCAAAAATGATATTTACCAAAAACCACAAAATCCAACAGAGAACCCACTGTACAAATTTGGGAGCATGAGCTCACCAAGTGGCCGCGGATGCGCGGCCAAACCATGGGTTTAGCCGCGTTTCCGCGGCTGTATGAAGGAATCAAGTGCCCAAATTTTGTCGTGGTTCTTAAAAAACCCTGCACAGTTTTCTGAGATGTGTGAAATATTTTTAGGACACCGTTTAAAAACAACAGAAACTGTCAAGATGAAAAAATGTGATTTTTGATTTCCGGTTCGATCGATATTTTAAACGCGTTAGCACAAGTTAGTATAGCAAAATGGTGAGGCTCTGATACCACTGTAAGTCTACGCTAGCGCCCCGGCCGTCTACAGACGCCAAATGCGGAATAAAAACTTTTTAACTGGCGCTATCGTATACTTTAACCCGGATCTGCCATTATTGCTAAACTAACAAACTGTAAAGAGTGTAGAAAGGTTATACCGAACGATCCGAGTCCTTCGTTCTTTAACCATCATCCCACACTCCGTTGCGGCTGCTCCGATCTCGTCGATCTCCGATCTGCTCGTCCAGGTGGCACCACATCACCGATTCTTTAAACGGGCTCCCGCCTCTGACTCGAGGCAACTCGGTCGTCAAGTTTGCTAGAAGAGATGACCAAGAATGATGTAGAGAATGAGTAGATGACTTTGTCTCGTTCCGTCCAAAACTGTGGACGGACGGTTAATGAAGTTGCCGAAGGAATTGGGTGATGGAATGAAATTAACTGTAAAATTCCATGCACCCCAAATACTATCATATCTTTTTCAAGTGAAACCTCAAGTGAGATCGATCAAGAGAGGAGGGGGAAGGGGCCGGCCATATATAGGAGGAGGAGGGTGAGTGTAGGAGCAAGTGGTGACCATAAGAGGATGAAGCTTATCTTGAAGAACAAATATCTTAAGCTTAACAAAAAATGGAGGAAATCAAAGCATGAGTCACTAATACACATCATCAAGCTTTTAATGCATCCAATGAAAACTCAACACCAATTAATCCTAGTCACCTCATCTAGAATCTTCTAGAACACTGAGTCACTCTCATCCAAGAAAAAATAAATCCGTCTTTAACCGAATGTTAAAAGACGGCTGATAGAAAACTGGAAACTGGCAACTTCCAAAAGTAATCATGAAACGACTTTCAGGACAACCCCGAAACTGTATAAATATACCCGCATTTGTATTACGACCGAATACAAATGCAACTGAGACAAAGATATTATACCTACTCAATATAATACTCGGATCCGGCTTAAACCAAAGCCGACCAGTATCATCTGCCCGAAAAATAACACGTGCGTAAACGCACGTGCATTTTCCGAACCCTGCCATAAAACCATACGGCCTCTACAACGTTTCGCCCGAACTTGGAAAACTGTTTGTGGGGGACTCTAATGACTCGTCAGTACCCTGGCAGTGGGTTTAACCACAAACCGTCAGCGGCACTAGCTATGCGTAACGGCTGCCCATGGACTGACCTCAAGGGAAGCCGATGAGCCAACTCAATGGAGGCCGATGAGCGAACTCATCCAGAAACCCTACTGAGCCTAACAGTGACAATGTATATACAGTCCGGTCCTTTCGTCAATGAGTATCGCATATCCGCCTAGGGGGCTAGTAACGTCAGACCCCCAGAAGCAGTATAAGTCGTGTCGGAGTGTAGCCCAATAACACCCTGAGATACTACTGGAGTACCTACCAGTAAATCTCCTGCCATGGCCATGGACTATGTGTAATGGCTCTCCTAGACACAGCACGACCTCGCCCCCAATACCGGGAGAGACAAATCCCCTGCCGATCCGCTCACGTGCCTCCATATGGCTCGGGACTGTACCCAAAAGCTACCTGTTTGCACGACTCCTTTGAGCCGTGGTAGGGTAGAAATCAAAGCACAGTGGGAACTCACACGAGACAAATGACGACCTCAGGTCGATGAACTAACCTGTACACATGTCACCAGGGTGTAAGCCCGCGGGGGCGCCCCGGCCGTCGATCCGACGCCGGAAACGCGGAAAACAAAAACTTTGCGAACTTTGCAAAACGGCACCGCCGCGGACTTTTCACCCGGATCGGGCCATTAACCTAGCTAGCTAGCAAATAAGAAAAGAGTAGAGATGCTATACCAAGCGATCCGTGTCCTTCGGTCTTCGTCTCCACTCCGATCTCCTGCGGATATATCGTCCGTCATCTCCTCGTCGAAACGGGCACCACATAGCCGGAATCTTTTACGGGCTCCCGCCTCTTGACCGAGGCAACTCGGGCGCGAAGTTGGCCAGCCGACGCGTCCAAGGCTTGCTATAGAAATAGTGTAGAAGCTTGTCTCTTTGGGGTTCTTGAAGTTGCCATGATGTTTGGAGGAAAGGAATAATAAGCTATGGAGGGAATTATGTGATTTTTTGCAAGCAAGCAAGCATAAGAATGAGATGATATATTTCCACCACTAGAAAAATGATCCTCTCATCTCCCTCTCTCAAGAATGGCCGGCCCTCTCTCTCTAGAATGAGATTGGAGAGAGAAAAAGAATTCTCCAAGTATATAAAAATACAAAGGAAAAACCAAATAAGAAAAAGGTCACTTTCATTTCTTTTCTCATCATAACAAAGCACCATCAAATGAAAAGCATATTGAATGGACTAGAAAGGCATCTCATGATGATAAGAAGGAACAAAAGCAAGGAAGCCCTCCACAAAAGAGTTATTTGCAAACTGCAAATAACCCCCCTTCCACCAAAAGTCTGGCCGAGAAGGAAAAAGAGAAAACCGGCCGGAACGGAATGCAAACTGGCAACTTCAGAAAACCGATCCCGTAATAAATTACAGGAAAACCCCGCTACTGCAAATACATGCCCGCATTTGTATTCGCACTGAACACAAATGCAAAGAGACAAAACTACACTATCTTATACTACGATCCGGCTTAAGCCAAAGCCGTCTAGTAAAAATTGTCCGATCATGATCCGTGCAATACCGCACGTATCCGATCGAACCCTGCCATATCTCCATACGGCCTCTACAGCGTTTCGCCCGAAACTTGAGTAACTGTCTGTGTGGTGGACTCTAAAGACTCGTCAATACTGTGGCTGTGGATTTAACCACTAGCACGTCAGAGGTATAAGCCAATACGTGACGGGCCACCAGGTATTGACCAAAAGGGACGTCGATGAGTGAACTCATCCTGACACCCTACTGAGCCTGTCAGTGACAATATCCGTACAGTCCGGTCCGTTCGTCTATGAGCATCGCATGGCGGGCCTAGGGGGTTGGTAAAAGTCAGACCCCCAAAAGCGGTACAAGTCGTGTCGGAGTGTAGCCCAGAACACCCTGAGATACTACTGGAATACCTACCAGCAAATCTCCTGCCTTGGCCAAGGACTTTTCATGTTCTGGCTCTCCTAGACACAACACGACCTCACCCCCAATACCGGGAGAGACGAACCCCTGCAGATCCGCTCACTGCCTCCATGTGGCTCGGGACTGTACCCAACTAAAACCTGTTTGCACGACTCCTTTGAGCCGTGGTAGGGTAGTAATCAAAGTACAGTGGGAACTCACACGAGACAAATGACGATCCCAGGTCGATGAACTAACCTGTACACATGTCACCTGGGAACTGCTATCTGACGTCTGGTATATGCCCAACTAGCAGGTTCCCGGCGAGTCCTGTCCGGTGTACTCATAACCCAATGAGCACCTGTATACATCTTAGGTGAACCAACTGACACCAGTGGCTTGTGAGACCGGCCACCGCCCCTCGTCGGGGTCTCGACTGTATACACTAGTCTACTCTGGAGAAACGATGCCCTGTCTCGAATCTCCCATGACTAGGGACCTTTTAAGGATGTGCTTGTAGACCCCAGCTCCCACTTATATGATCGCCCTCATACTGCTGGAAGTCAAGCAAGAATCCTAGGGGCTTTATCAACGTGTAATAGCGACTCGAAAAGTCACCTAAAGCAGTACACGATGATAAAGATAAACCAGATAGCATACTATCATCTCGAGTAAGACTGTCCTACCGGGATAGGTCCTCCCCTCAATCATTGCAATCACGTGCCTGTGACCCAATAATTGACTCTGAGGGCACTATCTCCAACAATCTCCCACTTGCACTCGAGGCTAATTATTGCGATGTCGCATACTCACAGCCCGTGTGATACCGAACACCCAACTCCTCTACTAGTCAGTCTCACAAAGCTCGTTTGCGAAACTATTGCGTTCGAGGAATAGCCTCGGTGAGTGGATCCGCTATGATGTTTCTTTCTATGTCTCTCTATATCCCATGTTCGCGGAGAAAGCCATCTCCCGAAATGAGCAATACCTGTCCTAGAATGTCTGGATATCTGATGGGACCTAGCTCATAAATGAACTCCAAATCCAAACTTCTTAGACTGTATCGTCAACTGAACTTAATCAGTATCCTGCGCCATACCTTCCCTCTGTATCCACCTGGACCACCAGTCCAAAATACTGCCCCTCGTCAGAGGGAAAACTATAACTCTGACAGCCACTCTGCCATCCAGGTCACCTTGGAAGCCTGGAATGATAACCGTCTCCTAATAGAGGCTGCCGTTATCATATCCCTAGAACATCAACTTATGTTCTAAAACTGCTTCCGATTGTTTCTCCAGGATTGGATCAATATCAACTTATTGCACTTACTGCAAGAACAACATCTGGTGTGGTACTTGACATCTTATGATTGACTCAATTGCCTAAGCAAGTGTTATGTCAATCATGCGTATCCCTCTCCCCTTTAGTCTGTAAGACACCTTTAGAGAGGGTGACTCCATCACCTGCAGGTATACTACCGTGCCAGAGTCGTCCATTCTAAATACTCATAGAATGCGGTCAAAGTACCCAGATTGGGAAACCACCCAAATCTAGATCTAAAACCATAGATCTAGTAACCAGAATGTCTGATATAATATCCAAGTCCTATGTGGAGAAACTACTGTGTGACGACCAAAGTATAACCGATCGTAGTATAGGAATATCACTTCCTACTCTGTGTATGTCATCAAATACCAGGACATCACACCCTACTACCTTCTTAACAGATCCATCCCCTATTCTGATGAAGTCAAACCTATGACTGTCACATCAGAAATAGATGATCTATCTCCACAATATCTGCTATAGTCTATAAATAGACATAAGCCTGATGTCCACCAATGCTTCCGCTGCTCCCACTGACTACGACAACCCTCTGGCAGAGTCATATAGACGTGCACTTCTAAAACAGGTTTAGAACGACGCTATACTCATCCTCCTGCCGGGTCTCATAGTCTGGAACAACAGCAATGGCAAGTGTGGGTAAACAAGAACCTCCCTGCCACCGTCCTTGAGCATACCGAAGTACCTCTCGAGTGCCTGAAGTTACCCACCGTATCTGCGGAGTGGCCAATGGAATGTCAAACCAGATTGAATCTTTAGGATCTTATGAAATCTTCAGTAATCGTTTGTGGTTCTGGAATCACTTCCAGTTCTACCATACTCCCACTCCTGTTTTTCTGAAAAAATCCATTTTTGATAAAACTGTGGCGAGTCAAGAACAATATCACTATTGATCTTCCAGATGGTAGAAAGTCAACCCTCGTCATAGCCCGGGTCAACCCACAAACAGCCATTACAGAAACGTGCCTTGAGTTGTCCAGAGTCTGGTTTTAAGCATAAGCTGGACAACTCCCCGTATCTTAACAATGTCAAGATATGAACTGTTCTATATCCAAGAAACAGAGGCACTGATTTAATTGAACCAGATTCAAATCATGCAGCTGTCTCCAGTGCATGTCAAGTAAATGGAAGAGAGGCCGATCAGCGTTACTCAACTTAGGAGTACTTCCAATTATGAGTAACCTGAAAGAGAAGCTAGTTCTCTTAATCATTACTATCAACTGAATACCATTCACAAGTATCTACATCTTCGATCTTCTTGAAGAATCCCGATACTTGCAACACTTGGTTCTCTACTTTACTCTTATACCTATAACTCCTCAAAACTTAGACCCTGTGTTTCTACGAAACACATGTCTAAGAACTAGAGAAGTTAAAAGTAAACAGAATATAGTACGAGGACCAACCCCTCTGTCCTTATGGACACTGGACAATATACAATACTCTGTATAAGTCCCCTGAGTCTAGTGACTCATTCACTGTGTGTCGTAGGTTGAAAACTGTACTTTTGGTTAAGAAGAATTACACCGCTGTTTAATGCTCCTTACCTAACCATCCACTGGTATAGGTAAATGTCATAGACATAATTTCAAAAAGATATGTCTCACTCTATAAAAATAGACGTACAGATATATCAATTTGAAATTGGTGCATAACAACGGATATTCAAAACCAAATATTTGCCGACCGGCAAACAACCCAGGTGGCTTCCTCAAATATCACCAATTCCAACGAATCCCGATATAATGAGGATGGTCACCTAATTCCCAATAACTTACTCCCCTTCATCATCTGTAAAACCATACAGATGTGAGACTCATACCTGGTAAATACATACCCTGGAGCAAGTGCCTAATTGGGAAATCAGTTTTCATTTAACAGTACACAGTGAAACTGAAACATTGAGATGTTTCGATGGGGTATCCTGGTATTCTTAGTAATGCCTCTTCCATTATCCAGATTCACAACTATAACCGTATAATTCTTTGCCACCTCTCCAAATCCCTTTATATGTCTTTAGTCATTACCTTCTGTACACCCCTTTAGGCCAAATGGTTTTCTTCCTTCCCTACCGTTCGGCACCAGCCTATGGTTTGGAAGAAGACTATCCAATAAGCATAATGGGTGTACTGTCCTAATCCTAGGAGCACTCGCAACGCGAGAGAAGGTGAAGATAAAAGACACCTGAATGTACTTAATTCATAGGTGATTTAGGATTGACAAAGAAGTACATGGTTTGGTCGTGAATAGCAGTCGCAATTTACTTTGCCCTCTTACTAATCCTTTGCTTTGTCTGAACTTAATACATTCTGTACACCGTTTAGGCTAATTGGCTTTCTTCATTCCCTACCGGTCGGCACCAGCCTAGGGTCTGGAAGAAGACTATCCAATTTGCGTAATAGGTGTACTACTCCTAAACCAAGGAGTACTCGCAACCTGAGAGAAGGTAAAAGGAAAAGACAACTGAATAGTCCTATTCGTTTTCTCTAGAACCGGAAACCATCCTCGAAGTCCTTCGAGTTCGTATATAACCATACGATGGTTTTGTCCAATGGAAGTGGACGTTCGTAGTAATACGGGGTGTCCCGGAGAAAAGAGTAAAAGTAGGAGTGGCAAAGAGGTCTGCAACTCTGACAATCCAAAAGCCAGTGTTAAGAAGGTTCGGTCAACTTGGTCACTGAGTCATAGTCTAGGGTCGGGTCAATGGTCGCTGCCAGAGAGAGAGAGAAAAGAAACACTCAGCGTGCACTCTAACCTAGATCAGAATGGTTATCACTTTATCTAATCTGGAAACCTCCCACTGTAACGTCAAATTCTTCCCCAAACCTGAAAGAAGAATTAGCCGGGATAACCCGAGGAGTAAACCAACTCATCAGTGGGAATCGGGATCCAACTCTCATCGCATGATAACGTGACGGAATCCGCTCACGTTATCACACTCCAGAAGGTATGCGCATATCTGGCAAGTTTCAGTTCTTTTGAAACTCCCGATGTGGATTTCTACCCCATGCTCTTATGACCTTGACTTTGGCCAACATATCATAAGTCACATGTCAAGTTCTACCCGTCATTCTCCTGGTTAATTTGAACCCACCCGTACCTACCCTTGACTTTGGCCAAAATGGCAGTACGACTGTCCCAAACCAACGCATCTATCTATGCTGCATATGAATACCCAACAGCTACCAAACACTGTGCCTTGACTTTGGCCAACATACACAGCTTGAATACTATTGACCATCCATATGAAACGACGGAGGGCTACGAATGGTTTCTGGCGAAAACCTTTAACGTAATGAACTTGATATCGTTGAAGGAACTGATAGCTTTATAAAAATATAGTGACGACAACCTTTGCTAAAGAGGTCACTCCCGGTGAAGGGATCTCGGCTCTTTCCCCGTAGAATGAGGTGCAGGATATTCCAACTGAATACCACGGTGAAAGCAAAAGTAATCGGCTATAGTGAAGTTAATGCCCTGACGCAAACTTCTGTCCAAGGGGTTACTCCCGGTGAAGGGATCTCGGCCCTTGCCTCGTCGACTGAGGAGCAGGATATTCCAAATGAATACCACGATGCAAAACAAAAGTGAACGTCCTTGCAATAACAGCTTTTTGAAAAAGTGTTCCAACAACATCAGATTAGGTTTGTTTAACTTGCATTGATCCGAATCAATGCAGTCCCATCAATTGATCACACCACTAAGAACGAAAATATACTGACGTACGTATATGCCATCCGCATTCGCCACTGGGTCCCGTCATCACCCGTTAGGTTAGCTAACTAACGACAGAGCGGGGACTGGACTAGCGCGGATGCAAAACATATACAACGTCTACTAATATATATATACCAATATATAGTATTTCGCTCAAGGCGTGATAAAAAGCAACACAGATCAATACAGATATCTGGGATCCCCGGGTTTCACAGAGCCGCTGAAACCCGACGTTCCCCTGGTCGTGTGGATAGCCTGTGCAATGAAATCCTAGACCCCTACGGGCGCGGCAAGTCACCCGCCAAAACCTGAAGCGAGGCAGCCCCCTTCAACGACGTGAATGGACCACCCAGCACTTCACGGAATCCGGTAACTTGGGCACCCCTCCTGGGTCTGCCTGTACCCCCTACGAGTGCGGCGAATAGCCCGCCAATCCTAGAGTGAAGCCCCCTCCGTCTCAATGCCATGAGATGCGGGCTTGTTGCCCTCCAGAATCCGGCTACCCGTGCACCCCTCCGCGGGGTAATCCTAGTACAGAAAGTAAAATATACATACAACGGGTACATCGACCGCAACCAGGTCGTGCCCCAAAATAATAATACAAACAGGCAGTGACGGCAGTCCACATGTCGGACGCTCGCCCCGCAATATCAAATGTACATAATACAACAAAACAGTACTACCACTGCAACCAGGCTATCCCCCACGACCGATCCGCAACAACACAGTACAATCACAGAACATCAACGTGAAAGTCACGTTCGCAAATCCGTCTAAAAGGGCTATAGCAGATAGACTGGATTTACCGATCGAGTGACATTCACGGTCGCAGATATAAAGTAAAAACTGTGAACTAGCATGTTTAAAATATCCGATCGAACAAATTTATCAAAGTGGTCCCCAAGCAGTACTGTAGCACTTACAGAAAATCTGGGCCCAAAGAAAATATCCCAAAAGCCCTATTTCCAACTCATAAGCTTACTGGGAAAATATGGTGCCACGATTCTTCTTTTCCGCCGCGCAAGCGCGGCCAAACCAGGGGTTTGGCCGCGCTTCCGCGGTCGAAGTGAGGAATCAGTGGATCGTATTTTCCCAGAATTCTTATAATTTGTTGTACATGTCTCTGCAATCACCAGAAAAATTTTAGGAGCTCAAAAAATTTTAACAGAGAACACATGTGCACAAAAATACGGTTTTTGGGTTTTTGTTCGATCGAGTTCTAAACGCGCTAGAGCAAGCTAGGGAAGGTTAATGGCGTGGCTCTGATACCATTGTAAGCCCGCGGGGGCGCCCCGGCCGTCGATCCGACGCCGGAAACGCGGAAAACAAAAACTTTGCGAACTTTGCAAAACGGCACCGCCGCGGACTTTTCACCCGGATCGGGCCATTAACCTAGCTAGCTAGCAAATAAGAAAAGAGTAGAGATGCTATACCAAGCGATCCGTGTCCTTCGGTCTTCGTCTCCACTCCGATCTCCTGCGGATATATCGTCCGTCATCTCCTCGTCGAAACGGGCACCACATAGCCGGAATCTTTTACGGGCTCCCGCCTCTTGACCGAGGCAACTCGGGCGCGAAGTTGGCCAGCCGACGCGTCCAAGGCTTGCTATAGAAATAGTGTAGAAGCTTGTCTCTTTGGGGTTCTTGAAGTTGCCATGATGTTTGGAGGAAAGGAATAATAAGCTATGGAGGGAATTATGTGATTTTTTGCAAGCAAGCAAGCATAAGAATGAGATGATATATTTCCACCACTAGAAAAATGATCCTCTCATCTCCCTCTCTCAAGAATGGCCGGCCCTCTCTCTCTAGAATGAGATTGGAGAGAGAAAAAGAATTCTCCAAGTATATAAAAATACAAAGGAAAAACCAAATAAGAAAAAGGTCACTTTCATTTCTTTTCTCATCATAACAAAGCACCATCAAATGAAAAGCATATTGAATGGACTAGAAAGGCATCTCATGATGATAAGAAGGAACAAAAGCAAGGAAGCCCTCCACAAAAGAGTTATTTGCAAACTGCAAATAACCCCCCTTCCACCAAAAGTCTGGCCGAGAAGGAAAAAGAGAAAACCGGCCGGAACGGAATGCAAACTGGCAACTTCAGAAAACCGATCCCGTAATAAATTACAGGAAAACCCCGCTACTGCAAATACATGCCCGTATTTGTATTCGTACTGAACACAAATGCAAAGAGACAAAACTACACTATCTTATACTACGATCCGGCTTAAGCCAAAGCCGTCTAGTAAAAATTGTCCGATCATGATCCGTGCAATACCGCACGTATCCGATCGAACCCTGCCATATCTCCATACGGCCTCTACAGCGTTTCGCCCGAAACTTGAGTAACTGTCTGTGTGGTGGACTCTAAAGACTCGTCAATACTGTGGCTGTGGATTTAACCACTAGCACGTCAGAGGTATAAGCCAATACGTGACGGGCCACCAGGTATTGACCAAAAGGGACGTCGATGAGTGAACTCATCCTGACACCCTACTGAGCCTGTCAGTGACAATATCCGTACAGTCCGGTCCGTTCGTCTATGAGCATCGCATGGCGGGCCTAGGGGGTTGGTAAAAGTCAGACCCCCAAAAGCGGTACAAGTCGTGTCGGAGTGTAGCCCAGAACACCCTGAGATACTACTGGAATACCTACCAGCAAATCTCCTGCCTTGGCCAAGGACTTTTCATGTTCTGGCTCTCCTAGATACAGCACGACCTCACCCCCAATACCGGGAGAGACGAACCCCTGCAGATCCGCTCACTGCCTCCATGTGGCTCGGGACTGTACCCAACTAAAACCTGTTTGCACGACTCCTTTGAGCCGTGGTAGGGTAGTAATCAAAGTACAGTGGGAACTCACACGAGACAAATGACGATCCCAGGTCGATGAACTAACCTGTACACATGTCACCTGGGAACTGCTATCTGACGTCTGGTATATGCCCAACTAGCAGGTTCCCGGCGAGTCCTGTCCGGTGTACTCATAACCCAATGAGCACCTGTATACATCTTAGGTGAACCAACTGACACCAGTGGCTTGTGAGACCGGCCACCGCCCCTCGTCGGGGTCTCGACTGTATACACTAGTCTACTCTGGAGAAACGATGCCCTGTCTCGAATCTCCCATGACTAGGGACCTTTTAAGGATGTGCTTGTAGACCCCAGCTCCCACTTATATGATCGCCCTCATACTGCTAGAAGTCAAGCAAGAATCCTAGGGGCTTTATCAACGTGTAATAGCGACTCGAAAAGTCACCTAAAGCAGTACACGATGATAAAGATAAACCAGATAGCATACTATCATCTCGAGTAAGACTGTCCTACCGGGATAGGTCCTCCCCTCAATCATTGCAATCACGTGCCTGTGACCCAATAATTGACTCTGAGGGCACTATCTCCAACACAGGGAACTGCTATCTGACGATAGGTATAGTACTAACTAGCAGATTCCCGGCGAGTCCTGTCCGGTGTACTCATAACCCAATGAGCACCTGTATACATCTTAGGTGATCCAACTGACACCAGTGGCTTGTGAAACCGGCCACCGCCCCTCGTCGGGGTCTCGGCTGTATACACTAGTCTACTCCGGAGTATCGATGCCCTGTCTCGAAACTCCCATGACTAGGGACCACAATTAAGGATATGCATATAAACTACCCAACTCTCACGTATATGATCGCCATCATACTGTTGGTAGTAAAGCAAGATCCTAAGGGCTCTATCAAAGTGTAACATGCAATCAGTCACCTGAACATGTACACGACTGATAAAGGCAAACCAGATAGCATACTATCACTTCGAGTAAGACTGTCCTACCGGGATAGGTCCTCCGCAATCATTGCAATCACGTACCTGCGATCCAATAATTGACTATGAGGGCACTATCTCCAACACAACCCTATATGCAAAATCACTTAGTTTGTCCTATAGTGAAATCTGGGAAGGGTTTTCCTATATTGCTGTTTTCGTGTTTTCCGTATTTTGAATGATAAGTTTTGATATTTGGATTTGTATTTGTTTGTTGGATGTTTGTACATCAACGACTAGGGATAATTGGTTGGTTTTGCATGCATGGGCTATAGGTTCTAACCTATAGGCGATCCGTGTGCCGTTTTGGTTTTCCGGACGTAATGTTAATAGCGTTTGCGATTTGTATATTATTGTAAGTACCTCCGCGTGGATTCCGAGGCGACGGAGCATCACGTCATCGACTTCGAAAAGCAAGGATCAAGGTGAGTGGATCTATATCCACGGGGGAAGTCGAGTGGATGGCGTATAGCACCCCCGCAAGTTTTTGATGGAAACGGATTCATAGTATATGGTTAAGGAAACCTTTAATAGATAACTATAGATAGGGTTAAAATATAGTTAGAGAAACTATATTAGAAACTAAAGAATAGTTAGAAGTGATATGATACGACTAATATGTGATGACGGGATTTGAGGATGATGTTTGATGATATTGCCGTTTAGGGTACTATAAAACTAGATAGCCGACGTAAGTGTGTCATCCGAACCATACCTATTTCCAAACTGAAGAATCGTATGTATCTTTTAAACAGATATCTTGAGGGACGTTACGGATTTTCAAATGATATCTTTTCCTTAAAAATACCGTAGCCCCGATTTTCAAACCTACGATTCGCATCTTTTAAAAACTGATTATATGGTCGGGTGTGTGTGTTAGATAGATACGTATGCTTATAGTAAAGGTAGAATGTAATTGTAAATTGACCTTATGTGAGATATAAATGCGATGAAAAGAGAATACGATTTGGCATGTGATATGATGATATGTTGGTATACGGATGTGAGTCGATTGAGAGGATTGATACCTTGCCGATCCCCTGATATGAAATTGTTATGGATGTTGTAGGATATAGTGCCCTCAAAGTCAATTATTGGATCGCAGGTACGTGATTGCAATGATTGAGGGAGGACCTATACCGGTAGGACAGTCTTGCTCGAGATGATAGTATGCTGTCTGGTTTGTCTTTATTATCGTGTACATGCTTTAGTTCACTATTGCATGTTGATAGAGCCCATTGGATTCTTGCTTGACTGTCAGCAGTATGATGGCGATCTTATACGTGGGAGCCGGGGTCTATAAGCACATTCTTAAAGTGTCCCTAGTCATGAGAGTTTCGAGACAGGGCATCGATACTCCATAGTAGACTAGTGTATACAGTCGAGACCCCGACGAAGGGCGGTGGCCGGTCTCACAAGCCATTGGTGTCAGTTGGTTCACCTAAGATGTATACAGGTGCTCATTAGGTTATGAGTACACCGGACAGGACTCGCCGGGAACATGCTCGTTGGTATTATACATATCGTCAGATAGCAGTTCCCAGGTGACATGTGTACAGGTTAGTCTGTCGACCTGAGATCGTCATTTGTCTCGTGTGAGTTCGCACTGTACTGTGATTACTACCCTACCACGGCTCAAAGGAGTCGTGCAAACAAATTTTAGTTGGGTACAGTCCCGAACCACATGGAGGCAGTGAGCGGATCGTCGGGGATTCGTCTCTCCCGGTATTGAGGGTGAGATCGTGCAGTGTTTAGGATAGCCATTACACGAAATCCCTGGTCAGGGTAATCGAGATTTACTGGTAGGTATTCCAGTAGTATCTCAGGGTGTTCTAGGCTACTCTCCGACACGACTTATACAGCTATTGGAGGTCTGACATTTACCAGCCCCCTATGCCCGATATGCGATACTCATAGACGAACGGACCGCACTGTACGGATATTATCACTGTCAGGCTCAGTAGGGTTTCTGGATGAGTTCGCTCGTCACCCTCCCTTCCGATCAATACATGGGCAACCGTTATGTACAGCTAGTACCACTGACGTGCTTGTGGTTATACCCAGTACCAGTGTATTGATGAGTCATCAGAGTCCCCCACAGAAAGTTTCCCAAGTCCGGGCGAAATGTTGTATAGGCCGTATGGTTTTACGGCAGGGTTCGAACATACACGTGCACTTGTGCACGTGTCATATTTCGGACGGATAATACTAGTGGGTTTTGGTTTAAACCGGCTCCTAGTATTATATTGTGTTGGAATATTTTTGTCTCTTTGCATTCGTATTCGGTCGGAATACAAATGCGGGTATGTATATACGGTTATGGGGTAATCCTGTAATTCGTTACAGAATTACTTTTAGAGTTGCCAGTTTTTCTTCGCTTGATTAAACATTATTTTTAATGTTCAATTAATTATGTGTGCATGTTCTTTTAGTGGGTTTTTTAATTGGTGGCTGCACATTGAGCTTGCTGGGGTTGTTTTATCATTCATTGGTTGCTTTATTTTAATTGGGCATGGGTTGAAATAATGCGAGCATGGAATTTGCAATGAAGAAATCAAATCAGCCCACACCATTGTGTGGCCGGCCCCAAGAGGAAATCCTTCACTGGGGATTGTTTACAAAGTGTTGAGGGTGAGTATTCAATTGGTGAGCTAGAGGAGTTAAGTGAGTGTGAATATATTAAATTAATGCAACACAAAATAAAGTTTTCACATACCAAAAAAAATTGCCAGCACACCCCTCACCCAAACATGCTGCCCATGCTGCCCACTGTGCCCACCATGCTCACGAAATTTCAACCCATGCCCAATTAAAATAAAGCAACCAATGAATGATAAAACAACCCCAGCAAGCTCAATGTGCATCCACCAATTAAAAAACCCACTAAAAAACATGCACACATAATTAATTAAACATTAAAAGATAATGTTTAATCAAGCGAAGAAAAAACTGGCAACTCCAAAAGTAATCCTGTAACGAATTACAGGATTACCCCATAACCGTATATACATACCTGCATTTATATTCCGACCGAATACGAATGCAAAGAGACAAAAATATTCCAACACAATATAATACTAGGATCCGGCTTAAACCAAAGTCCACTAGTATTATCCGTCCGAAACATGACACGTGCACAAGTGCATGTGTATGTTCGAACCCTGCCATAAAACCATACGGCCTCTACAACGTTTCGTCCGAACTTGGAAAACTTTCTGTGGGGGAATCTAATGACTCATCAATACACTGGCACTGGGTATAACCACAAGCACGTCGGTGGAACTAGCTGTACGTAACGGTTGACCATGTATTGATTGGAAGGGAAGCTGACGAGCGAACTCGTCCAGAAACCCTACTGAGTCTGACAGTGACAATATCCGTACAGTCCGGTCCGTTCGTCTATGAGTATCGCATATCGGAAATAGGGGGCTGGTAAACGTCAGACCCCCAATAGCTGTATAAGTCGTGTCGGAGAATAGCCCAGAACACCCTAAGATACTACTGGAATACCTACCAGTAAATCTCGATTATCCTGGCCAGAGATTTCGTGTAATGGCTCTCCTAAACACTGCGCGATCTCACCCCCAATACTGGGAGAGACGAATCCCCGACGATCCGCTGACCATCTCCATGTGGCTCGGGACTGTACCCAACTAAAATCTGTTTGCATGACTTCTTTGAGCCGTGGTAAGGTAGTAATCAAAGTACAGTGGGAACTCACACGAGACAAATAACGATCTCAGGTCGATAGACTAACCTGTACACAGGTCACCTGGGAACTGCTATCTGACGATATGTATAATACCAACTAGCATGTTCCCGGCGAGTCATGTCCGGTGTACTCATAACCCAATGAGCACCTGTATACATCTTAGGTGAACCAACTGACACCAATGGCTTGTGAGACCACCGCCCTTCGTCGGGGTCTCGACTGTATACACTAGTCTACTATGGAGTATCGATGTCCTGTCTCGAAACTCCCATGATTATGGACACTTTAAGGATGTGCTTATAGACCCCGGCTCCCACGTATATGATCGCCATCATACTGCTGGCAGTCAAGCAAGAATCCAATGGGCTCTGTCAACATGCAATAGTGAACTAAAGCATGTACATGATGATAAAGACAAAGCAGATAGCATACTATCATCTCGAGCAAGACTGTCCTACCGGTATAGGTTCTCCCTCAATCATTGCAATCACGTACCTGCGATCCAATAATTGACTTTGAGGGCACTATATCCTACAATCTCCCACTTGCACTTAAGGCTAATTATTACGATGTCGCGTACTCACAGCTCGTGTGATACCGAACATCCAACTCATCTACTAATCAGTTTCACAAAACTTGTTTGTAAAACTATTGCTTTCGAGAAATAGCCTCAGTGAGTGGATCCGCCCTGATGTTTCTTTCTATGTCTCTCTTTGTCTCAAATTCGCTGAGAAAGCCATCTCTCGTAATGAGCAATACCTGTCTTAGAATATGTCTGGATATCTGATGGGACCCAGTTCATAAATGAACTCCAAATCCAGCAAACTTTTTAGACTGTATCGTCAACTGAATTTAATTAGTATCCTGCACCATACCTCCCTCAGTATCCGCTTGGACCACATGTCCAAACTACTGCCTCTCGTCAGAGGGAAAACTATAACTCTGACTGTCACTCTGTCATCTGGGTCACCTTGGAAGCCTGGAATGATAACTGTCTCCCGAAGGAGGTTGTCATTATCAAATCCCTAGAACAACCACTTATGTTCTAAAACTGCTTTCGAACGTTTCTCCAGGATTGGATCAATATCAACTTATTGCATCTAGTGCAAAAAACAACATCTGGTGTGGTACTTGACATCTCATGATCAACTCAATTGCCTAAACAAGTGATTTGCCAATCATGCACATCCCTCTCCCCTTTAGTCTGTAAGACACCTTTAGAGAGGGTAGATCCATCGCCTGTAGGTACACCACCATGCCAGGAGTCGTTCATTCTAAAACATTTTGAGAATACTGTCTAAGTACCCAGATTGGAACATTTCCCAAATCTAGATCTAAAACTATAGATCTACTAACCAGAATGCCTTATACAATATCCAAATCCTATGTAGAGAAACTACTGTGTGACAACCACTGTATAACCGACCGTAGTGTAGGAATTTCACTTCCTACTCTGTGTATGTCATCCAAATATCAGGACATCACACCCTACTACCTTCTTAACAGATCCTTCCCCTATTCTGATGAAGTCAAAGCCCATAACTGCCACATCAGAAATAGATGATCTATCTCCGCTATATCTGCTTTAGTCTATAAATAGACATAAGCTACTTGTCCACTATACTTCCGCTGCTCCTACTGCCCACAACAACCCTCTGGCAGAATAATATATACGTGCACTTCTAAAGCTAGTTTAGAACGACGCTATACTCATCCTCCTGCCGGGTCTCATAGTCTAGAACAGCAGTAATGGCAAGTCTGGGTAAACAAGAACCTCCCTGTCACCGTCTTTGAGAATACCGAAGTACCTCTCGGGCGCCTGAGGTTACCCACCATATCTGCGGAGTGGCTAATGGAATGTCAAACCTGATTGAATTTTTAGGTCCTATTAAATTTTCAGTAATCGTTTGCGGTTCTAGAATTTTTGCCGGTTCTACCATACTCCCACTACTGTTTTCTGAGAAATCCATTTTACTAAAAACTGTGGCGAGTCAAGAACAATATCACTATTGATCTTCCAGATGGTAGAAAGTTAACCCTCGTCATAGCCCGGGTTAACCCACAAACAGCCATTACAGAAACGTGCCTTGAGTTATCCAGAGTCTGGTTTTAAGTATAAACCGGACAACTCTCCGTACCTTAACAACGTTAAGATATGAACCATTCTATATAAAATATAGAAATAGAGTCACTGATTTAATTGGAACCAGATTCAAATCATGCAGCTGTCTCCAGTGCATGTCAACTAAATGGAAAGAGGACGATCAGCATTACTCAACTTAGGAGTGCATCCAATTATGAGTAACCTAAAAGAGAAACAAGTTTCTCAAAAACCATTACTATCAACTGAATACCATACACAAGTATCTACATTTTCGATCACCTTGAAGAATCCCGATATTTGCGACACCTGGTTCTCTACTTTATTCTTTTACCTATAACTTCTCAAACTCGGACCTTGTATTTCTTCGAAACAGTTGTCTGAAACTTGAGAAGTCACAAGTAAACAGAATAAAGTACGAGGACCAACCCCTTTGTCCTAATGGACACCGGACAATATACAATACTTTGTATAAGTCCCCTGAGTTGAATATGTAAGTGCACGGCGGCGCCCCGGCCTTCAATCCTACGCCGGAATGCGGAAGCGGTGATTTACTTTAACTTATCAAACCGGCACCACCGCGCACTATAAATCCGGATCGGGCCATTAATCTAGTCCTAGCAATCTAGAGAGCGGGAAGATATACCATGCGATCCGTGTCCTCCGGTCTTCTCGTCGTCGTCCCGATCTCTCGCGGAGTGTCCGGTCTCCACCTCCTCGCCGGAAGGGCACCACGTCGCCGGCTTCTATTACGGGCTCCCACCTCTGGACTGAGGTAACTCGGGCACGAAGTTGGCGAGTCGACGTGCCCAAGATTTGCTGTAGAATACGTGTAGTGCTCTATGTCTCATTTGGGGTTACTTGAATTTGCCTTTGGTGGAGGTTATGAACTTGTGGTATTTTGTGATGAACTTGGGAGTATTTTGAAACCAAAATGAGAGCTCAAAATCACCCCCAAAAATTTCAGCCCCCCCTTTTCTTTTTGGCCGGCCATGCAAAGAAGAATGGGAGTGAGTGGAAAAGCCAAAGGGGAGAGGGGCTATCATACTAGCATGAATAAAGAGTGATGATTAAAAACAATATGATCACAAGCAAAAACCAACACTCCAAACCCATCATCATCATCACACAAAAGTCAAGTCATGATGAAGTCAAGAAAGTCAAGGTCATGGTGCAACCATCATGACACTACAATGTGCAAAGACAACCCTCCAAAATGCTTATTTGCACAAATGCAAATAAGCCCTTCTCCACCAATCTTCGGCCAATGAAAGATATAAAAAAATATGGCCGAAACGGAAAGCAAACTGGCAACTCCAAAAACTGATCCCGTAATAAATTATAGGAAAACCCCGCTACTGTATATACATACCCGCATTTGTATTCCGACCGTATACAAATGCATTGAGACAAAATCTACACTGTACAATACTAGGATCCGGCTTAAACCAAAGCCCGCTAGTATATTCCGCCCGATCATGATCCGTGCAATACTGCACGTATCTGATCGAACCCTGCCATATCTCCATACGGCCTCTACAGCGTTTCACCCGAAAACTTGAGCAACTGAATGTGGGGGACTCTAAAGACTTGTCAATACTATGGCTGTGGATTTAACCACTAGCACGTCAGAGGTATTAGCCTATACGTAACGGGCTACCAGGTATTGACCAAAAGGGACGTCGATGAGCGAACTCATCCTGACACCCTACTGAGCCTGTCAGTGACAATATCCGTACATTCCGGTCCGTTCGTCTATGAGCATCGCATGGCGGGCCTAGGGGGTTGGTAAAAGTCAGACCCTCAAAAGCGGTACAAGTCATGTCGGAGTGTAGCCCAGAACACCCTGAGATACTACTGGAATACCTACCAGTAAATCTCCTGCCTTGGCCAAGGACTTCGTGTAAGGGCTCTCCTAGACACAGCGCGACCTCACCCCCAATACCGGGAGAGACGAACCCCTGAAGATCCGCTCACTACCTCCATGTGGCTCGGGACTGTACCCAACTAAAACCTGTTTGCACGTCTCCTTTGACCGCGGTAGGGTAGTAATCAAAGTACAGTGGAAACTCACACGAGACAAATGACGATCCTCAGGTCGATGAACTAACCTGTACACATGTCACCAGGGAATTGCTATCTGACGTCTGGTATAATCCCAACTAGCAGGTTCCCGGCGAGTCCTGTCCGGTGTACTCATAACCCAATGAGCACATGTATACATCTTAGGTGAACCAACTGACACCAGTGGCTTGTGAGACCGGCCACCGCCCCTCGTCGGGGTCTCGACTGTATACACTAGTCTACTCTGGAGTATCGATGCCATGTCTCGAAACTCCCATGACTAGGGACCTTTTAAGGATGTGCTTATAAACTACCAGCTCCCACGTATATGATCGCCCTCATACTGCTGGTAGTCAAGCAAGAATCCTAGGGGCTATATCAACGTGTAATAGCGACCTGTCAGGTCAGCTAAAGCAGTACACGATGATAAAGGTAAACCAGATAGCATACTATCATCTTGAGTAAGACTGTCCTACCGGGATAGGTCCTCCCTCAACCATTGCAATCACGTGCCTGTGATCCAATAATTGACTCTGAGGGCACCATCTCCAACAATCTCTCACTTTCACTCAAGGCTAATTATTGCGATGTCGCATACTCACAGCCCGTGTGATACCGAACACCCAACTCCTCTACTAGTCAGTCTCACAAATCTCGTTTGCGAAACTATTGCGTTCGAGGAATAGCCTCAGTGAGTGGAACCGCTTTGATGTTTCTTTCTATGTCTCTCTATATCTCAAGTTCGCGGAGAATGCCATCTCCCGAAATGAGCAATACCTTTCTTCGAATGTGTCTGGATGTCTGATGGGACCTAGCTCATAAATGAACTCCAAATCCAAACTTCTTAGACTGTATCGTCAACTGAACTTAATCAGTATCCTGCGCCATGCCTCCCTCAGTATTGCCTTGGACTACCTGTCCAAAATACTGCCCCTCGTCAGAAGGAAAACTATAACTCTGACAACCTCCTTGTCGTCCAGGTCACCTTGGAAGTTTGGAATGATAACTGTCTCCCGAATGAGGCTGTCGTTATCATATCCCTAGAACATCCACTTATGTTCTAAAACTGCTTCCTACTGTTTCTCCAGGATTGGATCAATATCAACTTATTGCACCTACCGCAAAAACAACATCTGGTGTGGTACTTGACATTTCATGATTGACTCAATTGCCTAAGCAAGTGATCTGCCAATCATGCACATCCCTCTCGCCTTTAGTCTATAAGACACCTTTAGAGAGGGTGACTCCATCACCTGCAGGTACACTACCGTGCCAGGAGTCGTTTATTCTAAATACTCTTAGAATGCTGTGTAAGTACCCTTAATTGGGAAACCACCCAAATCTAGATCTAAAACCATAGATCTAGTAACCCGTATGTCTGATATAATGTCCAAGTCCCATGTGGAGAAACCACTATGTGAAGACCAAAGTATAACCGATCTTAGTATAGGAATATCACTTCCTACTCTGTGTATGTCATCCAAATACCAGGACACACACCCTACTACCTTCTTAACAGATTCATCCCCTATTCTGATGAAGTCAAACCTATGACTGTCACATCAGAAATAGATGATCTATCTCCGCTATATCTGCTTTAGTCTATAAATAGACATAAGCCACCTGTCCATCATGCTTCCGCTGCTCCCATTGACTACGACAACCCTCTGGCAGAGTCATATAGACGTACACTTCTAAAGCTAGTTCAGAACGACGCTATACTCATCCTCCTGCCGGGTCTCACAGTCTGGAACAACAGCAATGGCAAGTCTGGGCAAACAAGAACCTCCTTGCCACCGTCCTTGAGCATACCGAAGTACCTCTCGGGTGCCTGAGGTTACCCACCGTATCTGCAGAGTGGCCAATGGAATGTCAATCCAGATTGAATCTTTAGGTTCTTATCAAATTTTTAGTAATCGTTTGTGGTTCTGGAATCACTTCCAGTTCTACCATACTCCCACTACTGTTTTCTGAAAAAAAATCCATTTTTATTAAAACTGTGGCGAGTCAAGAACAATATCACTATTGATCTTCCAGATGGTAGAAAGTCAACCCTCGTCATAGCCTGGGTCAACCCACAAACAGCCATTACAGAAACGTGCCTTGAGCTATCCAGAGTCTGGTTTTAAGCATAGGCCGGACAACTCCCCGTACCTTAACATCGTTAAGATATGAACTGTTCTATATCCAATATAGAAACAGAGGCACTGATTTAATTGAACCAGATTCAAATCATGCAGCTGTCCCCAGTGCATGTCAACTAAATGGAATGAGGCCGATCAGCATTACTCAACTTAGAAGTACTTCCAATTATGAGTAACCTGAAAGAGAAGCAAGTTCTCTTAATCATTACTATCAACTGAATACCACACACAAGTATCTACATCTTCGATCACCTTGAAGAATCCCGATACTTGCAACATCTGGTTCTCTACTTTATTCATATACCTATAACTTCTCAAAACTTGGACCCTGTGTTTGCACAAAACACTTGTCTAAGAACTAGAGAAGTCATAAGTAAATAGAATATAGTACGAGGACCAACCCCTCTGTCCTAATGGACACTGGACAATATACAATACTCTGTATAAGTCCCCTGAGTCTAATAACTCATTCACTGTGTGTCGTAGGTTGAAAACTGTACTTATGGTAAAGAAGAATTACACCGCTGTTCAATGCTCCTTACCTAACCATCAAATGATATAGGTAAATGTCATCGACATAATTTCAAAAAGGTATATCCCACTCTATAAAAATAGACGTACAGATATATCAATTTGAAATTGGTGCATTATAACGGATATTCAAAACCAAATATTCGCCGTCCGGCAAACAACCCAGGTGACTTCCTCGAATATCACCGATTACAACGAATCCCGATATAATGAGGATGATCACCCAATTCCCAATAACTTACTCCCACTCATCATCTGTAAAACCATACAGATGTTAGAATCTTACCTGGTAAATACATACCCTGGAGCAAGTGTCTAATTGGGAAATCAGTTTTCTTTTAACAGTACACAGTGAAACTGAAACATTGAAATATTTCGATGGGGTATCCTGGTATTCCTAGTACTGCCTCTTCCATTATCCAGATTCACAACTGTAACCGTATATCTCTTTTCCACCTCTCCAAATCCCTTCATATGTCTTTAGTCATTACCTTCTGTACACCCCTTTAGGCCAAATGGTTTTCTTCCTTCCCTACCGTTCGGCACCAGCCTATGGTTTGGAAGAAGACTATCCAATAAGCATAATGGGTGTACTGTCCCAATCCTAGGAACACTCGCAATGCGAGAGAAGGTGAAGATAAAAGACACCTGAATAAACCTTATTCCTATTTCTCCTGAACCAGAATCCATCCCCGAACTGGAACAAGTTCCTTTCGAGTTCGTATATAACCATACGATGGAGTATCCAATAAACTGTGGATCTTCGTAGTGATATGGAGTGTCCTGGAGAAATACAAAGGTGAAGTGGGAGTGGTAATGAAATACTTGGTTTGGTCGTGAATAGCAGTCGCAATTTACTTTGCCCTCATACTAATCCCTTGATATGTCTTTACTTAATACCTTCTGTACACCTTCGTTATGCTAATTGGTTTTCTTCATTCCCTACCGGTCGGCACCAGCCTAAGGTTTGGAAGAAGACTATTCAATTTGCGTAATAGGTGTACTATCTCCTAAACCAAGGAGTACTCGCAACCTGAGAGAAGGTAAAAAGGAAAAGACAACTGAATAGTCCTATCCGTTTTCTCCAGAACCGGAAACCATCCTCGAATAAATTCCTTCGAGTTCATATATAACCATACGATGGTTTTGTCCAATGGAAATGGACGTTCGTAGTAATACGGGGTGTCTTGGAGAAAAGGGTAAAAGTAGGAGTGGCAATGAGGTGTGCAACTCTGACAATCCAAAAGCCAGTGTTTAAGAAGGTTCGGTCAACTTGGTCACTGGGTCATAGTCTAGGGTCGGGTGAATGGTCGCTGCTAAAGAGAGAGAGAAAAGAAACACTCAGCGTGCACTCTAACCTAGATCAGAATGGTTACCAATTTATCTAATCTGGAAACCTCCCACTGTACCATCAAATTCTCCTCCAAACCTAAAAGAAGAATTAGTCGGGATGTCCCGAGGAGTAAACCAACTCATCAGTGGAATCGGGATCCAACTATCACCGCATGATAGCGTGACGGAATCCGCTCACGCTATCATACTCCAGAAGGTATGCGCATATCTGGCAAGTTTCAGTTTCTTTAGAAACTCCCGATGTGATTTTTGCCCCATGTTCTTATGACCTTGACTTTGGCCAACAAATCATAAGTCGCATGTTAAGTTCTACCCGTCATTCTCCAGGTTAATTTGAGCACACCCGCACAAGCCCTTGACTTTGGCCAACAAGGCTATACGACTGCCCCAAACCAACGCATCTATCTATGCTGCACATGAATACCCAATAGCTACCAATCACTATGCCTTGACTTTGGCTAATAAACATAGCTTGAATACTGATTGACTATCCATGTGAAACGACGGAGGGCTACGAATGGTTTCTGACGAAAACCTTTAACGTAATGAACTTGATATCGTTGAAGGAACGGATAGCTTTATAAAAATATAGTGACGAAAACCTTTGCTAAAGAGGTCACTCCCGGTGAAGGGATCTCGGCTCTTTCCCCGTAGAATGAGGTGCAGGATATTCCAACTGAATACCACGATGCAAAGCAAAAGTAATCGGCTATAGTGAAGTTATTGCCCTGATGCAAACTTTTGTTCAAGGGGTCACTCCTGGTGAAGGGATCTCGGCCCTTGCGTCGTCAACTGAGGAGCAAGATATTCCAACTGAATACCACTGTGCTAAACAAAAGTGAACGTCCTTGCAAATAACAGCTTTTTGAAAAATGTTCCAACAACATCAGATTAGGTTTGTTTATAACTTGCATTGATCTGAATCAACACAGTCCCATCAATTGATCACACCACAAAGAACGAAATATAATGATGTACGTATATGCCATCCGCATTCGCCACTGGGTCCCGTCATTACCCGTTAGGTTAGCTAACTAACGACAGAGCGGGGACTGGACTAGCGCGGATGCAAAATATATACAACATCTACTAATATATATATATATAATATAATTTTCGCTCAAGGCGTGATAAAATGCAACATCACAGAAATGTACAGCATCACAGAACAATACAGATATCTGGGATCCCCGGGTTTCACAGAGCCGCTACTGAAACCCGACGTTCACCTGGTCGTGTGGATAGCCTGTGCAATGAGAATCCTAGACCCCTACGGGGGCGGCAAGTTACCCGCCAAAACCTGAAGCGAGGCAACCCCCTTCAGCAACGTGAATGGACCACCCAGCACTTCATGGAATCCGGTAACTTGGGCAACCCTCCTGGGTCAACTTGTACCCCCTACAAGTGCGGCGAATAGCCCGCCAATTCTAGAGTGAAGCCCCCTCCGTCTCAATGCCATGAGATGCGGGCTCGTTGCCCTCTAGAACTCGGCTATCCGTGCACCCCTCCGCAGGGCAATCCTAGTACAGAAAGTAAAATATACATACAACGGGTACATCGACCGCAACCTGGTCGTGCCCCAAAAGAATAATACAAACAGGCAGTGACGGCAGTCCACATATCGGACGCTCGCCCCACAATATCAAATGTATATAATACAACAAAAACTGTACTAACATTGCATCCAGGCTATCCCCCATGACCAATCCGCAACATCACAGCACAATCACAGAACATCAACGTGAATGTCACGTTCGCAAATCCGTCTAACTGGGCTATAGCAGTTAGACAGGATTTACCGATCAAGTGACATTCACGGTCGCAGATATAATGTAAATACTGTGAACTAATGTGTTTAAAATTTTCGATCGATCAAATTTTACCAAGTGGGCCTCAAGCACTACTGTAGCACATAAAGAAATTCTGGGCCCAAAAAGAATGTTCCAAAACCCCTATTTCCCTGCAAAAAGATCACTGTGAAAAATTGGTGCAATGAAGGTACTGTACTGCGGCGGAACCGCGGCCAGAAGGGGGGTTTGGCCGCGGTTCCGCGGTCATCCTACAGTATCAGCTTACCAAATTTTCACCGAAGTCTTATCTTTCTCTGTACATCATTTTGCAACTACCTGAAAAAAATTTCGAGACAAAAAAAATTTCGACAGAGAACTGTTGCATGGAAAAACACGGTTTTGGAATATTTGTTCGATCGGAAATGTAAACACACTAGACAAAGCTAGACTAGGTTAATGGCGAGGCTCTGATACCACTGTAAGTGCACGGCGACGCCCCGGCCGTCAATCCGACACCGGAATGCGGAAGCGGTGATTTACTTTAACTTTTCAAACCGACACCACCGCGCACTATAAACCCGGATAGGGCCATTAATCTAGTCCTAGCAATCTAGAGAGCGGGTAGAGAAGATATACCATGCGATCCGTGTCCTCCGGTTTACCCGTCGTCGTCCCGATCTCTCGCGGAGTGTCCGGTCTCCACCTCCTCGCCGGAAGGGCACTACGTCGCCGGCTTCTTTTACGGGCTCCCACCTCTGGACCGAGGCAACTCGAGCACGAAGTTGGCGAGTCGACGTGCCCAAGATTTGCTGTAGAATACGTGTAGTGCTCTATATCTCATTTAGGGTTACTTGAAGTTGCCTTTGGTGGAGGTTATGAACTTGTGGTATTTTGTGATGAACTTGGGAGTATTTTGAAACCAAAATGAGAGCTCAAAATCACCCCCAAAAATTTCAGCCCCCCCCCCTTTTTCTTTTTGGCCGGCCATGCAAAGAAGAATGGGAGTGAGTGGAAAAGCCAAAGGGGAGAGGGGCTATCATACTAGCATGAATAAAGAGTGATGATTAAAAACAATATGATCACAAGCAAAACCAACACTCCAAACCCATCATCATCACACACAAAAGTCAAGTCATGATGAAGTCAAGAAAGTCAAGGTCATGGTGCAACCATCATGACACTACAATGTGCAAAGACAACCCTCCAAAATGCTTATTTGCACAAATGCAAATAAGCCCTCCTCCACCAATCTTCGGCCAATGAAAGATACAAAGAAATATGGCCGAAACGGAAAGCAAACTGGCAACTCAAAAAACTGATCCCGTAATAAATTATAGGAAAACCCCGCTACTGTATATACATACCCGCATTTGTATTCCGACTGAATACAAATGCATTGAGACAAAATCTACACTGTACAATACTAGCATCTGGCTTAAACCAAAGCCCGCTAGTATATTCCGTCCGATCATGATCCGTGCAATACCGCACGTATCTGATCGAACCCTGCCATATCTCCATACGGCCTCTACAGCGTTTCGCCCGAAAACTTGAGCAACTGAATGTGGGGGACTCTAAAGACTCGTCAATACTATAGCTGTGGATTTAACCACTAGCACGTCAGAGGTATTAGCCTATACGTAACGGGCTACCAGGTATTGACCAAAAGGGACGTCGATGAGCGAACTCATCCTGACACCCTACTGAGCCTGTCAGTGACAATATCCGTACAGTTCGGTCCGTTCGTCTATGAGCATCGCATGGCGGGCCTAGGGGGTTGGTAAAAGTCAGACCCCCAAAAGCGGTACAAGTCATGTCGGAGTGTAGCCCAGAACACCCTGAGATACTACTGGAATACCTACCAGTAAATCTCCTGCCTTGGCCAAGGACTTCGTGTAAGGGCTGCCCTAGACACAGCATGACCTCACCCCCAATACCGGGAGAGACGAACCCCTGAAGATCCGCTCACTGCCTCCATGTGGCTCGGGACTGTACCCAACTAAAACCTGTTTGCTCGTCTCCTTTGAGCGTGGTAGGGTAGTAATCAAAGTACAGTGGGAACTCACACGAGACAAATGACGATCCTCAGGTCGATGAACTAACCTGTACACATGTCACTAGGGAACTGCTATCTGACGTCTGGTATAATCCCAACTAGCAGGTTCCCGGCGAGACCTGTCCGGTGTACTCATAACCCAATGAGCACCTGTATACATCTTAGGTGAACCAACTGACACCAGTTGCTTGTGAGACCGGCCACCGCCCCTCGTCGGGGTCTCGACTGTATACACTAGTCTACTCTGGAGTATCGATGCCCTGTCTCGAAAATCCCACGACTAGGGACCTTTTAAGGATGTGCTTATAGACTACCAGCTCCTGTTAGTTATATGTATGCCCTAGAGGCCATTACTGTACATAGGATGCATATTGTAGTGGATGCTGGGACATATATAGGGAGGACTTTCTTGCTCGACATGATAGTATGCTATCTGGTTACTCTTTACCTTAACGTGTACACTGATTGTCTCTCTGTTACATGTTGGTAAAGCCCTTAGGATGTGTACTTGACTACCTGGACTATGATGCGGATCATACTAGTGGGGACATGGTAGTCCATAAGTACATCCTTCAAAGTCCCTAGTCGTGGGTATATCGAGACGGGGCATCGATATACCAGAGTAGACTAGCGTATACCTTCTCGACCCATACAGATGGGCGATGGATGATCCCATATCCATTGGTATTTGACATCGGAGATGATATACGGGTGCTCAGTGGAGACTGGGTACACTGGACAGACTCGCCGAGAACTCCCAGATGGTATTATACCTTACGTCAGATGGCAGTTCTCTGGTGACACTGGTACAGAGTAGTCTGTTGACCCGAGATCGTCATAGAGTCTTGTGTGGTTCCCACTGTGCTTTGATTTCCACCTTACCACGTCCAAGAGGGCGTGCAAAACGGTGGTTTTTGGGTACAGTCCCGAGTCACATGGAGGCAATGAGCGATAGGAGGGGATTCGTCTCTCCCGGTATAGGGGGTTGATGTTGCGCTGTGTTCGATTGGCTATAACCGGAAATCCCTGGCCAGGGTTGCTGAGATTTACTGGTAAGTGTTACCAGTAGTTTCTCAAACTGTTATAGACCTCATATCGACACGACTTATCGAGCTGTTGGGGTCTGACGTTTACCACCCCTAGGCGAGATATGCGACATATCAGATGATGAGACCGGACTGTACGGTAAGTGTTACTGGTTGGATTCACAGGAGTATGAGCGGGCTTGCTCGTCGATCTTCTGATCGCTCAATATCCAGGTGGCCGTTACGTTTAGCAGACCGCTTGCGGCTTGTGGGTGTTTGATATGATCATCACCTGCTGCCGGCGTATTGACGAGTCTTTAGAGTCCTACACAGAGGTTTCCTGGCTCAAGCGAAACGAAATAGAAGCGCATATGAGATATATGCGGGACCGAGAATAATGCGTATATGTGATACCGTATTCCATTCTCGCGATGAATGTATCGAATGGTTGTATGTGATATAACCTAGTTATCGAATCAACGATTGATTCGATAAGCCGATACATTGGATATTAGTCGGTTATATGCGATATGACCGGATCGTTAAATCAAGCGTTGATTTAATGATTTAATGCATAATTATATATTTGATATATTACTTTGCATTAACTAGTAATGGTTCATTTAAATGGATTTTCTCACTTGTTGTGCACATTGTATATGTGATATATTTTTTGTGCACTTGATTGTATCATGTTTGATGATACTTGTTAGTTTTGGTGTATGTTTGGTTTAAACCATGGTTGGTTAATGGTTAGGGTTTCACTTGATTTATTTGCTTATTTATTTATTTATTCATTCATTTTGGCAAAGGGAAAAATGGTGGCTTTCTTTGTTTGCTTGTTGAAGCTTCTTGAAGCTTTGAACAAGTCCACCATCTTTGTCTCATGCTTAACCCTAACCATTCAACCTAACCATGATTTATTCTCTACACCTAACTATGGTTACCATTATGATAAGTATCATATTATTTCTTATTTTAGATATACTTATGAGATTATCATATTCTTTTCTTCTTCTTCTTCTTCTTGAACAAAAAGGAAAAAAAGCTTGCTACATCAATGGCAACTTGAGGAAAAGAGTGAGAAATCCAATTCTAAAGTGAACCCACTTCCTATTTCTTCATCCTCTACCACTTTCCAAGTAGTATAGGGTGTTTTCTTCACAAGTTTCATGACTTGGTGAAGTTGGAGCTTGATCTTGTGTTGCCTCGACGTAGATCATCTTCGGCATCGAAGTCGACGACCTAGCCCGCCCATTTCTCCGATGAAGCCGACGCTAGAGCCCGAGATCCGATGATCGCAGTGAGGGGACTTCATCACGGAGCTATGGAGGTGGTGCACCGGATCTACAAAGGTTGTATTTCCGTTCAACTCTTAGTTAAGTTGTTAACTAGTTGCTTGTTTCGCCTAAATTCTAGTTAACGATCCGTATTAGGGTTTGTAGGCACTTGTAAAATTTGAATTTGGCATGGTTGATGCCTTGTGAGACCTCATTAGTGTGCCTAGGAACCCTACAGTGGTATCAGAGCCTAGCTAGAGCCTTAGGCGATGCGTAAACGGAGTTAGAAGTCCGATCGACCCGAAACCCTAACCCAAAAAATGCTCTCTGTACATTTTTTAATTTCGGGGATTTTTCCACATTAAAAATATGCAGAAAATTCAGCAGGGAATTGTAAGAATTACTGTGAAGCCCGTACCCATGATTCCCTTAAAGCGCGGCGGAACCGCGGCATTAGCATGGCTAATGCGGTGGTTCCGCGGCCATTTTGACTTTTCTTCAGTTGGTCTTTGCACAGTAATTCCTATATTTGGGTGCTGTATTTTCTGGGAATTTTTAATTTTTACTCAAGAGTTGAGTTTTCTGGGTTGTATTGGGGGTTCGTAGATTCGATCGGATTATCGGACTTTGTCTATGTGTTTTCCGGGTAAATTTTAGAATATGTTAAAAAGTTCGATCGGATATAAATACCCACCTTTTCCCCTGTCGGGAAATTTCCAAGTGTTGGATCTTTCCGTAGTTTAACGACGTTCTAAGTAGTGCAAGTAACGCGATGGTCCCTCTAGAAGACAACAAACCTTAACTCGATTATGTGACCGTCTTGAACTGCCCTTTGAACCTTCGGGTTTGGGGCAGTACGGCGTGCCACATGTGAGGCGTTGGCTTGACCCTTCTACGGCTGGACCGTTGGTACTGAGGCATGAACTGGATGTTTTTTAAACTTGTTTCATGTGTTGATTTGCTTCGAGAAAACTTGGGTGTTCGAATGTTCGATCGGAAAGTTTAACATTTTCTAGTTATCCGGAATGTGATACAACAATTGGAATTCACAACAAGTTATGAGATAACTGTATGAATGTTATAAACATAGCACTTTAGTCTCACTTGATCGGTTGCCACGGAATTTTGATGTGATCAAAAGTCCGTCGCAATCACGTAGGGTACGCGGATACTTGCCGGGTAAACTTAATAGACAGCCTCATCCCATAGCCCCGACCAAGTGACTGTAGGAGAACCCCGTCACCGAAAGCATCCGTTCGGGTGCTCGCGGCAGCGGTGTTCCGCCTTGGTGCACTTCGTCGACGGCGTCGGGGGTGCGACCGCCTACTAAAGTTTGCGATGAGCATTCGATCAGCATGTCGGGAATCTTGTTGAATTACCCGACTTGATATTGAAAAGTGTTTTCGATATTGAGACTAAAATGCGGGGTTTATAATTGTTAGGCATGTGATGTCTAAGGAATTCATTTGATTAGGCATGCGATGTCTATGCAGGTTGCGGATTCCAACTGTTGTAGTTTTACACTTTCTTTTCTGTGACCGTAAGTGTAATATGTGATATCACCGGTTTCGTTGCTATATGTCAACGACAATTGGGATGCGCATATTTACTTACGTTGATGACATGTGATGTTATATGTTGCTGGATATGTTATATTGGATCGTCGTGTTTGAATAGCCGGGGTTTTTTTATGTGAGATGAGTGTTTTTCATTTTCATTCACGTAAAAACTTGTATGTAATATTCTTTTATTGGGACACTTCCAGGTTGCGGATGATGTCTCTTTTTGTATATTATTTACTTTTCCGCACTAGGATAGACCCAAGGAGGAGGGCACAAGTAACCGGGTTCTGGAGTCCAGTGGGAGACCAACTCGAGGAGTCGAGTCCGGGTCTCCTAACTCTAGAATTGGTAGGGTTGCTTGCCGCTCTCGTAGGGGTCTAGGGGTGTGGGTTTGGCTATTCATCACGACCGTGGAATCCGTGTTTTATACTGGCTCGTATTTAAAACACGGACGTCCTAGTATATCCAATATTTCATATGATTCTTCTGCTGCGATATCTGTGATGTGATCATGTGATATGTTCTGTGATGGATAATTTATATAGTATATATGATATATTATATAGACGTTACTTATGTTTTACACCCGCGCTAACCCTGCCCTGCTCTGCCGTTAGTTACCTAACCTAACGGTGCACGAGGGGACATCGAGGCGAATGCGGATGGCATAAGTGTACGTCGTATTTATCTGTGATGTTTAGGTACTTAAATGATGGGACTTCATTAATGTGATTAATGAAATAAAAAGAAACCTAAAGATGTTGTAGAATCGAATTTCAAAATAAAACAGGTAGCTACAGTTCTTGCTTTGCACAGCGGTATATATGAAATATCCTGCACCTTATTCGATGAGGAAAGGACCGAGATCCCTTCACCGGGAGTGACTCCTTTAGCAATAACTGGCAGATGCTACACACTCGGTTTGTCTTCTGATTGCTTTTAAGTGTTTTGCTTTGCACAGTGATATATATGATATATCCCGCATCTTATTCGATGAGGAAAGGACCGACGATCCCTTCACCGGGAGTGACTCCTTTAGCAAAACTAGAAAAGCTTCAAAAACACTCCATTTTAAAATCATTTGATTCTACAACGATATCAAGTTCAGTACGCAATAGGTTTTCAGAAAAACCTGTCGTAGCCCTCCGTCATTTCAGATAAGTCCTGTTTAGTATTCGTGCTGCATTTGTTGACCTTGTCAAGGCGCAGTGTGCGGTAGCTAACCAGTATTTATCTGCTTATGCATATGATGCAGATTGGGTTAGGATAGTCGTACGACCTTGTTGACCTTGTCAAGGGTCGTGCGGGTGGGTTTGATTCAATCAAGAAATGACGGGTTGAACTTGACTTACGGTCTATGGTTTGTTGACCTTGTCAAGGTCATAGATCGTTTGGGGCAAAATATTATCGGGAATTTCAAGTGTTGAAATTCCCGATGAGACTGCATACCTTCTATGAGATAGTTGGATCCCGATACCCACTGCGAGTAATTGTTACTCCTGGGAGAGTTTTACACATTGCAACTAGCCGATCAAGTAGGTGTCTAGAAAGGTGTCAACGAGGTTACGCCTCTGGGAAAACGAGGTTTACATTAATTAGGTTCGTGCGAAAGCACGGGGGACCTCCCTCAAAGTACCGACACTGGCCTGGCTGAAAGATTGGCGAAATTGTAGTTTGTAATTAATCCCGGCTAGTCTTTCCTTTTAGGGTTTGAAGGAAGATTTGACAAAAACAGTGGGAGCCATCCTGATTAGATAAAATAATAACCAATCTATTCTTGCAAGAGCGCACGCAGAGTGTTTTCTTCTCTCTCTCTCCAGGTAGCGACCATATCACGCCTTAATCAAGATAATAATACGGAATATTGACCGAACCCGCTTGTTATTCTGAGCTGGGGAACGTTGGTCCCGCTCCAACTTATAATTGTTATAAGACAGAGCAGGAAATTAGGGATTACCAGAATTCCCGTGCCGCCCAAACGAAGAGAGTGCATGCTGATGCATCATCTTCGGGTATGTTCATTACAAAGAACTGTTTCTCAGTGTCCATTATGTCCTGGGTATATGATACCAGATCAGGATCCCACATATGTAATATGTTACATGGGCTACAGATAGGTAAAGAACTGAGAACGGGTGATAAGTTTCATGAGGCAGAAAACGGGGCAAGTGTTGCAGCCAAGTCTGTTGGTCACTGTCACCCTGTATTACCAATACATTGATTCTGAACAAATGTTATTAGATATTGAACCTGATATACAAAATCATATCACTCTCTTTATTATTAAAGAAATGATAAAATTTTGTATTATTGGATAATGTTTTGAACATTTCCTATATCAAAAGTTGATCGATTCAGGCACGTTATCTAAAAGCATTGATGTTCTAAATCAAACTACAGTTCTTTAGTATACAGAACACACACAAGAGGAAGAGTTCAGAAATGAACAAATCCTTCTTAAGGCATTGTAGACTAGGTCATATCAATGCGATTCGACTAGCTGAAGTTACATTTTAGATGCATATTTAAATCAGTTTGAATTTACATCTTATAAAACTTGCCAGTCATGTCACAGAGATAAGATGACCATAGCTCCGTTTACTGGAAACAGAGAAAGAGTTAGTGAACTCTTGGGATTGATACATGTTGATGTATGTAAGGTCCCCTGTCTACATATGCCAAGACCGGTTCCTTGTACTTCATTACATTCTCTGATGATCTTTCGAGATTCAGACCTATATTCCTGTTGAAACACAAGTCCGAACCTTTTGAGATATTCATAGAATATAAGTTAGAAGTAGAGAACCAATACGGGTATAAGTATTATGTCCTTTGATGTGATCAAGGAGGAGAATACTTGAGCACGGAATTCCTGGACTATTCTAAAGGAGAATGGGATTCTCTCTCAGCATTACTCCTCCGTACAAACCATAGCACGATGGTATATCGGGGCGGAGCAATCACACCCTATGTGATAAGGTGTGCTCTATGATAAGTACTACTAAGTTACCTGTTTCCTTTTTGGGAGTTATGCGCTTGAGAAGCTGCATACCTATTGAATATGGTTCAAATCAAATCAGTTGCCTACCACTTCATATTTGATATGATAAGGGAAGAGCCCATCTCTTAAGTTGGTTAAGATTTGGGGTTGTCTGGGCTATGTCTAAAAGCAAAATCCGGACAAGCTCGAGGCAAGGTCTGTAATGTAGAACTGGAAAGGTTCCAGCTATACAAACTACAACAGATGATTTGGTAAAACCAAAGGATTCAATAGTTACCAACGAACCTCAGCCTCTCCGCCGATCTAGTAGGGTTTCTCACCCACCTGAGAGATACTTCTGTTTCTCTATGACAGTGGGAGCGAGGATTGCATCATGAGATGATGACCCAACTAGTTTCGAGCTGGCCATCAGGAGTGGGACTCTGTAAGAATGGCTGGATGCTTAGCGATCTGAGATGGAATCCATGTACACCAACAAAGTATGGACTTTGGTTGCTATATCTGAAGGGTTGAATCCCCATCAGGAGCAAGTATATCTTGAGAAGATTACTTGGTGTAGATGGAAAAGTTGAGACTTTCAAAGCTAGACTTGTTAAAGCTTTTCGTCATCGACCAGGCGTGGATAATGATGAAATCTTTTCAAGTGGCTATGCTTAAGTCCATCCAGATCTTACTTTCCACGGCTACATACCATGACTACGATATCTGGCGGTTGGGTGTCATGACTGCTTTTCTAAATGATGTTTTAGAAGAGAACGTCTATAAGTACACAGCCAGAGGGCTTCGTAGACAGTGGGAGCAGCGGAAACGTGTACAAGATGCTTTATAGGATAAAGCAGGTATCGCGGAGTTGGAACATCTGTTTTAATGTATTAGTCAAACAGTTTGACATCATCAAAATGGTAGATGAACCTTGTATATACAAAAGGGTAGTAGGGAGTATGGTGGCGATCCTCGTAGAGTACGTGGATGACATACTCTTGATAAGAAAGAAGTTTCCTATGCTACGCTCGGTCAATCTTGACTTATCACAAGGATTCTCTATATAGGATCAAAGTGATACCTCCTAAATCCTGGGTTTTGGATCTTTGAGATAGATCTAATTGGATGTTAGGACTCTCACTAGTTGTAGTGAGATGGTATCAATCGATCCTGAGGAGAATCACTGGAAGGGTTCCAGGGTGATAAGGACGACTGAAAGTCAGTCACAGGCATTGTCTTTACCCTCAGTAAAGGGACGGTATGTTGGAAGAGTTCCAAGCTAGATACCGTGGCATACTAGACGATAAAGGCTCGATACATCGCTACTTAAGATGCTACCAAAGAGGCAGTCTGGATGTATATTTGTTCATGAGATGAACTAAGTTCCTCCCATTGTGTGACAATGGAGTTGTGGCTTATGCCAAGGAACGTTCGTCCCATCAGTGGTCAAGACATATTCTAAGGCAGTATCACCTGATCATGGAGATAGTTGATCTCCAGGGTGATCGAGGTTAGGAGAGTAGACTCAGAGGACAACACGGCGGATCCACTCACAAAGGCCTTTTCCCAGAGAGAGACTTTTATGGGATGGTTGAGTATGAGATACTACAACCACTGCTATCAGATGGCCCTAGTGCAAATGGGAGATTGTTAGTTATATGTATGCCCTAGAGGCCATTACTATACATAGGATGTATATTGTAGTGGATGCTGGGACATATATAGGGAGGACTTTCTTGCTCGACATGATAGTATGCTATCTGGTTACTCTTTACCTTAACGTGTACATTGATTGTCTCTCTGTTACATGTTGGTAAAGCCCTTAGGATGTATACTTGACTACCTGGACTATGATGCGGATCATACTAGTAGGGACATGGTAGTCCATAAGTATATCCTTCAAAGTCCCTAGTCATGGGTATATCGAGACGGGGCATCGATATACCAGAGTAGACTAGCGTATACCTTCTCGATGTAAGTCGATGTACTACACCCCAATACTTGTGGGGAGACGGAATTTTCAAAAACGAACTTGTTTAGTGAACGAACATCGACTAACCGCTTGAATCGAAGCTAAACTAGAAATAACCAAACACAAAGTGTTTCTAAACTACTGTGTTTAGGGATTATACCTAATGAACCAACTCCTTCGTCTTTACGATCTCCTCGTCCTCCTCGGCCTTCTCTTTGTAGTAAATGATCCACCCGAGAGCAAAACTCCAAGCTTAGCCTCTAAACTTGAGGCAACTAACCTTCTTGGATTGCTAATCAAAGAAGATAGATGAGATAGAGTGAGGGTTATGGATTGTTTAGTCTAACTAATCCTTGTTCTCAACACATGAGGGGTGAGGATTAGGGTTTGAAGAGAGTGAGCTTGAGGAGAGAGAATGTGAATAATATTATGAGTGAGAATAGTAAGTTATCATAATATATATGAAGCATTATCTTTTAAAAGAGAAAAGAAAATAAGTGATGAATAATCATGCTTCATAAATATCAAGTGGTGATTCATTATCATGAGTCATTAAGCATTTATGATGCATTAATGACTATGATGAATCACTCTCATGACTCACTAATCTCATTCAATGCATATGACACCTAAACCTCCTTAGTCACCATCTTCTAGAAGCTTCTCGAGTAATTACGAGAACGCCCCTCCTTTCCGCAAAAATACGGAAAAACTTTAGACTGTAAAAATCCAATAACCGGATACCAGTAACTGGCTTAAACCAAAACCGACTGGTAAAAACTGTCCGAAAGTCGTACGTGCGTAAACACATGTATGCGTCCGAACCCTTGTCGTAAAACCATACGACCTCTATATCGTTTCGCCTGGAATAGGAAACTCTCTGTGTGCGACTCTAGAGACTCGACTACTACGCTGGCAGTGGGTTTAACCACAGACCGCAAGCGGCACTAGCTGTACGTAACGGTCCCCAGGTAGTTGTCGATAAGAAGGCCGATGAGAAAACCCATCCGAACTCCTAATGAGCCTGCTGTGACAATCTCCATACAGTCCGGTCCGTTCGTCCAAGACTATCGCATATCGGGCCTAGGGGGCGGCAAGCGTCAGTCCCCTAATAGCGGTATAAGTCGTGTCGGAGCGAAGCCCATTACACCCTGAGAAACTACTGGAACCTACCAGAAAATCTCGCTTGCCCTGGCCAAGGACTTTGCGTAATGGCTCTCTGACACAGCGCGATATCTACTCCCAATACCGGGAGGGACGAATCCTGTCTAACCGCCACTGCCTCCAAGTGCTCGGGACTGCACCCAACTGCTACCTGTTTGCACGACTCCTTTGAGCCGTGGTAGGGTAGCAATCTAAGAACAGTGGGACACACTCGAGGCGAAGTAGCAGTGTCAAGTCTGCGGACTATGCTGTACTCATGTCACCTGGGAACTGCTCACTGACGACTGGTATAAAACCAACCAACAGTTCCCTGTGAGTCCTGTCCGGTATACCCGTAACCTAACGAGCCCCTGCATACTATCTCCAGTATGACGTACTGACGGCTGTGGGACAGACCATCTCCCCAACTGGGATGAGAAGCGTACACACTAGTCTACTCCGGAGTATCGATGCTCTGTCTCGATAATCCAACGACCAGGGACCTGAATAAGGATGTGCTTGTAGACTACCCAGCCCCCACTAGTGTGACTGCCATCACAACGCTGGTAGACAAGCAAGATCCTAAGAGCTCTATCAATACGTACACTCACATATTAAGATAGAAAAACCAAGTAGCATACTACCATGTTTAGCATGACTGTTATATACATGTGAATATCCCAAGCTTCCATTAAGTAATATACAAACTAGTATGATACAGTAATGGCCTTCTAGGGCATAAACACTAACAATCTCCCACTTGCACTAGGGCCATGTACTGGCGTATCGTAGACCAATGATCTCGAGTAGCCTCTCGAACTGAATCTGGGGTAGGGCCTTCGTGAATGGATCAGCAATGTTCTCTTCAGAAGCAACTCTCCGAACCTCGATCTCCTGACGATCAATGATCTCCCTGATCAGGTGATACCGCCTTAAGATGTGTCTGGACTTCTTATGGGACCTTGGTTCCTTCGCTAAAGCTATAGCTCCGTTGTTGTCGCAATACAGAGGTATTGGATCAACTATGGTAGGAACTACCTGAAGTTATGTTAGGAACTTCTTCATCCAGACTGCTTCTTTTGCGGCATCGCAAGCAGCTATATACTCCGCTTCCATCGTCGAGTCAGCAACGGTGTCCTGCTTGGAGCTCTTCCAGCACACCGCCCCTCCATTGAGGGTAAAGACATATCCCGACATGGACTTGGAATCGTCCTTATCACTCTGGAAGCCGGAATCAGCAAAGGCCTCCAACCTGAGGTCTTTTCCGCCGTAAACCAAGAACATCTCCTTAGTCCTTCTCAGATACTTGAGAATGTTCTTTACTGCTATCCAGTGCTTCTCCCCTGGGTCTGACTGATACCGGCTTACCACGCTCAGTGCGTAAGCTACATCTGGTCTGGTGCACAACATCGCATACATTATAGAGCCTACCGCAGAAGCGTAGGGTATAATAGACATGCGTTCCCTTTCCAAATCAGTCTTGGGAGACATCTCTTTGGAGAGGGTGATTCCGTGACAAGCCGGTAGATTACCGCGCTTAGAATCTTCCATACTGAATCTTTTCAGTACAGTGTCGATATACCTGGACTGCGAAAGTCCCAACATCCTCTTGGATCTATCACGATAGATCCGGATCCCCAGAATGTACGAGGCATCACCCTGGTCTTTCATGGAGAACCTGTGTGACAAGAATCCTTTGACAGATTGTAGCATAGGAATGTCATTTCCTATCAATAGAATGTCATCCACGTACAAGACGAGGAATACGACACTTCTGGCTACAACTTTACTATACGGTTCATCTGGATTTTTGATAAAGTCATATTCTTTGACTGTCTCATCAAAACAGATGTTCCAACTCCGCGATGCCTGCTTTAGTCCATAAATGGACTTAAGCAGCTTGCATACTTTCCCGCTGCTCCCACTCTGATTGAAACCCTCTGGCCGATCCATATAGACGCTCTCTTCTAAATTTCCATTCAGAAAAGCCGTTTTTACGTCCATCTGCCAGATTTCATAATCATGGAAGGCAGCAATAGCAAGAAGGACCCGAATGGATTTGAGCATAGCCACTGGAGAAAAAGTTTCGTCATAGTCCAAACCAGGTCTTTGACGAAAACCCTTTGCAACAAGTCTAGCCTTATAGGTTTCCACCTGTCCATCTACACCAATCTTTTTCTTGAAGATCCATTTGCATCCTATGGGTTTTACCCCATCTGGAGCAAAGTCCAAAGTCCATACTTTGTTGGTGTACATGGACTCCATTTCGGTCCGCATTGCATCTAGCCATCGTACCGAGTCGCCGCTCTGGATGGCCTGCTGGAAGTCAGTAGGTTCATCATCATCTATGATGCAATCCTCTCTATCCCCATCTATGAGAAAACCGTAGTATCTCTCAGGCGGATGAGACGGCCTACTACTCCTGCGGAAGGGTGCGGGAATGTCCTGTTCTTCTTGAACTATCGGTTCTACCAAACTTTCAGTAGCAGTTTGTGGTTCTGGAATTTCTTCCAGTTCTATTTCGCTCCCACTTATTTCCTTTTCTAAAAACTGATATTCTAGAAAATGGGCATTACGAGAAACAAACACCTTTTGTTCTTCTGCGTAATAGAATAGATACCCCTTGGAGTTCTTTGGATATCCCACAAACTGACACTTTACTGATCGTGCCTCGAGCTTGTCCACATGCTGCTTTTTAACAAAAGCTGGACATCCCCATATTTTCAGATACTGAAGATAGGGTTTCTTCCCACTCCACATCTGATATGGTGTGGTAGGCACAGTCTTGGTAGGAACCATGTTCAAAAGATATGCCGCTGATTCTAGCGCATAACCCCAGAAAGATCGCGGTAACTCAGCATTACTCATCATGGATCGTACCATATCCAATAGGGTTCGATTCCGTCTCTCCGATACACCGTTATGCTGTGGAGTGTATGGAGGAGTAAGCTGAGAGAGAATTCCTTTCTCTTTTAGGTAACCAAGGAACTCGGCACTCAAGTATTCACCACCTCGATCAGATCTAAGTGTCTTGATACTTTTGCCGGTTTGGTTTTCTACTTCATTCTTATACTCTCGGAATTTCTCAAAAGCCTCGGATTTATGTTTCATCAGATAAATGAATCCGTATCTTGAGTAATCATCCGTGAAAGTAATGAAATAGGAAAAACCACCTCTCGCATGTGTAGACATTGGACCGCATACATCGCTGTGTATGAGTCCTAAGAGCTCGCTTGCTCTTACTCTTTGTCCAGTAAATGGAGTCTTTGTCATCTTTCCTTTGAGACAAGATTGACAAGTGTTATAAGTTTGATATTCGAACGAGTCCAAATATCCTTCTCTATGCAACTTAGTCAACCTTCTCTCATTGATGTGACCCAGTCTACAATGCCATAAGAAAGCTTTATTTAAATCTGGAGACTTTCTTTTTAGTGTGTTCTGGACATTGAAAATTTGGAGTTGGTTTAAAACATATATGCCGTTATTCAGAGTACCGGACCCAATCAAACCATGATTAAGGTGGATGTTAACAACATCTCTTACAAACGTGAAATCATAACCTTTATTTGATAACAAGGAAACTGATATGATATTACACGTTAAGCTTGGTACAAAATAACAGTTATGTAAAACCAAAATATGTCCACTCGTCAATCCTAGGTGATAATCCCCGACGGACGCAGCTCCCACGCTAGCTCCGTTAGCAACCTTTAGGGTCATATCACCTTCCTTCAGCACTCAACGGTTTCTCAGTGCCTGCAAAGAATTGCAAATATGAGATCCTGATCCGGTATCCAATACCCAGGAAGTAGAGTTGATCGACAGACAATTCTCAATTACAAACACACCTGAAGTCGAAGCCACAGCTTGCTTCTGTTCCTGGTTCTTGGCGTTCCACGCCTTGCAATCCTTCTTCCAGTGCCCTTTCCTGTGACAATGGAAGCACTCATCCTGGCCAACTATCGGTGCTGCAAACTTTTTCTTTCCCTTCCCTCTCACCTTACTAACACCTCCTCTAGGTTTGGGTGCGGCCTTCTTCTTCCTTCCTTTGGCCCTAGCCTTGGACCCGGAAGAAGATGCACCGCCAACAAATATAGCGGGTGTTTCCCTTGCCTTCTGCAAGGTGCCCTCTGCACTCCTTAACATGTTCAGGAGTTCCGCAAGTTCAACTTCTTTTCCTTGAAGGTTGAAGTTGAGGATAAACTGGGCGTAGGTGGGAGGAAGGGACTGGAGAATAAGGTCTGTATAGAGCTCATTATCCAAAGTCGTCCCAAGGTCTGCGAGCTCTTCAATATAGCCGATCATCTTTAGGACATGTTCACCTACCGATGACCCGACAGCCAACCTCGCTCGAAACAAGTTCTTAGAGGTCTCGTATCTTGCTATACGAGATTGCTCTCCATAAAGTTCCTTTGTATGGAGAAATATGCCATCTAGGGACATATCCTCATGCCTCCTCTGATGTTCATTGTTCATTGAGGCAAGCACGATGCACTTGGCTCTCGCGCAATCTAAATCCCAGGTTTTGCGGATTTCCTTATCCGCATTGCTGGATTTGGGACCAGGGACAGCAGGTGCCGTAGCGGTGAGGATGTACCCCAATTTGTCATAGGTCAAAGCCATTTTGACATTCCGCAGCCAATCTTTATAGTTTGGCCCTGTCAGTATATTTTTCTCTAAAAGTAACTTAAGTCCAGTCATTTTCAGGGTCGCTGCAATTAGGAGAGAGAGAAGAAAACTCTTTAGCATGATGCTCTTGCAAGTTTAGAGTGGTTTTTAGTTTATCTAAACTGGATGGCTCCCACTGTTTCTCGAATCCTTCCTCAAACCATAAAAGAAGAATTAGCCAGGAGTATTCTCACCGTACAATACTTGCTTAACCGTTCAGCCAGGCCAGTGTCGATACTTCGAGGGAGGTTTTCCGACGCTTTCGCGAAGTTCCTTAATTAAATAACCTCTTTTCTCTGGGGGCGTAACCCCGCTGACACCTTTCTGGACACCTACTTGGTTTATAGCATTGATCGTTAAGTGACGAATATCCTGATAAGTAGCATATACTCACAGTAGGATCGGGATCCAAATATCATCGTATGATAATGTTGAAGGAATCCTACCAATATTCATCAAACTCCAAATGGTATGCATCTCTTTGCAAATTTCTGTTTCTTTAGAAATTCCCGATATATATTTTTGCCCCATGCTCTTATGACCTTGGCGTTGGTCAAAATATCATAAGTCACATGTCAAGTTCTGCCCATCATTATCTTGTTAATTTGAACCCATCCGTACATATCCTTGACGTTGGCCAAAATGATCATACGACTGTCCCAAACTAACTCATCTATCTATGCAACAAATGAATACCCAGCAGCTACCAAACACTATGCCTTGGCGTTGGTCAAAATACATAGCTTGAATACTACTGAATACCCAGATGAAATGACGGAGGGCTACGACTGGTTTTGGCGAAACCGTGAACGTAGTGAACTTAATATAACCGAAGGAACCTGATAGCTTTTAAAAGGAGTGGTTAAAGCTCCGCATTTAAAAATATCTGTTTTTAAAATTAACCGAGTGATTTCTTTTAAATTGTTCCAACGATTTAAACTTTGGTTTGTTTTTCTTTGCATTATAGATAATGCGTCCCATCATTAACCTATCATTGCAGAAAACAACGAAAATACAACGTCCTCTTATGCCATCCGCATTCGCCACGGGGTCCCGTCATCACCCGTTAGGTTACTTAACTAACGACAGAGCGGGGGCTGGGCTAGCGCGGGTGTAAAACATAAGTGACGTCTAAATAGCTATCATAAATATAGATATTTTACATTCGTCTGACGCAATGATATACATTCCAGAACACAGATAAACAATATTGGATTTGCAAGCAATCTGTATTTCTTTTGAGCCTGCAAGAAAAGACAGATTACACAGTTATGATGAATAGCCTTTACCCCACCCTCGACCCCTATGGGTACGGCAAACTACCCGCCCGACAGTTTGTGCACCCCACCTTGGGTCAGTCCTAGGAGCAAAAACAGTAAAATGAAATAATACAACGGTGGCTACAACCGTAACCTGGATGTGCCCCGCAAAAATAATATTACAACAAATTACATTTACAACAAATGAATTAAATAATAACCCATTGCATAATCCCGGCTATACACCACAACAGTCCAATACAGTTCATATGCACAAACAGATAAAACCATTACAGAAATGTGCAACCCCCTGCCAACCGACATACTAGCAGTTAGGGGAGGTTTACGAACACATTATACAATCATAGATATAATCCAATATGCAAATATTGTACAATTTCGATCGATTAAACGCTTTTAACATTGCTCCATTACTGCTCTGTAAACTTGAAACCTGAGCAAAATTAAAAAATACCAGAGAATCCCAAATATCACAGAGAACCACCACAAGAAAAATGGGTCCCTGAATCGTCAAAACGGCGGCGGATCCGCGGCGGCAACAGTGCTAAGAGCCGCGGATCCGCGGCTCCGTAGGCGATTCAGGGCACCAAATTTTTTGTGTGTTCTACTACTATCATTTTAAGCTTTCTGAACATCCCTGAAATATTTTTGGACTTCATTTATAAATCGACAGAAACATGATTTTTCGGGCTTTTCCGGTTTCGTTTTTTTTCGTTCGAAATTCATACAAATTTGCAAAAAGGTTATTTATTGTTTAGCGAGGCTCTGATACCACTGTAAGTCGATGTACTACACCCCAATACTTGTGGGGAGACGGAATTTTCAAAAACGGACTTGTTTAGTGAACGAACATCGACTAACCGCTTGAATCGAAGCTAAACTAGAAATAACCAAACACAAAGTGTTTCTAAACTACTGTGTTTAGGGATTATACCTAATCAGCCAACTCCTTCGTCTTTACGATCTCCTCGTCCTCCTCGGCCTTCTCTTTGTAGTAGATGATCCACCCGAGAGCAAAACTCCAAGCTTAGCCTCTAAACTTGAGGCAACTAACCTTCTTGGATTGCTAATCAAAGAAGATAGATGAGATAGAGTGAGGGTTATGGATTGTTTAGTCTAACTAATCCTTGTTCTCAACACATGAGGGGTGAGGATTAGGGTTTGAAGAGAGTGAGCTTGGGGAGAGAGAATGTGAATGATATTATGAGTGAGAATAGTAAGTTATCATAATATATATGAAGCATTATCTTTTAAAAGAGAAAAGAAAATAAGTGATGAATAATCATGCTTCATAAATATCAAGTGGTGATTCATTATCATGAGTCATTAAGCATTTATGATGCATTAATGACTATGATGAATCACTCTCATGACTCACTAATCTCATTCAATGCATATGACACCTAAACCTCCTTAGTCACCATCTTCTAGAAGCTTCTCGAGTAATTACGAGAACGCCCCTCCTTTCCGCAAAAATACGGAAAAACTTTAGACTGTAAAAATCCAATAACCGGATACCAGTAACTGGCTTAAACCAAAGCCGACTGGTAAAAACTGTCCGAAAGTCGTACGTGCGTAAACACACGTATGCGTCCGAACCCTTGTCGTAAAACCATACGACCTCTATATCGTTTCTCCTGGAATAGGAAACTCTCTGTGTGGGACTCTAGAGACTCGACTACTACGCTGGCAGTGGGTTTAACCACAGACCGCAAGCAGCACTAGCTGTACGTAACGGTCCCCAGGTAGTTGTCGATAAGAAGGCCGATGAGGAAACCCATCCGAACTCCTACTGAGCCTGCTGTGACAATCTCCATACAGTCCGGTCCGTTCGTCCAAGACTATCGCATATCGGGCCTAGGGGGGCGGCAAGCGTCAGTCCCCTAATAGCGGTATAAGTCGTGTCGGAGCGAAGCCCATTACACCCTGAGAAACTACTGGAACCTACCAGCAAATCTCGCTTGCCCTGGCCAGGGACTTTGCGTAATGGCTCTCTGACACAGCGCGATATCTACTCCCAATACCGGGAGGGACGAATCCTGTCTAACCGCCACTGCCTCCAAGTGCTCGGGACTGCACCCAACTGCTACCTGTTTGCACGACTCCTTTGAGCCGTGGTAGGGTAGCAATCTAAGAACAGTGGGACACACTCGAGGCGAAGTAGCAGTGTCAAGTCTGGGGACTATGCTGTACTCATGTCACCTGGGAACTGCTCACTGACGACTGGTATAAAACCAACCAACAGTTCCCTGTGAGTCCTGTCCGGTGTACCCGTAACCTAACGAGCACCTGCATACTATCTCTAGTACGACGTACTGACGGCTGTGGGATAGACCATCTCCCCAACTGGGATGAGAAGCGTACACACTAGTCTACTCCGGAGTATCGATGCTCTGTCTCGATAATCCAACGACCAGGGACCTGAATAAGGATGTGCTTGTAGACTACCCAGCCCCCACTAGTGTGACTGCCATCACAACGCTGGTAGACAAGCAAGATCCTAAGAGCTCTATCAATACGTACACTCACATATTAAGATAGAAAAACCAAGTAGCATACTACCATGTTTAGCAAGACTGTTATATACATGTGAATATCCCAAGCTTCCATTAAGTAATATACAAACTAGTATGATACAGTAATGGCCTTCTAGGGCATAAACACTAACACTCGACCCATACAGATGGGCGATGGATGATCCCATATCCATTGGTGTTTGACATCGGAGATGATATACGGGTGCTCAGTGGAGACTGGGTACACTGGACGGACTCGCCGAGAACTCCCAGATGGTATTATACCTTACGTCAGATGGCAGTTCTCTGGTGACACTGGTACAGAGTAGTCTGTTGACCCGAGATCGTCATAGAGTCTTGTGTGGTTCCCACTGTGCTTTGATTTCCACCTTACCACGTCCAAGAGGGCGTGCAAAACGGTGGTTTTTCGGTACAGTCCCGAGTCACATGGAGGCAATGAGCGATAGGAGGGGATTCGTCTCTCCCGCTATAGGGGGTTGATGTTGCGCTGTGTTCGATTGGCTATAACCAGAAATCCCTGGCCAGGGTTGCTGAGATTTACTGGTAAGTGTTACCAGTAGTTTCTCGAACTGTTATAGACCTCATATCGACACGACTTATCGAGCTGTTGGGGTTTGACGTTTACCACCCCTAGGCGAGATATGCGACATATCAGACGACGAGACCGGACTGTACGGTAAGTGTTACTGGTTGGATTCACAGGAGTATGAGCGGGCTTGCTCGTCGATCTTCTGATCGCTCAATACCCGGATGGCCGTTACGTTTAGCAGACCGCTTACGGCTTGTGGGTGTTTGATATGATCATCACCTGCTGCCGGCGTATTGACGAGTCTTTAGAGTCCTACACAGAGGTTTCCTGGCTCAAGCGAAACGAAATAGGAGCGCATATGAGATATGTGCGGGACCGAGAATAATGCGTGTATGTGATACCGTATTCCATTCTCACGATGAATGTATCGAATGGTTGTATGTGATATAACCTAGTTATCGAATCAACGATTGATTCGATAAGCCGATACATTGGATATTAGTCGGTTATATGCGATATGACCGGATCGTTAAATCAAGCGTTGATTTAATGATTTAATGCATAATTATATATTTGATATATTACTTTGCATTAACTAGTAATGGTTCATTTAAATGGATTTTCTCACTTGTTGTGCATATTGTATATGTGATATATTTTTTGTGCACTTGATTGTATCATGTTTGATGATACATGTTAGTTTGGGTGTATGTTTGGTTTAAACCATGGTTGGTTAATGGTTAGGGTTTCACTTGATTTATTTGCTTATTTATTTATTTATTCATTCATTTTGGCAAAGGGAAAAATGGTGGCTTTCTTTGTTTGCTTGTTGAAGCTTCTTGAAGCTTTGAACAAGTCCACCATCTTTGTCTCATGCTTAACCCTAACCATTCAACCTAACCATGATTTATTCTCTACACCTAACTATGGTTACCATTATGATAAGTATCATATTATTTCTTATTTTAGATATACTTATGAGATTATCATATTCTTTTCTTCTTCTTCTTCTTCTTGAACAAAAAGGAAAAAAAGCTTGCTACATCAATGGCAACTTGAGAAAAAGAGTGAGAAATCCAATTCTAAAGTGAACCCACTTCCTATTTCTTCATCCTCTACCACTTGCCAAGTAGTATAGGGTGTTTTCTTCACAAGTTTCATGACTTGGTGAAGTTGAAGCTTGATCTTGTGTTGCCTCGACGTAGATCATCTTCGGCATCGAAGTCGACGACCTAGCCCGCCCATTTCTCCGATGAAGCCGACGCTAGAGCCCGAGATCCGATGATCGCAGCGAGGGGACTTCATCACGGAGCTATGGAGGTGGTGCACCGGATCTACAAAGGTTGTATTTCCGTTCAACTCTTAGTTAAGTTGTTAACTAGTTGCTTGTTTCGCCTAAATTCTAGTTAACGATCCGTATTAGGGTTTGTAGGCACTTGTAAAATTTGAATTTGGCATGGTTGATGCCTTGTGAGACCTCATTAGTGTGCCTAGGAACCCTACAGCTCCCACGTATATGATCGCCCTCATACTGCTGGCAGTCAAGCAAGAATCCTAGGGGCTCTATCAACGTGTAATAGCGACCTGTCAGGTCAGCTAAAGCAGTACACGATGATAAAGGTAAACCAGATAACATACTATCATCTTGAGTAAGACTGTCCTACCGGGATAGGTCCTCCCTCAACCATTGCAATCATGTGCCTGTGATCCAATAATTGACTCTGAGGGCACCATCTCCAACAGAATAACTCAAACTCTGTGCTTCGTAGGTTGAAAACTGTACCCAGGCAATTTCCTCAAATATCACCAATTACAACGAATTCTGATATAATGAGGATGATCACCTAATTCCCAATAACTTACTCCCACTCATCATCTGTAAAACCATACAGATGTGAGAATCAAACCTGGAAAATACATACCCCGGAGCAAGGGTCTAATTAGGAAATCAGTTTTCTATTAACAATACACAGTGAAATTGAAACATGAATATGTTTCGAAGGGGTATCCGGGTATTCCTAGTAATGCCTTTTCCATTATCAAGGCTCATGACTGTAACCGTATATTTCGTTGCCATCTCTCCAAATCCCTTTATTTTTCTTTAGTCGTTACCTTCTGTACACCATCGTTAGGCTTAATGGTTTTCTTCCTTCCCTACCGTTCGGCACCAGCCTATGGTTTGGAAGAAGACTATCCAATAAGCATAATATGTGTACTCTCCTAATCCTAGGAGCACTCACAACTTAAGAGAAGGTAAGGATAAAAGACAACAGAATAAACCTTATTCATATTTCTCCTGAACCAGAATCCATCCTCGAAAAAGTTCCTTCGAGTTCGTATATAACCATACGATGGATTTATCCAATGGAATTGGATGTTTGTAGTGATATGGGGTGTTCTGGAGAAATACAAAGGTGAATTAGGAGTGGCGATGAAATACGTGGTTTGGTCGTGAATGTTAACAGTCGTAATTTACTTTGCCCACTTTCTGATCCCTTTATTTGTCTTTACTTATTACCTTCTGTACACCATACTTAGGCTAATTAGTTTTCTTCATTCCCTACCTTTTAGAACCTGCCTATGGTTTGGAAGAAAACTATCCAATAAGCGTAATGGGTGTACCCTCTCCTAATCCTAGGAGCCCTCACAACCTGAGAGAAGGTAAAAGGAAAAGACAACTGAATAGTCCTATTCTATCTCTCCAGAACCGGAATCCATCCTCGAAAAAGTTCCTTCGAGTTCGTATATAACCATACGATGGATTTATCGATTGGAATTGGATGTTCGTAATAATACGAGGTGTTCTGGAGAAACTCAAAGGGTAAAAGAAAGAGTGGCAATGATGTATGCAACTCAGACAATCCAAAAGCCAGTGTTTTAATAAAGTTCGGTCAACTGGGTCACTGAGTCATAGTCTAGGGTTGGGGCATGGTCGCAGCCAAAGAGAGAGATAGAAGAAACACTCTGCGTGCACTCTAACCTAGATCAGAATGGTTAATCATTTTATCTAATCAGGAAACCTCCCACCGTATCCTCAAATTCTCCTCCAGACCTGAAAGAAGAATTAGTCGGGGTCACCCGAGGAGTAAACCAACTCATCAGTGGGAATCGGGATCCAACTATCATCGCATGATAACGTGATGGAATCTACTCACGTTATCACACTCCAGATGGTATGCGCATACCTGGCAAGTTTCCTGTATGTTTGAAACTCCCGTTGAGATTTTAGCCCTAACGACTTCATGGCCTTGATAGAGACCAACGTGCCATAAGTCGCTAGTCAAGTTCAACCCGTCATTATCCAAGATTGATCTAAACCCACCCGCACAAGCCCTTGATAGAGACCAACGTGACTGTGCGGCTGTTCTAGATAATCGCATATTCATGGTACAGACAAGTATCACGCAGCTACCGTACACTATGCCTTGATAGAGACCAACGTACATAGCACGAATACTACGAGATATCTATCTGAAATGACGGAGGGCTACGGCTGGTTTTTGGCGAAAATCCTTTAGTGTGATGAACTTGATATCGTTGAAGGAACCGGATAGCTTTTTATAAATATATAGTAGCGAAAACCTTTGCTTAAGAGGTCACTCCCGGTGAAGGGATCTCGGCTCTTTCCTCGTCGATTAAGGTGCAGGATATTCCAAACTGAATACCACGATGCAAACTAAAAAGTAATCGACTATAGTGAAGTTATTACCCTGACGCAAACCTCTGTCCAAGGGGTCACTCCCGATGAAGGGATCTCGGCCCTTACCTCGTCGAATGAGGTGATGGATATTCATAACCGAATACCTCTATGCAAAACAAAAGAGAACGCTATTGTAATAACAGCTTTTTGATAAAATGGTTCCAACAATATCGAATAGGTCTGTTTTCCTTGCATTGATCAGAATCAATGCAGTCCCATCAACTAATTACGTCAGAAAAGAACGAAAATAAAATGTACGTATATGCCATCCGCATTCGCCACTGGGTCCCGTCATCACCCGTTAGGTTACTTAACTAACGACAGAGCGGGGACTGGACTAGCGCGGGTGTAGAATATATACAACATCTACTAGTATATATATCAATATACAATAATTGCTCCAGGCGTAATAAATGCAACATCACAGAAAAGTAATAAGCATCACAGAACAATACAGATAATCTGGGAGCCCCAGGTTTCATTGAGCCACAACTGAAACCCGACGTTCCCCTGGTCGTGTGGATAGCCTGTGCAATAAAATCCTAGACCCCTACGAGTGCGGAAAGTCACCCGCTAAAACCTAAAGCGAGCTAGCCCCCTTCAGCAAAGTGAATGGACCATCCAGCACTTCACGGAATCCGGTAACTTGAGCACCCCACCTTGGGTCAACCTGTAACCCCTACGAGTGCGACGAACAGCCCGCCAATTCTAGAGTGAAGCCCCTTCCGTCTCAAAGCCATGAGATGCGAGCCCGTTGCCCTCTAGAACCCGGCTATCCGTGCACTCCACCGCGGGGTAATCCTATTACAAAAAAGAAAATATGTAGAACGGTGACATCGACCTCAACCCAGTCGTGCCCCAAAAGAATAATATACAAACAGGCAGTGACGGCATTCTACATGTCGGACGCTCTTCCCGCGATATCAAATGTATAAATAAATCCAAACTGCACTAATATTGCACCCAAGCTATCCACCACGACAAATCCGCAACAATACAGCACAACATAGAACGTCAACGTGAATGTCACGTTCGCAAAACCATCTAAAAGAGCTATAGCAATTAGACAAGATCTACCGATCAAATGACATTCACGGTCGCAGATAGAAATGTATGTACTGCAAACTTTAAACAATGTTAGAAATTATCGAATTCGAAATAACCCCGAATAGCCCCCAACAACTAGACAAATCCATATCCAAACTGGGCTAAACAAACAATACCACTGAACCAATATTACAGAAACAAAATGCCACTGGGATGAAGAAAATGTGAGCACTAGAATTTGCTTTTTGGCCAAGTCTTGAAAATTAATGAAGTTGCTGTGAAAAGTGAAGAAGTGGTTGTTGAAATTAATGTGGCTCATTTGAAAATGAGAAAGGTTCACTGTGGTTTTCAAGATGAAAACCACACAATAACAAACACTCATCAACAGCCCACTCCATTCCCTTCACAAATCAACACTCATTTAATTCCCCACAAAAAGCCCACCAAATTTCCAAAGCCAATGAATTTCCAGCAAACAAAAAATGGCCAAAAATTTTTCCCAATCAAAAGAATATCAACATTGGTATTGTTTCGGGTTGTTTCGGTTTCGATATTTTAACATTATCTAAACAACTAGTATACGGTTAATGGGTTGGCTCTGATACCATGTTGGAGTACGGCAGCACCCCGGCCGTCAAACCGACGCCAAATGCGGAACAAAAACTTTTTACAAAACTGGCGCTACCGCAACCTAATACCCGGATCGTTCCATTAATCGTAAACTAGTAAACTGTAAAAGAGTTTGGAAAGATTATACCGATCGATCCGTGTCCTTCGGTCTTCAATCTCTGCGCCAAACTCCTCGCTGATGCGCCGACGAAATCCGCTCCTCGATCTCGCTCGTCAAAGTGGCACCACGTCATCGAATCTTTATACGGGCTCCCGCTTCAAACCGAAGCAACTCGGACATGAAGTTTGTTAGCCGACATGTTCAAGATTGAAATAGAGAGAGTGTAGAATACTTTGTCTCAAGTCACCCAAGCGATTGGGTGGAGCTAAATTGAAGTTGCCATGATTTGAGAATAATGTGAGCATGGAATTTGCAATGAAAAAATCAAACCAGCCCACACCATTGTGTGGCCGGCCCTAAGAGGAAATCCAGCCCACACCATTATTCTCAAATCATGGCAACTTCAATTTACCTCCACCCAATCGCTTGGGTGCCTTGAGACAAAGTATTCTACACTCTCTCTACTTCAATCTTGGACATGTCAGCTAGCAAACTTCATGTCCGAGTTGCTTCGGTTTGAAGCGGAAGCCTGTATAAAGATTCGATGATGTGGTGCCACTTTGACGAGCAAGATCAGGGAGCGGACTTCGTCGGCGCAGCAGCGAGGAGTTTGGCGTAGAGATTGAAGACCGAAGGACACAGATCGATCGGTATAATCTTTCCAAACTCTTTTACAGTTTACTAGTTTACGGTTAATGGAACGATTCGGGTATTAGGTTGCGGTAGCGCCAGTTTTGTAAAAAGTTTTTGTTCCGCATTTGGCGTCGGTTTGACGGCCGGGGCGCTGCCGTACCCCAACAGATGTGACATGGGACATAGGTATATGTGTATACATGTTGTGAATCATGAATGATAGGCTGTACATGACATTAGGCCGTACCCTCATTGTCATATAGGTTGATAGGATCCCTATTGGTTTAATGCCGCCGTACGATGATTTTCCATACGTGATGAGTTTGACTTGATGATTAATTCATACCCTTGACTAGAGGATGCCATACGATGGATTATACCATACGTGATGTTGTGAAGCTAGATGCCGATGGTTAGATTCACCGACTCGGTCATGTTAGATACGTATACCCGTCAGCATTTGCATATGATTTACCTTATGCTGCATTCATGTTATTCTCATTGCATTGCATATACCTGTGCTAGTACACTTACACCATTATCGATGATGCATATGTTACACGTACACAGATTTGCCGGCTCACACACTTCATCATCGATAATTGCCATGTCACTACACAGTAGGATTTGTTGCATCATGATATGACTCCTTGCACGATTTACTTGCTATAGTTGCATATGCACCTTTATACCATGTTGCATTGGACTTTGGAGAAGTTGGGAACCGCGGGATATATTTTAAACTGGATTCATTTAAAAGAACGGTTTTCCCTCGATATGTGCATATTACTGTTCCATGCTGCATGATATACGGATATGCTTACATTCCTGTTATATGTCGCATACATCATGTTTTACGCTTTTACGCATTGAGATATGTTGTTTTCATGAGATTTCTGGTTTTGAGAACCGTGGTTATTTCAAAAGAAAGCATGTACTGTTTTAAAAACCTGGTTTCTCTTGATATGATATTTCAGTGCGTCCACCATGCGTTTTCTCGGTTCTGAGACGTGTGACATGTGAAACCCGATTCGAGGAGCTGGATGAGACCGATTGCGGGTACATGGTAGACCCGGTATGGTACCCCGGGGCGAGAAAGGATTGTTGTGCATTAGACGGTGAGCCTGGCAGGGGAACTACTACCTACTGGTGATAGTATTTGGGCTCGGCGGATATCTGTAGGATACCGACCGAAGTCGAGAGATGATATGGGCCGATCCGGACCGACGGAGCCCGTGGGCCGATCCCGACTGACGGAGCCCGAGATATGAGGATTTACGTGTCGATGCTGGACACGGGTTTCATGATGTTTTCGAGTGTCGATGCTGGACACCCAGGTTCCATGATTTTGATGTGTCGCGAGGGACACACGTTGATTTATATCCCCATACTTCCATGCATATGCTTTTATGATATTTACATGCATGATGTTGTTGTGTCATTGGTTGACACGTAGACGGGATCCACTTGCATACATACATTGATGATATGGTTGGATGAGATCCACATGCATACAGACATTGATTATATTGTTAGATAATATCCACATGCTGATTGACATTGATATTAGTGTTGGCACATATACAGATACGGTCACCCTAGATATCATAGTATTACCTTCATGATACAGCTGACCCAGGAGTCGTTGTTTATTCGATTTTTACTTGTTGATGTTTTTCTACTCATGAGTTGGCAACTCACCCTCGTTGTGCCACAGTTCTTGCAGGTTGACCGCATGGATCAGTAGCGGTATCACTGGCATACAGTTGCATTCGGGTGATTGCTTTGGTAGGTGGTACATATTGGATCGCACCCCTCTTGTATTTATTATTCATATTGTATCTAGTCAACTCCATCAATCAAACTAGTATCTCTATAAATACTGAGACTCAGTGAGACTTGTGGTTGCGAGACTTAGAGCGATGGGTATTCCGCTACTTGTGATTTTGATGTCTTGCTTATTTCTTTATCTTTTGTGGTGAACTTCGTCGTTGGGCGTCGTATACTTATATTTATGCTTTGCGTGGTTGTGGATTCGCCGTTTGGCGAAGAGCTAGCTTCCGCTTGGGGATGCCTTTATATTATTATGTATTGTGGTTTTGGATCAAAAAATACAAAGGAAGTGCTGCCCAAATTTTTAAAAGACGAAACATGTTTTTCAACTAATAAATTTCACTTGCATTTTTCATGTTCCACTATTATGCATTAAGAAAATGTTTGATTCCACTATACTTTTATTTCAAAACTTCACCTCTTTTATTTTCTTAAAAAGGTTTAGATTTCTGGGTTTCGGCTTACTTGAATTACGCTACGCCTTTAGACGTGGCGTGATTTAAGTGACGGTCACGAGCTAATATTTCGGGTCGTGCCAAAATTGGTATCAGAGCGCTAGGTTTAACCTTGGTTCGAGTCTATGTTTGACTATGCGGAGTCTAGGGCGGGTATGTATTTCGGAACCTAGGCTTGACCTTACGGAACTTAGACTTGAACGGGGGGTATTAGACCCGAACTTTCGTTTCATAGGTTGACCCGGATTGATGGAGTAGGTAGCTTGAGTAGAGTGACGTACCGTACGTATGTTCTGCGGCATATTTACGATATGATACTCCACTTAAGAAACCTTAGGATGTACATATATTGTGATCCTTGATTCTATTTGTTTCTATGATCATACCCTTATTGGTTCCATTCCTCATTATGATCATCCATCCATTTTGGGATCTGTTGATTCCTTTCATTCCATTGGTATGGTTTCATCGATACATGCTTGGGGTTCCTGTCACCATGGTTTGAATGCAGATTGAGCTGCTGCTAGTGTTGCGGTCAGGGCGATCTTGTCATGGACGAGGACTGACCATTATGTTTTCTGGTGACACGAGAATGTCTCGATTTTGTATTGGTGTTGTGACTTCTCTTTTGAGGCGAGTGTTCGGCGTTGCACCGTATGATCGGGCCATTGTTAGGGCTGCCAGTTATGAGAGGACTGTTGATGTACAGCCTACCTCAGAGATTGTGATGTCGTCTACCATGTGGACAGATGACCCAGCTGTTGCTGAGATTGATGTGATGTCGCTTCCAGAGCTTACGAGCTGAGATCGCTGGAGCTTCCAGGCAGAGATGCGACAGATGATAGCTAGTCTATCTCGAGTTGAGAGACAAAAGTGATTCGTCAGATTGATGCGCCGACGCAGGCCTAGTTGAGTTGAAGATTTCCAGTGTGGAGAGTCTTACTCAGGTCTAGAGATGACCGATCCAGAGATGACCGTGATGCACCATATTTCCTAGAAGATTGAGGCATTCTTTAGCATGCGGACGAAGGGTATTCGCATGTCATCTAGGCGGAATTAAAAAGTTCGAACGAATGTCAGAAACCCATTTTTCCAAGTTTAAAGTATTCAGAGGAACATGCAAGTAATTCTGTGGACCCTCTAGAAGAATGAAACCCTAACTCGACATGATGACTATGGAACCGCTTTTGAACCTTAGGGTTTGCGGCAGTTTAGCGGTGCCATCAGTGAGGCTTGAGTTTGCCCTTCTACGGTTGGTCCATAGGTACTGTGGCGTGTACTAGATATATTAAACTGTGCTCAGAGTTGAGTTTTCGGGGAATTGTGGGACTTTGACAAATCGAACGAAAAGTTTAACATCGCCCGGATATCATGTGATAGAAGACCAGTAAGTGGACCAGCTTCAGATAAAGAACCTCACCCAGATGCGTTGTAAGTTGATCGATAACGGACGAGTATTGAGCATTCTTCCGATGGTTGGGACGAGTTCCTGAGGACGTGTTCGGCCAGATATCTTCTACAGAGTGATGAAGATACCAGGTTCGTAACTTCGAATCCGTGTGAGAGACTCCGGATTGACTGTGGCTGAGAACAGTTGCAGTGCGCAGATATCATGACGTGACGTCAAAGTGGATGATGATACAGACGAGTGGAACTGTAGGGTTCCTAGGCATACTCATGAGGTCTCACAAGGCATCAACCATGCCAATTTCAAATTTTACAAGTGCCGAGAAACCCTAAACTAGATCGTTAACTAGAATTTTAGGCGACAAATGAAACTAGTTAACAACTTAACTATAAGAAAGAGGCTACAACCTTTGTAGATCCGGTTCTCCACTTCCTTAGCTCCACGTAGACGTCCTCTCGCTGTCCGTCTCGAATCCCGGACTTAAGCATCGGCTTCATCGGAGAAATGGACGGGCTAGGTCGTCGATGTCGATACCGAAGATGATCTACGTCGAAGCATCACTAGATCAAGCTCCCACTTCACCAAGTCATGAAAACTTGTGAAGAAAACACCCTATACTACTTGGCAAGAGGTAGAGGATGAAGAAATAGGAGGTGGGTTCACTTTAGAATTGGATTTCTCACTCATTTTCTCAAGTTGCCATTGATGGAGCAAGCTTTCTTCATCTTTGAAGAAGAAGAAGATGATGAAAATCATATCATAAGTTATTCTCAAAAAGAAAATAAAAACAATACTTATCATATGGCAACCATGGTCAAGTGTAGAGAATAAATCATGGTTAGATGGAATGGTTAGGGTTAGGCATGAAGACAAAATGGTCACTTAGTCAAAGCTTCATGAAGCTTCAACTTAGAAACAAAAATAGCCACAATTTTCCCTTTTGCCAAAATGAATAAATAAATGAATAAGTAAATAAATTCAAAACCCTAACCATTACATAACCATGGTTTAGTCTAAACATACACTTAAACATTCATGTATCATCAAACATGATACAATCAAGTGTACAAAATATATCACATATACAGTGTGCACATCAAGTGAGAAAATCCATATAAAGTGAACCGATACTAGTTAATGCAAAGTAATATATCAAATATATAATTATGCATTAAATCATTAAATCAACACTTGATTTAACGATCCGGTCATATCGCATATAACCGACTAATATACAATGTATCAATTTATCGAATCAATCCTTGATTCGATAACTAGGTTATATCGCATACAACCATATCTATACATTCATCGCGAGAATGAAATACGGTATCACATACACGCATTATTCTCGGTTCTGCACATATCTCATATGCGCTCCTATTTCGTTTCGCTTGAGCCAGGAAACCTCTGTGTAGGACTCTAAAGACTCGTCAATACGCCGGCAGCAGGTGATGATCATATCAAGCACCCACAAGCCGCAAGCGGTCTGCCAAACGTAACGGCCACCCGGGTATTGAGCGATCAGAAGATCGACGAGCAAGCCCGCTCATACTCCTGTGACTCCAACCAGTAACACTTACCGTACAGTCCGGTCTGATCGTCTGATATGTCGCATATCTCGCCTAGGGGTGGTAAACGTCAGACCCCAACAGCTCGATAAGTCGTGTCGATATGAGGTCTATAACAGTTCGAGAAACTACTGGTAACACTTACCAGTAAATCTCAGCAACCCTGGCCAGGGATTTCCGGTTATAGCCAATTGAACACAGCGCAACATCAACTCCCTATACCGGGAGAGACGAATCCCCTCCTATCGCTCATTGCCTCCATGTGATTCGGGACTGTACCCAAAAACCACCGTTTTGCACGCCCTCTTGGACGTGGTAAGATGGAAATCAAAGCACAGTGGGAACCACACAAGACTCTATGACGATCTCGGGTCAACAGACTACTCTGTACCAGTGTCACCAGAGAACTGTCATCTGACGTAAGGTATAATACCATCTGGGAGTTCTCGGCGAGTCCGTCCAGTGTACCCAGTCTCCACTGAGCACCCGTATATCATCTCTGATGTCAAACACCAATGGATATGGGATCATCCATCGCCCATCTGTATGGGTTGAGAAGGTATACGCTAGTCTACTCTGGTATATCGATGCCCCGTCTCGATATACCCACGACTAGGGACTTTGAAGGATGTACTTATGGACTACCATGTCCCCACTAGTATGATCCGCATCATAGTCCAGGTAGTCAAGTACACATCCTAAGGGCTTTACCAACATGTAACAGAGAGACAATCAGTGTACACGTTAAGGTAAAGATCAACCAGATAGCATACTATCATGTCGAGCAAGAAAGTCCTCCCTATATATGTCCAAGCATCCACTACAATATACATCCGATGTATAGTAATGGCCTCTAGGGCATACATATAACCAACAGGAACCAGAGGTTCGCGCGAGACGCTGACGATTTGTTGTTACTCCCCGTCGGGATGAGAGATTTGAGATGTATACAGAGGCGTTGGGATTCGGCCAGTTCCCGAGGAAATGTTGTGCTAGAAACGCAGATGTCCAAAAAACGAGAAAGGATTATGCAAGAGTACCAGCCTCCGTATAGTTCGGCATAGGCGAGATCGGAAGAGACCCTGAGCAGGTTCCTTCCAGGACACTGCTGCGATGAGATTTGCACCGAGGATCAGTTGTGTTACGAGTATTCAGAGGACCAGAGGCCGACGCCAGTAACGTGTTGCTTTACGAGTGGTCGTGATAATTGGCCGAGAGATGACCAGAGAAATGCCAGAGCGGAATCGTTCCCGTTAGCACACCTAACCGGGCCGATGAGCCGATGGATTGCGAGATTGGTAATCCGAAGAGAAAATGAAGACCAGAGATAGAGGACGCCAGACCATGAGCAGGAGGCAGACGGATGTTCTTGCTCTGCCAGTTTTGGGCGCACCGACATTTTTCGACATTGTAGGAAGTGTACCTCAATGTCATTTGTTGCGATTTGCGTTTGTGATCCGAGTATCACGCTTATATCGCTTGGATTTGAGTTTTGATGATTGAGTTTCATGGTATTGTTTTCGTGCACCATGGCTGCACCTACTGGGTATTTACATTTTGCGCATAGTTATTGCACTTGATATTGATTTTGTGCCTTGGCTGCACACGTTTATGATTCGTGGATTTCATACAGTTGATTTGATTTTGTGCATGTGGTACGCACTCAATTTGATTTTTGCAATAGATATAGCTCACATGTGCTTGCAGTGCAGTGATACGGATTCTGTGCACATAATTGCACACGTTTTATGATTTTGTACACCTGGGTACACTCGGCGTGGCCTTATACGCATTTGAGTTATTAATGCGTTTCCGTGCACTTGGTGCACCCGATTTATGTTTTGTGCAATTGTCGCACTAGGTTTTTATGCTATGCAATTGATGCACCGTATTTGTATTTCGTGCACTGGATGCGCCGTATTTGTATTTCGTGCACTGGATGTACCGTGTTTGTATTTCGTGCACTGGATGCACTGTATTTGTATTTTGTGCACTTAAAGCACCAGATTTGCATTTCATGCATTTGTTACACTAGATTTTCATTTCGTGCAATTGTCGCACCAGATTTATGTTTTTGTGCATTTGCTGCACCAGATTCGTATTTCGTGCATTTGTTGCACTAAATTTATCGTGCAATTGTCGCACCAGATTTATGTTTTTGTGCATTTTCCGCACCAGAGTCTTATTTTGTACATTAGTTGCACTAGATTTGCATTTCATGCATTTGTTGCACCGGATGGGTATTCGTGCATTAGTTGCACTAGATTTATACTCCGTACATTGGTTGCACCCGATTTATGTCCTTGAGCATTCGTTTTACCAGATTTGTATTTTCGTGCGCGTTTGTACTTGATGTTCGTTTTCGTGCATGCTACTGCACTAGATGTTTCATACGAACCTGACGCGCTTGGGTTGGATTTTTGCGCATATTAGGCGCATGATATTGGATTTTGTGCTCATCGGATGCACTTGAGTGAGATTTTACTCGTACACATTGGATGCCTTTGATTTAGATTTTTATTCGTGCATGTTGGATGCACTTGATTTCGATTTCATTCATGCATGACGGCTGCACTTGATTTGGATTTTCGCTCGTGTTGGGCGCATGGTATGAGATGTGATTTGTGCACACCGGATGCACTCGATTTTGGATTTTCAATCATACATGTTAGTTGCACTGCATTGAGGTTTTCGTGCACTCTAGGTGCACTTGACATTGTTGTCGTGCACACCCGTTGCACTGGACAGGTATTTTCGTGCACACCTATTGCACTTAGTTTTAATTTTATGCATATTGTGCTACCTGTATTTGGATTTGATTTCCGTGCGCACCAAACGCACGTGATTGTTGGATACGCCTTTTGAGGCTGATTTTGCTTTTGAGCATCTTATTTTCATGATGGGCACTATGTTATGTAGTAGCCAAACAGGACTGATCTGAGGATAGTACCTGAGTAATTTGCATGCATTAAATGTTTAACCAGTGATTTTCAAAAAGGGGATATAGTCTCGCTATTTCTTACGTGTCTGTGAGCGACACGAATTTTTACAAAAAGAAAACCTTTTGGGATATTTTAGAAACGACGGAACGTATATATAGCAAAACATATATTATTATTTTACAAATGAGCGTCCGTCACTTATGCCGTGAGTTACGCATCACGCGGAGATTCAGAAAAGATTTTGCATGTATTTTATTCAGATTTTGAAGTTTTCAAGGATGCGTACTATACACGTAATATAGTATTTGACTAGTGTACATTGGATTTCTGTACCGGACTTCGAGATCTATATCTCCATTGTAACACCGAGGATATGCGTGCAAATTCGATGATTTGCGTGACGCTTGATGGAGTTCGATTTTAAGTTTTATACTCGTTTTCAGACGCACGCGATGCGCTGTGTTATTTCTGCATCTTCCATGATTTCGGAGCCCCGTTGATTTGAGCTGATTATTGAAATGTTTTAGAATTTGGTGGTTTAAATTTAAATTCGGGGACCAAATTTATTTAAGGTGGGAAGATTGTAACATTTCAGAAAAATATAAAATATTATTTTTGAATTTAATATTAAAATAATATTTTTCCCGAAAACTGTCGATTTGCGAAATTGGGGTTTTCGAAAAATGGTATAAATGTATCCCACTATTTATGAAATAAATGGAAATTAAAATGATTTATTCGTTTAAAAAGATATTTATTGGATTTGGCGTTTTTAAAATTTATTATATGCGATTTGGATAAAAATCGATTAGTGCACTGCTAATCGCGATTAAGCCAAATCCGTGTTTCTACAGTTTTCCGTGGCTAGTACACCATGTCATATTGCATTTGATTACATGTTGTTGCATTTGTGTTATTTTATGGGTATTATGTGTTTATTGGTGAGAAAAGAAAATGAGAAGGGTAGAAGGGTAAATAAGTGAGAGAGAGTGAGAATAAGAGAGTGAGAAAAAGAGGGCTGCCTTATATCCTCACCCCCCATTTGTTTTCTCCATTTTTCTTCATCTCCCTCAACCTCATCTCCCTCCACTTCTACCCCAAGGAATCGTCTCCAAATGTTCAACAAAACCCTAAACCCCTTCACAAAAGTTGATCCCCTCTTCACCCTCTACACTTTGGACCCATCAATGTTGGATTTTGAGGACTTTGGACTTTTAGGGTTTTGCTTGGTGGCATTCATGAGGTATATTTCCCTTCACTTAGTTAGTTATGTTTTCCTAGCATTCTAGTTAGTTTAGAAATGGGGTTAATATGTGGATTTTTGAACTTGGAAATTGTTAGAGAGGGGTTTGAGTGTTGTGTGGATTGGGTGATGCCTAGCGGCTGTTACAAGACCCTAGAGACCAATTCTTGACCTGGACCAGTGACCAAAACCCTAAAATACGAACTTTAGATTTGTCGATATTAGGTTTTTGTGGGATTAGTGATGGTATATAGGAATCTGGGATGACCCGAGGCCTTTTTAAAATAAGTTCCCATGACCACAAGACATGCAGGCAACCATGAACCACCCCCTGAAACCTGAGCCCCTGCCCCCTTTTCTGGCCGCAAATTTATTCTCTGTGGCCGCAAATTGTGGACACAGTAGAGGGGAAATTGTATATTTTTGGTGGGTAGCCATGTTTTGTTATATCTAGAGCAACCCTATGTGCAAAATCACTTAGTTTGTCCTATAGTGAAATCTGGGAAGAGTTTTCCTATGTTGCTGTTTTCGTGTTTTCTGTATTTTGAATGATAAGTTTTGATATTTGGATTTGTATTTGGTTGTTGGATATTTGTACATCAACGACTAGGGATAATTGGTTGGTTTTGCTTGCGTGGGCTATAGGTTCTAACCTATAGGCGATCCGCATACCGTTTTAGTTTTCCGGACGTAATGTTAATAGCGATTGCGATTTGTGTATTATTGTAGGTACCTCCGCGTGGATTCCGAGACGACGGAGCATGACGTCATCGACTTCGAAAAGCAAGGATCAAGGTGAGTGAATCTATATCCACGGGAGAAGTCGGGTGGATGGCGTATAGCACCCCTGTAACATTTCAGAAAAATAAAATATTCCTTTTGGGAATTTTTATAATTAAATAATAAATATTATGAATATTTTGATGGTGCGGTATAATTAAATACCGATAAATCGGGAAAAATTTGGAAAAATATAGAAATTACTAAAAATAGGGTGTTTTATTGGATTTAAGCAAATTATGAAAGTTTATAATTAATTATACACTATTTTAATGCTAATCGCGATTAAATATCGCTAATCGTGCATTAAACGTGTTTTGTGCACATGACATGCACATGTCATTTTTCACACTTGTTACATTTTTGTATCATGGCTTTTCTTTATTTTTAACATGCATGGCTTTTTAAATGAAAATAAAAGAAAACAAAAGAAAACAAAAAAAAGAATAGAATATTGAGGGATGGGCATGAGAGAGAGAGGGTGAGGGGTCAAACTTGACCATGGCTTGTCTTCCTTCATCATTTTTCTTCATCTCTTTCCTCTCTCCCTCTTCATGGCTGCTACCCCTATCTCCCTCCTCCACTACAACCCTCAAATCATGCTCAAAACAACACCAAAAGTCCATCTCCATTTCACAAAAAACATGCACAAGCTCCTCACAAGCATTTTGGACAAAAAAAAAATCAGATTTTGATGCTCTAGGGGATTCATGAGTGCCAAATGAGGTAATTTATCCATCATTAGTGTAGTATTTCCGTTGCTTTTGTATCCATGTTAACTTAAAACCGATTAAGAGGTGATTAGTGAGGTTTGAAAATTCCTAGTTAGGGTTTTGATGGATTCTTGAGTTGTGATTGTGCTATTGAACTTTAGTGGTGACCTTAAGACCCCCATAGTGTCTAGAACCAAGAATAAACTATAACTAAAACCTGAAAACCCAAAACAGAAACTTGTCATGTCGGTTTTGTGTGTAATTGAGGGTGCAGGGGAATCTGGGTTGACCTGGGACTTTTTCTTGATAAGCAAACAACTCCAGAGACCAAATTAGGACACTACGAGGCCACCCTATCAATACAAGACCAATTCAAGCCTATCAAACCGAGGTGGCCGGATTTTAGGGGGTAGGGGCCGGCCATATTGATGAATCAGGTGCCCAGGTTCCTTCTATAGGTCAAATACACCATATATATCACCCCAGTACTGTTTGTGCACCTAGTTTTGACCTGAACTAAAATCTGGGAACACTTTTATGGGTTGATGCCTTGTATTTCGTGATATTTATGAATTTAAGTTTTGATATTTGTGTTTGGTATCGGTCACTTGACGTTTGTACGTCGATATCAGGTGTTTTTGGGCTCTTTTGTATGAGTAGACCATAGGTTTTGACCTATGTGAGATTCGTGTGTCGTTTTAGTTTTGGATTGGACTTTAATGCGGCACGATATGTTATGATATATAGGTACCCTCGCGAAGACATGAAAGACAAGGACGAGCGTGGCGTCATCGACTTCGGCAAGCGAAGATCAAGGTGGGTAGATATATATCTACGAGGGAAGTCGAGTGGATGGCGTATAGCGCCCCCACAGTTCGTAGTGTAGTGTCTGGTATATATTTATATGTTTATTGTGAGATTTTGATTATCTAGATAGATTTTGGGAGTCATGGACAACTTTAGTGTAATTGGGTGATAGCGTCATTAGTTAGTTTAGTCACGAACCCTAGAATAAGGTTTACACCAACGTGCACACACATGCTTACTTTGTTTTACTTGTGCGTAAATGGGGATATGTATATATATATATACACACACACATAGGTACGGGACTATGTATATATATAGGTATACCTATACATGGATGATAAGGATTGTACATGGTACTTAGAGATGAGTCGATGAGATTAGGCATGATGCCATGAGATCGGTGATATGTTTTGATTCGTATTATTAGATACGACATAAGATTATAGCAGGCCTTTAGGCGTATGTTTTCATACACGCATATATATATGCAGATGGTATCAGTTTATACTAGACTTAGATCAGTACCCCTAATACAGGATATAATGATAAGGATACCAGATGAATGATGAGATAGATGTGATATTCGACCCGTATCCAGATTGGGATGCCGTACGATGGATTTACCGTACGAGCTTTATATTGATGATAGATCTGCACTTTTGACTCGAGTATGTCATATGATATATTGTATCGTACGCGATACTACTGAGGCGGGATCACCGACTATTATATATATAGATATATATCGACTCAGATTTAGGCGGTTTCCTTACCATTTCGATTAGCCTGCTAGTTTAGCCCAGTAGATTACTTGTAGATGTTAGACTAGACTCAAATCATACCTATTTCAAAATTAACGAATCGTGAGTATATTAGAGACAGGATAAGGGATTCTACGGATATTTCAAAGGATGTACGTTTTCTTCAAAACACCGTAGTCCCTATTTACTAAACATCACAATTCGTGTTATTTCAAATGGAAAAACTGTACGACTCATATTTATATAAATGCAGATTCCTTATTGTTGCGTTATTATTCATGTTCTGCTTATTCATGCTGTTCGCATCGCATTGCATGCCTATATGGTGTTTCGTAGTTATTATCAAAATCATGCTGTCAGGACACCAGCACCATTACCGATGATGCGTATGCTCCACGTACACCTTCTTGCCGGCTCACACACATCATCATCGGTAATTTCCATGTCACTACAAATTAGGATTGCTGCCTCATGATATGACTCTTTGCACAATTTACTTGCTATAGTTACATATGTACCTTTATACGATACTGCATTTGACTTTGGAGAATTTGGGGACCGCAGGACAAATTTTAAAACTGGATTCAGAGCGGTTTACCCTTGATATGTGCATATTAAAGTTCCATGTTGCATGATTTACAGATATGCTTACATTCTGTTATATGTCGCATACATCATGCTTTACGATTTTTACGCATTGAGATATGTTGTTTTCATGAGATTATCGGATTTGAGAACCGTGGTTATTTCAAAGGAAATTATGTATTGTTTTAAAAACCCGGTTTTTCTTGATATGATATTTCAGTGCGTCCATCATGCGTTTTCTCGGTTCTGAGATTGGCATGTGACACCGGATTCGAGGAGGAGGAGGAGGAACCGTCTGCGGGTGCATGGTGGACCCGGTATGGTACCCTAGGACGAGAAAGAGATTTCGTGGGGATGACGATGAGCCTGGCAGAGGGACCACTACCTACCGGTGATAGTATTTGGACCTGGCGGTTATCCGGAGGATACCGACCAGAGTCACGAGATGGATATAGGCCGATCCGTACTGCCGGAGCCCGTGGGCCGATCCCGTAGATGATACGGAGCCTAAAATATATGAGGATTTACGTGTCGATGCTGGATACGGGTTTCATGAAGTTTCGAGTGTCGATGATGGACACTCCGGTTCCATGATTTTGATGTGTCGCGAGGGACACACGTTGATTTATATCCTCATACTTTCATGCATATGCTGTTATGATATTTACATGCATGATGTTGTTGTATCATTGGTTGACACGTGGACGAGATCCACATGCATACAGGCATTGATTACATAGTTGGATGATATCCACATACTTATAGACTTCATGATATAGTTGACATTGATTTCATGTTGATTATATTGATCACACCTCATGTTTATAATAGGTTGCTATCTGAGGCACTGACACGAGCACTTGGTATTACACTTATGTTTAGATGTTTACCCTTGCCACCTTATCATGCTTCAGACTTTATCATATTGAGGATTTATATTAATGATCGTATTGACCTAGGATTGAGTCATACATACGATTTCTGCTCTGTGATGTTTTCTACTCACGAGTTGGCAACTCACCCCCGTTGTGCCACAGTTTCTTGCAGGTTTTGCCGTACAGGTTTCTTTGCGGCTTATGGCACACTGCTTCCATTTCGGATGCTTACTTTGGTAGGTGGGTTCACTTGTATCGTGACCACCATTGTACTCTATTTTTCTTCAGTTGTATCTAGTAAACTCCATCAACCAGACTTGTATATTATTTCAGACTTAGAAAACCAGTTGTTTATTCTTTCGACCTTAGAGTCGCGCGATGTATTATTATGGTTTTTCTTGGCGATCTGAGTTTCCTTTTGAGTTTTGATTTTCGCCCTTCGGCGTTGTATATTATATTGCTTGCGTGGTTGTGACCGTCAATTGACGAAGAGCTAGCTCCCGCTTAGGGATGCCTTTATTCATATTATGCATGTTGTACCCTTTTGGGGCCTGTATTTACAAAGGAAACTCTGCCGAAATTTTCAGAAAAGACTTGAGATTTTAAAAATGCATATTCGTCTTATGTTATTAAAACCACTTGTTTTAAATTAAGTTTTCTTCACTTCTATTTAAAATGGTTTAGATTTCTGGGATTTTTGGCTTACTTGAATTAGATGGGGTACTATAGACATCATATGATTCAAGTGCCAGTCACGTGCTATTTCGGGTCGTGACAAAGTTGGTATCAGAGAGCTAGGTTAAGCTTGGTTCGAGTCTATGTTTGACTATGCGGAGCCTAGGGCGTTTGTATATATGCGGAATCTAGGCTTGACCTTACGGGACTTAGACTTAGTCGATGGGGTATTTGACCCGAACTTTCGTCATATAGGTTGACCTTGGTTGATGGAGTAGGTGACTTAAGGAGAGTGACGTACCGTGTGTATGTTCCGCGGCATACTTACGATACGCTACTCCACTTAGAGAGCCTTAGGATGTACATTTCCTTGCACAGTATTATATTCATTCCTATGATCTATCCTCATCGATATTGGTTATGGTTTTTGCTGCCATGATTACACGGGCAGAGAGAGCTACGGCTAGAGTTGCGTCAGCACGAGCTCGTCACGGACGAGGACTGAACAGGGCATGATTCCAGGGACATACGATTTGCATAGAGGCGTCATTTATTTATGTTTTCGCGCTTAGCGTTTGAGGGATCTCTTTTACAAGATTTCTCGGACGTGCAGATCAGCACCAGAGGATTGGGCCACTGCTAGAGGCCAGCCAGAATGTGATGACCGTCAATGCACCGATTACTTGATGATCGAGGCACTGTTCAGCGTGCGGATGAATGAGCCAGTAGTTGCTGCGAATGACGAGATATCTCCCCAGATGTTTGGAGCTATTGCCGCACGAGTTGTACTTAGAGATATGATAGAAGATCGCTAGTCACCCAAGAAGGAAGGACTAGGACATGTGATTCGTTACCTACCCCGATGCGAGGTCATCAGATTGATTGATTCCAGCTAGAGACGACTTCACGCAGGTACGTTGGGAATCGATAGAAGACGATCGAATGTCAGGAACCCATTTTTCCAAGTTTAAACTATTCGGAGAAACATGCAAGTAATTCCGTGGACCCTCTAGAAGAATGAAACCCTAACTCGATATAATGACCATGAGAACGCTTTGAAATCTTAGGGTTTGTAGCAGTTCTGCGGTGCCATTGATGAGGCTTGGGTTTGCCCTTCTACGGCTGGTCCATAGGTACTGTGGCATGTACTCGATACTATTAAACAGTACCCAAGATGTTGAGCTCTTGGGGGATTATAGAACTTTGACGAATCGATCGAAAGGTTCGACGTCATTCGGATATCATGTGATGGGATACATTGCTTAGGAGACTCCAGATACGAGTATAGCCGTTGGAGCGCAGTCCATGCAGCCATGAAGAGACGAGTCCGAATCAGTCGACATTAGAGAAAAGTGGAGTAAGAGGTTCGTACGAGATCTTGACGAGACGACATTCCACTCTGCTGACATGAGAGATGTGATATGCATGCAGAGGCGTTGTATATGGATATATCTTTCAGAAGGAGACACGATGAGTATGCAGTCGTTCCGGAATAAGAAAACAAATTTAGTAAAGGATGATAACTTCCGGGCAGTTCGGCAGAAACGAGATTTGTGAGAGACTTCGACAGAACCTTTCTGGAATACTATACGAGAAGATTTGGACCCAAGGGCGGTCATATTGTGCACACCTAGAAGGCCAGAGTTCGGCATCGTCGACGAGACATGTTATGAGTAACCACGACAGTTGGTCAGAGATTCATAGAGGATGTGCCAGAGCGAAACCGTTTCCGTTATCTTTGATTTCGGTATTTTGGACGATTTATTTGCATGATTGAGATTTTGTGCACCACAGTTGCACTTGACTTCGATTTGATATCATTCGAGATGTTGATTTTGATTTCATGCCTGATATTCTGAGCGATTTATTTGCATGATTGAGATTTTGTGCACCACAGTTGCACTTGACTTTGATTTGAGGTCATTCGAGATATTGATTTTGATTTCATGCCTATGGTATGCATGTGTTTTGACTTATGCTTTCAACATAGTTTTCATACACTTTTAGTATTTTGATTCGATTTTGTGCACGTTGATGCACATGGCTGTAAGATTATATACCACGGTATACCTGATTTGGATTTGGATTGAAATGTGTTGTATACCGTCGATATCGATTGTGATATTCGATATTTGTTATCATGCACCTTGTGCACTGGATTTGGATTCTTACGCATACTTGGGCGCTTGATGTGATTTTGATGCACACCAGATACACTAAATCGAGATTTTTCGTGCATATCAGATGCACCTGATATTGCTGTCAGGCACACCCGTTGCCTTGGGCAAGTGTTTAGTGCACACCCGTTACACTTAGATTTTGTTTCTGTGCACACGTATGACACATTCATGGATTTCGATTTTCGTGCGCACCAGACGCACGTGGCATTCTTATGCACATTTTGGGATTTGATTTCCCTTGAGCAGTAGGTTCTTATGATATTTACTACTTGATAGAGTAGTTGAGCAGGGCTAGTCAGAGGACAGTACCTGAATATATTTTTGCATGCATTGATAGTTATCGAAGGGATTTCCAAAAAGGATCTATAGTCTCAGTATTTACCCACGTGTCCGAGATGACACGAAACATTTTATAAAGGAAACCCTTCTAAATTATTTTCAAAACGGCGAGACGTGTATGTTAAACAATTATATATATGTATATATAGTTATTTTCTCATAATGGACGCCCGCCACTGTGCAGTGATACACACATCGCACAGCAACTTGAAAAGATTTGGCATGCATTTCTTTCCGATGTTTTAATGATGTTTACATGTATAGTTTGATGTATATCATGTTAGTTTTCATATTGGATTTGACATTGGTGTTTTCACCATGACTCCGATGATTGCAGGATGCTTGACAGAGTTTGGATTTTGGTTTATATACTCGTTTTTCATACCATGCATTGCGCTACGATGTGTTTTACATATGGACGATTTTGGAGCCCCGACGACTTGATCATTTTGCTGAAATGTTTTATAAATTGGGGGAGTTTAAATTTAAATTCGGGGACCGAATTTCTTTAAAGGGGAAAGACTGTAACATTTCAGAAAAATAAAATATTATTTTTGGGAATTTTTATAATTAAATAATAAATATTATGAATATTTTAATAGTGCGGTATAATTAAATACCGATAAATCGGGAAAAATTTGGAAAATTATAGAAATTACTAAAAAAGAGTGTGTTTTATTGGATTTAAGCAAATTATGAAAGTTTATAATTAATTATACACTATTTTAATGCTAATCGCGATTAAATATCGCTAATCGTGTATTAAACGTGTTTTGTGCACATGACATGCACATGTCATTTTTCACACTTGTTACATTTTCCTATCATTGCTTTTCCTTATTTTTATCATGCGTGGCTTTTTAAATGAAAAGAAAAGAGATAGAAAAGAAAACAAAAGAAAACAAAAAAAAAAGAATAGAATATTGAGGGATGGGCATGAGAGAGAGAGGGTGAGGGGTCAAACTTGACCATGGCTTGTCTTCCTTCATCATTTTTCTTCATCTCTTTCCTCTCTCCCTCTTCATGGCCGCTGCTCCCATCTCCCTCCTCCACTACAACCCTCAAATCACCCTCAAAACAACACCAAAAGTCCATCTCCATTTCACAAAAAATATGCACAAGCTCCTCACAAGCATTTTGGACAAAGAAAAATCAGATTTTGATGCTCTAGGGGATTCATGAGTGCCAAATGAGGTAATTTATCCATCATTAGTATAGTATTTCCATTGCTTTTGTATCCATGTAAACTTAAAACCGATTAAGTGGTCATTAGTGAGGTTTGAAAATTCCTAGTTAGGGTTTTGATGGATTCTTGAGTTGTGATTGTGCTATTGAACTTTAGTGGTAACCTTAAGACCCCCATAGTGCCTAGAACCCAGAACAAACTATAACTAAAACCTAAAAACCCAAAACAGAAACTTGTCATGTCGGTTTTGTGTGTAATTGAGGGTGCAGGGAAATCTGGGTTGACCTGGGACTTTTTCTTGGTAAGCAAACAACTCCAGAGATCAAATTAGGACACTACGAGGCCACCCTATCAATACGATGTTAGTGTATATGCCCTAGGGGCCATTATTGTATCATACTAGATTGTATATTACTTAATGGAAGCTTGGGATATTCACAGTTGTATTGACAGTCTTGCTAAATATGGTAGTATGCTACTTGGTTTGTGTCTGCTTTAATATGTGCATATGTTTCTTGTAACGTATCACTTATACATATTAGTAGAGCCCATAGGCTCTTTTCTTGATTACCAGCGTTGTGATGGCAGTCACACTAGTGGGGGCTGGGTAGTCTATAAGCAACATCCTATACTTGTCCCTAGTCGTAGGATTATCGAGACAGGGCATCGATACTCCAGAGTAGACTAGTGTGTACGCTTCTCATCCCAGTTGGGGAGATGGTCTGTCCCATAACCATCAGTACGTCGTACTGGAGATAGTATACAGGTGTTCGTTAGATTACGGGTACACCGGACAGGACTCGCAGGAGAACTGACTGGATGGTATTATACCTAACGTCAGATAGCAGTTCTCGGGTGACATGTGTGCAGATAGTCTGTTGACTTAAGGTCGTCATTTGTCTCGTGTGAGTTCCCACTGTGCTTTGATTACTACCCTACCACGGCTCAAAGGAGTCGTGCAAACAGGTTTTAGTTAGGTACAGTCCCGAGCCACATGGAGGCAGTGAGCGACTGTTAGGGATTCGTCTCTCCCGGTATAGGGAGTTGATATCGCACTGTGATCGGTTGGTCATTACCATAAGTCCCTGGCCAGGGCTGATGGAGAATTACTGGTGGACTGATCAGTAGATTCTCAAATGGTCATGAGCCATACCGGCACGACTTGCACGGTTATTAGGGGTCTGACGTTCTCCACCTCCCTAGACCATACATTGTTAGTTGTATGTATGCCCTAGAGGCCAGTATTGTACAGATGATGTATATTATATTGGATGCTTGGACATATATAGAGATGACTTTCTTGCTCGATATGATAGTATGCTAACTGGTTACTCTTTATCTTAACATGTACACTAGTCTCTTTAAACTGTCTTATGGTTACATGTTGGTAAAGCCCTTAGGATGTGTACTTGACTACCTGGACTATGATTCAGATCATACTAGTGGGGACATGGTAGTCCATAAGTACATCCTTCAAGGTCCCTAGTCGTGGGTGTATCGAGACGGGGCATCGATATACCAGAGTAGACTAGCGTATACGCTTCTCGACCCATGAGATGGGCGGTGGATGATCCCATATCCATTGGTGTTTGACATCAGAGATGGTATACGGGTGCTCAGTGGAGACTGGGTACACTGGACGGACTCGCCGAGAACTCCCAGATGGTATTATACCTCACGTCAGATGGCAGTTCTCAGGTGACACTTGTACAGGTTAGTCTGTAGACCCGAGATCGTCATAGAGTCTTGTGTGATTCCCACTGTGCTTTGATCTCCACCTTACCACGTCCATGAGGGCGTGCAAAATGGTGGTCTTTGGGCACAGTCCCGAGTCACATGGAGGCAATGAGCGATAGGAGGGGTTTCGTCTCTCCCGGTATTGGGGGTTGATGTTGCGCTGTGCTTGATTGGCCGTAACAGGGAAGTCCCTGGCCAGGGCTGATCAGAGATTTGCTGGTAAGTGTTACCAGTAGTTTCTCGACCCGTTATGAGCCTCACATCGGCACGACTTATCGGTTATTGGGGTCTGACGTTTACCACCCCTAGATTTGATATGCGACATATCAGACGAATAGACCGGACTATACGGTAAGTGTTACTGGTTGGATTCACAGGAGTGTGAGCAGACTAGCTCGTCGATCTTCTGATCGCTCAATACCCGAATGGCCGTTACGTTTAGCAGACCGCTTGCGGATTGTGGGTGCTTGATATGATCACCATCTGCTACCGGCGTATTGACGAGTCTTTAGAGTCCTACACAGAGGTTTCCTGGCTCAAGCGAAACGAAATAGGAGCGCATATGAGATATATGCAGGACCGAGAATAATGCGTGTATGTGATACCGTATTCCATTCTCGCGATGGATGTATCGATTGGTTGTATTCGATATAACCTAGATATCGAATCAAGGATTGATTCGATAAGCCGATACATTGGATACTAGTCGGTTATATGCGATATGACCGGATCGTTAAATCAAGTGTTGATTTAATGATTTAATGTATAATTATATATTTGATATATTACTTTGCATTAACTAGTATTGGTTCACTTTAAATGGATTTTCTCACTTGATATGCAAATTGTATATGTGATATACTTTTGTACACATGTTTGTATCATGTTTGATGATACTTGCTCTTTTGGTTAAGTGTAAAGAATTAAACCATGGTTAAGGGTTGATTAGGGTTTTGCAAATTCATTTATTTATTTATTTGAAATGGATTAAGATAAGAATGGTGGCTTTATTTGTTTTATGTTGAAGCTTCATGAAGCTTTGACCTTAGTGACCATTCTTGTCTTCATGCTTAACCCTAACTCATCCAAGTAACCATGGTCCATTCTCTACACTCAACTAAGGTTAGATTATGATAAGTATTGATTTCTTTTTCATTTTAACATAACACTTATCATATTCTAGCTTCATCTTCTCCTTCTTCTTCAAGAAAGAAAACTAGATGCCATCAATGGCATCTTGAGTTCCAAAGTGAGAAATCCAATTCTAAAGTGAACCCACCTCCTATTTCTTCACCCTCTACCTCTTGCCAAGTTGTTTTGGGTGTTTTCTTCACAAGTTTCTCAACTTGGTGAAGTTGGAGCTTGAACTTGTGCAACCTCGACGTAGATCATCTTCGGCACGAAGCCGACGACCTATTCCGCTCATTTCTTCGATGAAGCCGATGCGAGAGTCCGAGATCCAACTAGGAAAGTGAGAGGACGCCTACGTGGAGCTTAGGAAGTGGAGAAACGGATCTACAAAGGTTGTAGTCTCTCTCCTTTAGTTAAAGTGTTAACTAGTTTAATGTATCGCCCAGAAATCTAGCCGACGATCCGTATTAGGGTTTCTCGGCACCCATAAAATTTTAAATTGGCATGATCGATGCCTTGTGAGACCTCTATAGTATGCCTAGGAACCCTACAGTGATATCAGAGCTTAGCTAGAGCCTTAGGCGAAGTCTAGACGACGTTTGAAACCCGAACGAACCCGAAACCCTAAAACCCAAGTGCTCTCTGGACTTTTTCTAAAATCTGGGATTTTTCAATATTAAAAATGCTTAAAAAATTCAGCAGGGAATTCTAAGAATTACAGTGCAATTTTTATTCAATGAACAGTGCAATGCGCGGCGGAACCGCGGCCTAAGCCAGCTTAGGCGGCGGTTCCGCGGCTAAAGAATGACGTCAGCCATCCTCCTCTGCACAGTAATTCATAGTTTTTGCAGCTGAGTTTTATGGGTATTTTTAATAATTATTCAAGAGTTGAATTTTCTGGGGTGTTTTAGAGCTTCGGTGTTTCGACCGGATTATCAAACTTCGTCTTTGTGTATTTCCGGATAATTTTTGAATTTGTTAAAAAGTTCAACCGGATATAAATACCCAACTTTTCCCCTGTCGGGAAATTTCCAAGTGTTGGATTTTTCCGTAGTTTAACGACGTTCTAAGTAGTGCAAGTAACGCGATGGACCCTCTAGAAGACAACAAACCTTAACTCGATTATGTGACCGTCTTGAACTGCCCTTTGAACCTTCGGGTTTGGGGCAGTACGGCGTGCCACATGTGAGGCGTTGGCTTGACCCTTCTACGGCTGGACCGTTGGTACTGAGGCACGAACTGAATGTTGTTAGACTTATTTCATGTGTTGAGCTGTATCGGGAAAACTTGGGTATTCGACTGTTCGATCGGAAAGTTTAACATTTTCTGTTTATCTGGAATGTGATACAATAATTGGAATTCACAAAAAGTTATGAGATAACTGAATGAATGTTATAAATCTAGCGGTTTAGTTTCACTTGATATTGAAAAGAGTTTTCGATAATGAGACTAAAATGCGGGGTTTATAACTGTTAGGCATGTGATGTCTAAGTATTTCATTTGATTAGGCATGTGATGTCTAAAGAGGTTGCGGATTCCAGCTGTTGTAGTTTTACACTTTCTTTTCTGTGACCGTAAGTGTAGTATGTTCATATCGCCGGTTTCGTTGCTATACGTCAACGACAATTGGGGTATGCATACTTACTTACGTTGATGACATGTGTTGTTATGTGTTGCTGGATATGTTATATTGGATCGTCGTGTTTGAATAGCCGGGGGTTTTTATGTGAGATGAGTGTTTTTCATTTTCATTCATGTAAAAACTTGTATGTAATATTCTTTTATTTGGGGCACTTCCAGGTAGCGGAAGTTGTCACCTTTTGTATATTATTTACTTTTCAGCATTAGGATAGACCCAGGAGGGGAGCACAAGTAACCGGGTTCTAGGGTCCAGTGGGAGACCAACTTGAGGAGTCGAGTCCGGGTCTCCTAACCCTAGAATTGGTAGGGTTGCTTGCCGCTCTCGTAGGGGTCTAGGGGTGTGGGATTGGCTATTCATCACGACCGTGGAATCTGTGTTTTATACTGGCTCGTATTGAAAACACGGATGTCCTAGTATATCCAATATTTCATATGTTTCTTCTGCTGCGATATCTGTGATGTGATCATGTGATGTTCTGTGATAGATACAGTATATAGTATATATGATATATTATATAGACGTTACTTATGTTTTGCACCTGTACTAACCCTGCCCTGCTCTGTCGTTAGTTACCTAACCTAACGGTGCACGAGGGGACATCGAGGCGAATGCGGATGGCATAAGTGTACGTCGTATTTATCTATGATGTTTAGGTATTTAAATGATGGGACTTCATTAATGTGATTAATGAAAGAAAAGAAATCTAAGATGTTGTAGAATCAAATTTTAAATAAAACAGGTAGCTACAGTTCTTGCTTTGCATAGCGGTATATATGATATACCCTGCACCTTATTCGATGAGGAAAGGACCGAGATCTCTTCACCGGGAGTGACTCCTTTAGCAATAACTGGCAGATGCTACACACTCGGTTTGGTTATTGATTGCTTTTAAGAGTTTTTGCTTTGCACTGTGATATATATGATATATCCTGCACCTCATTCGACGAGGAAAGGACCGAGATCCCTTCACCGGGAGTGACTCCTTTAGCAAAACTAGAAAAGCCTCAAAATCACTCCATTTCAAAACTTCATTTTGATTCTACAACGATATCAAGTTCATTACGCAATAGGTTTTCAGAAAAACCTGTCGTAGCCCTCCGTCATTTCAGATAAGTAGTAGTTAGTATTCGTGCTACGTTTGTTGGCCTGCGTCAAGGCGTAGTGTGCGGTACCTAACTAGTATTTATCTGCTTATGCATATGATGCAGATTGGATTAGGGTAGTCGTGCGACTTTGTTGGCCTGCGTCAAGGGTCGTACGGGTGGGTTTAATTCAATCAGGAAATGAGGGGTTGAACTTGACTAGCGCACTATGGTTTGTTGGCCTGCGTCAAGATCATAGGACGCTAGGGGCAAAATATTATCGGGAATTTCAAGTGTTGAAATTTGCAATGAGATTGCATACCTTCTATGAGATAGTTAGATCCCGATACCCACTGCGAGTAAGAGTTACTCCTGGAAGAGTTTTGCACATTGCAATTAGCCGATCAAGTAGGTGTCTAGAAAGGTGTCAACGAGGTTACGCCTCTGGGAAAACGAGGTTTACATTAATTAGGTTCGTGCGAAAGCACGGGGGACCTCCCTCAAAGTACCGACACTGGCCTGGCTGAAAGATTGGCGAACTTGTAGTGTGTAATTAATCCCGGCTAGTCTTTCCTTTTAGGGTTTGAAGGAAGATTTGATAAAAAGCAGTGGGAGCCATCCTGATTAGATAAGATAATAACCAATCTGATCTTGCACGAGCATACGCTAAAGTGTTTTCTTCTCTCTCTCTCCAGGTAGCGACCATTTCATGCCCTAAAAAAGATAATAATATGGATGTATTGACCGAACCCGCATGTTATACTGTGCTGGGGAACGTTGGTTCCGTTCTTTCCTATAAGAGTTATAGGAATGAACAGGAAATAGGGGAATACCAGGATTCCCATGCCACCCGATTGAAGAAAGTACATGTTGATGCATTTTTTCGGGTGTGTTCGTTACAGAGAACTGTTTCTCCATTTGCTCTACGTCCTGGGTATTAGATACCGGGTCAGGATCCCATATATGTAATCAGTTACATGGGCTTAGGAAAGGTAGAGAACTTGGAGAATGTGATAAAGACATTAGAGTTGGAAATGGTGCAATTGTTGCAGCTAAGACTGTCGGGGAATATCACCTTGTATTACCAACTGGTAATACATTGGTTCTGAACGAATGCTATTACATGCCGAACCTGATATGCAACATTATATCGGTTTCTTTGTTGAGTAAAGAGGGATATAATTTTGTATTACAGGACAATGTTATGAACATTTTCCGTAACCAAAAGTTAGTTGGATCAGGCACATTGTGCAATGGCATTTATGTTCTAAATCAATCAACAGTTCTGAGCATAACTAACACACACAAGAGGAAGAGTTCTGAAATGAATGAATCCTTCTTGTGGCATTGTAGACTGGGTCACATCAATGCGACACGACTGGCTAAGTTGCATAAGGATGGGTATTTGAAACCATTCGAATTTTCATCTTATGACACTTGCCAGTCATGTCTCAAAGGCAAGATGACCAAAACTCCGTTTACGGGACACGGAGAAAGAGTTACCAAACTCTTGGGACTAATACATAGTAATGTATGCGGTCCCATGTCTACACATGCCAGGGATGGTTCTTCGTACTTCATTACATTCACTGACGATCTCTCAAGATACGGACATGTGTACTTGATAAGACACAAGTCTGAAGCTTTTGAGAAATTTAAAGAATATAAACAAGAAGTCGAGAACCAAACCGGAAAAAGTATTAAAATCCTACGATCTGATCGAGGAGGTGAATACTTGAGCAATGAATTCCTGGACTTCCTAAAAGAGAATGGGATTCTCTCTCAGCTGACTCCTCCATATACACCACAGCACAACGGTATATCAGAATGGAGGAACCGCACCCTATTAGATATGGTGCGCTCTATGATGAGCACAGCTGAGTTACCTATTTCCTTCTGGGGATATGCACTGGAAACAGCTGCAGACCTATTGAATATGGTTCCCACCAAAACCGTGCCGACCACTCCATATGAGATATGGAAAGGAAAGAGACCATGTCTTAATTATGTTAAGATATGGGGTTGTCCGGCCTATGTAAAAATGCAAAATCCGGACAAACTCGCGGCAAGGTCCATTCTGTGTAAGTTTATTGGATATCCCAAACATTCGCGCGGGTATATCTTCTACCACACCGAGGAACAAAAGGTGTTTGTTTCTCGACATGCCACCTTTTTAGAAAAGGAATTTCTTGAAAAGGAGATTAGTGGCAAGGAGGTAGAACTGGAAGAGATTCCAGCAATACAGACCACAACAGAAGATTTGGTTAAACCAGAGGATTCAGTAGCTCCCGATGAACCTCAGCCTCTCCGCCGATCTAGTAGGGTTCCTCGTCCACCTGAGAGATACTACGGTTTACTCATGGATGGTGGGAGCGAGGATTGCATCATGGATGATGATGACCCAACTAGCTTCGAGCAGGCCATCACGAGTAGGGACTCAGTGAAATAGCTGGATGCTATGCGGTACGAGATGGAATCCATGTACACCAACAAAGTATGGACTTTGGACGTTGCTCCTGAAGGGGTAAAACCCATTGGGAGCAAGTGGATCTTCAAGAAGAAACTTGGTGTAGATGGGAAAGTGGAGACTTTCAAAGCTAGACTTGTAATAAAGGGGTTTCGTCAAAGACCAGGTGTGGACTATGACGAGACATTTTCTCCAGTGGCTATGCTTAAATCCATCCGGATCATGCTTGCCATCGCTTTACATCATGATTACGAAATCTGGCAAATGGATGTTAAGACCGCCTTTCTAAATGGTGATTTAGAAGAGTGCATGTACATGACTCAGCCAGAGGGCTTCGTAGACAGTGGGAGCAGCGGGAAGGTGTGCAAGCTGCTTAAATCCATTTATGGATTAAAGCAAGCATCACGGAGTTGGAACATCTGCTTTGATGTCGTTATCAAAGAGTTTGATTTCGTCAAAAATCCAGATGAACCTTGTATCTACAAGAAGGTGGCAGAGAGTAAGGTTGTCTTCCTCGTATTGTACGTGGACGACATACTCTTGATAGAAAATGATATTCCTATGCTGCAAGCGGTCAAGCTCTTCTTATCACAAAGATTCTCAATGAAAGATCTTGGTGATGCCTCCTACATATTGGGAATTAGGATCTATAGAGATAGATCCAAACGGATATTGGGATTGTCCCAATCCAGGTACATCGACACCATACTAAAAAGGTTTAGTATGGAAGATTCCAAGCGTGGGAACTTGCCCACGATCTCTGGAGTCACTCTCTCCAAAGAGATGTCTCCCAAGACTGATTTGGAGAGAGCTCGCATGCAAGGGATACCCTATGCTTCGGCTGTAGGCTCTATCATGTACGCGATGCTATGTACCAGACCCGATGTTGCATACTCACTAAGTGTAGTGAGCAGGTATCAAGCTGATCCTGGAGAGAATCACTGGACAGCTGTGAAGAGCATTCTCAAGTACTTGCGAAGGACTAAAGAGATGCTCTTGGTGTATGGTAACGGAGAACTCCAAGTGGAGTCCTTTACCGATTCGAGCTTCCAGAGTGATAAGGACGACTCTAAGTCGCAGTCGGGATTTGTCTTTACCCTTTACGGAGGGGCGGTTAGCTGGAAGAGTTCCAAGCAGGAAACCGTGGCAGACTCGACGATGGAGGCTGAATACATCGCTGCCAACGATGCTGCTAAAGAAGCTGTCTGGATCAAGAAGTTCATTACTGAACTTGGAGTGGTTCCATCCATTGAGCATCCAATACCTTTGTATTGCGATAACAATGGAGCGGTGGCTTTGGCCAAGGAACCCAGGTCCCATCAGCGATCCAGGCATATTCTGAGGCGGTATCACCTGATCCGGGAGATAGTTGATCGCCGGGAGATCGAGGTAAGGAGGGTTGACATGAAGAACAACACAGCGGATCCACTCACGAAGGCCATTCCCCAGATACAGTTTGAGAGACTCTTCGGGATGCTCGGTATGCGATACTACAGCAGCTGGCCCTAGTGCAAGTGGGAGATTGTTAGTTGTATGTATGCCCTAGAGGCCAGTATTGTACAGATGATGTATATTATATTGGATGCTTGGACATATATAGAGATGACTTTCTTGCTCGATATGATAGTATGCTATCTGGTTACTCTTTATCTTAACATGTACACTAGTCTCTTTAAACTGTCTTATGGTTACATGTTGGTAAAGCCCTTAGGATGTGTACTTGACTACCTGGACTATGATGCAGATCATACTAGTGGGGACATGGTAGTCCATAAGTACATCCTTCAAGGTCCCTAGTCGTGGGTGTATCGAGACGGGGCATCGATATACCAGAGTAGACTAGCGTATATGCTTCTCGACCCATGAGATGGGCGGTGGATGATCCCATATCCATTGGTGTTTGACATCAGAGATGGTATACGGGTGCTCAGTGGAGACTGGGTACACTGGACGGACTCGCCGAGAACTCCCAGATGGTATTATACCTCACGTCAGATGGCAGTTCTCAGGTGACACTTGTACAGGTTAGTCTGTAGACCCGAGATCGTCATAGAGTCTTGTATGATTCCCACTGTGCTTTGATCTCCACCTTACCACGTCCATGAGGGCGTGCAAAATGGTGGTCTTTGGGCACAGTCCCGAGTCACATGGAGGCAATGAGCGATAGGAGGGGTTTCGTCTCTCCCGGTATTGGGGGTTGATGTTGCGCTGTGCTTGATTGGCCGTAACAGGGAAGTCCCTGGCCAGGGCTGATCAGAGATTTGCTGGTAAGTGTTACCAGTAGTTTCTCGACCTGTTATGAGCCTCACATCGGCACGACTTATCGGTTATTGGGGTCTGACGTTTACCACCCCTAGATTTGATATGCGACATATCAGACGAACAGACCGGACTGTACGGTAAGTGTTACTGGTTGGATTCACAGGAGTGTGAGCGGACTAGCTTGTCGATCTTCTGATCGCTCAATACCCGGATGGCCGTTACGTTTAGCAGACCGCTTGCGGCTTGTGGGTGCTTGATATGATCATCATCTGCTACCGGCGTATTGACGAGTCTTTAGAGTCCTACACAGAGGTTTCCTGGCTCAAGCGAAACGAAATAGGAGCGCATATGAGATATGTGCAGGACCGAGAATAATGCGTGTATGTGATACCGTATTCCATTCTCGCGATGGATGTATCGATTGGTTGTATTCGATATAACCTAGATATCGAATCAAGGATTGATTCGATAAGCCGATACATTGGATACTAGTCGGTTATATGCGATATGACCGGATCGTTAAATCAAGTGTTGATTTAATGATTTAATGTATAATTATATATTTGATATATTACTTTGCATTAACTAGTATTGGTTCACTTTAAATGGATTTTCTCACTTGATATGCAAATTGTATATGTGATATACTTTTGTACACATGTTTGTATCATGTTTGATGATACTTGCTCTTTTGGTTAAGTGTAAAGAATTAAACCATGGTTAAGGGTTGATTAGGGTTTTGCAAATTCATTCATTTATTTATTTGAAATGGATTAAGATAAGAATGGTGGCTTTATTTGTTTTATGTTGAAGCTTCATGAAGCTTTGACCTTAGTGACCATTCTTGTCTTCATGCTTAACCCTAACTCATCCAAGTAACCATGGTCCATTCTCTACACTCAACTAAGGTTAGATTATGATAAGTATTGATTTCTTTTTCATTTTAACATAACACTTATCATATTCTAGCTTCATCTTCTCCTTCTTCTTCAAGAAAGAAAACTAGATGCCATCAATGGCATCTTGAGTTCCAAAGTGAGAAATCCAATTCTAAAGTGAACCCACCTCCTATTTTTTCACCCTCTACCTCTTGCCAAGTTGTTTTGGGTGTTTTCTTCACAAGTTTCTCAACTTGGTGAAGTTGGAGCTTGAACTTGTGCAACCTCGACGTAGATCATCTTCGGCACGAAGCCGACGACCTATTCCGCTCATTTCTTCGATGAAGCCGATCCGAGAGTCCGAGATCCAACTAGGACAGCGAGAGGACGCCTACGTGGAGCTTAGGAAGTGGAGAAACGGATCTACAAAGGTTGTAGTCTCTCTCCTTTAGTTAAAGTGTTAACTAGTTTAATGTATCGCCTAGAAATCTAGCCGACGATCCGTATTAGGGTTTCTCGGCACCCATAAAATTTTAAATTGGCATGATCGATACCTTGTAAGACCTCTATAGTGTGCCTAGGAACCCTACATACATGTGATACTCTTAGACGAACAGACCGAACTGCACGGATATTGTCACGGACAGGCTCAGTAGGAGTTCGAATGGGTTATCTCATCGGCCTTCTTATCGACATCTACCTGGGGACCGTTACGTACAGCTAGTGCCGCTTGCGGTCTGTGGTTAAACCCACTACCAGCGTGGTGTCGATTCTTTAAAGTCCCACACAGAGAGTTTCCCTGCTCCAGGCGAAACGATATAGAAGTCGTATGGTTTTACGACAAGGGTTCGAACGCATACGTGTTTAAACGCACGTACGACTTTCGGACAGTTTTTACTAGCCGGCTTTAGTTTAAGCCAGATTCTAGTATCAGGTTATTGGATTTATACAGTCTAAAGTTTTTCCATGTTTTCACGGATTGGAGGGGCGTTCTCGTAATTTTCCGGGAAGCTTCTAGAAGCATGGTGACTTGAGGGTTAAGGTGGCATAAGCATTTATTGCTTAATGACTCATTTGTGTAATTCATCCTTAGAGTTAATGCTTCATTTATTGCGCTTATGACTCATGTGATGAATCACACAAGGTGAATTCATCAACCATGATGATTAATCATTTATATTATTTATTTGATAAATTGTTATGGTTATTATATTCTAATGAGTTCATTTTTCAATATCATTCTTATCATCGCCTTCTCTCTCCTCAAGCTCTCTCATTCTTGAAACCCTAACCCTAACCTCTCATGTGTTGAGATCAAGGGTTAGCTAGACTAATACATCCATAACCTCACTCTATATCCACTTGGTAGCTTAGATTAGCACTTTGAGCAACCTAGTTATCTCAAGTTAAAGATCAAGCTTGGCGCAGGAGCTCTCGGGTGGATCGTCTTTGAATCGAGGAGGCCGTTGAGTTGCCGATGTTCCAAGGAGCCTACGAGGAGTGGAGGACATCGATGAAGACCCGAAGGACAAGTAACGTGAGGTATAACTTCGAATCCAAGTAGTTAAACCTCTCGTTGTTTGCTAGTAACGGTTTACATACGATTCATGCGCTCAAGTCCGTGTTACGAAGCTTTGATAATCGTTTTTCATATATTCCACCTCCCCGCAAGTTCGTGGGGTGCGTGACATGGACTTACAGTGGTATCAGAGCCAACTAAACCATTACTAGCTTGTTAGCAACTAATTAGAAGTTTGATCGACGGAAAAACGCGAAAAACGAAAATCTAACCCTAACAGTTTCTGTTAATTTTAAACATGTCTAAAAAAATATTTGATATGCCTTAAAATTCACAGCAGGTAAATATAAGAATTCTGGGAAAATACGAGACTTCAACTCGGTTAGATGGCCGCGGTTCCGCGGCAAGATAGTGCTTTTGGCCGCGGATCTGCCGCCGTGTCAACTCCGAGTTGACTCAGATTTGCTCAGTAATTCATATTTTTTGGTTTTCTGTTTTCCAGAATGTTCTGTTTCTACCCAGGTTACTTCAATGCTGGTTTGCTTTTGGGGTAGACACGGAAAAAGGAAGTCGATCGATGTTCTAAGTTATTTGCTAATTGGGGTTTTATCTGTAATGTTTAATGTGTTCGTAAACCTTCCCTAACTGCTAGTATGTCAGTTGGAAGGGGGTTGCACATTTCTGTAATGTTTACTGTTTGTGTATATGGACTTGATTGGAATGTTGTGATGATTAGCCGGGATTTGAGATGTGTTTTATACTCATTCATTCGATATAAATTGTAATATGATGTAATATTCTTTTGCGGGGCACCTCCAGGTTGCGGTTGTAGCCACCGTTGTATTATTTCTTTTTACTGTTTATGCTCCTAGGATAGACCCAAGGTGGGGTGCACAAACTATCGGGTACTTTGAAGTGTTTAGTGGCCTACTCACGTTGTTGAGGGAGACCGCTTCACTTGGGGCACTTGGCGGGTAGTTTACCGTACCCGTAGGGGTCTAGGGTAGGGTAATGGCTATTCATCACAACTGTGTAATCCGTCTTTTGTTGCAGGCTCAAAGCAAACGCGGATTGCTGATATATCCAATAAAGTTCATCTGTGATCTGGAATGCCTATTATTGCGTCTGACGAATGTACAATATCTATATATGATAGCTATTAGACGTCACTTATGTTTTACACCCGTGCTAGCCCAGCCCCCGCTCTGTCGTTAGTTAAGTAACCTAACGGGTAATGACGAGATCCCGTGGCGAATGCGGATGGCATAAGAGGATGTGGTATTTTTGTTTTTTTCTGCAATGATAGGATAAATGATGGGATGTATTATTATAATGCAAAGAAAATAAACCAAAGTTCAATCGTTGGAACAAATTTAAAAGAAACCACTCGGTTATTTTAAAAAAGCAGAATTTTTAATTGCGGAGCTTTAACCACTCCTTTTAAAAAGCTATCAGGTTCCTTCGATTATATCAAGTTCACTACGTTCACGGTTTCGCCAAAACCATTCGTAGCCCTCCGTCATTTCATTTGGGTATTCAGTAGTATTCAAGCTATGTATTTTGGCCAAAGTCAAGGCATAGTGTTTGGTAGCTGCTGGGTATTCATTTGTTGCATAGATAGATGAGTTGGTTTGGGACAGTCGTATTATCATTTGACCAAAGTCAGGGGTATATACGGATGGGTTCAAATTAACCTGGATAATGACGGATAGAACTTGACATGCGACTTATGACATTTTGACCAAAGCCAAGGTCATAAGAGCATGGGGCAAAAATTTATATCGGGAATTTCTAAAGAAACTGAAATTTGCAGAGAGAGCATACCATTTTGGAGTTTGATGAATGTTGGTAGGATTCCTTCAACATTATCATACGATGATATTTTGGATCCCGATCCTACTGTGAGTATATACTACTTATCAGGAGATTCGTCACTTAACGATCAATGCTATAAACCAAGTAGGTGCCTAGAAAGGTGTCAGTGGGGCTACGCCCCCAGAGAAAAGAGGTTCTTTAATTAAGGAATTTCGCGAAAGCGTTGGAAAACCTCCCTCGAAGTATCGACACTAGCCTGGCTGAACGGTTAAGCAAGTATTGTACGGTAAGAATAGTCCTGGCTAATTCTTCTTTTATGGTTTGAGGAAGGATTCGAGAAACAGTGGGAGCCATCCTGTTTAGATAAATTAAAAACCACTCTAAACTTGCAAGAGCATCATGCTAAAGTATTTTCTTCTCTCTCTCTTATTTGCAGCAACCTTGTGACCACGACTAGGTTACATCTAGATAACAAATTGACTGAATCTGACTTATATGACCGGCAAAGGTCTGTCCAGATGTCCATTGCCTATGACAAGCTGGACCACCCTATTACTACTCAAGATCCCGCCGTCCCAGGTCCAGTTTCCACCGTCGTGGATATGAATATCCGTAAGACAAGGGAAAAGGTTAAAGCGAAAACCAAGTGCCTCGTGTTGGCTTCAGTTGATGGTGTATATCAGAAGCAGCACGAGAAGATGGACTTAGTTTCCATCTTTCTCCATAACAAAGATTTATATGGAGAGCAATCTCATATCATAAGATATGAGATCTCGAACGAATTATTTCAAGCGAGGTTGGCTGTCGGATCATCTGTAGGGGACAACGTCCTTACAATGACTAGCTATATTGAAAAGCTCACGGACCTGAAGACCACGTTGGAGAACGGGTCAGATACTGACTTGATTCTACAGTCTCTACCTTCTACCCTGAAAGAAATCCAAGGAAGTAGAAGGAAAGAGAAGGACAAAAGTTTCAGGACTGAATGTAGTAAAAGAGGGACATTCCTATTGTTATGGGATTGGGCATTGGCAGAATGATTGCAGGGCTTTTGAAGCCAGTAGCCAGGATACGAAGCATGTTGTGGTTTCGGCCTCAAGTGTATTTGTAATTGAGAACTGTTTGTCCATTAACTCTACTTCCTGGGTACTAGATACCGGAGCAGGATCTCATATCTGTAATTCATTACATGTTTTGAGAAACCGTAGAGTTATAAAGGTAGGTGATTTGTCTCTCAGAGTTGCAAACGAAATGAGCGTATACGCTGAATCCGTGGGAGAATATCGCCTAGGTTTGACAAGTGGGCAGATATTGATTCTACGTAACTGTCTGTATGTACCTAGTATGTCTTGTAATATCATATCAGTATCCTCACTTTCGAGAGAGGGATATGATTTTTACATTCGTAAGTGATGTAGTTCACATCCACCTAAATCAAGTTTTGATTGGGTCCGGTACATTAGATAACGGCATATACGTATTGAGTCAAGCTCAGGTTTTCAATTTCCAGAACACACTTAAAAGAAAGTCTCCGGAATTAAATCAGACTTTCTTATGGCATTGTAGACTAGGCCACATCAAGGAGAGAAGGTTGACTAAGTTACATAGAGAAGGATATTTGAATCCGTTCGAATATCAATCTTATGCTACTTACGAATCTTGTCTCATAGGAAAGATGACAAAGATTCCGTTTACTGGACACGGAGTAAGAGCAAGCGAGCTCTTGGGACTCGTACACAGTGACGTGTGCGGCCCAATGTCTACACATGCGAGAGGTGGTTATTCCTACTTCATTACTTTTACGGATGGTTTCTCTAGGTATGGATATGTCTTCTTAATGAAGCATAAATTCGAGGCCTTTGAGAAATTCCAAGAATACAAGAATGAAGTGGAAAACCAAACAGGCAAAAGTATCAAGACACTGAGATCTGATCGAGGTGGTGAATACTTAAGTGCCGAGTTCTTGGGTTACTTAAAAGAGAATGGAATTCTCTCTCAGCTTACTCCTCCATACACCCTACAACATAACGGTGTATCGGAGAGACGGAACTGAACCCTATTGGATATGGTACGTTCCATGATGAATAACGCTGAGTTACCGCGATCATTCTGGGGATATGCACTAGAATCAGCTGCATACCTTTTGAACCGGGCTCCTATCAAGACTGTGCCTACCACGCCATATCAGATATGGAGTGGGAAGAAACCCCATCTTCAGCATCTGAAAATATGGGGATGTCCAGCTTTTGTTAAAAAGCAGCATGTGGACAAGCTCGAGGCACGATCAGTACAATGTAAGTTTTTGGGATATCCGAAGAACTCCAAAGGATATTATTTCTATTACGCAGAGGAACAAAAGGTTTTTGTTTCTCGTAATGCCCATTTTCTAGAACATCAGTTTTTAGAAAAGGAAACAAGTGGGAGCGAAATAGAACTGGAAGAAATTCTAGAACCACAAACTATAACTGAAAGTATGGTAGAACCAGAGGTTTCAGAAGAAAGGAACATACCAGCGCCTATCCGCGAAGTTGTAGGCAGTCTCATCCGCTCGAGAGATACTATGGTTTTCTCATAGACGGGGATCGAGAAGATTGCATCATTAATGATGATGACCCTACTAGCTTCCAGCAAGCCATTCAGAGCGGTGACTCAGTAAAATGGCTGGATGCAATGCGGACCGAAATGGAGTCCATGTACACTAACAAAGTATGAACTTTGGACATTGCTCCAGATGGGGTAAAACCCGTAGGATGCAAATGGATCTTCAGAAAGAAGATTGGTGTAGATGGACAGGTTGAAACCTATAAGGCTAGACTTGTTGCAAAGGGTTTCCGTCAAAGACCTAGTTTGGACTATGACAAAACCTTTTCTCCAGCAGCTATGCTAAAATCCATTAGGGTCCTTCTTGCCATTGCTGCCTTCCACGATTATGAGATCTGGCAGATAGACGTAAAGACGGCCTTTCTAAATGGAAATTTGGAAGAGAGCGTCTATATGGATCAGCCAGAGGGATTCATTCAGAGTAGGAGCATCGGTAAAGTATGCAAGTTGCTTAAGTCCATTTATGGACTAAAGCAAGCATCTCGGTGTTGGAACATCTGTTTTGATGATGCCGTCAAAGAATTAGACTTTATCAAAAATCCAGATGAACCATGCATATACAGAAAGATTGTAGGGAGAGCTATAGTATTCCTCGTATTATACGTGGATGACATTCTCCTAATAGGAAATGATATTCCTATGTTACAGTCAGTCAAAAGATTCATGTCACAGAAATTCTCCATGAAAGACCTGGGTGATGCCACCTACATTCTGGGAATCCAAATCTATCGTGATAGATCAAAGAGGATGTTGGGACTTTCACAGTCCAGGTACATAGACACCATATTGAAAAGATTCAGTATGGAAGATTCTAAGCGCGGTAACCTACCGGCTTGTCACGGAATCACCCTCTCTAAAGAGATGCCTCCCAAGACTGATTTGGAAAGGGATCGCATGTCGATTATACCCTACGCTTCAGCGGTAGGCTCTATTATGTATGCGATGTTATGTACCGGACTAGATGTAGCATACGCATTGAGCGTTGTAAGCCGGTATCATGCAAACCCAGGGAAGAATCACTGGATAGCAGTAAAGAACATTCTCAAGTACCTGAGGAGGACTAAGGAGATGTTCTTAGTGTATGGCGGAAAAGACCTCCAGATGGAGGCCTTTGCCGACTCCGGCTTCCAGAGTGACAAGGATGACTCCAAGTCCATGTCGGGTTATGTCTTTACCCTCAATAGAGGGGCGGTCTGTTGGAAGAGTTCCAAGCAGGAGACCGTTGCTGACTCAACAATGGAAGCGGAGTACATAGCTGCTTGCGATGCCGCAAAAGAAGCTGTCTAGATGAAGAAGTTCCTCACAGAACTTCAGGTGGTTCCTACCAGTGTTGATCCAATACCTCTGTATTGTGACAACAACGGCGCTATAGCTTTAGCGAAAGAACCCAGGTCCCATCAGAAGTCTAGACACATCTTAAGGCGGTACCACTGATCAGGGAGATCGTAGATCGCCGGGAGATCGAGGTGAAAAGAGTAGAGATGGAGAATAACATTGCTGATCCATTCACAAAGGCCATTCCTCAGACGCAGTTCGAGAGGCTATTCGAGATGATAGGTCTACGATATGCCAGCTCATGGCCCTAGTGCAAGTGGGAGATTGTTAGTGTATATGCCCTAGGGGCCATTATTGTATCATACTAGATTGTATATTACTTAATGGAAGCTTGGGATATTCACAGTTGTATTGACAGTCTTGCTAAATATGGTAGTATGCTACTTGGTTTGTGTCTACTTTAATATGTGCATATGTTTCTTGTAACGTATCACTTATACATATTAGTAGAGCCCATAGGTTCTTTGCTTGATTACCAGCGTTGTGATGGCAGTCACACTAGTAGGGGCTGGGTAGTCTATAAGCAACATCATATACTTGTCCCTAGTCGTAGGATTATCGAGACAGGGCATCGATACTCCAGAGTAGACTAGTGTGTACACTTATCATCCCAGTTGGGGAGATGGTCTGTCCCACAGCCATCAGTACGTCGTACTGGAGATAGTATACAGGTGCTCGTTAGGTTACGGGTACACCGGACAGGACTCGCAGGAGAACTGACTGGATGGTATTATACCTAACGTCAGATAGCAGTTCTCGGGTGACATGTGTGCAGATAGTCTGTTGACTTAAGGTCGTCATTTGTCTCGTATGAGTTCCCACTGTGCTTTGATTACTACCCTACCATGGCTCAAAGGAGTCGTGCAAACAGGTTTTAGTTGGGTACAGTCCCGAGCCACATGGAGGCAGTGAGCGACTGTTAGGGATTCGTCTCTCCCGGTATAGGGAGTTGATATCGCACTGTGATCGGTTGGTCATTACCATAAGTCCCTGGCCAGGGCTGATGGAGAATTACTGGTGGACTGATCAGTTCTCAAATGGTCATGAGCCATACCGGCACGACTTGTACGGTTATTAGGGGTCTGACGTTCTCCACCTCCCTAGACCATATATGCGATACTCTTAAACGAACAGACCGGACTGCGCGGATATTGTCACGGACAGGCTCAGTAGGAGTTCGGATGGGTTATCTCATCGGCCTTCTTATCGACATCTACCTGGGGACCGTTACGTACAGCTAGTGCCGCTTGCGGTCTGTGGTTAAACCCACTGCCAGCATAGTGTCGAGTCTTTAGAGTCCCACACAGAGAGTTTCCCTGCTCCAGGCGAAACGATATAGAGGTCGTATGGTTTTAAGACAAGGGTTCGAACGCATACGTGTTTAAACGCACGTACGACGTTTGGACAGTTTTTACTAGACGGCTTTGGTTTAAGCCAGATTTTAGTATCAGGTTATTGGATTTATACAGTGTAAAGTTTTTCCGTGTTTTCACGGATTGGAGGGGCGTTCTCATAATTTTCCGGGAAGCTTCTAGAAGCATGGTGACTTGGGGGTTAAGGTGGCATAAGCATTTATTGCTTAATGACTCATTTGTGTGATTCATCCTTAGAGTTAATGCTTCATTTATTGAGCTTATGACTCATGTGATGAATCACACAAGGTGAATGCATCAACCATGATGATTAATCATTTATATTATTTATTTGATAAATTGTTATGGTTGTTATATTCTAATGAGTTCATTTTTCAATATCATTCTTATCATCACCTTCTCTCTCCTCAAGCTCTCTCATTCTTGAAACCCTAACCCTAATCTCTCATGTGTTGAGATCAAGGGTTAGCTAGACTAATACATCCATAAGTTCACTCTATATCCCCTAGGTAGCTTAGATTAGCACTTTGAGCAACCTAGTTATCTCAAGTTAGAGATCAAGCTTGGCGCAGGAGCTCTCGGGTGGATCGTCTTTGACTCGAGGAGGCCGTTGAGTTGCCGATGTTCCAAGGAGCCTACGAGGAGTGGAGGACAGCGATGAAGACCCGAAGGACAAGTAACGTGAGGTATAACTTCGAATCCGAGTAGTTAAACCTCTCGTTGTTTGCTAGTAACGGTTTAGATACGATTCATGCGCTCAAGTCCATGTTACGAAGCTTTGATAATCGTTTTTCATATATTCCGCCTCCACGCAAGTTCGTGGGGTGCGTGACATGGACTTACATATGAGACAATCCAAGCCTATCAAACCGAGGTGGCCAGATTTTAGGGGGTAGGGACCATCCACATTGATGAATCGGGTGCCTAGGTTCCTTCTGTAGGTCAAATACACCTTATACATCACCCCAGTACTGTTTGTGCACCTAGTTTTGACCTGAACTAAAATCTGGGAACACTTTTATGGGTTGCTACCTTGTATTTCGTGATGTTTATGAATTTAAGTTTTGATATTTGTGTTTGGTATCGGTCACTTGACGTTTGTACGTCGATATCGGGTGTTTTTGGGCTCTTTTGTATGAGTAGACCATAGGTTTTGACCTATATGAGATTCGTGTATCGTTTTGGTTTTGGCTTGGACTTTAATGCAGCATGATATGCTATGATATGTAGGTACCCTCGCGAAGACACGAAAGACAAGGAAGAGCGTGGCGTCATCGATTTCGGCAAGCGAAGATCAAGGTGGGTATATATATATCTACGGAGGAAGTCGGGTGGATGGCGTATAGCACTCCCGCAGTTCGTAGTGTAGTGTCTGGTATATATTATGTGATATATTTATATGTTTATTGTGTGATTTTGATTATCTAGATAGACTTTTGGAGTCATGGATAACTTTAGTGTAATTGGGTGATAGCGTCATTAGTTAGTTTAGTCACGAACCCTAGAATAAGGTTTACACCCACGCGCGCACACATGCTTACTTTGTTTTACTTGTGCGTATATGGGGATATGTATATATATATATATACAAACATAGGTATGGGACTATGTATATATATAGGTATACCTATATATGGATGATAAGTATTGTACATGGTACTTGGAGATGAGTCGATGAGATTAGGCATGATGCCATGAGATCGGTGATATCTTTTGATTCGTAGTATGAGATACGACATAAGATTATAGCGGGCCTTTAGGCGTGTGTTTTCATACACGCATATATATATGCAGATGGTATCAGTTTGTACTAGACTTATATCAGTACCCCTAATACTGGATATGATGATAAGGATACCAGATGAATGATGAGATAGATGTGATATTCGATCCGTACCCAGATTGGGATGCCGTACGATCGATTTACCGTACGAGCTTTATATTGATGATAGATCCGCACTTTTGACTCAAGGATGTCATATGATATATTGTATCGTACGCGATACTATTGAGGCGGGATCACCGACTATTATATATATAGATATATATCGACTCAGATTTAGGCGGTTTCCTTACCTTTTCGATTAGCCTGCTAGTTTAGTCCAGTAGATTACTTGTAGATGTTAGACTAGATTCAAATCATACCTATTTAAAAACTAACGAATCGTGAGTATTTTAAAGACAGGATAAGGGATTCTACGGATATTTCAAAGGACGTACGTTTTCTTCAAAACACTATAGTCCCTATTTACCAAACATCACGATTCGTGTTATTTCAAATGGAAAAACCGTACGACTCATATTTATATAAATGCAGATTCCTTATTGTTGTGTTATTATTCATGTTCTGCATATTCATGTTGTTCGCATCGCATCGCATGCCTATATGGTGTTTCGTAGTTATCATCAAAATCATGTTGTTAGGACACCGGCACCATTACCGATGATGTGTATGCTCCACGTACGCCTTCTTGTCGCTCACACACATCATCATCGGTAATTGCCATGTCACTACACATTAGGATTGCTGCCTCATGATATGACTCTTTGCACAATTTACTTGCTATAGTTACATATGTACCTTTATACGATACTGCATTTGATTTTGGAGAATTTGGGGACCGCAGGACAAATTTTAAAACTAGATTCAGAGCGGTTTACCCTTGATATGTGCAAATTATTGTTCCATGTTGCATGATTTACGGATATGCTTACATTCTGTTATATGTCGCATACATCATGCTTTATGATTTTTACGCATTGAGATATACTGTTTTTATGAGATTATTGGATTTGAGAACCGTGGTTATTTCAAATGAAAGTATGTACTGTTTTAAAAACCTGGTTTTTCTTGATATAATATTTTAGTGCGTCTACAATGTGTTTTCTCGGTTCTGAGTTGGCATGTGACACCCGATTCGAGTAGGAGGAGGAACCGTCTGCGGGTGCATGGTGGAACCGGTATGGTACCCCGGGGCGAGAAAGAGATTTCATGGGGATGACGATGAGCCTGGCAGAGGGACCACTACCTACCGATGATAGTATTTAGACCTGACGGTTATCCGGAGGATACCGACCAGAGTCACAAGATGGATATAGGCCGATCCGTACTGCCGGAGCTCGCGGACCGATCCCGGAGATGATACGGAGCCTGAAATATATGAGGATTTACGTGTCGATGCTGGACACGGGTTTCATGATATTTCGAGTGTCGATGTTGGACACTCCGGTTACATGATTTTGATGTGTCGCGAGAGACACGCGTTGATTTATATCCTCACACTTTCATGCATATGCTTTCATGATATTTACATGCATGATGTTGTGTCATTGGTTGACACGTGGACGCGATCCACATGCATACAGGCATTGATTACATAGTTGGATGATATCCACATACTTATAGACCTCATGATATAGTTGACACTGATTTCATGTTGATTACATTGATCACACCTCATGTTTATGATAGGTTGCTACCTGAGGCACTGACACGAGCACTTGGTATTACACTTATGTTTAGATGTTTACCCTTGCCACCTTATCATGCTTCAGACTTTATCATATTGAGGATTTATATTACTGATCGTATTGACCTAGGATTGAGTCATACATACGATTTCTGCTCTGTGATGTTTTCTACTCATGAGTTGGCAACTCACCCCCGTTGTGCCACAGTTTCTTGCAGGTTTTGCCGTGCAGGTTTCTTTGCGGCTTCTGGCACACTGCTTCTATTTCGGGTGATTACTTTGGTAGGTGGGTTCACTTGTATCGTGACCACCACTGTACTCTATTTTTATTCAGCTGTATCTAGTAAACTCTATCAACCAGACTTGTATATTATTTCGGACTTAGAAAATCAGTTGTTTATTCTTTCGACCTTAGAGTCGCACGATGTATTATTATGGTTTTTCTTGGCGATCTGAGTTTCCTTTTGAGTTTTGATACTCGCCCTTCGGCGTTGTATATTATATTGCTTGCGTGGTTGTGACCGTCAATTGACGAAAAGCTAGCTCTTGCTTGGGGATGCCTTTATTCATATTATGCATGTTGTACCCTTTTGGGGCCTGTATTTACAAAGGAAACTCTGCCGAAATTTTCAGGAAAGACTTGAGATTTTAAAAATGCATATTCGGCTTATATTATTAAAACCACTTGTTTTAAATTAAGTTTTCTTCACTTCTATTTAATATGGTTTAGATTTCTGGGATTTTTGGCTTACTTGAATTAGATAGGGTCCTATAGACTTCATATGATTCAAGTGCCAGTCACGTGCCATTTCAGGTCGTGACAACCCACGCAAGTTTTTGATGGAAACCGATTCATAGTATATGGTTAAGGAAACCTTTAATAGATAACTATAGATAGAGTTAAAAGATAGTTAGAGAAACTATATTAGAAACTAAACGATAGTTAGAAGTGATATGATACGACTAATATGTGATGACGGGATTTGAGGATGATATTTGATGATATTACCGTTTAGGGTACTATAAGACTAGATAGCCGACGTAAGTGTGTCATCCGAATCATACCTATTTCCAAACTGAAGAATCGTATGCATCTTTTAAACAGATACCTTGAGGTACGTTACGGATTTTCAAATGATATCTTTTCCTTAAAAACACCGTAGCCCCGATTTTAAAAACTATGATTCATATCTTTTAAAAACTGATTGTATAGTTCGGGTGTGTATGTTAGATTAGATACGTATACTTATAGTAAAGGTAGAATGTAATTGTAAATTAAGCTTATGTGAGATATAGATGCGATGAAAAGAGAATACGATTTGGCATGTGATATGATGATATGTTGGTATACAGATATGAGTCGATTGAGAGGATTGATACCTTGCCGGTCCCATGATATGAGATTGTTATGGATGTGACTTGGGACATAGGTATATGGATATATATGTGTATACATGTTGTGAATCATGAAGGATAGGTTGTACATGACATTAGGCCGTACCCTCATTGTCATATAGGTTGATAGGATCCCTATTGGTTTAATGCCGCCGTACGATGATTTTCCGTACGTGATGAATTTGACTTGATGATTAATCCACACCTTTGACTAGAGAATGCCGTACGATGGATTATACCGTACGTGATGTCGTGAGGCTAGATGCCGATGGTTAGATTTACCGACTCGGTCATGTTAGATACGTATACCCGTCAGCATTTGCGTATGATTTACCTTATGCTGCATTCATGTTATTCTCATTGCATTGCATTGCATATACCTGTGCTAGTACACTTACACCATTATCGATGATGCGTATGTTACACGTACACAGATTTGCCGGCTCACACACTTCATCATCGATAATTGCCATGTCACTAGACAGTAGGATTTGCTGCATCATGATATGACTCCTTGCACGATCGATTTACTTGCTATAGTTGCATATGCACCTTTATACCATATTGCATTGGACTTTGGAGAATTTGGGAACCGCGGGATATATTTTTAAACTGGATTCATTTAAAAGAGCGGTTTTCGCACGATATGTGCATATTACTGTTCCATGTTGCATGATATATGGATATGCTTACATTCCTGTTATATGTCGCATACATCATGCTTTACACTTTTACGCATTGAGATATGCTGTTTTCATGAGATTTCTGGATTTGAGAACCGTGGCTATTTCAAAAGAAAGCATGTACTGTTTTAAAAACCCGGTTTCTCTTGATATGATATTTCAGTGCGTCCACCATGCGTTTTCTCGGTTCTGAGACGTGTGACATGTGAAACCCGATTCGAGAAGCTGGATGAGGCCGATTGCGGGTACATGGTTGACCCGGTATGGTACCCCGGGGCGAGAAAGGATTGCTGTGCAGTAGACGGTGAGCCTGACAGAGGGACTACTACTTACCAGTGATAGTATTTAGGCTCGACGGATATCTGGAGGATACCGACCGGAGTCGAGAGATGATATGGGCCGATTCGGACTGACGGAGCCCGTGGTCCAATCCGGACTGACGGAGCCCGAGATATGAGGATTTACGTGTCGATGCTGGACACGGATTTCATGATGTTTTCGAGTGTCGATGCTGTACACCCAGGTTCCATGATTTTGGTGTGTCGCAAGGGACACACGTTGATTTTATATCGTCATACTTCCATGCATATGCTTTTATGATATTTACATGCATGATGTTGTGTCATTGGTTGACACGTGGACGGGATCCACTTGCATACATACATTGATGATATGGTTGGACGAGATCCACATGCATATAGATATTGATTATATTGTTGGCTGATATCCACATGCTGATTGACATTGATATTAGTGTTGGCACATATACAGATACGGTCACCTAGATATCATAGTATTACCTTCATGATACAGCTGACCTAGGAGTCGTTTATTCGATTTCTACTTATTGATGTTTTTCTACTTACGATTTGGCAACTCACCCCCGTTGTGCCACAGTTCTTGCAGGTTGACTGTATGGATCAGTAGCGGTATCGCTGGCACACAGTTACTTCGAGTGTTTTGCATTTAGTAGGTGGGACATTGTATCGTACCCACTCTTGTATTTATATTTCATATTGTATCTAGTCAACTCTATCAATCAAATATAGTAATTGTATAAGTAATGATACTTATACAATTACTATATTTGATTTTGGATCAAATATTATGGTTTTGGATCAAAAAATACAAAGGAGGTGCTGCCCAAATTTTTAAAAGACGAAACATGTTTTTCAACAAATAAATTTCACTTGCATTTTTCATGTTCCACTATTATGCATTAAGAAAACGTTTGATTTCATTATACCTTTATTTCAAAACTTCATCTCTTTTATTTTCTTAAAAAGATTTAGATTTCTTGGTTTCGGCTTACTTGAATTACGTTACGCCTTTAGACGTTAGGTGATTTATGTGCCGGTCACGAGCTAATATTTCGAGTCGTGACAATTACATAGCACCCGGTTTCTTAGTAGCCTGGTTATAATTAGTCAACAAACACCATATTGTTGTTTCTATTGTAATTTTTACGACTTGATCGTCGACATTAACGCTCTTGGTTTGCTTGTGTTTTTGGGACCTTGATGGAATCGAGGGTGAATCCCTCGTCGATCATATAAACCTTGTCGGCTCAAGCCTCCTCCATTACGTAACACCTTAGACAAGATGAAGACGCACGTTAACCATGACGGTAGTGTTCGGTGAGAACCCCCCTGTTGCCCCTATATAGCCGATTAGATATGGTTTCTTGTTTTCTTATGACCAGATGTTGGGTGCAGACCCTGCACCTACTGTTGGGAATTTCCCATTTAATAGGCCTAGGTACTAAACTAAATTCAAGAAGTGTGAATCCTTGCACGAAACTAGAATCTCCCATTCAATGTCGATCCTAGTGATGTTTTTTCGCCAAACAATCCTAGTGATGTTGCAACTTGTGTAAGTGTAACGTTTTGAAAATCGTTTCGGTGAAATTTCGAAAAAATCGGTAAAATAAGGGGGGTTTTCTGTAAAAAGTCAAAATACAAATATCTTATTATAAAAATTAAATATACATATTCTAGCTATGTAATTGCTATTATTTGGTGTTTATTGAGCCGCTGGTGAAATTTCAAATTTTCTGAAAAAAAATATTATTTTATTATTATTTTAAGCCGTCACTAATACATTTAATTAGGGAAAATTAAAAATTGGAATGAGTTGAAACAAATTTTGTGCATCATAAAACATTAAATAAAATTTTATCATATGGTTTTTGGAACGAAATCATTTGCCAAAACGGTTTAGAAATTATTGAAGAAAAAGGCTTTTTTTTAGCGTAAATGGATGTTTGGGGTATTGTATTTATCATTTTTCATTACCCCACACCCATACCCACACTCACACACCCCCATTTTTTCCTTCCCTATGGCTGATTTCAGCAGTCCCCCCCTCAATTGTCCCCACTTGTGTTGCAAAAGAAAAGAAAGAAAAGAAAAGAGAATGATAGAAGTAAAATGTTGACTTTTTGACCACATTCTCTCTCCAATCACCTCACACTCTCTTCTCTCCCCTCATTAGCCGAGCCCTTGCTGATTTCCTGCAGCCCTCCTCTCTCTTTACCTCATCTCATCTCTTCTCCAAAAATCCCACCCTTTTTACCTTCAAAAATTCATCAAATTCCACCCAAAATCAAAATCCAACTCCTACCCATTTTTCATTTGCCTATCTAGCATGGATCTAGGGAATAAGATTTCAATTTGGGAGGCTATGGGTGCTTGTGGATCTTCAAATGTTTTTGGGTATAATATCTAAACCTTTTGCTTAATTTATTAGTTAATTTCTTAAAGCTAATTTATTTAAGTGTTAATTAGGCTTTAGTTGCAAGTTTGGAAATTCTAGAATTGGGTATGGATCAAGTTAGGGTTTTAAATCACTTGATCATGGTTTAAGTGTATAATTTAACATATTATGGCATGTAAAATCTTACCTAGTAACTAGTTTGCTAATTGTTATTTTAAAATTTGTCTAATTAAGCTTTTTGTTGCAAACTAGGTTTTTTGATTTAATTCGAAATATGAGATTAAAAATATGGTTAGGGTTTTTATCATATTATTAACTCTATTAAGTGTAGTTTAACACTTTAGTTCATGGAAATCCAACCTAAATTGTAGTTTGTGCATTTTGCTATGAAATTGTTAAAAAAGGTATTTTGTAAACTAGAATATTAGGGTTTTTGGAATTTAATGAGATTAAATTACGGGAATTATTTATATGACTTATTTAAGATATTTAATAAATATATTGGCCGCTACATTCATTTAAACATCATGTTTTGTACAAAAACGGCGAATTGTACTTGCTAGATTTACGGAAAAATGACTTTTTAAGTGAAATTGGGGTTTTTGTGAGTTTTAACCTAGTTTATATTAAAATTAGTGTTCGTGAATGTGCAAATGAGTGTGATTGGATTTTTTCTCGATGGTTTGACGTTTGTACATCGACATCGAGGGTTGGTTTGACTATTCTTGCATGCGTAGGCGATAGGTTTGGACCTATGCGTGATACGCGTGCCGATTTGATTTTCGTATGCCGTTTCGATTTCGAATTTAGTTTTAATGCGATACGGTGCGTTATGATATGTAGGTACCCCATGTGGACTTCGAGACGACAAAAAAGCGCGTGGCGACGTCGGCACCGGCTTAGCGAGGACCAGGTGAGTAGATTTATATCTACGGGGAGAAGTCGGGTGGATGGCGTATAGCACCCCCGCAGTCCGTGGTGGTGTATACGGATGCGTATACACACCAACATTTATTATATGTTATTTGGGATTAATAACGTTGCTTAGGATGGATATTGGTGTGTTGGATTACCTTAGTGTTGCGAACCCTAAGGTAGTGTTGCACTACACATACACACATACATACTTGCATACATTCCTATTGATATGTGCTCATGGGATTCTTTATAGTTATGTGTTCACATGGGTATGGGACTATGTGTTCACATACGGATTGAGGATGATACTTGGGATTGAGCTGAGTCGATGAGATTCGATTTGAGGCCGTGAGATCGGTGATATAGCAGGGTTCGTATCTTAGATACGACATGACGTTGTAGCAGGTCCTTGACGTAATGTTTCACACACGTCCATGCATACGTAGGCGGTATCAGTATGGTACTAGACGTAGATCAGTACCCCGATCATGATATTTGATAAAGAGGATACCAGGTGAATAGTATGACGAATGTGATATTGACCCGTACCCAGATTGGGATGCCGTACGACGGATTTACGTACGAGCTATATTGATGATTGATCCGCACTCTTGACTTGGGATGCCTGATTATAGATATGGTATCGGATATGATATTATTGAGGCGGGATCACCGACTATACATATATAGGTATGTATATGTATCGACTCAGATGATAGGCGGTTTCCTTACCTGTAGTTCAGCTTGTTAGTTCAGCCGTATAGTTTAGTGTAGTTGTTAGATTAGATTAGACTTCTTACCTATTTCAAAAACTAACGAATCATGGGCATTTTTAAAGACAGCCCAAGGGATCCTACGGATATTTCAAAAGACGTATCTTTTCATAAAAACACCGTAGCCCCTATTTTCAAAACCCCATGATTCGTGTTATTTCAAAAGGCACCATTTGTAGGACTTATATTAGTTTAATACTGATTAGTTATCGTTGTGTCTAGTATTCTGCTTCCGCACATTATTGTTGTTCGCTCTGCCCCGCATACTTATTTTGCTGCATACTCCAGTATTGATATCATGCTGTTAGGACACCAGCACCATTACCGATGATGCGTATGTACCACATACACTTACTTGCCGGCTCACACACATCTTCATCGGTAATTGCCATGTCACGTACACTTAGAAAATACTATTGCTTGGCTTAGCTTGTTAGTTAGTAGTTGATACGATATTAGTGTACCTGGGTTATATGCCAGTTTAGACATTGTAGTTATTACTTGTCACTTCATGCATACTGTTATTCCATTGTTCATGCCTAGTTATTAATCATACATTGCAACTTGGTTATTGATACCATATACATTCATTAGCATTGACATATGCACTTGTGATGACTTCTTGAGATTTATGATATTTCTGGATTTCGGGGGAAAGCCGCAAAATTTCTAAACTTATTAACCTTTTAAAATATGTAAATTGCGGTTTTCTAGTGATGTAAGTGTCGTCCACCATGAGTTTGCTGTGGTTTTCGAGATCCGTGTCGAGGAGTGGAGGAACCGTCACGGGTACATGGTGGGCCCGGTATGGTACCCCGGGGCAAGATGAATGTGGTGTTGACGTTGAGCCTGGCAGGGGACAGATTACCTACCGGTGATATTACCCGACGCGTCGGATATCCGGAGGATACCGTCGTGGTCTTGAGATGGATGGTAGGGGCCGGTCTGGACTGACGGCGCCCTAGATATTGAGATTGAGACATTGATATTTCGAGACAGTGAGATTTATGTTTTGTGTCAATGCTAGACACTGTTGATACTGATTTCATTATGATACCTCATTTCTTTTAAAAATACGAAGGAAATCTCACTAATTTATGAAAACAGTTTCTTTATTTACATGTATTCTGTTTTCATGCATTCATACCTCATTCATATGATATATTGCTACCTGAGACACCGACACAGGCACATGAGATTTCACTCGGTTAGATATTACCCTAGCCATTGTTATAGGCTGCATGTTATTCATATATTTGAGGATATATTATGATCATTGACCTAGGTTGCGTTATTTATGCGATTTCTGTGCGTAGATGTTTTTCTATTCACGAGTTGGCAACTCACCCCCGTTATACCCCAGTTTCTTGCAGGTTTGCCGTACAGGTTTCATTACGGCTTTGCGGGCTCAGTTTCATTCGGGTGACTTGCTAGTAGGTGGGTTTTTCTTGTATCGTACCCATCATATTACCTTGTATAATATTATTCCGTTGTATCTAGTAAATTCCATCAACCAAACATGTATTTTTGAGATAGAGACCAGTGTTGTTTATTCTTTCGACCTTAGAGTCGCTCGTTATGTTTTTGGTGGTTTTGAGTTTCCTTTTGAGTTTTGATCCTCGCTGTTGGCGTTGTATATTATATTGCTTGTGTGGTTGTGACCGTCGATTGACGAAGAGCTAGCTCCCGCTTGGGGATGCCTTTTTCTTGATTTCGTATAATATTCATGTTGTATCCCGTTTGGGGGCCTGTATTTACAAAGGAGACTCTGCCGAAATTTTCAGTAAATTTTTGATGTTGTTAAAAACTGCATAATTCGGCTTATGCTATTGAAACTACTTGCTTTAAGTTGGTTTTTCCTGCACTCTACTACTTTCTTGGTTTGGATTTCTGGGTTTTCGGTTTACTTAGATTACGTACGCCTCGAGACGTTCGTAGTTTAAGTGCCGGTCATGTTCCGTACTTTCGGGTCGTGACAAAGTTGGTATCAGAGCGTTAGGTTTTACCTTCAGAGCGTAGGATGACCCTTGGTTGATGGAATAGGTGACTAAAGTAGAGTGACGTACCGTTGGTATGTTCCGCGGTATATTTACGATACGCTACTCCACTTAAGAAGCCTTAAGATATACATTTCTTTGCTCAGTATTATATTCATTCCGATCTAGCGTCATCAGTACCAGTTATAGTTTTGCTGCCACGATTACGGGCAGGGAGAGCTACAGCTAGAGTTGCGGTCAGCACGAGCTCGTCACGAACGAGGACTGACCAGGGCGAAATTCCGGCGACACACGATTGCGGAGATGTGTCTTTTTACTGTGTTTCCACGCCACGAGCGTTTGGCGGATCGCCTTTATGAGGTTACTCGGATGTGCTGATCGACACTAGAGGATTGAGCCAATGATAGAGGCCAGCCAGATTTTGATGACCGTTGGTGTGTTGCTTATTCATGATGATCGAGGTACTGTTCAGCGTGCAGACGAGCGAGCCAGTTAATGCTGCGAACGACGAGATATTGCCCCAGATGCTGGAATTAGTGCAGAACGAGTTGTACTAAGAGATGATAGAAGGTCGCTAGTCATCGAGGATGAATGACTAGGACATGTGGATCGTTCGCCTACCCCGATGCGAGGTCATCAGATAGATTGATTCCAGCTAGATACGACTTCACGCGGAGACGTTGGGAGTCGACAGAGACGATCGAATATCAGAAACCTATTATTCCAAGCTTAAAGTAGTCGGAAAGACATGCAGGCAATTCTATGGTCCCTCTAGAAGAATGAAACCCTAACTCGACTTAATGACTGTGTGAAAGCCTTTGAACCTTCGGGTTTGCGGCAGTTCTACGGCGCCATTAGTGAGGCTTGGGTTTGCCCTTCTACGGCTGGACCACCGATGCTGTGGTATGTACTCGATACTATTAAACTGTGCCCAAGATGTTGAGCCCTTGGGGGATTATGAGGTTTTGACAATCGATTGGATGGTTCGACTTAATTCGGATGTTAGGTGGTGAGATGCATTTCTTGGGAGACTCCCGATACGAGGATAGCCGTTGGAGCTCAGTCCATGCAGCCACGACGAGACGAGTCCGAAGCGGTCGACATTAGAGAAAAGTGAAGTAAGATGTTCGTACCAGATCTAGATGAGATGACGTTCCACTCCGCCGACATCAGAGATGCGATGCGCATGCCGAGGCATGGTACTTGGATTTACCTTCCAGAAAGAGTCGCGATGAGTATGCAGTCGTTCCAGAGCAAGATGCAGATATAGGAAAGGACAATGACTTCCGGACAGTTGGCAGAGACGAGACATGGAAGAGACCGTGAGCAGGATTCCTTCCAGGACACTGCTGCAATGATACTTGCACCCAGGATCAGATGTGTCACGTACATTCAGAGAGCCAGAGGCCGACGCCAGTGATATGCTGTCTTACGAGTGGTCGTGATGATTGACCGAGAGATGATCAGAGAAGTGCCAGAACGGGATCATCCCCGTTAGCACACCTGACAGGGCCGATGAACCGGTGGATCGTGAGATTGGTAATCCACAAGGAAGACTTGAAACCAGGAGCGGTCATGTTACGCACACCAGCAGGCCAGAGTTCAGGATCGTCGATGAGACATGCTATGAGTGACCACGACAGTTGGCCAGAGATTCTTGGAGGATGCGCTTGAGCGGGACTATTCCGCCATTGTTGATTACGATGTTTTGGGTGATTTATTCGTATGATTTGATTTTGATGATTGAGGATTTACGATCTTTGCACAGTGTTGCACTTGATATCGTTTGCGTGCTTCAGTTTTCCATGTTTGTGATTTTACGATTTTAAACAGTTGAGTTGGTTTTGTGCGTATGCATGCACACGATTTCGTTCCTGCACTCGGTATAGTTTATATATGCTTGCAGTGCAGTGATACGCCTTTTGTGCACTTAGATGCACTGGACTTCGATTTCGATTATGATACCCGATATTTGTTTTGTGCACCTGATTGATTTTGCGCACGTTCGGCGCTTGATATTGGATTTCATGATTTCGTGCACGATAGATGCACCTGATTTTGCTGTCAGGCACACATGTTGCCTACGACAGATGTTTCGTGCACACCCGATGCACTTAGATGTTGTTTCTGTGCGCATGTATGGCACATTCATGGATTTTGATTTCCGTGCGCACCAGACGCACGTAGCATTCATGTGCATATTTTGGGATTGATTTCGTATAGAGCAGTACGTTTTTATGATATTGCTATATATTTTTGTACTGAGCAGGACTAGTCAGAGGACAGTACCTGAATATATTTTGCATGCATTGATAGTTATTGAAGGGATTTCCAAAAAGCGAGCTATAGCCTCAGTATTTACCTACGTGTCTGATATGACACGAAATGTTTAAAACAAGGAGACCCTTCTAAATTGTTTCCAAAACGGCGGAACGTACATTTCAAATAAAGGTATATATGTATATAGTTATTTTCTTATGATAGACGTCCGCCACTGTGCAGTGTTATACGCGTTGCACAGCGACTTAAAGAGATTTGGCATGCATTTCCTTCAGATACTTACAGATATAGATTCGATATTTACATGTATAATTTCGAGTTATGTCACATTGGTTTTGATTTGGATTTGGCATTGATGTCTTCTCCATGACTCCGATGATTGCGGGATGCTTGACGGAGTTTTGATTTGAGTTATATACTCATTTTTCAAGCGCCTGCGCTGCGTTACGATTTGTTTTATGTATTTACAATTTCGGAGCCCCGACAACTTGATGGTTCTCTTAGATGTTTTAGTATTTGGGGGAGTTTGAATTTAAATTCGGGGACCGAATTTCTTTAAGGGGGGAAGATTGTAACGTTTTGAAAATCGTTTCGGTGAAATTTCGAAAAAATCGGTAAAATAAGGGGGGTTTTCTGTAAAAAGTCAAAATACAAATATCTTATTATAAAAATTAAATATACATATTCTAGCTATGTAATTTCTATTATTTGGTGTTTATTGAGCCGCTGGTGAAATTTCAAATTTTCTGAAAAAAAATATTATTTTATTATTATTTTAAGCCGTCACTAATACATTTAATTAGGGAAAATTACAAATTGGAATGAGTTGAAACAAATTTTGTGCAACATAAAACATTAAATAAAATTTTATCATATGGTTTTTGGAACGAAATCATTTGCCAAAACGGTTTAGAAATTATTGAAGAAAAAGGCTTTTTTTTAGCGTAAATGGATGTTTGGGGTATTGTATTTATCATTTTTCATCACCCCACACCCATACCCACACTCACACACCCCCATTTTTTCCTTCCCTATGGCTGATTTCAGCAGTCCCCCCCTCAATTGTCCCCACTTGTGTTGCAAAAGAAAAGAAAGAAAAGAAAAGAGAATGATAGAAGTAAAATGTTGACTTTTTGACCACATTCTCTCTCCAATCACCTCACACTCTCTTCTCTCCCCTCATTAGCCGAGCCCTTGCTGATTTCCTGCAGCCCTCCTCTCTCTTTACCTCATCTCATCTCTTCTCCAAAAATCCCACCCTTTTTACCTTCAAAAATTCATCAAATTCCACCCAAAATCAAAACAAAATCAAAATCCAACTCCTACCCATTTTTCATTTGCCTATCTAGCATGGATCTAGGGAATAAGATTTCAATTTGGGAGGCTATGGGTGCTTGTGGATCTTCAAATGTTTTTGGGTATAATTTCTAAACCTTTTGCTTAAGTTGTTAGTTAATTTCTTAAAGCTAATTTATTTAAGTGTTAATTAGGCTTTAGTTGCAAGTTTGGAAATTCTAGAATTGGGTATGGATCAAGTTAGGGTTTTAAATCACTTGATCATGGTTTAATTGTATAATTTAACATATTATGGCATGTAAAATCTTACCTAGTAACTAGTTTGCTAATTGTTATTTTAAAATTTGTCTAATTAAGCTTTTTGTTGCAAACTAGGTTTTTTGATTTAATTCGAAATATGAGATTAAAAATATGGTTAGGGTTTTTATCATATTATTAACTCTATTAAGTGTAGTTTAACACTTTAGTTCATGGAAATCCAACCTAAATTGTAGTTTGTGCATTTTGCTATGAAATTGTTAAAAAAGGTATTTTGTAAACTAGAATATTAGGGTTTTTGGAATTTAATGAGATTAAATTCCGGGAATTGTTTGTATGATTTATTTAAGATATTTAATAAATATATTGGCCGCTACATTCATTTAAACATCATGTTTTGTACAAAAACGGCGAATTGTGCTTGCTAGATTTACGGAAAAATGACTTTTTAAGTGAAATTGGGGTTTTTGTGAGTTTTAACCTAGTTTATATTAAAATTAGTGTTCGTGAATGTGCAAATGAGTGTGATTGGATTTTTTCTCGATGGTTTGACGTTTGTACATCGACATCGAGGGTTGGTTTGACTATTCTTGCATGCGTAGGCGATAGGTTTGGACCTATGCGTGATACGCGTGCCGATTTGATTTTCGTATGCCGTTTCGATTTCGAATTTAGTTTTAATGCGATACGGTGCGTTATGATATGTAGGTACCCCATGTGGATTTCGAGACGACAAGAAAGCGCGTGGCGATGTCGGCACCGGCTTAGCGAGGACCAGGTGAGTAGATTTATATCTATGGGGAGAAGTCGGGTGGATGGCGTATAGCACCCCCGCAGTCCGTGGTGGTGTATACGGATGCGTATACACACCAACATTTATTATATGTTATTTGGGATTAATAACGTTGCTTAGAATGGATATTGGTGTGTTGGATTACCTTAGTGTTGCGAACCCTAGGGTAGTGTTGCACTACACATACACACATACATACTTGCATACATTCCTATTGATATGTGCTAATGGGATTCTTTATAGTTATGTGTTCACATGGGTATGGGACTATGTGTTCACATACGGATTGAGGATGATACTTGGGATTGAGCTGAGTCGATGAAATTCGATTTGAGACCGTGAGATCGGTGATATAGCAGGGTTCGTATCTTAGATACGACATGACGTTGTAGCGGGTCCTTGACGTAGTGTTTCACACATGTCCATGCATACGTAGGCGGTATCAGTATGGTACTAGACGTAGATCAGTACCCCGATCATGATATTTGATAAAGAGGATACCAGGTGAATAGTATGACGAATGTGATATTGACCCGTACCCAGATTGGGATGCCGTACGACGGATTTACGTACGAGCTATATTGATGATTGATCCGCACTCTTGACTTGGGATGCCTGATTATAGATATGGTATCGGATATGATATTATTGAGGCGGGATCACCGACTATACATATACAGGTATGTATATGTATCGACTCAGATGATAGGCGGTTTCCTTACTTGTAGTTCAGCTTGTTAGTTCAGCCGTATAGTTTAGTGTAGTTGTTAGATTAGATTAGACTTCTTACCTATTTCAAAAACTAACGAATCATGGGCATTTTTAAAGACAGCCCAAGGGATCCTACGAATATTTCAAAAGACGTATCTTTTCATAAAAACACCGTAGCCCCTATTTTCAAAATCCCATGATTCGTGTTATTTCAAAAGGCACCATTTGTAGGACTTATATTAGTTTAATACTGATTAGTTATCGTTGTGTCTAGTATTCTGCTTCCGCACATTATTGCTGTTCGCTCTGCCCCGCATACTTATTTTGCTGTATACTCCAGTATTGATATCATGCTGTTAGGACACCAGCACCATTACCGATGATGCGTATGTACCACATACACTTACTTGCCGGCTCACACACATCTTCATCGGTAATTGCCATGTCACGTACACTTAGAAAATACTATTGCTTGGCTTAGCTTGTTAGTTAGTAGTTGATACGATATTAGTGTACCTGGGTTATATGCCAGTTTAGACATTGTAGTTATTACTTGTCACTTCATGCATACTGTTATTCCATTGTTCATGCCTAGTTATTAATCATACATTGCAACTTGGTTATTGATACCATATACATTCATTAGCATTGACATATGCACTTGTGATGACTTCTTGAGATTTATGATATTTCTGGATTTCGGGGGAAAGCCGCAAAATTTCTAAACTTATTAACCTTTTAAAATATGTAAATTGCGGTTTTCTAGTGATGTAAGTGTCGTCCACCATGAGTTTGCTATGGTTTTCGAGATCCGTGTCGAGGAGTGGAGGAACCTTCACGGGTACATGGTGGGCCCGGTATGATACCCCGGGGCAAGATGAATGTGGTGTTGACGTTGAGCCTGGCAGGGGACAGATTACCTACCGGTGATATTACCCGACGCGTCGGATATCCGGAGGATACCGTCGTGGTCTTGAGATGGATGGTAGGGGCCGGTCTGGACTGACGGCGCCCTAGATATTGAGATTGAGACATTGATATTTCGAGACAGTGAGATTTATGTTTTGTGTCAATGCTAGACACTGTTGATACTGATTTCATTATAATACCTCATTTCTTTTAAAAATACGAAGGAAATCTCACTAATTTATGAAAACAGTTTCTTCATTTACATGTATTCTGTTTTCATGCATTCATACCTCATTCATATGATATATTGCTACCTGAGACACCGACACGGGCACATGAGATTTCACTCGGTTAGATATTACCCTAGCCATTGTTATAGGCTGCATGTTATTCATATATTTGAGAATATATTATGATCATTGACCTAGGTTGCGTTATTTATGCGATTTCTGTGCGTAGATGTTTTTTTATTCACGAGTTGGCAACTCACCCCCGTTGTGCCCCAGTTTCTTACAGGTTTGCCGTACAGGTTTCATTACGGCTTTGCGGGCTCAGTTTCATTCGGGTGACTTGCTAGTAGGTGGGTTTTTCTTGTATCGTACCCATCATATTACCTTGTATAATATTATTCCGTTGTATCTAGTAAATTCCATCAACCAAACATGTATTTTTGAGATAGAGACCAGTGTTGTTTATTCTTTCGACCTTAGAGTCGCTCGTTATGTTTCTGGTGGTTTTGAGTTTCCTTTTGAGTTTTGATCCTCGCCGTTGGCGTTGTATATTATATTGCTTGTGTGGTTGTGACCGTCGATTGACGAAGAGCTAGCTCCCGCTTGGGGATGCGTTTTTCTTGATTTCGTATACTATTCATGTTGTATCCCGTTTGGGGGCCTGTATTTACAAAGGAGACTCTGCCGAAATTTTCAGTAAATTTTTGATGTTGTTAAAAACCGCATAATTCAGCTTATGCTATTGAAACTACTTGCTTTAAGTTGGTTTTTCCTGCACTCTACTACTTTTCTTGGTTTGGATTTCTGGGTTTTCGGTTTATTTAGATTACGTACGCCTCGAGACGTTCGTAGTTTAAGTGCCGGTCATGTTCCGTACTTTCGGGTCGTGACAGTAAGGCCGAGGGCCAACGCGTGTCTTGTTCGGCCTCAAAGCCGATTTGGCTCCATCGCGCATTCACACTTTATGTAATTACATTTCGGCCTTGCCGACTCCATGATCCTTACACGTTACATTTCGGCCATCACGCATTCACACTTTACGTAATTACATGGGTGCTATTAAGCGCCATAATAGCACCCATGCTATTAGTTCGAGCGGTCTAGATTCATCCAAAATCGCAATCAATGGTCAAGATTTGTGTAAAACAGGAGGTTTATGGTATTGGTGTACCTTAAGTGCTTTACATTTGAAAGAAAGCAAAGAACAGTACTCGAGGTGACCACACCATGCGAAACCCTAACCAATATTCTCATCATTTTGCATCTACCCTCCCTATCTCTATCTCTGCACTCTGCTCAACTGTATCCCAATCCATTTTCCATTTTTGTGCTTGAATATCACTTCCATATCTTTCTCCTCTCCTCTTGTTACTTTTTTTAACAACTTTTTAGTTTAAGCTAATCTTTATGAGATTGTTGTACTCTAGATGTCTTTTTTCATTATTTCATTACGTGATACAGAGGTATGGTACGTTTGAACCAAAACTAATGGCTTTTTAAGCCATCATGATCAGGAAATGAAATTTTTTAAGTAATCATCATGTTCGAATTTGTGTCCTAATCAAAATTCTACCGATCTATCCAACACCAACACTCAACCTTTTATTCTTAAATATCATAATTCTTGAAATCAACAGTACTGCCCATCTCTCTCCTCTGCTCTAACCACTGCACCAAAATTTACTTTCCATTTCTGTGCTTGGACTCACTGATACAGTACACACTGTAAACCTCATTGCTTATCTTGAGAAATGGCAAATTTTTCCAAAAATCATCTATATATATATAGCAAGGGCCGAAAAAGGGATATTATTCTATTCACAAGTCAAGTCATTTCTTGTCGATGCTCCCCTCAAAAGAAAAAAGTAAGCCCATCATGAACTGACCGCTCCTCTTTCTTTTAACTCTCACATCCATCACTTTCACCTCCAACTGATCTCTCTCTCTCTCTCATCAATGGCTCACCACCCTCTGCTTCTTATCTCTTTGGCCCTCACTCTCATCTCCATATCCAAAGCAGCAGGGGCTGCAGCAGCCATGCAGACCCAAGAGCTCTCCGCTCTGTTCCAAGTGATGGCCTCTCTCCTTGAAGACCAAACCTGGGCTCAGCTCCACCCTCACCCTTGCTCTGACACCCCATGGCCTGGCATCCAATGTGAAATGATCCAAAGAAATGGCTTCCAAGACCCCTTCCTTCATGTCACCAAGCTCCACATTGGCCCTGACCTTTTGTCCCCAGCCTGCAAACCCAATGCCAGGCTCCCCCCATCTCTCCTCAACCTCCCTTTCTTGAAAACCCTATCCTTGTTCAACTGCTTTGTGGCAACCAACACCACCCTCCCTCCCTCCCTCTTCACCAACGAGTCATCTTTGGAGCAGCTGGTGCTCAAATCAAACCCTGGCCTTCTCGGTGAAATCCCTCCTAGTCTGGGTTCCATGAAGAACTTAAGGGTCGTGAGCCTCTCACAGAACAACCTCCATGGTGGGATCCCAAAGGAAGTCGGTGGATTGAAGAGGCTGCAGCATCTGGATTTGAGCTACAATCGTTTTGGTAGCGTGATTCCTGAGGAAATTGGCATTGGGCTGACCAGTTTGACCATTCTTGATTTAAGTTGGAATAGGCTACAAGGCAAAATCCCTTGGTCTGTTGGTGAGCTGAAATCTCTTCAGAAGCTCGATCTGAGCTTCAATTCTCTCTCTGAGACAATCCCTTCAGAGTTTGGCAAGCTGGAGAAATTGGTGCTGCTTGATTTGAGCAACAATTCTATCGCTGGGCCAATCCCTGAGACCTTTTCAGGGCTTGAAAAGTTGGAATATTTTCTTATGGAGAACAATCCCCTGAGGGGCAAAATCCCACCCTTCGTTGGGAATTTGAAGAAATTATCGGTGGTTGGGTTTTCAAACTGTGAGCTCTCAGGTCCAATTCCAACTTGTTTTGGGTCCTTGAACGATTTGACTGCCTTGTCTTTGGATAGAAACAGGCTCAATGGGTCAGTTCCTTCAAGCTTGGGTGCGCTACCAAGATTGGGTCAGCTCAACTTGAGCCAGAATGAACTCAGTGGTGAGATTGAGTTTGGTCAGGATTTTGTGAGCAGGCTTGGGCACAGGCTTGATGTTAGAGACAACAAAGGGTTGTGCACAACAAAGCAAGAGCTCTCTCTCTCACTAGAAGCACCAACTTGTTTCAACTCATCCTCTAACTCTACCAAAGATTATAGAATGAGGCCTTCATTGAATGATGAAGAGATTAGCATGAGCTCTGCACTCAGATTTGAGAGGCTTTTTGTTTGTGTTGGGTTCCTTGTAATTTCATTTCTCTTTTCTGCATGCTAACAGTGTATCTATAGGAGTACTTTGATCGCTTTTTGGTCTCTTGCCTTTTGTCTTTTTGGGCTGTTTTCAATGCTGTCTGCTAATTTTTACTATTTGTTCACGAGCCTTGAGCATCTTACAATTTTGCTAACTGGCTCTTTACACAACTTAATTATTGTCGTGGGGTTAAGTTGAATGGTTTTTTTTCAATTGTCAGAAAACCCTTTGCCAACTTTCCCACTATCAGTTTGCTGTGAATCAAAACAGTGTTTGGTTTTATACTGTTTGTCAGCAGGCTCAGAGCACTTGACTATTTATGGAGGATGAACATTTGATGCATTAATGAAAGTAAAATTGAAGTGAACTGTTTGTTCACTCAGAGATGTATTTGTCCCGGTACTGTTTTTTGCTGAACAATTGCTTACTATGCAAGTGTTGTAATCTTTCATTGTTGCAAAATAGTTAGATCCTATCTATTGCAAGATGGAAGATATTGCATGCACCACAAACCTCAAGATATATAGATTTTAAGTGACTCCAAAAATGAAATTTACAATCTTAAAATTGCAAAAGCACAAAACTCACCTTAAGCATACCAAAATAATATATATATATATATATATATATATATATATATATATATATATATATATATATATATGAGGGAGGCGATTATATATTATAATAAGTGGGTTCTAACAATAGGACTCAAATCTTGTTAAGGTTTGGCCCATTTTATATTTTATACCCATGTACCTTTCATGGTTTTTCTAATGTGGGAATATTTTAATCCACACTTCTCAACACTCTCACTCACATGCAGCCATTACTTTTTTTTTTTGTGCTCGTAGATTACTTCTTTCAAAGGTATTGTTGAGCTCCTGATCGATCTGGACTCCAATACCATATCAGATTTTTTATATGTATTTTCAAGAATGAGGGAGGCGATTGTATATATTATTTATGAGTATACACAGGCTTTTGATATAAGTGAATTTTAACAATAAGACTTAAGTTTTGTTGAAGTTTGACACATCTTATATCTTATACACATGTAGCACTCATAGTTTTTCCAATATGAGACTATTTTAATCCACACATCTCAACGGTGATAGTTTTTAGTGTGGTTGTTGAGGTAAAGTTAGCTGCCTAAGAACTGTGTAAGGCTCTATTTGGATATGGGAGAAAACTCGAGTTTATTTTTTAATGGAGATAAAAGGTATGTAAACTCTAGTTTGTGAGGTACTAGCTCTATTTTACAAACTTAATTTTGATGGGTGTTTGGTTTTGGAGTTTTCTAAACTCGAAAATGTTGTTTTGGAGTTAACTAAACTCCAAAATGAATGTTATCTTCACAAATTTTGGAGTTTATAAAGTTTTGGTTAGGTTGGAGTTTTGTAAACTTCCGTTATCTCAATCTTTGGGCTTAGATAACTAGCTAGAGTTTTCTAAACTCCAAAAATGATGCCAAGTATGGCATAGTTAAGATTGTGGAGTTAAGTTTATATAATTTTATCAAACTCCAGTTATCTAAACTTAACCCCGTTTCCCAAACATGGTCTAAATCCGTCATACAAACTTTCGAGTCCTTGAATACCCCTCAAACAACAATTAAAGTTGACGAAACCTAGAGCATGAAAATCTCTTTCCCAAAAACTGATCATAATAGACACTGTGGCATCTGTATAAAAAAAATTTGGCTCTTGTAGTTGACCAAAACTAATACCTTTTGTCTGATGGGTTAGACTTATTTCGGTCCAAACGATCGAGAAATTCTTCTGTGAACTGGTAGATTATGCTAACAATGCTAGCGGTGTGGTATTTGCTTTCCACGTAAGTAGAGTTGATAAAACATCATGAATAACAAGATTTGTTAATTCTGTTGTTTAAAAATCATGCACATTATTATTATAATTTGTTATTGATTTATTACTAGAATAGATTTGATATGATCCGAGAAGTTAGTAATGGTTTTTATATAAAAAAAAATTTCTCAAAATTAGAGAATTTTTCATGCCCTCTTATAGCATGAGAATCAAGTTGGCAATTTCAATTTGAAGAACCCTACCTTCGGCATTAAAACAGTAGAGTCATAAATAAAATAGTAGAGATAAATCAAGCAAACTTTTGGTTTAACGCTAATCTCATTTGAGTTTTGGACAACATTGGAAACTAAATCCAGCATGAAACTGATATATTTGGGCTATAAACTCTCGTAATTTCTAAAACCACTGCTTGGGCTCTAGGCACAACCCATCATCTTTCAAACAGTAACCTACCAAAATCAAGCGTGCATATGTTCATTCTGATCATATCAGATAAGATAATTTCGTATTGTTAGTATCTTCATAATTTATTTTAATATTTTAAAGATTTATGTATTTAGCATACTATATTCACTTTATCAAGATACAATTTTTAATTTCAGCCTTGATGGAGGTCCTTTTCGGGTCTCTGTCAGATGTTGTCTTCCGTTGATCTCTCGGTGGATTTTGGTGATGACCTTCTGTTGCGTGTGGATCTCAATGGGTTTTGGTGAGATTGGTGATTTGAGGGGTTTTAGCGCCGAATACCTGCAAAGAAGTCACGGGGTGGTTTGGTACCACCGAGGACCCTTCGACGATCAAGTTAGTGCTGGATCCGGGCAGAGTAACGGCTCAAAGGAATAAAAAATGGCTTACTTGACCCCTCTGTGATGGGGGTTTATATAGCGGTGATGGCACGCAGTAGCAGGCACGAGAATCTCGCCATTACGCTCCCGACGTCACGCCCGCATAGAGAGCGGATCGCCCATTAATGGGGATCGCGGAGGCGTGGAACGTGGGATGTTGCTGGCGGAGAATCCGCGCATGGCGAGATTCGCGGAGCGGCGGTTACGCCTGTGAGCGGTGGATCTGGTCAGAGGGACCGAGGAAGTCGGCCTCGGCTAGGGAGCTCGGAGATGAGCAAGAGGGCCGAGGAGCTGGGGGGGGGGGGTCGAGGAGGCCAACTTGCAGAGGGCCCCGAAGAGGGCCAACTTGTGCTTTTGGGTCGGGTACATGGGTTGCCTGGTCGGCCCCTGTGGCCCTTCCTTCCGAGTTTTGGGACACTTCATCTGCCACGTGTCCAGATCTTGGAGACCGCCAATATTGAGCATTATCATTAGCCCCCCACTCTTGTCCCGACTAGCTAGCGGGTCGGGTCAGGAGTGGACTGCTAGGCCTCCCGAGGTGAGCTCCTTCCTAAGGCTTTGTCGGGACGAGTTCTCGGGCTGTCAGTTGTCTTTTCTGCTAGTGAATCGCGGCGAGATCTCCGCATTTAAGGAAGGTGCGCCGGTTCGTGCACTCTGCTACCGAAGCGACGGTCCATGTGTCAAGCGTCGATTGGCCGACGCGACGTATGCAGGCCTGCAGCGTCTGATGGGACGCGGTCCAGCGCAGGTCGACACGTGGAGCGATCGGAGCCACTGGACGCGAGGAGTCGTTTCGGCGGGAGATGACGGGCGTCGTTGGATGAGGCCGCTTGCAGCAATAAACAGGGGTGGGGCCCGTCTTTGGGTCCCCACTCCTTCATATTTCCCTCTTCCAAGGCCTGGTTGCTTGGCGCTCGTCTTCTTCCTCCCGCTTTCGACTCCCGAAGATTCTCTTCTTCAAGGTTAGATGTCTTCCTTTGTAGAGTCAGTAGATGTTGTAGAAGTAGGTTCTAGGGACCCTTTAGTTGTGTCCGAGTCTCCCCGGGGAGCAGGGGTCAGATCCTCTCCCCGGGATCGTGCGGCGGGGGCAGCCCCTAGGGAGGTGGCGGCAGATGCGCCTCCCGTCTCCTCTTGTTGGGTGACGCATGAAGACGAGCTCGCGAATGCTCGGGCTCGCTTCCACATTCCCTCGTGTTACACGCTCCGACTGGCCAAGGAGGGAGAGAGGGCGGATCAAGTACGGGGCAGGGAAATCGCCATGTATTTGGAAGCTTTTTGGGGTGGAATGCGCCTGCCCTTCTCTCCCGAGGTCGTCGCCGCGCTGAATTTTTTCGATCTGGCCCCCGGCCAGTTAGTGCCGAACTCGTGGAGGATCCTTCTCGGGTTCTTGATCCGCCTAAAGTTATAGGCGGTCCCCTTCAGCCCCTCCCTTCTCGATTCTTCTCTCGTCTTTAAAAATCACCCTGGTGGTCGAGCGGGCGACCCGAGATGGGTTTATCTCTCTTTCAGAAAGCTACCGGGGCACTGCTGGGACCGGGGTCGTGGCCTTGCCCTCTTCTATGTTAGTTATGTATATGCCCTACAGACCATTGTTGTACATATGATGTATATTATAATGGATGCTTGGATATATATATAGAGGACTTTCTTGCTCATCATGATAGTATGCTATTTGGTTTACCTTTATCTTAACATGTTGACTTGTATATGTTTACTGTCTTACTCTCACATGTTGATAAAGCCCTTAGGATATGTACTCGACTACTGGGACTATGATGAGATCATACTAGTGGGTCCAGAGTAGTCGATGAGTACATCCTATAACTGTTCCTAGTCGAGGGTGTGTCGAGACAGGGCATCGATACACCAGAGTAGACTAGCATATACGCATCTTGACCCATATGATGGGCGATGGATGATCCCGTATCCATCGGTGTTTTGACATCAGAGATGGTGTACGGGTGCTCAGTGGAGACTGGGTATACTTTATGGACTCGCCGAGAACTCCCAAATGGTGATATACCTCACGTCAGATGGCAGTTCTCCGGTGACACTGGTATAGGGTAGTCTGTAGGCCCGAGATCGTCATAGAGTCTTGTGTGATTCCCACTATGCTTTGATTTCCACCTTACCACGTCTAAGAGGGCGTGCAAAATGGTGGCTTTTGGGTGCAGTCCCGAATCACATGGAGGCAATGAGCGATAGGAGGGGATTCGTCTCTCCCGGTATAGTGAGTTGATATTGTGCTGTGTTCGATTGGCTATAACTGGAAGTCCCTGGCCAGGGCTGATATAGAGATTTACTGGTATGTGTTATCAGTAGTTTCTCGACCCGTTATGAGCCTCACATCGACACAACTTATCGGTTACTGGGGTCTGACGTATACCACCCCTAGACTAGATATGCAACATATCAGACGAAGAGACTGGACTGTACGGGAGTGTTACTGATTGGATTCACAGGAGAATGTACTTGTTGATCTTCTAATTGCTCAATACCTGGGTGGCTGTTACGTTTAGCTGACCGCTTGCAGCTTGTGGGTGTTTGATATGATCATCACCTACTGCCGGCGTATTGACGATTCTTTAGAGTCATACATAGAGGTTTCTTGACTCAGGCAAAACGGAGTAGGAGCACATATGTGATATGTGCAGGACCGAGGATAATGCGATATGAGATACCGTATTATATTCTCGTGATATTATGATATGAGCCGGGCCATCGGATCAAGTGTTGATTCGATGAATCAGTACATGATATATTAGTCGGTTATATTCCATATAACCGGATTGTCGGATCAAGTGTTGATTCGATAATTTAATGTATAATAATATATATGATATATTGTATTACATTATCTAATATTGGCTCTCTTTATTATTTCATTTTCTCACCGGGTAATGCATTGATATATATGTGATATATGTTAATTGTATTATTTTCTTTTGTTACAAATATATATTATATATGTGATATATAATATAGTAACATGATATGATTACTAATGCAACATGTTTAGTGGAGATTAAACAAGGTTAGGGTTTGATTTGGGTTAGTTCTTTCTTGATGCTTCTAGAAGGATTTATTTTGTTTTGTGCTAAGATATTATGGTTGATATTTTCTAGTGATTCATTCTTAACCCAACCCAAACCCTTAGCCTTAGTTAATTCTCTACATGAGTTAGCCTTGTCATAGTTAACCATGATTGCATTATTAATCATATATCATTTCATTATTCATCACAAAAGGATTTATCAATTATTTCTTCTTCTTCTTCAACCTTGAGCTTTGAGAAAGCTTTCTAGGTATTCATTTTGTGATGATTAAGAGTGAGAATTTGATAAGAAAAGAGAGCACAAATACTACTCCATCATCCTCATCTAATCTAGCCAATTAGATTAGGGTGTTCACCTCATTAGAGAGAGAGAGCTTGAGTTATAGAAACTTCGAGGTAGATCATCGGAGAAAAGGAAGACTACAAGCTAGCATGGATCGTTCGAGTTGTGGAGCCTCTCTTGCGTCCGGGAGATCGTGGATCGCGGCGAAGGGACTTCTACTCGGAGCTTATGAAGCGAAGGATCGGACTACAAAGGTTGTAATCCTTCACTCTTAGTTGTAAAAATGTTTACTTGCATGTTAAACCCTAATTATCTAACAAAGATCCCGGCTTTGGGTTGTTCGGCACGTCTAAATTTTTATTCGGGCATGGTTGATGCCTTATTAACCCTTGTAAGAGTGCCTAGGAACCCTACATTCTATTCATGATTGGAAGAAGAAATTTTTCTTCGTTTCCCCTCTCGAGGGCGAGGACTGGCCCGCGCCTACCAAGTGGTCGAGGGAGAAATGTTTGCCGGGGAACCAGTGCAATGACCCCGCCGCGGTGAGAGTGGTGTCATGGGAGCCCATCCCCTGACCCGACGTGCTGCTGTCTGAGAGGGTCCTAAGCTGGGCCGGGCTCAGCCCCGTTGAGTTCGTCGGTAAGTTAGGCTAGCTTTTGGCTTGTGTTTTGCTCGTGTTGCTGAATTGTTGGGTATATTCTTTGTGCAGGATCCATAGACTTCGACTCACTTAAATCCTCCATGCGCCAGTCGAGGAAGGTTACGAAGGCTGGGGGCGCCAGCTCTTCTCGCGCAAAGCCCGCCCCGGCTCCTACTGCTCCGGTGGCGGCGTCCCGTGAGCGTTCGGGGGCGGATCCCGCCACGGGTCCCAGCAGAGTGTCAGGCCGGAAGCAGGCCCTGGTTCTGGAGGACTCGGACTCGGAGGAGGAGATCGGCTTTCCCTCGGAGCCGCTCAAGAGGAGCTCCCGGAGATCTTCCCGGGGCCGGTCTTCGCCGATCGTGGTGGAGGAAGGGGGCCTCCGGTTCGCGGTGCCATCGGGGCTATCCGTTGCGGATAGCCTCCTGCATGAGATAGAGGCCTCGGCCGGGGGTAGAGTTCCCGGGGAACCTTCAGGGCTCAGCTGGCGTCCATCGTCCAGGAGTCCGTACAGGTAAGTGTTTGGTTCATTGTGAGATTCGGTGCCTCCTTCATCTTTCTGATCTCTTTCGTATCTCCCAGGTTCTCCAGCACGTGGCCCTCACCTTGCGTATGGAAGCCGAGGTGGTAGCCCCGGTGCTGGAGGCTGCGGGCCGGCTCGCCTCGCTGGAAGAGAGCTCCAGGCGGGAGCTGGAGGCGGTGACGGCGAGGGTTGCCACCTTGGAAGGTGAGGTGGAGGCAGGGAAACGGGAGGTAGCCCGGCACCGCGAGGCTGCCGTGATTGCCGAGGTCAAGCTTGAGGATGCCCAGGTGCTCGCCGGCAAACTGAAGAGGACGGTGAAGACCCTCCGGAAGGAGCTTGGGGCGGCGGCCGAGGCGGCCAAGTTGGCCGAACTGAGGGCGGTGGAGAGCTATAAGAACTCGAAGGACTTCTATGATGACCTGGCCGTGGCTATGACCCGCATCTGGCACGACGCCCTCGATGCCGTTAAGGCCCGGATGCCGGAGTTTGCCGACGGAGATCTCCGGGCCGAGTTCCCCCTCGCAGACGCCGATGAGCAGGGGGAAGAGGTTCCTGGCGAGGAAACCGCCGAGGACCCCGCGCGTCATGCGGTGGATGTCAAGGACTTCGAGGTCGTACCTGGCCCCGAGGTTTAGAGCCCCCGTCTTCCTCCTTTTATTTCTTTGTTTTTGGAATTTTGTAAGGCCGGGGAGCCCCAAAAAATACCCTTTGTAAAACCTTTGTCTTTGGTAGTAATAAAATTTTTCTTCGGTTTCATTTCATCTTCTGTGTGTGAAGAATGTTTGTAAAATATTTCTGCTTGCACTGTTGGGTCAGCTATCTGTCTAGCGATCGTTCGTCGGGTTGATTTCGATCACTTGCCAACGAGCATGCCAAACGCTGTCGAGGAGGTATCCCCATAGGCCCCGAAGTCGAGGGGAGATCGTTTAGACTTGGATAGACTTGATGCCCCTCACTGGGGTCTCGGACCCTCTGCGGGTGACGGGTAGAGCACTGTTTGCCGTATTTATGCCGAGCGTGAGTGGGAGGCAGCCCTGTGGCCCCATAGGGGGTGCCATCTTTTGAATTCTGGCAATGCGAGCATCGACCACCAGCCGGGGATGACCGAGCAGGGTAGCTGCTCGGTTTCCTCTTAAGAGGGCTCTGATCCTTCAGGATGGGGATCGACGGGGTTACCACCCGACGTCCTTGGCGAGGACTTCGGTCGAAGCCTGCCAAGGACCCTTGGCCGGGTAGGTTTTCTGCCCGGTGCCTCTTGGCAAGAGCTTTTGTCCTGACGGATAGCCGAGTGAGGGATCCTCAGGCTCGACTGCCTCTAGGAGGGCTTTCTGATCCTTGGTGTTGCGGTAGGGAGCTATCCGCCAGGGACGACCGAGCAGGGTAGCTGCTCGGTTGCCACTTGTGAGGGCTTTGATCCTTAGCGTTATAGGGGCTGTAAGAAGCCTACTAAGAAAGACCGGGCAGTGATGCTGCGCGGTTGCCTCTTGGCGAGGGCTTTGACCTCTGGCGTCGTGGGTAGGCAACTACCAGCCTAGGATGAATGAGCGGGGTAGCTGCTCGGATGCCTCTTGCAAGGGCTTTGATCCCTGGCGTTGTGGGTAGGGAGCTACCTGCCGGAGTTGACCAAGCAGGGCAGCTGCTCAGTTGTCTCTTACGAGGGCTTTGATCTTTCAGGATGGGGACCGAGCGGGGTTACCGCCCAGTGCCTCTTGGCGAGGACTTTGATCCCTGTCGGTTGTGGTAGGAAGCTACCAGCCGGGGATAGCCGAGCAAGGACTCGACTGCCTCTGGGAGGACTTTGGTCCTTGGCGCGGGAGGGGCTGTAAGAAGCTTACCAAGGACCCTTGGCCAGGCAGGGTTACCGCCCGGTGCCTCTTGGCGAGGGCTTTTGTCCTGAAGGATAGCCGAGCGAGGGATCCTCAGGCTCGACTGCCTCTGGGAGGGCTTTTTGATCCCTGGCGTTGCGGTAGGGAAGCTACCCGCTAGGGATAGCCGAGCGACGGTTGGGCTCGACTGCCTCTGGGAGGACTTTCTGATCCCCGGCGTTGCTGTAGGGAAGCTACCCGTCAGGGGTGACCGAGCAGGGTAGCTGCTGGGTTGCCTCTTGGTGAGGGCTTTGAATCCTGGCGTTGCGAGTAGGGAGGCTACCGGCCAGGTATAGCTAAGCAGGGTCGCTTCTTTGGCTAATTCTTCGTGAGGTGTGGCCCGACCGTCCAGCTGTAGGCATGGGGAATAGGAACGGTCGCGGCGACAGTGCGCGTAGCATGTGCATTGAATGCGGAGGGAGGCGAAGCGCTAGGGGCGCGTCGCTTCGATTCCACCAGAGAAGGCTTGATGACCGCCGCGTGGTAGCAACTTCTTGGGTGAAAGCGGGCGACTGTTGAGCTGTGCAGTGGGCTATATAAGGCTGAAGGAGTACTGGTCCTTCCATCCTTCATAAATAGGTCGTCGAAAATGCAAGACTTCTCGTTTACAATCCCCGACACCATCCACTTCGAAGACGTGTACCTTTACGACCAGAACTACACCGAGGACACGGTGCAGCTGGTCTACGGGAGCATCGAGAACCATTTTGGCCGGCTGCTCCCCCGACGCTCCTCCCCGCTGCAGCTGCCGATGTACTCCATCTGGAGGGCGTCGCCGAGGCTTTACAACCCCTTGTCCGAGCAGCTCTATGACGAGGCCGTGGGCAAGCTGCGGTCTCTGAGGCGCTTCGGCCTGATCTCCGCGAACCGGCTGGCCCGCTCAGAGGCACTTGTCCGCGAGTGCTACGAGCTGAGGCTTGGGATTGACGCGCACGGGGGGAACCGGGGGCAGAGGTTGGACCTCACGAGGCCCCGGTTGGCGGAGATCTTTACCGAGTACCACGAGCAGTGCTCGCTGCACCCCCTTCCCTCACTGTTGTAATTTCCTTTTCTTTTTGTGTGTATGGCTGAGGAGCCCATAATACCTTTTGAATAAACAAGGTTTTTCTTTCTTTTTCGCAATGTTCCATTGATCTTTATTAAATTAACAATAGATCCTAGGAAGAGTTTACATTGCCCTAAAAGAAAGGTACAGGCTAGTAGATGATTTTATTGGCTCGGCCCGAGCTCCCCAGAGGACTGTGGGCCTCCGTGCTTGGCACAGGGTGCGGGGCTCCCTGAGTTCCGTGCTGGCCGTCCGCCGAAACGAGCATGATTTGACCGATGGTCAGGTCAGCGGGAGGGCGATGCTGCTCCTGCTCGTGGTCGGCCTGCCATTTGTCCCTCAAGTATGTGGCGAGGTGTCCCGATCGGATGAGCTCTTCGATGTAGTTCCTGAGTTGCTTGCAATCCTCCGTGGCGTGGCCCAGTGTCCGGTGGAAAGCGCAGTAAGGGCCTCGGGTTTGCTTAGCAGCCTGACACGGGATCGGAGGGAACTTGAAGAACCCCTCGTTCTGGGTCTCCTCCAGCAATACTGCGAGGGAGAGGTTGAGAGGGGTATACTCCTAGAACTTCGAGTGGTAGGGCTGCTGACACTCCGGCCTCTCCTCCCGAGCCCTCTTCTTCTGGTCGGATCGTTCTGCTCGGGGGAAGTTAGCGTTCACCTCGAATTCCAGCTGAACCTTGTGCTCGGTCCATGCCTTGACCTCGGCCATGGTCTTAGGTTGCGCCAACGCGAAGGAGCGTAACCACTCCTTGTGCCACAGACCATATTTAAGCGCCGTGATGACGGTCTCGTCCCGGTGCTCGGGCACCTCGAGAAGGGCGTTGTAGAAACGGGTAATGTAGGCCTTGAAAGTTTCCTTGTCCCCGCTCTTAACCGTGAAGAGGTAGTCGACCGTGCGCTTCTGTCGACGGTTCCCAATGAAATGGCCGAGGAATTGAGTAGTCAGCTCGTCGAAGGTCAAGATTGAGCGGGGCTCGAGCCCCCGGAACCAGTCCCGACCTGCGCAGATGAGGGTGGCCGGGAAGGCCCTGCACTGAGCGGCGTCGGAGTGGTCCTGGAAGCTCATCACCGCGGTGAAAGCGTCCAAATGGTCCTTCGGGTCGGTTTTCCCATCGAACAGAGAGACCTTTGGGGGCTTGTTGAGCGAGGAGACATGGACGGCGAGCAATTCCTCGGTGAACGGCTTTGTGAGTGAATCGGAGGCATACTTAGCCCCGTCGCTCGAGAGGTGAGCCTCCCGACGCATGCCCTCGATTTTCTTCTCGAGGGCATCGAGCCGACCGTGGTATCCCGAGGAATCGGCGCCTTGGGATCCCTGGCCTCCGCTGCGGGTGACCTGCATCTAGGAGAGTCCCCGGTTCCTCTCGATGAGGTGCCTCAGATCCCTGGGCGAGGTGGCTCTCGAGTTGCCGACGTGAACCCTTTCAGTGCGGCCCCGCCGAGGGGTGGTGGTATCGACCATGCCTGTAGATAGGCAAGGTGACTGACATCTCCTCAGGGGGATAAGGGTCGTGAGGAGGCTCGAGGCGAGGCGTTCTGGCGACGGACCTTGGTGTGGAGCCGTGGGGTGCCCAGCAGGCCTCTGGGAGTGCCGGCATGAGAGATCTGTGGCCAGGAGTCATAGCCTGCTGGTGGTTAGCCATCCCGATGGGGGCAGAGCCTTCTGGAGGCGGTGGAGCGGCGATCTAGGGCCCATGCCCGATCGCTTGGACGCGGATGAGTGCCTCCACCAAGGACTGTAGCCCATCTATCCGGCCGGTGAGGGCGTTGATGATGGTCGCTGGAGGAGGCTCATCCACGCCTTCGGTGAGTAGAAGGCGGCGGCTGGTACCGGGATCTTCAGGATGGTTGCTCTCCATGCGGGCAGAGATCGGAGGGCCAACTTTGTTTTTGTGGAGTTTGCTTCCCACAGACGGCGCCAACTGATGGAGGTCCTTTTCGGGTCTCCGTCAGATGTTGTCTTCCGTTGATTTCCTGGTGGATTTTGGTGATGACCTTCTGTTGCGTGTGGATCTCAATGGGTTTTGGTGAGATTGGTGATTTGAGGGGTTTTAGCGCCGAATACCTGCAAAGAAGTCCCGGGGTGGTTTTGTACCACCGAGGACCCTCCGACGATCAAGTTATTGCTAGATCCGGGCAGAGTAACGGCTCAGAGGAATAAAAAATGGCTTACTTGACCCCTCTGTGATAGGGGTTTATATAGCGGTGATGGCACGCAGCAGCAGGTGCGAGAATCTCGCCAGCAGTTACACTCTCGACGTTACGCCCGTGTAGAGAGAGGATCGCCCATTAATGGGGATCGTGGAGGGGTGGACGTGGGATGTTGCTGGTGGAGAATCCGCGCATGGCGAGATTCACGGAGCGGCGGTTACGCCTGTGAGCGGTGGATCTGGTCAGAGGGACCGAGGAAGACGGCCTCGGCTAGGGAGCTTGGAGATGAGCAAGAGGGCCGAGGAGTCCTGGTCCTATGGCAGCTTGGGACGAGCTGGGGGGGTCAAGGAGGCCAACTTGCAGAGGGCCCCGAGGAGGGCCAGCTTGTGCTTGTGGGTCGGGTACAGGGGTTGCCTGGTCGGCCCCTGTGGCCTTTCCTTCCGAGTTTTGGGACACTTCATCTGCCACGTGTCCAGATCTTGGAGACCGCTAATATTGAGCATCATCAAGCCTTGATTGTCGGTTTAGATCATTCAGAAGGTTTGCGTAGTGGTAAGACTTAAAGGATTTGAATCTGGCTACTATGAAACAGAAAACTAACAAGTGCAACAGAAAAAATTCAAGAGTGGGCTTATAACTTGCTCTTGGTGTCGTCTATAGCTATAACCAGATAAGTATTCTACTAGTAAGTGTAGTTATACTATGGTTGCCAGAAAATGATGGTTGTTTTGTTCTCTCTAGAGAGGAGAGAGAGAGAGAGCATGAAAATCCTAGAATGCTGTATAGAAAAGTTGAATCTCTTGAAACTTAATGTACCCAAAAATTTACTTCCATAACATAATAAAAAGTTATTCTTGTTTCATAATAAAAAGTTTTTTATAGGCTAACACTGACATGGTAGGATGTAATACAATGGCGGCTAATTTAGATCACATTATACTCATAAAAAACTGTACGCTTTAGATGACGTAGATATATAACAAACAATCATGCATGGTGGAAATACATGTATCTACCCTAAACGTTTACGATATACCTGATCTGATTGGTTGGATCATTCCTTGCCCATGTCACGTAGAAGATCTGATCTTTATTGCCTCCAAGTAATGGCTGGAGGGAAACCATACTTTGGTAAAAAGCGAGAATCTCTCTTTTGATCACCTCATAAGCCAATCCAAAATAGAAGAGGATGAGGAAAGAAGACGATGACTCTCTCTTATTTTTCTATCTAGAAAAACACTCTATGTTGCATCATATTTTTCTTTCATATGTTTCATATGAAAGCCTAGCCCCCTATATATGAATATATATGGTACTCGCACTCGCACATTCGAGTAGGTGCCGTCCATAACTACCTGAGCTGGTTCCCTGAATCAATTCTCCTTCTCTTCCTCATTCTTACCCATACATATATATTAGTGCGGCGTGGATAGTTGAGAACCTGCAAGCGGGCAGCCTTGCAGCTAGATCCGTTAAAACCGACATAAGGATCTCCCTAAAAGAAACAACATAAACCAAAAACATGTTAAGCTCGCGAAATCTCATACCCGAGATCTGATCAAACATGTTTGCTCAAATACCTTCGATCCCTCTCAAAAGCGTACTTGAACACCTAGATGTACCTCTCGATTCATCGCACTCTTAAATTTCGTCACCATGGCGTCAATAAGAGTTGGCCATGCTATATAATCAGGAGACATTCCAATCGATCTTCCTCCGTCTCTGAATAGTTAGGTCTGCTATTCACCCGCTTTCCTGACATTGCCCCGTATGTGCAGTATATTATCATCGCAGCAGGAAACAACAGCTAAAGTAGCAGACGTTCATAATATGCCTACCCAAATATCTCAATATCGCTAAGGGTATAGACTTCCCGTCCTTCCGTGAAGAAGGTCGTTATCAGGGCTCACACAGTGAGGGAAATGAGATCCATCCCTCAAGCTCCTTATGTGCACGATCTAAGCGCACGTCGTATGGCAATGTGCTACGGTATAAAATTTTCTCCTTGATAGCATACGCCATTAAAGTTATACCGTACAGACCCAAATCCAATCACCCTGTGATTGACTTGCCCGGCCATATAGGCCTGCGATATGCCTGGGATCTCTTAACAATATCGCACCGTATATGATGAGTCAGACCCCTAGTCCGGCTATATATAAACATGTAAAAGTGGCCATGGGATAACTACTTCAGTCGCTCGGCTTACAGTACATGGCAACCTTATCCTTACTCGGTCAGGGTGACTCTATTAAATGCTCCCACTATTGCCATACCCATTATACAACACCACAGTCATTGCTCCGAGCAGCTCACATCCAGCACTTATTCTCACCTTCGTATGCTTCCCTAGCATAACGGGGATCTTTCGCGTGAAGGAGATGTCCTATCTACTGACGTATCCTTGTTAAATGTGTTCCCTGCACACATCGTGTATCCCGTACATTTCGTGTACCCTATACACTTGTACTCCATGCCTGAAACAGTCAAACAAAATATAGAAATATCCATCTTAGATAATAAAAAAAGAAATCTATACACCATCAATCTTAAAATATGCATCTATAAGGACGCCACCCAAAATAATAATGTCAAATATAAGAGTAAGGTCTATCAAACTATCTGAAATGCAATACGTCACCCAGGACAAAACCCAAACGCACATATCGTTACTCAGCTATTTTATTCTTCATCGGATCCCCGATCGTCTGACCTGAAGGAAAAACCCTATAACTTAGACTACCTTCTTATGCCACTTACTTCTTGATGAGGTGTCGTTAAATCTGTAAGTGCTTCAACTTCTCATATATATGTGATTGTTTGAGTATGCTATCGTTGACCTGATATCACGATAAAGAGAAAACTTGTTTCCCTTGTATGCGAAATCACGCGCAAACTCCTAAGGAATCATCTCAGCCTAACAGCCTCTTTGGCGCTACTAAGAAAGCAGCATATTCCACCCGCAGGTGAAAAAGCTACACTTCCTGCTTCTTACTAGTCTAAGTGATGGCCCTACCATTATGCTGTCACGACCCGCAGGGTACGGAACGTGACTGGCACTTAAGTTTACGAAACGTCTAAAGGCGTCCGTAAAATAAGTAAGCCAAAGCCCAGAAAACAAAACCAATTAAGCAAAAGAGTGAAGAAAACCCAAACATTTGAAAGCAAGCTTATCAAATAAGTCATATAAAACCCCTTTTAAAAACAATACTAATTTTTCCGAAAATTTCGGCAGAGTCTCCTTTGTAAATACTGGCCCCCAAAAATGGGTACAACAAAATATATACATGAATCCACAAAATAGGGCATCCCCAAGCGGGAGCTAGCTCTTCGCCATACGGCGGTCACAAATCCCACGCAATGTAAATGACAACAAGCATAATAAAGCATAAGGAAGCATAAGGAAGCATGAAAAAGTAGCATGTCGGCTCAAGTGAGCTCGACCCCAAATACAGTATAAAATCCACAAACCTCACAGTCTCATCTCTAGGTCAATATACAATAATCTGGTAGAACAGTAGATGGAGTACACTAGATACAAGAATATACAAGAATATACAAGAATATACAAGGTGGTACAAAAAATAACATAACCCACCTATGAGCAAATCTCGAGCTCAGGCAAAAGAGGCAAAAGACAAGTGCGCCCGCCGCTACTGAACTGACGGAGCGGACCTGCAAAAGACTGTGGCACAACGGGGGTGAGTTGCCAACTCGTGAGTAATAAATAACATCTACAAAGGCTATCGTATGCATGCACACAAGCATCCTAGCATCTAAAATACAGGTATGACTGGATGCACTAGCAGGTGTGTATATAACATCAGTGTACTAATATGCATGCAACATGAAAATCTGAGGTCTCAATAGGTATATATAAGAAATATTTTATCTCTTTTTGTTTTTGAAACTCTTTTAGAATGCCAGCATAATGTCAATGAATCGACGAAAATCGGTGTCCAGCAACGACACCCAAAAGCTGTCTCAAATCTCATAAATGTATCTCTGGCCTCAGCCGTCCGGCTGACCCATCTCAAATATCAATATCTCATCATCTAGCGGCCACGGTCGGTATCCTCTGGATATCCGCCGTCCCAAACAGTCACCGGTAGGTAATCCGTCCCCTGCCAGGCTCAACGTCATCACCACATTCCTCTTGCCCCGGGGTACCTTACCGGGCCCACCATGTACCCGTGCCGGTTCCTCCACTCCTCGACACGGATTTCCAAAGCCACAGCAAACTCATGGTGGACGACACTTACATCACTAGAAAACCGCAATTTACATGTTTTAAAAATATCATAAGTTTGGAAATTTTGCGGCTTTCCCCCGAAATCCAGCAATATCATAAAATCTCAAGAAATCCTCATAAATGCATATATCAGTGATAATGAATGCATATGATATCAATAATCAAGTTGCGATGTGTGATTAATGGATTAAGCATGAACAATTAATATGATGAAGTACATGCACATGAATAGCAATTCTACGGTTTCATTTTAAGGAATTAAAGGCAATAGCACCAGTTTAAGTATCAATTAGTAAAAGTTTTAAATTTAAATGTTATCTAGTGTGGTGGCATGGCAATTACCAGGGTGTGTGTGTAAACATGAATAGTGCTCGTGCTGCATATAAAAACCTGGTAATGGTGCATGTGTCCTACAATTGAGTTTGCGTATATGGGTATAACCTATTGATCTAATTGCAGCAATTATCATGCCAGTATTATTATTCTAATGTCACAAGTGATTATCCAATTTACTATTTTCCAGTTTACTAAATCTATCGGGCGACTTGCGCCATCCAAACGATCGTCCCCCGTAGATGTTAAATCTACTCACTGGGATTCCTGGCTAGCTGTGTTCGATCACCGCCTTTCCCTTTCGCGCCGCGTCTGACGTCTCCGCGACCGAACCTGGAATTTATATCAATACCAAATATAAGGTTACATATCAAGAACGACGCAAAACCCCAACGAAACTACTAAAGTTCGCTAGCTGGGTACAACGTGCACAAAGTGCGCGGAACACACGCGAAAATCGCAAAAACTGCCAAAAACGCCGATTTGGGTCATCCGGCAAAACTAAAACCCGACTACCCAAAAACCGCACTCACGCATCCTAAAAGTCGTAGGACAAGCCAACACAATCATCGAGATGCCACAATTAATTCATCACACAATTTTTATAAAAATCTAGTAAGCAGAAATTGCAATTTGATGCAAACATCGACAATTTAGCGACAAAGTCAACACCACCCAACACCAACATCCAAACTAACCAAATAGCTAGCCAATACACAAATTCTAAACCATTAACTAAGCTTAAAAAAAAAACTAATTTACATAACAAAACCTTCTCTTGATTTTTGTACTTAGCAAACATAAACCAAACTATATATGAAAACCTTAATTTAACACTATATTTTAGCCTAATAAGCAAATTAACCACTTAGATTAAGGTTAGCAAAACACTAGATAGCAAATTAGGTTTAATCACTTAAATAATGCTTTCAAAAACTTAATCCACTCACTAATCAAGCTTCAAATACCAATACCAACATAAACCCTCTCTTGAAATTTCAAAACAACAATTCCACCCTTCTATAATTAACTAATTAGCAAAATTGAAAACTATATCAACAAGGTAACTATATAGATTAGTCATTAACAACTAGATTAACTATAAAATAACTTAATTAACTATTATGGCTTTCAAACCCTAGTTAGAATTTTCAAACAAAATCTAAGAAAACTAGATTAAACTACACTAAATTAACACTAAACCATAAAACATAAGCACTTAAACAAAGAATTTAACATGATAGGAATTATACCTCTTGATCAATGGATCAAGCAAGAAAGTTTCCTCCAAATGATGGCCTCAAACACCAAGATCCAAGCAAGAATGGCTAAGGAAAATGATAGCATAAGGATTTTGTATGGATTTTTGAATAAACTATGGATTTTGATGTGGTTTTTTGATGAAATTTGAAGAAAAATGAAAAGAAAAGAGAGGAAGAAGAGGGGGGTTCAGTTTCGGCCAGAGGAGGTAAGGGGGAGGGTGTGGGCAAGTGGGGAAAAGTCTTGGTTCAAGTTTCCAAAGTCAATGTATCATATTTTAACCATTATATTTAAAATTAAATCCATAAACTAACAAAACAACTCAAGAAGCAACCAAGGAAAAGAGAGGCCAGAAATTTCTGGTCTTGGCCAAGGTTTGGGCTGTTCTTGGGCTGAGGGAAAAGATAGAGGGGTGTTACAAAAGAAATTTTATGCAAAAAGGCCCCCTACAACTCAAAAATTGCAAGTTTTAGCCCAAATATTCAATAATTTCGTTTCAAATCATAAAAATTTGAAAAAAATCAAAATAAATTACTAAAAATTCATGTTATCACTAGAATATAATTATCATAATTTTAGAGATTAAAATTAGCCCGGAAAAATTTGTATTTATCGCTTATTTAATGTATTTTCTTACCGGCTTAAAATAATATTAAAAAATTGAAAAATAGGGAAAAATTTTTAAATGACCAAAATTTTATAAATAACTCATTAGATACTAAAAACAAGCAATTACCTATCCATTTTAGGTATAATTAGCCCTAAACTGCAAAATAACAAGAAAGACGGTTTTCGGAAAAATACCGAATTTTCACCGAATTTCAGGAAAACACCAAAACGACTTTTCAAGACGCTACATATGCAAGAAAGCACATGCGGATGTACGCATACCCAGATTTTCGGCCCAGTCAGCATTTGTATGTCCATATAACCACAAGCCTGATTCCTCATAGCACAAGATACGGTGGGTCATCCCATATAAATACCTGAAAATTCTCGTCACTTCAACCCAACAAGTAGACCCTAATACTAAGTCCAATTGCCAAGGATTATATGTCTGGTCAAGTACACACTATGCATACATTAGACTACTGACTATGCAAAATGGAATCCACAAAATCTGTCCTTCGTCAAGAGTCTTATAGAAAAGATCAAGGCTAAAAATATGTTCATCAGTGAATGGAGTAATAATTTGGAGTGATTATGCGGGCTGAACCATTTTAAGACATATCTCATGTGGTTCTCCGAAAATAAACATAGGATGCTCTTGGAACTACTCCTCTTGGATCCAATTCTCAAGCATAAATTCAACATCTCATATGTCCTCTATAGCGAGAACACCCACTCCAAGTGGCATTTATTGTCTCCAAGTCAATTTTGGTCATCACTAAATCGTTCATAATAAGATCTCTGAACATACAGTTGTCACATTCAATCATCGTCAGTCCATATCCAATATAGATTGATCACATCGAACCAACAACTGCTTTGATAAGTGTTTCAAGCCATAAATGGACTCTCTGAGTCGACTCGAGTCCCCTTGGTTTTGAAACCCGTAGACAGATCTCCTTATCCAAATCTCCATCGACAATACAATCTAAGTCTCCAAGACTAGTTTAAGATCATTATGTGTAATGATTTGTCAGGGAAGATGAAATAGACGCAATCATCACCCCGGGTGAAAAGCGTCTCTTCAATTTCCACCTATGCTAGGTGAATCCTTTCGCCAACAAGTGTGCCTTGTATCTCTCTAAAGTATCGTTCTCCCTTTGCAAGATCTCAAAAAACTTAATTTTTATCAACAGTCTTGCGTCCGGCAGGATAATCGATCAAATTGCAAACTTGATCTTTTATCGTTGACTCTTGCACCTCTTCCATTGTCGTTATTCACTCCTTCGCAATAGGCCCAGAAATAGCGTCCACAAATGACTTGGGTTCCACAATCAATGTAGAGTTACCATAGACGTCTCCCCTTTGATATCGAAATAGCATCAGGGTGTCAATCCACAACACTATTTACAAGTCTCTTGAGGATCCGTGATTGGCTCCGAACCACCAACTAAAATATCGCTTCTACTGTCGCCAGCCGCTGAAAGGAACTAATTCCTTCTGCTCCGCTAACTGATTAGGAATTCCCTCAATCTCGTAGAATCCCAAATCCTGATCTACTTTTGCCTTTTACAAAAATTCCTCCCCGAGAAAATCTCTCGATATTTCCTCCCTGAGAAAATCGTTCGTTGTTTCCTCTTCGAGAAAATCAACGTCGCATGACTAAATGTTAGTCACAGTTCTATCACAAACTCATGGATACAAGTGACCACCCAGGTCTCTCGTTTGTTTACTGCTCATAGGGCGTTTGAGTGCACAGACTTTGAAAACACACGATCAAGAACATAAGCCGCTGTCAACAGCGCATCTCCCAAACAATATGTAAGATTGGCCCTTGCCATCATGTTCTTTATCATATCTAGGGTTTCTTAATTCTTCTCTCCACAACATCATCTTGTTGTAGAGTTTACGGTGTCATCGGCCATCTCACGATTCCCTTTCCTTTATTCAGTTATCTGAACTGCTAAAATAAATACTCACCCCTTGGTTTTGAAACCCGTAGACAGATCTCCTTATCCAAATCTCCATCGATAATACAATCTAAGTCTCCAAGACTAGTTTAAGATCATTATGTGTAATGATTTGTCAGGGAAGATGAAATAGACGCAATCATCACCCCGGGTGAAAAGTGTCTCTTCAATTTCCACCTATGCTAGGTGAATCCTTTCGCCAACAAGTGTGCCTTATATCTCTCTAAAGTATCGTTCTCCCTTTGCAAGATCTCGAAAAACTTAATTTTTATCAACAGTCTTGCGTCCGGTAGGATAATCGATCAAATTGCAAACTTGATCTTTTATCGTTGACTCTTGCACCTCTTCCATTGTCGTTATTCGCTCCTTCGCAATAGGCCCAGAAATAGCGTCCACAAATGACTTGGGTTCCACAATCAATGTAGAGTTACCATAGACGTCTCCCCTTTGATATCGAAATAGCATCAGGGTGTCAATCCACAACACTATTTACAAGTCCTTTGAGGATCCGTGATTGGCTCCGAACCACCAACTAAAATATCGCTTCTACTGTCGCCAGTCGCTGAAAGGAACTAATTCCTTCTGCTCCGCTAACTGATTAGGAATTCCCTCAATCTCGTAGAATCCCAAATCCTGATCTACTTTTGCCTTTTACAAAAATTCCTCCCCGAGAAAATCTCTCGATATTTCCTCCCTGAGAAAATCGTTCGTTGTTTCCTCTTCGAGAAAATCAACGTCGCATGACCAAATGTTAGTCACAGTTCTATCACAAACTCATGGATACAAGTGACCACCCAGGTCTCTCGTTTGTTTACTGCTCATAGGGCGTTTGAGTGCACAGACTTTGAAAACACACGATCAAGAACATAAGCCGCTGTCAACAGCGTATCTCCCAAACAATATGTAAGATTGGCCCTTGCCATCATGTTCTTTATCATATCTAGGGTTTCTTAATTCTTCTCTCCACAACATCATCTTGTTGTAGAGTTTACGGTGTCATCGGCCATCTCACGATTCCCTTTCCTTTATTCAGTTATCTGAACTGCTAAAATAAATACTCATGGCTTGCTTACTGTTCGCAGAACCGCTCCAAGAAACACGCGCAACCCTGTTTGCGTGAACTGACTCTTCACTTCACCAATACCATGTTTAATACAAATCAACGTTTTAGTTTCGTGTTAGATCAATATCCATATCGGGTAATTATTAATGAAGTTATTAAATTAGGAAACTCCACTACGTGTCTTCGCGTTTATTGGTCCGTATTTATCGGAGTGAATTATCTGTAATAGACATCTAAATGGTTTTACTCTAGTAGTTTTGCCTCCAAGGCGACTCTCACAAGTAGATGGTCTTGTTAGGAATATGTATGCCCTAAAGGCGATTATTGTATATTATAGTGGATGCTTGGACATATATATATATATATATATATATATATATATATATATAACTTTCTTTCTCAACATGATAATGTGCTATCTGGTTGCTCTTTATCTTAACATGTGTACTTGTTTTAGTTTATTATCTCTTTGATACATATTGATAAAGCCCTTAGGATGTTGGCTTGACTACCAGGACTATGATATAGATCATACTAGTAGGGTTTGAGTAGTCCACAAGCACATCCTTAACAGCTCCTAATAGAGGGAGTATCAAGACAGGGTATCGATATTCCAGAGTAGACTAGTGTATACGTTTCTTGACCCTGTATGGGGTGATGGTTGATCCCACAACCATTGGTGTTTGACATCAAAGATTGTACACAGGTACACATTGGAGAATGAGTACACCGAACATGACTCGCCGAGAACTCCTAGATGATACCATCCCTATCGTAAGATAGCAGTTCTCTGGTGACACTTATGCAGGTTAGTTTGTAAACCCAAGATCGTCATAGTGTCTTGTGTGGTTCCTACTGTGCTTTGATTTCCTCCCTACCACGGCTCAAATGAGTCGTGCAAATAGGTGGTTTTTGGGTACAGTCCCGAGTCACATGGAGGCAGTGAGCAATAGGAGGGGTTTCATCTCTCTCGGTATTGGGAGTTGATATTGTGCTATGCTCAATTGGCTATAACAGTAAGTCCCTGGCCAGGGCTGATAGGATTTACTGATAAGTGTTGTCAGTAGTTTCTCGAAAGGTTATAGGTCACACATCGGCATAACTTATCGAGTTATTAGGGTCTGACGATTCCATCCCCCAGACTCGATATGTGACATATCAAACGAAGAGACCAGACTGTACGGTAAGTGTTGCTTGTAGTCTCTATGGGAGTTTGGACAAGTTTGCTTGTTGATCTTCTATTCGTTCAATACCTAGGTAGCCGTTACGTCCAGCTAGTACTGCTGACGGCTTGTAGGTCTTTGATGTGATCATTACTTACTGCTAGCGTATTGACGAGTTTTTAAAGTCCTACATAGAGGTTTCTTAGCTCAAGCGAAATGAAGTAGGGCACGTATGGAGATATGTGCAGGAGCTTGATTAAATATGAATATATGATACCGTATTTTAATCTAGCGTTAGTTTATATTAGCCGGGTTATATATGATATAACCGGATTATTGAATCAAGTGTTGATTTAATAATTTGACATATATATATATATATATTGATTTGTATCATGGTCGATGATACATGAAACATGGCTGTGTGAGAATAACATTAGAGATAAAGATGACAAGATAATGATTTATATATGTGAATTAAAGAAAAGAAGAATGAGTCATTTTCTTTGGTTGCTTTGAGAAGTTTTGAGAAGCCATGATTCATCTTCATTCCTTGTTTTATTCACACATATTCATCATTTTTTTATCTCATCTTATCCTCATGCTTCACTCTCATCTCCAAGTTCATCTTCTTCTTCTCTCTAGTTTTCTTTCTACGTTGAGAATAAGAAAAAGAAAGAAAGATTTTTAGTGAACAAAATCCCTACTTCATCAACCTACACTACTCTGGCAAATTAGTATAGGTTGTTCTCTTTACTAATACTTTGATTAGTGAAGTGTGAGCTTGAGTGTGAGTTGCCTCAAGGTGGATCATCTTCGATGACGAAGACTTCGAGCAAGCTCGTTCTATCCTTCAAGTGGAGTCAAATAATAGTTCTAGAGACTACTACTTAGAGCTTTTGAAGTGAAGGACTAGATTATAAAGGTTGTATCCTCTCTTCACTTAGTTTAGAACTTATTTTGCTATGTTTTAAAACCCTAATCTCTAGTGTGATCTTGTTTAACTAGACTTTGCCCTCTAGAATTTTAAAATTGCATACTTGATGCTCATAGAACTCTTGTAAAGGTGCTAAGGAATATTTTCATGGTATCAGAACCGAACTAGAGGCTTAGGTGTATTTTGGACGAAGGTAAAGTGTTCGATCGACGTTTTAAATCACAACTTTGGTAGTTTCTGTCCATTTTTTCAAACTTCATTTTCTTCATATTAAAAATACTCAAAAAACCATGCAGGCTATTTTAAGGAGGCACAAGAAATACGAGAAACTATTTGCACTAAGTGGCCACGGAATCGTCGCCTAGAGCATGCTCTGGCCGCGGTCCCGCGGTTGACTTGTAGAGATAGAAGTCTAAATTTCTTGTGTTTCTTCATTTTAACTTCCTGGATTTTCTAGATATTTTTTATGAGGCTCAAGTGGTTGAGCTCTCTGTGAATTGTTATTGATTGAAATATTGATCGAAATGTTAATTTTGTCTAAATGGTTTTGGTTATGTAATACAATTGTTAGAATCCACATTAATTAGTTTTGTGAAAACTAATTATCGATTTGTAAATTTCACGTTTTAGTCTCATTGATGGATTACCACGGAGTTTGAATTTGGATCGAAACTCCGTCGTAATCCCGTATTGTACTCGAATACTCGCCGGGACACACTAATAGAGAGCTACACCCTTTTCCCCGACCAAGTGACTATAGGAGAACCCCATGGCCAAGAGCATCCACTTGGGTGCTCGCGGCCACGGTGTTCCGACCATGTCCACTTCATTGACGGCCTCAGGGGTGCGGCCATCCACTAAAGTTTCTAATGAGCCTTCGATCTTTTAACCGGGAATCCTGTTGAATTTCCCGGCTATAACTTTGAAAATTGTTTTCAATTTGAGGCTTAAACATAAGGTTTATGAAATTAGGCATGAAATTCGGAATATGTGATAATCTGGATTTATGATGTCTATAGATACAGATTCTAATTATTGTAGTTTTCATTTTTTTTCTTCGACCGTAAGTGTAATATGTGGCAGTATCCCCAATCTCGTTGTTATACGACAATGACATTAGGGATATGCATATTTACTTACGTTGATTACATGTGATGTTATTGTGTTGCTATATCTATATGTTATATTGGATCGTCGTGATTGAATAGCCGGGGGTTTTATGTAAGATGAGAGTTTTTTTTCATTCATGTAAATTATGGTATGTAATATTCTTTTATTTGGGACACTTCTAGTTTGAGCTTGTTGTCTCCATTCGATATATATTATTTACTTTTTCGCATTAAGATAGACCCAAGGTGGAGAGCATAAGTAACCGGGTTCTAGAGTCCAGAGGGAGGTCATCTCGAGGAGTCAAGACTGGTCGCTTAACTTTAGAATTGGTAGGGTTGCTTGCCGCTCACGTAGGGTTCTAGGGGTGTGGGCTTGGCTATTCATCACGACCGTGGAATCCGTGTTTTTCTTTAATGGTTTAATCTAAACACGGACCTCTTAGTATATCCTATATTTCATATACCTGCTTCTGCTGTGCTGTGATGTGATCATATAACCGCGTGGGACGAATGCTGCTTATATATATGATATATTAGTAGATACTATATATGTTTTGCATCCGCGCTAGTCCTGACCCCGCCCTGCTGTAAGTTAAGTAAGCTTATGGTGAAGACCCGAGTTCCTGTGGCGAATGCGGATGGCATATATGTGTGTTTTATTTTTGTTTCTTTTGTGATATTTAGGAAACATAAATGATGGGACTTCATTAATAAGATTAATGAAAAGAAAAGAAACCTAAAAGATGTTGTAATCACTTTTTCAAAAGGTAGCTCTAGTTTTTGCTTTGCATAGTGGTATTCCATTATAAATATCCAGCACCTCATTTGATGAGGAAAGTTCCTAGATCCCTTCACCGGGAATGACCTCTTTAGCGAAAACTAGTATATGCTACAACCCACTTGATTTATTTTGAAAAACTACTTGATTTTTAAAGCGGAGCTTAAACCACACCTTTTCAAATCACTAGGTTCTACAATAATATCAAGTTCATTACATTACAGGTTTTCTTCAAAACCATTTGTAGCTCTCAGTCATTTCGGATAGGTACTATTTAGTATTCATGCTATGTTTGTCGACCATTGTCGATGCGTAGTGTTTGGTAGCTAATTTGTGCTTTTCTGCCGCATGTTGATGCGATTGGTTAGGACAGTCGTACGGCTTTGTTGACCTTTGCCAGGGGTCGTGCGGGTGGGTCTAAATCAGTCACAAAATGACAGGTTGAACTTAACTTGTGGTTTATGATTTGTTGACCTTTGCCAAGGTCATAAGCCGCATGGGGTAAAAACCATTATCGGGAATTTCAAGCGTTGAAATTTGCAATGAGATTGCATACCTTCTATGTGATAGTTGGATCCCACTGCCCGCTGCGAGTAAGCGTTACTCCTGAGAGAGTTTTCCACTTTACAATTAGATAATCAAGTAGATGTCTAGAAAGGTGTTAACGGGGTTATACCCCTGTAGAAACAAGGTTATTTAATTAGTTCCATCCGAAAGTAAGGAGAGACTCCATCGGAGTACCAACATCAGCCTGGCTGACCGATTAGCGAACTTGCAGGGTGCAATTAATCTCGGCTAATCTTAACTTTTAGGGTTTGAAGGAAGATTTGATAAAAACAGTGAGAGCCATCCTGATTAGATAAGATAACAACCAATCTAATCTTGCAAGACGCTAAAATGTTTTCTTTCTCTCTCTCTCTCTTTCTCTCTCTCTCTCCAGGTAGCGACCATGTCACGCCTTAATCAAGATAATAATATAGATGTATTTGTTAGTTATATGTATGCTCTAGAGGCCATTATTATACATGTGATGTATATTATAGTGGATGCTTGGACATATATAGGGAGGACTTTCTTGCTCGACATGATAGTATGCTACCTGGTTGCTCTTTATCTTAACATGTACACTTATTGTCTCTCTATTACATGTTGATAAAGCCCTTAGAATGAGTACTTGACTACCAGGATTATGATGCAAATCATACTAGTGGGGCAGAGGAAGTTGGTAAATACATCCTTCAAATGTTCCTAGTCGTGGGAGTATCGAGACGGGGCATCGATATTCCAGAGTAGACTAGCGTATACGCTTCTCGACCCATATAATGGTTGATGGATGATCCCATATCCATTGGTGTTTGACATCAGAGATAGTATACGGATGCTCGGTGGAGACTGGATACACTGAACGGACTCGCCGAGAACTCTTAGATGGTATTATACCTATCATCAGATAGCAGTTCTTCGGTGACACTGGTACAGGTTAGTCTGTCGACCGGAGATCGTCATAGAATCTTGTGTGATTCCTATTGTGCTTTGATTTTTACCTTACCACGTTCAAGAGATCGTGCAAAACGGTGGTTTTTGGGTACAGTCCCGAGTCACATGGAGGCAATGAGAGATAGGAGGGTATTTCGTCTCTCCCAGTGTTGGGGGTTGATGTTGCGCTATGCTTGATTGGCCATAACAGGAAATCCCTGGTCAGGGTTGCTGATATTTACTGGTAAGTGTTATCAGTAGTTTCTCGAACTGTTATGGGCCTCATATCGGCATAACTTATTAGGCTATTGGGGGTCTGACGATTAACACCTCCCAGGTTGTGATATGCAACGTATCAGACGAAGAGACCGGACTGTACGGTAGTGTTACTGATTGGATTCGCAGGAGTATGAGCAGGCTTTCTTGTTGATCTTCTAATCGCTCAATACTTGGGTGACCGTTATGTTTAGCAGACCGCTGATGGCTTGTGGGTGTTTGATATGATCATCACCTACTGCCGGTGTATTGACGAGTCTTTAGAGTCCTACACAGAGGTTTCTTGGCTCAGGAGAAATGAAATAGGAGCACATATGTGATATGTGCAGGACTGAGATTAATACGCGTATGTGATACCGCATTCTATTCTCGCGATATGTGATATCGATCGGTTATATGTGATATAGCTGGGTTATCGGATCAAGTGTTGATTCGATAAGTTGATACATATGATATTAGTCGGTTATATGTGATATAGCCGGATTATTAAATTAAGTGTTGATTTAATAATTTGATGTATAATTATATATGTGATATATTAATTTACATTAACTAATATTAGCTCACTTAAGCATTTATTTTTCTCACTTGTGTGCACTTAATATATATGTGATATAGATTATTGTGTCATGCTAGTTGCAACATGCTACATGGGTGTATGAGATTTAAACCATGCTTAACATAATGATGGGTTTTATTTATTTAAAGTAAATCAAAATTAGATGGAAATTAGTCACATGGTTGAAGCTTGTGGAAGCTTGTGGAACCATTGACCTAGTCCACTAATTTTGTTTTACTTGATATATTTATTAACCCAACCATTAAGATTAGCCATGGTTTAGTCTCTACATGAGTTAGTATATGATATTAACTCACCCATGGTTGCCATTCTACACTTAACTTTTTCCATGGTTGTTTTTCTTCATCTCCTTCCTCAAGCTCACTAGCTTTATGGGAGGTGAGGAAAAATAGTGAGAAAACATTTCTAAAGTGAGCAAAATTCCTACTTCATCAACCTACACTAGATTAGCCATTTAGTTTAGGTTGTTTGCTTCACTAATTCCACATTAGTGAGGAGGGAGCTTGAGTTAGTGTCTCCTCGACGTAGATCATCTTCGGCCTCGAAGACTTCAAGCAAGCTTGTTCATTTCACCTTGTGGAGCCTTACTAGAGTCTGGAAGATCACTACTTGGTGCAAAGGGACTACTACACGGAGCTTATGAAGTGAAGGACCAGTCTACAAAGGTTGTATTCCTTGTTCACTTAGATGTAAAGATGTTTACATTCTTGTTTCATCCAATTCTCTAGTTAAGATTCTAGGTTAGGGTTCTTTAGTGCGCCAAATTTTTGAAAACGGCATGGTCGATGCCTCCTGAAACCCAGCAGCCACCCTAGGGAACCCTGCAGTGGTATTAGAGCCATGCTAGAGAATTAGATGATGTTTGTAGGATTACGAAACCGAAACAACTCCGAAACATCGAAACAAAAAACCCAAGTTTCTGTCGAATTTTTCAGAGTGTCTAAATTTTTTTAAGCAACTGCAGAATGTTACATATGATGTAACATGAACACCACAGAAAATTGAGCCCTCCTCGCCAGATTTTAGCCGGTGGGATGACTAAAAATTCTGAGGTCGTCGATTTTTCCAGTGTATTTTGGCTTCAATTTTTTATGGTGTTTCAGTCTCTGGGATTTGGTGTTTTAGGTGTTACTCGTTTTTACTAGGATTGCATATGATGTTATCTTTCTGTAAAAACAATTCGGAGTATTTCGTAGTCGTAATTCTAACATCGTTTCGGGTATTCTTGACGATGTTAAAAAGTTCGAACGAATATCAAATACCCAATTTTTCCCTCGCTGGAAATTTTCCAAGAGTTGGATTTTTCCAAGTTTAAAATCTTCAGAAAATCATGCAAGTAATTCTATGGACCCTCTAGAAGAACGATACCCAAACTCGACTCTTTGGCTGCGGAACCGTGGGCGAACCCTAGGGTTTGTGGCAGTTTCGCGGCACCATGAGTGAGGCGTGGGTCGGCCCTTCTACGGTTGGTCTATAGGTACTGTGGCATGTTCTGTGTATTTTTTTAAACTCCGCTCATGTGTTGAGATTTCTGGGAAATGTAGGTGTTTGTTGATTTGATCGAAAAGTTTAATATTGTCTAGCTATCTGTGAATGTGATACAATATTTGGAATCCACAATAATTAGTTTTGTGAAAACTAATTTGAATTTTATAAATCTAGCAATTTAGTCTCATTTGATCGGTTGCCACGGGATTTTGATGTGGATCAAAACTCTGTCGCAATCACGTAGTGTACGTGAATACTCGCCGAGTAACCTTACTAGATAGCCATGCCCCATAGTTTCGACCAAGTGACTGTAGGAGAACCCTGTTGCCAAAAGCATCCGTATGGGTGCTCGCAGCTGCGGTGTTCCGCCTAAGTGCACTTCGTCAACAGCATCGGGGGTGCGGCCGTTTACTAAAGTTTCCAACGAGCATTCGATCAGGTTGTCGGGAATCTTATTGAATTTCCCGACTTGTTATTGGAATGTGTTTTCAATAACGAGACTGAAATGCGGGGTTTATAATTGTTAGGCATGAAATTCGGAATATGAGATATTCCGGGTTAATGATGTCTAAGAAATTCATTTGGTTAGGCATGAAATCCGAAGTATGTGATATTTCGGGTTTATGATGTCTAAGGTGGTTGCAGATTTCAATTGTTGTAGTTTTTTACTTTCTTTTCTGCGACCGTAAGTGTAATATGTGGTGTATCACCGGTTTCATTGCTATATGTCAACGACAATTGGGATACGCATATTTACTTACGTTGATGACATGTGATGTTATATGTTGCTATGATATGTTATATTGGATCGTCGTGTTTGAATAGCCGGGTTTTTTTTATGTGAGATGAGAGTTTTTCATTTTCATTCATGTAAAATCTTGTATGTAATATTCTTTTATTAGAGCACTTCCGGGTTGAGGATGATGTCACCATTGATTTATATTATTTACTTTTCCGCATTAGGATAGACCTAATGTCACGTCCCGAAAGTACGGAATATGACCGGCACTTAAACTACGAACGTCTCGAGACGTACGTAATCTAAGTAAGCCGAAAACCCAGAAATCCAAACCAAGAAAAGTAATAGAGTGAAGGAAAACCAATTTAAAACAAGTAGTTTCAATAGCATAAGCCGAATTATGCGGTTTTTAAAACATCAAAAATTTACTGAAAATTTCGGCAGAGTCTCCTTTGTAAATACTGGCCCCCAAACGGGATACAACATGAATAGTATACGAAATCAAAAAAAAGGCATCCCCAAGCGGGAGCTAGCTCTTCGTCAACCGACGGTCACAACCACACAAGCAATATAATATACAACGCCAAGGGCGAGGATCAAAACTCAAAAGGAACTCAAACCACAAGAGATCCACAGAAATATAAAACACGACTCTAAGGTCGAAAGAATAACATCACTGGTCTCTATCTCAAAAATAAATACATGTTTGGTTGATGGAACTTCTAGATACAACTGAATAATAGTATACAAGATGTAATGATGGGTACGATACAAATAACCCACCTACTAGCAAGTCACCCGGAAATTGAAATAGTTCCAGCAAAGCCGTAAAGAAACCTATACGGCAAAACCTGCAAGAAACTGGGGCACAACAGGGGTGAGTTGCCAACTCGTGAGTAGAAAAACATCTACGCACAGAAATCGCATAAATAACGCAACCTAGGTCAATGATCATAATATATCCTCAAATATATGAATAACATGCAGCCTATAACAATGGCTAGGGTAATATCTAACCCGAGTGTGATCTCATGTGCCCGTGTCAGTACCTCAGCTAGCAATATATCATATGAATGAGGTATGAATGCATGAAAACAGAATACATGTAAATGAAGAACTGTTTTCATAATTTAGTGAGATTTCCTTTGTATTTTTAAAATGAGGTATCATAATGAAATCAGCATAAAACTGTGCCTAGCATCGGCACAAAACGTAATCCCAATATCTCGATATCTCTGTATCACAGTCTCTGTACCTCAATATCTCGAAATCTCAATATCACAGTCTCAATATCTAGGGCGCCGTCAGTCCAGACCGGCCCCTACCATCCATCTCAAGACCACGACGGTATCCTCCGGATATCCGACGCGTCGGGTAAAATCACCGGTAGGTAGTGCTCCCCTGCCAGGCTCACATCATCATCATCACGCGCTTCTTGCCCCGGGGTACCTTACCGGGTCCACCATGTACCCGAAACGGTTCATCCGTCTCCTCGAATCGGGTCTCGAAATCCATCAGCAAACTTATGGTGGACGAGCAAACTTATGGTGGACGACTCATACATCATGGGAAAAACCGCACTTTTTTTTATTTAAAAAGAGAGAAATCAGTTTATATAAGTTTTTGCGGTTTCCCTCCCCCCCCCCCAAATCCAGAAAATCTCATGGAAATCCGAATCCAAATCATCAATAGCATGTAAAACCATGAATGTAGGCAAAACAATGAATAACAGTATGCATGAAGTGACAAGTAATAACTACAATGTTAAGCTGGCATATAAGGCAGGTATACTAATATCATGTCAAATTACTAACTAACAAGCTAAGTCAAGCAATAATATTTTCTAAGGTGTACGTGACATGGCAATTACCGATGAAGATGTGTGTGAGCCGGCAAGTAAGTGTACGTGGTACATACGCATCATTGGTAATGGTGCTGGTGTCCTAACAGCATGATATCAATAATGGAGTATGAAACATAATATAAGCATGCGATGCGAAGCGAACCACAATGAAGAGCGGGAGCTGAATACTAGACGCAAGTATAACTAATCTGCATTAACCTAATATAAGTCCTACAAATGGTGCCTTTTGAAATAACACGAATCATGGGGTTTTGAAAATAGGGGCTACGGTGTTTTTATGAAAAGATACGTCTTTTGAAATATCCGTAGGATCCCTTGGGCTGTCTTTTAAAATACCCACGATTCATTAGTTTTGAAATAGGTAAGAATCGAATCTAATCTAACAACTAAACTAAACTAAAGGGCTAAGCTGACCAGCTGGGCTACAGGTAAGGAAACCGCCTAACATCTGAGTCGATACATATACATACCTGTATATATATTAGTCGGTGATCCCGCCTCAATAATATCATATCCGATACCATATCTATAATCAAACATCCCAAGTCAAGAGTGCGGATCAATCATCAAAATATAGCTCGTACGTAAATCCGTCGTACGGCATCCCCAAATCTGGGTACGGGTTAATATCATATTCATCACACTATTCATCTGGTATCCTCTTTATCCAAGATCATAGTCCAGGGTACTGACCTATGTCTAGTACAATACTAATATCATCAATATAGTCATGATCTGACTACTGATCGACAGTCTTGTACAAACCGATATCACAACCACAAAACAAATCTCATCGACTCAGCTCAATCCCTAGTATCGTCCTCATATCCGTATGTGAACACATAGTCCCATACCCAGGTGAACACATAACTATAAAGAATCCTATGAGCACATATAAATAGGAATATATGCAAGTATGTATGTGTGTATGTGTAGTGCAACACTACCCTAGGGTTCGCAACACTAATGTAATCCAACACACCAATATCCATCCTAACATCGTTATTAAGCCCAACTAACATATAATAATTGTTGGTGTGTATACGCATCCGTATACACCACCACGGACTGCGGGGGTGCTATACGCCATCCACCCGACTTCTCCCCGTAGATATAAATCTACTCACCTGGTCCTCGCTCGCCGGTGCCGACGTCGCCATGCGCTTGCTTGCTGTCTCGAAGTCCACATGGGGGTACCTACATATCATAACGCACAGCATCGCATTAAAATCCGACTCATGACCAAAACGACTCATGAATCCCACATAGGTCAAAACCTATGGTTGCTTTCACAAATTAACTCAAAAACCCTCGACGTCGGCGTACAAACGCCAAACCATCGAGAAAGCTCCCAACACACTCATTTGTACAATTACAAGCACTAATTATAATATAAAATTTCTTAAAATTCACAAAAACCTCAATTTCACTTAAAAAGTCATTTTTCCGAAAATCTAGCAAGCACAAAGCACCGTTTTAGTACAAAACTCGATGTATAAACGAATCTAGCGGCCACAATATTCACTAAATATCTTAAATAAGTCATAAAAACAATTCCCATAATTTAATCTCATTAAATTTCATAAACTCCAAAATTCTAGTTTGCAAACATATCAATTTTAACACTTTTTAAAGTAAATTTCACAATTCATCCATTAAGCTTAGTTTTGCATATACAATAGTATTAAACCAAAATTTATAATGCTAATAATGTCATGAAACCTTAATCATATTTTAATCTAAACCATTTAATAAATTTCCAAAAACCTAGTTAGCAATTTAGCAATATTAGAACAATTTACAAAAAAAACAATTAGTAACCTAGTAATTAGCTTTGTTTTAGCATGCCCACTAGATAATAACCACACTATTAGATCATGGTCAATTGACCTAAACCCTAACTTAGTAATCAAAACCCTTTCTTTAAATTTCAAACTTGAAATTTAAAACCCTAATTTAACACCTAATAGCTAGATTCAAGTAATTTAACAACAAATTAAGCATAAGGTTATGATTATACCTCACAAGCTTGAGATCAAACTTGCAAAAATCTTAGCCTCCAACAATGATTTCATGCTCCAAGATCCATGCTTGAATAGCTAAAGAATAATGGGTAAAGCTTGGATTTAGAATTAGCTTTGAATTTTTGAGAAAAAGGGTGGATTTTTGATAGAAATTTTGGGGATTTTGATGGAAAATGAGATGAAGAATTTGGGGCTGTTGTGGTTCAGGTTTCGGCCAGAATTCTTGGGGGATTGGGTGAGGGAGGAGAGAGAGTGAGGTGGGGAAAGTCCACTTTAGTCAAAGTCCACTCTAATTTTATCATTTCCTACTCTTTTCTTTTCTTTTCTTTTGACAAAAGAAGTGATTGGAGAGAGGGAGAGGGGGAGGGCTATCATGGTGGGGCCGGCCAGATGGGGAGAGGGAGAGAGGGTGAGGTGTGGGTGTGTGGGTTAGGGAAAAAGATAAATGTATTACCCCAATTCCCGTTAACACTAAATTCACCGGAAAAAGCCTTTTTCTTCGATATATTCTAAACCGTTTTGGCAAACGATTTCATTTCAAAAACCACATGATAAAATTTTATTTAATGTGTCATGATGCACAAAATTTGTTTCAACTCATTCCAATTTGTAATTTTCCCTAATTAAATGTATTAGTGACGGCTTAAAATAATAATAAAATAATTTTTTTTCAGAAAATTTGAAATTTCACCAGTGGCTCAATAAACACCAAATACTAGAAATTACATAGCTAGAATATGTATATTTAATTTTTATAATAAGATATTTGCATTTTGACTTTTTACAGAAAACCCCCTTATTTTATCGATTTTCCGAAATTTCACCGAAACGATTTTCAAAACGCTACACCTAAGGTGGGGAGCACAAGCAACCGGGTTCTAGAGTCTAGTAGGAGATCATTTCGAGGAGTCGAGACCAGGTCTCCTAACTCTTGAATTAGTAGGGTTGCTTGCCGCTCTCGTAGGGGTCTAGAGATGTGGATTTGGCTATTCATCGCGACCGTGTAATCCGTGTTTTTTACCGGCTTAATTTAAGATACGAAATTCCTAGTATATCCAATATTTCATATGTGTTCTTCTGCTGCTGATATTTTGTGATGTGATCACTTTATATGATGAGACAAATGTTGCTATTATATATATGATATATAATAAACGTTGCTTATGTTTTACACCCACGCTAGTCCCGCCCCGCTATACCGTTAGTTAAGTAACCTAACGGTGCATAACGGGACACTGTGGCGAATGCGGATGGTATAAGCGTACGTTGTATTTTCGTTTTTTCTGTGATGCTTAGGAAGCATATATGATGGGACTTCAATAATGAGATTAATGAAAAGAAAAGAATCCTAAAGATGTTGCAGAATCCTATTTTAAAAACTGGTAGCTCTAGTTTTTGCTTTGCATAGCGGTATTCCTTGTAGAATATCCATCACCTTATTCGATAAGGAAAGAGCCGAGATCCCTTCACCGGGAGTGATCTCTTTAGCGAAACTAGCAGATGCTACAACCCACTCGGTTTTGTTTTTGATTGCTTCTCTAGTTCTTGTTTTGCATAGTAGTATTTATGAAATATCCAGCACCTCATTCGATGGGTAAAGAGCCGAGATCCTTTCACCGGGAGTGACCTCTTTAGTGAAACTAGTAAAATCCTCAAAATCACTCCTTTTCAAAATCACTCGATTCTACAACGATATCAAGTTCATTACGCATAAGGTTTTCTTAAAAACCTGTCGTAGCTCTCCGTCATTTCAGATAAGCACTATTTAGTATTCGTGCTGCGTTTGTTGGCCTGTGTCAAGGCATAGTGTGCGGTAGCTGATTATTGCTTATCTGCTAAATCATGTGATGCAATTGGATTTGGGTAGTCGTGTGACTTTGTTGGTCTGCGTCAAGGGTCGTGGGGTGGGTTTAATTCAATTATGAAATGTACAGGTTGAACTTGACTAGCGGACTATGGTTTGTTGGCCGTCGTCAAGGTCATAGGACGCTAGGGGTAAAATATTATCGGGAATTTCAAGTGTTGAAATTTGCAATGAGATTGCATACCTTCTATGAGATAGTTGGATCCTGATACCCACTACGAGTAAGAGTTACTCTTGAGAGAGTTTTGCACATTATAATTAGTCGATCAAGTAGGTGTCTAAAAAGGTGTTAACGGGGTTATGCCTTTGGGAAAACGAGGTTTATTTTAATTAGGTCCGTGCAAAATAACGGGAAACCTCCATCAAAGTACGGACACTTGCCTGGTCGAAAGATTGGCGAACTTGTAGAGTGTAATTAATCCCGACTAGTCTTACCTTTTAGGGTTTGAAGGAAGATTTGATAAAAAACAGTGGGAGCCATCCTGATTAGATAAAATAATAACTAATCTAATCTTGCAAGAGCATATGCTGAGTGTTTTCTTCTCTCTCTCTTCTGGTAGCGACCATATCATGCCTTAATCAAGATAATAATATGGATGCATTGACCGAACCTGCTTATTATACTGAGCTAGGGAACGTTGGTTCCGTTCTTACTTATAATTGTTATAAGTCTGTGCAGGAAATAGGGGAATACCAAGATTCTTATGCCACCCAAACGAAAAAAGAGCATGTTGATGCATATTCTTCGGGTGTGTTCGATTACCAAGAACCGTTTCTCAGTATCCTCTACGTCTTAGGTATGTGATACCGGATTAGGATCCCACATATGTAATCTGTTATATGGGCTATAGAAAGGTGGAGAACTGGGATTGGGTGACATGTCTCTAAGTGTAGAGAATGGTGTAATTGTTGTAGCCAGATCAGTTGGCAGATATCACCTTGTATTACCAAGTGGTAAATACATTGATTCTGAACAAATGTAATTACATGCCGAACCTGATATACAATATTACATCAGTTTCTTTATTAAGTTAAAGAAGGATATAATTTTGTATTGATGGATAATGTTGTGAACATTTTCCTTAATCAAGAGTTGATTGGATCAGGCACGTTGTGTAATAGCATATACGTTCTAAATCAAACTACAATTCAAAATATATAGAACACACACAAGAGGAGTAGTTTAGAAATGAATGAATTTTTCTTGTGGTATTGTAGACTAGGTGATGTCAATACGAAACGACTAGCTATGTTACATAAGAATGAATATTTGAATCTGTTCGAATTTTCATCTTATGATACTTGCCAGTCTTGTCTCAAAGGGAAAATGACCAAAACTCCGTTTACTGAAAATGGAGAAAGAGTTGCTGAACTCTTGGGACAGATACATGATGATGTATACAGTCCTATGTCTACACATGCAAGGGTTGGTTCTTTGTACTTCATTACATTCACTGACCATCTCTCAATATTCGGATGTATGTTCCTGTTGAAACACAAGTCTGAAACTTTTGAGAAATTCGAGGAATATAAGCTTGAAGTTGAGAACCAGACGGGTATAAGTATTAAAGTCATTCGAAGAATATAAGTTTGAAGTTGAGAACCAGACGTGTATACGTATTAAAGTCCTTCGATGTGATCGAGGAGGCGAATACTTGGGCATGGAGTTCCTGGATTATTTAAAGAATAGGATTCTCTCTCAGCTTACTCCTCCGTGTATACCACAACACAACGGTGTATCGGGGCGGAGGTATCACGCCCTATGAGATATGGTGTGCTCTATGATAAGTACTGCTGAGATACCTGTTTCCTTTTGGAGTTATGCACTTGAGAAGCTGCATACCTATTGAATGGGGTTCCATTCAAATCAATGCCTACCACTCCATATGAGATATGGAATGGGAAGAGACCATATCTTAAACAAGTTAAGATACGGGGTTGTTCGGCCTATGCTGAAAAGCAAAATCCAGACAAGCTCGAGGCAAGGTCAGTTCTGTATAAGTTTGTAGGATATCCCGAACATTTGCGAGGGTATATCTTCTACCAAACTGAGGAGCAAAGGTGTTTTGTTTCGCAACATGCCACCTTTTTAGAAAAGGAATTTCTTGTGATGAAATTAGTGGTTATGAAGTAGAACTGGAAGTAGCTCCAGCTAGACAAACTAACAGCTGATGATTTGGTGAAAGCAAAGGATTCAATAGTCTCCGATGAACCTCAGCCTCTCCGCGAATCTGGTAGGATTTTCCTCATCCACCTGAGAGATACTACAGTTTCCTCGGTGACGGTGGGAGCGAGGATTGCATCATGGTAGATGATGACCCAACTAAGGTTCAGGAAGGCCATCACGAGTGGGGACTCTGTGAAATGGCTCGATGCTATGCGATCAAAGATGGAATCCATGTACACCAACAAAGTATAACTTTGAATGTTGCACCTAAAGGGATAAAATCCATCGGGTGTGTTCCTTGATTAAAAATCAGGAATTACCTCAATGAGGTATCACGTGTTCACACGTGACCAAGGGTCACGTGTTGACACGTGATCTCTTTACAGAATTAAATTCTAAGCAAGCTGAGGTGTAAACAAATGGCTAAGGAAAGACTCCAATGGGGCGTCACGTGCTCACACGTGACCAAGGGTCACGTGCTGACACGTGATGATCCTTCAGCCCAATTAAAATACAAAATGAAATTCTGAATGAAGAGGAGTCATGTGCCAACACGTGATAGGCTTTGAAAGCCTTATAAATTGATAGAATTAAATTCTAATTAAAGGAAAATCAGAGACCCTAAATGGGAAAGTATTTCTTTAAATCTTTCCAAACAAAAAGGATTATGGGGGACCGTTGGATTAAAAATCCAAGGGAGATTAAGAATCACCAATTTATGGAAAGATTTTAGACAAGAAAAGATTTCCCTAAAATTCACCAAAAATAACAAACAGAATATCTTTTGGATTAAAAATCCAATGGTGAATAAAATTCACTAAGTGATCTAAAGGATCATATTAGTTATGAAAACAAACAATATCTTTCAATGAAAGATTTACTAAACAAATTGATTCTTTTCTTTCTCCTATAAATAGGAGCCAAGAAGAGAAGAAACGAAGAGAATTTTGGGGAGATAGAATTTTGAGATCTTGAAATTTCTGAAGGCAAATAGCAGAGAGAAAAGAAAGGAGAATTTAATTCTTAAGAAAGAAAACCCTAGGTGAGAAAGAGGAAAGGGATCAAAACTTCAAAAAAGAGAATTTAATTCTCAAATCTAAGAGTTTAACTCTTCTGTAAAAGAACTTAGTTCTTCCTCTGGTTGAAGATCTGCAGAAGCAAATCTCCCCATAGGTTGAGAATTTAATTCTCATCGGGTTGAGATTATGCCATGCAGATCCAAAACTTAGAGGGAGAATTGAGTTTAGAGAATTTAATTCTCCCAAATTCACAGGAATTTAATTCCTCAAAAATAAAATTAGGGTTTAAACCTATATGAGAATTTAATTCTCACAAATTCATAGGAATTTAATTCCTTCAAGATAAGCTAGGGTTTAACCCTATATGAGAATTCAATTCTCCTAAAATTCACAGGAATTTAATTCCTCCTAAAATGAAATTAGGGTTTCACCCTATATAAGAATTTAATTCTTTTACATATATGGGAATTTAATTCCCCTAAAAGAAATTAGGGTTTAACCCTACATAAGAATTTAATTCTTTCATATATATAGGAATTTAATTCCTCTAAAACCATAATTAGGGTTTAACCCTACAGAGAATTTAATTCTTAAGAGACTTAAAAAATCTCCATGCATGCAAAAAGTTAGGTCATGTGTCCCAACGTAACCCCTGAACAGATCCTCCAAAATAAGAAGGAATTAACTTTGAGGCAATGCCTCACGTGTTCCCACGTGACCTCCTAAACGACGAGAATAAAAGCAAAGGCAGATTTTAATTTGGGCGCTCTCACGTGTTACACGTGACCCCTTGATAAATGCTTTAATAATCAGCGCATAAAGCTCCATCACGTGCCAACACGTGATGGCCAGAAAGTTAAAAAGTGTTTAACACTTGTTTGCAAAACAATGTAAAGGGATCTGGCCCCACCTTTGGGTGTCCTCACGTGACCCATCCCTATTTAGTGTTTAACACTAATTTAAAGGTTTTATTTCCAGTGTTTAACACTGTTGTTCTCTAGTGCTTAACACTAATCTGAGAGTTTTATTTCCAGTGTTTAACACTGCTGTCTTTTAGTGTTTAACACTAATTTAAGAGTTTCATTTCCAGTATTTAACACTGTTGTTCTCTAGTGTTTAACACTATTTCTAGCGAAATTGGCTAATTTTCCAGAGGCAAAAAGCCTCCCCTTCAACTGAAGCTCAAAATTGAGTAAAATTCAGAGCTATAATGTTGAATGCCCATTCAAAGATAAAAAGTCATCAGAGCCCTCAAATTCTTGTTTAGCATTGCTGAATGATGAGGGGCTGAACCCAGACAAATGTCTTATGGTCCAAAGGGCCAATATTTCAAACATAATTGGACTTAGCCAAAGTTGGCCATAAGTCCTCAATTCAAACTTAACTGAGCCAATGTGCTCATAATCTAACTAATGGATCTTAGTTCCAAATTGGACTACAGATCACCCAATCAACTCTGGTTCAAGGGTACATCTCTTGACTCCTTTGATATTTGTCGTTGTAATTCCTTAACGTCATCAAAGAGGTGACGGGTCCCGATAACCACACATTTCATAGACTACGACGTCTCTAAACTACGGACTGTGGGGTCCTTAAACTCATGGACTATAATGTCCTTAACCTCTACCGTGATTTCTTTAAACTAATATTGGACTGTGGGGTCCTTAAACTCATGGACTATGATGTCCTTAACCTCGACCGTGATGTCTTTAAACTAACATTGGACTGTGGGGTCCTTAAACTCACGGACTATGATGTCCTTAACCTCGACCGCGATGTCTTTAAACTAACAATGGACCGTAATGTCCTTAAACTAATCGACCGCAATGTCACTAAACTAAACAATAGAGCCCAATTGCTCTCTTGTTGGATCTAAACGATCCCGTTAAGTTGATCTTAGTCTTAAATGAGACTAACGTATCCTTAACAAACGTTTAAGTGGATCTTAGTCTCGAATGAGGTTAACGTATCCTTAAACCCAACCCCCAAACCCAAATCTAAGAAAGATACGGATTTGGACTAGTCCACGCCCTACGGGCGACAACATAAATTAGTCTCCGTATACAATCCACGGGCAACCAAATACAAAACAAACTCCCATGATACGAAGTGACCATATGGAGAAGGAGAAAGTTGTTACCGCGATGCCGTAGCGTAATTAACTACAGGGGCTTGCGCCTGCAGGGAAGAGCGTCACCACAATCAAAAACCCCTCAAACGAGGGGGAATCTGACGAAGTCTGCTACATCGGCCGCATCCGTTTAAACCTTCGATACATAGTGTTATAAATCAACTTGGCATCTTTGGAGAGGTGGACGGATAGCACCAATTAGCATCTGTCCCGAAATTCAGGCTAGACGTTTATCGCGTCTCGTCGCGTCTTTCGGAGGGGAACAGATTCTGGCATACCCGGTGGGACCTTTTCCTCTTTCCACTCCACACTTCGTGTGTCGTGTTCGCGAACGAATCGCGGTTTGCTAATGGTTGCCCTTGGGTTCGAGGTACTAAGATTTGGCGTTTTGCTTGGTGCAGAAAGCGAAGGATCAATGGCGTCCACTTGCATGAATTGTTCCAGCTGCAACTGCAACGAACGCTTCACCTCATCTGGAGGCATAGCTTACGGGCCCCAAACGGCTTCCCTGTTCACGATGCCGGTAGAACAAGTCACTCAGGCCACCACTGGATTATTTTTTGGGACCATGCTCCCGCCAACGAGCTTCAGCGCTCCTATACCAACACCAGAAGCTCCCAAAAAGTCGGTCTTTGATTGGCTTACAACTACTGCGGCCCGTCTCAACGGGTCGTCCATCTCCAGCGCCTCAGTCTTCTCCAGATTGGGCCAAAGTTTATGTGGGTCCATGATGAAACCTGCAATTCCAGAACAGGTTATTCCGAAAAGAATAGCCATCCATTCTCCCGAAGTCGTCAAAACGGCTTCTCCTGCCAAAGGGTCGGTCTTCACAAGACTGACTGTTCCGGCTCCAACTCCGGCTCCCGTTCAGGCTCAAAAGTCTGTCTTTGATAGACTAGACACTGCTGCTCAACGAACGTCGGTCTTTAAGAGATTGATACCAGCAGCACCTCACCTGAATAGGGGACATGACGAAGTCACCCCTCAAGCTGAAACAATCCCAATGGCTCGACACGCTCGACGTCGCCACTGGCGCCGAGTAAGGAAGACTGGGGGCAACTCCCCCTCTGGGTTAACTCCACCCGCCCCAACGGTGGAAGTCAATGCTGCTGTTCCAACCGGGAACAGCTTTGAACTGCTGAACAGGATGCGCAGGAACTCTCCTACCGCCATACTGAGAAGATCTCCCCCACCGGTGGAGAATGTTACAGGAATAAAGCCAGATCAGCCCCTTCAACGGCTGTCCTCCAAAGTTTACAAAGTCTGGAGATGGGTCCAAGAATCGGTGATTGATCAAGACTATCCCCGTCGACAGAAGAAGCTGAAGGTCCAGCAGGAAGAGAACCGTCCCGGCAAGCCACGAAGGACGACAACCACCTGGGTGCCCGCTGCAACGACCCCCTCAACGTCAACTGCTCAAAAGAGAAGGAGGCCAAAGAAAGACCCTATGACTACGGCAGATCGCAAAGACGCTGAGCCTAAACGCCCCAAGTCTGGGGGCATAACGGTGCATACTGTTTACATGGCTTCCGGAGAAGAAGAAATCCGCACTTCGACGGGCCATCGACCGCTCACCCGATCAATAACAAGGGCTCAGGAACAACAACAGCAGAAGCTTCAGGAGATGCTGACTGCAATGGCCGCACTCACCGGTCCAAAAGAAAGCCCGGAGGCGTCATCAGAACAACGTCACGAACAAGAAACCGATGCTGACTTCCTACGCAGATTCCTCGAAAAGAAGGACAGAGAAGCTGCAGAACAATCTGCCAACATAAAACGAATGACGCTTCTCTTCCAAGACATGGTCGGGATGATGTTACAGCCGGATCCCCTAGCTGAAGACCCTCCGATCATTATTGAAGATGACAGAGGGGAGACATCGAATCCTCTCCCGGCTCTTTCAGCAGCCAAAGAGGAAACTATTTCCAAGGCCGCTCTGGATGACTATATTGCTCAACAAATACGAGCTCACCAGGAAAATGAAGCGGCTGGCCAAGTCGTTAAAACTGGACGACCATATCCAGGCTGGTATGACCAAATAAAGTACCCGCCGGGATACACAATCCCCAAATTCCATGTGTACAAAGGGACAAGCAATCCCCATCAACACGTCGCTCAGTTCAGGGCTCTTTACGGCAACACCGGTGGTGATGATAATCTTTTTCTCCGCCAATTCGTCGGCAGCTTGTCGGAGACGGCATTTGAGTGGTACTCCGAACTTCCAAATGACCCCGTCAAGACTTTCGCAGAAATGGAGTTGTTATTCACCCAGCGATTCACGAGTGCTAGTGAATGCACCCCAATAATGGCATTGATCAATGCCAGGGTGAAGCCAGGAGAGACGTGGGTTCAATACGCAATCCGATGGCGGAATCTATGGTCGAAATGCGAACAACGTATCGAAGAAGCAACAGCGGTGTGCATGTTCGTGGGCACCCTAGACCCTCATGCAACTATTTCACAATTCATGATGTTCTTCAAACCGACCACGTTCCAAGCTTTAATCGACAAGCTAACCCAGATGGACCAGATGGGTCATAGACCGTCTCCTTCGAAGCCGGAGCCGCGGAACGAAAAGGGTAAAGGGAAGGCGACCTTCGTTGCGAATACCCAACAACAGCCCAGTGCCCCAAAAATAGCGGATCGGCTGGAAGAGAGGCGGCGATACTACAATGAGAAAATGAAGCGTCCTTATTCGTTCTCTCGGGACAAAACGAAGAGCTGTTCGAACTGGCGATGCGCAACAGGCTCATCAATCTGCTAAATCCTAAGCGACCATTGTAACCTGGCGAGGCTAATAGTCCCAATTATTGCCCTTACCACCAAACGGTAAGCCATCCGATTGAAGATTGCTTCGACTTTAAGGGATGGATCGAGGATCAGTACCAACAAGGTAAGTTTGCGCTGTCTAAAAAATGGAAAGTAAGCCCACCATAACTACACACTCCTAAGAAGACGGACACACCGGGGGCATCGTGCTCTTTTGTTGAAGAAGCTCCATGGGTGGTCGCTCTTTCAGCCAAAACCAAAAGAATGCTGAACGATCTCCAGACATGCCCGGCGATCAGGTGGAAGAATCCGCTGGAACTCAAGATTATCAAGGGAATGCTGAAACCGCGCCCAACTCCAAAAATTGATGGTGATATTCAAAACACTCACGCCCAGGCGTCAAAGTCTTCGAAGAAGAAGAAGGCCAAAAAGCCCGTGAAGCCTGGTGACAAGCGCACGGGCCTGCAAAAGCAGATTGACGCGCTGGAAGAGTATAACCAGAAGGCACGAACTCCAATCACATTCCAAGAATTTCTCAGCCACGCCCTTGAGGGCGGAGATGACGATAATGGAGAAGACTCGTCGGATGAATCTGAAGATTACGTAGCAAGTTGCCATGTGATCTCTCACTCGTCGATAAACGATGGAGAAGCTCCTTACACAGAGAAACTGGGGGCAGATCCTAAGCTAAAACTTCTAGAGCCATCAGATGAAATGATTGATGCGTTCCTGAATGAAGCGCTTCTTGAAAGCAAAGCCGCTCAAGAGCGTGAGATGGTCATATTTGAAAAAGCCAAGCGCCGGCGACTGGATGAAAGGGTTGAGATGATCCCGCCAAATCAAAGCACATCCGCCGCGAATAAAAGCAGGTTCAAGACGAGGAAGAGGTTCGCCAAAGCCATATCAATGGTAATGAAGCTGCCACCCTCCGAAGGAAACATTCTTGGTGAAGCAGAAATGCATCCTAGCTACTGCTTATATCATCGAAAGACTGCGCACCCTACTGAAGAGTGCAACGCTTTTAAAGGATGGTGGCAGGGATATGTTGATCACCGGCAACATTTTAAGCGAATGAAACGCAAAACTCGTCGGGAGCGAAAAAGTACGACTGAGGAGCTTAGAAGAGCTACCGGCAACTGTCGCATGTTAACGCCGGGGGATTGCAAGTTCTCACCTTCGGGAGCGACTCCGACGAAGAAATGACTCTTGGCCCTCTCTTCAAGAATCCACCTTGGGGAAAGAGGAAGAACCAAAGACCTACGAAAATATTCAGCTACGCAATCGTACGCTGCCCGAAAAGAATCTCGGACCCACGAATAGAAAAGACAAGGGTAAAGAAAAAGTCTCTGAGGATATTACCCTAGATGACCAAGTCATCAAAGAGCTGACCGCTAAGGACCCGCCAAAGAAAAGTAAGGTGGACTACAATATTCTGACACACTTAAGAAAGTTACCCTCGCAGCTCAGCATTCTCGACGCCCTTCTTCTATCAAAAGAAGCAAGAGATTCTTTAATCAAGGCGCTGCAGGAGCCCGAGCAATTCCAAGCTTTCCTCGCCGAAGAAAAGATGAAGGACGAGCTAGAAAAAGTGCACACAGCCGATATCACCTTCGGCGATGAAGATCTCCTCCCCGGGACGTGTGGGCACAACCGTCCCCTTTATGTCTCCGGATACTGTCACGATATCAAGATAGGAAAAATCTTGGAAGATAATGGGTCTTCCGTTAACCTCCTCAACGTGCGAGTGTTGAAGGAAATCTGCATGAGCGTTCAGCACCTCGCTCGTGATAAGATCACCATCTCCGGTTTCGACTCCCAATCATCACGGACTCTCAGATCTGTGATACTGATGCTGCGCTTCGGGCTACTTGTCATGGATATTAAATTTCACGTCATCGATGCTAAGACCTGCTATAATACTTTGCTCGGCAGGCCTTTGTTACATGAGTATAATATTATCCCTTCTACACAACACCAGTGTATGAAGTATTTCAAGGATGGTCTCGAGTACACTATGACAGGGGAGTTGAACCCATTCTCCGTGAACGAAGTCTGAAAGTACGAGGATGCAAAATACTTCTTACCAGATTTCGAGGACATAGAAAGATGTCACAAACCGAAGAACAAAGCTAACACCACTATTCCAGTCTTCGGGAGTTATACTGAGGAGGAAGAAGAGATAGTTTATTCAGGGCCGCCTCAACGCAACAACCTGGGATCGTCCGCCCCCATGTTGATCTTCAGCAGCGACTCGGAAGACGAGGTTAACGCTATATTTTCTGCTCGGCCATCAATACAAGCCTTCGCTGGTGATAATCAGAGTTTGCAAATCACTATGGTTCCACAAGAGCATTAAAAAGAGCTCGATGCACTTAAAAACTTATAGTGTGCAAGAACTGCAGACATTTTACGTCCCTCCCAGGCGAAAAGGTGAAGAGGCGATCCTATTCTACCGATCTGGGGAAACCAAAATGGAAAAAGAAATCTGGCATAGCACCGATTCTACACTCGACAGGCTCCAACCCATCCGTCTGCCTAGATATTACACGGAAGGCTTGAAAAGTCTACTGAAGTGTCAAGGGGTACCCTTCAGGCAGACTACTCGATAAGCTTGATTCTACAACAGGATTTGGGATGTCCCTGGAACTCAGCGTAAGTTGCCCAATGGGAGAATGGAAACGATCGGGCTTGGATATGTACAATCTAGAAAACGGGAGCGAGTCCATGGCAGCTACGTTATACATGACTTCGATGAAGAAGGAGACATTCTGTTAAGAGAGGCCGATCCTGAACCAAAACAAGGTCCTATCATCAAAGCACCGAGTCCGTCGTTTGAAGAACGGATGGATAGGTTAGTAATGGAAGCGGGTCAAAAGATCCGGGATGACAATAACCGAGAGATGGCCATTTACGAGAAATCCAGGACGCAGCGCCTCCTTCAACAGGCCGCGGAGAATGACAATGCTCTTCGACGTTAGCCCATCATACAAAAGGCCCGACGCAGAGGCAAAAATAAATCAAAGAGCGGGAAAGGCGTTCGACAGCGACAAAGCAGGACCAAGAAGCCACGCAACCGGGAATCGAGCAATCCGAATTCGTCCCTTATTAAGAAGATGGGTCGAGCATACTCTTTTCCTCAGAACAAAACGCGGAAGATACTTGATCTCGCCATAAGACATCAAATGATTATACTTCCGGAGTCCAAGCACCCCGAGCAAGCCAACGAGGTCTCTCACCCAGACTATTGCTCCTACTACCAAGCAATAGGACATCCTATCGAAGACTGCTTCACCTTCAAGAACTGGGTTGAAGACCAATATCAGCTTGGCAAGTTCCCTCTATCCAACAGCTGGAGGGTAAATCCGCCGCAGAAGCACGAACCAAAAGCCGCGCATACAGCGAGAGTAGAACCAGATCAACATCAGTCTTGGAAGCGAGCTCGTACCTGTCATATGATAACGCAATCAAAAGAAGAGCCCGAGAATATGGATGACCTCTCCTGGTGCTTCGAAAACAATGATGATGAAGTGATCTCAAAGTTTCCACCGGCGCCAAAAGAGCTGGAAGATGGAATACATACTACTGCAGATAATCTCCAGAAAATTGATTTGGGGACGGCAAGTGACCCGCGACCGATATTCATCAGTGGGCTACTGTCTAAAGAAAAGGTGGCTACATTAAAAGACGTGCTTATGCAGCATAAAGACTGCTTCTCATGGAACTATTCCGAGATGCCAGGACTAGATCCGAAGATTGCTGTACATAAATTGGCAATATCTCCAGACGTCAAACCAGTCAAACAAGCACCAAGAAGAACGCGGCTCGAGCTTGAGATGAGCATCAATGCCGAGGTCAAGAAACTAATTGACTCCGGTTTTATCCAAGAGGTTCAATATCCTGATTGGATCGCCAACATTGTCCCGGTAATGAAGAAAAATGGGACGGTGCGCGTATGTGTGGACTTTCGGGATCTCAATAAAGCCTGCCCAAAGGATGACTTCCCAGTACCAGTCACTGAGCTGATGATAGACAATACGTCCACTCATGAAGTTTTCTCCTTCATGGACGGCTCGTCAGGATGCAATCAAATAAAGATGCATCCCGGAGACCAGAAGCATACCGCCTTCCGGACCCCTTTGGGTATATTCTGCTACAAGGTGATGCCTTTCGGTCTAAAGAACGCCGGTGCCACCTATCAGAGGGTCATGACGAAGATCTTCGATGACCTCATACATGAGATCGTCGAATGCTATATCGATGACCTCGTGGTGAAAAGCAAATCATACGAGGAACATTTAGAGCATCTGAGAATCGTGTTTCAACGCCTTCGGCAATACAAGTTGAAGATGAACCCTCTTAAATGCACGTTCGGAGTTTCTTCGGGCAAATTCCTAGGATTCATCGTCCGACACCGGGGCATCGAGATAGATCCGTCAAAGATCAAGGCGATCATGGAAATGCCCCCGCCAAGGACTCTCAAGCAATTGCGGTCTCTCCAAGGGAAGCTCGCGTATATCCGGCGATTTATAGCCAATCTCTTAGGCAAGTACCGTCCTTACAGCCACCTGATGAAGAAGGGAACCCCTTTCGTCTGGGATCGCAAATGCCAAAGCGCGCTGGACAAAATCAAGCAGTACCTGCAGAATCCGCCAGTACTGGCCGCTCTGGTTAAGGGAAAACCCCTTATTCTGTATACAACCGCCCTTGAAGGTTCTCTAGGCGCATTATGGGCACAAGAAAACGACCAAGGGAAGGAGAGGGCCCTCTACTATTTGAGTCGAGTTCTCCTCGGGGCAGAAAATAATTACTCTCCTATCGAAAAACACTGCCTGGCGTTGATCTTCACGATAACGAAGCTCAGACACTACACATTGGCACATGAGGTCCATATCATATCAAAGGTGGATCATCTCAAGTATTTGATGTCGAAGGCCATATTAACAGGGCGGCTCGCTAAATGGGCCTTGCTCTTGATGGAGTTCTCGATAACTTATCGACCTCTTAAGGCAGTGAAAGGCCAGGCCATCGCTGACTTCCTCGCTGAGCATCCAATACCTGCCGAATCTCCCTTGAACTGCGAATTGCCAGACGAACATGCGTTTGACACGATCGACGGGGATGATACCCAGTGGGAACATTACTTCGATGGGGCATCCTCCATAAAGAAGCGCAAACAAAGCACCCCCGTAATCAAATCAGGGGTAGGCCTAATCTTCGTTACTCCACAAGGAGGGATAATGCGCTTTGCCTTCTCCTTAACAGAGCCGAGGACAAACAATGAAGCCGAGTATGAAGCTTTGATAGCAGGTCTTGAGATCGCCATCGCCATGGGAATTGAGAACCTCCTCATATACGGAGACTCCCAACTGGTCGTTAGTCAAGTAAACGGCGACTATCAAACGTGCAAGCCAGAGTTGGTAAAGTACGGCGAGAGGGTACAGCAACTGCTGACCCAAATACCTTCCTACACCTTGGAGAGCATACCGCGTGCGGAAAATAGCAAAGCGGATGCATTAGCCAAGCTTGCTAAAGAATTGGCCGATGAGAACCTCGATAACGTAAGAATCGTGGTACAAAGCCGTCGGGTTCTTGCACCGGCAGAAATATCTCCGTAGTCGTCCGAGGAAAAAGGAGCGACCGAGCAAATGGCTCTACAAGTAAAAGACCAAGAAAAGGTTATGGATTGGAGGGAAGTCTTTATAGTTTACTTCGAATCCCGTCGAACACCTGAAAATGCATCCTCAAAACATCAGCTCATGAAGCGAGCCCTATCTTTCGCATTTGTCAACGATACTCTGTACAAGAGGTCATTTGATTCTCTGTGGTTAAGATGCCTGGGACCTGAAGAAGCAAAAAGAGTCGTCCAAGAAACTCACGGCGGACTCTGCGGTTCTTATCAAGCCGGCCCAAAGATGAAGCTGAAGATCAAACGGATAGGCTACTATTGGCCCACGATGATCCAAGACTGCCTTGAGTATGCGAAGCAATGCCACTCGTGCCAGATCCATGGGGACTTCATCCATCAGCATCTAAATCCTCTACATCCAACGGTGGCTAGCTGGCCGTTCGAAATGTGGGGAACTGACATAATCGGCCCCATCGAACCAGCATCGTCCAGAGGACATCGATTCATTTTGGCGACAACTGATTACTTCTCCAAATGGGCAGAAGCAGTACCGTTGAGGGAAGTGAAGAAGGAGAACATCCTCCATTTCTTCAAGACACACGTCATTTATCGGTTTGGAACTCCACGACGGATCATCTCCGATAACGGGCCAGCCTGCAGAAGCCATAAGATCAGCCGCTTCGCACAACAGCACAACATAGACTGGAGATACTCCTCAGTCTATAATCCCCGAGCTAACGGTCTAGCTGAGGCTTTTAACAAGACCTTGACGAAGATTGTGAAAAAGACGGTGTCTCGAAATAAGAAGGATTGGCACGAAAGACTGCATGAAGCTCTTTGGGTGTATCGAACTACGTTCAAAACGGCCATGAACACAATGCCGTACGCGTTGGTATTCGGTACAGAAGCGGTACTCCCTCTCGAGATAGAGCTGCCCTCTTTACGAGTGGCAGTTAATTACGAGCTAACGGAAGAAGAGAATGCTCACCTTCGGCTTGAGGAACTTGATGCCCTTGATGAAACCCGGCTCATAGCGCAACAAAATCTGGAACCTTATTAAGCAAAGATGACGCGCTCATATGAAAGATTAACTAGGCCGAGGACATTCCGCCAAGGCGAACTTGTGCTAGTAGTCAAAAGACCTATGATCCCTAATCGTGCCAAACGGGGGAAATTCGAGCCGAACTATGAAGGCCCGTATATCATAGACAAGGTCTACCAGGGTGGGGCCTATCTACTCATGGACATGCATGGTGAAAGACCTTTCAGGCCAATAAACGGTCGCTTCCTGAAAAAGTACTACGCCTGACGAGTCGCGGCCTAGGTTAATGATAGATGACGATGACTATGTCCGATCGCTATCTTCCTAAGCCCGAACTCTATAAGTAGTAGCCGGCGCCATGGAACGAAACGTCCTTAAACTAACAACGGACCGAAACGTCCTTAAAACTAACAACGGACCGAAACGTCCTTAAACTAACGATGGACCTCTATGTCCTAAAACTAGCTGTTGACCGAGATGTCGATAAACTACAGTGGATTGCAGCATCCCAAAGCTGATACAAAAAAAAGAGAGAGAAAAGAAAACGGTATGTCCATAAGCAAAATTGGCACGGATGAAAACCCGAAAGGGCTCCGTGAGTAAAAACAGCAGGACTACCGGCGAGTTTTGTGAAAACCCGAAAGGGTGCAACCTCGTTAGAATAAAAAGGAAAAGAAAAAAAAAGAGAAAACGGTATGTCCATAAGCAAAATGGGCACGGATGAAAACCCGAAAGGGCTCCATGAGTAAAAACAGCAGGGCTACCGGCGAGTGTTTGTGAAAACCCAAAATGGTGCAACCTCGTTAAAAGACACTTGCAGGGTCCTCTCGACTTTGTAAGGAGAAACCACCTGTGTGAGATCCTTACGACTCACAAGGGAGAAACACACTTAGAGATCCCCACGATCCTTAAGGAGAAATTACACTTGCGAGATCCTCACGACTTGTAAGGAGAACCCTCTTATGGGACCCTCACGGCTCATAAGATTCAAAAGTCTTAAGCTACAGGGATCTGAACCTGTTCTTAAGCAGCTCTGTAGGGTTACTAGGCACTCTAAGGAGGTTCTACAAGGCATCAACCATGCCCGATGAAAATTTTAGCCGTGCCGAATAACTCTAAACAAGATCTTTAAACTAGAGATTAGGCGAAAACTAGCTAGTAAATAACAATTATCACTAAGTGAATGTGAAATACAACCTTTGTAGATCGGTCCTTCACTTCTTAAGCTCCTTGTAGTAGTCCCTTCGCTGCGATCATCGAACTCCCGAACTCTCGGACGGCTCCATGAGAAAATTGTAACGGTATCACTTGAAGTCTTCGAGGCCGAAGATGATCTACGTCGAGGGAATACGAACTCAAGCTTCTACTTCACTAACTAGAGAATTAGTGAAGCAAACACCCTAAACTAAAGTGCTAGTCTAGTAGAGGATGATGAAATAGGAAATGAGTACAATTTAGAATTTCTTTTCTCACTTTCATTCTCTCTCTTTTTCAAACCCTAGAAAGATATTGAAGGAGGAAGAAGATGAGCTCAAAATGAGAATGAAACTAAATTAAGAGAGAGTTAGCTAACCATGGTGAGTGAGTATCATATACTAACTCATGTAGAGACATAACTATAGCTAATTATAGTGATTAGGTTAATTAATATCTTAAGTAAAACAAAACTAGTGGACTAAGTCAATGCAACCATAAGCTTCATGAAGCTTCATGCATGTGAGCTCATTATCCATTTGTTTTAGAATTACTTTAAATATAAATACCTAAACCTATAATTAGTATGGTATAAGTCTTATACACCCATGATAGTTGTATCAACAACCATGATACAAAAATATGAACACAAATAAATATATATCACATATATATTAAGTTGTGCACAAGTGAGAAAAACAAATGCTTAAGTGAACCAATGTTAGTTAATGTAAATTAGTATATCACATATACAATTATACACTAAATTATTAAATCAACACTTGACTTAATAATCCGGTTATATCTCATATAACCGACTAACATCCAATGTATCGACTTATCGAATCAACCCTTGATTCGATAACCTGGTTATATCGCATATAACCGATCGATACAAACATCGCGAGAATAGTATACGGTATCACATACACGCATTATTCTCGGTTCCGCACATATCGCATATGCGCTCCTATTTCGTTTTGCCTGAGCCAGTAAAACCTCTATGTAGGACTCTAAAGACTCGTCAATACGCCGGCAATAGGTGATGATCATATCAAGCACCCACAAGCCGTCAGCGGTACTAGCTGGACGTAACGGCTACCCGAGTATTGAGCGATCAGAAGATCAGCAAGCAAGCCCGCTCCAACTCCTGCAAAAAGCCTGACAGTGACACTACCGTACAGTCCGGTCTTCTCGTCTGATATGTCGCATATCAAGTTTAGGGGTGGTAAAACGTCAGACCCCAATAACCGATAAGTCATGCCGATATGAGGCTTATAATGGGTCGAGAAACTACTGGTAACACTTACCAGTAAATCTCTAAACCAGCCCTGGCCAGGGACTTCCCTGTTATGGCCAATCGAGTATAGCGCAACATCAACCCCCAATACCAGGAGAGACGAAACCCCTCCTATCGCTCATTGCCTCCATGTGACTCGGGACTGTACCTAAAAACCACCGTTTTGCACGCCCTCTTAGACGTGGTAAGGTGGAAATCAAAGCACAGTGGGAATCACACAAGACTCTATGACGATCTCGGGTCTACAGACTAACCTGTACTAGTGTCACCAGAGAACTGCTGTCTGACGTAAGGTATAATACCATCTGGGAGTTCTCGGCGAGTCCGTCCAGTGTACCCAGTCTCCACTGAGCACCCGTATATCATCTCTGATGTCAAACACCAATGGATATGGGATCATCCATCGCCCATCTGTATGGGTCGAGAAGGCATACGCTAGTCTACACTGGTATATCGATGCCCCGTCTCGATACACCCACGACTAGGGACCTTGAAGGATGTACTTATGGACTACCATGTCCCCACTAGTATGATCCATTTCATAATCCAGGTAGTCAAGTACACATCCTAAGGGCTTTACCAACATGTAACAGAGAGACAATCAGTATACACGTTAAGGTAAAGAGTAACCAGATAGCATACTATCATGTCGAGCAAGAAAGTCCTCCCTATATATGTCCAAGCATCCACTACAATATACATCTCATGTATAGCAATGGCCTCTACGGCATACATATAACTAACACCCGCAACCTCCAATACTGCCCTACAAGCGGCTCAATGCTGACCCTTATATACAATCCACGGGCGCGAATAAACATTTCCCTAACAAAGTCCCATCCGTGACTAGGGATACGTCTATACAGTGAACAACCCTTATAAGTCCTCTCGACTTAGAAGGAGAAAATACTCTTGTAAGATCCTTACGACTTATAAGAAACTGTAAACTTAGGAGTCCTCATGATTCCTAAGGTGAAATTATACCTACGAGATCCTCACGACTTGTAGGGAGAAATACCTTTATGAGACCCTTACGGATCATGAAATCAAAAGCCTTAGTCGACAGGATCTTAACCCTGTTTACTAAACCACCTTTGTTCAACACCGACAGAGGCAAATGATGATTCGCTCCTGGCAATATCCCAGTTGTAGCGATGCTGATGCCGAAATCAGTGTCTAATTCCAAGCTTGCAGCAAAAAGCCAGCAAGCCACACATGCATACGAAGTAGCCGAAATGATGGGGCAACTTGCAACAAAATCAGCAAGTAAAAATGTATGCATGCAAGATAGCCGAAATGATTGGGCAACTCGCAATAAAAAGCAGCGAGTAAAAATAAAATAAATAGCCAAAATGATTGGGCACCGCGAAAAATAGCCGAAATGATTGGGCAATCGCGACCTTCGCGATATAAAAGCTGAAATGATATAGCATCGCGGAAAGAAATAAAAAAAAATTATACATAAAATTTATGCCCTACGGGTGATATCACATCAATCCCTGTATACAATTCAGGGGCGCAAACAAAGAAGGAATCACACCTTTCCTCCCCAGGTTTCATCAGAAGAAGACGCCAAAAAGTGGAACGGCGGCAACCCCCAGTTCCATGACTCGGCGGTGCACAGATGACCGAGAGTCAAACCCCGACTCCGTGAAATACGGATAACGTCAAAAATTCCGGGCTACGTAGAACGCGGCTTACGTTAATCCTGACCCTGTGGGAAACGTCCAGAGCGGAGGCTGGTCCTCGCAGAACACGGCAGTGAACCCGTGGGAAGCATCCAAAGCAAAATTCATGGCTACGTGGAACGCGTCTTACGTCAATCCTGACCCCGTGGGAAACGTCCAGAGCGGATCCTATTCCTCGCAGAGCACGGCAATGACCCCGTGTGAAGCATCCAGAGCGGAGCCTGGTCCTCGCAGAATACGGCAGTGAACCCGTGGGAAGCATCCAGAGCAAAATTCCTGGGTACGTGGAACGCGGATAATGTCAATCCCGACCCCATAGAAAACGTCCAGAGCAGATCCTGGTCCTCGCAGAGCACGGAAATGACCCTGTGTGAAGCATCTAGAGCGGAGCCTGGTCCTCGCAGAACACGGCAGTGAACCTGTGGGAAGCATCCAGAGCAAAATTCCTGGCTATGTGGAACGCGGCTTACGTCAATCCTGACCCCGTGGGAAACGTCCAGAACGGATCCTGGTCCTCGCAAAGCACGGTAATGACCCCGTGTGAAGCATCCAGAGCGGAGCCTGGTCCTCGCAGAATATGGCAGTGAACCTGTGGGAAGCATCCAGAGCAAAATTCCTGGCTACGTGGAACACGGATAATGTCAATTCTGACCCCGTGGGAAACGTCCAGAACGGATCCTGGTCCTCGCAGAGCACGGCAATGACCCTGTGTGAAGCATCCAGAGCGGAGTCTGGTCCTCGCAGAACACGACAGTGAACCCGTGGGAAGCATCCAGAGCAAAATTTCTGGCTACGTGGAACGCGGATAATGTCAATTCTGACCTGTGGGAAACGTCCAGAGCGGAGCCTGGTCCTCGCAGAACACGGCAGTGAACCCGTGGGAAACATCCAGAGAAAAATTCCTGGTCACGTGGAACGTAGATAATTTCAATTCTGACCCCGTGGGAAACGTCCAGAGCGGAGCCTGGTCCTCCCAGAACATGGCAGTAAACCCGTGGGAAGCATCCAGAGCAACTCCTGATTCCGCGAAATGCGGATGATGATAACCTTACCCATCACTTACGAGTCCTCACGACTCGTAAGGGAGCAAACTCTCTTGTGAGATCCATACGACTTACAAGAGAAAACACACTTAGGAATCTTCATGATTCTTAATGAGAAATTACACCTACGGGATCCTCTCGACCGGTAGGGAGAAAATTCTTTATGAGACCCTCATGGCTCATAAAGTTGAAAAGTCTTGGGAGGCAGATCTTAACCCTGAATCTTAAGCCATCGTTGCCCTGCAAAGAAATCGAGATAACACCATCTACAGAATACATTTGATAAAAAGGACACACTATCATGGAGGAAAAATATATCTTTTATTCATGAATCAAAATGAATACAAAGTACAATTCGTGAAAGAAAAAAATGTACTCTCATTCAGTGGTATGCACAAAGGAAGAAAAAAATATACATATACAATTCTTCAAGTCGGCGGGCGATTTAGCAGATTTGCCAGTTCATCCCTCTTTCACTGGGCCTCGCCTTCATGATTCAGTATCGCCAAAAGACGGGCCTCCGCCTGAGCTTGTTGGGCCTGGTACGAGGCAAGCCAGCCTTCAAGCTCTTTCTCAGTAACCTTATGGGCCTCAACCATTTCACGAGTGAACACGACGGCTTTATCGATGGCTACCACCTCCTTGATAGCCTCTTGAAGCACTCACCATAGTTCATACGCTTTATTGTCCTTGGCCGTAAGGTTGGCCTGAACCTCCCTCAGCGCTTTCGAAGCCAGCTCCCTCTCTGAAAACTTGCGGCCGAGCCTCCTCTCGCATGACACCATATTCGCCGCACGCCGCTCAATTAGGCCCCATAAACTCGCTTTTGCGGCCAAAACCTCCGAAGAAAGGCGTGTACATTCTAGCACATGCAAGCAAGCCTCCACCTGCCGACAAAACTCAACCCAGACTTGCACCACTGCTTCACTATGATAGGTGGCAAGAAAGGGAAGAGAGCCGTTAACTTCAGCAGCAAACGCTTCGGCCGTGATTAGACTGCCGGAGCGAAGTTCCTCGATTAGGGATGACAGAGAGGCGATGCTTATTTTTTCCATACGTTCCGAGGCACGCAGAGCATAGGGGACGGGTGGCATGGCGATGCGTGACTCTAGTGCGGTAAGAACTAGCAAAGCTGTTCAGATTTATAAACAGTCAGCTGAATGTGTAAGCAAAAGAACAAATTGAACAACGTTGGGACTTTACTTACCCACAGTCATGCAAGAGGGATCTGAAGGCTCCCCAGGCCCTTCGAGAATCTCAACCTCATCGTCGGCCTCCATGACTGTAAAAGACATCAATGTCATCTTGTGAAATAATAACAATGCTGTGAAAACAGGGTAGAAAACACTAACCTTGCCCAGAAGAGAGGACGATGCGCTGAGGAGGTATTGCTTGCGGGGCAGCCATCTCCAACAAACGCCGAAAAGATTGCCTAGGAGACAGATCAGCAATAGAGGCCTCCAATATGCGCAATTCTGAAAAGACAAAAAGGTTCAGATAATGGAAAGATTTCTAATTTAAAATATAAAAGGTTACCTTCGACGCTCCTCCCATTCTGAGCTGGAGGGATAGCAGCTTCAACGACCTCCACCGTGGCCTCGGACACATCATCGGGGACGCGGGCTTGGTTAGCGGCCTCTGAGGAAGGAGCAGCGGTTGCCGCTGTGGGCTCCAATGAAAGGACGGTAGCTTCGGCTACCTACACCCTAGCTTCCGGGTCACCCTCAGGAAGATTCGTTGGAACGACGACTGCCGAAGGTGCCTCCCCCGAGGGAGCAAGTGCTCTGGGAGCAGGAACCACCGTAGGAGACTTTATCGCAAGAACAACAGTCACATCAACCCCCTCCACACTGATCGGTGTTTCACCGGGGATATCAGCAGACTCTACGGTCAGAGCACGGCTTAGAGCCTCTGCCGCCGCCGAAGTCCCTGCAAAGTTTGTACAAAGATAATGATACATATATGTGTATACAAGTAATATGAAGTATTATAAAGAAATACAGGAACATACCGATGCGCAAGGGAGCTTCCAGTATGGCTTGCTCAAGCCGACGCTCCTTCATAAGGAGATATGCTTGCTGAGGTCCGAGGGTGGACTCGTGGCCACCGGTCCACAGTGAAAGCGCGTCCTCGGCATCGGCTGAAACAGCCTGTTTAAGGGCCATTTCGCCCCATTCTTCCAAAGGGCCGATGAATCGTCGCCGGATCCATGGAGGGTCTTCGTAAAAGATGACGGCGGGATAAGGCTTCTTTGGAATCCTTACGTTCTCCGATTCATCTTGCGAACGTCGCATAGCCTCAGCCAATTGTGCGGCTTGCTCGGCAGATAAACTCGGGAAGAGTAGCCCACCATCTGATTCTTGCATAGCCAACGGCTCAATCTGAAGAATAGGCTCAGACTTTATTAAAGAGTCGAGCAGATTAGTAGCCATCTTCCTCCGCCGCTTGGATCCAGAACCGACCCCCGAAGACAACCGTTTCCTCCCCCGTGGAGCTCTAGCACGGCGCTGACCCACTTCACCTTCAACGCCCTCGCCTCCAACGCCCTCGCTTGGCGGTGCTGCCGAGGACGACACGGCCATTGTCGACGCTGCGGACGATGATACTGCTACCGGCGCCCTATTAGCCCTCGATTGAGCTCGAGTACCCAGTGGCATACCAGCTGTGGGAGTGAAGTCCACTTCCGCTGCCCCCGGAACAAGCACAACACTGGTGTCCCTCAAAGGAAAGCGAACCGGTGCACGCGGTCGTGGCGGAACGCCAGTAGCTTGAGCTGGAATAGGAGCGCTGTATCCAAGAAGCACCCTCTTCTCCTCAGCAATAATCGGACTGATCCAATGAAGGTACTAGCCCGTGAAGGATCCCACGCATCGGGGAATATGGTCAGCTTCGAGAATCATGAAGCGAGAACCAGTGTTCATCCTCACGAAGTGATGAGCAGCATCACGAACAGCTTCAGGTGATGGGACGGGCGCAATTGTAAATGCCTCGAACGGGACGCCCTGATCATACCCAAGTTGCCGGGCAAATCGGTGTGGGTTGTACTGCATGAAAAGGGCCGCACTGTTCTGACGAAACACCAGGTAACCTGGTCGGATCGCATACAGGTGCATGGCTTCCCTGGGCTTCAGAGAAGGTACCCCCTCTTTCGACAAGTCGTGAAGCTGTTGAACCGGTCCTGAGGGAGCAGATAGAACCCGAACAACGAATACCAATCTGCCCGTACTAGCATAGGGACCGACCAACACGCGAATGGCCCCGGACTGAGTCGGGTCAGGAAAAGAAGCACCCACCAGCCGCATGAGTCGCGGAAAAGTGTAGGCGTCATAAAATGTGGGTCTCTGGTGCGCAGCAAAGGCCCCCAACACGTGCATCTCAATCCAAGACGTGAAGTAATGAAGAAAGAAATTTACCACGTCCACACCTGGAGTTGAGGTATTAGCCGTGGTGCCTAACCCATGATAAAGGTGCGCTAGCGCGGGGAGGTCTACAGCTAGCCGTGTCCCCTCAGTGATACAATGAGCAGGGTAGATAACCGAGGCTCTCATAAAACAGCGATGCATGGGGATGACGAACTAGCTAAGCTAGACGCTGATGAAGCCTACGAAGAAAGTCTCCTCATCCATGTCGGGAGCTTCAATCGACTCGAAAGATACCGCCGACATGATAGGAATATAGTACTGCGGCAGGTCCTCTTCCTTAGTTGGCCGCCTGTTCAAACCAAACCCAAAGGGGTCATTAATGTTCGCAAACTTCGGAGCCTTCTTCGATAGGACACCCTCGCGAAGGAAGCAAGCGATAAAACTCTTAAAAGTGACGCCCTGCTCCTCTGACTCTGTGAACAGTTTGTCAAAAATGCCCAGGGTCTTGATCAAACTTGGGCGCTTGTGGCGGACAACGTTCTCGGTAGATAGGCCGTCAAGCAATGCAGGCTCGGTTTCAAAGACGTACTTATCCGGAGGCAGCAATTCCTCATAAAGTGTCCCCCTGATCGGCAGCCCCGAGATCTCGCGAAATTCTTCCAAGGAAATCGAAACTTCGCGGTCCCGTAGAAGGAAGGTGTTGGTGGGAAGATTCCATTGGTTCAAGAAGGCCTTAACCCACCAGACATGAGGAGATTGGTAGTGGAAGAGGGATGCATATATCGCTTGATAAAGCCCAACCTTCTGCAATCGTGCGCGATGGGCAGACAAGATGTAACGAGCCCAAAGAAGATAGCCCGTAGGGTGTCGAGGGGTAAGCCCTATCTTGTAAATCTTCCCCCATGGCTGGGTTTCGCCCTGATAAATGCAGCACCCCAAAATATCTATAGCCGGGACCAGATGGTTCGGAATACCAGTTGTTGAAGGCTCGAGCCGTCCCATAGGGGTCCAATTTGGCATCTCCACAGCAAAAGCAGTCTGTGGAGGATCCATCGGCAGGAATGGATAGGTAGGCTCCGTCGGCATCTTGCAAAGGAAACTGCGGCGGCCGCGAATGATGTGACCGTACCAGGTCCTCCACAAAAGCAAGTTGGTGCGATTCGGGTCATGAGCCCTGATCATAGCCATCACTTCCTCGTCAGATGGTGACTGAGGAAAAGCAGCTTCCGAGCGAGTGAAAGGGAAGTATGGAACAGAAGTCATTGTGCCTGAAATGAAAGAAGGAGAAACTATTAAAGCAAAGCCAACAGTATATATATATGTTTATAAATGTATATATATATAAAAAGACAGTGGAAGAAAGCGACAGGGGACTCATTTTATGAGACCATTAGTTACAAAACATATGGGTCCCACAAAATCAAGATGGCGGCTTGCTAATGATGAGGCGAAGCAATTACAATGAGACAAAAAGAAGATTCTCAATAAATGAACAGTGGATTTTAAATGACCCTATACATTCCTAAAAAAGAAATCCATCTTGGACTCTGCAACAAATTAAGCAGAAGCTAAGGAAATAAATTCCCAGAAAGCACCACTACAAACCTCTTCTTCTTGGTTGCTAGGAGACAACTCAGGGCAAGAAAAACCCCAAGAAGTCCCCTGGGAAGAGCTAAGTTCTTCATAGGAATTAAATTCCTTTTGAAAAAGGGGAATTAAATTCCCAGAAACATTTCTTCAGAGCCAAAGCTCTTTGAGATGGAATTAAATTCCATGGAAAATATAAACACCACCATTGACCTCTGAAGACCAGAGAAACCCTAGCGAGGTCTATTGTTTAAGGATTGGATGCTTTTATTTTTAAAGAACTTAAAAAAAATAGATTCTTGTTAAAGGGAAAAACCCTTGATGTGGATTTAAAATCCAATGAAGATTTCTGCAAAGTTCTTCAACCGTTCAAGATCATTACCTGAGAAAAGGGAATCTTTTGACAGAGTTAAACTCTGGAAATTTTCAAAGCAGAGAACTAAGCTCTGGAAAAGAGAATTAAATTCTCAAAGGGAAAAAGTTAACAAGGAAGAAGATGAAAGAGTGGAGGCGCTTCTGAAGAGACCCCTGCATTTATAGGATGTGATGGGAAACATTTCATCTCCCCTATTCCCTAGACAGATCCAACGGTCACAAAGGTGACAGCGTTGCACTCACGTGCAGATACGTGAGAGCAATGCTGTGGGGGCATTTATTCCTTGATTAAAAATCAGGAATTACCTCAATGAGGTATCACGTGTTCACACATGACCAAGGGTCACGTGTTGACACGTGATCTCTTTACAGAATTAAATTCTAAGCAAGCTGAGGTGTAATCAAATGGCTAAGGAAAGACTCCAATGGGGCATCACGTGCTCACACGTGACCAAGGGTCACGTGCTGACACGTGATGATCCTTCAGCCCAATTAAAATATAGAATTAAATTCTGAATGAAGAGGAGTCACGTGCCAACACGTGATAGGCTTTGAAAGCCTTATAAATTGATAGAATTAAATTCCAATTAAAGGGAAATCAGAGACCCTAAATGGGAATGTATTTCTTTAAATCTTTCCAAATAAAAAGGATTATGGGGGACCGTTGGATTAAAAATTCAAGGGTGATCAAATCACCAATTTATGGAAAGATTTTAGACAAGGAAAGATTTCCCTAAAATTCACCAAAAATAACAAACATAATATCTTTTGGATTAAAAATCCAATGGTGAATAAAATTCACTAAGTGATCTAAAAGATCATATTAGTTATGAAAACAAACAAAATATTTCAATGAAAAATTTACTAAACAAATTGATTCTTTTCCATCTCCTATAAATAGGAGCCAAGAAGAGAAGAAACGAAGAGAATTTTGGGGAGATAGAATTTTGAGATCTTGAAATTTCTGAAGGCAAATAGCAGAGAGAAAAGAAAGGAGAATTTAATTCTCAAGAAAGAAAACCCTAGGTGAGAAAGAGGAAAGGGATCAAAACTTAAAAAAAGAGAATTTAATTCTCAAATTTAAGAGTTTAACTCTTCTGCAAAAGAACTTAGTTCTTCCTCTGGTTGAAGATCTGCAGAAGCAAATCTCTCCATATGTTGAGAATTTAATTCTCATCGGGTTGAGATTATGCCATGCAGATCCAAAACTTAGAGAGAGAATTGAGTTTAGAGAATTTAATTCCCCCAAATTCACAGGAATTTAATTCCTCAAAAATAAAATTAGGGTTTAACCTTATATGAGAATTTAATTCTTCCAAATTCATAGGAATTTAATTCCTTCAAGATAAGCTAGGGTTTCACCCTATACGAGAATTCAATTCTCCTAAAATTCACAGGAATTTAATTCCTCCTAAAATGAAATTAGGGTTTCACCCTATATAAGAATTTAATTCTTTTACATATATGGGAATTTAATTCCCCAAAAAGAAATTAGGGTTTAACCCTACATAAGAATTTAATTCGTTCACATACATAGGCATTTAATTCCTCTAAAACCATAATTAGGGTTTAACCCTACAGAGAATTTAATTCTTAAGAGACTTGAAAAATCTCCATGCATGCAAAAATTTAGGTCACGTGTCCCCACGTGACCCTTGAACAGATCCTCCAAAATAAGAAGGAATTAACTTTGAGGCAATGCCTCACGTGTTCCTACGTGACCTCCTAAACGATGAGAATAAAAGCAAAGGCAGATTTTAATTTGGGCACTCTCACGTGTTACACGTGACCCCTTGATAAATGCTTTAATAATCAACGCATAAAGCTCCATCACGTGCCAACACGTGATGGCCAGAAAGTTAAAAATTGTTTAACACTTGTTTGCAGAACAAAGTAAAGGGATCTGGCCCTACCTTTAGGTGTCCTCACGTGACCCATCCCTATTTAGTGTTTAACACTAATTTAAAGGTTTTATTTCCAATGTTTAACACTGTTGTCCTCTAGTGTTTAACACTAATCGGAGAGTTTTATTTCCAGTGTTTAACACTGTTGTCTTTTAGTGTTTAACACTAATTTAAGAGTTTCATTTCCAGTGTTTAACACTGTTGTTCTCTAGTGTTTAACACTATTTCTAGCCAAATTGGCTAATTTTCCAGAGGCAAAAGGCCTTCCTTTCAACTGAAGCTCAAAATTGAGTAAAATTCAGAGCTATAATATTTAATGCCCATTCAAAGATAAAAAGTTATCAGAGCCATCAAATTCTTGTTCAGCATTGCTAAATGATGAGGGGCTGAACCCAGACAAATGTCTTATGGTCCAAAGGGTCAATATTTCAAACTTAATTGGACTTAGCCCAAGTTGGCCATAAGTCCTCAATTCAGACTTAACTGAGCCAATGTGCTCATATTCTAACTAATGGATCTTAGTTCCAAATTGGACTACAGATCACCCAATAAACTCTGGTTCAAGGGTACATCTCTTGACTCCTTTGATATTTGTCGTTGTAATTTCTCAACGTCTTCAAAGAGGTGACGGGTCCCGACAACCACACATTTCATAGACTATGACGTCTCTAAACTACGGACTGTGGGGTACTTAAACTTATGGACTATGATGTCCTTAACCTTGACCGTAATGTCTTTAAACTAACATTGGACTGTGGGGTCCTTAAACTCATGGACTATGATGTCTTTAACCTCGACCGTGATGTCTTTAAACTAACATTGGACTGTGGGGTCCTTAAACTCACGGACTATGATGTCCTTAACCTCGACCGTGATGTCTTTAAACTAACAATGGACCGTAATGTCCTTAAACTAATCGACCACAATGTCACTAAACTAAACAATAGAGCCCAATTGCTCTCTTGTTGGATCTAAACGATCCCGTTAAGTTGTTCTTAGTCTAAAATAAGTCTAACGTATCCTTAACAAACGTTGAAGTGGATCTTAGTCTCGAATGAGGTTAACGTATCCTTAAACCCAACCCCCCAAACCCAAATCTAAGAAAGATACGGATTTGGACTAGTCCACGCCCTACGGGCGACAACATAAATTAGTCTCCGTATACAATCCACGGGCAACTAAACACTAAACAAACACCCATGACACGAAGTGACCATATGGAGAAGGAGAAAGTTGTTACCGCGATGCGGTAGCGTAATTAACTACAGGGGCTTGCGCCTGCAAGGAAGAGCATCCCCACAATCAAAAACCCCTCAAACGAGGGGGAATCTGACGAAGTCTGCTACATCGACCGCATTCGTTTAAACCTTCGATACATGGTGCCATAAATCAACTTGGCATCTTCGGAGAGGTAGACGGATAGCACCAATTAGCATCTGTCCCGAAATTCAGGCTAGACGTTTATGGCGTCTCGTCGCGTCTTTCGGAGGGGAACAGGGAGCAAGTGGATCTTAAGAAGATTCTTAGTGTAGATGGAAAAGTTGAGACTTTCAAAACTATGCTTAAGTCCATCAGGATTGAAGCAGGCATCACGGAGTTGGAACATCTGTTTTGATGTGGCAATTAAAGAGTTTGACTTCATCAAAAAGGTAGATGAACTTTGTATATACAAGAAGGTTGTAGAGAGTAAGGTTGTCTTCCTCGTATTGTACGTAGAAGACATACTCTTGATAGGAAATGGTTTCTTATGCTACACTCAGTCAAGATCTTCTTATCACGAGAATTCTCCATGGAAGATCTGGATGATAGCTACTACATCTTGTGGATTATGATCTATGGTGATAGATCTAAGTGGATGTTGGGAGTGTCCCAAATCCAGGTACATTAATACCAAACTAAAGGGGTTTAGTATGAAAGATTCTAAGCGTGGTGGTTCGCCCACTTACTCATGAATCACTCTCTCCAAAAAGATGTCTCCCGAGACTGATTTGGAGAGAGCTCGCGTGCAAGAGATACCCTATGCTTTGGCAGTAGGCTCTATCATGTATGCGATGTTATGTACTAGACCAGATGTGGCTGATTCACTAGGAGTAGTGATCAGGAATCAATCGGATCTTGGGAGAATCACTGGATAGCTGTGAAGGACATTCTTAAGTACTTGAGAAGCACTAAAGAAATGTTCTTGGTGTTTGGTAACGGTGAACTCCAGTGGGAGTCCATTACCAATTTGAGCTTCCAGAGTGATAAGGTTGACTGAAAGTCAGTCTCAGGCTTTGTCTTTACCCTCAGTAGAGGGATGGTATGTTAGAAGAGTTCCAAGCTAGATACCGTGGTAAACTAGACGATAAAGGCTGAATACATCGCTACTAACGATGCTGCTAAAGTGGCTGTCTAGATATTTCTTGTTCATGAGATGAATATGGTTCCTACCATTGAGCGTCCAATAACTGTTATTGTGACAACAATGGAGTTGTGGCTTTGGCCTAGGAACACCGGTCCCATCAGCGATCTAGACATATTCTGAGGACAGTATCACTTGATCAGGGAGATGGTTGATCTCCAAGGGATCAAGGTAAGGAGATTTGACACGAAGGATAACACGACGGATTCACTCACAGAGGCCTTTCCCTAGAGAGACTTCTATCAGGGCGTTGGGTATGAGATACTACAACAAATGGCCTTAGTGCAAATGGGAGATTGTTAGCTATATGTAGCCCTAGAGGCCATTATTATACATGTGATGTATATTATAGTGGACGCTTGGACAAATATAGGGAGGACTTTCTTGCTCGACATGATAATATGCTATCTGGTTGCTCTTTATCTTAACATGTACACTTATGGTCTCTCTATTACATATTGATAAAGCCTATAGGATGAGTACTTGACTACCAGGATTATGATGTAGATCATACTAGTGGGGCAGAGGTAGTCGGTAAGTATATCCTTCAAATGTTCCTAGTCATGGGAGTATCGAGACGGGGAATCGATATTCCAGAGTAGACTAGCGTATACGCTTCTCGACCCATATGATGGGCGATGGATGATCCCATATCCATTGGTGTTTGGCATCAGAGATGGTATATGGGTGCTCAGTGGAGACTGGGTACACAGAATGGACTCGCCGAGAACTCCTAGATGGTATTATACCTATTGTCATATAGCAGTTCTCCGGTGACACTGGTACAGGTTAGTCTGTCGACCTAAGATCGTCATAGAGTCTTGAGTAATTCCCACCGTGCTTTGATTTCTACCTTACCATGTTCAAGAGATTGTGCAAAACGGTGGTTTTTTGATACAGTCCCGAGTCACATGGAGGCAATGAGCGATAGGAGGGGATTTCGTCTCTCCCGATATTGGGGGTTGATGTTGCGCTATGCTTGAATGGCTATAATAGGAAATCCCTGGCCAGGGTTGCTGAGATTTACTGGAAAGTGTTATCAGTAGTTTCTCGAACCGTTATGGGCCTCATATCGGCATGACTTATCAGGATAATGGGGTTTGACGATTACCACCTCCAGGCTGTGATATGCGACATATCAGACGAAAAGACCAGATTGTACAGTAGTGTTACTGATTGGATGTAGGGTTCATAAGCACGAAAACAAGGTTTCGGCAGGTATCGTCCATGCCGTTTTCAAATTTTTGCCGTTCTAAAGAACCCTAACCTAGAATTTTTAAATAGAGAATCATACGAAACAAAGTGTAAACTACTTTACAACTAAGTGAACTAGGAATACACCCTTTGTAGACCGGTCCTCCACTTCATTAGCTCCGTGTAATAGTCCCTTCGCTGCGATCATTGAACTCCCGGACTCTCGAGAGGCTCCGCATGGTGAATGATGCATGCTTGCTTGAAGTCTTCAAAGTCGAAAATGATCTACATCGAGGAGACACTTACCCAAGCTATCTCTTTACTAATGTAGGATTAGTGAAGCTAACACCTATACTAAAGTGCTAATCAAGTAGAGGATGATGAAGTAGGATATTTGCTCACTTTAGAATTGCTTTTCTCACTAATTTTAAGCTTCTCTCAAAAACCTAGAGAGCTCTCTCTTTTGTTTGAGGAAGATGAAGCAAATAATGGATGAGAGAGTGAATGGCAACCATGGGTGAGAAAATATCTAATATCTCTCATGTAGAGACTTAACCATGAGTTTAGATAATGGTTGGGGTTAACAAATATCTAGTATAAGACAAAACTAGTGGACTAATCAATGGATCTCCAAGCTTCTACAAGCTTCATGCCATGTGACCATTATCCAACTAATAATTAATTTACACTAAATATATAAACCCTTCATTATCTTTATCATGGTGCAAGTCTCATACACCCATGTTGCATGTATCATCAAGCATGACACATAAGTAAAACACAATTAATATATATCACATATATATTAAGTGTGCTCATGTGAGAAAAAGAAATGCTCAAGTGAGCTAATATTAGTTAATGTAAATTAATATATCAAATATATAATTATACATTAAATCATTAAATCAACTCTTGATTTAATAATCCGGCTATATATCATATGACCGACTAATATTATTTGTATCAACCTATCGAATCAACACTTGATTCGATAACCCGGCTATATCACATATAATCGACTGATACGAATAAATCACGAGAATAGATTATGGTATCACATACTCGTATTATTCTCAGTCCTGCACATATCACATATGTGCTCCTACCTCGTTTTCCTGGGCCAGTGAAACCTCTGTGTAAGACTCTAAAAACTCGTCAATACGCCGACAGTAGGTGATGATCACATCAAGCACCCACAAGCCGTCAGCGGTACTAGCTGGACGTAATGGCTATCCGGGTATTGAGCGATCAGAAGATCAACAAGCAAGCTTGCTCTTTCTCCTGCAAAAGCCTGTCAGTAACACTACCATACAGTCCGGTCTCTTCGTCTGATATGTCTCATATCTAGTCTAGGGGTGGTAAACGTCAGACCCCAATAACCAATAAGTCATGCTGATGTGAGGCTCATAACGGGTCGAGAAACTACTGATAACACTTATCAGTAAATCTCCGTAGCAGCCCTGGCCAGGGACTTCCAGTTATGGCCAATCGAGCACAGCGCAACATCAACCCTCAATACCGGGAGAGACGAATCCCCTCCTATCGCTCATTGCCTCTATGTGATTCGGGACTGTACCCAAAAGCCAACGTTTTGCATGTTCTCTTGAACATGGTAAGGTGGAAATCAAAGCACAGTGGGAATCACACAAGACTCTATGACGATCTCGGGTCTACAGACTAATCTGTACCAGTGTCATCAGAGAACTGCTATCTGACGATAGGTATAATACCAATTAGGAGTTCTCGGCGAGTCCGTTCGGTGTACCCAGTCTCCACTGAGCACCCGTATAACATCTTTAATGTTAAACACCAATGGATGTGGGATCATCCATCGCCCATCATATGGGTCAAGATGCGTATACGCCAGTCTACTCTGGAGTATCGATGCCCCGTCTCGATACACCCTCGACTAGGAACAATTATAGGATGTACTTATAGGCTACCCTTGGCCCCACTAGTAGGATCTCCATCATAGTCCTGGCAGTTAAGTACACATCCTAAGGGCTTTATCAACATGTGAGAGCAAGACAATATGACAATACTAATCTACATGTTAAGATAAAGAGCAACCAGATAGCATACTATCATGTCGAGCAAGAAAGTCCTCTCTATATATATCCAAGCATCCACTATAATATACATCACATGCATAATAGTGGCCTCTAGGGCATATACATGACTAACAATCTCCAACTTGCACTAAGGCCAGTTGTTGTAGTATCTCATACCCAACATCCCGAAGAGTCTCTCAAATTGTATCTGGGGTATGGCCTTCGTGAGTGGATCCGCTGTGTTGTCCTTCGTGTCAACTCTCCTGACCTCGATCTCCCAGCAATCAACTATCTCCCGGATCATGTGATATCGCCTCAGAATATGCCTGGATCTTTCATTGAGAATCTTTGTGATAAGAAGAGCTTGACCGAGCGCAGCATAGGAATATCATTTCCTATCAAGAGTATGTCATCCACGTACAATACGAGGAAGAAAACCTTACTCTCTGCCACCTTCTTGTATATACAAGGTTCATCTACGTTTTTGATGAAGTTAAACTCTTCGACTACAATATCAAAACAGATGTTCCAACTCCGCGATATTTTCTTTAACCCGTAGATGGCTTTAAGACGCTTGCACACCTTTCCGCTGCTCCCACTGTCTACGAAGCCTTCTGGCTGAGTCATATACACGCTTTCTTCTAAATTACCGTTTAGAAAGGCGGTCTTAACATCCATTTGCCAGATTTCGTAGTTATGGTATGCAGCAATGGCAAGTAGGATCCGGATGGACTTAAGCATAGCCACTGGAGAAAAAGTTTCATCATAATCCACACCTGGTCGTTGACGAAAACCTTTTGCAACAAGTCTAGCTTTGAAAGTCTCAACTTTTCCATCTACACCAAGTTTCTTCTTAAAGATCCATTTGCTCCCAATAGGTTTTACCCCTTCAGGAGCAACTTCCAAAGTCCATACTTTGTTGGTGTACATGGATTCCATCTCAGATCGTATTGGATCCAGCCACTTCACTAAGTCCCCACTCGAAGCTAGTTGGGTCATCATCTTCCATGATGCAATCCTCGCTACCACCATCAATGAGAAAACCGTAGTATCTCTCTGGTGGATGAGGAACCCTACTAGATCGGCGGAGAGGCTGAGATTCGTTGGGAACTATCGAATCCTCTGGTTCCACTAAATCTTCAGTTGTAGTTTGTTCTGCTGGAACTTCTTCCAGCTCTACCACTTCGCCACTAATTTCTTTTGCGAGAAATTCATTTTCTAAAAAGGTGGCATGTTGAGCAACAAACACCTTTTGTTGTTCACCATGGTAGAATAGATATCCATTTGAATGTTTAGGATATCCAACAAACTTACAAAGAACTGATCGTGCCTCGAGTTTGTCCGGATTTTGTCTTTTGACATAGACCGGACAACCTCATAACTTAACTCGTTTAAACCATGGTCTTTTCCCACTCCATATCTCATATGGTGTGATAGGTACAGATTTTGATGGAAGCTGATTCAATAGGTATGCTGCTGCTTCAAGCGCATAACCCCAAAAGGAAATAGGTAACTCAATGGTGCTCATCATAGAGCGCACCATATCTAATAGGGTGCGATTCCTCCGTTCCGATACACCGTTGTGCTGTGGTGTATATGAAGGAGTAAGCTGAGAGAGAATCCCATTCTCTTTTAGATAATCCCGGAACTCATTGCTCAAGTATTCTCCTCCCCGATCAGATCGTAGGATTTTAATACTTTTACCCGTTAGGTTCTCGACTTCGTGCTTATATTCTTTGAATTTCTCAAAAGCTTCAGACTTGTGTTTCAACAGGAACACATGTCCGAATCTTGAGAGATCGTCAGTGAATGTAATGAAGTACGAGGAACCATTCCTGGCATGTGTAGACATGGGACCGCATATATCACTATGTATCAGTCCCAAGAGTTCCGTAACTCTTTCTCCGTGTCCAGTAAACGGAGTTTTGGTCATCTTGCCTTTGAGAAATGACTGGCATGTGTCATAAGATGAAAATTCGAACAAATTCAAATGTCCATCCTTAAGTAACTTAGCTAGTCATGTCGCATTGATATGACATAGCCTACAATGCCATAAGAAGGATTCGTTCATTTCTGAACTCTTCGTCTTATGTGTGTTTTGTATGTTAAGAACTGTGGTTTGATTTAGAACGTATATTCCATTAATTAACGAGCCTGATCCAATCAACTTTTGATTCAGGATGATGTTCATAACATTATCCCATACTACAAAATTATATCCTTCTTTACTTAATAAAGAAACTGATATAAGATTGCATATCAGGGTCGGTATGTAATAGCATTCGTTAAGAATCAATGTATTACCATTTGGTAATACAAGGTGATATTTGCCAACGGCTTTGGCTGCAACATTTGCACCATTCCCTACTCTTACGGAATGATCACCCATTCCCAGTTCTCTACCTTTCCTTAGCCCATGTAACATATTACATATGTAGGATCCCGATCCGGTATCTAATACCCAGGACGTAGAGTGAACCGAGAAACAGTTCTTGATAACAAACACACTCGAAGAAGATGCATCGGTATGCTTTTTCTTCGTTTGGGCGGCGTGGGAATCCGGATATGTCCCTATTCCCTGTTCAGTTATAACAATTATAAGAAAGAACGGAACTAACGTTCTCCTGCTCAGCATAACAAGCGGGTTCGGTCAATACATCCATATTATTATCTTGATTAAGGCCTGACATGGTTGCTACTTGGAGAGAGAGAGAGAAGAAAACACTTTAGCGTATGCTCTTGCAAGATTAGATTGGTTTTTATCTTATCTAATCAGGATGGCTCCCACTGTTTTTATCAAATCTTCCTTCAAACCCTAAAAGGTAAGACTAGCCGGGATTAATTACACCTTACAAGTTCACCAATCTTTCAGCCAGGCCAGTGTTGGCACTTTGAGGGAGGTTCCACATGCTTTCGCACGGACCTAATTAAAATAAACCTCGGTTTTCCAGGGGCATAACCCCGTTAACACCTTTCTAGACACCTACTTGATCGGCTAATTGTCATGGGTAAAACTCTCCCACGAGTAACTCTTACTCGCAGTAGGTATCGGGATCCAACTATCTCATAGAAGGTATGCAATCTCTTTGTAAATTTCAACACTTGAAATTCCTGATAATACTTCTACCCCTAGCGTGTTATGACCTTGACAGAGGTCAACAAATCATAGTGCACTAGTCAAGTTCAACCCGCCATTTCTTGATTGAATGAAACCTACCCGCACGACCCTTGACAGAGGTTAACAAGGTCGTACGACTACCCTAATCCAATCGCATCACATGCTTTACAGATAAGCACTAATCAGCTACCGCACACTACGCCTTGACAGAGGTCAACAAACGCAGCACGAATACTAAATAATACTTATCTGAAATGACGGAGGGCTACGCAGGTTTTTAAGAAAGCCACGAGCGTAATGAACTTGATATCGTTGTAGAATCAAGTGATTTTTAAAAAGGAGTGTTTTTTAGGCTTTTATTAGTTTTGCTAAAGAGGTCACTCTTGGTGAAGGGATCTCGGCTCTTTCCTTATCGAATAAGGTGTGGGATATTTCACAAATATCACTATGCAAAGTAAGAACTATAGAAGCAATCAAAAACAAAACCGAATGAGTTTTAGCATCTGCTAGTTTCGCTAAAGAGGTCACTCCCGGTGAAGGGATCTCGGCTCTTTCCTTATCGAATAATGTGCTGGATATTCTACAAGGAATACCGATTTGCAAAGCAAAAACTAGAGACTCCCTATTTGAAAATTTGATTCTACAACATCTTTTAGGTTTCTTTCTTTTCATTAATCTTATTAATAAAGTCCTATCATTTAAACCATCCTAAGCATCATAGAAAATGAAACGAAAATATAACGTACGCTTATGCCATCCGCATTCGCCATAATGTCTCGTTATGCACCGTTAGGTTACTTAACTAACGGCATACCGGGACAGGACTAGCGCGGGTGCAAAACATAAGCAACGTCTATTATATATCTCATATATAATATATTGCCATTCGTCTCAAAATCCACAGTGATCACTGATTGATCTCGAATTCCGATTGATTTGAAAAAAATGTTATCACAATCAAAGAATTTATAACCGCAATCAATAACGGTGTCGATGTAGTTCGTTAATGAGTACGGGTCGTCCACTGAGATTCGTGTATGTAATCGTTCTTGCTTTAGTTGAGCCAAAAGAAAATAGTAAAGAAAATTCAAGAAAATGAGATTTCAAGATTTAATTGAGTTTATCATTTCAAGAAAATCAAGAACGAGTTTAAGAATTAGTAATCAAGAAAGTGTCCAATATCAATTTTAGTTATCAAGAAAATTGAAGAATAGCTTGTAGGATTCAATAGAAATTAGTAGCAATGATGAATACTAAAAATGACTCATCTTATCTATTGATGAATTATAGCTAGAATGATGGCGATGAATGAAGTTAAGGATCTTTTAAAGAAACTAGGGTTTCCCCTTCACTATCCCTTGTCTTTTTCATTGATCACCATACAAATCTAGCCTTTAGCAAAGAGAATCAGAAATCATTTAATCCCAAATTGTAACGAAATTATCAAGAACGGTGATCTCGTTCCAAATTTGGTCGTTGACGATTCTTTTTCCTAAACTTCATAATTCTCATAAGATTTAAGATGCGTATAGGATTTCATCACCATTTGATCTACCGAATTCCTTCGAATCCTTAGCAAGCGGAGATTTACTCACGCATCATGAAAATAAAAGAATCAAGAATTAGAAATTTCATAATGCGAAAATTTAAAGAAAGCGAGAATTAACAAATGATCACCTTTATTAATCAAGTTCTAATTACACTTTCCTTCAATCCGAGGTTACAAGAATTGCTCTCGATCGGTCCCTTGAAGAGGTAACTATTCCGTCGAATTTCGCTTTGCTCGATCTCCATGAGACTTGGACCTGTCGAGGATCTTATGCTCTTGATGATGATCGGCTTCACGTAAAGGATCTTGAATGTCGTCGCTTGATGTTGTTCTCAACGATTCTTGATTTGGATCTTGATTTGGAATTGAATTGGATTTAGTTTTGGATTGTGTACTAGAAATCAATTACCATCAACAACAACTCAACAACATTAGCCCTAGGTCCCTTTTTATAGCCTTTTCTTAAGCTTCCCTTAGTAGCTAGGTCAATCTTCCACTAGAAGCTAGGTAGTTGTAGGGAAACTTCTAGAATAAGGTAGTTATCAAGCTTCTTCAAGAAGCAAGGCTGTTGTAGGGAAGTTTCCAGAATAAGGTTGTTACAATGAAGCGTCCTCAGCAAGCTAGGTTGTTGAGAAGAAGGTTCTGGAGAATTCGCGATCGCTGACGCCCTGACTCAGCCGTGGATCCGCGGCAAATCGGCCTAACTCGGATGCGGTTCCGCGGCCGTTCGGTGAGTTTGTATCTTCAAACTTCCTGTGTATTCTGGTGTTGATGTTGGGGTCTTCATTTGATATCTGGAATTTTCTAATGTTTGCTTGGTTGCTGCCAGTATTTGACTCTTTAATTTCCTGTATTTTATATCGACAGGTTTCTGGTTCCTTTTATTTGACCTGAATAATCTGGCACAAGATCTCAGTGAAGAATGTAAGAGATACAGAATATATGCGTGAAATAATAAACACACAATTTCCTTCCAGAATGTTGATTATAATGTATAACATGTGGTAATTGATATTTTCCAGACGAACTTGTAATACGTGTTATATTTATAACAAGCATCTTTAGATGATTAAAAGAGTGAGGAAATTGTTATGTTAAAGATTGCAATATTTTTGACTGAACAAATTCCCCCAAACTTGATTTTGATCGTCTCGAGCAAACTTCTTTTATTCAAGAGAAGGAGAAAATAGAAAGAAAAAAAGAAAAAAACTAAGTAGCAAACTTTCGTAGGCAAACACGATTGCACTGAGGATGTGCAACAAACCTTTAAACCTCTAGGTGTCCATAGTAGGAGGAGTGTTGTCTCCTAAAGGTTTTCAGCAGAATGCACCCACAAAATCCTATAATAAAAGGAAGACTGTGAAAGTTATATATAAAGATAAGAACTGTTAAAGAAAGAACTTTGAAAATTAGAGTTTTCAACTACACTAGTTTTTCGGTTGTCACGAGCCCTACCTTAATAGTCATGAAAAAATGTTAGAAATCATATCATCCCTCAATAAAACATCGCCTTTATTCTTCATCCCTACCTTTCTTCCAAACACCGATCATATACCCCTACGTGGGTGGAAAAGACATCCCTACACTCGAAGAATTCAATTCAAGCTATCATACTCTTGTCCATCTACCTCAGTACTTTTAGTCGGTGAATATTTTAGATGGAATTGCTCACACATTCTTCATACGACTGTTAATACTTCTTGAGGTACTAACTGACCGACTACTCAATGTGCTCACATATTAGGCATAATTAGCAATTTTCTCGTCTTGCAACATCTAAGGCTTAGCAGTGACTCCCAAACCAGTTGGTCTAAGGCACTAGGTGATGAAGCACCGTCGCTATATTTTTTTTATACTGCCTTGGTGATTACAAAACCAGTGTTCATTTTTCTTCACCATTTTATACTTTTTATGCTTCATTTTTATTTTCTTCGTACTTTGGCTTTTAGACAAGAGCATTTCAAGGTATTCTCTACTATCCCGAGTTTCAAGACGTGTGTAAGTGCGTATAGTAGGGTATCAACGTTCAAATGTTTGGCTTCCAGAATAGGAAATATTTTTTAGACTTATTTTTATCCTCAGATTAGTGACTTCCTTCATCTTACTAACCCTTGGGACAACGACTCATAACTACTTATTACTAGTTTCGTTTAAGAAAACATCTAACTTTCTTGGTTTTCTTAAATTCTTCCAATCTTTTAAATGTAATTTTTCACTTTCTAATCTTTTATTATAAAAGAATTTTTTTTTGAAAATTTTGTGCTTATGCAATGAGTAATGCAAAGTGATGTGTAAATAAGCACAAACCTCCCCCAAACCTGTTTACAGCAGTATCCTCACTGTTGTCTCTTTCAAATATCAAAAACCTGTAGTCTTGGGAGGAAAAATTATTAACAGGGGCAAGAATAAATGACAGTGACAATTTCCCCCAAACTTATTTTGGCTCACAATTTTGAGGACAACTTTTATTTCTAAGAGCCAAAAATATACCCCCCCAAACTTGAGTTAAACAATATTAAGCATTTTAAGAGGGGGTAAAGTTATTTGGTCAATATAAGACTTTACAAAGACTAAAATTTAATACCAACTATTCAAAGATTTTATCGATGTAACGTATAGGTTGGTGACAGAACATGTTATATAGAGCCAAGAAGAAGTGGGGAAGAGATAAGTGGTGGTATGGAAAGGGTTTGAGTCTTAAATTATAGAAATGAAAAAATGAGGATGAATAAAAACGAGAATGTGAATGATAAAAAATGAGTGGAATATTGGCATTCTCGTTATTTAGAAGAAGAAATGGTGGTGTTCAACTTCTATAGGTGGAGGTTGATTAATCACACAATCCGTGTTGTTTAGAAATGCAAGTTCGTCAGCAAAAAGTTCTTCAGAACTTTCATCGATGGTGTGATTGAACATTTTGTTGTCGATAAGTTTTGTGCTAGAATTTATCATATTTGATTTGTCAAAAATTATGCAGGTAGGAGACTCGAAAAACTTATCTACCTCATTTTCAAAAGTATCTAAATCAAGTTGGTTTTCTGGAATTATCGAACTTGAATTATCGGATTGTGATTCATCAACACTCACTGAAATTATAGGAAGAATAAAAGAAGTACCTGAAAAAGTAGAAGGTGAAATGGGTAAACAAATTGGTGTATCGAGTCTCGCTGAAGCAGATGTGGGAGATGAAGGCTGAATTTCGGCCTGCTGTTCGGTTATACAATTATCATCAACTTCAAGACGCATTTGGGGTTCAGGAAGAATAATTAAAGGCTCGAGATGATGATCACAAGGAAGTGAAAGGACCTGATGAATTGGTGGGACAAACTCATCCAAAATTTCGGGTTTATCATTCAATATATCCCCAACATCAATCTCCTCAATCAAGTGAAGGTTAACATTCTCAGACACCTCATCAAAAGTATGGTTTTCAATCAATTTTGGTTCAAGAGAGGAGGTGTAGAGATCACAAAGGTTGGGTATGTTTTCACTTGAAATGGACCCTTCACAATCGGGTAAATCAAACACTACAAAGTCACACAACTTCTCATACATTCTATCTTCAATTGATGAAACATTTGGTGTACTCGATAAATCAGTGAAGCTGGAGTTGTGGATCTCACTTTGGAAAGGGGAGGTTTGATTAGAAATGGTGTACAGTTCTCTCTCACTACCCAAATTCTCACTTTGTCCCATGGCCGTATTATATACTGAAAATTTTTGGGCTAGCTTGAAATTATTTGCTTGCATCCACTCTGTTGTTTCCTTTCTAATTTGGTGCGACATTTCCACATATTTTTCTAATGTCCGCTCAAGACTTGACTTGGGTTGATAAGGGGTTTCAATATAAGATTGAAATTCTTGTGGAAAATTAAAACTCCCGAATGACTGATTAGAAGGACTGTCTAGAGAAGGTGTAAAAGTTGGATAGGATTGATAGGAATAGAATGGTTGCGAAAATTGGGCAGGAGTATGATCAACATTATGATAAGAAGAATATTGATATTGGTTGGTTGGTTGGATATTTTCAATAGACGTCATATATGCCACAAACTGATTATGAAATTCTTCTTTAAAAAGTGGTGGTTGTTGGATATAGTGCCCTCAAATTCAATTATTGGATCGCAGGTACGTGATTGCAATGATTGAGGAGGACCTATACCGGTAGGACAGTCTTACTCGAGATGATAGTATACTATCTGGTTTGCTTTTATCAGTCGTGTACATGTTCAGGTGACTGATTACATGTTACACGTTGATAGAGCCCTTAGGATCTTGCTTGACTACCAACAGTATGAGGGCGATCATATAAGTGAGAGTTGGGTGGTCTATAAGCATATCCTTAATAGTGGTCTCTAGTCGTGGGAGTTTCGAGACAGGGCATCGATACTCCGGAGTAGACTAGTGTATACAGTCGAGACCCCGACGAGGGGCGATGGCCGGTCTCACAAGCCACCGGTGTCAGTTGGATCACCTAAGATGTATACAGGTGCTCATTGGGTTATGAGTACACCGGACAGGACTCGCTGGGAATCTGCTAGTTGGTATTATACATATCGTCAGATAGCAGTTCCCTGGTGACATGTGTACATGTTAGTTCATCGACCTGAGGTCGTCATTTGTCTCATGTGAGTTCCCACTGTGCTTTGATTTCTACCCTACCACGGATCAAAGGAGTCGTGCAAATAGGTAGTTTTTGGGTACAGTCCCGAGCCACATGGAGGCACGTGAGCGGATCGGCAGGGGTTTCGTCTCTCCCGGTATTGGGGGTGGAGATCGCGCTGTGTCTAGGAAAGCCATTACACCAAGTCCTTGGCCAAGGCAGGTGAGATTTACTGGTAGGTACTCCAGTAGTATCTCAGGGTGTTCAGGGCTTGTCTCCGACACGACTTATACAGCTATTAGGGGTCTGACGTTATTAGCACTCTAGGCTGGATATGCGATACTCATAGACGAACGGACCGGACTGTATATACATTGTCACTGTTAGGCTCAGTAGGGTTTCCGGATGAGTTCGCTCATCGGCCTCCCTTGAGGTCAGTCCATGGGCAGCCGTTACGCACAGCTAGTGCCGCTGACGGCTTGTGGTTAAACCCATTGCCAGGATACTGACGAGTCATTAGAGTCCCCCACAGATAGTTTCCCAAGTTCGGGCGAAACTGTAGGGTTCCTAGGCTCACTCAAGAGGTTCCACAAGGCATCAACCATGCTAAAATCAAAATTTTTCTATGTGCCAAGTAACCCTAAGCAAGATCGTAACTAGAGGATAGGCGAAAACGATATAAGTTAACAACTTAACTAAGAGTGAACGGAAAATACAACCTTTGTAGATCCGGTCCTCCACCTCCATAGCTCCGTGACGATGTCCCTTCGCCGCGATCATCGGATCCCGGACTCTAGCGTTGGTTTCATCGGAGAAATGATCGAGCTAGGTCGTCGACTTCGATGCCGAAGATGATCTACGTCGAGGCAACTCAAGATCAAGCTCCAACTTCACCAAGTCATGAAACTTGTGAAGAAAAAACCCTATACTACATGGCAAGTGGTAGAGGATGAAGAAATAGGAAGTGGGTTCACTTTAGAATTGGATTTCTCACTTTATTTCATCACTTGGAAATTTCAAGAATGGTTTTCTTTTCTTCATGAAGAAGATGAAGAAGAAGAATGAAAAAGAATTATTCCAAAAAGAAAATTCAAGTGATATCTATCATATTGCAACCATGGGTGAGTGCAACTCATGTAGAGAATGAACTAGGGTTTAGTTAAATGGTTGGGTTAAGGAAAGAAACAAAATGGTTTTGACTTTTAAAGCATCATGAAGCTTCAAGTGAAATCCAAATAAAGCCACCATTTTATTTCTTGCCAAAATGAAAAAAAAATAAATGAATAAGTAAATAAAGCAAATGAAACCCTAACCATTAACTAAACATGGTTTAAATCAAACATACACCCAAGTTTGCATGTATCATCAAACATGATACAAACTAGTGCACAATACTATATCATATATACAATGTGCACATCAAGTGAGAAAATCCATTTTAAGTGAACCAATACTAGTTAATGCAAAGTAATATATCAAATATATTATTATACATTAAATCATTAAATCAACACTTGATTTAACGATCCGGTCATATCGCATATGACCGACTAATATCCAATGTATCGACTTATCGAATCAATCCTCGATTCGATAACTAGGTTATATCACATACAACCAATCGATACATTCATCGTGAGAATAGAATACGGTACCACATACACGCATTATTCTCGGTCCCGCACATATCTCATATGTGCTCCTATTTCGTTTCACTTGAGCCAGGAAACCTCTGTGTAGGACTCTAAAGTCTCGTCAATACGCCGGAAGTAGATGATGATCATATAAAACACCCACAAGCCGCAAGCGGTCTGCTAAACGTTACGGCCACCCGGGTATTGAGCGATCAGAAGATCAACGAGCAAGCCCGCTCATACTCCTGTGAATCCAACCAGTAACACTTACCGTACAGTCCGGTCTGTTCGTCTGATATGTCGCATATCTCGCCTTGGGGTGGTAAACGTCAGACCCCAATAGCTCGATAAGTCGTGTCGATATGAGGTCTATAACAGTTGGAGAAACTACTGGTAACACTTACCAGTAAATCTCAGCAACCCTGGCTAGGGATTTCCGGTTATAGCCAATCGAACACAGCGCAACATCAACTCCCTATACCGGGAGAGACGAATCCCCTCCTATCGCTCATTGCCTCCATGTGAATCGGGACTGTACCCAAAAACCACCGTTTTGCACGCCCTCTTGGACATGGTAAGGTGGAAATCAAAGCACAGTAGGAATCACACAAGACTCTATAACGATCTCGGGTCTACAGACTAACCTGTACCAGTGTCACCAGAGAACCGCCATCTGACGTAAGGTATAATACCATCTGGGAGTTCTCGGCGAGTCCGTCCAGTGTACCCAGTCTCTACTAAGCACCCGTATATCATCTCTGATGTCAAACACCAATGGATATGGGATCATCCATCGCCCATCTGTATGGATCGAGAAGGCATACGCTAGTCTACTCTGGTATATCGATGCCCTGTCTCGATACACCCACGACTAGGGACCTTGAAGGATGTACTTATGGACTACCATGTCCCCACTAGTATGATTCGCATCATAGTCCAGGTAGTCAAGTACACATCCTAAGGGCTTTACCAACATGTAACAGAGAGACAATCAGTGTACACGTTAAGGTAAAGAGTAACCAGATAGCATACTATCATGTCGAGCAAGAAAGTCCTCCCTATATATGTCCAAGCATCCACTACAATATACATCCTATGTATAGTAATGGCCTCTAGGGCATACATATAACTAACAATCTCCCACTTGCACTAGAGCCATCTGATAGCAGTGGTTGTAGTATCTCATACTCAACTATCCCATAAAAGTCCCTCTCTGGGAAAAGGCCTTTGTGAGTGGATCCGCCGTGTTGTCCTCTGAGTCTTCTCTCCTAACCTCGATCCCCTGGAGATCAACCATCTCCATGATCAGGTGATACTGCCTTAGAATATGTCTGGATCACTGATCGGACGGACGTTCCTTGGCATACGCCATAACTCCATTGTCACACAATGGGAGGAACTAAGTTCATCTCATGAACCAATATACACCCAGACCGCCTCTTTGGTAGCATCTTAAATAGCGATGTATCCAGCCTTTATCGTCTAGTATGCCACGGTATCTAGCTTGGAACTCTTCCAACATACCGTCCCTTTACTGAGGGTAAAGACAATGCCTGTGACCGACTTTCAGTCGTCCTTATCATGCTGGAACCCTTCCAGTGATTGCCCCCAGGATCGATTGATACCATCTCACTACATCTAGTGAGTATCCTAATATCCAGTTAGATCTATCTCATAGATCCAAAACATAGGATTTAGGATGTATTACTTTGATCCTATATGGAGAATCATTGTGATAAGCGGAGATTGACTGAGCGTAGCATAGGAAACTCCTTTCTTATCAAGAGTATGTCATCCACGTACTCTACGAGGATCACCACCATACTCCCTACTACCCTTTTGTTTATACAAGGTTCATCTACCATTTTGATGATGTCAAACTCTTTGACTAACACATCAAAACAGACGTTCCAACTCCGCGATGCCTGCTTTATCACATAAAACATCTTGCACACGTTTCCGCTGCTCCCACTGTCTACGAAGCCCTCTGACTGTATACTTATAGACGCACTCTTCTAAAACAACATTTAAAAAAGCAGTCATGGCACCCAACCGCCAGATATCATAGTCATGGTATGTAGCCGTGGCAAGTAGGATCTGGATGGACTTAAGCATAGCCACTGGAAAAAAGGTTTCATCATTATCCACGCCTGGTCGATGACGAAAAACCTTTAACAAGTCTAGTTTTGAAAGTCTCAACTTTTCCATCTACACCAAGTAATCTTCTCAAGATATACTTGCTCCTGATGGGGATTTAACCCTTCAGATAAAGCAACCAAAGTCCATACTTTGTTGGTGTATAAGGATTCCATCTCAGATCACTAAGCATTCAGCCATTCTTATAGAGTCCCACTCTTGATGGCCAGCTCAAAACTAGTTGGGTCATCATCTCATGATGCAATCCTCGCTCCTACTGTCATAGAGAAACCGAAGTATCTCTCAGGTGGGTGAGGAACCCTACTAGATCGGCGGAGAGGCTGAGGTTCGTTGGTAACTATTGAATCCTTTGGTTCTATCAAATCATCTGCTGTAGTTTGTATAGCTGGAACCTTTCCAGTTCTACATTACAGACATTGCCTCGAGCCTGTCCGGATTTTGCTTTTAGACATAGCCCGGACAACCCCAAATCTTAACTGACTTAAGAGATGGTCTCTTCCCTTATCATATCAAATATGAATTGGTAGGCAACTGATTTGATTTCAACCCTATTCAATAGGTATGCAGCTTCTCAAGTGCATAACTCCCAAAAGGAAATAGGTAACTCAGTAGTACTCATCATAGAGCACACCTTATCATATATGGTGCTATTGCTCCGCCCCGATATACCATTGTGCTCTGGTGTATACGGAGGAGTAATGCTGAGAGAGAATCTCATTCTCCTTTAGAATAGTCCAAGAATTCCATGCACAAGTATTCTCCTCCCTGATCTCATCATAGGACATAATACTTATACCCGTATTTTGGTTCTCTACTTCTAACTTATATTCTGTGAATATCTCAAAAGGTTCGGACTTGTGTTTCAACAGGAACATATGTCTGAATCTAAAGAGATCATCAGAGAATGTAATGAAGTACAAAGAACCGGTCTTGGCATGTGTAGACAGGGGACCTACATACATCAACATGTATCATCCCAAGAGTTCACTAACTCTTTCTCTGTTTCCAATAAATGGAGCTATGGTCATCTAATCTTTATGACATGACTGGCAAGTTTCATAAGATGTAAATTCAAACAGATTTAAATATGCATCTAAATGTAACTTCAGCTAGTCGGGTCGCATTGATATGACCTAGTCTACAATACCTCAAGAAGGATCCGTTCATTTCTGAACTCTTCCTCTTTTGTGTGTTCTGTATACTAAGAACTGTAGTTTGATTTAGAACGTCAATGCTTTTAGATAACGTGCCTGAACCGATCAACTTTTGATATAGGAAATGTTCAAAACATTATCCAACAATACAAAATTTTATCATTTCTTTACTAATAAAGAGACTGATATGATTTTGTATATCAGGTTCGGTATCTAATAACATTTGTTCAGAATCAATGTATTTGGGATACAGGGTGACAGTGACCAACAGACTTGGCTGCAACACTTACACCGTTTTCTGTCTCATGAAACTTATCACTCGTTCTCAGTTCTCCACCTTTCTGTAGCCCTATGTAACAGATTACATATCTGGGATCCTGATCCGGTATCAAATACCCAGGACGTAGAGGATACAGAGAAACAGTTCTTTGGAACGAACACACCCGAAGATGATGCATCGATATGCACTTTCTTCGTTTGGGTGGCACGGGAAATCTGGTATTCCCCAATTTCCTGCTCTGTCTTATAACAATTATAAGTTGGAGCGGGACCAACGTTCCCCAGCTCAGTATAACAAGCGGGTTCGGTCAATATATCCATTTTATTATCTTGATTAAGGCGTGATATGGTCGCTACCTGGAGAGAGAGAGAAGAAAACACTCAGCGTATGCTCTTGCAAGATTAGATTGGTTATATATTTTATCTAATCAGGATGGCTTCCACTATTTTTATCAAATCTTCCTTCAAACCTTAAAAGGAAAGACTAGCCGGGATTAATTACACGCTACAAGTTCGCCAATCTTTCAGCCAGGCCAGTATCGGTACTTTGAGGGAGGTCCCCCGTGCTTTCGCACGAACCTAATTAATGTAAACCTCGTTTTCACAGAGGCGTAACCCCGTTGACACCTTTCTAGACACCTACTTGATCGGCTAATTGTAATGTGTAAAACTCTCCTAGGAGTAACTCTTACTCGCAGTGGGTATCGGGATCCAACTATCTCATAGTAGGTATGCAATCTCATTGCAAATTTCAACACTTGAAATTCCCGATAATTTTGCACCTAACCTCCTATGATCTTGACAAAGGCCAACAAACCATAGGATGCAAGTCAAGTTCAACCCGTCATTTCCTGATTGAATTAAACCCACCCGCACGACCCTTGGCAAAGGCCAACAAGGTCGCACGACTACCCTAACCCAATCTGCATCATATGCATAAGCAGATAAGCACCAGTCAGCTACCGCACACTACGCCTTGATAAAGGCCAACAAACGCAGCACGAATACTAACTACTACTTATCTGAAATGACGGAGGGCTACGACAGGTTTTTTTGAAAACCTATTGCGTAATGAACTTGATATCGTTGTAGAATCAAATGATTTTAAAATGGAGTGTTTTTGAGGCTTTTCTAGTTTTGCTAAAGGGGTCACTCCCGGTGAAGGGATCGTCGGCCCTTTCTTCGTTGAATGAGGTGCGGGATATATCACATATATCACTGTGCAAAGCAGAAACTATAAAAGTAATCAAAAGACAAACCGAGGGTTATAGCATCTGCCAATTATTGCTAAAGGGGTCACTCCCGGTGAAGGGATCTCGGCCCTTTCCTTATCGAATAAAGTGCAGGATGTTCTACAAGGAACGCCGCGATGCAAAGCAAGAACTGTAGCTACCTGTTTTTGAAATTCGATTCCGCAACATCTTTAGGTTTCTTTTTCTTTCATTAATCACATTAATGAAGTCCCATCATTTAAGCACCTAAACATCACAGATAAATACGACGTACACTTATGCCATCCGCATTCGCCTCGATGTCCCCTCGTGCACCGTTAGGTTAGGTAACTAACGGCAGAGCGGGGCAGGGCTAGCGCGGATGTAAAACATAAGTAACGTCTATATAATATATCGTATATACTATATATAGTATTTATCACAGAACATCAAATGATCACATCACAGATATCGCAGCAGCAGAAACATATGAAACATTGGATATACTAGGACGTCCGTGTTTTTAATACGAGCCAGTATAAAACACGGATTCCACGGTCGCGATGAATAGCCAAACCCACATCCCTAGACCCCTACGAGAGCAGCAAGCAACCCTACCAATTCTAGGGTTAGGAGACCCGGACTCGACTCCTCGAGATGGTCTCCCACTGGACCCTAGAACCCGGTTACTTGTGCTCCCCTCCTTGGGTCTATCCTAGTGCGGAAAAGTAAATAATATACAAAGGGTGACATCTTCCGCAACCTGGAAGTGCCCCAATAAAAGAATATTACATACAAGTTTTTATATGAATGAAAATGATAAACACTCATCTCACATAAAACCCCCCCGGCTATTCAACCACGACGATCCAATATAACATATCCAGCAACACATAACATCACATGTCATCAGCGTAAGTAAATATGCGCATCCCAATTGTCGTTGACATATAGCAACGAAACCGGCGATATCACATATTATACTTACGGTCACAGAAAAGAAAGTGTAAAACTACAACAGTTGGAATCCGCAAACTCTTTAGACATCGCATGCCTAACCATATGAATTCCTTAGACATCGCATGCCTAACAATTATAAACCCCGTATTTTAGTCTCATTATCGAAAACTCTTTTCAATATCTAGTCGGGCAATTCAACAGGATTCCCAACATCCTGACCGAATGCTCGTCGCAAACTTAAGTAGACGGCCGCACCCCCGATACCGTCGACGAAGTGCACTAAGGCGGAACACCGCTGCCGCGAGCACCCGAACAGATGCTTTCGGCGACGGGGTTCTCCTACAGTCACTTGGTCGGGGCTATGGGGTGTAGTTGTCTATTAAGTTTACCCGGCGAGTATCCGCGTACGCTACGTGATTGCGACGGACTTTTGATCACATCAAAACTCCATGGCAACCGATCAAGTGAGGCTAACTGCTATATTTATAACATTCATATTAGTTATCTCATAACTATTTATGAATTCCAAATATTGTATGACATTCCAGATAAAGAAAAAATGTTAAACTTTCCGATTGAACAATCGAACACCCAAGTTTTCCCGAAACAACTCAACACATGAAATAAGTTCAAAAACATTCACTTCATGCCTCAGTACCAACGGTCCGGCCGTAGAAGGGTCAAGCCAACGCCTCACATGTGGCACGCCGTACTGCCCCAAACCCTAAGGTTCAAAGAGCAGTTCAAGATGGTCACATAATCGAGTTAAGGTTTGTTGTCTTCTAGAGGGACCATCGCGTTACTTGCACTACTTAGAACGTCATTAAACTACGGAAAAATCCAACAATTGGAAATTTCCCGGCCGGAGAAAAAGTGGGTATTTATATCCGGTCGAACTTTTTAACATATTCTAAAATTACCCGGAAAAACACAGTAAACAAAGTTAAATAATCCGATCGAATCATCGAGTCCCCAATACAACCCCAGAACACTCAACTCTTGAGTCAAAATAAAAATGCCCATAAAATATAAATCACAGAAATAGGAATTATGGTGGAAAAATGATGGCCTATATCCTCTGTACGGCCGCGGAACCGCGGCCCAAGCAGGCTATTGCCGCGGTTCCGCGGTGGAATGTATGGATTAGGCAGTCGTTTTTCACCACAATTCTTATATTTCCCTGATGAATTTTTCAGGTATTTTTAATTCAGAAAAATCCACAATTTTCAAAAATGTACAGAGAAGGGTTATGGATTAGGGTTTCGGGTTCGATCGGGTTTCTAACTTCGTCTACGCATCGCCTAAGGCTCTAGCTAGGCTCTGATACCACTGTAGGTCAGGCAGCCACCCCATCCAAAGGGGTCGCCGTGGCACCAACGGGTCCCTCAGCAGCTACTTTTTACGCATGCTCCCTCGCGAGGACTACAACCCGCCGGAACACCTTCCGGTCTCGGGACACCCTGGGGGTAAGAGCCTATGCTTCTCCACACTGTCACACAGTGAGAACCCCCCATAGGTCGACATCCAATGCCTAGTATCTCTGATACCACTGTAGGGTTCCTAGGCACACTCAAGAGGTTCCATAAGGCATCAACCATGCCAAAATCAAAATTTTTCTATGTGCCAAGTAACCCTAAGCAAGATCGTAACTAGAGGATAGGCGAAAACGATATAAGTTAACAACTTAACTAAGAGTGAACGGAAAATACAACCTTTGTAGATCCGGTCCTCCACCTCCATAGCTCCGTGACGATGTCCTTTCGCTGCGATCATCGGATCCCGGACTCTAGTGTTGGTTTCATCGGAGAAATGATCGGGCTAGGTCGTCGACTTCGATGCCGAAGATGATCTACGTCGAGGCAACTCAAGATCAAGCTCCAACTTCACCAAGTCATGAAACTTGTGAAGAAAACACCCTATACTACATGGCAAGTGGTAGAGGATGAAGAAATAGGAAGTGGGTTCACTTTAGAATTGGATTTCTCACTTTATTTCATCACTTGGAAATTTCAAGAATGGTTTTCTTTTCTTCATGAAGAAGATGAAGAAGAAGAATGAAAAAGAATTATTCCAAAAAGAAAATTCAACTGATATCTATCATATTGCAACCATGGGTGAGTGCAACTCATGTAGAGAATGAACTAGGGTGTAGTTAAATGGTTGGGTTAAGAAAGAAACAAAATGGTTTTGACTTTTAAAACTTCATGAAGCTTCAAGAGAAATCCAAATAAAGCCACCATTTTATTTCTTGCCAAAATGAATAAATAAATAAATGAATAAGTAAATAAAGCAAATGAAACCCTAACCATTAACTAAACATGGTTTAAATCAAACATACACCCAAGTTTGCATGTATCATCAAACATGATACAAACTAGTGCACAATACTATATCATATATACAATGTGCACATCAAGTGAGAAAATCCATCTTAAGTGAACCAATACTAGTTAATGCAAAGTAATATATCAAATATATTATTATACATTAAATCATTAAATCAACACTTGATTTAACAATCCGGTCATATCGCATATGACCGACTAATATCCAATGTATCGACTTATCGAATCAATCCTCGATTCGATAACTAGGTTTTATCGCATACAACCAATCGATACATTCATCGCGAGAATATAATACGGTATCACATACACACATTATTCTCGGTCCCGCACATATCTCATATGTGCTCCTATTTCGTTTCGCTTGAGCCAGGAAACCTCTGTGTAGGACTCTAAAGACTCGTCAATACGCCGGCAGTAGGTGATGATCATATCAAACATCCACAAGCCGCAAGCGGTCTGCTAAACGTAATGGCCACCCGGGTATTGAGCGATTAGAAGATCGACGAGCAAGCCCGCTCATACTCCTGTGAATCCAACCAGTAACACTTACCGTACAGTCCGGTCTGTTTGTCTGATATGTCGCATATCTCGCCTAGGGGTGGTAAACGTCAGACCCCAATAGCTCGATAAGTCGTGTCGATATGAGGTCTATAACAGTTCGAGAAACTACTGGTAACACTTACCAGTAAATCTCAGCAACCCTGGCCAGGGATTTCCGGTTATAGCCAATCGAACACAGCGCAACATCAACTCCCTATACCGGGAGAGACGAATCCCCTCCTATCGCTCATTGCCTCCATATGAATCTGGACTGTACCCAAAAACCACCATTTTACACGCCCTCTTGGACGTGGTAAGGTGGAAATCAAAGCACAGTGGGAATCACACAAGACTCTATGACGATCTCGGGTCTACAGACTAACCTGTACCAGTGTCACTAGAGAACTGCCATCTGACGTAAGGTATAATACCATCTGGGAGTTCTCGGCGAGTCCGTCCAGTGTACCCAGTCTCCACTGAGCACCCGTATATCATCTCTGATGTCAAACACCAATGGATATGGGATCATCTATCGCCCATCTGTATCGGTCGAGAAGGCATACGCTAGTCTACTCTGGTATATCGATGCCCTGTCTCGTTACACCCACGACTAGGGACCTTGAAGGATGTACTTATGGACTACTATGTCCCCACTAGTATGATCCGCATCATAGTCCAGGTAGTCAAGTACACATCCTAAGGGCTTTACCAACATGTAACAGAGAGACAATCAGTGTACACTGTTCCCCTCCGAAAGGCGGCCTGGACATTAGGACGTCCATGCCTGATGTTCGGGGCAGATGCTATTTGGTTTTATCCGTTTATCTCTCCGAAGATACCAAGTTGATTTATGGCACCGTGTATCAGAGGTTTAGACGGATGCGGCTGATGTAGCAGACTTCGTCAGATTCCCCCTCAGGATGAGGGGTTTTTGATTATGGGGACGCTCTTCCCTGCAGGCGCAAGCCCCTGCAGTTAATTACGCTACCGCCTCGCGGTAACAACTTTCTCCTTCTCCAGAATTTCACTTCGTGTCGCGTGTGTTCATTTTGTTTGTGGTTGCCCGTGGATTGTATACGGAGACTGAGTAATGCCGTCTCCCGTAGGACGTGGATTAGTCCAAATCCGTATTTACTTAGATTTGGGTTTGGTGTTTTCAGTTTAAGGATGCATTAGTCGCGTTGCGGCTAAGATCAACTTAAACTTTCGTCAAAGATACGTTAGTCCTGTTTTAGACTAAGATCAACTCAACGTAGTGATTAATTTAATGTATGGCCATCGGGACTCGTCACCTCTCTGGCGTCGTTGAAGGATTACAACGACATGTATCAAAGGAGCTCGGAGATGTACCCTCGGACCAGATTTGATTGGGAGTTTTATAATCCATTTGAATATTTAAGGATACGCTAGCCGTGTTTGAGGCTAAGATCAACTTAAACGTTTGTTAAGGATACGTTAGTCCAGCTTGAGACTAAGATCAACTTAACGGGACCGTTTAGATCCGATAAAAGAGCATTTGGGCTCTATTGTGCCAGTTTAGGGACGTGGTGGTCCGATATTAGTTTAGGGACGTTTCGGTCCGATGTTAGTTTAGGGACGTTTCGGTCCAATATTCGTTTAAGGACGTCTCGGTCCGATATTAGTTTAGGGACGTTTCAGTCCAATATTAGTTTAGGGACATTTCGGTCCACGAGTTTAAGGACCCCGCAGTCCATAGCGATGTGTGGTCGTTGGGACCCGTCACCTCTTTGACGTCGTTGAGGAATTACAACGATGAATGTCAAAGGAGTTCGGAGATGTACCCTCGAACCGGTTGTGAATTGATTCAGGAGAACCATTTTGCTCAATCAATTTGATTTAAGGACTTATGGCCACGATTGGGTTAAGTCCAATTTTTATTTATTTTGGGCTTTGCTCAAATAGAATATTAATTCAAATAGGGCTCTGCCCTTTTATTGCTTTGCAATTTGATTTGGGCCAGGCCCTTTAAATAATGCATTGCATTTGTGCAGAGCCTCAAGAATCTTTTAGATTCAAGAACAAAAGTGCAGAGCACTTTTGATCTAAATTTAGATCAAAGGAAAACAAGTTTCTCTCTTGTTTTTCCTTTTCTCAGAGAACCAAGGGTTCATAACAAGTGCAAGGCACTATTTTTATTTATTTATTTTTATTTTATTTATTTGTTCATTGAAGATTAATGATTTTTAGATCAATGATCTGTACTTCAGAGATTTTTCTCTTTTAAAAGGTTTTACCTTTTTTTTTTGTTCTTCCAAAGTTCTTCAAGAATTCTCTCTGTTTTCTTTCTGATGTTCATCCTCATCAAATGAGGTCTGGGGTCCTTTTTATAGTACTCATAGATTAGTTGAATTTGTTAAACAGATCTTTTCTGAGTGATTTGGGGAATTTTCCCCACCGTCGGATCTTTGATCCAAAGGCCCCTGTTTTACAGAAGAAATCTTCTTGTTTAAACAAGAACAGAAAAATATCCTTAAATCTTCACTCTGTTGTTGCGCAACTCACCAGCGTGTGACACGTGTCGCGCAGTGAGGCGCTTACGCAGCAGCGCTTGCGCAACTGAGCAGACACGTGTCGTGCAGCCGTGCGCTTGAGCAGCAGCGCTTGCGCAACTGAGCAGACACGTGTCGCGCAGCGGTGCGCTTGCGCAACTGCGCAGACACGTGTCGCGCAGCCGTGCGCTTGCGCAGCAGCGCTTGCGCAACTGCGCAGACACGTGTCGCGCTGCCGTGCGCTTGCGCAGCAGCGCTTGCGCAACTGCGCAGACACGTGTCGCGCTGCCGTGCACTTGCGCAATTGAACGTTGTTTATGTTTTTTAAAGAGCCTTGCTCTGATTGGACGTACTGCCTTGGGCGTTGTGCTGCCGTGTCAACTTCTGACACGTGGCGCGTTGCGCGCAGCGCACGGGATCTGAAGCGTTGCTTCAAAATTTTGAATTTTCAAAATTCAAACAGAGCCTTGCTCTGATTGGGGGAACAAATGCCCCCCCACCGTTGCGCTCACGTGGCGCGCACGTGAGTGCAGCGGTGGCAAGATCCCGACCATTGGATCATTGAGATCAGGTGAAGAGACGCAGGCGTCTATAAATAGGACCCTTGGTCCTTGGTAATTCTTTACCAATTTCAAGAATTTGAATTTCAGAGCCTTGCTCTTGCTTAAGAACTTCCAGAGCCTTGCTCTTGTGAGAACTTCAAAGTTCTAGTTTTAGAATCATCCTAGGTAAAATTAATTAAATTAAATTAAATTTAATTAACAGAGTCTTGCTCTTATAGATCTTTGATCTAAAGGAAAACCCCTTTGGGGTTTCTTCAACAGAGCCTTGCTCTCATGGATCTTTGATCTAAAGAAGACCCCTTTGGGGTTTCATCTACAGAGCCTTGCTCTCAAAAATTTACAGAGATCTTGTTCCTGGGTTTTAACCCATGAACAGAGCCCTGCTCATAGATCAAATAGAGAGCTCCTAAAAGTTTTCATGGATCTTTAAGATCCCAAAAATTTTAATTCTTAGGAGTTATAATTTTTCATTACTACTACAGAGCTAGGCTCTTTTTTAAGAAGTTTTATTCCTTTGAGACCAGAGTTTGACAAATGTCACTCTGTGACAGAGCTTTGCTCTAAAAAAAGAAGATTTTCTCCTTGTCTCTAGGGATTTCCTCCCAATAGGGATATTCTTTTGGGGGTCTTTTTCATTGACTGACAGTCTCATCCAATGATGGGACTGTCTTATCAAATGATGCGCCGTCATCTAGATTTTGTGGGTCCCCCTTTGGTCCCCTACTCACTGCATTGTAGTGTGATGTAGGACTTTGACATGTGAAGCATTGGAACGCTAATGGTTATATATTTTTTCTTTTTCTACAGGGAACATGTCTGAAGATTTGTCTTTCCCTTTTGTTCGCTCAGAAGGAGGGTTCCCACATTCGCCAGTAGACCGGGTGGTGTTTGCTCTGATTAAAAATCATGATCCTGAGTGCAAGAGACTTCACTTATGGGGAAGGTGGTACAGCCAGATTATCCAAGGCCGTCGCAGCTTTAGCTCCGCTTCGCCCTCTGTGCCCATAGTTACGATTTCTTATGCAGACAAGCCCCCGGTGGAGTATGCCGTGGAGGTTAAAAATTGGAATTCTGACGATCTCCTCCAGCCTGCCATTGGTGCCATCCCAGTGCAGCCGCCGCCGGCGATAGACATCTTGGGGAGGCGAATCTGTCAGGGTGAAGCACGCCCTTGGGGACAGGCTTATAATATTGGACTGATCCCGCGACCGCTTGCCGGATACCTGCAATGGGCCCGGTACATCTTATCGGCGAAAAGGACTCATCTAATGAAGATTGGTTTATATTCGGCCGTCTACGTTTCGCTTTTCGAGTATCCCTCTCCTCCAACGTGGTGGATAAAGGCCTTTATTGAACAATGGAATATCCCCACTCACACCTTCTTGACAGCGGATAGAGAAGTCTCCGTCTCTTTGGAAGAATTTGTTGAGATTTCAGGTTTGCCAGCGAGGGGGGAGCACTACGAGGAGCTGCTTCCTCCTGACGAGTACGTCTTTGCCACCAAGCAGGTTGTATTTTACTTAACTCCGGAAAATGCCATTCAGCATCAGCACCCGGGCTTGGTGAAGGTGTTGGAGATTTATGAGGAACTCCATTTGGAATCGGGCGACTGGGGCGTCAGTTTCGCGGATTTCATCGCTCGTTTTATCCGCCCGGAGTTCCTATCAGAGCAGGGCGAGAAGTTCGCTCAGCTTGCTGACCCCTTTGGTTTCGGCTTGGACCGCCGACCTTCATCGGAAAATGACCAGCGGGATTTTTATTTCCCCGGCACTGCCAGCGTCCCTTTCTCAGAGATCGCCGTTCCTGGCATGGACGAGGAGACTTTTTTCATAGGGTTCTTGGGTCTATGGCTATGCAGCTTCGCGCTTCCCATGCACCCACGCCTCATGCGGTCCTCTGTCTTTTACCCGGCGCATCGAATGGTGGCCGGTTTGCAGTTATCGGTAGGGATCGCCGGATTGGCTTATCTTTACAATGGACTTAGCGTAGCGGCGGACGCTAGTGAGCCAGGGGTACAGCCTGCCAACTTCCCGATGCACTATTTTACTTCTTGGATGGAGATGCATGTGCGAGGAGTGTTTGGTGCTCACAAGACTCCCCCGCTCTTCGAGAAATACAGGCTCCCGAGAGTCATGCGGTTGGTCGGGGCTTCAATTGTGGTTCCAGCCCCGCGGGAGTCTAGAGGGTTACTCCTTCGTCCACATCTGGTCGGAGCGAAGGTTTCCTTTGTTGATAAGGTCATAACTATAGGCTCAGAGACCACTAAGTCAGTGGTGCCCCTACGCGATGACTTCAAAGGTGGTGCTTCTGTACTGAAGGCTCGGGAAATCCTTCACCTTTACTCCATCCGGCCGGGCTATTTAGTGTTCAGGCAGAATAAGACAGCCTTGTTTATGAGATATAACCCGCACCGATTTGCCCGGCAGTCAAGCTACAATCAAGGGGTCCCGCTGGAAGCTTTCTTGGAAACGCCCGTGGTCGGCCCAGAGGGGATAAAGAATGCGATGCATCATTTTACAAGGCTTAACACAGGTTCCTATTTCTTCATTAGTGAACCCAGCTGTACCCCTAAGATGCTTAATTCATATGTGGCCTGGTATGCGCACGCGATGGGCTCGATTATTTTAATGGAGAAACGCTTGCTGGTTGACCGTAGGGGTGCGCCTCCTGGTGGTGATCGCAAGGCTCCCTTGCAGCCAAGGCGCCCGGTCGTCCCTCCGCTAAAAGAGGCCGGAGCTGACCGACCACGCGTGTTGAGCCCCCCGCGTGGATTGCCATTGCCCGCTACGGTGGATGCACCGCCGGCGCCCTGTGCTCCCATGAAGACGGTTAATGTGGTATCACCAGGGTTTGGCGGAGGGGCAGAGATCGGGACCCGCCGCCCTAAAGTGACTGCCAAGCGCAAGGCTGTTCTGAGTGGGTCTAAAGCTGGCGGACAGAAGAAGAAGAAGTCCGCCCTATCCCTCGACGCGATCCTTAACTTAGGGCCTGCGGCTCCTCCTGCCGAGGCCATATGTGAATACGGCAGCAATGAGGGTTTCGTGGTAGATCCTGCGGACACCAATCTGGCTGCCGCCATTGCAGCTTCGGAGCGATCGGCGAGGCTTGAAGCGATGTTAAGCAAACTCGCTGAGTCTGGTAATCATCAAACGCTTCATTTGTCATTTTATTGCACCTTGTATTATTATCTTTAGCTAACATTTGCTTTATTTTCAACAGGTGTCTCTACTGAAGAGGCTATTGCTGCCTCCCTGAAAACCTTCCAGGAGGAGGAGGAGAAGCGTGCCCTAGCAGGCGCTGGTATGTTTCACCCCTTTCTCTTTCATAAGGAAAGTTTGTCATTTTCTCTGAAGGTCAACCTAACCTTCTTTTGTTCCTTTGCAGGGGTTATATCAGTTGATGCGGGGATCCTTCCCGAGCCTGTTACTGAAGTCCCGGCTTCGTCAAAGTTGCCGCAAGAGCCTCGGCTTGACAAAACGACGAGGGATGCCCTGAAAACCTTAGAGGCTTCCTTATTCATGGACGAGGACACCTCAATTAGGGAAGCTCTAGTGGCATCCGTCTCAACGGCTCGGGAGGAGCGGAAGCGTTTGAGACGCGAAGCAAGGGCGCGTAGAGCTGCTTTGGCCGCGGGAGCGGGTCCCAGTACCATTCCTCGCGCTGACACTCCTTCTGGAGAGGCCCCTGTCGCCCTGTCTACTGCTTATAGGCAAGTGGCGCGCGCGGCCCGAAGTGCAAACAATAAATCCCCTTCAGGTAGCATCTCTTTCAGAACTTTGTTGTAAGATTTATTATAAAGCCATTGGCTCATATGCATTCCATCTTGCAGGATCAAGTCCGACTGAGGGGGAGGCGGAGACCGTCGGACCCCAGGAAACGGCGGAAGCGGCGCCTGCCGAACCTGAGCCGACGGTGGGCACCGTTGTCGGGGCCACGGTGCCTGAAACTGAAGTTGAAGGATCCGCCGCCGAGAAGGTCATTGATGCCGCGTCTGAAGTAGCGGCAGATGAGATGACTGTCGAGCCGAAGGCAGTAGAAGTCGAGGCGCTTGAGGCTGGAGACGTCACGGTGCCAATGGATGAGACAACCGTGACCGCAGAAACCGAGGGAGTATCGGGTGAGGCGGCCACGATTCCTGGGGAGGAGCGAACCGCTCTTTTTCAAGAATCTGGTAATACTCCGATCATAGCCCTCCCCGCGTATGGTTTCTTGCCGTCTCCCGGGCTCGCGAGCACAACAACGGTTCCCATCGAGTCGGGTGATGAGGCTACGGGCGGTGGTCTCATATCGATGGATGAGGGGATTGCTTCAGTTTCTGCTGGTAGCTCGTCGGGTAAAAAGAAAATTTTATCACCAGCGTTCCCCCTTTTTTATATATCTTGCGATATCTTCTAACAAGCTTGTCTTTGCAGGTGCGGCCAGTGCCGATGCTCCTTTGCTCGAGGGGGCACCGTCGACTACTGCTCTGGTGGTGGTCACCTCCCCGCCTTCCCTTGTACCATCACGGATGTTGGAAGGTATGGATTCACGACTCATGCATTAATCTTTCAAAAATGTAGTTTTGTACTAACGTTATACCATTGTGCTTTTGCAGGAGTGCTCTTCGATCATTTATATCAAGTGTTGCTCCCACACTTCTCTTTCCCGTCCGAACTCGCTTCTCCCTCTAGTGGCGCTGGTGAGTATACCTTTACTATAATATCCTTACTTACCCCCCCTTTTTTTTAGCAATTGAATGATTTCTGACTTTTCCCTTTCTTTCTTGCAGTGCCACAAATCGAAGGAGGGGATGCAAGACCTGCCGCGCTACCGGCTCTTCCGGCTTTGCCGTCTGTTGCTGCTGGTATAGCAAATTCCTTTTTTGGTAACCCTTAAACATCTCTTTAACCATCGTTTAACTATGTTTTGTTTTGCAGCTATTGTTCCGGCTCCGGTCCCCTTTGAGGCTCGCGTCCTTTCACCGGCAGGCCCTTTCTTGAGACGCCCGTCTTCAAAGGGTGCTGTGATGAGTTTGGGCATGCTGAGTGGGTACATTGAAGAGCTCAACATGGACGCTCTCCCTTCTGCCGTAGATTTCGCTGTGGAGGTTAATCCAATGTTGGCGGCGCTTGTAAATTTTCATAACGAAGGCGTCGTTGGATCTTGGGTTAATCACTGCAGGGAGATCGAGGCCTGTCTATACCGGCTGGAGTCGACGCGCCCTTCTCCCGAAGTTTTAGCCCTGAGCACCCAACGCACGACTTGGCTCGAGCAAAGCACTTCGCACTCCCGCCACTTGGAGCAAGAAACAGCTTTAAGACTAAGGGAATGCCAAAAGACCTCGAACGAAACGGCCCATCTGCGCGCTGAGGTTGAGGCAAATGTTGCCCAAGTGAAGACTATCTTTGAGGGTCTCTTGGAGCGCATCTCCCATGGGCTAAACTTGAAGCGGAAGCTTGACGTAGCTGAGCGCAATATCCCAAGTCGGGAAGCTGCCTATCAGGTCGTCAGGGAGCAGCTTGCGTCGGTCTTGCAGCAACGAGCCCAAGTGGAGGCAGAGCTGGCGATGGTAGCTGACCAAGAGAAGGCATGGAAGGACATATGCGAGCAATTGCTACACCTATGCAAGACGCTTCCTTCCCAATAATTCTCCTTGTATCATTTGTCTTTGTAAAGTATATGTATATATATTTTTTATTCTTTAGCACAATGTATCCTGTTCTCGATCAATATTTCTGAATAAAAGATGCACATTTTTGTAATGTCTTGTGTCATTTCTCCGTCTTTTCTTTCTTTTCAGTATGATATATTTAATACACCTTATTGACAGATAACTTTATTTCTCCGAGAGATAACGATGGCCTAGACTGCAGGTTCAGATCTGCCGCCTAGGACTTTTCAACTCTATGAGCCGTGAGGGTCTCATAGAGACTTTTCTTCCTACGGATCGAGAGGATCTCGTAGGCGGGCTTTCTCCTTAGGAATCGTAAGGATTCCTAAGTGTGGTTTTCTCTTATAAGTCGTAGGGATCTTATAAGAGAACTTTCCCCCTTACGAATCGAGAGAATTTGTAAGCGGTTGTTTCCCTCCTCGTCGAAATTCGACTTCGGAGAGTGAGACCCGTGAATAGTATGCAAGAGACCATTTTGGATTGACTTGCAGGGCCCCATTGCTTAAAAAGCAAGCTTTTCAGTCCTTGCTGTCTGAGACTTCATCTTGCAGATTAAGAAGCAAGTTCAATTTGTTGAAGAAATCCCTTTTCTGAAAGATTTGGCGGGATTTCCCCCCACCATCGGATCTTTGGTCTAGAGGCTTCTGTTTTACAGAAGATAATAACCATAAAGATTTCTTCAGAACCTTTTTGTTTAGCGCGAATGCTCCAGGATATGACGCGTGTCGCACAGCACACAGTGCAGCGCAACTGCGCTAGCACATCTATGCCGACACGTGTCATGCAGCGCACGACGCATACGCCGCTGAAGCGTTGCTTCCCTTGGTTTTGCTTGAAACAGAGCTTTGCTTTGGCTGGGTGCGCTGCTTTGGGGTGCTGCGCTGACGCGTTTGCGCTGGACACGTGGCGTGTAGCGCGCAGCGCAACGCAACTGCGCTAGCGCTTCCGTGCTGAAGCGTCGCTTCTTCAGGACAGAGCTCTGCTCTAATCGGGGAAGGATGAAGCGTTGCTTCATCTCCTGCCTCGGAATTCGAACGGACATTCGCTCCAATTAGGGTAAACTGCCGTGACGACTCTTGGGAGTCGAAGAGGCACTTGAGGCCTATAAATAGGACCCTTGGTCCCCTCCAGATACTTATCATCTTCCAGATTTCCATTTTTGAAGACTTCAGAGCTTTGTTCTTGCCTTTAAGAACTCCGGTGCCTTGCTCCCCTTTTTTTTTATAGTTTTTTAGAAGAACTTCAGGTAAAATCGATTCTTAGATCAATCTTAAATAGCAGAGCTCTCGTCTAGTGGGTTTCATCTTTGAACACAGTTTTGCTCTCTAGGAATTTAGTCATCCATGTATATTATTGCTTTTCTATTGTTGATCTTCCTGTAATATTTTCTCCAGGCGTAATGGCGGCGGTGCATCTGTACAGTCTGCACGAGTTCATTACCTACGATGATATCTGCGCTCAGGGTCGTCAACAAAACCAGGAGTTTACAGACGCCGAATGTGCAGAAGTTATGGGTCGTCTGAACGCAAGCGGTGGTTGGCTGTTGCCTCGGCGTTCGGCTCTTTTGAAAGTCGTACTGGGAGCAATATGGAGGGCACTTCCGGGTCTTCACGAGGCCCTACCACTCAATGCGCTGGATGATGCCGAGGACAAGGTGCATTCAGTGCACCTGACAGGGCTGATCTCAAAGAAGCGACGGAACGACCTCGTTGACATCCTGCATCAAGTGTTTCAGCAGACGACGATCGTTGCTGCTTATCAAAGGCCGGAAGGGCTTGCCGATGATATCGACACCGAGGAGCGGGAAAGACTGCGCATAAGAATAATTAGAAAGGCCAGAAGAACTCTGGATGGCCTTACTTTTGATTTCCTCAATCCGTGCCCCGGATCCGAGGTTATACCATTGTAATATTTTGAACAATGTTTCTTATGCATTATTCTTATGCTTGTAAAAACTTTTGGCGGTATGAATGAAAACCCTCCCCTTTTCTATTTTAGCTTGTCTTATTTCTCGTCCTGAGTCTTCTGTCCATGCATAAATTAATGCGTCACGCATGCCAGATCAAATGTAGAACGGATATTCTTTCTGTCATCTTCTTTCTTTTAATGTCAGTAGGCTGTGTTAATAATCATGGTTGATGGATGTCTAAAACGAGTATTCCGACTTCCTCAGGAAATAGCGATGGCTTAGGCCGCAGGTTCAGGTTTACCGCCTAAGACTTTTCAATTCTATGAGCCGTGAGGGTCTCATAGAGGCTTTTCTCCCTACGGATCGAGAGGATCTCATAGGTGGATTTTCTCCTTAGGAATTGTGAGGATTCCTAAGTGTGGTTTTCTCTTATAAGTCGTAAGGATCCTATAAGAGAATTTTTCCCTCTTACGAGTCGAGAGGATTCGTAAGTGGTTGTTTCCCTCCTCGTCGAAATTCGACTTCGGAGAGTGAGACCCGTGAATAGTATGCAAGAGACCATTTTGGATTGACTTGCAGGGCCCCATTGCTCAAGAAGCAAGTTTTTCAATCCTTGCTGTCTGAGACTTCTTCTTACAAATTGGGACGAATCGGGAATTTGCTCGCGGAGAGAGTGATGGCTCTACGAGTTGACATGAGTTAGGAGGCTCTCATCACGGAGTGTTTGTATCCGTGAGTCGAGGAGTTTGCTAGGGATTATTTGTTTCCCGAGCACCAAGGATTATTTGTTTCCTTGGGGTCTGAAACGAGTCGAGGATTCCTACGGAGGCACTGGTGGCTCTGCGGGTCGACGCGGATCAGGAGGCTCTCGTCAAGGAGTGTTTGTATCCGTGAGTCGAGGAATTTTGCTAGGGATTATTTGTTTCCCAAGCGCCAAGGATTATTTGTTTCCTTGGGGTTTGAAACGAGTCGAGGGTTCCCATAGAGGCTCTGGTGGCTCTGCGGGTCGACGCGGATCAGGAGGCTCTCGTCAAGGAGTGTTTGTATCCATGAGTCGAGGAATTTTGCTAGGGATTATTTGTTTCCCAGGCGCCAAGGATTATTTGTTTCCTTGGGTTTTGAAACGAGTCGAGGGTTCCCATAGAGGCTCTGGTGGCTCTGCGAGTCGACGCGGATCAGAAGGCTCTCGTCAAGGAGTGTTTGTATCCGTGAGTCGAGGAATTTGATGAAGATATTGATTTCTTCGGAGTTGGACTGAACTGTCGAGATTTGGCTTCGTCTTCTGGCGGAGCCTGTTGGGAAAGTATGGTTCCCTCTTTGTTTACGCCCTTGGATTGTATACAGGGATCGATGTGATCTTAACTGTAGGGCCAAAGTTTTATCATCATTTTTTTATTTTATTTCCGCGATGCTCTATCATTTCAGCTTTTATATCGCGAAGGTCGCGATTGCCCAATCATTTCGGCTATTTCTCGCGGTGCCCAATCATTTCGGCTATTTATTTCATTTTTACTCGCTGCTTTTTATTGCGAGTCGCCCAATCATTTCGGCTATTTTACATGCATACATTTTACTTGCTGCTTTTTATTGCAAGTTGCCCTATCATTTCGGCTATTTCGTATGCATGAGCGGCCTACTGGCTTTCGCCGTAAACCTGAAATTGGACACCGATTTCGGCATCAGCACCGCTGCAACTGGGATATTACCAGGAGCGAATCATCATTTGCCTCTGTCGTTGTCGAACAAAGGAGGCTTAGCGACCAGGGTTAGGGTCCTGTCGGCTAAGGCTTTTGACTTCATGAGCCGTAAGGGTCTCGTGAAGGTATTTCTCCCTACAAGTCGTGGGGATCTTGTAGGTGTATTTTCTCCTTAGGAGTCGTGAGGATCCCTAAGTGTTTGTTTCTCTGTAAGTCGTAAGGATCCTACAGGAGGGCTTTCTCCTTGTAAGTCGAGAGGATTTACAAGGGTTGTTTACCATGCGAACGTATTCCCAGTTACGGATGAAATTTGGCTAGGGAAATGTTTATTCACGCCCGTGGATTGTATACAAGGGTCAATATTGAACCACTTGTAGGGCAATATTGGAAGTTTGTGGGGGTTTGCTTAAGCACAGGTTTAGGTCTCTGTGACTTAAGACTTTCAAATCCTATGAGCCGTGAGGGTCCCATAAGAGAGTTCTCCTTACGAGTCGTGAGGATCTCGCAAGTGTATTTTCTCCTTAGGAATCGTGGGGATCCCCAAGTGTGTTGCTCCTTTGTGAGTCGTAAGGATCTCACGCAGGTGGTTTCTCCTTACAAGGTCGAGAGGACTCTATAAGGGTTCTTTAACGAAGTTGCGCCCTTTCGGGTTTTCACAAACATTCGCCGGTAGTCCTGCTGTTTTTACTCACGGAGCCCTTTCGGGTTTTCATCCGTGCCCATTCTGCTCATGGACATACCTTTTTTTTTATTCTTTTTATTTTTATATATACATATTTTTTTTTTACGAGGTCGCGCCTTTTCGGGTTTTCACGAACACTCGCCGGTAGCCCTGCTGTTTTTACTCACGGAGCCCTTTCGGGTTTTCATCCGTGCCCTTTTTGCTTATGGACATACCGTTTTTTTTTTATATGTTTTTTTTATATCTCGTCAGCCTAAAGATGCTGCAGTAGTAGTTTAAAGACGTTTTTGTCTGCTATTAGTTTTAGGACATTTCGGTCCGCTGTTAGTTTAAGGACATTTCGGTCCGCTGTTAGTTTAGGGACATTTCGGTCCACTGTTAGTTTAAGGACATTTCGGTCCGCTACTGAGAAGTTGGCTATTGCTTATAGAACTTGAGCTTAGGAAGATAGCGAGCGGACATAGTCGTCGTCGTCTATCGTTGACCTAGGTTGTGGCTCATTAAGCATAGTATTTCTTTAGGAAGCAACCGTTTATCGGCCTGAAAGGCCTTTCACCATGCATGTCCATAAGTAGATAGGCCCCACCCTGGTAAACTTTATCTATGATGTACGGGCCTTCATAGTTCGGCTCGAATTTTCCCCGCTTGGCGCGATTGGGGATCATAGGCCTTTTAACCACTAGCACGAGTTCGCCTTGGTGGAATGTCCTCGGTCGGGTCAATCTTTCGTATGAGCGCATCATCTTTGCTTTATAAGCTTCCAGATTTTGTTGCGCTATGAGCCTAGTTTCATCAAGGGCGTCAAGCTCCTCAAGCCGAAGGTGAGCATTTTCTTCGTCCGTTAGCTCGTGGTGAACTGCCACTCGTAGAGAGGGTAACTCTATCTCGAGAGGGAGTACTGCTTCCGTACCGAACACCAACGCGTATGGCGTTGTGTTTGTGGCTGTCTTGAACGTAGTTCGATACGCCCAAAGAGCTTCTTGCAGTCTCTCATGCCAGTCTTTCTTATTTCGGGACACTGTTTTCTTTATAATTTTCGTCAAGGTCTTGTTGAAGGCCTCGGCGAGACCGTTAGCTCGTGGATTATAGACTGAGGAATATCTCCAGTTTATGTTATGCTGCTGTGCGAAGCGGCTGATTTTATGACTTCGGTAAGCTGGCCCGTTATCGGAGATGATCCGCCTCGGAGTTCCAAACCGATATATGACGTGCGTTTTGAAGAAATGGAGGATATTCTCCGTCTTCACTTCTCTCAACGGTACTGCTTCTGCCCACTTAGAGAAGTAGTCAGTCGTCGCTAGGATGAAACGATGTCCTTTAGACGATGCTGGCTCGATGGGGCCGACTATATCAGTCCCCCACATTTCGAATGGCCAGCTAGCTACCGTTGGATGCAGCGGATTTGGGTGCTGGTGGATGAAGTCCCCATGAATCTGGCATGAGTGACATTGCTTCGCATATTCGATGCAATCTTGAATCATCGTGGGCCAGTAATAGCCCATCCGTTTGATCTTCAACTTCATCTTTGGACCTGCTTGGTGAGAACCGCAGATTCCGTCATGAATTTCCTGAACGACTCTTTCCGATTCGTCCGGTCCTAAGCATCTCAGCCACAGAGAATCGAATGACCTCTTGTAGAGAGTATCATTGACGAAGGCGAAGGACAGAGCTCGTTTTATGAGTTGATGTCTTGCGGACGCATCTTCAGGCATTTGGTGGGACTTGAAGTAGTCTATAAAGACTTCCCTCCAATCCTCAACCTTCTCATGTTCTTTTATTTGCAAGGTCGCTTGTTCAGTCACTCCCTTCTCTTCGGGTGATTCCGAAGGTATTTCTGCGGGGGCGAGCACCTGACGACTTTGTACCATGATTCTAACGTCATCGAGGTTCTCGTCAGCCATTTCTTTAGCGAGTTTGGCCAACGCGTCCGCTTTGCTGTTATCCGCGCGTGGTATGCTCTCCAAAGTATAGGAGGGAATTTGGGTTAGCAGTTGTTGCACCTTTTCACCGTATTTTACTAACTCCGGTTTGCATGTTTGGTAATCGCCGTTTACTTGACTAACGACCAGTTGCGAATCTCCGTATATGAGGAGGTTTTCAATTCCCATGTCAATGGCGATCTCGAGGCCCGCTATCAGAGCTTCATATTCGGCTTCGTTGTTTGTCCTCGGTTCCGTCTGGGAGAACGCGTAGCGTATTATCCCTCCTTGTGGAGTTATAAAGATGAGTCCTACCCCCGATTTGATTATAGGGGTACTTTGTTTGCGTTTCTTCACGAAAGATGCTCCGTCAAAATAAATCTCCCATCGGGTATTATCACCATCGATCGCATCAAACGCATGTTCGTCCGGAAGATCGCAGTTTAAAGGAGAGTCGGCTGGTATCGGGTGCTCAGTAAGGAAGTCGGCGATGGCCTGGCCTTTTACTGCTTTGAGTGGTCGATATGCTATCGAGAATTCCATTAAGAGAAGGGCCCATTTAGCGAGTCGTCCTGTCAATATGGCCTTTGACATTAGATATTTGAGAGGGTCTACCTTTGAAATGAGATAGACTTCATGCGCTAATGCGTAATGTCTAAGCTTTGTTATTGTGAAGATCAATGCCAGGCAATGTTTTTCAATGGGGGAGTAATTTCTTTCTGCCCCCAGCAGCACTCGACTTAAATAGTAAAGTGCTCTTTCTTTCCCTTGGTCATTCTCTTGTGCCCATAATGCGCCCAAAGAACCTTCAAGGGCGGCCGTGTAAAGAATGAGAGGCTTTCCCTTCACTGGAGCAGCCAACACTGGAGGGTTTTGCAGGTACTGTTTGATCTCGTCTAGCGCGCTTTGGCACTTTTGATCCCAGGCGAACGGGGTTCCCTTCTTCATCAGGTGGCTGTAAGGGCGGCACTTTCCCGAGAGATTAGCGATAAACCGTCGAATGTATGCAAGCTTTCCTTGGAGAGATCGCAACTGTTTAAGAGTTCTTGGCGGAGGCATTTCCATGATCGCCTTGATCTTTGATGGATCTATCTCAATACCTCGGTGCCGGACGATGAATCCCAGGAATTTGCCCGAGGAAACTCCGAATGCACACTTGAGCGGGTTCATCTTCAAGTTGTATTGTCGAAGGCGTTGAAACACGGTCTTCAAATGCTCGAGGTGTTCTTCATATGATTTGCTTTTAACCACGAGATCGTCGATATAGCATTCGACGATTTCATGAATAAGGTCGTCGAAGATCTTTGTCATGGCCCTCTGATAAGTAGCACCGGCGTTCTTTAAACCGAAGGGCATCACTTTATAACAGAATGTACCTAGAGGGGTCCTGAAGGCCGTATGCTTCTGATCTTCAGGTTGCATTTTTATCTGGTTATACCCCGATGAGCCGTCCATGAAGGAGAAAACTTCATGAGTGGATGTGTTGTCTATCATCAGTTCGGTGACTGGCACTGGGAAATCATCTTTTGGGCAGGCTTTATTAAGATCCCGAAAATCCACGCATATGCGCACCGTCCCATTTTTCTTCATCACCGGGACGATGTTAGCGATCCATTCAGGGTATTGAACTTCATGGATAAAGCCGGAGTCTATCAGCTTTTTGACTTCGGCGTTGATGCTCATTTCAAGCTCGAGCCGCATTCTTCTCGGCGCCTGTTTGACTGGTTTGACGTTTGGGGATATTGCTAGTCTATGTACAGCGACTTCTGGATCTAGTCCTGGCATCTCGGAATAGTTCCATGCGAAGCAATCTTTATGCTGCACAAGGACGTCTTTTAACGCAGCCACCCTCTCTTCAGACAGCAGCTCGCTGACGAATGTCGGTCGCGGATCATTTACCGTCCCCGACTCGATTTTCCTGAGGTTATCTGCAGTAGTATGTATTCCATCCTCTATTTCTTTTGGAGCTGGGGGAAATTCTGAGATTACCTCATCGCTGCTGTTTTCAAAGCACCGAGGAAGGCTGTTCATGTCCTCGGACTCTTCTTTTAATATTGTTTTCACGTGGCAAGTGCGAATTTTCTGCCAATCCCAATGCGGAGTTGGTTCTATCCTGGTGTTTTCGGGTTCGTGCTTTTGCGGCGGCGCTACCCTTCAGTTGTCAGACAACGCGAATTTGCCAAGCTGATATTGGTCCTCAACCCAATTCTTAAAGGTGAAACAATCTTCAAGCGGATGCCCTACTACTCGATGGTAAGAGCAATAATTTGGGTTGGAGACTTCGCCTGCTTGCTCAGGGTGTTTAGACTCTGGCAGTGTAAGCATTTGATGTTTTAGAGCAAGATCAAGTATTTTCCTTGTTTTGCTCCGAGGAAACGAGTATGCTCGACCCATTTTCTTCATGAGGGCTAGGTCAATAATGCTCGACCCTCGGATGCGTGGCTTCTTAGCTCTGCTTTGTGGTTGTTGAGCGCCTTTCTTGCCTTTCGACTTGTTTTTGCCTCCACGTCGAGCCCTTTTTGTATCAGGTTGGTACGGGGTAGCATCTTCATTCTTTACTGCCTGTTGAAGGAGGCGCTGTGTCTTGGCTTTCTCATAGATTGCCATTTCACGATTGTGATCATCTCGGGCTTTTTGACTCGCATCCCTTATAAGTTTGCTCACCTGGTCTTCAAATGATGGACTGGGCGGTTTTGTATCAGGAACTTTTGCTGGTTCAGGATTAGCGTCCTCCCATTGAGCGTCCGCTTCTTCATCGAAGTCATACATGACATAACAGCTGTCTACTGGCTCCCTTTTCTTTGACCAGATGTACCCGAGCCCTTTTGTTTCTATTCTCCTGTTAGGCAATTTGCATTGAGTCCCGGGAACGTTCCATACTTTGTCATAGAATTTGGCCTTTCTAACGGTTTGTTCGAAAGGTATTCCCTGGCGTTTCAGCAGTTTCCTCAAACCTTTGGTATAATATCTGGGAAGAAGGATGGGCTGAAGCCTGTCGAGCGTGGGATCCGCGCCATGCCAAATTTCTTTTTCCACCTTGTTTTCTTCAGAACGGTAGAATAGGATTGCCTTCTCGCCTTTTCGTCCGGGAGGAATATAGAATGTGTGCAATTCTTCTACGCTGTTGGCGTTGAGTGCATCCAGTTCTTTGTAATGTTCAAGCGGCACCATGGTTATCTGCAGACTTTTCTTTTCATCAGCAGAAGCTCGTATTGACAGCCGAGCAGGGAATACAGCGTGAACTTCATCCTCTGAATCACTGCCGAAGATTAATGAAGGAACGGATGGTCCTGGCCTGGTGGACTGGGATGGACCTGAATAAATTATATCCTCCTCCTCCTCGGTGTCACTGCCGAAGACAGGGATGGTGGCGTTAGTTTTGTTCTCCGGTTTGTGACACCTTTCCGTGTCTTCAAAACTCGGTAAGAAGTATTTGGCATCTTCATACTTGCGAACTTCATTTATGGAAAACGGATTCAACTCTCCCGCCACTGTGTACTCGAGGCCATCCCTAGAATACTTCATGCACTGATGCTGTGTAGAAGGGATGATATTGTACTTGTGTAGCCATGGTCGGCCGAGCAGAGCATTGTAGCACGTCTTGGCGTCTATAACATGGAATTTGATGTCTGTGACGAGCAACCCGAAGCGTAGCGTCAATATCACAGATCCAAGAGTCTTTGAGGATTGAGAGTCGAAACCGGAGATAGTGATCTTGTCCCGGGCGAGGTGTTGGACGCTCATGCAAATTTCTTTTAACACCCGCACATTAAGTAGATTGACAGATGATCCGTTATCGACCAGGATTTTGCCTATCTTTATGTCATGGCAGTATCCTGAGACATAAAGGGGACGATTGTGTTCGCACGTCCCAAGGAGAAGGTCTTCATCGCCGAAAGCAACGTCGGCCGTGTGCACCTCTTCCAATTCATCCTTCATCTTTTGTTCGGCCAGGAAAGCTTGGAATTGGTCCGGATCTTGTAGGGCCTTAATCAAAGAATCCCTCGCCTCTTTTGATAGTAATAGGGCATCGAGAATGCTGAGTTGTGAGGGTAGCTTTCTCAGATGCGCCAAGACATTGTAATCCACTCTATTCCTCTTTGGGGCATTCTTGGCGGTTAACTCTTCCGCGACTCGGTCATCCAAGGAGATGTCTTCAGAGACCTTCTCTTTCCCTTTGTCTTTTCTGTTCAAGGGTCCGAGGTTCTTTTCGGGTAATGTTCGATTGCGCAGCTGTATATTCTCGCAGGCCTTCGGTTCTTCTTCTTTTCCCGAAGTGGATTCTTTGAAGAGGGGGCCAAGTTCTAGTTCCTCATCAGAGTCGCTCCCAAATGTAAGCACTTGTGACCCGGCAGTGTTAACCATGTGACAATTGCCGGCAGTTCTTTCAAGTTCTTCAGTAGTATTTCTTTGCTCTCGGCGAATTTTACGTTTTTCCCGTTTAAAGCGTTGTCGATTAGCGACGTATCCTTGACACCATCCATTGAAAGCCTTGCACTCTTGGGTAGGATGCGAGACCTTCTGATGATATAAGCAATAAGAGGGGTGCATTTCTACCGCACCAGTAATTTTTCCTTCAGAGGATGGTAGCTTCATGCCCATTGATATGGCCTTAGCAAACCTCTTTTTTATCTTGAATTGGCTTTTGTCAGCGGTGGAGGCATCTTGCTCCAGCGGGATCGTCTCAGCTCTTTCATCAAGTCGCTGGCGCTTGGCCCTTTCGAATATAGCCGTCTCGCGTTCTCGATCAGCTTTACTTTTCAATCGAGCTTCATTAAGAAACGCGCCAATCATCTCAACTGATAACCCTGGAGCTCTTGATTCGGCATTTGCCCCCAGCGTTTCAGTGCCAGAGGTCTCTTCATCATTCGTGACCGAATGAGAGATCATATGATAGCTCGCCACATACTCCTCGGATTCGTCCGATGAACTTTCTTCCTCATCTTCTTTTTGAAAGACGTGATCAAGGAAATCTTGGAGCGTAATGGGAGTCCGCGCCTTTTGGTTGTACTCATCCAGTGCGTCGATTTGCTTTTGTAAGTCCGTGCGCTTGTCGCCAGGCTTCACGGGCTTCTCAGATTTCTTCTTCTTCTTTTTTTGAAGATTTTGACGGCCGGCTATGAACGCTTGAACTACCACCATCGGTCTTCGGAGTCGGTCGTGGCTTCAACATCCCCTCAATAACCTGCGGTTCCAAGGGGTTCTTCCACTTGACCGCTGGACAGGTCTGAAGATCGTTTAGCATCCTCTTTGTCTTGGCTGACAATACGACCTCCCAAGGAGCTTCCTCAATGACGGAGCATGTTGCCCCCGGCGTGTTCGTCCCTTTAGAGGTGTGGGGCTGTGGGGGATTCACCTTCCATTTGTCAGATAGCGCAAATTTGCCCTGACGGTACTGGTTCTCAAGCCAATTCTTGGAAACGTAGCAATCCTCGATGGGGTGGCCTAGCACTCGATGGTAAGGGCAGTAATTGGGCTCGTTGACGTTGTTCGGTTGCAACGGACGTTTTGGATCTGGCAGATTTATGAGTCTGTTGCGCAACGCCAGCTCGAATAGCCTCCTCGTTTTATCGCGGGGGAAGGAGTAAGGACGTCCCATTCTGTCCTCAAGGGGTACGTATGGGCGTGTACTGTTTGGACGAGCAACCGGTTTCGAGTCGCTCGGTTGTTGTTGGGCATTAGCGACAATGATCGCTTTTCCCTTTCCTTTGTCGTTTCGGGAGTCCGGCTTCGGGAGAGGGGGTTTATGGCCCATCTGGTCCATCTGCGCTAGTTTGTCGATCAAAGCCTGGAAGGTAGTCGGCTTGAAGAACATCATGAACTGCGAGATGGTTGCCTGTGGATCAAGGGTTCCAACAAACATCCCCACCGCTGGAGCTTCTTCTATGCGCTGTTCGCACTTTGACCATAGATTTCGCCACCGTATAGCGTACTAAACCCATGTCTCACCGGGTTTTACCCTGGCATTAATCAGTGCCGTCATCGGGGTACGCTCACTGGCACTTGCAAAACGTTGGGTGAAGAGCAGCTCCATCTCCGCAAAGGTTTTAATAGAGTCGTTGGGAAGCTCAGAATACCATTCAAACGCTGTATCTGATAAGCTTCCAACAAACTGGCGAAGCAAAAGTTTGTCGTCGCCGCCGGTGTTACCGCAAAGAGCCATGAACTGGGCAACATGTTGATGGGGATTGCCGGTCCCTTTGTAGACATGAAACTTGGGAATTGTGTAACCCGGCGGGTACTTGATTTGGTCATACCAGCCTGGATACGGTCACCCCGTTTTTACGACGTGGCCGGCTGCTTCGGCCGCGTGATGAACCTTTATTTGCTGGGCTATATATTCGTCCAGATCAGTCTTAGAGATTGTATCCTCTTTAGCCGTTAATAGAGCCGGTGGCGGATTTGATGCCTCTCCCCTATCGTCTTCAAGAATGATCGGGAGATCTCCAGCAGGTGGATCCTGTTGAATCATCATACCCACCATATCCTGGAAGAGGAGGCCCATACGCTGTATATTGGCTGCTTGTTCAGCAGCCTCTTTGTCTCTCTTTTCCAGTACTCGGCGGAGGAACTCGGCGTCGGTCTCTTCCTCCTGGCGCTCATCTAAGGACGCCTCAGGGTTCTCTTTCGGCCCAGTGAGTGCAGCCATTGTGGTCATCATCTCCTGGAGCTTTTGTTGCTGCTCCTGAGCCTTGGTCACTGATCGGGTGAGCGGTCGGTGACCCGTAGAAGTGCGGCTTTCTTCCTTTCCAGAAGCCATATAAATCGTATGAACTGTTATGCCCCCTGACTTTGGAGGTTTAGGTTCACCGCCTTTAAACTTTGCCGCTGACGCGGGAGCTTTCTCTGGCCTCCTTCTTTTGTGGGCCATCGAGGTTGAAGGAGATGTTAAAATGGGCCTGCTAGCAATTGTTGCCCCCTGCTGTTTAATGGGGCGGGTTTTGTCCTTCTCCACCTTTGCCTTTTTGTGGCGATGAAAGTGATCTGGGTCAATCACAGAGTCTTGAACCCTCCGCCAAACCTTGTATATCTTTGACGATAGCCGTTGAGGGGGCTGTTCTTGTTTTGTTTCTGGAACTCTCTCCGCAGGTGGAGGAGATCTTTTCAAGGTAGCGGTTGGAGAGTTCTTACGCACTCTCCTCAGTAGTTCAAAGCTGTTCCCAGTCGGAACAGCAGCATTGACTTCCACCATTGGAGCGGGTGGAGTCATCCCTGAGGGGGAGTTGCCCCCTGCTTTCCTCACTTGTAGCCAATGGCGACGTCGTGCACGACGAGCCGTTGGGACTGGCTCGGAAATCGAGATGGTTTCTTGTTGCCCCCTGTTTGAGTGTGGGGTAACTGCCGATGTCAGCCTATCGAAGACTGATGCCTTTTGACCAGCTGGGGGAGGATTGGGAGCCGTCAATCTTGTGAAGACCGACTCTCTGATGGGAGAAGCCGCTTTAACGACTTCCAAAGCAGCGGCCGTTGCCCTCTTTGGGACGGCCACTTTATAGTTCTGACCTAGCCTGGTGAAAACGGAGGCTGTCGGTTTAGTAGCAGGCAACCCGTTGACAGGGGCCGTCGGAATAGTGAGCCGGTTGAAGACCGACTTTTTACCCACTTCCGGTGCAGGTATTGGTGCAGAAAAGCTTGCAGGTGGGATCATAGTCCCGAAGAACAAGCCGGTGGTGGCTTGGGTCACTTGGTCTACCGGCAGAGTAAGGATGGAAGCCGCTTGGGGCCCATATGCTACACCTCCTGGTGGGGTGGAGCGTCCGTTGCAGCGACATTTCGAGCAGTTGGTACAGCTAGAGGCCATTGAATCTTGAATTCTGCGCCAGGTAAAAGACCAAATCTTAGTAACTTGAAATCCGAAGACAACCATTTAATGAACCGCGATTGGTTCGCGAAGACGACACACGAAGTGTGGAGTGGAAAGAGGAAGAGGTCCCACCGGGCGTGCCAGAATCTGTTCCCCTCCGAACGGCGGCCTGGACGTTAGGACATCCATGCCTGATGTTCGGGGCAGATGCTATTTGGTTTTATCCGTTTATCTCTCCGAAGATACCAAGTTGATTTATGGCACCGTGTATCGGAGGTTTAGACGGATGCGGCCGATGTAGCAGACTTCGTCAGATTCCCCCTCAGGATGAGGGGTTTTTGATTATGGGGACGCTCTTCCCTGCAGGCGCAAGCCCCTGCAGTTAATTACGCTACCGCCTCGCGGTAACAACTTTCTCCTTCTCCAGAATTTCACTTCGTGTCGCGTGTGTTCATTTTGTTTGTGGTTGCCCGTGGATTGTATACGGAGACTGAGTAATGCCGTCGCCCGTAGGACATGGATTAGTCCAAATCCGTATTTACTTAGATTTGGGTTTGGTGTTTTCAGTTTAAGGATGCATTAATCGCGTTGCGGCTAAGATCAACTTAAACTTTCGTCAAGGATACGTTAGTCCTGTTTTAGACTAAGATCAACTCAACGTAGTGATTAATTTAATGTATGGCCATCGGGACTCGTCACCTCTCTGGCGTCGTTGAAGGATTACAATGACATGTATCAAAGGAGCTCGGAGATGTACCCTCGGACCAGATTTGATTGGGAGTTTTATAATCCATTTGAATATTTAAGGATACGCTAGCCGTGTTTGAGGCTAAGATCAACTTAAACGTTTGTTAAGGATACGTTAGTCCAGCTTGAGACTAAGATCAACTTAACGGGACCGTTTAGATCCGATAAAAGAGCATTTGGGCTCTATTGTGCCAGTTTAGGGACGTGGTGGTCCGATATTAGTTTAGGGACGTTTCGGTCCGATGTTAGTTTAGGGACGTTTCGGTCCAATATTAGTTTAAGGACGTCTCGGTCCGATATTAGTTTAGGGACGTTTCGGTCCACGAGTTTAAGGACCCCGCAGTCCATAGCGATGTGTGGTCGTTGGGACCCGTCACCTCTTTGACGTCGTTGAGGAATTACAATGATGAATGTCAAAGGAGTTCGGAGATGTACCCTCGAACCGGTTGTGAATTGATTCAGGAGAACCATTTTGCTCAATCAATTTGATTTAAGGACTTATGGCCACGATTGGGTTAAGTCCAATTTTTATTTATTTTGGGCTTTGCTCAAATAGAATATTAATTCAAATAGGGCTCTGCCCTTTTATTGCTTTGCAATTTGATTTGGGCCAGGCCCTTTAAATAATGCATTGCATTTGTGCAGAGCCTCAAGAATCTTTTAGATTCAAGAACAAAAGTGCAGAGCACTTTTGATCTAAATTTAGATCAAAGGAAAACAAGTTTCTCTCTTGTTTTTCCTTTTCTCAGAGAACCAAGGGTTCATAACAAGTGCAAGGCACTATTTTTATTTATTTATTTTTATTTTATTTATTTGTTCATTGAAGATTAATGATTTTTAGATCAATGATCTATACTTCAGAGATTTTTCTCTTTTAAAAGGTTTTACCTTTTTTTTTTGTTCTTCCAAAGTTCTTCAAGAATTCTCTCTGTTTTCTTTCTGATGTTCATCCTCATCAAATGAGGTCTGGGGTCCTTTTTATAGTACTCATAGATTAGTTGAATTTGTTAAACAGATCTTTTCTGAGTGATTTGGGGAATTTTCCCCACCGTCGGATCTTTGATCCAAAGGCCCCTGTTTTACAGAAGAAATCTTCTTGTTTAAACAAGAACAGAAAAATATCCTTAAATCTTCACTCTGTTGTTGCGCAACTCACCAGCATGTGACACGTGTCGCGCAGTGAAGCGCTTGCGCAACTGCGCAGACACGTGTCGCGCAGCGGTGCGCTTGCGCAACAGCGCTTGCGCAACTGCGCAGACACGTGTCGCGCAGCGGTGCGCTTGCGCAACAGCGCTTGCGCAACTGCGCAGACACGTGTCGCGCTGCCTTGCGCTTGCGCAGTTGTGCTTGCGCAACTGCGCAGACAAGTGTCGCGCTGCCGTGCACTTGCGCAATTGAACGTTGTTTATGTTTTTTAAAGAGCCTTGCTCTGATTGGACGTACTGCCTTGGGCGTTGTGCTGCCGTGTCAACTTCTGACACGTGGCGCGTTGCGCGCAGCGCACGGGATCTGAAGCGTTGCTTCAAAATTTTGAATTTTCAAAATTCAAACAGAGCCTTGCTCTGATTGGGGGAACATACACGTTAAGGTAAAGAGTAACCAGATAGCATACTATCATGTCGAGCAAGAAAGTCCTCCCTATATATGTCCAAGCATCCACTACAATATACATCCTATGTATAGTAATGGCCTCTAGGGCATACATATAACTAACAGAAACGTTGTAGAGGCCGTATGGTTTTATGGCAGGGTTCGGAAAATGCACGTGCGTTTACGCACGTGTCATATTTCGGGCAGATAATACTGGTGAGTTTTGGTTTAAGCCGGATCCATGTATTATACAGAGTAGATTTAATATCTTTGTCTCAGTTGCATTTGTATTCGGTCGTAATACAAATGCGGGTATATTTATACAGTTACGGTGTTATCCTGAAATTCGTTTCGGGATCACTTTTGGAAGTTGCCAGTTTCCAGTTTTCTATCAGCCGTATTTAACATTCGGTTAAATACGGATTTATCTTTTCTTCTTTTGGGTGAGTCATGAGAGGAAGCTTCTTGGAAGGTGACTTGTTAAGGTGACTCATTGTTTCATTAATGTGTTCATACTAGGTGTATTTGTGTGTCACCATTTTGCTTTAATGATTCTTGTTCTTGCTAAGATCTTTTGTGAGAAGCTTTGCTTTTGGTCACCCCCCTTGCTCCTACCATCACCCCCTTCCTCTTATATGGCCGGCCCCTCCCCTCACTCTCACTCACTCTCTCACTTGACTTGGTTAAAAGATTATGATAGTTTTGGTGTATGGAAATTTCATAGCTCATTTCATTCCATCACCCGACTCAAATGGCAACTTCATTAACCGTTCGTCCATGGCTTTGGACGAAGCGAGACAAAGTATTCTACTCATTCTTTACATCATTCTTGGTCATCTCTTTTAGCAAACTTGATGACCGAGTTACCTCGAGTCAGAGGCGGGAGCCCGTTTAAAGAACCGATGACATGGTGCCACCTGGATGAAAAGATCGGAGATCGACGAGATCGGAGCAGCCGCAACGGAGCGTGGGATGATGGTTAAAGAACGAAGGACTCGGATCGTTCGGTATAACCTTTCTTCCCTCTTTGTAGATTGTTAGTTTAGTGTTAATGGCAGATCCGGGTTATAGTATGCGATAGTGCCAGTTATAAAAAGTTTTTGTTCCGCATTTGGCGTCTGAAAGACGGCCAGGGCGCTACCGTAGACTTACAGTGGTGATGGTTGATATTGGTCCGGATTGAAACTTTGGCGGTTATCCTTTGCTATATGCTCAGCAATGGATATGCGTCTAGGTTTATCCTCACTCGGAGTATCAACTGAAACAGATATAGAATTAGGATACGGTTGATAAGACCTGGACTGAGGTGGCCAACTGTTTCTATCCGCTTATTCTATCCGATCTCTTAAAGACATGGGAGAGTCGGATGGTATACTGAAGCGATTACGAAGATAAGAAATATATGGTTGTGGATAGCAAAGCTAGGCAAGAGTTCGTCTGTTTGGGTTACCCATTATAAGAAGGGAAGAGGAGGGAAGGGTAAAATGAAAAAAAAAATCTAATTGGTTTGTTTTGAAAAAGACGGATTTAGATAAATCACAAAAAATGCACAATCAACCCTAGATCTATGATCACCTAGGTCAAGTCACCAGACCGCTCCTAGACTTCCAGAAGACAAATCGCAGGATATATCCTCTACTACCTCTTTATCCCTCTTGTGGCCAGGTAAGTGCCAGGTAAGTGGGAGGTATCTGCTACGTAAGCAGCGGGCCTAATTAAATAACCGCTTGCCTTAGACACCACAAAAGAAATGCAGATAAGCAATAAATTACCTACGACCTTCCTCTGTCCTAATTGTGCGCGACGGTTCTTAGAGTCTTGTCTAGATATTTTTTAGTTAATGAAGGGTGATGCGGATGCTAGTTTTGTGATTTGCGGGGCTTAGGAAGGGTAATGAAATCCCCACCTAATTTGAATTTGGTCTTTGCCCCTTAATTTTCTTATTAAAATATGCAAAAAAACCAATATCAAAACACGCAACAAATTTTTATTTTTGAGCGGTGAATTTTTGCAAAGAATCCTGCAGAAAAGTGTTATTGGACAAGATCAGAGAAGAGAGGAGAGAGCAGAGATTATACCATATAACTTTTAGGCACTGAATCACCTAAACGGCGGCGGAACCGCCGCAAAAACCCTGAATCCGCCGCGGTTCCGCGGTGGAATGGAGGAGTTAGGTGATTAACATTTTACTGTAGCTTCCTTTGCTCCTCTGGAATCTTCCGAAAGTCTTTGAATCTTGATCTCCCTTCTACAGTGATGCCAGATTCCCTCGCAAAAATTCAAACACTAATCGTTAAGCACACGATGCTATTTTGATTCAAATTTTTGATTGAATAATAATATTTTAACTCAAATAGCAAGAACGAAAAAATTACGCACGCATCCCCAGCAACGGCGCCATTTGATTGATCTCGAATTCCGATTGATTTGAAAAAAATGTTATCACAATCAAAGAATTTATAACCGCATTCAATAACGGTGTCGATGTAGTTCATTAATGAGTACGGGTCGTCCACTGAGATTTGTGTATTTATTCGTTCTTGCTTTAGTTGAGCCGAAAGAAAATAGTAAAGAAAATTCAAGAAAATGAGATTTCAAGATTTAATTGAATTTATCATTTCAAGAAAATCAAGAACGAGTTTAAGATTTAGTAATCAAGAAAGTGTCCAATATCAATTTTAGTTATCAAGAAAATTGAAGAATAGCTTATAGGATTCAATAGGAATTAGTAGCAATGATGAATACTAAAAATGACCCATCTTATCTATTGATGAATTATAGCTAGAACGATGGCGATGAATGAAGATTAAGGATCTTTTAAAGAAAATAGGTTTTCTCCTTCACTATCCCTTATTTTTTCATTGATCACCATTCAAATCTAGCCTTTAGCAAAGAGAATCATTAATCATTTAATCCCAAATTGCAACGAAATTATCAAGAACGGTGATTTCGTTCCAAATTTGGTCGTTGACGATTCTTTTTCCTAAAGTTCATAATTCTCATAAGACTTAAGATGCGTATAGGATTTCATCACCATTTGATCTACCGAATTCCTTCGAATCCTTAGCAAGCGGAGATTTACTCACGCATTATGAAAATAAAAGAATCAAGAATTAGAAATTTCATAATGCAAAAATTTAAAGAAAGCGAGAATTAACAAATGATCACCTTTATTAATCAACTTCTAATTACACTTTCCTTCAATCTGAGTTTACGAGAATTTCTCTCGATCGCTCCTTTGAAGAGGTAACTATTCCGTCGAATTTCGCTTTGCTCGATCTCCGTGAGACTTGGACCTGTCGAGGATCTCGTGCCCTTGATGACGATCGGCTTCACGTAAAGGATCTTGAATGTTGTCGCTTGATGTTGTTCTCAACGATTCTTGATTTGGATCTTGATTTGGAATTGAATTGGATTTAGTTTTGGATTGTGTACTATAAATCAACTACCATCAATAATAAATCAACAACATTAGCCCTAGGTCCCCTTTTATAGCCTTTTCTCAAGCTTCCCTTAGAAGCTAGGTCAATTTTCCACTAGAAACTAGGTAGTTGTAAGGAAACATCTAAAATAAGATAGTTATCAAGCTTTCTCAAGAAGCTAGGCTGTTGTAGGGAAGTTTCCAGAATAAGGTTGTTACAATGAAGCGTTCTCAACAAGCTAGATTGTTAAGAAGAAGGTTCTGGAGAATTCCCGATCGCTGACGCCCTGATTCGGCCGCGGATCCGCGGAGGATCGGCCTAACTCGGCCGTGGTTACGTGGCCGTTTGGTGAGTTTGTATCTTAAAACTTCCTGTAACATTTCAGAAAATATAAAATATTATTTTTAGAATTTAATATTAAAATAATATTTTTCCCGAAAACTGACCGATTTGTGAAATTGGGGTTTTCGAAAAAGGGTATAAATATATACCAATAATTATGAAATAAATGGAAATTAAAATGATTTATTCATTTAATAATATAATTAAAGGATTTGGCAGTTTTAAAATTTATTATATACAGTTTCGATAAAAACCCGATTAGTGCACTGCTAATCGCGATTTGGCAAAATCCGTGTTTCTACAGTTTTCCATGGTTAGTGCACCATGTCATATTACATTTGGTTACATGTTGTTGCATTTGTGTCGTTTTATGGGTATTATGGTGCTTTGGTTTTAAAAGAGAGAAGAAAAAGAAAAGAGAAATGGCAAATGGGTAATTTAGTGAGAGAGTGGGTGAGAATAAGTGAGGAGAGAGAGAGGGCTGCCACATTCTCTTCCTCCACCATTTTACATCTCTTTCTTCATCTCCTCAAGCTCACTTCCTTCCACCTTCAACCCCAATTATCATCTCCAAATTTCCATCAAAACCCTAAACCCCTTTCATTAAAATTGATCCCCTCTCCACCCTCTACACAATGGACTAAGCAAAGTGGGATTTTGACAATATTGGGAAGCTAGGGATTTTATTGAGTTGCCTAAAGGAGGTATAAATTCTTCCATTTTGTTTAGTTTGAGATTTCTTGTATTCTAGATTAGTTTAGAATGTGTTTGGTTAGGGTGTGTGGTGTTTAGAAAATTCAAGAGAAGGGTTGGGGATTTTGGGGGAATTAGTGATGTATGGTGGCTGTACAAGACCCTAGGTATCAAATTCTAGACCTGGAACTAAGTTTAGAATAGTGAATACAAACTTTAGAATTGATCCATGTATGCTTTGTGAGTTTATAGGGTGCGCAGGAAAATCTGGAGCAACCCGGGGAATTTCTGAGACGAGCAAACAACTCCACGGACCAAATTAGAGTACCAGCAGACCACCCTGACCAGACGAACCCCAATGGAGCTAGCCTGGCTAAGCTCGCCGGAATTCCTAGTGGTGTGGCCGGCCACATGGTGGCATTTGGTGCCTAGGTTGGTCCAGTAGGTCATATACACCTTGCACTACACCCCAGACTTGTTTGTGCAACTCCTTTTGGCCCGAGTCAAAATCTGGGAGCACATTAGAGTGCTTTTGGCTATATTTTTCCGTATTTTGGAATGTTTGATTTTTTCTTTTGGGTTCGTTTTTGGTTGTTGGATGTTTGTACATCAACGACTAGGGGTAATTTGTTGGTTTTGCATACGTGGGCTATAGGTTCTAACCTATAGGCGATCCGTGTGCCATTTTGGATTTCAGAACTTGATTTTAATAGTGATTGCGATTGTGTTGATATTGTAGGTACCTTCGCGTGGATTCCGAGGTGAGAGAGCGGGGCGTCATTGACTTCGGCAAGCGAAGATCAAAGTGAGTAGATCTATATCTACGGGGGAAGTCGGGTGGATGGCGTATAGCACCCCCGCAAAGTTTTGGTGGAAACCGATTTGTAGTATATGGTTAAGAAAACCTAGAGTAGCAAACTAGGGTTATAATCAAAAGATAGCTATAGAAACCATATTAGAAACAAAAGATAGTTAGAAGTGATATGATACGACTAGTATGTGATGACACGGCTTGAGGATGATGTTTGATGATATTGCCGTTTAGGGTACTATAGGACTAGATAGTCGCGTAGATGTGTCATCCGGACCATACCTATTTCCAAACTGAAGAATCGTATGCATCTTTTAAACAGATACCTTGAGGGATGCTACGATTTTCAAATGATATCTTTTCCTTAAAAACACCGTAGCCCCTACTTTCAAAACTACGATTCGCATCTTTCAAAAACTGTTTGTATGGTTCGGGTGTGTATGTTAGATTAGATACTTATACTTATAGTAAAGGTAGAATGTATTTGTAAAATTGACTTGATGAGGGATATAAATGCGATGAAAAGAATATATGACGTGATATGATGATTTGATGATATGTTGGTATACGGATGCGAGTCGATTGAGATGATTTATACCCTGCCGGTCCCCTGATATGAGATTATTGTGGATGTGACCTGGGACATAGGTATATAGAGATATTTATATATGTCGTGAATCGTGAGTGATAGCCATACGAGACGTTAGGTCTGTACCCTCCTCTTCTTATTAGATGATAGGATCCCTGTTAGCTTAATGCCGCCGTATGATGATTTTCCGTATGTGATGAGTTTGACTTGTGGTTCGATCCATACCCTTGACTAGAGGATGCCGTAAGATGGAGTATACCGTACGGGATGTTGTGAGGCTGGATGCCGATTGATTGATTCACCGACTCGATCATGTTAGATATGTATACCTTATAGCTTTTAGCTGACGATTTACCTTATGATGCATTCATGTTATTCGTATTGCATTACTTATACTTGTTCTAGTACACTTACACCATTATCGATGATGCGTATGTTACACATATACCGATTCGCCGGCTCGCACACTTCATCATCGATAATTGCCATGTCACTACACAGTAGGATTGCTGCATCATTGTAACGTTTTAGAAATCGTTTTGCGAATTTTCCCGTTTTAGGGCAAAATTGTCGGTTTTTCCCGTTTTAACCCGATTTCGATCAAACGTCCGTATAAGCTTTCCGGCACCTAGTTTAGCTAAAATAAAGCTAGTGCGCGAACTTTGGGAGTATTTGGGAGGTTTTGGTTCAGATAGAATTTTTCCCAAATAAAATATTATTTTAAGCGGTATTTTGTGCACGTAAATCGGGAAATTTTTCTCTTGAGAATAAATTAATTTTTGTCACTAGAATATTTTGGAAACTTATTTTTTAAATATCTAGATATTTTTGGAGTGCAAAAGGATTTATTTTAAAAAGAAAAGAAAAGGGTGTAAAGGTGGCATATAGCATTTATTAGCATTTATTAGCTAATTTCCTAGCAATTTCTTCACCCAAAATTTACAAAATTACCCCCCATCCCTCCTTGGCCGAGCCCTCCTCAATTTCTGCCCAAAAATTTTCCCAAGCTCCTTTCTTCATTATTTCTTCAAAATTCTTCAAGAAAAATTCGTAAAATAATCCACAAAATCCTAAAATAAAAATAAAACCATCATTTCCTTCACTAATCCTTCTTGGATCTTCAACAAAGCATGGTTTTTTTTATGCTATGATGAGGGATTCAGTTTCATTTTGGTGTTCTTGGGGAGGTATAATTTCTTACCTTAATTCATAATTAATTGTTTTATTCTTAATCTAGCTAGTTAAGTTAGCTAATTATGTGTTTAGTATAGCTTTTAAATTATGATTAATTTATTTATATTTGTTTTAAGAAATTCATGTTAGGGTTAAAGTTTGTTTAAGTGATTAATGTTCATTTAAAGTGTTAATTTGTGATTTGAAAAAGATTAACCTAGTAGAAAATGTTAATTTTTGCTAATGAGCACTTTGTTTAATTATGCAATTTGCTTACTAGGTTTTTGCTAAAACTTAATTAGCAAGTGTTAAAAATATAGGAATGGTTTAGATAGTTTAGTTAAGCTATTATAAGGTGTTTGTAATCGTTACATATGCGTTAGCGTGAAACTAGTGCGAAATATTGCGATAAGTTGCCTACTAGGTTTCGGAGTTTTTCCAACGTGGGTTCGATTGGTCGTTGCGAGGTTATATCTATTGTATTCTTCGTAATTGTTTGTGTTGTGTTACGCGATCGGGACGATCGGGATCTAGACTTGATGTTTTGTAGTTTAGCGACCCCAATTAGGGTTTTTGGCCGATGTCGTGCGCGATAGATGCGCTAAGCGCGCAGTGTAATTTTCCGAGCGTTTTCATCGCGTTTCGTTGTCTTTTCGTCAATATAGGATATTTAGCTTATGTGTTGTATTTGTGAAATTTTAGGTTCGCAAGCAGGGACTTCGGGTGCTGCGGACAAGGGGAAGCAGGTGGTCGGATTTTCATAGCTCGAGACCATCGGTGAGTAGATTTAATATCTACGGGGAAATCGCCCGTATGGCGTTATACGTCGGGGCTGATATGATATGTTAGCTGCATGTTATTGCATATTGGTTAATTTCATATGAATATCATTGCATAATAGTATCTGTTGTACTTTAGATATAACACATTACTGACGGTTCATGTTGCACGAGCACTAAATTATATGCTACACCCACATCGTCAGTAATTGCCATGACACGCACAAACCACCTACATACGTCTTATTGTGTTTGTCATGGATAGTTAAGATAGTAACTATTAATCCATTTCACGTATACCTTACTATAGCTACTTGTACATCTTGCATACATATTGACATGTACACCCGTATATTTTCGCTATAGTTGTATGTACCCTAAGTGGTATTGTTTTGATATGTGATATTGAGTTGTTGATCATTGCGCTTATGAAATGCATCATACCTACTTGCTTACATGTAGATACTTAAACCTTGTTACAATTACATGTACCCCTTATATGATGCTGCATTTGTTTTTGGAGGATTTGGAAACCGCATGATATGTTTTAAAGCTAGATTCAATTTAAAGAGCGGTTTTCCCTTGATATGCTCATATTGTTGTTTTATGTTGCATATATCAGTTTTCATGGTTTTACGCATTGAGATATGGATTTCATATGATTTATGGATTTGAGAACCGTGGGGTATTTCAAGAAAACTATGTATTGTTTGAAAATCTGGTTTCTCTTGATATGATATTTCAGTGCGTCCACCATGTGATTTCTCGGTTTTAAGATTTGGCTTGTGATACCCGATTCGAGGAGCGGGAGGCACCGTCTGCGGGTACATGGTGGACCCGGTATGGTACCCCCGGGCGAGTGGTGATTTTGTGGTGTAGACGATAAGCCTGGTGGTGGGACCACTACCTATCGGTGATAGTATTTGGACTCGGCGGTTATCGTGGGGATACCGACCGGAGTGAGGTATGACATATCGTCAGGGCCAGTCGTGGTGACGGCGCCTGAGTTATGGGGATTTATGTGTCGATGCTAGACACGGGTTTTTCATGATGTTTCGGGTGTCGATGTTAGACACTCAGGTTCCATGAGACTTACAGGACGTGAGGGCCGATCTGAGGATGCGGTGCCTGAGGATTTGGGATTTGATGTGTCAGTGAGGGACACTGGTGTTTTTCCATGCTGATGATTTTGCGTGAGATTTTATATTATATCATCCCACACTAAGGATTATGTTGATATGCATTGCTTCATGTAGTTGTAGTACCCTGATGACGTACCCTTACATGATTGTTGCATATTCACTTATCATACTTATGCTATCGGATTACATGTGATAGATAGATCGCTGTTCGTGCATACTTGCGATTACAGTATGATGTTATTTACTATTCATGAGTTGGCAACTCATCCCCGTTGTGCCACAGTGTTTTGCAGGACTTACCCTCAGAGTAGTCGCGGCAGGGCGTCTTATCATCTCTACTTTTGCGGATACCGCTACGGTTGGCTGTGAGGCCTTGCTTTTAGGTGGGTTTCCGGTTATCTGTTTGTACATTGTATATCTTTTGTTGGATCTAGTATTCCCCATCTACCACTATGTTGTATATGACTTAGAGACGACTTGTGAGGATTCAGTGTTATATTTTGTGGTGACTTTGGGTGCCGTGCTTGTGGGAGCCGGTTTTGTTGAAAAGTTTTACTTCTTTATGCAGTTTTCTTTTATATTTCTTCGCTTCGGCGTCGTATACTTGTGTGGTGATGGTCTCCGCCGTTGGGCGTGATTTTCTCCCGTTTGGGATGCTTTTATTATTATCTATGTTGTACCCGTTTTCGGGGCTGGTTTTTACAAAGGAGGTGCTGCCGAAATTTTTAAGAACGAAAACTAAACTTAAAGATTTTTACTTGAAAATTTCCGAATGTTTAAAACTATATTTTCTCCGTTGATCCAGTTTTGAATGGTTTAGATTTCTGGGTTTCGGCTTACTTGAGTTGCGTACGCCTGTAGACGTTATATAGTTTAAGTGCCGGTTACGGGCCAAATTTTGGGTTGTGACAATCATGATATGCTCCTTGCATGCTAGACTTGCGTATATACCACTTGTACATCCATACTTGCTCACATACATATTGTGCACTCATACTTGCGTATATACCACTTGTGCCTCCATACCTACATACATACTTATTGCACATATATAAATGATGCTGGCTTTGGTTTTGGAGAATTGAGAACCGCGGGATATATTTTAAAACTAGAATCATTTAAAAGAGCGGTTTTCCCTTAAAATAACACATCACTGTTCTATGTTGCATGATATACGGATACGCTTACATTTCTATCATATGTCGCATACATCATGCTTTATGATTTTACGCATTGAGATATGCCGTTTTCATGAGATTTCTGGATTTGAGAAACGTGGTCATTTTAAAAGAAAGTATGTATTGTTTTAAAAACTCGGTTTCTCTTGATATGATATTTTAGTGCGTCCACCACGCATTATCTCGGTTCTGAGACGTGTGACATGTGAAACCCGATTCGAAGAGCGGGATGGGGCCGATTGCGGGTACATGGTGGACCCGGCATGGTACCCCGGGGCAAGAAAGGGATTCTGTGCTGTAGACGGTGAGCCTGGCAGAGGGACTACTACCTACCAGTGATAGTATTTGGGCTCGGCGGATATCCGGAGGATACCGACCGGAGTCGAGAGATAAGATGGGTCGATCCGGTCTGATGGAGCCCGAGGGCCGATCCGGACTGATGGAGCCCGATATATGAGGATTTACGTGTCGATGCTGGACACGGGTTTTCATGATATTTTGAGTGTCGATGCTGGGCACTCAGGTTCCATGATTTTGATGTGTCGCGAGGGAAACATGTTGATTTATATCCTCATATTTTCATGCATATGCATTTATGATATTTACATGCATGATGTTGTTGTGTCAGTGGTTGACACGTGGACGAGATCCATATGCATACATACATTGATTATATGGTTGGACGAGATCCACATGCATACATGCATTGATTATATTGTTGGATGTTATCCATATGCTGATAGGCATTTATTTTTCTGTTGTTGGCACATATACAGACCCGGTAACCCTAGATATCATAGTATTACCTTTATGATATAGTTGACCTAGGAGTCGTTGTTTATTCGATTTCTACTTGTAGATGTTTTTCTACTCACGAGTTGGCAACTCACCCCCGTTGTGCCACAGTTCTTGCAGGTTGACCGCATGGATCCGTAGTGGCATCGTTGGCACATAGCTTCATTTGGGTGTTTTGCATTGGTAGGTGGGGCTTTTGTATCGTACCCACTCTTGTATTTACTATTTCACATTATATCTAGTCAACTCCATCAATCAAATTTAGTAAATTGTATAAGTAATGAGGCTTAGTGAGATTGTGGTTGCAAGATTTAGAGCGAGGGGTTTTCCGCTACTTGTTGTTTTGATGTCTTACTTATTTCTTTATCTTTTTTTGGTGAACTTCGCCGTTGGGCGTCGTATACTTACATATACTATCTTGCGTGGTTGTGATCCGCCGTTTGGTGAAGAGCTAGCTCCCGCTTGGGGATGCCATTATTCTTATTATGTATTGTGGTTTTGGATCAAAAATTACAAAGGAGGTGCTCCCCAAATTTTTAAAAAAGACGAAACATGTTTTCAAACTAGTAAATTTCACTTGCATTATTTATGTCCCTTTTTCCATGCATTTAAGAAAGCTTGATTTCATTATACCTTTATTTCAAAACTTCACCTCCTTTATTTTCTTAAAAAGGTTTAGATTTTTGGGTTTCAGCGTACTTGAATTACATTACGCCTTTAAACGTTGCGTGATTTAAGTGCTGGTCACGAGCTAATATTTCGGGTCATGACAAAGTTGGTATCAGAGCGCTAGGTTTAACCTTGATTCGAGTCTATGTTTGACTATGCGGAGTCTAGGGCGGGTATGTATTTCGGAACCTGGGCTTGACTTTACGGAACTTAGACTTGAACGGGGGGGGTATTAGACCCGAACTTTCATTTCATAAGTTGACCCTGATTGATGGAGTAGGTAGTTTGAGTAGAGTGACGTACCGTACGTATGTTCCGTGGCATATTTACGATACGATACTGCACTTAAGAAACCTTAGGATGTACATATTTTTGAGACTTATGATTCTCTTCATACCCATGATTATACATCCATTTGAGATCCTTGATTCTATCGTTTCCATGATCATATTCTTATTGATGCTGTTCCTTCTTATGATCATATATCCATTCTGGATCTGTCGTTTCCTTTCATGTCGTTGATCTGCTCTCTTTGATACTTGATTGAGGTTCCTGTCACCATGGTTTGAGTGCAATTTGAGCTGCTGCTAGTGTCGCGGTCAGGGCGAGCTCATCTGGTACGAGGGCTGACCATTGTATTTCTGGTGACATGGGAACGTCTCGATGTAGTGTTGTGTTGTGACCTCCTGTTGAGGCGAGCGTTTAGTTTTGCACCGGATGATCGGGCTATTGATAAAGGCTGCCAGTTGCGAGAGGACTGTTGATGTACAACATACCTCAGAGATTGTGATGTCGCCTACCGTGCAGACAGATGACCCAGCTGTGGCTGAGATTGATAGGGTGTCGCTTCCAGAGCTTACAAGCTGAGATCGCCGGAGCTTCCAGACAGAAATGCGACAGATGATAGCTAATCTATCCCGAGTTGAGAGACGAAGGTGATTCGTCAGATTGATGTGCCGACGCAGGCCCAGTTGAGTTAAAGATTTTCAGTGTGGAGAGTCTTACTCAAATCTAGAGCAGACCAATCCCGAGATGACCGTTGATGTACCATCTTTCCTGGAGGATTGAGGCATTGTTTAGCATGCGGACGGAGGGTATTCGCATGTCGCCTAGGCGAAGTTAAAAAGTTCGAACGAGTGTCAGAAACCCATTTTTCCCAAGCTTAAAGTGTTCGGAAGAACATGCAGGTAATTCTGTGGACCCTCTAGAAGAATGAAATCCTAACTCGACATGATGACCATGGAACCACTTTTGAACCTTAGGGTTTGCAGCAGTTTAGCGGTGCCATCAGTGAGGCTTGGGTTTGCCCTTCTAACGGCTGGTCCAGAGGTACTGTGGTATGTACCAGATATTTTAGACTGTGCTCAGGTGTTGAGCTTTCGGGAAATTTTGGGACTTTGATGACTCGATCGAAAAGTTTGACGTCGTCCAGATATCATGTGATAAGAGACCAGTAAGCTGACCAGCTTCGGATAGAGGACTTCACCCAGATACGTTGTGAGTTGATCCTGAACGGACGAGTATGGAGTATTCCCCCGATGGTTGGGACGAGTTCCCGAGGATGTGTTCGGCCAGGTACCTTCTACAGAGTGATGAAGATACCGAGTTCGTGATTTCGAGTCCGTGTAAGAGACTTCGGATTGACCGTGGCCGAGAACATTTGCAGTACGCAGATGGCATGGCGTGACGTCGAAGCGGACGATAATACAGACGAGTAGAACCAGAGGTTCGTGTGAGATGCTGACGAGCTATTGTTACTCCGCGTCGAGATTTGAGATCAGATATGCATAGAGAGGCATTGGGATACGGCAAGTTCCCGAGGAAATATGTGCGGAACACGCAGATTTCCAGAAAAGCGAGAAAAGGTTATGCAAGAGTACCAGCCTCCGTACAGTTCGGTATAGGAGAGATCGGAAGAGACCTTGAGAAGGTTCCTTCCAGGACACTGCTGCAATAAGATTTGCACCTAGGATCAGATGTATGATGTGTATTCAGAGGACCAGAGGCCGACGCCAGTGACGTGCTGCTTTACGAGTGGTCATGCTAATTGGCCGAGAGATGACCAGAGATGTGCCAGAACGGAATCGTTCCTGTTAGCACACCTGACCGGGCCGATGAGCCGATAGATTACGAGATTGGTAAATCCACAGAGAAGATAAGGACCCAGAGACCGAGGACGCCAGACCGTGAGCAGGAAGCAAGCGGATGTTCTTGTTCTGCCGGTTTTAGGCGCACCGATTTATTCTTCGACATTGTAGGAGGTGTACCTCAATGTCATTTGTTGCGATTTGCGTTTGTGATCTGAATATCACGCTCATATCGCTTGGATTTGAGTTTTGATGATGAGTTTCCTGATATTGATTTCATGCACCATGGCTGCACTTACTGGATATTTACATTCTGTGCATAGTTATTACACTTAAGGTATGCTTTATACACCGTTGTGTTGATTTATAATTTGTGCACAGTTATTGCACTTAATATCGTTTTGTGCCTTGGCTGCACATGTTCATGATTTCGTGGATTTCATACGGTTGATTTGATTTTGTGCGTGTGGTACGCACTCGATTTGATTTTTGCACTCGGTATAGCCTACATGTGCTTGCAGTGCATTGATACGTGTTTTGTGCACGCATTTGCACGCGTTTACGATTTTATACACCCTGGTACACTCGGTGTTGCTTTTATACGCATTTGAGTTATGTATTTGTATTTCATGCACTGGATGCATTGTATTTGTATTTCGTGCACTGAATGCATTGTATTCATATTTCGTGCACTGGATGCACTGTATTCGTATTTCGTGCACTGGATGCACTGTATTCGTATTTCGTGCACTGGATGCATTGTATTTGTATTTTGTGCACTGGATGCACCAAATTTGCGCTTCGTGCATTTGTGGCACTAGATTTTCATTTCGTGCGATTGTCGCACCAGATTTATATTTTGTGCATTTACTGCACCAGATTCGTATTTCGTACATTAGTTGCACTAGATTTGCATTTCCTGCATTTTGTGCATTTGTCGCACTGGATTTATACTCCGTATATTGGTTGCACCCGATTTATGTCTTTGAGCATTTGTATTGCCAGATTTGTGTTTTCGTGCGCGTTGACACTTGCCGTTCGTTTTCGTGCATGCTACTGCACTTTATGCTTTTACGGACCCGACGCACTTTGGTTGGATTTTTGCGCATATTAGGCGCTTGATTTTGGATTTTCGTGCACATCGGATGCACTTGAGTGAGATTTTATTCGTGCATGTTGGATGCACTTGATTTAGATTTCTTTCATGCATGATGCATTTGATTTTGATTTTCGCGCATGTTGTGCGCATGATATGAGACATGGTTTTGTGCACACCGGATGCACTCAATTGGAATTTTCATTCGTGCATGTTAGTTGCACCGGATGCACTCTAGATGCACTTGATATTGCATTCGTGCACACCCATTGCACTGGACAGATCTTTCGTGCACACCCGTTGCACTGGGTTTTGCTTTTGTGCATATTGTGGCATTTGTATTCAGATTTGATTTCCGTGCACACCAGACGCACGTGATTATTGGATACGCCTTTTGAGGCTGATTTTGCTTTTAAGCACTTTGTTTTCATGTTGGGCACTATATTGTGTAGTAGCCAAACAAGACTGATCCGAGGACAGTACCTGAGTACTTTGCATGCATTAAAAGTTCACCAAGAGGTTTTTGAAAAAGAGCTATAGTCTCGCTATTTCCTACGTGTCCGTGAGCGACACGAACGTTTATAAATGAAAACCTTTTGAGATATTTTGAAAACGACGGAATGTGTATTTAGGAAAACATATATAGACATATATTATTATTTTAAAATGAGTGTCCGTCACTTATGCCGTGAGTTACGCATTCACGCGGCGATTTAGAAAAGATTTTTGCATGAGTTTTATTTAGTTCTTAAAAGTTTTCCAAAGATGCGTACTATACACGCATTATAGTATTTGACTAGTGTATATTGGATTTCAGTAGTGGATTTTGAGATCTGTATCTCTATTGTAACTTCGAGAATATGTGTGCGAATCCGATGATTTGCGTGACGCTTGACGGAGTTCGATTTTGAGTTTTATACTTGTTTTCATGCGCACTTGACACGCTGTGTGTTTCTGCAACTTCCGTGATTTCGAAACCCCGCTGATTTGAGCTGATTATTGAAATGTTTTCGATTTTGGGGGTTTAAATTTAAATTCGAGGACCGAATTTCTTAAAGGGGGAAGATTGTAATATTTTAGAAAATATAAAATATTATTTTTTGAATTTAATATTAAAATAATATTTTTCCCGAAAACTGCCCGATTTGCAAAATTGGGGTTTTCGAAAAAGGGCATAAATATATACCAATAATTGTGAAATAAATGGAAATTAAAATGATTTATTCATTTAATAATATAACTAAAGGATTTGGAATTTTTAAAAATTATTATATGCAGTTTCGATGAAAACCCGATTAGTGTATTGCTAATCGCGATTTGGCAAAATCCGTGTTTCTACAGTTTTCCATGGATAGTGCACCATATCATGTTACATTTGGTTACATGTTGTTGCATTTGTGTCGTTTTATGGGTATTTTGGTGCTTTGGTTTTAAAAGAGAAAAGAAAAAGAAAAGAGAAATGACAAAAGGGTAATTTAGTAAGAGAGTGGGTGAGAATAAGTGAGGAGAGAGAGAGAGGGTTGCCACATTCTCTTCCTCTACCATTTTACATCTCTTTCTTCATCTCCTCAAGCTCACTTCCTTCCACCTTCAACCCCAATTATCATCTCCAAATCTCCATCAAAACCCTAAACCCCTTTCATTAAAATTGATCCCCTCTTCACCCTCTACACAATGGACTAAGCAAAATGGGATTTTGACAATATTAGGAAGCTAGGGTTTTTCTTGAGTTGCCTAAAAGAGGTATAAATTCTTCCATTTAGTTTAGTTTGAGATTTCTTGTATTCTAGATTAGTTTAGAATGTGTTTGGTTAGGGTTGGTGGTGCTTAGAAAATTCAAGAGAAGAGTTGAGGATTTTAGGGGAATTAGTGATGTATGGTGGCTGTACAAGACCCTAGGGATCAAATTCTAGACCTGGAACTGAGTTTAGAACAGAGAATACAAACTTTAGAATTGATCCATGTCGATTTTGTGAGTTTATAGGGTGTGCAGGGAAATCTGGAGCAACCCGGCGAATTTCTGAGACAAGCAAACAACTCCAAGGACCATATTTCTTCATACAAAAGAACTGTATGGAGAGCAGTCTCGTATCGCCAGATACGTAGTGTCGAAAAAGTTGTTTTCGGCAAGGTTGGCCGTCGGATCATCGGTAGCGGAACACGTGCTTAAGATGATTGGCTACATAGAGGAGCTCGCGGAACTTGGGACCACGTTGGAGAATGAGCTCTATACGGACTTGATTCTCCAGTCCCTTCCTTCCACTTACGCCCAGTTCATCCTGAAATTCAACTTACAGGAAAAGGAAGTTGAACTTTCAGAGCTCCTCAACATGCTGAGGAGTGCAGAGGGCACCCTACAGAAAGGTAGGGAGACATCCACTTTGTTTGTAGGAGGATCTTCTTCTTCTAGGTCCAGGGCGAAAGCCAAGGGCAAGAAGAAGAAAGCCCCCGCCAAACCAAGAGGCGGTGTCAGTAAAGTGGATACGAAGGGAAAAGGAAAGGCAAAAGCAACAAAGGTAGCGGGGAAGCTTGTGGGGAAAGAAGAGTGCTTTTACTGTCACAAAAGTGGACACTGGAAACAGGATTGCAAGGTTTGGAAGGCCAGAACCCAGGATCTGAAGCAAGTTGCGGCTTCAGCTTCAGGTGTGTATGTTATTGAAAACTGTCTATCAATAAACTCTACATCCTGGGTATTGGATACCAGATCAGGATCTCATATCTGTAATTCTTTGCAGGCGTTGAGAAAGCGTAGAGTTTTGAAGGCAGGTGACATGACCCTCAGAGTTGCAAACGGAGCTAGCATGGATGCTGAGGCCGTGGGAGACTATCACCTGGGATTGTCAGATGGACACTTTTTGGTTTTGCGTAGTTGTTATTTTGTACCAAATGCAACCTGTAATATCATTTCTGTATCTTTATTATCTAAAGAAGGTTATGAATTTGCATTTGTAAGTAATGTAGTGAACATTCACCTTAATCAAGTTTTGATTGGGTCAGGTACATTAAACAACGGTATATACGTATTGAACCAACCACAGATTTTCAATGTCCAGAATACACACAAAAGAAAGTCTCCAGAAATCAATAAAACTTTCTTATGGCATTGTAGACTGGGTCACATCAATGAGAGAAGGTTGACTAAGTTACATACAGAAGGATATTTGGATTCGTTCGAATATCAATCATATGCAACTTGTCAATCCTGTCTCAAAGGAAACATGACAAAGACTCCGTTCACTGGACACGGAGTAAGAGCGAGCGAGCTCTTAGGACTCGTACACAGGGACGTGTGCGGTCCAATGTCTACGCATGCATGAAGCGGTTATTCTTACTTCATTACTTTTACGGATGACTTTTCAAGATACGGTTATGACTTCTTAATGAAACATAAATCCGAGGCTTTTGAAAAATTCCAGGAATATAAGAATGAAGTAGAAAAACAAACAGGAAAAAGTATCAAGGCACTAAGATCTGATCGAGGTGGTGAATACTTGAGTGCCGAGTTCCTGGGTTACTTAAAAGAGAATGGAATTCTCTCTCAGCTTACTCCTCCATACACTCCGCAACATAACGGTGTATCGGAGAGACGGAACCGAGCCCTATTGGATATGGTACGGTCCATGATGAGTAACGCTGAGTTGCCGCGATCGTTCTGGGGATATGCGCTAGAATCAGCTGCATACCTTTTGAACCGAGTTCCAACTAAGACTGTGCCTACTACACCATATCAGATGTGGTGTGGGAAGAGACCCTATCTTAATCACATTAAGACATGGGGATGTCTAGCTTTTGTAAAAAAGTAGCATGCGGACAAGCTCGAGGCACGCTCAGTACAGTGTAAGTTTGTGGGATATCCAAAGAACTCCAAGGGATATTTCTTCTATTGCGAAGAGGAACAAAAGGTTTTTGTTTCTCGCCATGCCCACTTTCTAGAACACCAGTTCATAGAAAAAGAAATAAGTGGGAGCGCAATAGAACTGGAAGAAATTCCAGAACCACGAGCTATTACTGAAAGCTTGGTAGAACCAGAGGGTTCGAAAGATTAGGACATTCCCACGCCACTCCGCAGGAGTAGTAGGCAGTCTCATCCGCCCGAGAGATACTACGGTTTTCTCATAGACGGGGATAGAGAGGATTGCATCATAGATTGTGATGAGCCTACTAGCTTCCAGCAAGCCATTCAGAGCGTCGAATCGGTAAAATGGCTGGATGCAATGCGGACCGAAATGGAGTCCATGTACACCAACAAAGTATGGACGTTGGACATTGCTCCAGATGGGGTAAAACCCGTAGGATGCAAATGGATCTTCAAAAGGAAGATTGGTGTAGATGGACAGGTTGAGACCTATAAAGCTAGACTGGTTGCAAAGGGTTTTCATCAGCGACCTGGTTTGGACTATGACGAAACTTTTTCTCCAGTAGCTATGCTGAAATCCATTCGGATCCTTCTTGCCATTGCTGCCTTCCACGATTATGAGATTTGGCAGATGGACATAAAAACCGCTTTTCTAAATGGACATTTAGAGGAGTGTGTCTATATGGACCAGCCAGAGGGTTTCATTCAGAGTGGGAGCAGCGGAAAGGTGTGCAAGTTGCTTAAGTCCATTTATGGACTAAAGCAGGCATCGCGGAGTTGGAACATCTGTTTTGATGAGACGGTCAAGGAATTTGTCTTTATCAAAAATCCAGATGAAACATGCATCTATTGTAGATTTGTAGCGAGAATTGTAGTATTCCTCATTTTATACGTGGATGACATTCTCTTAATAGGAAATGACATTCCTATGCTACAATCTGTCAAGGGGTTCTTGTCACACAGGTTCTCCATGAAAGACCTGGGTGATGCCTCATACATTATGGGGATCCGGATCTACCGTGACAGATCCAAGAGGATTTTAGGACTTTCACAGTCCAGGTACATCGACACCATACTGAAAAGATTCAGTATGGAAGATTCCAAGCGCGGTAATCTACCGGCTTGTCACGGGATCACCCTCTCCAAAAAGATGTCTCCCAAGACTGATTTGGAGAGGGATCGCATGTCTATTATACCCTACGCTTCTGCGGTAGGCTCTATAATGTATGCGATGTTGTGTACCAGACCAGATGTGGCTTATGCACTGAGTGTGGTAAGCAGGTATCAGTCAAACCCTGAGGAGAAACATTGGATAGCAGTAAAGAACATTCTCAAGTACCTGAGAAGGACTAAGGAGATGTTCTTGGTGTATGGCGGAAAAGACCTCCAGATTGAGGCCTTTGCTGACTCCAGCTTCCAGAGTGACAAGGATGATTCCAAGTCCATGTCGGGTTTTGTCTTTACCCTCAATGGAGGGGCGGTGTGTTGGAAGAGCTCCAAACAGGAAACCGTTGCTGACTCGACTATGGAAGCGGAATACATCGCTGCATCTGATGCCGCAAAAGAAGCTGTATGGATGAGGAAGTTCTTAAAAGAACTTCAGGTGGTTCCATCCATTGTTGATCTAATACCTCTGTATTGCGACAACAACGGGGCTATAGCTTTAGCGAAGGAACCCAGGTCCCATCAGAAATCCAGACACATCTTGAGGCGGTATCACCTGATTAGGGAGATCGTGGATCGCCAGGAGATCGAGGTTCGGAGGGTTGCTTCAGAAGATAACACTGCAGATCCATTCACGAAGGCCTTACCCCAGACTCAGTTCGAGCGGCTGATCGAGATGATAGGTCTTCGATACGCCTGTACATGGCCTTAGTGCAAGTGGGAGATTGTTAGTGTATATGCCCTAGAGGCCATTACTGTATCATACTAGTATGTATATTACTTGATGGAAGCTTGGGATATTCACAGTTGTATATACAATCTTGCTCGAAATGGTAGTATGCTACTTGGTTTGTCTCTGCTTTAATATGTGCATGTGTTTCTTTTAGCATATCGCTTATATACATATTAGTAGAGCCCTTAGGATCTTTGCTTGATTACCAGCGTTGTGATGGCGCTCAACCTCGTGGGGGCTGGGTAATCCATAAGCACATCCTTATACAGGTCCCTAGTCGTTGGACTATCGAGACAGGGCATCGATACTCCGGAGTAGACTGGCGTATGCGCTTCTCATCCCAGCGTGGGAGACGGTCTGTCCCACAGCCGTCAGTACGTCGTACTTGAGATAGTATGCGGGTGCTCGTTAGGTTACGAGTACACTGGACAGGACTCGTCAGGAACTGTTGGTTGGTATTATACCTATCGTCAGTTATCAGTTTACAGGTGACATGAGTACAGCTTAGTCCGCTGACTTGACACTGTCACTTCGCCTCGAGTGTGTTCCCACCGTACTTTGATTACTACCCTACCACGGCTCAAAGGAGTCGTGTAAACAGGTAGTAGTTGGGTGCAGTTCCAAAGCACTTGGAGGCAGTGACGGTTAGACAGGATTAGTCTCTCCCGGTATTGGGGGTTGACATCGCACTGTGTCTAGGAGAGCCATTACACGAGTAGTCCCTGGTCAGGGCAAGCGAGATATACTGGTAGGTTTCCAGTGTTATCTCAGGGTGTTCTGGGCTACACTCCGACACGAATTGTACCGCTATTAGGGGACTGACGTTCACCGCCCCCCTAGGCCCGCCATGCGATGTATCAGACGAACAGACCGGACTGTACAGAGACTGTCACATACAGGCTCAGTAGGAGTTCAGATGGGGTCACCTCGTCAGTCTTCTTATCGGCATCTACCTGGGGACCGTTACGTACAGCTAGTGCCGCTTGCGGTCTGTGATTAAACCCACTGCCAGCGTAGTGTCGAGTCTTTAGAGTCCCACACAGAGAGCTATTCGCCTTTAGGCAAAATGAATAGAGGTCGCATGGTTTTGCGACAGGGTTCGTTCACATCCGCGCACTTGTGCACGTTTGCTGTCCGGACAGCTTATACTAGCGGGCTTTGGTTTAAGCCAGATCCTAGTATATGATTTGGGATTGGTTTTATCTCTTTGTATTCGTGTTCCTGGGATCACGAATACGGGTGCGTATGCACAGTTGATTGAGACAGAGGGAGAGGACTTTGATTAGGGTTAATGACCATTGTCATTTTATTAACCCTAATGCTTATGTATGTATTATGATTAATTGATATTAGTTTAATATAATTGTGCATGGTTAGGGTTGTTGACCATTTGAAATTCTTGACTTGTTGACCTAGGTTGACACTTTGACCATCATCATTTCATATAAAAGATGCTCTTTGATCCTTGCAATTTGCATTAAAAATGAAATGATAATGGTCATGTCTTGATTAAGCCATGAAAATTATCTTGCTAATTATCAATTTACATAATTCACCCATATATGAGAGAATGGTTCATTTTATTCTCTCATTCTATCATATGCTTTCTCTCTCCTCCTCTTCCTCTCTCTCAAGCCCTCCCCTCTCATGTGTTGAGAAACACTTGAGCTTGAGAAAAACCTCTTCTTGATAATCTCTACTCTCATCTAAGGTTCTAGGATTAACACTTCTAGCACTTTAGTTACTTCTAGCTTGAAGTTGAAGCCAAAGGTTGAGGCTCTCGGGTGGATCCTTCTTCGACGAGAGAAGACGACAAGGAGATCACTTCCGTTCACTACAAGGAGCAAGGAGAGAAGGACATAAAGCCCTAAGTATAACCATTCTTCCATGTAGCTAATTTCTAGTTAGGTTTAGTTAGTTTTTGTTTAGTAAAGATCCCGTCTTTGTCTAGTCCATGTTGCCTAGAGTAGAAAAAATTCGATTTTTATACCGTTTCCGCCTTCCCGCAAGCACCGGGGTGGGCAACATGGACTTACAGTAGTCTTTTTCATGCCCCTTTTTAATAATAAAATACAGATTTCTTTATGGAGAGCATCGGTGCCTCTTTTCAATTCATGAATTTAGATCTGACAACCCGCGTTGATGTTTGGAGAGAGCCATCTGTAAATAGTTTTATTTAATTGCTCTAGTTTAGATTTTAATTCTTTGCCCTAGGTAAATTTAATTCCTTGCCATAGATAATTGTTTAGAGTTAGCTTTTAGGAAGGCTTTTGAGAGATGAGATCTCTCATCCCTTTCCTACCCATTATATATTTGCAATAGGACTCCATGCATTCACGCACACACCGCGCCCTACGGCACCCTATCCTTCGAGGTAGCGGTGATACCATAGTATAAAGGCCCGGTTGCGCGCGTTTTCCATGGAGGTTAGGGTAAGGATCTCTAAAGGAAGGACAAGAACCTAGAGGAAGGATCACCTTCCCGAATGGATCTAATCCCCTTTATTGATAATTACCATAACTCCTCTTAGATCCTAAATTGGGTATAGAAAGCGTTGAGATTGACTTGCATTTCCAAACCATCCCTAAACCTAACCCTAGCAAGACTAGATCTAGATAATCGTAGTATAGAATAATTAGGTTTTTAGATTTAATAATCAATCCGAACACCCTTCGGAATTAACTCGTTAGCGCGACTAGGAGATTCACAAAATCCCTGTGGACCGGCCCGTACTCACCGGCTAGCTGCCAAGCGACGCCGTTCTTGATTGCGGTAATAGATAGTTTTTGAGATCAATCACCGGACGGCCGAGTCGTCAACACGAAAAAATTCTGTGTTGACCTGGTATTCTCACCTGCACACTTTAAATTTTTTGATCGGTTATCAATTTCTTAATAAGTCCCTTTTACTCCAAAAATTTAATGATTTTTAATGTTTTTTTAAATATATTTTAATATATTTTTTTATTAAAACCCTAACCCTAGCCTAACCCTATATAAACACCCCTACCCTCTACCCTCTCATCCTAAATTCCTAAGTCCACTCTCCCAAAATCTCAAGAGAACTTGGTACGTCGGAAAACGAGCGAAAGGCGAAGCGCTGACGAAATCGACGGCGACTTTCCGGTGATCGTGCTAGGAGCTCTCGACGACGTTTCGACGCGCCGGCAAACCCAGTACCTCCCTCTCACTCTCTAGCATTGTCCAAACCCGTAAGTCCCTCTTTCTACCTTTCTATTCTTTCATAAAAATACGACTTTTCAAACCCGACGGAAATCGGAACAAACCGATTTCCGATTCGGTTTTCTATCAAAACTCACTTATCACTAATTCCATCATGCTTAAACATATTCATGTTGACTACTAATCACATAACAACTAATTTGGATAAATTTTCTCACATGAAATGATAACTTTTGCAATATACCGTATTTTTGCACTTAAATACCACCATGTTTAGTTTATCACATTTAACCCTTTAACATTGCTATACCTTAAAATAGATCACGAGATAATGACCTACCTCCACACACACTCATATGCAATCATAACACGCTACCTTGAAAACTTAGAATAAGATAGAACAAGATTTTACATTAAAATACCATTTTCTTTATAAAACCTTTTCTAAAAGTTTTAGGTTAATACATTCTTAAACCAATATCTTTAATAGGAAAAATACGATAAGTTGTGGACATCGATCGTTTATCTAAACCTGACTTTGTGGTGTCTAGGCTAGGCAAGTGAGAAAAGGTAACTTTAAAAGGCCCGTCTCACGATTCGTGAGTGGATCCCTCCTTTTCTCATTTGTACTTACCTGGCCATAATTGGCGGTGAAGAGGCGATTTGAGGCTTCTAATGACTTGTCGTTTAGACCATTTAGAAATAGACTAGTTGGCTTAGGAAACCCTAGAATCTAAAATACGGAAATTTACACCTTTTTGAAATAAATATCTTATCTTTATAAAACCGTTTTCTAAATGATTAGTATTTATTAAATCTTTGCAAAGCGCCACTACAACCCACCTTTGGGGAACTCGTTAGGGATAGTACGGTTTATCGTGCACCCTCGGGCTTAGTAGTGCGAGATTCAGACCTCCGCAAGGAGCATTCGGTCTCGAAAGGTTTAAAATACGACAGTTAAGAAAAATGAGATTTTTGGAAAATAAAATATTTATTAAAAATTATTCTTGTATAAACATATGTATATTTATCATTCAAACACCTATTTTACTATAAGATAAAGTTTCCACCTTTTCCTAAAAATTACAATATTAAAAGTTACATTAAAATACCATGAATTTCAAATAAAACAATATTACAGATAAATACCTTTATTTATGTAATTAGGATACTTTCACTAGATATAACACTAAATTAAATCACACTCATTATAACTATAAAGACGAATAATAAATACTTGAGATGTATCTTGAAAACTATACAAAAGTATTTTTGCATAAAACCCCCTCAAGTTTTATAAATTACAATAAGGACCCTAACAAATATAGAAGCTCGACTTACCTTTCTTTTGGTCTGACTCGGGTTTGAGTCTGATTATTTCTGACTTGAATACGATTCAAGTCAATCTATATTCTTTAATATTCCAACCCAATATGAACACATGAATCCCAGAATCCAGTTAACATTCTATACAACTTGACTGAATCAAACCATGGATATACATCCATTATCCCGTTATACCATTTACCTGATTATGCAGTTACAATCTGTTTACTGATATCATGGTTTTGGTCAGTCATTCAACTTAGACAATACAATACAACAATACTATCAAAACACTACGGGGTTTAAGGGGTAGATTGGTACGGAAGGTGTTAAAGGTGGCACGAGGTGGTCAGATTAAGACACCTAACCTATATTCCGTTGCTGTTGTACCGTGGCTTAACGGTTCCTTGTACATTCCGTTTTCCCTAGTCTCTAGCATATAGAGACCCCTCTCATATACACTGGCATCCTTCTGTACCAAGCTACAAATAACAGCGTTAACACAATATTCTACAATATTTTACAATATCTTTAGAAAATACCTCTTATTCTGTCTTTTCTAATTCTTCTTTATCTTTGGGACTTACCGAGCGACCTGTTCGCTGATGATATTCTATTTCTTTCTTCTTTGAATGTCGTCAGGTGTTTTGGACCCAGCAGAGATCGAGCCCACCGGTGAAGACTTGGATCAATTTCACGAAGACCCCGAGCTCTAGACATTGTACCTTATTCTATTCAGTATTTTCATTTCCTGTTATGCCATTGTTTAGGCATCGCTTTTCATTTCAGTTGTATTTACTTTTCATGCATTGTATAAAAGAATGTTATTAATAAAGTTGCTGTTATTTCTATATCTCTTGTCTCTTGTGATTTATTTTTATATTGCTTAGATACGCTTAGTGTATGTACTTCTAAGTATATACGTAGCGGACCTCGTCGCGTTCCCTTCGCCGTACACCGGGAAGCGGGGCGTGACAATAGGTATAATACCAACTAGGAGTTCTCGGTGAGTCCGTTCAGTGTACCCAGTCTCCACTGAGCACCCGTATACCATCTTTGATGTCAAACACCAATGGTTGTAGGATTATCCATCGCCCATCATATAGGTCAAGATGCGTATATGCTAGTCTACTCTGGAGTATTGATGCCCTGTCTCGATACACCCTTAACTAGGAACAATTATAGGATGTACTTATGGACTACCCTTGGACCCACTAGTATGATCTCCATCATAGTCCTGGCAGTCAAGTACACATCCTAAGGGCTTTATCAACATGTGAGAGCAAGACAGTATCACAATACTAATCTACATATTAAGATAAAGAGCAACCAGATAGCATACTATCATGTCGAGTAAGAAAGTCCTCTCTATATATATCCAAGCATTTACTATAATATACATCACATGTACAATAATGGCCTCTAGGGCATATACATAACTAACATTGGATTCGCAGGAGTACGAGCAGGCTTGCTTGTTGATCTTCTGATCGCTCAATACCCGGGTGGCCGTTACGTTTAGCAGACCGCTGACGGCTTATGGGTGTCTGATATGAGCATCACCTACTGCCGGCGTATTGACGAGTCTTTAGAGTCCTACACAGAGGTTTCCTGGCTCGGGGAAAACGAATTAGGAGCACATATGTGATATGTGCGGGACCAAGATTAATGCGCGTATGTGATACCTCATTCTATTCTCGCGATATGTGATATCGATCGGTTATATGTGATATAGCCGGTTTATCGGATCAAGTGTTGATTCGATAAGTTGATACTGTTAGTGGATGTTACATACTCTCATAATATTTGTGAGGAGGCAGAAGCGGTAAACAAAAATTTTCTTGCATGCAACACCCACATAACCCTAGATCTTGTGCTTAAACCTTAACTAGCAAACATATCTAGAGATCTTATCTACTATGATAGTGTTATACCGAAGGAACCGGTCTTTCGGGTCTTTGTTTGAATGTGATTCCTAGGGTCCTTGTGGTTGCAAAGAACTCGATCTTCGGCCACCTCAAGATCCAAGATGATCCACCCGAGAGCTATCGAACAAGCTACAAACTCTTCACAAGAGTTTAACTAAGAGATCAAGTGTTCTAGAAGTGATCACTTAGATGATGTAGAGATCAAGTATTGGATTATTATGTCTCTCGACCTATGATTCACAACTCATGTGAGTGATTTAGGTCAAGAGGTAGAGGGAGGAGACAATGTGGAAAGAGAAGGCGAATGTGATGAATGAAAAAATCAAGCATAAAAAAAATGATATGGCTAAAGAAAAATAATTGAAGCATGTATTATTTAATTTTCTCCAAAACTATGCACCATGCTTCAATAGTAACTCCAAATGAATATAAAATGAATTTAGCCTTGCCATCACCTATGCTTAGACTTTCTCCAAATTCCACCTTATTGTTTTATTTTCACAAAATAAAAAACCCATTTATGAGGTGTCTCCTTCTGGAATGTATTCTTGTACAATTACAAGAATACCCCTCACCGTATACCGTACAAGTATACCCGTATCCGAATTCCGAAAAATACGAATACAAATAATCCAATATATGTAATACCGGCATGCGGCTTAAACCAAAGCCTACCAGTATTAACCTTCCGATCATCATTCATGTAACCATTACACGAACATGATCAAAACTCTGCCGTAACAACTTACGACCTCTACATCTTTTTCCTGAACCAGGGAACTTTCTGTGTGGGAATCTAAAGACTCGACAGTACGCTAGCAGTGGGTTTAACCACAAGCTCGTCAGCGGCACTAGCTGTGCGTAACGGCTATCCAGGTACATGACGAAAAGGTGGCCGATGAGCGAACTCATCACAACCCTAACGAGCCTATAAGCAACACTTACCGTATAGTCCGGTTTCTTCGTCTGATAGGCCGCATAAGAAGTCTAGGGGTGGTAAATGTCAGACCCTAGTAACTTTATAAGTCGTGCTGATTTATGGCCCATAACGGTTCGAGAAACTACTGATAACTCTTATCAGTAAATCTCGACGACCCTGGCCAGGGATTTGCTGTTATGGCCGATCAAGCATAGCGCGACATCAACTCTCTATACCGGAAGAGACGAAACCCTTCCTATCGCTCACTGCCTCCATGCGATTTGGGACTGTACACAAAATCCACCTGTTTGCACGACTCAGTAGAGCCGTGGTAGGGAGGAAATCAAATCACAGTGGGAATCACATAAGACACTATGACGATCTCGGGTCTACAGACTAACCTGTACAAGTGTCAGCAGAGAACTGCTATCTGACAATAGGTATATATACCATCTAGAAGTTCTCGGCGAGTCCTGTTCGGTATACCCATTCTCCAATGAGCACCTATGTACAATCTTTGATGTCAAACACCAATGGTTATGGGATCAACCATCGCTCCCAGGGTCAAGAAACGTACACATTTGTCTACTCTGGTAATATCGATGCCCTGTCTCGATATACCCTCGACTAGGAACTATTAAAGGATATGCTTATAGACTGCCGAGGCCCCACTAGTATGATCTACATCATAATCCTAGCAGTCAAGCATAATCCTAAGTGCTTCATCAACATGTATATAAAGATATGAAATACAACACATCACACGTTAAGATGAAAATAAACCAGATAGCATACTATCATTTCGAGCAAACATTGTTTCTGTACATATACATGCCTAGCATCCTATACAATACAGGCCTCTAGGACATATATATCTAACAATCTCCCACTTGCACTAAGGCTTGTAGTTGGTGCAATAAGTACCCACTGTCTACATTAGAACCAGTTGCCGGTGTACCGCATGCCCAACAGCTTGAACAGTTTCTCAAACCGGACTTGAGGGATGGCCTTGGTGAATGGATCTGCTGTGTTGTCTTTCGTGTCTACTCTCCGTACCTCGATGTCCCGGCAATCCACTATCTCCCTGATGAGGTGATACCGCCTCAAGATATGTCTGGATTTCTGATGGGACCTCGGTTCCTTTGCCAAAGCCATGGCTCCATTGTTATCGCAATACAGAGGTATTGGATTAGCAATGGATGGAACTACCTGAAGTTCAAAAATGAACTTCCTTATCCAGACTGCCTCTTTTGCGGCATCATTAGTAGCAATATATTCAGCTTCCATCGTGGAGCCAGCGACGATATCTTGCTTGGAACTCTTCCAACATACCGCCTCTTTAGGGTAAATACAAACCCTAAGATGGACTTACTATCATCCTTGTCTCTCTGGAAGATAGAGTCGGTAAAGCCCTCCATTTGGAGATCTCCGTTACCATACACCAAGAACATTTCATTAGTTCTTCTCAAGTACTTCAGAATGTTCTTCACAACAGTCCAGTATTTCTCCCCTGGATTGGATTGATACCTGCTTACTGCACTCAGTGCATAAGCTACATCTGGGCGAGCACACAACATTGCATACATTATAGATCCTACCGCCGAAGCGTAGGGTATAATGCTCATGCGAGCCTTCTCCTCATCAGTCTTTGGAGACATCTCTTTGGAGAGGGTGATCCCATGACAAGCGGGTAAATTACTTCGCTTGGAATCTTGCATACTAAACCTCTTTAGTATGGTGTCAATGTATCTCGATTGGGACAATCCTAATAATTTCTTAGATCTATCTCTACAGATCTTAATCCCCAGAATATAGGAGGCATCACCCAGGTCTTTCATGGATAACCTCTGTGATAAGAATAGTTTGACCGATTGTAGTATAGGAACATCATTTCCTATCAAGAGAATGTCGTCCACGTACAATACGAGAAATGTAACAGTACTCTCCACAATCCTTTTATAAATACATGGTTCATCTACATTTTTGATAAAACCAAACTCTTTGATTGTATCATCAAAGCAGATGTTCCAACTCCATGATGCCTGCTTTAATCCATAAATGGATTTAAGCAATCTGCATGCTTTTCCGCTGCTCCCACTATCAATGAAGCCTTCTGACTGATCCATAAAAACGCATTCTTCTAAATCACCATTTAGAAATGTCGTTTTAACATCCATCTGCCAGATTTCATAATCATAGTGAGCAGCTATAGCAAGCACGATCCGAATAGATTTGAGCAGTGCGACTGGTGAAAAGGTTTCATCATAGTCCAAGCCTGGTCTTTGACGAAATCCATTTGCGACCAGCCTAGCTTTATAGGTCTCCACCTGACCATCCACACCGATCTTTCTCTTAATGATCCATTTGCACCCTATGGGTTTTACTCCAGAAGGTGCAACCTCTAAAGTCCATACTTTGTTGGTGTGCATGGATTCCATTTCGGATCTCATGGCATCCAGCCACCTCACTGAGTCACCACTCGTGATAGCTTGCTGAAAACTAGTAGGATCATCATCATCCATGATGCAATCTTCTCTATCACCATCAATTAAAAAACCGTAGTATCTATCAGGTGGGCGAGAAGTCCTACCAGATCTACGGCGTGGTTGAGATTCGTCAGGTTCTATTGAAACCTCAGGTTCAACTAAGTCATCGGTAATTGTTTGTGGATCTCGAATTTCTTCCAGTTCTACCGCATTACCAACAATATCATTCATAAAAATTTATTTTCTAAAAATGTGGCATACTGAGAAACAAAAACCCTTTGTTCCACCTTATGGTAGAAAAAATATCCATACGAGTGTTTTGGATATCCCACAAATTTACACAAAAGCGATAGTGTCTCGAGTTTGTCCGGATTATGCTTTTTCACATAAGCCGGACAACCCCATATCTTAACTCGTTTAAGAGATGGTCTCTTTCCATACCATATCTCATATGGAGTGGTAGACATGGTTTTGGTCGGAACCCTATTTAATAGATATATAGCAGTCTCCAATGCGTGCCCCCATAATGAAAGTGGTAATTCAGCATCACTCATTATTGATCGTACCATATCTAATAGGGTATGATTCCTCTGTTCCGACACATCGTTGTGTTGTGGTGTGTACGGAGGAGTGAGCTGAGAGAGTCCTATTCTCTTTTAGGAAATATAGAAACTCTGAGCTTAGATACTCACCTCTTCGATCCGATCGAAGTTTCTTGATACTCAAGCCTGTTTGTTTTTCTACTTCAGATTTATACTCCTAGAACTTTTCGAAGGCTTCAGACTTATGTTTCAATAAGAACACGTGTCCGAATCTCGAGAAATTATCAGTAAAAGTTATGAAGTAGGAAAAACCACCTCTCGCATGTGTAGACATTGGTCCACACACATCACTATGTATGAGGGCTAAGAGTTCAATAGCTCTTTCTCTGTGTCCACTAAACGGAGTTTTGGTCATTTTACCTTTGATACAAGACTGGCAAGTCGCATAAGATTTATATTCAAAAAAGTTTAAATATCCATATTTATGTAGCTTGGTTAGTCTTGTTTCATTAATATGACCAAGTCTACAATGCCAAATGAAAGATTCATTTATATCTGAAATCTTCCTTTTGTTTGTGTGTTGTATATTGAAAACTGTATGTTGATTTAGGACGTATATCCCGTTATTTAATGTACCAGACCCAATCAACTCTTGATTAAGGTTAATGTTCATAACATTAGATTGTAATACAAAATTATAGCCTTTATTGTCCAACAATGATATTGATATAATATTACATAATATTGAAGGTACAAGATAACATGGGTTCAAAACCAATATACAACCCGAGGGCAAACCATGGTGATACTCTCCCACTGCTACAGCATGTACAGAGGAACCATTCCCAATTCGGAGAGTATAATCACCTTTCTTCAAAAACCTGCTATTTCTCAGTCCCTGCACAACATTGCAGATGTGAGATCCTGACTCGGTATCTAATACCCAGGAATCAGAGTTAATTGAAAAATAGTTTTCCGTTACAAACACACCTGAAGTGGAAGCATCAGCATGCTTCTTCTTCTTGAGGCCGGCCAGGTATCCAACGCAGTTTCTCTTCCAGTTCCCAGTCTGGTGGCAGTAGAAGCATTCCCCTCTTCCTGTCGCTGCAGCCCCTATCTTGTCCTTTCCTGATGCCTTTTTCACTCCACCTCTCGGCTTAATGGGATTCTTCCTCTTCTTTCCCTTGGCCTTAGCTTTCGGGATAGAAGAGGAAGATGGCCCAGCAATTTGAGCGGGAGTTTTCGCTACCTTTAGCGTGCTCTTTGCACTCCTCAACATATTGAGGAGTTCAGCTAGTGACTTCTCCATGTTGTGCTAGTTGAAGTTTACAACGATCTGAGCAAAGGCAGAGGGAAGGGACTGTAGAACAATATCAATATACTGTTTGTTCTCCAAGGTCCAGCTCAAGTCCTCTAATTCTTCGATAAGTTCAATCATCTTCAATAAATGGTCACCTTGTAACATTTCATAAAATATAAAATATTATTTTAGGAATTTAATATTCAAATAATATATTTCTCGAAAACTACCCGATTTGCGAAATTGGGGTTTTCGTAAAATGGTATAAATATATACCAATAATTGTGAAATAATTGGAGATTTAAAATGATTTATTCATTTAAAAATACATTTATTGTATTTGGCATTTTTCAAAATTAATTATATGCAGTTTAAATAAAAAACACGATTAGTGCACTGCTTAATCGCGATTAAGCCAAATCCGTATTTCCACAGTTTTCCATGGATAGTGCACCATGTCATGTTGCATTTTGGTTATATGTTGTTTCCTTGTGTTGTTTTTGGGTATTATGTGATTTGGTTTTAAAATGAAAAGAAAAAGGGTTAAAAAAGAGAATGAATGGAGAGAGAGAGTGTGTGAGACTTGAGTGTGAGAGGGTGAGAATAAGAGAGAGGGGGGGCAGCCACCATATCCTCACCCCATTTGTTTCCTCATCTCCTTCTTCTTCCTCATCTCCCTCCACCTCTACCCCGTAAAATCATCTCAAAATCATCATCAAAACCCTAAACCCCTTTCATTAAAGATGATCCCCTCCTCATCCTCAACACATTGGACCAAGAAAAGTTAGATTTTGAAGAATTTGAGAAGTTAAGGTTTTTCTTGAGTTGCCCAAATGAGGTATATCTTCTTCCATTTAGTTTAGTTTAAGTTTCTAGCATCCTAGTTTAGTTTAGAAGTTGATTAGGTGTGGATTTGTGAAGTTAGAAATTCCTAGAGAAGGGTTGAGTGATTGTGTGGACATGTGGTGATGTTTAGTGGCTGTTTACAAGACTTATGAGATGATTCTTGACCTGGACCAGAGAATAGAAACCAAAATCACGAAGTTAGAATTTCCCGATATCGGTTATTTGACAGTTTGTGAGTGTAATTAGGAATCTGGGATGACCCAAGAGACCCATAAAATAAGTTCCCTTCACAGTAAGACGTGCAGGCTACATAGAAGCAACCCTAGAAACCTGATCCCCTAATGAGCTTTCCTGGCCACAGATTTAAGGGATATGGCTGCAAATTGCGGCCAAGTCGTGGTGGTTTTGTGTGATCTTCGGACCATAGCTTCCTTATTAGATATCTAGAGCAATCCAATATGAAAAATGTTATAGTTTGGCCGCAACTATCTAGAGCAATACAAAACAAACCAAAAAGAGCGCGAGGACGTGTTCGGCTAAATATCTTCTACAGAGTGATGAAGATACTGAGTTCGTAATTTCGAGTCCGTGTGAGAGACTCTGGATTGACTGTAGCCGAGAACAATTGCAGTACGCAGATAGCAAGACGTGATGTCGAAGCGGACGATAATAAAGACTGGTGGAGTAAGAGGTTCATGCGAGGTGTTAACGAGCTGTTTTTACTCTCCGTTGAGATTAGAGATCTGATAGGTATATTGAGGCGTTGGGATACGACCAGTTTTCGAGGAAATGCTGTGCTGAGAACACAGATCTGTAGGGTTCCTAGGCACACCAATGAGATCTCACAAGGCATCAACCATGCCAAATTCAAATTTTTTCATGTGCCTACAAACCCTAATACGGATCGTTAACTAGAGGTAAGGCGATGCAAGCAAGTAAACAATTTTATTGCTAAAGGGAAAGTGACTACAATCTTTGTAGATCCGGTCCTCCACCTCCATAGCTCCGCGTTGACGTTCCTCCGCTGCGATCATCGGATCCCGGACTCTAGTAATGGTTTCGTCGAAGAAATGATCGGGCTAGATCGTCGACTTCGATGCCGAAGATGATCTACGTCGAGGCAACTCAAGATCAAGCTCCAACTTCACCAAGTCATAAAACTTGTGAAGAAAACACCCTATACTACATGGCAAGTGGTAGAGGATGAAGAAATAGGATGTGGGTTCACTTTAGAATTAGATTTCTCACTCTTTTTCTCATTTCACCATTGAAGCTAGCAAGCTTTCATGAAGCTTGATGAAGATGATAAAGATGAAAGAATAAAAAGGATTATCTTTAAAAAAAAATCCCATTCATTCTTATCATAATGCAACCTTGGTTAAGTGTAGAGAATAAACTAGGGTTAGGTGAATGGTTAGGTTTAGGAAAGAGACAAGAATGGTCAAAGCTTCTTGAAGATTCAAGGAAACAAACAAAAGAAGCAACCAATTCTTTTCTTGCCCTAAAATGAATAAATAAAATAAATAGTTAAGAAAAGATAACAAAACCCTAACCATTCACTTAAACATGGTTTAAAGTAAACATACACCCAAGCTTGCATGTGTCATCAAACATGATACAATCAAGTGCACAAAAATATATCACATATACAATGTGCACATCAAGTGAGAAAATCCATTTTAAATGAACCAATATTAGTTAATGCAAAGTAATATATCAAATATATAATTATACATTAAATCATTAAATCAACACTTGATTCAATGATCCGGTCATACTGCATATAACCGACTAATATCAAGTGTATCAATGTATCGAATCAACACTTGATTCGGTAACCCGGCTATATCACATATAACCTGCCGATGATACAAATCACGAGAATAGAATACAGTATCACATACACGCATTATTCTCGGTCCCGCACATATCTCATATGCGCTCCTATTTCGTTTCGCTTAAGCCAGGAAACCTCTGTGTAGGACTCTAAAGACTCGTCAATACGCCGGCAGCAGGTGATGATCATATCAAGCACCCACAAGCCGCAAACGGTCTGCTAAACGTAACGGCCACCCGGGTATTGAGCGATCAGAAGATCGACGAGCAAGCCTACTCATACTCCTGTGAATCCAACCAGTAACACTTACCGTACAGTCCGGTCTGATCGTCTGATATGTCGCATATCTCGCCTAGGGGTGGTAAACGTCAGACGCCAAGAGCTCGAAAAGACATGTCGATATGAGATCTATAACAGTTCGAGAAACTACTGGTAACACTTACCAGTAAATCTCAGCAACCCTGGCCAGGGATTTCCGGTTATAGCCAATCGAACACAGCGCAACATCAACTCCCTATACCGGGAGAGACGAATCCCTTCCTATAGCTCATTGCCTCCATGTGATTCGGGACTGTACCCAAAAACCACCGTTTTGCACGCCCTCTTGGACATGGTAAGGTGGAAATCAAAGCACAATGGGAATTACACAAGACTCTATGACGATCTCGGGTCAACAGACTACTCTGTACCAGTGTCACCAGAGAACTGCCATCTGACGTAAGGTATAATACCATCTGGGAGTTCTCGGTGAGTCCGTCCAGTGTACCCAGTCTCCACTGAGTACCCGTATATCATCTCTGATGTCAAACACCAATGGATACAGGATCATCCATCGCCCATCTGTATGGGTCGAGAAGATATACGCTAGTCTACTCTGGTATATCGATGCCCTGTCTCGATACACCCACGACTAGGGACCTTGAAGGATGTACTTATGGACTACCATGTCCCCACTAGTATGATCCGCATCATAGTCCAGGTAGTCAAGTAAACATCCTAAGGGCTTTACCAACATGTAACAGAGAGACAATCAGTGTACACGTTAAGGTAAAGTGCAACCAGATAGCATACTATCATGTCGAGCAAGAAAGTCCTCCCTATATATGTCCAAGCATCCACTACAATATACATCATATGTATAGTAATGGCCTCTAAGGCATACATATAACTAACAATCTCCCACTTGCACTAGGGCCATCTGATAGCAGTGGTTGTAGTATCTCATACTCAACCATCCTATAAAAGTCTCTCTCTAGGAAAAGGCCTTTGTGAGTGGATCCGCCGTGTTGTCCTCTGAGTCTACTCTCCTAACCTCGATCCCTTGGAGATCTACCATCTCCATGATCAGGTGACACTGCCTCAGAATATGTCTGGATCACTGATGGGACGGACGTTCCTAGGCATAAGCCACAACTCCATTGTCTCACAATGGTAGGAACGAAGTTCATCTCATGAACTAATATACATCCAGACAGCCTCTTTGGTAGCATCTTAAGTGGCGATGTATCCAGCCTTTATCGTCTAGTATGCCACGGTATCTAGCTTGGAACTCTTCCAACATTCCGTCCCTTTACTGAGGGTAAAGACAATGCCTGTGACTGACATTCAGTCGTCCTTATCACTCTGGAACTTTTCCAGTGATTCTCCCCTGGATCGATTGATACCTTCTCACTACATCTAGTGAGTATCCTAATATCCAATTATATCTATCTCATAGATCCAAAACCCAGGATTTAGTAGGTATCATTTTGATCCTATTTGGAGAATCATTGTGATAAGCGGAGATTGACCAAGCGTAGCATAGGAAACTTCTTCCCTATCAAGAGTATGTCATCCACGTACTCTACGAGGATCGCCACCATACTCCCTACTATCTTTTTGTATATACAAGGTTCATCTACCATTTTGATGAAGTCAAACTCTTTGACTACCAAATCAAAACAGATGTTCCAACTCCGTGATGCCTGCTTCATCACATAAAACATCTTGCACACGTTTCCGCTGCTCCCACTGTCTACGAAGCCTTCTGACTGTGTACTTATAGACTTTCTCTTCTAAAACATCATTTAGAAAAGCAGTCATGACACCCAACTGCCAGATATTGTAGTCATGGTATATAGCCGTGGCAAGTAGGACCTGGATGGACTTAAGCATAGCTCCTTAGAAAAGGTTTCATCATGATCCATACCAGGTCAATGATGAAAACCTTTAACAAGTCTAGTTTTGAAAGTCTCAACTTTTCCATCTATACCAAGTAATCTTCTCAAGATATACTTGCTCCTGATGGGGATTTAACCCTTCAGATATAGCAACCAAAGTCCATACTTTGTTGGTGTACATGGATTCCATCTCAGATCGCTATGCATCCAGCCATTCTTACAGAGTCCCACTCCTGATGGCCAGCTCGAAACTAGTTGAGTCATCATCTCATGATGCAATCCTCGCTCCCACTGTCATAGAGAAACAGAATTTTCTCTCAGGTGGGTAAGGAACCCTACTAGATTGGCGGAGAGGCTGAGGTTCGTTGGTCTTTACTGAATCCTTTGGTTCTACCAAATCATCTGCTGTAGTTTGTATAGCTGGAACCTTTCCAGTTCTACATAACTGACCTTGCCTCGAGCTTGTCCGGATTTTGCTTTTAGACATAGGCCGGTCAACCCCAAATCTTAACTAGCTTAAGACATGGGCTCTTCCCATACCATATCTCATATGGAGTGGTAGGCTGTGATCTGATTCGAACCTAATTCAATAAGTATGCAGCTTCTCATGTGCATAACCCCCAAAAAGGAAACAGGTAACTCAGTAGTACTCATCATAGAGCACACATTATCACATAGGGTGCTATTGCTCCGCCCCGATATACCATCATGCTATGGTGTATACGGAGGAGTAATGCTGAGAGAGAATCTCATTCTCCTTTAGAAAAGTCCAAGAATTCCGTGCTCAAGTATTCTTCTCCTTGATCTCATCATAGGACATAATACTTATACCCGTATTGATTCTCTACTTCTAACTTATATTCTATGAATATCTCAAAAGGTTCGGACTTATGTTTCAACAGGAACATATGACTGAATCTTGAGAGATCATCAGAGAATGTAATGAAGTACAAAGAACCGGTCTTGGTATGTATAGACAGGGGACCTTCATACATCAGTATGTATCAATCCCAAGAGTTCACTAACTCTTTCTCTGTTTCCAGTAAACAGAGCTATGGTCATCTTATCTCTATGACATGACTGGCAAGTTTCACAAGATGTAAATTCAAACTGATTTAAATATGCATCTTCAATGTAACTTAAGCTAGTCGGGTCACATTGATCTGACCTAGTCTACAATACCTCAAGAAGGAATCCGTTCATTTCTGAACTCTTCCTCTTGTGTGTGTTCTGTATACTAAGAACTGTAGTTTGATTTAGAACATCAATGCTTTTAGATAACGTGCCTGAACCGATCAACTTTTGATATAGGAAATGTTCAAAACATTATCCAACAATACAAAATTTTATCATTTCTTTACTAATAAAGAGACTGATATGATTTTGTATATCAGGTTCGGTATCTAATAACATTCGTTCAGAATCAATGTATTGGTAATACAGGGTGACAGTGACCAACAGACTTGGCTGCAACACTTGCCCCGTTTTCTGTCTCATGAAACTTATCACCCGTTCTCAGTTCTCTACCTTTCTGTAGCCCTATATAACAGATTACATATCTGGAATCCTGATCCGGTATCAAATACCCAGGGCGTAGAGGATACAGAGAAACAGTTCTTAGTAATGAACACACCTGAAGATGATGCATCATATGCACTTTCTTCGTTTGGGCGGCATAGGAATTCAGGTATTCCCCAATTTCCTGCTCTGTCTTATAACAATTATAAGTTGGAGCGGGACCAACGTTCCCCAGCTCAGTATAACAAGCGGGTTCGGTCAATACATCCGTATTATTATCTTGATTAAGGCATGACATGGTCGCTACCAGGAGAGAGAGAGAGAAGAAAACACTCTGCGTGCGCTCTTGCAAGATTAGATTGGTTATATATTTTATCTAATCAGGATGGCTCCCACTATTTTTTATCAAATCTTCCTTCAAACCCTAAAAGGAAAGACTAGCCGGGATTAATTACACGCTACAAGTTCGCCAATCTTTCAGCCAGGCCAGTGTCGGTACTTTGAGGGAGGTCCCCCGTGCTTTCGCACGAACCTAATTAATGTAAACCTCGTTTTCCTAGAGGCGTAACCCCGTTGACACCTTTCTAGACACCTACTTGATCGGCTAATTGTAATGTGTAAAACATTCCCAGGAGTAACTCTTACTCGCAGCGGGTATCGGGATCCAACTATCTCATAGAAGGTATGCAATCTCATTGCAAATTTCAGCACTTGAAATTCCCGATAATATTTTGCCCTTAACGTGCTATGACCTTGACGCAGGCCAACAAACCATAGTCCGCTAGTCAAGTTCAACCCGTCATTTCTTGATTGAATTAAACCCACCCGCACGACCCTTGACGCAGGCCAACAAAGTCGCACGACTACCCTAATCCAATCTGCATCATATGCATAAACAGATAAATACTAGTTAGCTACCGCACACTACGCCTTGACGCAGGCCAACAAACGTAGCACGAATACTAAGTAGGACTTATCTGAAATGGCGGAGGGCTACGACAGGTTTTTCTGAAAACCTATTGCGTAATGAACTTGATATCGTTGTAGAATCAAATGATTTTGAAATGGAGTGTTTTTGAGGCTTTTCTAGTTTTGCTAAAGGGGTCACTTCCGGTGAAGGGATCGTCGGCCCTTTCCTCGTCGAATAAGGTGCTGGATATATCATATATACCGCTGTGCAAAGCAAAAACTATAGAAGCAATCAAAAGACAAACCGAGGGGTGTAGCATCTGCCAGTTATTGCTAAAGGAGTCACTCCCGGTGAAGGGATCTCGGTCCTTTCCTTATCGAATAAGGTGCAGGATGTTCTACAAGGAACACCGCGATGCAAAGCAAGAACAGTAGCTACCTGTTTTATTTAGAAATTAGATTCCACAACATCTTAGGTTTCTTTTCTTTCATTAATCATATTAATGAAGTCCCATCATTTAAGTACCTAAACATCACAGATAAATACGACGTACACTTATGCCATCCGCATTCGCCTCGATGTCCTCTCGTGCACCGTTAGGTTAGGTAACTAACGACAGAGCGGGGCAGGGCTAGCGCGAGTGCAAAACATAAGTAACGTCTATATAATATATCATATATACAATATACTGTATCCATCACAGAACATATCACATGATCACATCACAGATATCGCAGCAGAAGAATCATATGAAACATTGGATATACTAGGACATCCGTGTTTTCAATACGAGCCAATATAAAACACGGATTCTACGATCGCGATGAATAGCCAAACCCACACCCCTAGACCCCTACGAGAGCCGCAAGCAACCCTACCAATTCTAGAGTTAGGAGACCCGGACTCGACTCCTCGAGTTGGTCTCCCACTGGACTCCAGAACCTGGTTACTTGTGCTCCCCTCCTTGGGTCTATCCTAGTGCGGAAAAGTAAATAATTTACAAAAGGTGACATCTTCCGCAACCTGAAAGTGCCCCAATAAAAGAATATTACATACAAGTTTTTACATGAATGAAAATGAAAAACACTCATCTCACATAAAAAAACCTCGGCTATTCAAACACGACGATCCAATATAACATATCTAGCAACACATAACATCACATGTCATCAACGTAAGTAAACATGCATATCCCAATTGTCGTTGACATATAGCAACGAAACCGGCGATATCACACATTACACTTACGGTCGCATAAAAGAAAGTGTAAAACTACAACAGTTGGAATCCGCAACCTTCTTAGACATCGCATGCCTAACCATCTGAATTCCTTAAACATCACATGCCTAACAATTATAAACCCTACATTTTAGTCTCTATATCGAAAACACTTTTCAATATCAAGTCGGGCAATTCAACAAGATTCCCGAAAAACTGATCGAATGCTCGTCGCAAACTTTAGTAGGCAGCCGCACCCCCGATGCCGTCGACGAAGTGCACTAAGGTGGAACACCGCTGCCGCGAGCACCCGAACGGATGCTTTCGACGACGGGGTTCTCCTACAGTCACTTGGTCGGGGCTATGGGGCGTGGCTATCTATTAAGTTTACCCGGCGAGTGTCCGTGTACGCTACGTGATTGCGACGGACTTTTGATCATATCAAAATTACGTGGCAACCGATCAATTGAGACTAAAGTGCTATGTTTATAACATTCATATTAGTTATCTCATAACTACTTGTGAATTCCAAATATTGTATCACATTCCAGATAAACAGAAAATGTTAAACTTTCCGATCGAACAGTCAAACACCCAAGTTTTCCCGAAACAGCTCAACAAATGAAATAAGTTTAAGAACATTCACTTCGTGCCACAGTACCAACGGTCCAGCCGTAGAAGGGTCAAGCCAACGCCTCACATGTGGCACGCCGTACTGCCCCAAACCCTAAGGTTCAAAAGGCAGTTCAAGACGGTCACATAATCGAGTTAAGGTTTGTGTTCTTCTAGAGGGTCCATCACGTTACTTGCACTACTTAGAACTTCATTAAACTACGGAAAAATCCAACACTTGGAAATTTTCCGGCAGGGGAAAAATTGGGTATTTATATCCGGTCGAACTTTTTAATATATTCTAAATATCCGGAAAACATTACGAAATTAAAAATTCCGATCGAAACAACGACTACAAAATAAACCCCAAAATACTCAACACTTGAGTCAGATAAAAATACCCATAAAATATCAGGGAATTAAAAAGAAACATTACTGTGCAAATTTAAGAGGGTGACGTCACTAAACGGTGGCGGAACCGCCGAACGAGCCATGCTCGTGCCGTGGTTCCGCAGCGGTTTGAGCTCCAAACAGTGTCGTTTTTGTACAATAATTCATACAATTTCCTGCTGATTTATTTAGGCATTTTTAATTCGGAAAAATCCCAGATTTTAAAAATGGACTAGAGAGGGTATTTCGTCGTATTTGGGTTCGATCGGGGTTTTAACTTCGTTAACGCATCGCCTAAGGCTCTAGCTAGGCTCTGATACCACTGTAGGGTTCCTAAGCACACCAAAGAGGTCTCACAAGGCATCAACCATGCCAAATTCAAATTTTTTCATGTGCCTACAAACCCTAATACGGATCGTTAACTAGAGGTAAGGCGATGCAAGCAAGTAAACAATTTTATTGCTAAAGGGAAAGTGACTACAACCTTTGTAGATCCGGTCCTCCACCTCCATAGCTCCGCGTTGACGTTCCTCCGCTGCGATCATCGGATCCCGGACTCTAGTAATGGTTTCGTCGAAGAAATGATCGGGCTAGATCGTCGACTTCGATGCCGAAGATGATCTACGTCGAGGCAACTCAAGATCAAGCTCCAACTTCACCAAGTCATAAAACTTGTAAAGAAAACACCCTATACTACATGGCAAGTGGTAGAGGATGAAGAAATAGGAAGTGGGTTCACTTTAGAATTGGATTTCTCACTCTTTTTCTCATTTCACCATTGAAGCTAGCAAGCTTTCATGAAGCTTGATGAAGATGATAAAGATGAAAGAATAAAAAAGGATTATCTTTAAAAAGAAAATCCCATTCATTCTTATCATAATGTAACCTTGGTTTAGTGTAGAGAATAAACTAGGGTTAGGTGAATGGTTAGGTTTAGGAAAGAGACAAGAATGGTCAAAGCTTCTTGAAGCTTCAAGGAAACAAACAAAAGAAGAAACCAATTCTTTTCTTGCCCTAAAATGAATAAATAAAATAAATTGTTAAGAAAAGATAACAAAACCCTAACCATTCACTTAAACATGGTTTAAAGTAAACATACACCCAAGCTTGCATGTATCATCAAACATGATACAATCAAATGCACAAAAATATATCACATATACAATGTGCACATCAAGTGAGAAAATCCATTTTAAGTGAACCAATATTAGTTAATGCAAAGTAATATATCAAATATATAATTATACATTAAATCATTAAATCAACACTCGATACAATGATCCGGTCATACTGCATATAACCGACTAATATCAAGTGTATCAATGTATCGAATCAACACATGATTCGGTAACCCGGCTATATCACATATAACCTGCCGATGATACAAATCGCGAGAATAGAATACGGTATCACATACACGTATTATTCTCGGTCCCGCACATATCTCATATGCGCTCCTATTTCGTTTCGCTTAAGCCAGGAAACCTCTGTGTAGGACTCTAAAGACTCGTCAATACGCCGGCAGCAGGTGATGATCATATCAAGCACCCACAAGCCGCAAGCGGTCTAGTAAACGTAACGGCCACCCGGGTATTGAGCGATCAGAAGATCGACGAGCAAGCCCACTCATACTCCTGTGAATCCAACCAGTAACACTTACCGTACAGTCCGGTCTGATCGTCTGATATGTCGCATATCTCGCCTAGGGGTGGTAAACGTCAGACCCCAATAGCCCGATAAGTTGTGTCGATATGAGGTCTATAACAGTTCGAGAAACTACTGGTAACACTTACCGGTAAATCTCAGCAACCCTGGCCAGGGATTTCCGGTTATAGCCAATCGAACACAGCGCAACATCAACTCCATATACCGGGAGAGACGAATCCCCTCCTATCGCTCATTGCCTCCATGTGATTCGGGACTGTACCCAAAAACCACCGTTTTGCACGCCCTCTTGGACGTGGTAAGGTGGAAATTAAAGCACAGTGGGAATTACACAAGACTCTATGACGATCTCGGGTCAACAGACTACTCTGTACCAGTGTCACCAGAGAACTGCCATCTGACGTAGGGTATAATACCATCTGGGAGTTCTCGGCGAGTCCGTCCAGTGTACCCAGTCTCCACTGAGCACCCGTATATCATCTCTGATGTCAAACACCTATGGATATGGGATCATCCATCGCCCATCTGTATGGGTCGAGAAGATATACGCTAGTCTACTCTGGTATATTGATGCCCCGTCTCGATACACCCACGACTAGGGACCTTGAAGGATGTACTTATGGACTACCATATCCCCACTAGTATAATCCGCATCATAGTCCATGTAGTCAAGTAAACATCCTAAAGGCTTTACCAACATGTAACAGAGAGACAATCAGTGTACACGTTAAGGTAAAGTGCAACCAGATAGCATACTATCATGTCGAGCAAGAAAGTCCTCCCTATATATGTCCAAGCATCCACTACAATATACATCATATGTATAGTAATGGCCTCTAGGGAATACATATAACTAACAAGATGTCCAGAGAACGAGAAGAGATTATGCAAGAATACCAGCCTCCGTACAGTTCGGCATAGGCAAGATCGGAAGAGACCTTGAGCCGGTTCCTTCCATGACATTGCTGCGATAAGGTTTGCACCCAGGATCTGTTGTGTCACGTGTATTCATAGGGTCAGAGGCCGGCGCCAGTGACGTACTACTTTACGAGTGGTAATGCTAATTGGCCGAGAGATGACCAGAGGAGTGCCAGAGAGGAATCGTTTCCGTTAGCATACCTGACCGGGCCAATGAGCCGACGGATTGCGATATTGGTAATCCACAGAGAAAATAAGGACCCAGAGACAGAGGACGCCAGACCATGAGCATGTGGCAAGCAGATGTTCTTACTCTGCCAGTTTTGGGCCCACCGACATTTTTCGACATTGTAGGAGGTGTACCTTAATGTCATTTATTGCGATTTGCGTTTGTGATCAGAGTATTACGCTTATATTGCTTAAATTTGAGTTTTGATGATTGGGTTTCATGATATTGTTTTCGTGCACCATGGCGGCACCTACTGGGTATTACATTTTTGTGCATTGTTATTGCACTTGATTTATGTTTTTACACCGCTACATCGGTTTGCAATTTGTGCATATCTATTGCACTTGATATTGATTTTGTTCCTTGGCTGCATCTGTTTATGATTTCGTGGATTTCATACAGTTGATTTGATTTTGTGCATGTGGTACGCACTCGATTTGGTTTTTGCACTCGGTATAGCTTACATGTGCTTGCAGTGCATTGCTACAGATTTTGTGTACATAGTTGCGCATGTTTTTGATTTTTATACACCTTGATACACTCGGTGATGCTTTTTATACGCATTTGAGTTATTAATGCGTTTCTGTGTACTTGTTGCACCCGATTTGTATTTTGTGCAATTGTTGCACTAGGTTTTTACGCTGTGCATTTGTTGCACCGTATTTTTATTACGTGCACTGGATGCACCGTATTTTGTATTTCGTGTACTGGATGCACCGTATTTTGTATTTTGTGCACTGGATGCACCGGATGGGTACTTCGTGCATTAGTTGCACTAGATTTATACTCCGTACATTGGTTGCACCCGATTTATGTCCTTGAGCATTTGTGTTACCAGATTTGTGTTTTGTGCGCGTTGCACTTGATGTTCGTTTTCGTGCGCTTTATTGCACTAGATGCTTTATGCGGGCTTGACATGTTTGATTTGGATTTTTTTGGCGCATATTAGGTGCTTGGTATTGGATTTTGCACGCATCGGATGCACTTGAGTGAGATTTCATTCGTACATGTTGGATGCGATTTTATTCTTGCATGTTGAATGCACTTAATTTAGATTTCATTTGGGCATGACGGATGCACTTGATTTGGATTTTTGCGCATGTTGGGCGCATAATATGAGATGTGATTCTGTGCACACCGGATGCACTTAATTGGGATTTTCATTTGTGCATATTTGTTGTACTGGATTGTGATTTTGTGCACTATAGACGCACTTGATGTTGTTGTCGTGCACACCCGTTGCACTGGACAGATGCTTTCGTGCACACCCATTGCACTTAGTTTTGCTTTTGTACATATTGTGGCACTTGTATTTGGATTTGATTTCCGTGCGCACCAGACGTACGTGATTATTGGATATGCCTTTCGAGGCTGATTTTGATTTTGAGCACTTTGTTTTCATGATGGGCACTATATTATATAGTAGCCGAACATGACTGATCTGAGGACAGTACCTGAGTACTTTGCATGTATTAAAAAGTTTAACAAGAGGTTTTCGAAAAGGAGCTATAGTCTCGCTATTTCCTACGTGTCCGTGAGTGACATGAATGTTTACAAAGGAAAACCTTTTGGGATATTTTAGAAACGGCGGAACGTATATTTTAGCAAAACATATATGAACGTATATTATTACTTTACAAATGAGCGTCCGTCACTTGTGCCGTGAGTTACGCATCACGCGGTGATTCAGAAAAGATTTTGCATGTGTGTTATTCAGTTTTAAGAGGTTTTTCTAAGGATGCGCACTATATACGTATTATAGTATTTGACTAGCACACATTGGATTTCAGTATTGGATCTCGAGATCTGTATCTCCATTGTACCTCCGACGATAAGTGTGCAAATCCGATGATTTGCGTGACGCTTGACGGAGTTGGATTTTGAGTTTCGTACTCGTTTTCATACGCACTTGACGCGCTGTGTTATTTCTTTATCTTCCGTGATTTCGGAACCCCGTTGTTTTGAGCTGATATTGAAATGTTTTAGTATTTGGGGGTTTAAATTTAAATTCGGGGACCGAATTTATTTAAGGGGGGAAGATTGTAACATTTCAGAAAATATAAAATATTATTTTTGGAATTTAATATTAAAATAATATATTTCGCGAAAACTACCCAATTTGCGAAATTGAGGTTTTCGTAAAATGGTATAAATATATAAAAATAATTGTGAAATAATTGGAGATTTAAAATTATTTATTCATTTAAAAATATATTTATTGGATTTGGCATTTTTCAAAATTAATTATATGCAGTTTAAATAAAAAAAACCGAGTGCACTGCTAATCGTGATTAAGCCAAATCCGTATTTCCACAGTTTTCCATGGCTAGTGCAGCATGTCATGTTGCATTTTGGTTATATGTTGTTTCTTTGTGTTGTTTTTGGGTATTATGTGATTTGGTTTTAAAAAGAAAAGAAAATGGTTAAAAAAAGAGAATGATTGGAGAGAGAGAGAGAGAGAGTGAGACTTGAGTGTGAGAGGGTGAGAATAAGAGAGAGAGAAGGAGGGTAGCCACCATATCGTCACCTCATTTGTTTCCTCATCTCCTTCTTCTTCCTCATCTCCCTCCACCTCTACCCCATGAAATCATCTCAAAAAATTCATTAAAACCCTAAACCCCTTACATTAAAGATGATCCCCTCCTCATCCTCAACACATTGAACCAAGAAAAGTTAGCTTTTGAAGAATTTGAGAAGTTAGGGTTTTTCTTGAGTTGCCCAAATGAGGTATATCTTCTTCAATTTAGTTTAGTTTAAGTTTCTAGCATCCTAGTTTAGTTTAGAAGTTGATTAGGCGTGGATTTGGGAAGTTAGAAATTCCTAGAGAAGGGTTGAGTGATTGTGTGGACATGTGGTGATGTTTAGTGGCTGTTTACAAGACTTATGATATGATTCTTGACCTGGACCAGAGAATAGAAACCAAAAACACGAAGTTAGAATTTCCCGATATCGGTTATTTGACAGTTTGTGAGTGTAATTAGGAATCTGGGATGACCCGAGAGACCCATAAAATAAGTTCCCTTCATAGTAAGATGTGCAGGCCACATAGAAGCAACCCTAGAAACCTGAGCCCTTAATAGGCTTTCCTGGCCGCAGATTTAAGGGATTTGGCTGCAAATTGCGGCCATGTCGAGGTGGTTTCGTGTGATCTTCGGACCATAGCTTCCTTATCAGATATCTAGAGCAATCCAATATGCAAAATGTTCTAGTTTGGCCTAGGGTGAAATCTGGGTGTGGTTTTCCTAGGTTGCTGTTTTCGTGTTTTGCGATTCTGAAACTTGGGTTTTGGGTATTGGATATTATTTTGGGTCGTTTGATGTTTGTACGTCAACGATAAAGGTTTTTGGTTGCTTTTGCATGCGTAGACTATGGGTTCTAACCTATAGGCGATCCGTGTGCCGTATTGGTTTTCCGGACTTGATTTTAATAGCATTGCGACTATGTATTTATTGTAGGTACCTTCACGTAGATTCCGAGACGACGGAGCATGGCGTCATCGACTTCGGCAAGTAAGGATCAAGGTGAGTAGATTTATATCTACGGGGGAAGTCGGGTGGATGGCGTATAACACTCCCGCAAATTTGATGGAAACCGATATATAGAATATGGTTAAGAAAAACCTATATTAGAAAACTATGGAAATGGTTTTGAAGATAGTTAGATGTGATAGGAATAGAAGATAGTTAGAGATGATAGGAATAAAAGATAGTTAGAGATGATATGAATGATTGACTATATATATCGGGATATGAGATGAAAAACCTTAGGGATATGACTCTTTAACATGATATGCTAGATAATGATGTCTTGAATTAATATAAGGATATGAAAAGTGAATGTGAATCACGACTTATCGATAAGTAGTTGCCCTAGAATAAGTATGAGATTTAGGGCTGTATGACAGGAGACCTAAGATAGAATATATATGTAAGATGACTTAATGTGATGAAATGAATATATGATGTGATATGATGATTTGATTGATATATTGGTATACAGATAAGAGTCGATATAAGATGATTGACACCTTGCTGATCCCCTGATATGAGATTGATACGGATGTGACCTGAATTATAGGGGTGTGTGTGTGTGTGTGTGTTATTGTGAATCACGAGTGATATGCCGTACGAGACGTTAGGTCCGTACCCTCATTGTCATATAGGATGATAGGATCCCTAATAGTTTAATGCCGCCGTACGATGGTTTACCGTACGTGACGAGTTTTATGATGATTGATCCATACCCTTGACTAGAGGATGCCGTACGATAGATTATACCGTACGTGATGTTGTGAGACTGGATGCTGATTGTTAGATTCACCGACTCGGATATGTGATAGAGGCGTATACCTTATAGCTTTTCTCCTATGATTTACTTTATGCTACGTTCATGTCACTCTCATTACATTACATGTACCTGTGCTAGTACACTTACACCATTATCGATGATGCGTATGTTACACTTACGCAGATTGGCCGGCTCACACACTTCATCATCGATAATTGCTATGTCACTCACACAGTAGAATTGCTGCATTATGCTATTATATTGCTATGCTTACATTATGATGATATGCCCAGGCTCACATCACTGTTCCATGTTGCATGATATACGGATATGCTTACATTCTGTTATATGTCGCATACATCATTCTTTACGATTTTATGCATTGAGATATGCTGTTTTCATGAGATTTCTGGTTTTGTGAACCGTGGTCATTTCAAAAGAAAGAATGTATTATTTTAAAAAACCCGGTTTCTCTAGATATGATATTTCGAGACGTCCACCATGTGTTTTCTCGGTTCTGAGATGTGTGATATGTGAAACCCGATTCGAGGAGCGGTAGGCACTATCTGCGGGTACATGGTGGACCTGGTGAGGTACCCCAGGGCAAGAAGACTCGTATTATTAGGCGGTAAGCCTGACAGGGAAGCACTATCTACCGGTGATAGTATGTGGACCTGGCGGTTATCCGGAGGATACCGACCGGATTCATAAGATGGATATGTGGGTCGACCATAGTATGCGGCGCCTGAGGGCCGATCTGAGGATGCGGCGCCTGAGATATGAGGATTTACGTGTCGATGTTGGACACGGGTTTCATGATGCTTCGAGCGTCGGTGTTGGACACTCAGGTTCCATGATTTGATGTGTCATTGATGGACATACATTCTTTGATATCCTCATATACATTTACATGCATATGCTTTTATAATGTTTCGAGTGGACGAGATCCACATGCATACATGCATTGATTATATTGTTGGATGATATCCACATGCATGCAGGCTTTGATTATTTGGCATATATGTACATATGGTCACCCTAGATATCATAGTATTACCTTTATGATATAGTTGACCTAGGAATTATTGCTTATTTTGATTTCTACCTGGTGATATTTTCTACTCACGAGTTGGCAACTCACCCCCGTTGTGCCACAGTTCTTGCAGGTTGACCGCATGGATCAGTAGCGGCATCGCTGGCACACAGCTGCATTCGGGTGTTTGCTTTTGGTAGGTGGTACATGTTGGATCATACCAATCTTGTATTTTCTTATTTCTGTTGTATTTAGTCAACTCCATCAATCAAAACTAGTATTTGTATAAGTAGTAAGCCTTAGCAAGACTTGTAGTTGCGAGACTTAAGCGATGGGTTATATGTTTGCTACTTGTGGTTTTGATGTCTTGCTTTACTTTTCCTTTGTGTGGATCTTCGCCGTTGGGCGTCGTACACATACATATTGTCTTGCGCGGTTGTGATTCCGTCGATTGGCGAAGAGCTAGGTCACGAACCGAAATTGGTACGTGACGGCCCTTAAACTACGCAACGTCTACTGGCGTAACGCAATTTAAGTAAGCCGAAAACCCAGCAATCTAAACCATCAAAAGTGGTAAGAAAGTGATAATAGCATTTTCAAAACCTTTGAAATCTCAACCCAAATTCTTTAAAAGTCCAACTTTATTTCCTTTAAAATTTTGGCAGCACCTCCTTTGTAAAAACCAGCCCCAAAAATGGGTACAACATAAATATTAGTAAAGCATCTCCAAATGGGAGCAAAAACACGCCCAAAGGCGGAAAACAACCACCACAACAAATTTACGATGCCGTAGCGAAGAAATAAAAAACGATATAAATAAAACTGCATAAAAGACATCCAAGTCACAAAATAATATACAATATCGTCCTCACATCAAGTCTCTAAGTCATACATGATAATGGTAGATGGAAAGTACAGGATACAACGAATATACAATCAACATAAACAACAACGGATAACCGTAAAACCCACCTAAGCAAAACTGCACACTATTAGCCGAAGCGGTATCCACAGCAAAAGATGATATGATAGATGAATAATAGCCCTGCCTCTGACTACTGTGAGGATCAACCTGCAAAACACTGTGGCACAACGGGGGTGAGTTGCCAACTCGTGAATAGTAAATAACATATGCAGGTAATCGCAAGTATGCACGTACAGCGCGAATCTAATATATGCAATATAATAGCAATAAATGGTCATATGTATGCAATAGTCATGAAAGGTACTCTATCAGGTACAACTAATACATGAAGCAATAATATGACAATGTATATATGCAACAATCATGAAAGGTACTCTATCAGGTACAACTAATACATGAAGAAGTGCATAAACAATAAATGTGGATTATGGGATGAAACATGTCATTTCTACGGAATCCTAATATCGTGGTAGGACCAAAATCCATCAAGACAATCTAAATCCCAATTTCCTCAAATCAGCTCCTAAATTGGCTCTCATATCATATACGTCTCATAAATCCTGAATGTACAATATCAGCAATCTCATATATATCCTGTATCCAATCTCAAATAAATCTCCTATATCCCAAATCCAATATCAAGTGAATCTCATATATCCTAAGTATATTTGCATGAATAATTATGATGAAGTATATGAATTTATATGTATACATATATATTAGCGTCCCATTCCACTAATATATATATATATATATATATATATATGCATATATAACAACGTCCCATTCCACTGTTATATATACTTAGAGGTAAAAATATCATGAAAACCTGTGACAAGCATCGACACATAAAGGCTGATCTATCAGGTGCTGTCACCATGACTGGCACCCTGATAGGTACGTATCTAACGCTATACCGAAAGCTCGATTGCCTAGAACTGACCCTCGCCTCTCGACGTATCCATACGTATATGACTCCCGTCGGTATCCCCACGATAACCGCTGAGTCATAGGTACTGTCACCGGAAGGTATGGTTCCCTGTTAGGTCTCATCGGCATATTACATCAAAATCCCTTTCTTTCCTCGGGATACCTCCGGGCCCCACCATGTACCCTCACACGGCCCATGACGCTCCTCGCATGGGGTATATATATCAGAACCGATAAAACTCATGGTGGCCGCTAAAATATCATATCAAGAGAAACCGGGTTTTTCAAATAATGCATATTTTCATGAAACTACCACGGTCCTCAAATCCAGAAAACATCATGAAAAACCCATATCTCAATGCGAAAATCCATGAATATAATATACGCAACATAAAACTGAAATGTGAGCATATAAAGGAAAAGCCATTATTTAACTGCAACAAGTTAATATAAATATCACGCGGTTCCTAATTTATCGAAGTCTATATAACATCAAATAAAGGTAAACATGTAGCTAAAGCCAGATATACGTGTAAACATAAAGGTATAGCAAGGTATAGGTATCTACCTATCAGAAATGATGTAATATACCCTCCAGGTATAAGTGAAGTATGTATGCAAGGTATACATGTAGCTATGTCATTATGTGTGTATGTACCTATCGGTAATGGTACAATACCCTATAAGTATATAGGTAACTAGCATGTAAGCATGTCAAGGCATATGTGTAAGCATGTAGGTATACAGGTATGCTATATGTCATATGCATAAAGAAATATGAATCAATATCCCTAACCAAACAATATCATATAGGTATGTGTGTTGTGCGTGTCATGGCAATTATTGACGGTGTGTGTGGTATACAATCAGTGCTCATGCAACATGAGCCGTCAATAATAGTGCAATGTCCTAAAGGTACTAGTCCAAGCACAACAAGTAACTAAGCAATAAGGTATATGCGCAACTCTATATATGAAATAGAATATACGACAATAACATAACATCTTTAGCCTAAACGCATAATGCCATGCGAGCGATTCCCCTGTAGATTTTAAATCTACTCACCAACGCTCCTGGATAAGTAAAGACTACTACCCGTTTCCCCTTCGACGCAGCCTCCGCCTGCAAACCTATAATATAAAACAATATAACAGGTATATATTAGCAATAGACCCAAAACACGTAAAAACTACATTTGACCGACGCATCAACTCAAAACATACTCTCAAGTGTTCGTATTGTGGCTAAAGTGCGTAGCGACACGAAGAAACCAACCCAAGGGCAAAACCACACAAAGTGCACGATCCGTGTCGTATAACGTATCGCGCTCAAACGTAACATAAGAAACTACCTATGTGATCCTAGATTTTGTATACAGAGAAAACTCAACAACCAAACAAGACCAAACACACCTAAACCACTGCAGATACCTGCCCAAAAAAACCCACACCCAAGCTCCCATGCAAATCCGGCGTCGCCGGAAATCGCCTTCACGTCACCGGTCATGGTCCGAGCAGGGGTGTTCGTGCTTGAAGTGAAGTCCTATGGTCTCAGGTACAACACAACTACATTGTTTGGTTTTCTAGTAAACTCCCGGGGTCACAGTAGATCACAGATGTCATATATTGACACTAAAAATACGATATTTGCATAAAAACTTAACTTTACGCTATCTAAACTGAAACTACAAGATTACACAACACTAAAAAGACTTAACTAAGAGATAGAGATCATTACCTAACCAAAAGAACTCAAAGATCCTAGCTTCCCAAGCTCCAAGGCATCCAAGAGGCAAAACCAAGCCAAAGATGTGATTTTTGTGAGATTTATGAAGGATTTGATGAAGTTTTGTGTAGGGAAAGCAAGTGTTCAGTTTGATATGAGAGAGGGATGAGAAAATGAGAAGGAAATGAGTGTGAGATAAAGAGAGAAGGAAAAGATAAAGGGAAAGAGAGAGGTGAGAGTAAGAGTTGAGTGCACCCTTGCATTAATGCACCATTAATGCATTCACACCACCTCATCATGCCACCTCCTCTCTCCAAAACAAATATCTTTCTCTCACAAACAAAAATCTAGATATTTAGGGTAAAGGTTTAAAACAAAGGATTAGATTAAAGCAAAGATTAGGTTAAGTGTTAAGTTGTCATGGTTGCTAAGAACAAGATTATCACAAAACAAACCCTCACATTAACGTGCATACGTGCGTGCGTGCCATAACAAATATTAATAAATTATTAATTAAATGTTATAAAATGTGAGGAACCTAAATTGTTAAACTTTTTACAGTAAACCCGCATTAACGTCTAAACTAACACTAGCCGAAATCTAAGGCGTTACAATCTCCCCCCTTATAAAAATTCATCCCCAAATTTAAAATTCTCACTAAGCGTATCTTCAAAGAGAAGAGTACAAAACTCTCAAATCTCGCTCCCAGCCTCCCAAGTGATTACCTCACTATACTGCTATGCCCAAGAAAACTCTCCACAGATGGCAAGACCCTTGACCGAAGTTTCTCCACCTGCTGAACCATTAACACTATTGGCTGCCGGTGAATGAAAATATCGCATCTCAAATAATTGGTCTGGTGATGAATCATGTGAGAAAGGTCATGAAGGTATATGCAAAGTATCGACACACGGAATACGGGTTGAATACTCAATAATCTGGGTGGAAGTGCCAAATTAAAGGCAACAGAACTAACTCGCTTTAAGGATCTCAAAAGGACCTATAATCCTGGGATAAGATTTCCAAAACTCAACACGTCATTCATCGGAAATTCATTAGGAATACATGATCTCCCACTGCGAACTCAACTCTGCAAATACCACGATTAGTATAAGACCTCTGTCTGCATTGGGCTGTCCTCATCCTGACCTGAACCAACTGGATCATCTCCGAAGTCTCTAGACTAGCTGGCGTCCAAAAATCTTACTCTTGCGGAGTTAGAAAAATAGACTAGCGATCGATATGACCTACCAAACAAAACCTAAAGGTTGCCAATTGGAATGTCTCCTGATAACTACTATCGAAGGAGAATCCTAACAATGGCAAGTGACGATCCCAACTGCCAACAACAACTAGTACGTACGCATAAGCATATCCTCCAGAGTCGGTATAGCCCGCTCTCACAAAACCATCATCCTGCGGATGGAAAAATGGAGCTAAAGCTTAACCAGTACCCAAGGCTTCCTGAAGCTCCTGCCCAAGATGACAAGCGAACAGGGTGCCTCTATTGGATACAATGCATGAAGGAACTCCATGCAAACGCACAAACTTAACAAAGAACAACTGAGCAAACTGAGCAAAACCGGAAAACAAACACCCAAATGGAGTCACACCCTGACTAAACCAGGGTAGACACCACAACGAAATTCATGGAGATCTGCTCCCATTCCCACTTCGGAACGGTTAAAAATTGCAACTCTCCAGCCGGTCTCAGATGCTCAACCTTTGCTCACAACAGGACATACACCGTGAAACGAAATCCGAAACTTCACACTTCATCCCTGTCTACCTGCAACTATCTCACAAGTCACGCTACAAATTGGTGGAACTTGAATGAACACTGAACGCTGACTGAGGTGCTTGCTCTAGGATTTCGCTTCTCTGCCCATCAGAAACAGGTACACACAAACGCGTCCCTAAACGTAGCACATCTGGTCACAAATCAAGGACTACGAATCTTTACCCACCGAGTATGCTCAAGAATCTCTGACGAACGAGCATCGGAGGGCAGTACCTCACGAAAACGATTAAGGAGAAATGGACGGGCGCGGACATAAGCAAGCTGTCCCCTCAGTATAGGCGAACTTAAGCTATACTCCACGATCGCACAAGAACTGTAAATCTACAGAAGACTGTCTCAATACTCAAAACCCACTGCAGGAAGATGTACATTAAGTTCTGGTGGTCCGTGAAAATCAGACACGACTCTCCGAACAAGTATTGTTTCTAAATCTCCAACACACGACCACCGCGTCCATCTCTAGATCAGGAGTGGGATATCCTGCTTATACTTCCTCCAACTGTAGGGAAGCATAAGCGATAACTCTATAGTATCACATCAGTACACAATCGAGCCCCACCCGCGAAACATCATAGTTAAACAACAAAGTCGCCCGAACCAGAAAGCAAAGAAAGAACTGGTGCAGTTGTCAACCGAATCTTCAACTGCTGAAAAACTCCGCACACATGCCTCAGTCCAAAGAAAAGAACCTCCTTTCTGGTCAGTTCAGTCAACGGTGCAGGGATACACTAGCAATCCTGCACGAAACGGCACTAAAAACCTGCTAAACCCAAAAATCCGCGGACCTCCGTCCCGTACACAAGTCTGGGCCCAAGCTGTACGGCCTCGATCTTCCTCGGGACCATACAAAAACCGTCTCCCGTAACTACACGACCTAGGAGTCAACACAATCAAGCCTGAATAAACACTCCGAGAATTTAGCAAACAGCTGGTGCTCTCCAAGTGTCCGCAAAACAAATCCTCAAGTGCTGCTCAAGTTCCTCACGACACATTAGATAGACCAGAATTTCATCAATAACACAACAATAACTGGTCGAGGAACGGCCTGAAGAAATCTGGTTCATCACATCCACGAATGCTGCTAGGGTATTGGTGAGTCCAATGACACCACCAAAACACACAAAGCCCATAGCACGCACAAAGGCAGACTTCGGAATGACATCACTCCGAACCCGCAACAATGATGACCTGATCCCAAACAACTTAGAAAAATGTCTCGCACTCTGGAGCTGATCGAAGAAATCGTCAATGCGAGATAAAGGATACCTATCCGCACCATAACCCGGTTCAATTGACGATCCATCAATACACAACCTCAACTGTCGTCCTTCTCCTGACGAACAAAATAGGAGCTCCTCAAAGTGAAACACTCAGACACACAAGCCCCCCAACAAACAACTCTGTAGCTGATCTTTAAGCTCCCTAAGCTCTGCCGGCTCATCTGGAACAACGTTGGAAGACTCTCGCACGATAGGAACCCGGTCCAACAAAACCACTGTGGCTCCGGTATCACGAATGAAAGCCAAGAATCCTTGACATCTTCTCCTCAAAAGCCGACTAGCAAAAAAGGCTGAATTCAAGCTGTGAGAGGCGGCACTACTGTCCTCCTCCTATGCACAACAAGAACTGACTCGCCGAGAAAACAAAACCTGACTGTTTTCTCGCGGTAGTCCACAGATGCCTAGCACGTAGCTAACCAGTCCGTGCTCAGGAGAACGCCAAATCCAACATCTCTAGAATGATAAAAACGATAGATGAATCTCTATCTCCTATCCGATTGGCACAGAACCGAAATACGTGTCGCGCAACAAAATAATCGCTGACAGAAGTTAACACAACAAACAGTTGATCTAGCTAACATGTCTCTTCTCGTCCCAAGCCTCCGCTACTCCCGCGACGGTCACTAAATCTGTCTCGACGACTAAGCCTCTGCCTCTGGGCTGGTACACCAGTACGAGTCCTCCACTATTCCGGAACTCCCAAAGTCTCTGGAATACGTGCCTCGTCTACTAGGGCTGCATCCACTGGTACTGTATACGTAATACTATGCTGAGTGCTGACCGTAAGGAACAACTGGGTAACAGGGATGGCAACCTCATGTCGCTGCGCTCTACTGGCCTCAACCAAAGACCTCATCGTATGGCGTAAGTCCTGCATCTCTGCCACTAGCCTAGCGATACTATCTGTCGAAGGAGGATCCATCTGCTCCTGTGCAACGAGCGTGCCATCCTGGTCAGTCCTCGTCCCACCCGAGTAAACTCTGACCTCGGCCCTCGCTGCATCACTCTGAGTCCCCATAGTCATCGGCGGCAAAGGGTATAAATGGAAATAAGATTTGATAAGAACACGAAAGTCAAATCACAAGGATATATCATCAAGGAAGGAATTTCAAACAATTTGTACTTCGATCACCTTAGGCGGAGTACCGCATCGTGAGTATACCGCGGACATACTCACGACGCGGTACTCTGCTTAAGCTACCTACTCCATCATACCAAGGTCATCCTACACTCCGAAAGGTAAAACCTAGCGCTCTGATACCAATTTTGTCACGACCCGAAATTGGAATGCAACGGCCCTTAAACTACGCAACATCTACATGCGTAACGCAATTTAAGTAAGCCGAAAACCCAGCAATCTAAACCATCAAAAGTAGTAAGAAAGTGATAATAGTATTTTCAAAACCTTTGAAATCTCAACCAAAATTCTTTAAAAGTCCAACTTTATTTCCTATAAAATTTTGGCAGCATCTCCTTTGTAAAAACCAGCCCCAAAAATGGGTACAACATAAATATAAGTAAAGCATCCCCAAATGGGAGCAAAAACACGCCCAAAGGCAAAAAACAACCACCACAACAAATATACGACGTCGTAGCGAAGAAATAAAAGACGATATAAATAAAACTGCATAAAAGACGATATAAATAAAACTGCATAAAAGACATCCAAGTCACAAAATAATATACAATATCGTCCTCACATCAAGTCTCTAAGTCATACATGATAATGGTAGATAGAGAGTACAGGATACAACGAATATACAATGAACATAAACAACAACGGATAACCTCAAAACCACCTAAGCAAAACTGCATACTATTAACCGAAGCGGTATCCACAGCAAAAGATGATATGATAGATGAATAATAGCCCTGCCTCTGACTACTGTGAGGATCAACCTGCAAAACACTGTGGCACAACGGGGGTGAGTTGCCAACTCATGAATAGTAAATAACATATGCAGGTAATCGCAAGTATGTAAATACAGCGCGAATCTAACATATGCAAGCTAATAGCAATAAATGGTCATGTGTATGCAATAGTCATGAAAGGTACTCTATCAGGTACAACTAATACATGAAGCAATAATTTAACAATGTATATATGTAACAATCATGAAAGATACTCTATCGGGTACAACTAATACATGAAGAAGTGCATAAACAATAAATGTGGAGTATGGGATGAAACATGTCATTTCCACGGAATCCTGACATAGTGGTAGGACCAAAATCCATCAAGACAATCTAAATCCCAATTTCCTCAAATCAGCCCCCAAATTGGCTCTCATATCATATAAGTCTCATAAATCCTGAAAGTACAATATCAGCAATCTCATATATATCTTGTATTCAATCTCAAATGAATCTCCTATATCCCAAATCCAATATCAAGTGAATCTCATATATCCTAAGTATATTTGCATGAATAATTATGATGAAGTATATGAATTTATATGTATATATATATATTAGCGTCCCATTCCACTAATATATATATATATATATATATATATATATAACAGTGTCCCATTCCACTGTTATATATACTTAGGAGTAAAAATATCATGAAAACCTATGCCAAGTATCAACACATAAAGGCTGATCTATCAGGTGTTGTCACTATGAGTGGCACCCTGGTAGGTACGTATCATACGCTATACCGAAAGCTCAAGTGCCTAGCTCTGACCCTCGCCTCTCGATGTATCCATACGTACATGACTCCCATCGGTATCCCCACGATAACCGCCGAATCATAGGTACTGTCACCGGAAGGTATGGTTCTCTTGTTAGGCCTCATCGGCATGTTACATCAAAATCCCTTTCTTGCCCCAGGGTACCTCCGGGCCCCACCATGTACCCTCACACGGCCCACGACGCTCCCCGCATGGGGTATATATATCAGAACCGATAAAACTCATGGTGGCTGCTAAAATATCATATCAAGAGAAACCGGGTTTTTCAAATAATGCATAATTTCTTGAAACTACCACGGTCCTTAAATCTAGAAAATATCATGAAAAACCCATATCTCAATGCGAAAATCCATGAATATAATATTCGCAACATAAAAATGAAATGCGAGCATATAAAGGAAAAGCCGCTATTTAACTGCAACAAGTTAATATAAATATCTTGCGGTTCCTAATTTCTCGACATCTATATAACATCAAATAAAGGTAAACATGTAGCTAAAGCCAGATATACGTGTAAAAATAAAGCTATAGCAAGGTATATGTATCTACCTATTAGAAATGATGTAATATACCCTCCATGTATAAGTGAAGTATGTATGCAAGGTATACATGTAGCTATGTCATTATGTGTGTATGTACCTATCGCTAGTGGTACAATACCCTATAAGTTTATAGGTAACTAGCATGTAAGCATGTCAAGGCATATGTGTAAGCATGTAGGTATACAGGTATGCTATATGTCATATGCATAAAGAAATATGAATCAATGTCTCAATGTCCCTAACCAAACAATATCATATAGTATGTGTGTTGTGCGTGTCATGGCAATTATTGATGGTGTGTATGGCATACAATCAGTGCTCGTGCAACATGAGCCGTCAATAATAGTACAATGTCCTAAAGGTACTAGTCCAAGCACAACAAGAAACTAAGCAATAAGGTGTATGCGCAACTCTATATATGAAATAGAATATGCGACAATAACATAACATCTCTAGTCCAGACGCATAACGCCATGCAGGCGATTCCCCTGTAGATGTTAAATCTACTCACCAATGCTCATGGTTAAGTAAAGCCTACCACCTGTTTCCCCTTCGTCGCAGCGTCCGAAGTCTCCGCCTGCGAACCTATAACATAAAACAATATAACATGTATATATTAGCAATAGACCTAAAACACGTACAAACTATATTTGACCGATGCATAACCACAAAACATACTCTCAAGTGTTCGTATTGTGGCTAAAGTGCGTAGCGACACGACGAAACCAACCCAAGAGCAAAACCACATAAAGTGCACGATCCGCGTCGTATAACGTATCACGCGCAAACGTAACACAAGAAACTACCCATGTGATCCCAGATTTTGTATACAGAGAAAACTCAACAACCAAATAAGACCAAACACACCTAAACCACTACAGATACCTGCCCAAAAAAACCCACACCCAAGCTCACACGCAAATCCGGCATCGCCGGAAATCGCCTTCACGTCGGCGGCCATGGTCCGAGCAGGGGTGTTCGTGCTGGAAGTGAAGTCCTATGGTCTCAGGTACAACACAACTACATTGTTTGGTTTTCTAGTAAACTCCCGGGGTCACAGCAGATCACAGATGTCATATATTGACACTAAAAATACGATATTTGCATAAAAACTTAACTTTACGCTATCTAAACTGAAACTACTGTAAGTGCACGGCGGCGCCCCGGTCGTCAATCCGACGGCCAAATGCGGAAGCGGTGATAAACTTTAATTTTGCGAACTTAGCAAACCGGCACCACCGCGCACTAAACCCCGGATCGGGCCATTAAACTAGATCTAGCAAAGTAACAAGATAGGGAAGAGATATACCGAGTGATCCGAATCCTCCGGTCTTCTCGTCATCGTCCCGATCTCTCGCAGAAACTCCGGTCGTCGCATCCTTGCCGGAAGGGCACCACATCGTCTATATCTTTTACGGGCTCCCACCTCAATACCGAGGCAACTCGGGCACGAACCTGGCTAGTCGACGTGCCCAAGGTATGCTGTAGAATGTAGTGTAGAATGCGCTTTGTCTTAATGGGGTTTGTAGTTGCCTTGATGGAGGAATCAACAAGATATGAACTTGGGGATTTTGGTAGCAATGGAAAATCAGATGGATGATTAATTTCCCACACCAAATGAAATGAACCTCTCTCATTTTTCTTTCTCCCCTCCAAATTGTGGCCGGCCATGTAATGTGTTGGAAAATGGTGGAGGGCAAAACAAATACAAGAGGGAGGTAAGTGTAGGAAAAGCAAGAGGTGACCACATCATAAAGCTAAGAAACATCAACCATGCTTATCACTCCATACCCATTCAAATCTCAATTAATGCACCATCATGGATGAAAGATGCTAAACATATCATAATGAATATATTTGTAAGAAACCCCCTCCATAAATGTTATTTGCACAATTGCAAATAACCCCCTCCATCGGAAAAGTCCGGCCGGGAAAGAACAAAGGAAAATCGGCCGGAACGGAATGCAAACTGCCAACTCCAGAAAACTGGTCCCGTAATAAATTATAGGAAAACCCCGATACTGTGCATACACACCCGCATCTGTATTCCGTCCGGATACAAATGCAAAGAGACAAAATCTACACTGTACTAAACTAGGATCCGGCTTAAACCAAAGCCGGCTAGTAATGTTCGTCCGATCCTGATCCGTGCAATACCGCACGAATCTGATCGAACCCTGCCATATAACTATACGGCCTTTAGTACTAACCGTCCGATCCTGATCCGTGCAATACCGCACGTATCTGATCGGACCCTGCCATATCTCCATACGGCCTCTATAGCGTTTCGCCCGAAAGCTTGAGTAACTGAAAGTGTGGTGGACTCTAAAGACTCGTCAATACTATGGCTGTGGATTTAACCACTAGCACGTCAGAGGTATAAGCCAATACGTAACGGGCCACCAGCTATTGACCAAAAGGGACGTCGATGAGCGAACTCATCCTGACACCCTACTGAGCCTGTCAGTGACAATATCCGTACAGTCCGGTCCGTTCGTCTATGAGCATCGCATGTCGGGCCTAGGGGGTGGGTAAAAGTCAGACCCCCAAAAGCGGTACAAGTCGTGTCGGAGTGTAGCCCAGAACACCCTGAGATACTACTGGAATACCTACCAGTAAATCTCCTGCCTTGGCCAAGGACTTCATGTAATGGCTCTTCTAGACACAGCGCGACCTCACCCCCAATACCGGGAGAGACGAACCCCTGAAGATCCGCTCACTGCCTCCATGTGGCTCGGGACTGTACCCAACTAAAACCTGTTTGCACGACTCCTTTGAGCCGTGGTAGGGTAGTAATCAAAGCACAGTGGGAACTCACACGAGACAAATGACGATCTCAGGTCGATGAACTAACCTGTACACATGTCACCAGGGAACTGCTATCTGACGTCAGGTATAAGACCAACTAGCAGGTTCCCGGCGAGTCCTGTCCGGTGTACTCATAACCCAATGAGCACCTGTATACATCTTAGGTGAACCAACTGACACCAGTGGCTTGTGAGACCGGCCACCGCCCCTCGTCGGGGTCTCGACTGTATACACTAGTCTACTCTGGAGAAACGATGCCCTGTCTCGAATCTCCCACGACTAGGGACCTTTTAAGGATGTGCTTATAGACCCCAGCTCCCACTTATATGATCACCCTCATACTGCTGGTGGTCAAGCAAGAATCCTAGGGGCTCTACCAACGTGTAATAGCGACTTGTCAGGTCACCTAAAGCAGTACACGATGATAAAGATAAACCAGATAGCATACTATCATCTCGAGTAAGACTGTCGTACCGGGATAGGTCCTCCCTCAATCATTGCAATCACGTGCCTGTGATCCAATAATTGACTCTGAGAGCACTATCTCCAACAATCTCCCACTTGCACTCAAGGCTAATTATTGCGATGTCGCATACTCACAGCCCGTGTGATACCGAACACCCAACTCCTCTACTAGTCAGTCTCACAAAGCCTGTTTGGAAGACTATTGCGTTCGAGGAATAGCCTCAGTGAGTGGATCCGCCTTGAAGTTTCTTTCTATGTCTCTCTATATCTCAAGTTCGCGGAGAAAGCCATCTCCCGAAATGAGCAATACCTGTCTTAGAATGTCTGGATGTCTGATGGGACCGAGCTCATAAATGAACTCCAAATCCAAACTTCTTAGACTGTATCGTCAACTGAACTTAATCAGTATCCTGCGCCATGCCACCCTCAGTATTTCCTTGGACCACCTGTCCAAAATACTGCCCCTCGTCAGAAGGAAAACTATAACTCTGACAACCTCCTTGTCGTCCATGTCACCTTGGAAGCCTGGAATGATAACTGTCTCCTAAATGAGGCTGTCGTTATCATATCCCTAGAACATCCACTTATGTTCTAAAACTGCTTCCGACTGTTTCTCCAGGATTGGATCAATGTCAACTTATTGCATCTAGTGCAAGAACAACATCTGGTGTGGTACTTGACATCTCATGATTGACTTAATTGCCTAAGCAAGTGATCTGCCAATCATGCACATCCCTCTCTACTTTAGTCTATAAGACACCTTTAGAGAGGGTGACTCCATCACCTGCAGGTACACTACCGTGCCAGGAGTCGTCCATTCTAAATACTCTTAGAATGTTGTCGAAGTATCCTGATTGGGAAACCACCCAAATCTAGATCTAAAACCATAGATCTAGTAACCAGTATGTCTGATATAATGTCCAAGTCCCATGTGGAGAAACCACCGTGTGACGACCAAAGTATAACCGATCGTAGTATAGGAATGTCACTTCCTACTTTGTGTATGTCATCCAAAACCCGGATATCACACCCTACTACCTTCTCAACAGATCCATCCCCTATTCTGATGACGTCAAACCTATGACTGTCACATCAGAAATAGATGATCTATCTCCGCTATATCTGCTTTAGTCTATAAATAGACATAAGCCTGATGTCCACCAATGCTTCCGCTGCTCCCACTGACTACGACTACCCTCTGGCAGAGTCATATAGACGTGCACTTCTAAAGCTAGTTTAGAACGACGCTATACTCATCCTCCCACCGGGTCTCGCAGCCTGGAACAACAGCAATGGCAAGTGTGGGTAAACAAGAACTTCCCTGTCACCGTCCTTGAGGCTACCGGAGTACCTCTCGGGTGCCTGAAGTTACCCACCTTATCTGCGGAGTGGCCAATGGAATGTCAAATCAGATTGAATCTTTAGGTTCCTTATCAAATCTTCAGTAATCGTTTGCGGTTCTGGAATCACTTCCAGTTCTACCATACTCCCACTACTGTTTTTGAAAAAAAATCCATTTTTAATAAAACTGTGGTGAGTCTAGAACAATATTTCTATTGATCTGCCAGATGGTAGAAAATCAACCCTCGTCATAGCCTGGGTCAACCCACAAACTGCCATTACAGAAACGTGCCTTGAGTTGTCCAGTGTCTGGTTTTAATCATAAGCCGGACAACTCCCCGTACCTTTACATCGTTAAGATATGAACTATTCTATATCCAATATAGAACCAGAGGCACTGATTTAATTGAACCAGATTCAAATCATGCAGCTATCTCCAGTGCATTTCAACTAAATGGAGAGAGGCCGATCAGCGTTACTCAACTTAAGAATGCTTCCAATTATGAGTAACCTGAAAGAGAAGCAATTTCTCTTTATCATTACTATCAACCGAATACCATACACAAGTATCTACATCTTTGATCACTTTGAAGAATCCTGATACTTGCTACACCTGGTTCTCTACTCTATTCAAATACCTATAACTCCTCAAAACTTAGACCCTGTGTTTCTACGAAACACATGTCTAAGAACTAGAGAAGTTAAAAGTAAACAGAATATAGTATGAGGACCAACCCCTCTGTCCTAATGGACACTGGACAACATACAATACTCTGTATAAGTCCGCTGAGTCTAAAAACTCTTTCACTGTGCGTCGTAAGTTGAAAACTGTACTTATGGTTAAGAAGAATTACACCGCTGTTTGATGCTCCTTACCTAACCATCCACTGATATAGGTAAATGTCATCGACATAATATCAAAAGGTATATCTCACTCTATGAAAATAGACGTACAGATATATCAATTTGAATTTGGTGCACAACAACGGATATTCAAAACCAAATATTTGCCGACCGGCAAACAGCCCAGGTGATCTCCTCAAATATCACCGATTACAACGAATCCCGATATAATGAGGATGACCACCCTATTCCCAATAACTTACTCCCACTCATCATCTGTAAAACCATACAGATGTGAGAATCATACCTGGTAAATACATACCCTGGAGTAAGTATCTAATCGGGAAATCAGTTTTCTTTAACAGTACACAGTGGAACTGAAACATTGAAATGTTTCGATAGGGTATCCTGGTATTCCTAGTAATGCCTCTACCATTATCCAGATTCACAACTGTAACCGTATATCTCTTTGCCATCTGTCCAAATCCCTTTATATGTCTTTAGTCATTACCGTCTGCACACCCCTTTAGGCCAATTGGTTTTCTTCCTTCCCTACCGTTCGGCACCAGCCTATGGTTTGGAAGAAGACTATCCAATAAGCATAATGGGTGTACTGTCCTAGTCCTAGGAGCACTCGCAATGCAAGAGAAGGTGAAGATAAAAGACAACCGAACAAACCTTATTCCTATTTCTCCTGGACTAGATTCCATCCCCGAACTGGAACAAGTTCCTTTCGAGTTCGTATATAACCATACGATGGAGTATCCAATAAACTGTGGATCTTCGTAGTGATATGGAGTGTCCTGGTGAAATACAAAGGTGATTTAGGATTGGCGAAGAAATACTTGGTTTGGTCGTGAATATCAGTCGCAATTTACTTTGCCCTCTTACTAATCCCTTGCTTTGTCTTAATATTAATACCTTCTGCACACCGTTTAGGCTAATTGGTTTTCTTCATTCCCTACCGGTCGGCACCAGCCTAAGGTTTGGAAGAAGACTATCCAATTTGCATAATAGGTGTACTATCTCCTAAACCAAGGAGTACTCACAACTTGAGAGAAGGTAAAAGGGAAAAGACAACTGAATAATCCTATCCATTTTCTCCAGAACCGAAAACTATCCTCGAATTCCTTCGAGTTCGTATATAACCATACGATGGTTTTTTCCAATGGAAGTGGACGTTTGTAGTAATACGGGGTGCCCTGGAGAAAAGGGTAAAAGTAGGAGTGGCAATGAGGTCTGCAACTCTGACAATCCAAAAGCCAGTGTTTAAGAAGGTTCTGTTAACTTGGTCTCTGAGTCAAAGTCTAGGGTCGGGTCAATGGTCGCTGCCAGAGAGAGAGAGAGAAAAGAAACACTCAGCGTGCACTCTACCTTAGATCAGAATGGTTACCAATTTATCTAATCAGGAAACCTCCCACTGTACCTCAAATTCTCCTCCAAACCTAAAAGAAGAATTAGTCGGGAATACCCGAGGAGTAAACTAACTCATCAGTGGGAATCGGGATCCAACTCTCATCGCATGATAACGTGACGTAATCCGCTCACGTCATCACACTCCAGAAGGTATGCGCATATCTGGCAAGTTTCAGTTCTTTTGAAACTCCCGATGTGATTTTTACCTCATACTCTTATGACCATGACTTTGGCCAACATATCATAAGTCACATGTCAAGTTCAACCCGTCATTCTCCAGGTTAATTTGAATCCACCCATACCTACCCTTGACTTTGGCCAAAATGGCAGTACGACTGTCCCAAACCAACGCATCTATCTATGCTGCATATGAATACCCAACAGCTACCAAACACTGTGCCTTGACTTTGGCCAACATACACAGCTTGAATACTATTGACTATCCACATGAAACGACGGAGGGCTACGAATGGTTTCTGGCGAAAACCTTTAACGTAATGAACTTGATATCGTTGAAGGAACGGATAGCTTTTTAGAAAATATAGTGACGAAAACCTTTACTAAAGAGGTCACTCCCGGTGAAGGGATCTCGGCTCTTTCCCCGTAGAATGGGGTGCTGGATATTCATAACCGAATATCACTGTGCAAAGCAAAAGTAATCGGCTATAGTGAAGTTAATGCCCTGACGCAAACATCTGTCCAAAGGGTCACTCCCGGTGAAGGGATCTCGGCCCTTGCCTCGTCGACTGAGGAGCAGGATATTCCAAATGAATACCACGATGCAAAACAAAAGTGAACGTCCTTGCAATAACAGCTTTTTGAAAAGTGTTCCAACAACATCAGAAAAGGTTTGTTTTAACTTGCATTGATCCGAATCAACGCAGTCCCATCAATTGATCACACCACAAAGAACGAAAATATACTGACGTACGTATATGCCATCCGCATTCGCCACTGGGTCCCGTCATCACCCGTTAGGTTAGCTAACTAACGGCAGAGCGGGGACTGGACTAGCGCGGATGAAAAACATATACAACATCTATTAATATATATACCAATATATTATATTCGCTCAAGGCGTGAATAAAATGCAACATCACAGAAATGTACAGCATCACAGAACAATACAGATATCTGGGATCCCCGGGTTTCACAGAGCCACTACTGAAACCCGACGTTCCCCTGGTCGTGTGGATAGCCTGTGTAATGAAATCCTAGACCCCTACGGGCGCGGCAAGTTACCCGCCAAAACCTGAAGCGAGGCAGCCCCCTTCAGCACCGTGAATGGACCACCCAGCACTTCACGGAATCCGGCAACTTGGGCACCCCTCCTGGGTCAACCTGTACCCCCTACGAGTGCGGCGAATAGCCCGCCAATCCTGGAGTGAAGCCCCCTTCATCCCAATGCCATGAGATGCGGGCTTGTTGCCTTCTAGAACCCGGCTATCCGTGCACCCCTCCGCGGGGTAACCCTAGTACAGAAAGTAAAATATACATGCAACGGGTACATCGACCGCAACCTGGTCGTGCCCCAAAATAATAATACAAACAGGCGGTGACGGCAGTCCACATATCGGACGCTCGCCCCGCAATATCAAATGTACATAATACAACAGAAACTGTACTAGTATTGCATCCAGGCTATCCCCCACGACCGATCCGCAACAACACAACAAATACATAGAACATCAACGTGAAGGTCACGTTCGCAAATCCGTCTAACCGGGCTATAGCAGTTAGACCGGATTTACCGATCGAGTGACATTCACGGTCGCAGATATAATGTAAATACTGTGAAAAATGTGTTTAAAATATCCGATCGATCAAAAATTAACAAGTGGGCCCCCAAGCAATACTGTAGCACTCACAGAAATTCTGGGCCCAATTTTAATATTCCAAAACCCCTAAAATCATCCCAGAAGCCCACTGGAAAAAATTGATGCAGCGAGGACACCAATATGCGGCGGAACAGCGGCCCAAAGGGGGTTTGGCCGCGGTTCCGCGCTTCAGTGGTCGATTCACTGTATCGAATTTTTACAGAAGTCTTAGAATTTCTTGTACATCAGTTTTCTACAACCTGAAAAATTTTTAGAGCCAGAAAAAATTCGACAGAAAACTGATGTGAGGAAAATGTGGTTTCTTGGAATTTTGGTCGATCGGAAATGCAAACACATCAAACAAAGCTAGACGAAGTTAATGGCGAGGCTCTGATACCACTGTAAGTGCACGGCGGCGCCCCGGTCGTCAATCCGACGGCCAAATGCGGAAGCGGTGATAAACTTTAATTTTACGAACTTAGCAAACCGGCACCACCGCGCACTAAACCCCGGATCGGGCCATTAAACTAGATCTAGCAAAGTAACAAGATAGGGAAGAGATATACCGAGTGATCCGAGTCCTCCGGTCTTCTCGTCATCGTCCCGATCTCTCGCGGAAACTCCGGTCGTCGCATCCTTGCCGGAAGGGCACCACATCGTCTGTATCTTTTACGGGCTCCCACCTCAATACCGAGGCAACTCGGGCACGAAGCTGGCTAGTCGACGTGCCCAAGGTATGCTGTAGAATGCGCTTTGTCTTAATGGGGTTTGTAGTTGCCTTGATGGAGGAATCAACAAGATATGAACTTGGGGATTTTGGTAGCAATGGAAAATCAGATGGATGATTAATTTCCCACACCAAATGAAATGAACCTCTCTCATTTTTCTTTCTCCCCTCCAAATTGTGGCCGGCCATGTAATGTGTTGGAAAATGGTGGAGGGCAAAACAAATACAAGAGGGAGGTAAGTGTAGGAAAAGCAAGAGGTGACCACATCATAAAGCTAAGAAACATCAACCATGCTTATCACTCCATACCCATTCAAATCTCAATTAATGCACCATCATGGATGAAAGATGCTAAACATATCATAATGAATATATTTGTAAGAAACCCCCTCCATAAATGTTATTTGCACAATTGCAAATAACCCCCTCCATCGGAAAAGTCCGGCCGGGAAAGAACAAAGGAAAACCGGCCGGAACGGAATGCAAACTGGCAACTCCAGAAAACTGGTCCCGTAATAAATTACAGGAAAACCCCGATACTGTGCATACACACCCGCATCTGTATTCCGTCCGGATACAAATGGAAAGAGACAAAATCTACACTGTACTAAACTAGGATCCGGCTTAAACCAAAGCCGGCTAGTAATGTTCGTCCGATCCTGATCCGTGCAATACCACACGAATCTGATCGAACCCTGCCATATAACTATACGGCCTCTAGTACTAACCGTCCGATCCTGATCCGTGCAATACCGCACGTATCTGATCGGACCCTGCCATATCTCCATACGGCCTCTACAGCGTTTCGCCCGAAAGCTTGAGTAACCGAATGTGTGGTGGACTCTAAAGACTCGTCAATACTATGGCTGTGGATTTAACCACTAGCACGTCAGAGGTATAAGCCAATACGTAACGGGCCACCAGCTATTGACCAAAAGGGACGTCGATGAGCGAACTCATCCTGACACCCTACTGAGCCTGTCAGTGACAATATCCGTACAGTCCGGTCCGTTCGTCTATGAGCATCGCATGTCGGGCCTAGGGGGTGGGTAAAAGTCAGACCCCCAAAAGCGGTACAAGTCGTGTCGGAGTGTAGCCCAGAACACCCTGAGATACTACTGGAATACCTACCAGTAAATCTCCTGCCTTGGCCAAGGACTTCGTGTAATGGCTCTCCTAGACACAGCGCGACCTCACCCCCAATACCGGGAGAGACGAACCCCTGAAGATCCGCTCACTGCCTCCATGTGGCTCGGGACTGTACCCAACTAAAACCTGTTTGCACGACTCCTTTGAGCCGTGGTAGGGTAGTAATCAAAGCACAGTGGGAACTCACACGAGACAAATGACGATCTCAGGTCGATGAACTAACCTGTACACATGTCACCAGGGAACTGCTATCTGACGTCAGGTATAAGACCAACTAGCAGGTTCCCGGTGAGTCCTGTCCGGTGTACTCATAACCCAATGAGTACCTGTATACATCTTAGGTGAACCAACTAACACCAGTGGCTTGTGAGACCGGCCACCGCCCCTCGTCGGGGTCTCGACTGTATACACTAGTCTACTCTGGAGAAACGATGCCCTGTCTCGAATCTCCCACGACTAGGGACCTTTTAAGGATGTGCTTATAGACCCCCAGCTCCCACTTATATGATCGCCCTCATACTGCTGGTGGTCAAGCAAGAATCCTAGGGGCTCTACCAACGTGTAATAGCGACTTGTCAGGTCACCTAAAGCAGTACACGATGATAAAGATAAACCAGATAGCATACTATCATCTCGAGTAAGACTGTCGTACCGGGATAGGTCCTCCCTCAATCATTGCAATCACGTGCCTGTGATCCAATAATTGACTCTGAGGGCACTATCTCCAACAACTACAAGATTACACAACACTAAAAAGACTTAACTAACAGATAGAGATCATTACCTAACCAAAAGAACTCAAAGATCCTAGCTTCCCAAGCTCCAAGGCATCCAAGAGGCAAAACCAAGCCAAAGATGTGATTTTTGTGAGATTTGATGAAGTTTTCTGTAGGGAAAGCAAGTGTTCAGTTTGATATGAGAGAGGGGTGAGAAAATGAGAAGGAAATGAGTGTGAGAGAATGAGAGAAGGAAAAGATAAAGGGAAAGAGAGAGGTGGGAGTAAGAGTGAATGCACCCTTGCATTAATGCACCATCAATGCATTCACACTACCTCATCATGCCACCTCCTCTCTCCAAAACAAATATCTCTCTTTCACAAACAAAAATCTAGATATTTAGGGTTAAGCTTTAAAACAAAGGATTAGATTAAAGCAAAGATTAGGTTAAGGGTTAAGTTGTCATGGTTGCTAAGAACAAAATTATCACAAAACAAACCCTCACATTAACTTACACACGTGCGTGCATGCCATTACAAATAATAATAAATTATTAATTAAATGTTATAAAATGTGAGGAACCCAAATTGGTAAACTTTTTACAGTAAACCCGCATTAACGTCTAAACTAACACTAACCGAAATCTAAGGCGTTACAAGCTAGCTCCCGCTTGGTGATGCCTTTAATATTATCATGTATTTGTGGTTTTGGATCAAAATATACAAAGAAGGTTCTGCACAAATTTTTAAAAACAAAAAAATGTTTTTCAACTAGCATAATCCACTTGCATTTTTCATGTTCCATTATCTATGTATTCAGAAAACATTTGAGTTCATTATAACTTTATTTCAAAACTTCATCTCTTTTATTTTCTTAAAAAAGTTTAGATTTCTGAGCTTCGGCTTACTTGAATTATGTTACGCCTTTAGACGTTGTGTGATTTAAGTGCCGGTCACGAACTAAATATTTCGGGTCGTGACACACCTATAGACATTCTAGCTGCCATCCGCATCTGAAACAACTTTCGAAATGCCTCGTATCGGAGAGTACGAGATTGCTCTCCATACAACTCTTTTGTATGGAGAAGATGGTTTGTACATCCATCTTCTCGTGCTTCTTCTGATGTTCATTATTCATAGAACCAAGCGCGAAGCACTTGGTTGTTGTATAGTCTATATCCCATGTCTTGCGGATTTCTTTATCCACAACTGAAGAATCAGGGCCTGGGCTAGGAGGGGCTGGAGTGGTCACGACGTATCCGACCTTATCATAGGTTAGGGCAATATTTACGTTCCTCAGCCAATTTTTGTAATCCGGTCCTGTGAGTTTATTCTTGTCTAATAAAAGTTTAAGTCCTGTCATAGGTATCTGCCATTAGGAGAGAGAAAAGAAGACCCTCAACGATTGCTATTGCATGATTAGATTGGTTAATAATCTGATCTAATCGATGTCTCCCACTGTTTTTTATCAAATTTTCCTTCAAATCTTAAAAAGAAAATTAGCCAGGATTAATTGCAATTTACAAGTTCGCTAACCGGTCGGCTAGGCCAGTGTCGGTATTCCGAGGGAGGTTCTCCGTGCTTTCGCACGGACCTAATTAAAATAAACCTCATTTTCCTAGAAGCGTAACCCCATTGACACCTTTCTAGACACCTACTGGATTAGCTAATTGTAAAGTGCAAAACTCTCCCAGGAGTAACTTTTACTCACAGTAGGATCGGGATCCAACTATCAAATAGAAGGTATGCAATCTCACTGCAAATTTCAACTCTTGAAATTCCCAATATGGTTTTTACCCCTAGTCTCTTATGACCTTAACTATGATCAACAAATTATAAGCACTAGTCAAGTTCTACCCACCATTTCGTGATTGATTTAGACCTACCCGCATGACCCTTAACTATGGTCAACTAAGTTATACGGATATCCTAATCGATCGCATCAAATGCTTAGTAGGAAGACATCACTTAGCTACCGTACACCACGCCTTAACTATAGTCAACAAACATGGCACGAATACTAAGTACTCTGCTTCCTAAGATAGCGGAGGGCAACGGATGGTTTTTATGAAAACCCTTAACGTTTTGAACTTGACATCATTGTAGAATCTAGTGAAAGGAGTGGTTTAAGCTCCAGTTTAAAAAATCAAATGGTTTTGTAGTATATTTCTAATTTTGCTAAAGAGGTCACTCCCGGTGAAGGGATCTCGGCTCTTTCCTTATCAAATAAGGTGCTGGATATTCATGAATACCACGATGCAAAGAAAAAATTAGATCATCTATAAAAACAATCGAGTGTTTTGTAACATTTGCTAGTTTTGCTAAAGGGGTCACTCCCGGTGAAGGGATCTCGGCCCTTTCCTCATCGAATGAGGTGCTAGATATTCATCAAGGAATACCACTATGCAAAGCAAAAACTAGAGTTACCCATTTTAAAAAGTTTGATTCTACAATATCTTTAGATTTCTTTTTCTTGACATTAATCACATTAATGTTGTCCCATCATTTACGTTTCCTAAACATCACAGAAAAGAAACGAAAATAGAACATACGCTTATGCCATCCGCATTCGCCACGGGGCCCCGTCATTCACCGTTAGGTTACTTAACTAACGGCAGAGCGGGGGCTGGACTAGCGCGGGTGCAAAACATAAGCAATGTTTATTATATATCTCATATATAAATATCCATTCGTCGTACGCATTTATAAACATTCCAGATCACAGATGAACAAATTGGATATACTAGGAATTCCGTATTTCATTCAAGCCCTTAATGAAAGACGGGTTCCATGGTTGTGATGAATAGCCAAACGCTACCCTAAACCCCTACGGGTGCGGAAAACTACCCGCCAAATTCATGAAGTGAAGCAACCTCTCTCAACAAAGTGAGTAGGCCACTCGGCACTTCGAGAACCCGGTAGTTTGTGCACCCCACCTTGGGTCTATTCTAGGAGCAAAAACAGTAAAAAGAAATTATACAACGGTGGCTACAACCTCAACCCAGATGTGCCTCGCAAAATAATATTACATTGCCTTTTACACATTACATGAATGATAAGAAAAACGCTCGTCTCACATCCCCCGGCTATTCATCCATGACGATCCAACATATTCATATACACATACCATCACATGATATCATTACAGATGTGTGCAATCCCGACTAATCGGCGTATAGCAATTAGTCGACGTTTCCAAATACACATACACATCACAAAGCTTGTAAAGTAACCGCGACATTAGAATTCTGCACGAGATTAGAAAACTAAATCAATTTTCCAACACTTGAAAAAAAACAGTGAGCCAGTTTTCGAAAACCGATCATTTTGAGGCAATCCGGGAGCCCAAACGAACTCGAAACCCGTCCGAATGTCCACGGAGGCAAAGAACATAAAATTAACTGTCAAATGGGGGGCCTCGGGGGGGAGGGGTACCCACCCCGGGGGGCAACCTCGAGGTGGCCTCAAGGGGTTGGCAGACCCGAGAGTACCCAATAGGGGTGCTCTCGGGTCACCCACCCCTAAGGCCACCTCGAGGTGGTCTTGGGGTGTGGGTCCGGCCTCTTGTATAAGTCCATGCTACCCTTTCCCTGTTCTTTGGGGTTGCGGAAATGGTGAAAAACGATTTTTCTTAGGGTGGTAACATGGACTCAAAATACGGATCTTTGTTAAACAACTACCTAACAACCTAACTAGGAGTTTTACCTACTCGGTTAGGGGGGTTATACCTTACTTGAACTCCTTCGTCTTCAACTCCTTGCGGTGTTCGGATCGCCCTCACCTCGTCGTCTCCTCACGCCGAAGATGGATCCACCCGAAAGCTTCTACCTTTTGGCTTCTACTTCAAACTTGAAGAAACTAGAACACTTGGCTTGCTAGACCTTGTGAACTAGGATGAGTAGAGGAGTGTTTTGGGTTTTATCTATATGGTTCTTGCTTCTCAACACATGAGATAATGAGAACCATGAACTAGAGAGAGCAAGAGGAAAAGGGAGAGCTTGAGGATGAGAGAGCACAAGAGAGAGAAAGCAAATGAATGAATGAGCAAGACTTTTTGCTCCCATGCTCTCATAATCCAAAATCATGATAACAAATAATCATAATTGAGTATTATGTGATGGTTGTTATCATCTCAAAATGGCAATATCATTTCTTGCATTAAATGCAATTTGTGAACAAAACAAGCAAGCTAAAGTCAATGCAAAGAAATGATAGCCATTGTCATGATGGTGGTCAACAAGTCCAACCTAGTCAACCGGTCAACAAAAGTCAACAAGTCAACAAGGTCAACCTTTCAACCCAACCATGCCACTATAATACTTAATTAATATTATTGTTAATCATATTTCTAATTCTCATTAGGGTTAAGCAAAAGTCAACAGTCAACAACCCTAATGAGAATCCTCTGCCTCTGTCTCTGTCAACTGTGCATACACACCCGCATCCGCGTCCCGGGGAACACGAATACAAACGAGATAAAACCAATCCCAAAACGTATACTAGGATCTGGCTTAAACCAAAGCCCACTAGTAAAAACTGCCCGGTCACAAAACATGCACAAGTGCACGGATGCGGCCGAACCCTGTCGCAAAACCATGCGACCTGTCGCAAAACCATGCGACCTCTACTCTTTTGCCTAAAGGAAAATAGCTCTCTGTGTGGGACTCTAAAGACTCGACACTACGCTGGCAGTGGGTTTAACCACAGACCGCAAGCGGCACTAGCTGTGCGTAACGGCCCCCAGGTAGATGCCGATAAGAAGACGGACGAGGTGAAACCCATCTGAACTCCTACTGAGCCTGAATGTGACAGTCTCCGTACAGTCCGGTCTGTTCGTATGAGAATATCGCATGGCGGGACTAGGGGGCGGTAAACGCCAGTCCCCTAATAGCGGTACAAATCGTGTCGGAGTGTAGCCCAGAACACCCTGAGATAACACTGGAAACCTACTAGTATATCTCGCTTGCCCTGGCCAGGGACTACTTGTGTATTGGCTCTCCTTGACACAGCGCGATATCAACCCCCAATACCGAGAGAGACGAATCCTGTCTAACCGTCACTGCCTCCAAGTGCTTCGGGACTGCACCCAACAACTACCTGTTTGCACGACTCCTTTGAGCCGTGGTAGGGTAGTAATCAAAGTACAGTGGGAACACACTCGAGGCGAAGTGACAGTGTCAAGTCAGCGGACTAAGCTGTACTCATGTCACCTGGGAACTGATAACTGACGATAGGTATAGTACCAACCAATCAGTTCCCGATGAGTCCTGTCCAGTATACTCGTAACCTAACGAGCACCCGCATACTATCTCAAGTACTACGTACTGACGGCTGTGGGACAGACCATCTCCCATGCTGGGATGAGAAGCGTATACGCTAGTCTACGCCGGAGTATCGATGCCCCGTCTCGATAATCCTACGACTAGGGACCTGTATAAGGATGTGCTTATAGATTACCCAGCCCGCACTAGTGTGACTGCCATCACAACGCTGGTAATCAAGCAAAGATCCTAAGGGCTCTACTAATATGTATAAGAAATATGCTAAAAGAAACACATGCACATATTAAAGTAGAAACAAACCAAGTAGCATACTACCATTTTGAGCAAGATTGTATATACAACTGTGAATATCCCAAGCTTCCATTAAGTAATATACAAACTAGTATGATACAGTAATGGCCTCTAGGGCATATACACTAATAATCTCCCACTTGCACTAAGGTCATGTACTGGCGTATCGAAGACCTATCATCTCGATCAGCCGCTCGAACTGAGTCTGGGGTAAGGCCTTCGTGAGTGGATCTGCAGTGTTATCTTCCGTAGCAACTCTCCGAACCTCGATCTCCTGGCGACCCACGATCTCCCTGATCAGGTGATACCGCCTCAAGATGTGTCTGGACTTCTGATGGGACCTGGGTTCCTTCGCTAAAGCTATAGCCCCGTTGTTGTCGCAATACAGAGGTATTGGATCAACAATGGACGGAACCACCTGAAGTTCCGTTAAGAACTTCCTCATCCAGACAGCTTCTTTTGCGGCATCAGCAGCAGCGATATATTCCGCTTCCATCGTCGAGTCAGCAACGGTTTCCTGTTTGGAACTCTTCCAACACACCGCCCCTCCATTGAGGGTAAAGACATAACCCGACATGGACTTGGAATCATCCTTGTCACTCTGGAAGCTGGAGTCAGCAAAGGCCTCGATCTGGAGGTCTTTTTCGCCATACACCAAGAACATCTCCTTAGTCCTTCTCAGATACTTGAGAATGTTCTTTACCGCTATCCAGTGCTTCTCCCCTGGGTCCGACTGATACCGGCTTACAACGCTCAATGCGTATGCTACATCTGGTCTGGTACACAACATCGCATACATAATAGAGCCTACCGCAGATGCGTAGGGTATTGATGACATGTGAGCCCTTTCCAAATCAGTCTTGGGAGACATCTCTTTGGAGAGGGTGATTCCGTGACAAGCCGGCAGATTACCGTGCTTGGAATCTTCCATACTGAATCGTTTCAGTATGGTGTCGATGTATCTTGACTGTGAAAGTCCCAACATCCTTTTAGATCTATCACGATAGATCTGGATCCCCAGAATGTAGTTGGCATCACCCAGGTCCTTCATGGAGAACCTGTGTGACAAGAACCCTTTGACAGATTGTAGCATAGGAATGTCATTTCCTATCAAGAGAATGTCATCCACGTATAATATGAGGAATACGACAGTTCTTGCTATAAATCTACTATAGATGCATGGTTCATCTGGGGTTTTGATAAAGCCAAATTCTTTGACCGTCTCAACAAAACAGATGTTCCAACTCCGCGATGCCTGCTTTAGTCCATAGATGGACTTAAGCAACTTGCACACCTTTCCGCTGCTCCCACTCTGAATGAAACCCTCTGGCTGGTCCATATAAACACACTCTTCTAAATTTCCATTTAGAAAAGCGGTCTTTACGTCCATCTGCCAAATCTCATAATCGTGGAAGGCAGCAATGGCAAGAAGGATCCGAATGGATTTAAGCATAGCCACTGGAGAAAAGGTCTCGTCATAGTCCAAACCAGGTCTTTAAGGAAAACCCTTTGCAACAAGTCTAGCCTTATAGGTCTCAACCTGTCCATCTACACCAATCTTCCATTTGAAGATCCACTTGCATCCTACGGGTTTTACCCCATCTGGAGCAACATCCAACGTCCATGCTTTGTTGGTGTACATGGACTCCATTTCGGTCCGCATTGCATCCAGCCATTTTACCGAGTCAACGCTCTGAATGGCCTGCTGGAAGCTAGTCGGCTCATCATAATCAATGATGCAATCTTCTCTATCCCCGTCTATGAGAAAACCGTAGTATCTCTCGGGCGAATGAGACTGCCTACTACTCCTGCGGAGCGGCATAGGAATGTCATGTTCTTTTGAACCCTCTGGTTCTACTAAGCTTTCAGTAATAGTCTGTGGTTCTGGAATTTCTTCCAGTTCTATTTCGCTCCCACTAATTTCCTTTTCTAAGAACTGGTGTTCCAGAAAATGGGCATTACGAGAAACAAAGATCTTTTGTTCCTCTGCGTAATAGAAGAGATACCCCCTGGAGTTCTTTGGGTATCCCACAAACTTGCACAGTACTGAGCGTGCCTCGAGTTTGTCCGCATGCTGCTTTTTGACAAAAGCTGGATATCCCCAGATCTTCAGATATTGAAAATAGGGTTTCTTCCTACTCCATATCTCATATGGTGTGGTAGGCACAGTCTTAGTTGGAACTCGGTTCAAAAGGTATGCAGCTGATTCTAGCGCATATCCCCAGAATGATCGCGGTAACTCAGCGTTACTCATCATGGAACGTACCATATCCAATAGGGCCCGGTTCCGTCTCTCCGATACACCGTTATGTTGCGGAGTGTATGGAGGAGTAAGCTAAGAGAGAATTCCATTCTCTTTTAAGTAATCCAGGAACTCGGCATTTAAGTATTCACCATCTCGATCAGATCTCAGTGTCTTGATACTTTTGCCTGTTTGTTTTTCTACTTCATTCTTATATTCCTGGAATTTTCCAAAGGCTTCGGATTTATGTTTCATTAAGAAGACATATCCGTACCTTGAAAAGTCATCCGTAAAAGTAATGAAGTAAGAAAAACCGCTTCGCGCATGTGTAGACATTGGACCGCACACGTCGCTGTGTACGAGTCCCAAGAGCTCGCTCGCTCTTACTCCGTGTCCAGTGAACGGAGTCTTTGTCATCTTTCCTTTGAGACAGGATTGACAAGTTGCATATGAATGATATTCGAACGGATCCAAATATCCTTCTGTATGTAACTTCGTCAACCTTCTCTCATTGATGTGACCCAGTCTACAATGCCATAAGAAAGCCTGATTAGTTTCCCGAAACTTTCTTTTGTGTGTATTCTGGACATTGAAAATCTGTGGTTGGTTTAATACATATATACCATTGCTTAATGTACCTGACCCAATCAGAACTTGATTAAGGTGAATGTTCACAACATTACTTACAAATGCAAATTCATAACCTTCTTTAGATAATAAAGATACAGAAATGATATTACAAGTTGCATTGGGTACAAAATAGCAATTACGCAAAACCAAAATGTGTCCATCTGACAACCCCAGGTGATAGTCCCCCACGGACTCAGCATCCATGCCAGCTCCGTTTGCAACTCTGAGGGTCATATCACCTGCCTTCAAAACCCTACGCCTTCTCAGTGCCTGTAAAGAATTACAGATATGAGATCCTGATCCGGTATCCAATACCAAGGATGTAGAGTTTATTGATAGACAGTTTTAAATAACATACACACCTGAAGCTGAAGCCGCAACTTGCTTCAGATCCTGGGTTCTGGCCTTCCAAGCCCTGCAATCCTTTTTCCACTGTCCACTCTTATGACAGTAAAAGCACTCTTCCTTTCCTACAAGCTTTCCCGCTACCTTTGTTGCCTTCGCCTTTCCCTTCGTATCCACTTTACTAACACTGCCCCTTGGTTTGGCGGGGGCTTTCTTCTTCTTTCCCTTGGCTTTCGCCTTGGACTTAGAAGAGGAAGATCCTCCTACAAACAAAGTGGATGTCTCCCTACCTTTCTGTAGGGTGCCCTCTGCACTATTCAGCATGTTGAGGAGCTCTGGAAGTTCAACTTCTTTTCCTTGCAAGTTGAAGTTCAGGATAAACTGGGCGTAAGTGGAAGGAAGGGACTGGAGAATCAAGTCTGTATAGAGCTCATTCTCCAACGTGGTCCCGAGGTCCGCGAGCTCTTCAATGAAGCCAATTATCTTAAGCACGTGTTCCGCTACCGATGATCCGATGGCCAATCTTGCCGAAAACAGCTTTTACGACACTTCGTATCTGGCGATACGAGATTGCTCTCCATACAGTTCTTTTGTATGGAGAAATATGGATTCGAGGTCCATATTCTCATGCCTCCTCTGATGTTCATTGTCCATAGAGGCAAGCACGAGGCACCTGGCCTTCGCGCAATCGATCTCCCAAGTCTTACGGATTTCCTTATCCGCGACGCTGGAGGTGGGACCTGGGACAGGGGGAGCTTTGGTGGTAAGAAGATACCCCAGCTTGTCATAAGTGATTGCCATTTTGACATTCCTGAGCCAATCTTTATAGTTTGGCCCTGTCAGTATGTTTTTATCTAGTAGTAACTTAAGTCCGGTCATGACGATTGGTCGCTGCAATTAGGAGAGAGAGAAGAAACACTCAGCATGATGCTCTTGCAATTTTAGAGTGGTTTTTAGTTTGTCTAAACAGGATGGCTCCCACTGTCTCTCGAATCCCTCCTCAAACCATAAAGGAAGAATTAGTCGGGATCAATCTCACCGTACAATACTTTCTTAACCGTTCAGCCAGGCCAGTGTCGGTACTTCGAGGGAGGTTTTCCAACGCTTTTGCGAAGTTCCTTAATTAAATAACCTCTTTTCCCTGGGGGCGTAGCCCCGCTAACACCTTTCTAGACACCTACTTGGTTTATAGCATTGATCATTAAGTGAGAAATTTCCCGAGGAGTAACATATACTCACAGTAGGATCGGGATCCAAATATCATCGCGTGACAAAACTGAAGGAATCCTACCAGAATTATCACACTCCAAATGGTATGCAGCGCTAGCAAGTTTCAGGTTCTTTTGAAACTCCCGATGTGGATTTTTGCCCCATGCTCTTATGACCTTGGCGTGAGGTCAAAATGTCATAAGTCACATGTCAAATTCTACCCATCATTATCCAGGTTAATTTGAACCCACCCGTACCTACCCTTGACGTAGGCCAAAATGGTAGTACGACTGTCTCAAACCAACGCATTCTATCTATGCAACAGATAAATATCCGGCAGCTACCAATCACTATGCCTTGGCGTGAGGTCAAAATACATAGCTTGAATATTACCGAATATTTAACTGAAATGATGGAGGGCTACGAATGGTTTTGGCGAAACCGTGAACGTAGTGAACTTGATATAATCGATGGAACGAGATAGATTTTAAAAGGAATGGCTCAAGCTCCGCATTTAAAATTTGGTTTTTGAAAAGAACCGAGTGGTTTTTGAAAGTGTTCCAACGAATTTACTTTGGTTTATTTTCTTGCATTAAATTTAATGCGTCTCATCATTTAATCCTATCATTGCAGAAAACAACCAAAATATGACGTACGCTTATGCCATCCGCATTCGCCACGGGGCCCCGTCATTACCCGTTAGGTTACTTAACTAACGACAGAGCAGGGGCTGGACTAGCGCGGATGCAAAACATAAGCAACGTCTAAATAGATATCATATATAGATATATTGCAATGATAGCCATTCCAGATCACAGATGAACACATTGGATATACTAGGAATCCGCAATTCGTACGAGCCTGTAACGAAAAGCGGATTACGCGGTCGCGGTGAATAGCCAATACCCCACCCAAGACCCTTACGGGTGCGGCAGACTGCCCGCCAAATACCCGAAGCGAAGCAACCTCCCTCAACGACGTGAGTAGGCCACTCGGCACTTCGAGGTACCCGGTAGTTTGTGCACCCCCTCCATGGGTCTATCCTATGAGCAAAAACAGTAAAAGAAATTATACAATGACGGCTACAACCTCACCCCGGTTGTGCGGCCAAAAAAATAATATTACATCAATTGCAAATTTACATGAATTAAAAGAAAAGAAAACTCTCATCTCACAACCCCCGGCTATTCACCCGCGACAATCCAATGAATTCATATACACATACCATCAACATAACAGATCACAGATATGTATAACCCCCACTAATCGACGTATAGCGATTAGCATACGTTCAATACATATATCACATCACAGATATAAACCCGTTAGCTTATGTCTTTAGAAGTTCGATCAAAATACGGATTTTTAAGCCCCAAAAACAAATTTTGCTTTCTGGAAAATCTGGGCAGAAAAATCATATTTTAAAAATCCCAAAACAACCCCAGAAACACACTGCAATAAAATTGTGCCATGGCCGAGTCAACTCGGCTGGGGATCCGCGGCGGGAGCATGCTCCTACCGCGGTTCCGCGGCGCTTTGACCGAGCCAGTGGACCAATTTTCTTGGTTGTGTTTTAAAAAGCCTGAGTCGATTTTTGGTGCAAGATTTATTATTTTTTGAACAGAATACAGAATTGACAGAAACTTGATTTTTCGGGCGTGTTTCGTGACTTTTTCTCCGATCGAACTTCTAGTTACTTTGCTAACATGTTATATAATGTTTAACTAGGCTCTGATACCACTGTAAGTCCATGCTACCCTTCCCCGGTTCTTTGGGGTTGCGGAAATGGTGAAAAACGACTTTTCATAGGGTGGTAACATGGACTCAAAATACGGATCTTTGTTAAACAACTACCTAACAAACTAACTAGGAGTTTTACCTACTCGGTTAGGGGGGTTATACCTTACTTGAACTCCTTCGTCTTCAACTCCTTGCGGTGTTCGGATCGCCCTCACCTCGTCGTCTCCTCGCGCCGAAGATGGATCCACCCGAAAGCTTCTACCTTTTGGCTTCTACTTCAAACTTGAAGAAACTAAAACACTTGGCTTGCTAGACCTTGTGAACTAGGATGAGTAGAGGAGTGTTTTGGGTTTTATCTATATGGTTCTTGCTTCTCAACACATGAGATAATTAGAACCATGAACTAGAGAGAGAGCAAGAGGAAGAGGGAGAGCTTGAGGATGAGAGAGCTCAAGAGAGAGAAAGCAAATGAAAGAATGAGAAAAACTTTTTGCTCCCATGCTCTCATAATCCAAAATCATGATAACAAATAATCATAATTGAGTATTATGTGATGGTTGTTATCATCTCAAAATGACAATATCATTTCTTGCATTAAATGCAATTTGTGAACAAAACAAGCAAGCTAAAGTCAATGCAAAGAAATGATAGCTATTGTCATGATGGTGGTCAACAAGTCCAACCTAGTCAACCGGTCAACAAAAGTCAACAAGTCAACAAGGTCAACCCTTCAACCCAACCATGTCACTATAATACTTAATTAATATTATTGTTAATCATATTTCTAATTCTCATTAGGGTAAAGCAAAAGTCAACAGTCAACAACCCTAATGAGAATCCTCTGCCTCTGTCTCTGTCTCTGTCAACTGTGCATACACACCCGCATCCGCGTCCCGGGGAACACGAATACAAACGAGATAAAACCAATCCCAAAACGTATACTAGGATCTGGCTTAAACCAAAGCCCACTAGTAAAAACTGCCCGGTCACTAAACGTGCATAAGTGCACGGATGCGACCGGACCCTGTCGCAAAACCATGCGACCTGTCGCAAAACCATGCGACCTCTACTCTTTTGCCTAAAGGCGAATAGCTCTCTGTGTGGGACTCTAAAGACTCGACACTACGCTGGCAGTGGGTTTAACCACAGACCGCAAGCGGCACTAGCTGTGCGTAACGGCCCCCAGATAGATGCCGATAAGAATACGAACGAGGTGAAACCTATCTGAACTTATACTGAGCCTGAATGTGACAGTCTCCGTACAGTCCGGTCTGTTCGTCTGAGAATATCGTATGGCGGGCCTAGGGGGGAGGTAAACGTCAGTCCCCTAATAGCGGTACAAGTTGTGTCGGAGTGTAGCCCAGAACACCCTGAGATAACACTGGAAACCTACCAGTATATCTCGCTTGCCCTGGCCAGGGACTACTTGTGTAATGGCTCTCCTAGACACAACGCGATATCAACCCCCAATACCGGGAGAGACGAATCCTGTCTAACCGTCACTGCCTCCAAGTGCTTCGGGACTGCACCCAACTACCACCTGTTTGCACGACTCTTTTGAGCCGTGGTAGGGTAGTAATCAAAGTACAGTGGGAACACACTCGAGGCGAAGTGACAGTGTCAAGTCAGCAGACTAAGCTGTACTCATATCACCTGGGAACCGATAACTGACGATAGGTATAGTACCAACCAATCAGTTCCCGACGAGTCTTGTCTAGTGTACTCGTAACCTAACGAGCACTCGCATACTATCTCAAGTACGACGTACTGACGGTTGTGGGACAGACCGTCTTCCGTGCTGGGATGAGAAGCGTATACGCTAGTCTACTCCGGAGTATCGATGCCTTGTCTCGATAATCCTACGACTAGGGACCTGTATAAGGATGTGCTTATAGATTACCCAGCCCCCACTAGTGTGACTGCCATCACAACGCTGGTAATCAAGCAAAGATCCTAAGGGCTCTACTAATATGTATAAGCGATATGCTAAAAGAAACGCATGCACATATTAAATTAGAAACAAACCAAGTAGCATACTACCATTTTGAGCAAGATTGTATATACAACTGTGAATATCCCAAGCTTCCATTAAGTAATATACAAACTAGTATGATACAGTAATGGCCTCTAGGGCATATACACTTAGAGGCAGTGGCGGTTAGAAAGGATTCATCTCTCCCGGTATTGGGGGTTGATACCGCACTATGTTTGGATAGCCATTACACAAAGTCCCTGTCCAGGGCAAGTGAGATTTACTGGTAGGTATTCCATTAGTTTCTCAGGGTGTTCTGGGCTACACTCCGACATGACTTATACCGCTATTAGGGGTCTGATGTTTACAGCCCCCCTAGGCCCGATATGCGATACTCTTTGACGAACAAACCGGACTGTACAGAGATTGTCACATTCAGACTCAGTAGGAGTTCGGATGGGTTTTCCTCATTGGCTTTCTTATCGACATCTACCTAGGGACCGTTACGTGCAGTTAGTACCGCTTGCGGCCTGTGGTTAAACCCACTGCCAGCGTAGTGTCGAGTCTTTAAAGTCCCACACAGAGAGTTTCCCTGCATCGAGCAAGAGGTGTAGAGGCCGTATGGTTTTACCGCAGGGCTTCAATCACTTACGTGCACTTGTGCGCGTATAATGTTCGGGCGGATAATACTAGTGGCCTTTGGTTTAAGATGGATCCTAGTATTATATTGGTGGATCAGTTTCGTCTCTTTGTATTCGTGTTTCTCGGAACACGAATGCGGGTATGTATATACGGATGAGAGGGGCATAGAAAGAGACACCTCATTAGGATTTTGACCATTGACTTGATTAAAACAATTTTGAGGTGGAGGAAAGTATTTGTTATTTTATAAATGATAATTGAGGCATGACTACATGTTTGACCTTTTGACTTGGCTTAACCACTTGACTTGGTTTGACATAGATATTTTTGTGAGATATTTTTGTGACCAAGATATTTTGATGAGATATTTTTCCATGTCATGCTTGTAGTCAAGTCAAGGTATCCATCTCATTTATAATGAGGATTATCATTTATCAAAAGTTTTTCTCTCTCCTCAAGTGAGCTCTCATGTTAGCACTCTTCTACTTTCTCTCAACATAAACCCTTAAGGTCTCATGAGTTGAGTAAACTAGGGTTTCAAGAGATAAATAAATCCATCTTCATACTCTACATCACCTAGGCCATCAAGTTTAGCAAGCTTGTCGCCCTAGTTACCTCGGTTTTGAGGTGGAGCTCGGACTATAGACTCACGGGTGGATCATCTTTGACTCGAGGAGGCCGTCGAAGAATCTACGATCTGGATCAATCCATGGAGCCTACGTAGATGAGGAGGACAGCGCTGAAGACCCGAAGGACATGTATCATGAGTTATAATCTCCTATCCGAGTAGATAACCTCTTCACATGTCTTGCTAGTTTGGGTTTAGACATGATCCGGGTGCTCGAGTCCGTGTTGCGATGCTTTGATTATTGTTTTTCATAACTTCCACCTCCTCGCGGTCACACGGGGTGCATGACATGTACTTACAGTGGTATCAGAGCCTACTAAACCTTTACTAGCTTGTTAGCAACTTATTAGAACTTCAATCGTCGGAAAATTTGAAAACTAAATACCTCGATCCCCAAAGTTTCTATCGATTTTTAAAACTATCGTAAAAATTATTTCAGAGGCATGAAAATTCATTCCAGAGAATTCTATGAACACTGGAGAAAAAACGAGTCTACAACTCGGCTAGACCACCGCGGAACCGCGGCGAATCGGTGCGATTCACTGCTGTTTCGCGGCCGAGTCAACGCCGAGTCGGCTCGTTTTTCCACAGTTTGTCTTATTTTGGGTGTTCTGTCTTCTTGGATATTTTGTTTCTACCCAGGATATTTTGAGTACTGGTTTGCATTTGGGGTAGACACGGAAAATAGTTTTCGATCAAAATTCTAAGTTATTTGCTAATCGGGTTTTTATCTGTGTTGTTATATGTGCTGAACGTTTGCTAATCGCTATACATCGATTAGTGGGGGTTGCACATATCTGTGATCTGTGATATTGGTTTGTGTATATGAACTTGTTGGATCATCGTGGATGAATAGCCAGGGATGTGAGATGAGGGTTTTTCATTTCATTCATTCGAAGTAATTGTAAAGTGATGTAATATTATTTTTGTGGGGCACATCCGGGTTAAGGTTGTAGCCACCGTTGTATATTATTTCTTTTACTGTTTTTGCCCCTAGGATAGACCCAAGGTGGGGTGCACAAACTACCGGGTACTTTGAAGTGCCGAGTGGCTTACTCACTTTGTTGAGAGAGGTTGCTTCACTTCGGGTATTTGGCGGGTAGTTTGCCGCACCCGTAGGGGTCTAGGGTGGGGTTTGGGTATTCATCACGACCGTAGAATCCGATTTTCGTTATAGGCTTAAACGAAATGCGAAATTCCTAGTATATCCAATGTGTTCATCTGTGATTTGGAATGCCTATCATTACGTCTGACAAATGGATATTATTATATATGTATTATATAATAGATGTTGCTTATGTTTTGCATCCGCGCTAGTCCAGCCCCTGCTCTGTCGTTAGTTAAGTAACCTAATAGGTGATGACGGGGCCCCGTGGCGTATGCGGATGGCATAAGCATACGTTGTATTTTCGTTGTTTTCTGCAATGGTAGGTTAATTGACGGGACTACATTACATTAATGCAAAGCAAAAAAACAAAGCTGAATTGTTGGAACAAATTTTAAAACCACTTGGTTATTTTAAAACAGCAGACTTTTAAATGCGGAGGTTATACCACTCCTTTTAAAAAGCTATCATGTTCCTTCGATTATATCAAGTTCACTACGTTCACGGTTTCGCCAAAACCATTCGTAGCCCTCCATCATTTCATATGAATAGTCAGTAGTATTCAAGCTATGTTTGTTGGCCTTTGTCAAGGCATAGTGATTGGTAACTGCCGGGCGTTCATATGTAGCATAGATAGATGCGTGGGATAGTCGTATTACCTTGTTGGCCTTCGTCAAGGGTATATACGGGTGGGTTCAAATTAACCTGGACAATGATGGGTAGAACTTGACATGTGACTTATGATTTGTTGGCCTTCGTCAAGGTCATAAGAGCATGGGGCAAAAATCCACATCGGGAGTTTCTAAAGAAACTGAAACTTGCTAGTGCTGCATACCATTTGGAGTGTGATAATGTTGGTAGGATTCCTTCAGGGTTATAACATAATGAGATTTGGATCCCGATCCTGCTGTGAGTATCCGCTACTCCTCAGGACATTCTTCACTTAACGATCAATGCTATAAACCAAGTAGGTGTCTAGAACAGTGGTAGCGGGGCTACGCCTCCAGGGAAAAGTGCTTATGTAATTAAGGAATTTCGCGAAAGCATCGTAAAACCTCCCTCAAGGTACCGACACTAGCCTGGCTGAAAGATTAACAAAGTATTGTACGGTGAGATTAATCCTGACTAATTCTTCTTTTATGGTTTGAGGAAGGATTCGAGAAACAGTGGGAGCCATCCTGTTTAGATAAATTTAAAATAAATCTAAACTTCCAAGAGCATCATGCTTAGTGTTTTCTTCTCTCTCTCTTAATTGCAGTGACCCAGTGACCAGATATAGGGTACATCTAGATAATAAAATATCTGAATCTAACTATAATGACTGGCAAAGGTCTGTCCAGATGTCCATTACCCATGACAAGCTGGGACACCTCTTTACTATTGAAGCTCCTGCCGTCCCAGGTCCAGTTTCTACCGTCACGGATATTGATATCCGTAAGACATCGGAAAAAGACTGTGCGAATGCCAAGTGCCTCATGTTGGCCTCAGTAGATGGTGTAAACCAGAGGCAGCACGAGAAGATGGACTTTGCTTCCATCTTCCTCCATAACAAATATTTATATGGAGAGCAACCTCGTATCGCAAGATATGAGACCTCGAAGGAATTGCTTCAAGCGAGGTTGGCTATCGGGTCATCTGCAGGGGACAACGTCTTTACGATGACTAGCTATATTGATGAGATCACGGACCTAGAGACCACGTTAGGAAACATGTCATATGCTGACTTGTTTCTACAGTCCCTACCATCTACTTTTGCCTAGAGGAAGAAAGTTATACTTCCAGTTGAGGACACCCTGAAGGAAACCAGGATGACACTCACTCAGCTTATTAGGGAATCTTCCTATTCTGCATCCAAGGCGAAAGCAAAGAGTGAAAAGAAGAAGACCTCTACAAAGCCGATATACGGTGTCAGTAAGGTAGAAGGACAGGGAAGGGCAAAAGTTTCTGGGCTAACAGTAGGGAAGGAGGGATATTCCTATTATCATGGGAAAGGGCATTGGCAAAGGGATTACAGGGCTTTGAAAGCCAGAATCCAGGATCCGAAGCATGTTGTGTCTTCGACTTCGGGTGTGTTTGTAATAGAAAACTTTATGTCAATTAACTCTACTTCCTGGGTACTAGATACCGGATCAGGATCTCATATCTGTAATTCATTACAGGCTTTGAGAAACCGTATAGTTATCTGGTTAGGTGATATGACTCTCAGGATTGCTAACGGAATGAGCGTGGACGTTGAATCCGTAGGGGAATATCACCTTGGATTGACAAGTGGGTATATATTGATTCTACGTAACTGTTTGTATATACCTAGTCTAGCTTGTAACATCATATCTGTATCCTTACTTTCTAAGGAAGGACATGATTTTACATTTGTAAGCGATGTGGTCCACATCCACCTAAATCAAGCTCTGATTGGGTCAGGTACATTAGATAACGGTGTATACGTATTAAATCAAGCTCAGGTTTTCAGTGTCCAGAACATACTTAAAAGAAAGTCTTCGGAATTAAATCAGGCTTTCTTATGGCATTGTAGACTGGGTCATATCAATGAAACACGATTGACGAAGCTACATAGAGAGGGATATTTGGATCCGTTCGAATATCAGTCTTATGCAACTTGTCAATCTTGTCTCATGGGAAAGATGACAAAGACTCCGTTCACTGGACACGGAGTAAGAGCGAGCGAGCTCTTGGGATTCATACACAGCGATGTGTGTGGTCCAATGTCAACACATGCACTAAGTGGTTATTCTTATTTCATTAATTTTACGGATGATTTCTCTAGGTATGGACTTATCTTCTTGATGAAGCATAAATCCGAGGCCTTTGAGAAATTCCGGAAATACAAGAATGAAGTGGAAAAACAAACAGGCAAAAGTATCAAGACACTGAGATCTGATCGAATACTCGAGTGCCGAGTTCCTGGATTACTTAAAAGAGAATGGAATTCTCTCTCAGCTTACTCCTCCATACACACCACAACACAACGGTGTATCGGAAAGGCGGAATCGAACCCTATTGGATATAGTTCATTCCATGATGAGTAACGCTGAGTTGCCGCGATCCTTCTGGGGTTATGCACTAGAATCATCTGCATATCTTCTGAATAAGGTTCCTACCAAGACAATGCCTACTACACCATATCAGATATGGAATGGGAAGAAACCCTATCTTAAGTACCTTAAGACATGGGGATGTCCATCTTTTGTTAAAAAGCAGCATGCGGACAAACTCGAGGCACGCTCAGTACTGTGTAAGTTTGTAGGATACCCAAAGAAATCCAGAGGGTATTATTTCTATTTCGTAGAGAAACAAAAGGTCTTTGTTTCTCGTCATGCCCACTTCTTGGAATCTATATTTTTAGAAAATCAGAAAAGTGGGAGCGCAATAGAACTGGAAGAAATTTCAGAACCACAAGCTATTACTGAAAGCTTGGTAGAACCAGTAGTTTCAGAAGAACCGGACATTCCAGCGCCACTCCGCAGAAGTAGTAGGCAGTCTCATCCGCCCGAGAGATACTACAGTTTTCTTATAGACGGGGATCAAGAGGATTGCATCATTGACAATGATGAGCCTACTAGCTTCCAGCAAGCCATTCAGAGCGGCGACTCGGTAAAATGGCTGGATGCAATGCGGACCGAAATGGAGTCCATGTACACCAGCAAAGTATGGACTTTGGACATTGCTCCAGAATGGGTAATACCCGTAGGGTGCAAATGGATCTTCAGAAAGAAGATTGGTGTAAATGGACAAGTTGGAACCTATAAGGCTAGACTTGTTGCAAAAAGTTTTCGTCAAAGACTTGGTTTGGACTATGACGAAACCTTTTCTCCAGTGGCTATGCTCAAATCCATTCGGATCCTTCTTGCCATTGCTGCCTTCCACCATTATGAGATCTGGCAGATGAACGTAAAGATGTCTTTTCTAAATGGTAATTTAGAAGAGTGCGTCTATATGGATCAACTAGAGGGTTTCATTCAGAGTGGGAGAAGCGGTAAAGTGTGCAAGTTGCTTAAGTCCATTTATGGACTAAAGCAGGCATCGCGGAGTTGGAACATCTGTTTTGATGAGATGGTCAAAGAATTCGACTTTATCAAAAATCCAGATGAACCATGCATTTACAGTAAGATTGTAGGGAGAACTGTGGTATTCCTTGTTGGCTATAGTGCCCTCAAGGCAATTATCATAGTCGCGGGCAGGTGATTATGATGATTGAGTGAGGACATATACCGGTAGAACAGTCTTACTCAAGATGATAGTATGCTATCTGGTTTGTCTTTATCATCATGTATATGTTGATAGAGCCCATAGTATTCTTGCGTGACTACCAGCATTATGATGGCGATCATATACGTGGGAGCTAGGGGTCTATAAGCACATCGTTAAATGTTTCTAGTCGTGGGAGTATCGAGACTGGGCATCGATACTCCAGTGTAGACTAGTGTATACTGATCGAGACCCCGACGAGGGGCGGTGTCCAGGTCTCACAAGCCATTGGTGTTAGTTTGTTCACCTAAGATAGCATACAGGTGCTCATTGGGTTATGAGTACACTGGACGGACTCGCCGGGGACGTGCTAGTTGGTATTATACCTATAGCCAGATAGCAGTTCCTAGGTGACATGTGTACAGGTTAGTCTGTCAACCTGAGATCATCATTTTTCTCGTGTGAGTTCCCACTGTTCTTTGATTACTACCCTACCACGGCTCAAAGGAGTCATGCAAACAGGTTTTAATTGGGTACAGTCCTAAGACACATGGAGGCAGTGATCGGATCGTCGGGGATTCGTCTCTCCCGGTATTGGGGGTTGATGTCACGTTGTGCACGGGTGACCATTGTTCCCCTCCGAAGGACGGCGCGACAGGACGTCTTTCCTGAGATTCGGGGCAGATGCTAATTGGTGCTATCCGTCCACCTCTTCGAAGATGCCAAGTTGATTTATGACACCATGTATCGAAGGTTTAAACGGATGCGGCCGATGTAGCAGACTTTGTCAGATTCCCCCTCGCTTGAGGGGTTTTTGATTGTGGGGACGCTCTTCTCTGCAGGCGCAAGCCCTTGCAGTTAATTACGCTACCGCATCGCGGTAACAACTTTCTCCTTCTCCAGATGGTCACTTCGTGTCGTGGGTGTTTATTTTGTTTGTAGTTGCCCGTGGATTGTATACGGAGACTAAGTTATGTTGTCGCCCGTAGGGCGTGGACTAGTCCAAATCCGTATTATCTTAGATTTGGGTTTGGGGGTTTGGGTTTAAGGATACGTTAGCCTCATTTGAGACTAAGATCAACTTAAACGTTAGTTAAGGATACGTTAGTCTCTGTCACGCCCCGCTTCCTAAAATACAGGATACGAGGGATTGACAATGCCAGCCATGCTCCTACGGTCAAGGATACATCCTGCCGTAGTCACACTTCGGCTTCTAGCTTTACATGGTAATCAGTAAATAATGCGCAGGCAATGAGAAATGCAGTAACTGAAATGAAACAATATAAAGAACTGACCTGATAGAAACAAAAGAGTATAACTCTGGATAGCTGATCAAGGTGTCCGTGATATGCGTCTGGTCCTGGTCCAGGATAAATCTTCTCCTCACACTGAGATGCATACTCAGGTCGTCAGAGCGACATAATAGTAATATATTTTATAAATCCAAGTGACAACTCTAACAGTGATAATAAATATATATAACAGTAAATCAATGACGGTATAGATATGAACATGCAGTAATCAATGCAATGGAACAATAAAAGCAATAAAATAATATGCCAAGTATGCCAACACGGTAAGTAATGTATATCAATGCCATTATCCCTATCAGTCTCTAAGTCTCACTGTACAGGTCACTAAACCTATCGTCAGTCCAAGTGTGAGAGTCAACCACTCGCGAGTGTCCTCCACCCAAGAGTAGAACCCAAGGGCAAGGGACCACGGGCCCAACATGTATATCACGGTAATAATCATGTACCATATAAATCTCCATATATCTCCCTAAATATATAAGCCGGCAGGGGACTCCCGAGATTCTGTTGAACTCACACTCAAACTACCCCACACCCCGTGGTCTACATCAAACGCTAACCATAACCCTAAATACCAATCGGTCTGTGACAAGTCTGTGCGAGAACTGGAGGCAGGACCTCCATCAAGCACGTCCCGACTAATATCTAAGATAAATGGCAGTGTCTGGTGCCTTATCTGTGACACCCATACAAGAGCTTCCATAAGTGTCCCATACCACTTATAGTCACACGTACAGGCGTCCCACAGACGTCGATAATGCAGTAGAATAATAAGGTCCGCTGATTGTGTACAAGTACGTGTCACTTTCACTTATTCACTTATACACGAACACTAACGTACTTGTCACAATCATCACTAATACCTAACACTGCGTAATGCACGTTATCACTAGGTTATTAATGCAGTGACATATGTATGATATGATGCGTAAACAGTATGTAAAGCATGATTAGGGTGTCATGAATCAATAATCTACCACTTGCAATATTTATCATAAATCAAACGTGAACAGCTTAACGAAAAGATAAATGGTGAATAAATAGTATGTTCAGTTGTCTATCCAGCGAATTTGGTTTCAGGGTAATCGGGTTCCAGGATCATTAATTATAGCCATTTCATTTTAAGCGTTCACGGCTGGAAATCCGGTTTCAAAATCGGAAGTCCGTTTCGCAACGCATTTTAATCCCAATTGGAATCAGAATTTAGCGATGTTACAGTTGAATGAAATCTAGGGTTTCCAGTAAGGTTTTCAACGTAGTAGACGGATCTTCAATCGCGTCTGTACGTCAGGAGATATACACTGTTCAATACTAGTATGTAAATTCTGATTCTGTTGGGACTGTTATACGTCCACATCTATTAAATTACCGATTAAATATCAAACGATAACGAAACAGGATGGAACCACTTGTGTTATCTAGCTAACAGATTCACCTATAATAAACAGTGGAGTTCCGCAACCTACGAGTTAAGGAAACCTGGTGGTACCCATTACGGGACAGCACACAGTAAACACAGCCGCTCTGGACTGCAGTCCAGAGTCGCTCTCCGATCCAAATATTGCCACAGTTTAAGTACAGGAACAATTAGAATTTACATAGGGATATAGTTCATCGAGTCGTCTTCGATTTAAGCCCTCGAACGCATCATTCCAGTATGTATATAATTTATGGTGATTTTAACGGTTTTCAGGTACAAGAAATTTCCAGATTTACAGGTAAACTTGGGGTAGTCGTTTTAGTCATTAACGGTCATATTATCCAATAAAATTCACACACTAGATTCATATCTATACGGGCCAAACTATACCAATGAGTTCCGTCAAATTAGGTGAGTATTTCCATTGAGGTCATGCATCAAATAGTTGCATCGTATAATTTATCGAGGATATTTCGAATGGAAATTATAAAATTATAGTTTGTAACTAATACAAATTAGCATGTAGCAAGTATGAAACTTGCCTGGAGACGGTGAACTGATGGCGCGGCTGCGAAGGTAGTAGAGACACGTCCCGGCACGGAGTAGCAAACACGCGACGTGTCTCGGCTAAGCTTGAGCTTGGCTCGAGCTTGAGGATGGGTTGTTGCGAGCTCAGGCGGTGCCGTGGCTGGGGATCGCTGATGCTGTCGAGGCCGATGGAGAGAGATTGCAGAGGGAGAGAGAGAATTTAAAGAGAGAGAAGGAGTTAGAAATATATAGAGAGAGATTGAGAAAGAGAGAGAGGGAGTGATATATATATAGAGAGAGAGAGTGAGACGGGGAGAGAAACAGAGAGAGAGAGAGATAGCTGGAGAGAGAAAAAGAGAGAAATCAGAGAGAGAGAGAGAGAAATTGCAGGGAAGATAGAGAGAGCTTGGGAGAGGGGAGAACAGAGAGAGAGGGTAGAGTGAGAGAGGGAGGCACAGAGAGAGAAGTAGAGATGATGGCGATGGTGATGATGCTGCGGTCGGCTGAGGCGGCTGAGGCTTACCGGCATCGGGGTAAGGGTGGCCGAGCTCGGGTGCAGTAGGCATGGTGAGGGGTCGGTGGTGAAGGGGAGAGCGAGGGAAGATGAATGGGGTCGCAGTCGTCGTCGTCGACGGCGGCGGGTGACGAAAGCATTGGGGAGCTCGGGGGTGCTGTGGGTTGGGTGAGTGAGTAGAGGGAGAAGAGGAGAAAGGGGTCTAAGAGAGTGAGGAGTGAGAGAGAGTGATGGAAGTGAGGGAGAGAGAAAGCGCGACGAGGCGTGCATCGTGGGTAACATTCGCAAGCGTTGGCGCGAGGAGCGGGGACGATGGTGGATCGCGAGCGGGAGAGGCGGAAAGAGCCATTGGAGGAGACGGCACTGTAGGAGGCGGGTCGGGTTCGATTTGAAGCGGCGTGGGATGAGGGGATGAGGAGAGTGGGCCGGGCCAGGGATTGGGCCGAGGGAAAAATTAAGGAAATTAAGTGAGAAATTGGGGAGTGGGTGATCGCACGCTTTTGGCGTGTCGGATGTTCAGAGTTCTAAAGTTTACCGCGATCAGGACGGTGTCGCTATGCAGCTAGCCGGTTGGGCATGGGTCGATCCACAGGGAGATGGTTGTATGTCCGTTCGAGTTTTAGACGAGTCAATAAAGAATTTGTATGTGTTTGTTCAAACTAACCTATGTGTTTTATATGCAAGTATGAAGTTGTTAAGAAAAAGATACGAAATTGTAAGCTAAAGAAATCCGTACTCAAAACCTTTGAGCCGAGTCTTGACCAATTGAAACTAGAGCAATCGGCAACAACGTGGATTAGGGGATTTAAGCACGGTATTCGTTGAATCCGGCTTATTTACCCTTGTCCTTCCGTTCTTGTCTCTTGCTTTCGCCTCCGGCCAAACCGAACGCAACCGGTCGCGGTTAGGAATCACCGTTACCTTGGTAGGGTAAGGTGCCTAACGGAGCGCTTGCGTAACGTTTGGGCGGAGTTCAATGGAAAATAACGGGAAAAGGAAATGAGCAAAGAAACATTAACTTACAATACCGTATTTATTCTTAACAACGATAATTACAATCATTCACAAAAAGAACCAAAAAGAGAGAACAAAAAGAACAAAGAAAAGAAAAGATTACAAGTAAGTAAGGGCATGGAATTTAAAGTGCAAAAAAGTAAAGCAAGTTAATAAAAAGCAAGAAAGAAATAAGCAATAAAAAGAACTAGAAACTAGAACTCAAGACAAGTATGGGATCAATAGCCAACCCTTAAACTTGCAAGCTCAATCAAGAGGTTGCAAGATCAAGAGAAGGGTAAAGAACTCATGTGAAATGAAGCACTAATTCCATAAGAAGATACAACCCTTGAGATTAATAACAAACCCTTAAACTTTCAAGCTCAATGAAGAGGTTGAAAGATCAAGAGAAAGCAAGAATCTCAAGGGGAAGCTAAACAAACAAGAATGATACAAAAACTCTCATCTTCATTTAACATCCACTCAATACTCTCACTACATTTTCATGGAGGAAAGATGAAGAAGAAGAAGAAGAAGAACAAAACTACACTAAAAGAGGCTAAAGAAATTAACACCATAGTTTGGGTCAGTTCTGGGGTATTTATAGGAGGGGAACTGGAAACCTAGGGCAAGAATCTGCCCCTACAAGAAAAGACCAACATGCCCCTGAAAAACGACAACGAGAGGAGACTAAATGGCTGCGGTTCCGTGGCCTAAGCGTGCTTATGCCGCGGAACCGCGGCCGTTTAGAGGAGTTAGGCCATGAAATTTGGTGGTTTTCCCTAGTTTTTAGTACTCTTCAGTGTGGTATATGACTTTTTCTCAGAAACTCTTCCCATTTCTTCCAGAATTTCAGTAGATCAAAAGGTGATGTGATGTGGATCTTTTGCCAAGATTTCCTCGAGCTCTGCGTAGATATGTTGGATCTTGTGTTGACATTGAGTTTTGTGCACGAAAATGACATCGATTTGCCATTTTGTCCCTTAAACTGGTGTGTGGCAACATACGGATAGAGAGCGGAGACCCGTGTTTTATCTGTTGTTGGCAGTAATCCGGAATTTGACGTACTTTTCCATGAATTTCACTGTTCAGAGCCGAGAACCTGCATTCTGCAAATATGTAGCAAACACTGATCAAAAGCACCCGCCTATAAACAAACGAGCGTAAGAATGGGCGGTATAAAATGCAATATTCTGGTATGAACAAATACCCCCAAACTTAACTTTTGCTCGTCCCAAGCAAAACCAATTATTCACAAAAATAAAATCCTAACCGCACTTTCGCAGGGAACGCGATTGCACTGAGCACGTACAACAAGCCGTTAAACCTCTAGGTGTTCCTAGTAGGAGGAGTGTTGTCTCCTGAGGATTTTCAGCGGATTACACCCACAAAATCCCGTCAAGCTAGTGTCATAAGTTAACGTCGATTCTACTCCTACAGTTTAGTATTTACGTTAGAAATTCTATCATCCTATGTTAGAAATATCCAACCCTTATTTTTCACACCTCCTATCTATTTAACCTTGGATCTCCTGAGTTTTCCTTCTAAAGTGCGGCCTCAAATCAGGGATTTTTATCAACTTTACAGAAAACACAAGTCTTATTCTTTATTTCTATCTTTTATCCAAACATCGATTGTATACCCCTACATGTGTGTATATTTGCACCCCTACACTCAAGAATTCAATTCAAGCTATAATACCCTTGCCCTAATACCTAATACTACTTCTTTTCTTTAAGGATGGACGGATTTGCTCACACACCTTTCATGCGACTATTAATGCTTCTTGAGGCACTAACGACCGATTACTTTTAAAGCGTAAATAGCAGTTTCTAGGTCTTGACTTTATTCTATTTTTTCTTTTTCTTTTTCTTTTTCTTTTTCAAGACCAGATATATTTTTCAATATGCTCTTTTGGTGTTTAGTTTTAAATACCGTTTTTTCTTTCATACTAGGCTTTCAGGCAAGAGTATTTCTAGGTATCCTCTACTATCCCAAGTTTCAAGGTGCGTGTAAGTGCAGTTTGTAGGATATATACTTTCTAAATTTGAACTCAAGAAAAGAAACTATTTTTCAGATTTATCCTCCAGTAAAGCTTCAATACTTTCCCTTCATCTTGACTTAACTCAAGAACTGAACTCAAAAAACTGTAAGGACGTATACTTACCAAAGTTAGACAGAATGAAGGTTATTTTAAGGATTTTCAATTCCTAAGTCTAGAATTTAGTTATTTCTAACATATCAACTAAACTTTCAGAATAAAAATCTAAGTTACCCTATTAGCTAACTTGACGATAAAGTTTTTATATTTTTTGGAAAATTTTCAATTTTTGTGGGTTTTTAATAAGGTATGCAAATGCAAAATATACAAATGAATGCGAAGGAAGAAAGCTTACCGAGCACACCCCCAAACTTAAACTTGACAGTGCCCTCACTGTCAGGCTACACCAAGAGGGTCAAAATTGTCGGCGCTCCCTAGAAACAAATTATATACAAAACAAAAAGGAAAACAAAAAATATATACAAAAAAGGAGCGCCCCCCAAACTTAAGTAAAACAGTGTTACCACTGTCAAGCGTCGAAGTTCAGGATTAGGGGGGAAAGAGAATAGTATCAAGCTATACAAGGCCTTACAAAGGCCAAGAGTTAACACCAACCATTCAAAAATTCTATCTCTGAAAGATGCGGGTTGGTGAAAGAAGGTGAAGAGGAAAGAAATGGAGATTACGCGAGACCGTATGGAGATAGAAGCGGGATACAGTCTCGGTATATGAGAAGAAGAATGTCGGAAGGGAGAAGGAAGTGGAATACGAACTTGAGGGTGGAAATGGAGTGAATAGATTAGCACAATTTGTGATGACTGATGTGTAAGAAGCGTTTGTGCTAATCTATTAACCCATCGAGAAATGGGGTCAAATCCCTCAAGATTCGTAAGAACCCATGGGTAAGCCGAACTTGGTAAACCAGACACAGGAAGTGAAAATGATACGGTTTCTTGCATTGTCGGAACGATGGAAAGGATGGGGGGAAGTGATTGAGGAAGGGTATCGGTTAAGGGTTCTGGAGGGTGTACACAGTCAGTGAAAGGAACAGGATGAATTGGAAAATTCGACTCATCATCTAGAACTGTTTCATCCTCAAAAATATCCTTAAAATTCTCCTCAAAGTTAAGCTCATCCATGCATATTTCATCAAAATCCAGACGCATATGGGGTTCGGGAAAAACATTTAATGACTCGGGATGATGATTTGAAGAGAAAAACTCAGCCAAATCTATGGGTTCATCATCCAAAATATTCCCAGCGTCAATATCCTCAATCAAGTGAAAATCAATATTCTCAGACACCTCATCAAAAGCATGGATTTCAATCAATTTTGGTTCTAAGATGGAGGTGTAGAGGTCAAAAGGTTTGGGTGTGGTTTCACTTGGAAGGGTCCCTTCACAATCAGGTAAATCAAACACTACAAAGTCGCACAACTCATTCATCATTCTATCTTCAATTGATAAATCATGTGGGATACTCGATAGACTTTCAAAACAGGAGTTGTGGGATTCAATTTGGGACGGGTAGATTTGATTTGGAAGAGGGTACATCTCACTCTTTCTACTCAAATTCACAGCCTGTCCTGCCGCCTCATCATACATTGGGAAATGTGGAGCTAGCTGGAAACTAGCTACCGGGTCAGTAGGTTGTATGAGGGAGGCCATAGACGCATTCAAATCCATCATCTGTTGGCATGAAGCTACCCTAAAGTCTTCCAACGACTGTTCCAGACTAGACATGTGTTGTGATGGAGTTTCAGTAAAAGATTCGAAGTTGTTTGGATACTGGAAACTCCCAAATGGCGGTTCTGAAGCAATGTCTAGGGAAGGTGCAAAAGTTGGGTAGGATTGATAGGAATTGAACGGCTGGACAGGTGCAGGATCAACATTTGGATAAGAAGGTGAATGGAATTGTTGATCCCAAGAATCTGTAGTGGTGAAAGGAGTGAAAGATCGGCAACAGGATTGTTCAATACGTTCAGCGATGGACAAAGGACGACTTGCAAAAGGGGTATCAACATAAGAGGGTGGGGGAGGTTGAAAAGATTGATACAAAGTGGATTGCGAAATGCAAGTGTTTGTCCTAGACGCTTCTATCCGATCTTTCAAAGAGATTTTGGGCATGGAGGGATCGTTCGACGTTCGGCCAAAGCAAGAACAGTAAGAAGTAATGTCTGGTTGTGGGTACCAAAGTTCGGCAAGAGTTTTACGAGGTGGGGTACCCATGATATGAAGAGAGAAAGAAAGAAAGGCAGAGAAAAGGAGGGAAAAAGAATGTGATTTCTTTTAGTTATTAACAAAAGAATGAAATATACACACAAAAAGAATCTGGAAAAAAACAATCACGACATAAAAATACCACACACCTAATCGTTCTAGGGTTCACCTAGGTCAACTAGACCTGCTCCAGAACTTGATTGTCGAAGTAAAACTGTGTCGAGAAACGGGCTCAAGATACACTGATCACGAGGCCAGGTAAGTGCAGAAATAAGGGGAGGTTTTCCAACGCTTTCGCGAAGTTCCTTAATTAAATAACCCTTTCTCTTTTGGCGGTTTCGCCGTTAACACTTTCCTAGACACCCCGTAAACAATGTACTGTTAAGCGAGGTTCTAAACACAGTCAACTTCTCCTAGTGAACGCGAAGTCCTTAAGGCTTAAAGTCTAATTTATTTTAAAATTTGTGCGGGTAAACGTTATGCTCAAGTTCGTGATTTGTGGGCCACGGAAAAGGTGATGAAATCCTGTAGGGTTCCTAGGCACTCTAATGAGGTCTCGCAAGGCATCAACCATGCCGATTTCAAATTTTACAAGTGCCTACAAACCATAAACTAGATCGTTAACTAGAATTTTAGGCGAAACAAGAACTAGTAAACTACTTTACAATGAGTGAACGGAAATACAACCTTTGTAGATCCGGTGCTCCGCCACCATAGCTCCGTGATGATGTCTCCTCGCTGCGATCATCGGATCCCGGGCTCTAGCGTCGGCTTCATTGGAGAAAAAGCGGGCTAGGTCATCGACGACGATGCCGAAGATGATCTACGTCGAGGCATCACAAGATCAAGCTCCACCTTCACCAAGCCATGAAAACTTATGAAGGAAACACCCTATACTACTTGGCAAGAGGTAGAGGATGAAGAAATAGGAGGTGGGTTCACTTTAGAATTGGATTTCTCACTCTTTTTCATCAATCACCAATGATGGAAACTAGGTTTTCTTCTTCAAGAAGAAGAAGAAGAAGAAGATGAATATTATGATAAGAATAATAAAATAGATAAGAAAATGAATTCTTATCATAAGCTAACCATGGTTATGTGTAGAGAATTGACTAAGGTTAAATGAATGGTTAGGGTTAATGAGATGAAGACAAAAGGGTTACTTTGGTCAAACCTTCAAGAAGCTTCAACAAGCTTCATGAAGGAAAGAAACCTTTTGTTTTTCTTTTCTCTCTTCTTTTAATCCAAATAAAAAGATAAATGTATGAATAAATGAAAACCCTAACCATTTACTTAACCAAGGTTTAACTCTTTACACAAACCCTAGCAATCTTGCATCATCAAACATGATACAAACAAGTGCACAAAAATATATCACATGTACGATGTGCACACCCGAGTGAGAAAATCCATTTAAAGTGAACCAATACTAGTTAATGCAAAGTAATATATCAAATATATAATTATGCATTAAATCATTAAATCAACACTTGATTTAACGATCCGGTCATATCGCATATAACCGACTAATATCCAATGTATCGGCTTATCGAATCAATCTTTGATCCGATAACTAGGTTATATCGCATACAACCAATCGATACATTCATCGCGAGAATAGAATACGGTATCACATACACGCATTATTCTCGGTCCCGCACATATCTCATATGCGCTCCTATTTCGTTTCGCTTGAGCCAGGAAACCTCTGTGTAGGACTCTAAAGACTCGTCAATACGCCGACAGCAGGTGATGATCATATCAAACACCCACAAGCCGCAAGCGGTCTGCTAAATATAACGGCCACCCGGGTATTGAGCGATCAGAAGATCGATGAGCAAGCCCGCTCACACTCCTGTGAATCCAACCAGTAACACTTACCGTACAGTTCGGTCTGATCGTCTGATATGTCGCATATCTCGCCTAGGGGTAGTAAACGTCAGACCCCAATAGCTCGATAAGTCGTGTCGATATGAGGTCTATAACAGTTCGAGAAACTACTGATAACACTTACCAGTATATCTCAGCAACCCTGGCCAGGGATTTCCGGTTATAGCCAATCGAACACAGCGCAACATCAACTCCCTATACCGGGAGAGACGAATCCCCTCCTATCGCTCATTGCCTCCATATGACTCGGGACTGTACCCAAAAACCACCGTTTTGCACGCCCTCTTGGACCTGGTAAGATGGAAATCAAAGCATAGTGGGAACCACACAAGACTCTATGACGATCTCGGGTCAACAGACTACTCTGTACCAGTGTCACCAGAGAACTGCCATATGACGTAAGGTATAATACCATCTGGGAGTTCTCGGCGAGTCCGTCCAGTGTACCCAGTCTCCACTGAGCACCCGTATATCATCTCTGATGTCAAACACCAATGGATATGGGATCATCCATCGCCCATCTGTATGGGTCGAGAAGGTATACGCTAGTCTACTCTGGTATATCGATGCCCCGTCTCGATACACCCACGACTAGGGACTTTGAAGGATGTACTTATAGACTATATGTCCCCACTAGTATGATCTGCATCATAGTCCAGGTAGTCAAGTACACATCCTAAGGGCTTTACCAACATGTAACAGAGAGACTATCAGTGTACACGTTAAGGTAAAGATCAACCAGATAGCATACTATCATGTCGAGCAAGAAAGTCCTCCCTATATATGTCCCAGCATCCACTACAATATACATCCTATGTATAGTAATGGCCTCTAGGGCATACATATAACTAACAATCTCCCACTTGCATTAGGGCCATCTGATAGCAGTGGTTGCAATATCTCATACTCAACCATCCCATAAAAGTCTCTCTCTAGGAAAAGGCCTTTGTGAGTGGATCCGTCGTGTTGTCCTCTGAGTCTACTCTCCTAACCTCGATCATCCTGGAGATCAACTATCTCCATGATCAGGTGATGCTGCCTCAGAATATGTCTGGATCATTGATGGGACGGACGTACCTTTGCATAAGCCACAACTCCATTGTCACACAATGGGAGGAACTAAGTTCATCTCATGAACAAATATACATCCAGACTGCCTCTTTGGTAGCATCTTAAGTAGCGATGTATCGAGCCTTTATCGTCTAGTATGCCACGGTATCTAGCTTGGAACTCTTCCAACATACTGTCCCTTTACTGAGGGTAAAGACAATGCCTGTGACTGACATTCAGTCGTCTTTATCACCCTGGAACACTTCCAGTGATTCTCCCCAGGATCGATTGATACCATCTCACTACAACTAGTGAGAATCCTAACATCCAATTAGATCTATCTCATAGATCCAAAACTCAGGATTTAGGAGGTATCACTTTGATCCTATATGGAGAATCATTGTGATAAGCGGAGATTGACCGATCGTAGTATAGGAAACTCTTTTCTTATCAAGAGTATGCCATCCACGTACTCTACGAGGATCACTACCATACTCCCTACTACCTTCTTGTATATACAAGGTTCATCTACCATTTTGATGATGTCAAACTATTTGACTACTACATCAAAACAGATGTTCCAACCCCGCGATACCTGCTTTATCTTATAAAGCATCTTGTGCACGTTTCCGCTGCTCCCACTGTCTACGAAGCCCTATGGCTGTGTACTTATAGTCTCTCTCTTCTAAAACATATTTTAGAAAATCAGTCATGACACCCAACCGCCAGATATCGTAGTCATGGTATGTAGCCGTGGCAAGTAGGATCTGGATGGACTTAAGCATAGCTACTTGAAAAGGTTTCATCATTATCCACGCCTGGTCGATGACGAAAACCTTTAACAAGTCTAGCTTTGAAAGTCTCAACTTTTCCAACTACACCAAGTAATCTTCTCAAGATATACTTGCTCCTGATGGGGATTTAACCCTTCAGATATAGCAACCAAAGTCCATACTTTGTTGGTGTACATGGATTCCATCTCAGATCACTAAGCATCCAGCCATTCTTATAGAGTCTCACTCCTGATGGCCAGTTCGAAACTAGTTGGGTTATCATCTCATGATGCAATCCTCGCTCCCACTGTCATAGAGAAACAGAAGTATCTCTCAGGTGGGTGAGAAAACCTACTAGATCGGCGGAGAGGCTGAGGTTCGTTGGTAACTATTGAATCCTTTGGTTCTATCAGCTGCAGTTTGTATGGCTGGAACATTTCCAGTTCTACATTACAGACCTTGCCTCGAGCTTGTCCGGATTTTGCTTTTAGACATAGGCTGGACAACCCCAAATCTTAACTAACTTAAGAGATGGGCTCTTCCCTTATCATATCAAATATGAAGTGGTAGGCAACTGATTTGATTTGAACCCTATTCAATAGGTATGCAGCTTCTCAAGTGCATAACTCCCCAAAAGGAAATAGGTAACTCAGTAGTACTCATCATAGAGCACACCTTATCATATAGGGTGTGACTGCTCCACCCCGATATACCATCATGCTATGGTGTATACGGAGGAGTAATGCTGAGAGAGAATCTCGTTCTCCTTTAGAATAGTCCAAGAATTCCGTGCTCAAGTATTCTCCTCTTCGATCACATCAAAGGACATAAAACTTATACCCGTATTTTGGTTCTCTACTTCTAAATCATATTCTGTGAATATCTCAAAAGGTTCGGACTTGTATTTCAACTGGAACATAGGTCTGAATCTCGAAAGATCATCAGAGAATGTAATGAAGTACAAAGAACCAGTCCTGGCATATGTAGACAAAGGACTTTACATACATCAACATGTATCAATCCCAAGAGTTCACTAACTCTTTCTCTGTTTCCAGTAAACGGAGCTATGGTCATCTTATCTCTGTGACATGACTGGCAAGTTTCACAAGATGTAAATTCAAACTGATTTAAATATGCATCTAAAATGTAACTTCAGCCAGTCGGGTCGCATTGATATGACCTAGTCTACAATGCCTCAAGAAAGATTCATTCATTTCTGAACTCTTCCTCTTGTGTGTGCTCCGTATACTAAGAACTGTAGTTTGATTTAGAACGTCAATGCTTTTAGATAACGTGCCTGAACCGATCAACTTTTGATATAGGAAATGTTCAAAACATTATCCAACAATACAAAATTATATCATTTCTTTACTAATAAAGAGATAGATATGATTTTGTATATCAGGTTCGGTATCTAATAACATTCGTTCAGAATCAATGTATTTGGAATACAGGGTGACAGTGACCAACAGACTTGGCTGCAACACTTGCCCCGTTTTCTGCCTCATGAAACTTATCACCCGTTCTCAGTTCTCTACCTAGCTGTAGCCCTATGTAACAGATTACATATCTGGGATCCTGATCTGGTATCACATACCCAGGATGCGGAGGATACTGCGAAACAGTTCTTTGTAATGAACACACCCGAAGATGATGCATCAGCATGCACTCTCTTCGTTTGGGCGGCACGGGAAATCTGGTATTCCCCAATTTCCTACTCTGTCTTATAACAATTATAAGTTGGAGCGGGACCAACGTTCCCCAGCTCAGTATAACAAGCGGGTTCAGTCAATATTCCGTATTATTATCTTGATTAAGGCATGATATGGTCGCTACCTGGAGAGAGAGAGAAGAATAACACTCAGCGTGCGCTCTTGCAAGAATAGATTGGTTATTTATTTTATCTAATCAGGATGGCTACCACTGTTTTTTTTATCAAATCTTCCTTCAAACCCTAAAAGGAAAGACTAGCCGGGATTAATTACAAACTACAAGTTCGCCAATCTTTCAGCCAGGCCAGTGTCGGTACTTTGAGGGAGGTCCCCCGTGCTTTCGCACGAACCTAATTAATGTAAACCTCGTTTTCCCAGAGGCGTAACCTCGTTAACACCTTTCTAGACACCTACTTGATCGGCTAATTGTAATGTGTAAAACTCTCCCAGGAGTAACTCTTACTCGCAGCGGGTATCGGGATCCAACTATCTCATAGAAGGTATACAATCTCATTGCAAATTTCAACACTTGAAATTCCCGATAATATTTTGCCCCTAGCATCTATATGACCTTAACATAGTCAACAAATCATAAGTGCTAGTCAAGTTCAACCCGTCATTTCCCGATTGAATTAAACCCATCCGCACGACCCTTAACATAGTCAACAAAGTCGCACGACTACCCTAATCCAATCGCATCATATGCTTATGCAGATAAGCACTAATTAGCTACCGCACACTACGCCTTAACATAGTCAACAAACGTAGCACGAATACTAACTAGTACTTATCTGAAATGACGGAGGGCTACTTCAGGTTTTTCTGAAAACCTATTGCGTAATGAACTTGATATCGTTGTAGAATCAAATGATTTTAAAAATGGAGTGCTTTTGAGGCTTTTCTAGTTTTGCTAAAGGAGTCACTCCCGGTGAAGGGATCGTCGGTCCTTTCCTCGTCGAATGAGGTGCGGGATATATCATATATATCACTGTGCAAAGCAAAAACTCTTAAAAGCAATCAAAAGACAAACCGAGTGTGTAGCATCTGCAAGTTATTGCTAAAGGAGTCACTCCCGTTGAAGGGATCTCGGTCCTTTCCTCATCGAATAAGGTGCAGGATATATCACATATACCGCTGTGCAAAGCAAGAACTGTAGCTACCTGTTTTATTTTGAAATTCGATTCTACAACATCTTAGGTTTCTTTTATTTCATTAATCACATTAATGAAGTCCCATCATTTAAGTACCTAAACATCACAGATAAATACGACGTACACTTATGCCATCCGTATTCGCCTCGATGTCCCCTCGTGCACCGTTAGGTTAGGTAACTAACGGCAGAGCGGGGCAGGGCTAGCGCGGGTGTAAAACACAAGTAACATCTATATAATATATCATATATACTATATACAGTATCTATCACAGAACATCACATGATCACATCACAGATATCGCAGCAGAAGAAACATATGAAATATTGTATATACTAGGACGTTCGTGTTTTCAATACGAGCCAGTATAAAACACGGATTCCACAGTCGTGATGAATAGCCAAACCCACACCCCTAGACCCCTACGAGAGCGGCAAGCAACCCTACCAATTCTGGGGTTAGGAGACCCGGACTCGACTCCTCGAGTTGGTCTCCCACTGGACTCCAGAACCCGGTTACTTGTGCCCTCCTCCTTGGGTCTATCCTAGTGCGGAAAAGTAAATAATATACAAAAGGTGACATCTTCCGCAACCTGGAAGTGCCCCAACATTAGAATATTACATACAAGTTTTTACATGAATAAAAAAGAAAAACACTCATCTCACATAAAAAAAAACCCGGCTATTCAAACACGACGATCCAATATAACATATCCAGCAACACATAACATCACATGTCATCAACGTAAGTAAATATGCCCATCCCAATTGTTGTTGACATATAACAACGAAACCGGCGATATCACATATTACACTTACGGTCACAGAAAAGAAAGTGTAAAACTACAACAGTTGGAATCCGCAACCTGCATAGACATCGCATGCCTAATCAAATGAATCCCTTAGACATCACATGCCTAACAATTATAAACCCCGCATTTTTAGTCTCATTATCGAAAAATCTTTTCAATATCAAGTCGGGCAATTCAACAAGATTCCCAACATCCTGATCGAATGCTCGTCGCAAACTTTAGTAGGCGGCCGCACCCCCGATACCGTCGACGAAGTGCACCAAGGCGGAACACCACTGCCGCGAGCACCCGAACGGACGCTTTCGGCGACGAGGTTCTCCTACAGTCACTTGGTCGGGGCAATGGAGTGAGGCTGTCTATTAAGTTTATCCGGTGAGTATCCGCGTACACTACGTGATTGCGACGGACTTTTGATCACATAAAAATTCCGTGGCAACCGATCAAGTGAGACTAAACTGCTATGTTTATAACATTCCTTCAGTTATCTCATAACTACTTGTGAATTCCAATTATTGTATCACATTCCAGATAAATAGAAAATGATAAACTTTCCGATCGAACATTCAAACACCCAAGTTTTCCCGAAACAGATCAACACATGAAATAAGTCTAAAAACATTCAGTTCGTACCTCAGTACCAACGGTCCAGCCATAGAAGGGTCAAGCCAACGCCTCACATGTGGCACGCCGTACTGCCCCAAACCCGAAGATTCAAAGGGCAGTTCAAGACGGTCACATAATCGAGTTAAGGTTTGTTGTCTTCTAGAGGGACCATCGCGTTACTTGCACTACTTAGAACGTTATTAAACCACGGAAAGATCCAACACTTGGAAATTTCCCGACAGGGGAAAAGTTGGGTATTTATATCCGGTCGAACTTTTTAACATATTCTAAAATATCCGGAAAGCCACATAGACAAAATTAGACAATCCGATCGAAACACCGAGTCCCCAATACAACCCAGAAAACTCAACTCTTAAGTTCAGAAAAAAATATCCCAGGAAAACCAGCACTGCAAAATAGGAATTACTGTGCAAAATTCCATGGGAGAAGAGACAAAATGGCCGCGGAACCGCCGCATTAGCACGATAATGCCGCGGTTCCGCCGCACTTTAGACAGATCATTAGGTAATTTTTGCACCGTAATTCTTAGAATTTCCTGCTGAATTTTCTGCATATTTTTAATCTGGAAAAAACCCAATTTTTTGAAAAAGTCCAGAGAGCAAATTTGTGTTAGGGTTTCGGTTTAATCGGACTTCTAACTCCGTCTACGCATCGCCTAAGGCTCTAGCTAGGCTCTGATACCACTGTAGGGTTCCTAGGCACTCTAATGAGGTCTCGCAAGGTATCAACCATGCCAATTTCAAATTTTACAAGTGCCTACAAACCCTAAACTAGATCGTTAACTAGAATTTTAGGCGAAACAAGAACTAGTAAACTACTTTACAATGAGTGAACGGAAATACAACCTTTGTAGATCCGGTGCTCCGCCACCATAGCTCCGTGATGATGTCTCCTCGCTGCGATCATCGGATCCCGGGCTCTAGCGTCGGCTTCATCGGAGAAAAAGCGGGCTATGTCATCGACGACGATGCCGAAGATGATCTACGTCGAGGCATCACAAGATCAAGCTCCACCTTCACCAAGCCATGAAAACTTGTGAAGGAAACACTCTATACTACTTGGCAAAAGGTAGAGGATGAAGAAATAGGAGGTGGGTTCACTTTAGAATTGGATTTCTCACTCTTTTTCATCAATCACCATTGATGGAAACTAGGTTTTCTTCTTCAAGAAGAAGAAGAAGAAGAAGATGAATATTATGATAAGAATAATAAAATAGATAAGAAAATGAATTCTTATCATAAGCTAACCATGGTTATGTGTAGAGAATTGACTAAGGTTAAATGAATGGTTAGGGTTAATGAGATGAAGACAAAAGGGTTACTTTGGTCAAAGCTTCAAGAAGCTTCAACAAGCTTCATGAAGGAAAGAAACCTTTTGTTTTTCTTTTCTCTCTTCTTTTAATCCAAATAAAAAGATAAATGTATGAATAAATGAAAACCTTAACCATTTACTTAACCAAGGTTTAACTCTTTACACAAACCCTAGCAATCTTGCATCATCAAACATGATACAAACAAGTGCAAAAAAATATATCACATGTACGATGTGCACACCCGAGTGAGAAAATCCATTTAAAGTGAACCAATACTAGTTAATGCAAAGTAATATATCAAATATATAATTATGCATTAAATCATTAAATCAACACTTGATTTAACGATCCGGTCATATCGCATATAACCGACTAATATCCAATGTATCGGCTTATCGAATCAATCTTTGATTCGATAACTAGGTTATATCGCATACAACCAATCGATACATTCATCGCGAGAATAGAATATGGTATCACATACACGCATTATTCTCGGTCCCGCAGATATCTCATATGCGCTCCTATTTCGTTTCGCTTGAGCCAGGAAACCTCTGTGTAGGACTCTAAAGACTCGTCAATACGCCGGCAGCAGGTGATGATCATATCAAACACCCACAAGCCGCAAGCGGTCTGCTAAACGTAACAGCCACCCGGGTATTGAGCGATCAGAAGATCGACGAGCAAGCCCGCTCACACTCCTGTGAATCCAACCAGTAACACTTACCGTACAGTCCGGTCTGATCGTCTGATATATCGCATATCTCGCCTAGGGGTGGTAAACGTCAGACCCCAATAGCTCGATAAGTCGTGTCGATATGAGGTCTATAACAGTTCGAGAAACTACTGATAACACTTACCAGTATATCTCAGCAACCCTGGCCAGGGATTTCCGGTTATAGCCAATCGAACACAGCGCAACATCAACTCCCTATACCGGGAGAGACGAATCCCCTCCTATCGCTCATTGCCTCCATGTGACTCGGGACTGTACCCAAAAACCACCATTTTGCACGCCCTCTTGGACGTGGTAAGATGGAAATCAAAGCACAGTGGGAACCACACAAGACTCTATGACGATCTCGGGTCAACAGACTACTCTGTACCAGTGTCACCAGAGAACTGCCATATGACGTAAGGTATAATACCATCTGGGAGTTCTCGGCGAGTCCGTCCAGTGTACCCAGTCTCCACTGAGCACCCGTATATCATCTCTGATGTCAAACACCAATGGATATGGGATCATCCATCGCCCATCTGTATGGGTCGAGAAGGTATACGCTAGTCTACTCTGGTATATCGATGCCCCGTCTCGATACACCCACGACTAGGGAGTTTGAAGGATGTACTTATAGACTATCTGTCCCCACTGGTATGATCTGCATCATAGTCCAGGTAGTCAAGTGCACATCCTAAGGGCTTTACCAACATGTAACAGAGAGACTATCAGTGTACACGTTAAGGTAAAGATCAACCAGATAGCATACTATCATGTCGAGTAAGAAAGTCCTCCCTATATATTTCCCAGCATCCACTACAATATACATCCTATGTATAGTAATGGCCTCCAGGGCATACATATAACTAACAAATCCTTTACCGTATATTGTGGGGTTCGCTTGCCCTTAAGTCCGTATTAATGTATGCAATGCGCAATTCAACAATCGTTTTTTAGTTTAAGCACGACACTGCAACAAATACGGGTTAGTCAATTTTTAGCGTTTGCTAGCGAACTTGCAAAGAATCCTGCAAAGAATAGTATATTGGATGCGTCGGATATGAGAAGAAGGTGTTCGTACCGTTAAGTTTTTGGGTTAGGAAACCCCCGTTGAATCAAATCCGGTAAGCTTGAAAAGTTCGCTTGCGCGGGTCAAACTACCCGGATCTTTGGCACTGTACTTTCCAATCACCTTAGCCTTGAACGTACACTTTGCTCCCCACAATCGCCGTTTGCAAATCCGCAAAAATCTGCAGACTTGCTCTAAAAAATTATCAAAAAAAAAAACAAAAAGATTTTTTTTATAAATATATACAAAAAGAATATTAACCCGAATAACAAGAAAGAAAATACGCTACCGTCTCCCCGGCAACGGCGCCATTTGATCGCACGCTTTTGGCGTGTCGGATGTTCAAAGTTCTAAAGTTTACCGCGATCAGGACGGTGTCGCTATGCAACTAGCCGGTTGAGCACGGGTTGATCCACAGGGAGATGGTTGTATGTCCGTTAGAATTTTAGACGAGTCAATAAATAATTTGTATGTGTTTGTTCAAACTAACCTATGTGTTTTATATGCAAGTATGAAGTTGTTAAGAAAAAGATACGAAATTGTAAGCTAAAGAAATCCGTACTCAAAACCTTTGAGCCGAGTCTTGACCAATTGAAGCTAGAGCAATCAGCAACAACGTGGATTAGGGGATTTAAGCACGGTATTCGTGGAATCCGGCTTATTTACCCTTGTCCTTCCGTTCTTGTCTCTTGCTTTCGCCTCCGGCCAAACCGAACGCAACCGGTCGCGGTTAGGAAACACCGTTACCTTGGTAGGGTAGGGTGCCTAACGGAGCGCTTGCGTAACGTTTGGGCGGAGTTCAATGGAAAATAACGGGAAAAGGAAATGAGCAAAGAAACATTAACTTACAATACCGTATCTGTTCTTAACAACGATAATTACAATCATTCACAAAAAGAACCAAAAAGAGATAACAAAAAGAACAAAGAAAAGAAAAGATTACAAGTAAGTAAGGGCATGGAATTTAAAGTGCAAGAAAGTAAAGCAAGGTAATAAAAAGCAAGAAAGAAATAAGCAATAAAAAGAACTAGAAACTAGAACTCAAGACAAGCATGAGATCAATAGCCAACCCTTAAACTTGCAAGCTCAATCAAGAGGTTGCAAGATCAAGAGAAGGGTAAAGAACTCATGTGAAATGAAGCACTAATTCCATAAGAAGATACAACCCTTGAGATCAATAACAAACCCTTAAACTTTCAAGCTCAATGAAGAGGTTGAAAGATCAAGAGAAAGCAAGAATCTCAAGGGGAAGCTAAACAAACAAGAATGATACAAAAACTCCCATCTTCATTTAACATCCACTTAATGCTCTCACTACATTTTCATGGAGGAAAGATGAAGAAGAAGAAGAAGAACAAAACTACACTAAAAGAGGCTAAAGAAATTAACACCTTGGTTTGGCTCAGTTCTGGGGTATTTATAGGAGGGGAACTGGAAACCTAAGGCAAGAATCTGCCCCTACAAGAAAAGACCAACATGCCCCTGAAAAACGACAACAAGAGGAGATTAAATGGCCGCGGTTCCGCGGCCTAAGCGTGCTTATGCCGCGGAACCGCGGCCGTTTAGAGGAGTTAGGCCATGAAATTTGGTGGTTTTCCCTAGTTTTTAGTACTCTTCAGTGTGGTATATGACTTTTTCTCAGAAACTCTTCCCATTTCTTCCAGAATTTCAGTAGATCAAAAGGTGATGTGATGTGGATCTTTTGCCAAGATTTTCTCGAGCTCCGCGTAGATATGTTGGATCTTGTGTTGACATTGAGTTTTGTGCACGAAAATGACATCGATTTGCCATTTTGTCCCTTAAACTGGTGTGTGGCAACATACGGATAGAGAGCGGAGACCCGTGTTTTATCTGTTGTTGGCAGTAATCCGGAATTTGACGTACTTTTCCATGAATTTCACTGTTCAAAGCCGAGAACCTGTATTCTGCAAATATGTAGCAAACACTGATCAAAAGCACCCGCCTATAAACAAACGAGCGTAAGAATGGACGGTATAAAATGCAATATTCTGGTATGAACAGTGGGCCGCAGGTAATTTTATTTGAAATGAGGGAAAGAAGGGCCGGGCTTTTAAAATAGTAAGGAAATTTAGTTTATTTAAAAGTGAATAAGGTTTGGGGTTTTAAAGAAAAAGGTTTTAAGTTATTTAAAGGCGTGGGCTTGGGATTTTAAAAATAATGGGCTGATGAGGTGAGATAATTGAGGGAAAATATAGGGGAGTGGGCTGGACCAGAGGGTTTCTTTTGTGTTTGATTAATCTAAAATTCCATTGGGCTGAGGAGGTTTATATTTATTTCGCTTGGGAAAATGAAAGGAATGTTGAGCTGGGGGATGTAGGAATGGGCTTGGAGAAAAATAGAAATGGTGAAAGGAATTAGGGAAAAAGAGATGGGCTGGCTAAAGAAAAATAAAAGGTAAAGGAATGTAATAAAGGGGAAGGCGGAAGTGTGGTTAGGATTCTAAAATGCTAAATATAGTAATTATAAAATAAATAACTTTTGAGAGTAAAAAAATACGGGTATTGGTATACAAAAAGGGCTGGGTATTACATCATACCACCCTTACAAAAATTTCGTCCTCGAAATTTAAAAGAAACAACAAGCTAGAAAATAATAAGTGAAGAGTTATCATATCGAACACTAATACATGTTGATTTACTTAAAACGGTTAGACAAAATTTTGAAGGTACATATATATATATGTAAGAACCACATACAAAAGATAGGTCTAATAAGCATAATGCAGGAACACTATAAGGGCAACTACAAGTATACGAGAATATAGGTAACAATAACGAAGAATAATAATCAAAGCGTGTTCGATAAAAGTCGAATCCCAAATATGTGCACATCTAAGTCTATCAAAAGCAAGCAGAAATAATAAGTATAAGGCTCAAACATTTATAATAGTAATCATAGGCACAAAATCCGAAAATAAAGTAACGACAATAAAGTAGTGAAAATTAGTCGGTAGGTTAAAACATTTTAGGACGATGTATCGATCAAATAGTTTTAAAATAACTTAGAAAACTCGCATAGCGAAATGAGGAACATGGGACACAAATATGCGCGGTGTAAGGTCGCGCTACTGAAAATAATGGGAAAGCTAGTAGTGGAGTACTTGAAATGCGTAAAACGGGATTAGTCGATAAAACACACTCTTCGATAAAGGTAAAATAATGAAAACCAAATTTTCGAATAATAATGTCCCTATATATATTTAGGGTAATAGGAAAAACACAAAGAGGTATAGGGCTAGCTAGGGTAATGATTACAAAGAAGTGTGGCTTATTCAGAAAGTCGGTGCGTGGCGGCTTTAGGCTGAAGATCAAGGAGACTGGGATCGGGTCAGCACAGGAAGTAAGGATGAGCAACAAGGGAATACCAGGGGAAAGTATGGGGAGGATAACGGTCGGTAGGTCATATGAGTCAAAAATTTGAAGAGTTAGCTAACTCGGAAATTTCACAAGAATTGTTCTCCTCCCAGAAGGATCTCAAACGGGGCACAGACGAATGATGAAGGGTGGACCTCTAAAAGATCGGGTGTGGTACTAGTTAATCTCAGTGAAGGTTAAAACAATGTAAGGAGTAGGGGTGAACAGATCTCAGTAGGAAGATAATTGTGTAGAAGAAAGAATCAAGCTTCAAGGGGATTAAGAAGATCGATAGATTAGCGAACTCAGCAATTTATTTTATTTCAGAAGATTCTAAACAAAGCATTCTCAAAGACGAAAGGTGGCCCTAAACTATACACAGATTTATTTGGCCAGAAAGACAACATCTAAAAAAAGTCCCGTCAGTCGCGGTTGTGGAGATTCAGCAGGTTGCGGTAGGCTCGCGCGTTCAGGTAGGGACGTCCATTTCCATAGCGCCTCGCGGGGATCGCCAATGGGAGTTCTTCCATTGCAGGGTCTTGTCCTTCTGGTACTTCTTCCTCGGCTGGAGCTTCTTCATCGAGGTCTGATTCCATGTGATTCTCTTCTTATGGATTCTCTTCCATGGAGTTTTCCTCCACTGGATTTTCTTCTATCTGTTCTTCCTCGGGGTCTTCCTTTATCGGGATCTCTTCTGCTCCTTCCTCTTCGTCGGAATCGCCTATCATGTCAAACTCTGGGGCGGCTGCTCCTTCGTCCTCTGAATCGTTGTTTCCGAAATTGACCTGGGGACCGTTGATTTCATCGTCAGTACTCATCAGCGTGTGGTCTAAGGAAACACATGAATGTGCATCCTCATCTAGCTGCGGCGCTGCTCCATGGTAGGCTATGGCCTGAAAAGAAAGAGTCATGATTAGACAGTGGAATACATCAAAGGAATAGCTCAGAGTACGAAGTATAGGAAAATATGCGGTGGCAGGAACTGAAAAAATCAGGATAGAAACGCTGTGATAATGAATAGTATGAATAAGGGGGAAAGACAAGAGAATGATACATATATTACTATTCAAAGTTTTTATTTCATTCAACTAAAAGTTCGACGAATACAAGATTTCAAACGGAAAGAAATGTTTATAAGAGAATGACAACATTACTACTGAAAGTAGAAAACATGAAAAAAAATCCTTCTTTGATTACTAGACCGCTGCATTCTCGTTACGCGAGTTGAATCCTGGGTTGGGTCCACCTTATTCTCAAAGTTCGAACTACGCCATAATCATCACTTGGCAGGGGTGGGGAGAGTGGATGAGTCTCCTCCTTGCAGTTCCTTCCTTTTTGGGCAACCGTTGATAAGATGTTCGATGGATCCACAAATCAGACATTTCCCTTGGGCGCGGCGACAATCCCTCTGAAGATGTCCTGGTCTCTTACAGTACCCACAACATTGGGTCTTCTGTTGCTTCTGTCGCGGGGAAACGAATTGGCGCTTCATCTTCTTCTCTTTTCCTCACCTAACAGGGATCCCTTTACAATTTGAGACTCCCGCCGGTGCCTGATTCACCTGCCTTCTCAGTCCTTCAGTTAACAAGTCATTAGTTCTCTCCTGGGCTTCCTTCAGACCTTGCAGTACACTCAGAATCTCAACGGTCTGATTATGGTGGATGGAGATAGAGGAAGAGTCGTTGGAAGACATGATCCTGAAACAATAATTTTGAGGATGATATAAGGCACAAGCTATACGAATCAAATATTATAAGGATTGGACAAAGATTCGAGAGTATCAGATGTGATGAAATTCTTTACAAATGGGAAAAATCAACTGTATGACTCCAAGTCACTTAAATAGAGTACGGTAGTGCAATTGCAACCACGTAACCTTGCCAAGTCACCCGAAACCCTAGTGAATGGATAGCAGAACACTCAATGTGAATATGGATCAAGGATGTCAAGTTTACAATCTAGACTGAGTGATGTCTAGATTGTCAAGCTCTACACGGAAAACTGCAATCCCAATCGAAGCAAAATCCGGCTCTGATACCAACTAAACCATGTCACGCCCCGCTTCCCAAAATACAGGATACGAGGGATTGACAAGGCCAGCCATGCTCCTACGGTCATGGATACATCCTGCCGTAGTCACACTTCGGTTTCTAGCTTTACATGGTAATCAGTAAATAATGCACAGGCAATGAGAAATGCAGTAACTGAAACGAAACAATATAAAGAACTGACCTGATAGAAACAAAAGAGTATAACTCTGGATAGCTGATCAAGGTGTCCGTGATATGCGTCTGGTCCTGGTCCAGGCTAAATCTTCTCCTCACACTGAGCATGCATACTCAGGTCGTCAGAGCGACACAATAGTAATATATTTTATAAATCCAAGTGACAACTCTAACAGTGATAATAAATATATATAACAGTAAATCAATGACGGTATAGATATGAACATGCAGTAATCAATGCAATGGAACAATAAAAGCAATAAAATAATATGCCAAGTATGCCAACACGGTAAGTAAAGTATATCAATGCCATTATCCCTATCAGTCTCTAAGTCTCACTGTACAGGTCACTAAACCTATCGTCAGTCCAAGTGTGAGAGTCAACCACTCGCAAGTGTCCTCCATCCAAGGGTAGAACCCAAGGGCAAGGGACCATGGGCCCAACATGTACATCACGGTAATAATCATGTATCCTATAAATCTCTATATATCTCCCTAAATATATAAGCCGGCATGGGACTCTCGAGATTCTGTTGAACTCACACTCAAACTACCCCACACCATATGGTCTATATCAAACGCTAACCATAACCCTAAATACCAATCGGTCTGTGACAAGTCTGCGTGAGAACTGGAAGCAGGACCTCCATCAAGCACGTCCCGACTAATATCTAAGATAAATGGCAGTGTCTGGTGCCTTATCTGTGACACCCATGCAAGAGCTTCCATAAGTGTCCCATACCACTTATAGTCACACGTACACGCGTCCCACAGACGTCGACAATGCAGTAGAATAATAAGGTTCGCTGATTGTGTATAAGTACGTATCACTTTCACTTATTCACTTATACACGAACACTAACGTACATGTCACAATCATCACTAATACCTAACACTGGGTAATGCACGTTATCACTAGGTTATCAATGCAGTGACATATGTATGATATGATGAGTAAACAGTATGTAAAGCATGATTAGGGTGTCATGAATCAATAATCTACCACTTGCAATATTTATCATAAATCAAACGTGAAAAGTTTAACGAAACGATAAATGGTGAATAAATATTATGTTCAGTTGTCTATCCAGCGAATTTGGTTTCAGGCTAATCGGGTTCCAGGATCATTAATTATAGCCATTTCATTTTAAGCGTTCACGGCTGGAAATCCGGTTTCAAAATAGGAAGTCCGTTTCGCAACGCATTTTAATCCCAGTTGGGATCAGAATTTAGGAACTCTACAGTTGAATGAAATCTAGGGTTTCCAGTAAGGTTTTCAACGTAATAGACGGATCTTCAATCTCATCTGTACGTCAGGAGATATATACTGTTCAATACTAGTATGTAAATTCTGATTCTGTTGGGACTGTTATACGTCCACATCTATTAAATTACCGATTAAATATCAAACGATAACGAAACAGGATGGAACCACTTGTGTTGTCTAGCTAACAGATTCACCTATAATAAACAGTGGAGTTCCGCAACCTACGAGTTAAGGAAACCTGGTGGTACCCATTACGGGACAGCACACAGTAAACACAGCCGCTCTGGACTGCAGTCCAGAGTCGCTCTCCGATCCAAATATTGCCACAGTTTAAGTACAGGAACAATTAGAATTTACATAGGGATATAGTTCGTCGAGTCGGCTTCGATTTAAGCCCTCGAACGCATCATTCCAGCATGTATATAATTTATGGTGATTTTAACGGTTTTCAGGTACAAGAAATTTCCAGATTTACAGGTAAACTTGGGGTAGTCGTTTTAGTCATTAACGGTCATATTATCCAATAAAATTCACACACTAGATTCATATCTATACGGGCCAAACTATACCAATGAGTTCCGTCAAATTAGGTGAGTGTTTCCATTGAGGTCATGCATCAAATAGTTGCATCGTATAATTTATCGAGGATATTTCGAATGGAAATTATAAAATTATAGTTTGTAACTAATACAAATTAGCATGTAGCAAGTATGAAACTTGCCTGGAGACGGTGAACTGATGGCGCGGCTGCGAAGGTAGTAGAGACACGTCCTGGCACGGAGTAGCAAACACGCGACGTGTCTCGGCTAAGCTTGAGCTTGGCTCGAGCTTGAGGATGGGTTGTTGCGAGCTCAGGCGGTGCCGTGGCTGGGGATCGCTGATGCTGTCGAGGCCGATGGAGAGAGATTGCAGAGGGAGAGAGAGAATTTAGAGAGAGAGAAGGAGTTAGAAATATAGAGAGAGAGATTGAGAAAGAGAGAGAGGGAGTGATATATATATAGAGAGAGAGAGTGAGACGGGGAGAGAAACAGAGAGAGAGAGATAGCAGGAGAGAGAAAAAGAGAGAAATCAGAGAGAGAGAGAGAGAAATTGCAGGGAAGATAGGGAGAGCTTGGGAGAGGGGAGAACAGAGAGAGAGGGTAGAGTGAGAGAGGGAGGCACAGAGAGAGAAGTAGAGATGATGGCGATGGTAATGATGCTGCGGTCGGCTGAGGCGGCTGAGGCTTACCGGCGTCGGGGTACGGGTGGCCGAGCTCGGGTGCAGTGGGCTTGGCGAGGGGTCGATGGTGAAGGGGAGAGCGAGGGAAGATGAATGGGGTCGCAGTCGTCGTCATCGACGGCGGCGGGTGACGAAAGTAGTGGGGAGCTCGGGGGTGCTGTGGGTTGGGTGAGTGAGTAGAGGGAGAAGAGGAGAAGGGGTCTGAGAGAGTGAGGAGTGAGAGAGAGTGATGGAAGTGAGGGAGAGAGAAAGCGCGACGAGGCATGCGTCGTGGGTAACATTCGTGAGCGTTGGCGCGAGGAGCGGCGACGATGGTGGATCGCGAGCGGGAGAGGCGGAAAGAGCCGTTGGAGGAGACGGCACTGTAGGAGGCGGGTCGGGTTCGATTTGAAGCGGCGTGAGGTGAGGGGATGAGGAGAGTGGGCCGGGCCAGGGATTGGGCCGAGGGAAAAATTAAGGAAATTAAGTGAGAAATGGGGGAGTGGGCCGCAGGTAATTTTATTTGAAATGAGGGAAAGAAGGGCCGGGCTTTTAAAATAGTAAGGAAATTTAGTTTATTTAAAAGTGAATAAGGTTTGGGGTTTTAAAGAAAAAGGTTTTAAGTTATTTAAAGGAGTGGGCTTGGGATTTTAAAAATAATGGGCTGATGAGGTGAGATAATTGAGGGAAAATATAGGGGAGTGGGCTGGGCTAAAGGGTTTCTTTTGTGTTTGATTAATCTAAAATTCCATTGGGCTGAGGTGGTTTATATTTATTTCTCTTAGGAAAATAAAAGGAATGTTGGGCTGGGGGATGTAGGAATGGGCTTGGAGAAAAATAGAAATGGTGAAAGGAATTGCGGAAAAAGAGATGGGCTGGCTAAAGAAAAATAAAAGGTAAAGGAAAGTAATAAAGGGGAAGGAGGAAGTGTGGTTAGGATTCTAAAATGCTAAATATAGTAATTATAAAATAAATAACTTTTGAGAGTACAAAAATACGGGTATTGGTATACCAAAAGGGCTGGGTATTACAGTCTCATTCCAGACTAAGATCAACTTAACCATTTGTTAAGGATACGTTAGTCTCATTTCAGACTAAGATCAACTTAACGGGATCGTTTAGATCCAACAAAAGAGCATTTGGGCTCTATTGTTTAGTTTAGGGACATTGCGGTCGATAGGTAGTTTAAGGACATTGCGGTCCAATGTTTGTTTTAAGACGTTGCGGTCAAGGTTAAGGACATCATAGTCCGAGGGTTTAAGGACTCCACAGTCCGGCGTTAGTTTTAAGACATCACGGTCAAGGTTAAGGACGTCATAGTCCGTTGTTAGTTTTAAGACATTCCGGTCAAGGTTAAGGACATCATAGTCCATGAGTTTAAGGACCCCACAGTCCGTTGTTAGTTTTAAGACATCCCGGTCAAGGTTAAGGACGTCATAGTCCATGAGTTTAAGGACCCCACAGTCTGTATCAATGTGTGGTTGTCGGGATCCGTCACCTCTTTGAAGACGTTGAGGAATTACAACGACAAGTATCAAAGTAGTGAAGAGATGTACCCTTGAACCAAAGTGGATTTAATGATCTGTAGTCCAATTTGGAATCAAGATCAATTCATTAGGTTATGAGCACATTGGCTCAGTTGAGTCTGGATTGAGGACTTATGGCCTTCTTGGGCTAAGTCCAATCATGTTTGGAATATTGGCCCTCTGTTGGTCCATTGAAGTTGAGGCTTTGCCTCTGAAAAATCAGCCAACTTGGCTAAGAGTGGTGTTAAACACTAAAGATCAAAAGTGTTAAACACTAGAGATAGATTCCTTAAACTAGTGTTAGCTACTAAGAGTACAATCAGTGTTAAACACTGGAAACATAGTTCTTGATGTAGTGTCAAACATCAGAAGGTAATAGTGTTAAACACTGTAGATAGTTTTTTTTTTCAAATTAGTGTTAATCACTAACAAAATCAGTGTTAAACACTGGAAACAGGGTTTTTGAATTAGTGTTAAACACTAAGAAAATCAATGTTAAACACTGGAAACAGAGTCTTCAAATTAGTGTTAAACACTAAGAAAATCAGTGTTAAACACTGGAAACAGAGTTGTCAAATTAGTGTTCAACACTAAGAAAATCAGTGTTAAACACTGGAAACAGAGATCTCGAATTAGTGTTAAACACTAAAGAAAGAGGGGTCACGTGTAGCGCGTGGGTGCGCCCTGATTCCCTTTATTTTGTTCTGTCAAAAGTATTGAATACTTTGGAGCATCACGTGCTGTTACGTAGCGGGAATTTGGTTATCTGTCTGCTAAAGCTTTTGCCAAGGGGTTACGTGGGGCACGTGAGAGCGCCCATAGCTTCTGTTTCTTTTGCTTTTTTTTGTGTGCTTCAGGGGTCACAAGGGGCACGTGAGGCGTTGCCTCAAAGTTCTTTTCTGTGGATCTTTACAGGGGTTACGTGGTAGCACGTGACTCTGGTTCTTTGCATGTTTGAAGATCTCTTTATCTTTTTAAGAATTAAATCCTTCATAGGGTTAAACCCTAGCAATAATTTTAAAGGAATTAAATTCCCACTTTTCTTTTGAAGAATTATATTCTTAGATAGGGTTAAACCCTAATTTCTTTTCTGTAGGAATTAAATTCCCCATATATGTAAAGAATTAAATTCTAACATAGGGTGAAACCCTAATTTCTTTTTTTTTTAAGGGAATTAAATTCCTGTGAGTTTGAGATAATTAAGTTCCCAATTAGGGTTAAACCCTAGTTCTGTCCATTTTGAAGGAATTAAATTCCTATAATATAGGGTTAAACCCTAATTTTATCTCAAAGGAAATAAATTCCTATAACTCTTGTAAGAATTAAATTCTCAAAACTCAATTCCTCCTCTATGTTTTAGATCTGCATGGCATGATCTCAACCCAATGAGAATTAAATTCTCAATTTATGGGGAGATGTGCACTTTGCAGATCTTCAACAAGAGAAAGAACTAAGTTCTTTTATTTATAGAAGAGTTAAACTCTTTTGAGAATTAAATTCTTTTTTTGAAGCCTCACTTCTCTTACCTAAGGTTTTTCTTTGCAGAGAATCAAATTCTTCCTTCTGAATTTTCAAGATTCCAAGGCTCTATATCTCTCTCTGTCTGTTTTTCTCCCCCTTTTGTCTTTTTTTTTTTAACTCTCTCCCTTGGCACCCATTTATAGGAGAAGGAAAAGAATCAATCTGTTTAGTGAATCTTTCATTGAAATATTTGATTTGTTTATTGAGAGATTTGATTTATTTTCATCATTGATCTGGGCCTTTAAATTATTAGGTGAGTTTTATTCACCGTTGGATTTTAAATCCAAAGATATTCTTTTGTTATTTCTGTTAGATTTTAGGGGAAATCTTTCCATGTCCAAGATTTTTCCATAAATTGGTGATATTTAATCACCCTCGGATTTTTAATCCAACGGTTTTACATAATTCTTCTCCATTTTGGAAAGATTTAAATGATCTTTTTTCAGAATTTAATTCTGTTGAATAGCAAGGCTTTTAAAGCCAGTCAAGTGTGGCCACGTGACCTTTGGTCACGTGTGAGCACGCGATCCCCGGTCACGTGCAAGCACGCGACCACTGGTCACGTGCAAGCACGTGACCCCCTGAAGGGACTCTTCTTCTGCGCTATGTTCTTTGCCGCTGCTCAACCATCACGTGCCAACACGTGACCACTGGTCACGTGTGAGCACGTGATGCTTCCTCTGAAGCTTTTTCCTGATTTTTTAATCAGGGAACAAATTCCCCCACAGCGTTGCTCTCACGTGTCTGCACGTGAGTGCAACGCTGTCACTTTTGTGACCGTTGGATCTGCTTTGGGAGTAGGGTAGATGAAACGTTTTTCATCCCATCCTATAAATGGAAGGGTCTCTTCAGAAGCGCCTCCACTCTTCATCTTCTTCCTTTGATAACTTTTCTCTTGAGAATTTAATTCTCGTTCCTCAGAGCTTAGTTCTCTGCCTTGAAAAATTTTCAGAGTTTAACTCTGTTTAAGAAAGACTCTTTCCTTCAGGTAATGATGTTGAACGATCGCAGAACCTCTATTTTTTTTAAAAGAAACTCTCTGGATTTTAAATCCACATCAAGGGTTTCACCCTTTTAACATGAATCCATTTTTTCTTCAAGTTCTTCAACAGAAATATAAAACCATTTAACCGTAGATCTCTTAGGGTTCATATGATCTTTTAGGCAGATGATGACGTCGGTTGTTTTCCCTGGAATTTAATTCCATCCCCAAGGAGCTCTGGCTCTGGAAAAGGAATTTAATTGCTATGAAGAACTAAGTTCTTCCTAGAGAACTTCATGGGTTTTCTCGCTCTGAGTCATCTTCTTCACAATCCAGAAGAAGTTTGCACTGTTGGTCTTTGGGATTTAATTCCCTTGATTCTGTTTGATTCATCACAGAGCCCAAGATGGATTTGTCTTTTAGGGGAATGTGTAGGGTCACTTGAAACCCACTGCCTATTTTATTAGAATATTCCTTTTGTCTCATTATAATTGCTGTGCCTTATCATTAGCCAGCCATCATCTTGATTTCGTGGGACCCAGATGTTTTGTAACTAATAGTCCTACCAAACAAGTCCTCTGTCGCTTTCTTCAACCGTCTTCATATATTTATGCTCATATATATATATATATATTGCTGGCTTCACTTTTGACAGTTTTCCTTTACTTTGTTTCAGGTGTGATGGCTTCTGTTCCGTGCTTTCCCTTCACTCGCTCGGAGGCCGCTTTTCCTCAGTTGCCATTTGATGAGGAAGCGATGGCGATGATCCGGGCTCATGACCCGAACTGCACTAGCTTACTTCTATGGGGAACTTGGTATAGCCATATTATCCGGGGTCGCCGGAGTTTCCTCTGCGAAGTGCCGACAGAGCCCACTTTCCCGTTCTTGCCGATGGACCCTCCGAGGACGATTTTCGCTGTGGAAATGCCAAATTGGACTCCGACGGGACGGCCCGAGCCTTCGACAACCGGTATCCCGAACCATCCGATCCCAGCTATAGATATCCCGGGACGACGTATTTTCCAGGGTGAGGCCCACCCATAGGGACACATTTATAAGATATGGCTCACTCCTCGACACCCCATGGGCTACCTCCTCTGGGCTCGCTATATTCTTTCTGCCCATCGTGCGCGGCTGCAAAAGGTCGGGCTTTACCAGGCAATATATGCGTCGCTCTTCCATTATCAATCCCCGCATGTCTGGTGGGTTAAGGCGTTCTTGAATCAATGGAATCTCCCCACCTACACTTTTCTTCTGGGGGACAGAGAGGTTTCGATCTCTTTGGAGGAATTTTATGAGATCTCGGGGCTGCCAATTCGAGGGACACTTTATGAGAAGTTGCTGCCTTCTGATGAATACGTCTTTGAACCCAAGCCCGCACCGCTTGACGGCTTGTCTGCTGAGAACGCCGTCCGCCACAAGCGTCCCAGCTTGATCAAGGTGCTAGGTATCTTTGACCGATTGTTCGCCGAATGTGAGGAGCAGGGCGTTACTTTTAAGAGCTTCATTACCTGTTTCCTTCGCGAGGGCATCTTGTCGAAGACAGCTCCGAAGTTCGCAAATATCAAAGACCCCTTTGGGTTGGTCCGAAGAAGCTGCCGACCAATGAATTGGATCTACCACAGTACTACATCCCCATAATGTCGCCGATGTCTTTCGAATCCATTGCAGCTCCCGGCATGGATGGGGAGACGTTCTTTGTGGGGTTTATCAGTGTCTGGTTCAGCTGGTTTGTCATCCCTATGCATTGCCGCTTTATGAGAGTTTCGGTCATCTATCCGGCTCACCGTATAGCTGAGGGGACGCGGCTGGCCATTGGCATCCCGACATTGGCGCATCTCTATCACGGGTTGGGCGCTGCAGCTAACACTTCCACCCCTTGCGTATATGCGGTAAACTTTTCGCTTCACTACTTCACGTATTGGATCGAAATGCACATCATGGGTGCTTTCGCTATGCATCAGAGGCCTGCATTTTATGATGCTTACACCTTTCCGCGACTTATGCGATTGGTGGACGCTTCTGCCGCTGACCCGACTCAATTCGGGGCTATTCGGGCATTGATTTCTCCTTATGCTACTGCTGGCGGGTTGTTATTTACTAATCGGGTCTTATCTTCTTCCTCGGGTTCAACTCAGCCGCTTTAGGACTGGTCAAAAGATAGCGTGCCCTCTTTGAGGCCCCGGGAGGCCGCACACTTATACGCAATCAGACCGGGCTACCTGGTATTCCGTCAGGATAGCGCAGCCCTTTTCATGCGGTACAATCCGCATCGCTTTACCCGGCAGCTTGGCTACGATCAGGGCATCCTGTTTGAGGCTTTTATAGTAGCGCCGGTTCCTTCGCTCGAGGCCGTTCGAGTTGCCACCCATCATTTTGTGAGGCTGAACACCGGTTCCCAGTTCATGATCCCCGATGCTGATTACATACCCTGATGCATAGGGTCGTTCACGGGCTGGTATCTCCATCGGGTCAACCCGATTATTATTGAAGAAAGAAGGGTACTTCTTGGCCACAGTGCCCCTACTCAGGTTCCGGCCACAGGAGCTATGCTGCGACCGCGCCCCCCGGTCCGCTTTCCTCTGAGGGATACCGGCATCGCGCTTATTCCGGGAGAGTCGGGGGTGGATCTTACCCCAACAGCTGGTATGCCCCTGGGTACCCGGTCGCAGTGTAAACGGGCTCCGGTAGCAGCACCACTACCCGCGGCTGCACCGCCCACCGTAGCGTCGGCAATGGCGGTGTCATCCTCGATTGTGGCGCCAAGCGAGGGTGATAAGGAAGAGGGTGTTGAGGGTGACGTGGGCCGGCGCCGCACTAAGGCTCCACGGGGGAGGAAACGATCGTCTTCGGCAGCCGGTTCTCGATCTAAGACGCGGAGGAGGGTAGCCATCAACTTACTTGATTCTCTAACGGAGTCCGAGCCCATACTTCCAGATGAACCGTTGGTTGTGCAAGAGTCGGACGCTGGTCTTCTCTTCCCGGGTTCGGCCGCCGAGGAAGCCACATAGTTGGCTGAGGCTATAAGACGTTCCAAAGATGCATCTCAGAACGCCAGGGTTCCGAAGAAGCCTATCCTGCTATAATTTTTTACGAAGACCCTTCGTGGATCCGGCGGCGGTTTATCGGCCCTTTGGAGGAATGGGGAGAAAGGGCCCTGAAGCAGGCTGCTTTGGAGGATGCGGCGGACGCGCTTTCCTTGTGAACTGGCGGCCACGAGTCTACCCTCGAACCCCGGCGGACACGCCTCCTTGAGAAGGAGCATCGGCTTGAAGAAGCCATATTGAAGGCTTCCCTACGCATTGGTATGTTCTTGTGCTTCTTTGTAGCTTTTCAGATTATTTATGCCTGTATGTATGTATCCTTATTCTTGTGTGAATTGTGCAGAATCATCGACGATGGGGGAGGTCCCTACGGGCTTATTGAAGCTAAAGCCTGTCGACATTCCCAATGAAGCATTGCTCGATATGGAGGGGGCTGACGAGGCTGCTCCTCTTACAATAGAGCCTCCAGTGGCAGTTCTTGATTATGGAGCACTCGCTCCTTTGGTAGAGGCTCCTTTGGTGGTCGTCGCCCCAACGTCTCTTCCTGAGGGCGGCCCATAGGCTGGAAGAGAGGTAGTCGGGACTACCCTCCCTTTGTTGGAGCCGGAGATCACGGCGGAGGCCGTTGAAGCCGCCATCCCCCCGACTCAGAATGGGAGGAGTGTTGAAGGTAACCTTTTACATTTAAAATTAGCAATCTTTCTGTTGTTTGAACTCTTTTGTTTTCTCAGAATTGCGTGGGCTGGCGGCCTCTATTGCTGATTTGTCTATCCGGCAATCGTTTCAGCGTCTGTTAGAGATGGCAGCTCCGCAGGCGATATCCCCTCAACGCATCGTCCTCTCATCTGGGCAAGGTTAGTGTCGTTCGCCATTTCTTATAGCGTCGTTTTTATTTTGCGTATTGACATTGATGTTCTCTACAGTTTTGGAGGCCGATGACGAGGTTGAGGTTCTCGAAGGGCCAGGGGAACCTTCAGCTCCTACTTGCATGACCGTAGGTAAGTGACATCTCAATATGGCCCCACTTGTTCCTTTGCTTAAGAGTTTTACTGACATTTTTCAAATCTGAACAGCCTTGCCAGCCCCATAGCGCTGGAATCGCCTATCGCCATGCCGTCTGGCCCCTACGCTTTGCGAGCCTCAGAGAGCCTGGCCCAGTTAAGCCTTGTCTCCATATCGTCTTTGATCGAGGAGCTTCGTGCTGGCAGCGCAACCACAGCTGAAGCATTTGCTGCCGAGGCTAACGGTTCTCTTCCTTTTCTTGCCACCTACCATAGCGAAGAGGCGGTGCGAGTCTGGGCGGAGTTCTATCGGCAGGTGGAGGCTTGCTTGCACGCACTTGAGTGTTCCCGCCTTTTCTCGGAGGCCGTGGCTGCAAAGGAGGACTTGTGGGGGCTGATAGCGCGATGCGCGGCAAATATGGTATCATGCGAGAAGAGGCTCGGCCGCAAATTCTCGGAAAGGGAGCTGGCCTCTAAGGTACTGAGCGAGCTTCAAACCAGCCTTACAGCCAAAGCCAATAAAGCGTATGAACTCTGGCGGGTACTTCAAGAGTTTATCAAAGAGGTGGTGGCTCTTGATAAAGCTGCCGTGTTCACTCGCGAAAGGGTTGAGGCTCATAAGGCTACTGAGAAAGAGCTCGAAGGCCGGCTCTCCTCGTATCAGGCCGCAGGCTCAGGCGAAGGCCCGTCTCCTGGCGATCCTGAATCATGAAGCTGTGGCCCAGCAAAAGAAGGATGAGCAAGTAAAATTGCTAAATCGCCCGCCGGCTTGAAGACTTGTATCTTTTCTTTTCTTTTTGTACATACTCCTGAATGAGAGTATATTCTTTTTGCTTTTTCATGAATTGTGCTTTGTATCCATTTTGGTTCATGAATAAAAGACATATTTTTTTTCAATGGCGTGTCTCTTTTATTGAATGTGTTCTACGGACAATTTATCTTGGTCTCCTTGCAGGGTAGTGATGGCTTAGGATTCAGTGTTAAGATCTGCCTCCTTAGACTTTTGAGCTTTATGAGCCGTGAGGATCTCATAAAGAGTTTTTCTCCCTACAGGTCGACAGGATCCCGTAGGTGTAAGTTCTCCTTAAGAATCGTGAGGATTCTTAAGCGGGTTTTCCCTTGGGAGTCGTAAGGATCTCACAGGAGAGTTTTCTTCCCTACAGGTCGTGAGGACCCGTAAGTGCTGGGTGCGGTCGCCCTTATCCGTATTTCACGGGGTTAGGGGTTGCTTTGGGATGTTTTCCAAGGTACCGTAGTTTAAAGACATTGCGGTCAAGGTTAAGGACATCATAGTCCGTGGATTTAAGGACTCCATAGTCCAATGTTAGTTTTAAGACATCACGGTCAAGGTTAAGGACGTCATAGTCCGTGGATTTAAGGACTCCACAGTCCGATGTTAGTTTTAAGACATCACGGTCAAGGTTAAGGACATCATAGTCCATGGATTTAAGGACTCCATAGTCCAATATGAGTTTTAAGACATCACGGTCAAGGTTAAGGACATCATAGTCCGTGGATTTAAGGACTCCATAGTCCGATGTGTGGTTACTGAGACCCGTCACCTCTTTGAAGACGTTGAGGAATTACAACGACAAATATCAAAGGAGTGAAGAGATGTACCCTTGAACCAAGGTAAAATCAGTCTAGAGTCATCACGGTTGATCGTTAGTTTTAAGACATTACGGTCGAGGTTAAGGACATCATAGTCCGTGGATTTTAAGGACTCCACAGTCCGATGTTTGCTCTGGATGCTTCGCACGGGTTCACTGCCGTGCTCTGCGAGGACCAGGCTCCGCTCTGGGCGTTTTCCGCGGGGTCAAAGAGTGACGTTATCTGCGTTCCACGTGACCAGGAATTTTGCACTAGATGCTTCACACGGGTTCACTGTCGTGTTCGGCGAGGACTAGGCTCCGCTCTGGATGCTTCACACGGGTTCACTGCCGTGCTCTGCGAGGACCAGGATCCGCTCTGGACATTTTCCACGGGGTCAAAGAGTGACGTTATCCGCGTTCTACATGACCAGGAATTTTGCTCTGGATGCTTCCCACGGGTTCACTGCCGTGTTCTGCGAGTACCAGGCTCCGCTCTGGACATTTTCCACGGGGTCAAAGAGTGACGTTATCCGCTTTCCACGTGACCAGGAATTTTGCTCTGGATGCTTTCCATGGGTTCACTGCCGTGTTCTGCGAGGACCAAGCTCTGCTTTGGACGTTTTCCACGGGGTCAAAGAGTGACGTTATCCGCGTTCCACATGACCAGGAATTTTGCACTGGATGCTTTCCACGGGTTCACTGCCGTGTTCTGCGAGGACCAGGCTTTGCTCTGGACGTTTTCCACGGGGACAAAGAGTGACGTTATCCGCGTTCCACGTGACCAGGAATTTTTCTCTGGATGCTTTCCACGGGTTCACTGCCGTGTTCTGCGAAGACCAGGCTCCGCTCTGGACGTTTTCCACGGGGTCAAAGAGTGACGTTATCCTCGTTCCACGTGACCAGGAATTTTGCTCTGAATGCTTTCCATGGGTTCACTGCCGTGTTCTGCGAGGACCAGGCTCCGCTCTGGATGCTTCACACGGGTTCACTGCCGTGCTCTGTGAGGACCAGGATCCGCTCTGGACGTTTTTCCACGGGGTCAAAGAGTGACGTTATCCGCGTTCCACGTGACCAGGAAATTGGCTCTGGATGCTTCCCACGGGTTCACTGCCGTGTTCTGCGAGGACCAGGCTCCGCTCTGGATGTTTTCCACGGGGTCAAAGAGTGACGTTATCCGCGTTCCACGTGACCAGGAATTTTGTTGATTATATCCGTATTTCACGGAGTTGGGATTTGACTCTCAGTGGGAGTACATCGCCGAGTCATGGAACTGGGAGTTGACGCTGTTCCGCTTTGCTTGATGTTGTGTCTGCTGTAATGAGACGAGTGTTGAGAAGATCTCTAGGCTGTCTGTGAACCATCGAGATTTGGCTTCTTCTTCTGATGAAACCTGGGGAGGAGGAGTGTGATTCCTTCTTTGCTTGCGCCCCTGGATTGTATACAGGGATTGATGTAGCATCACCTGTAGGGCATAAATTTCATTTTTTGTTTTATTTCTTTTTCCGCGATGCTCTATCATTTCAGCTTTTACATCGCGAAGGTCGCGATTGCCCCATCATTTCGGCTATTTTTCGCGGCGCCCAATCATTTCGGCTATATATTTTTTTTATTTTTACTCGCTGCTTTTTATTGCGAGTTGCCCAATCATTTCGACTATTTTTCATGCATACATTTTTACTTGCTGCTTTTTATTGCAAGTTTCCCCATCATTTCGGCTATTTCACATGCATTGTTAGCTCGCTGATTTTTTTATCGCGAGTGTAGAACTTGGAATCTGGTGCCAATCTCAGCATCAGTATCGCTACAACTGGAATATGGCCAGGAGCGAATCATCATTTGCCTCTGTTGACGTCGAACAAAGGTGGCTTAGTAAACAGGGTTAGGGTCCTGTCGACTAAGGCTTTTGACTTCATGAGCCGTAAGGGTCTCACAAAGGTATTTCTCCTTACAAGTCGTAAGGATCTCGTAGGTGTGTTTTCTCCTTAGGAATCCTAAGTGCGTGTTCCTCTGTAAGCCGTAAGGATCTTACAAAAGGATTTTCTCCTTATAAGTCGAGAGGACTCATAAGGGTCGTTCACCATATGGACATATCCCTAGTCACGGGTGGGACTTTGCTGGGAAAATGTTTATTCGCGCCCGTGGATTGTATACAACGGTCAGTATGAGCTGCTTGTAGGGCAATATCAAAGTTTGTGGGGGTTTCTTAAGAGCAGGTTCAGGTCTCTGTAACTTAAGACTTTCAAGTCTTATGAGTTATGAGGGTCCCATAAGAGAGTTCTCTTTACGAGTCGTAAGGATCTCGCAAGTGTAATTTCTCCTTAGGAATCGTGAGGATTCCTAAGTGTGTTGCTTCTTTGTGAGTCGTAAGGATCTCACGCGGGTGGTTTCTCCTTACAAGGTCGAGAGGACCCTGCAAGTGTATTTTAACGAGGCTACGTCCTTTCGGGTTTTCACAAACACTCACCGGTAGCCCTGCAGTTTTTACTCACGGAGCCCTTTCGGGTTTTCATCCGTGCCAATTTTGCTTATGGACATACCGTTTTTTTATTTTTATTTTTATTTTTTTTATTCCTTTTTTTATCGATTTTGGGATGCTGCGATCCATCGCAGTTTGTCGACATCTCGGTCAACAGCTAGTTTTAGGACGTAGTGGTCCATCATTAGTTTAAGGACATTTCGGTCCGATGTTAGTTTAAAGACATTTCGGTCCGTCGTTAGTTTAAGGACGTTTCGGTCCGTCGTTACTTTAAGGACGTTTCGGTCCGTCGTTAGTTTAAGGACGTCTCGGTCCATTGTTGAAGAAGGCCTGTCACTACTTTAGGCTTAGGAAGATAGCGAGCGGACATAGCCATCGTCGTCTATCATTGACCCGGGCCATGACTCATTAGGAGTAGTATTTCTTCAGGAAGCGACCGTTTATTGGACTGAAAGATCTTTCACCGTGCATATCCATGAGTAGATAGGACCCACCCTGGTAGACCTTGTCTATGACGTACGGGCCTTCATAGTTCGGCTCGAATTTTCCTCGCTTGGCGCGATTGGGGATCATAGGTCTTTTGACCACTAGTACGAGTTCGCCTTGGCGGAATGTCCTCGGCCCGGTCAATCTTTCATATGAGCGCGTCATCTTTGCTTTATAAGCCTCCAGATTTTATTGCACTATGAGGTGGGTTTCATCAAGGGCATCAAGCTCTTCAAGCCGAAGGTGAGCATTTTCTTCGTCCGTCAGCTCGTAGTGGACTGCCACTCGTAGAGAGGGTAACTCTATCTTGAGGGGAAGTACTGCTTCTGTACCGAATACTAACGCGTATGGCGTTGTGTTCGTGGCCGTTTTGAATGTAGTTCGATACGCCCAGAGAGCTTCATGCGGTCTCTCATGCCGGTCCTTCTTATTTCGGGACACCGTCTTTTTCACGATCTTCGTCAAGGTCTTGTTGAAAGCCTCAGCTAGACTGTTAGCTCGAGGATTATAAACTGAGGAATATCTCCAATCTATGTTGTGTTGTTGCGCGAAGCGGCTGAACTTGTGGCTTCTGTAGGCTGGCCCGTTATCGGAGATGATCCGTCTCGGAGTTCCAAACCGATAAATGACGTGTGTCTTGAAGAAGTGGAGGATATTCTCCGTCTTCACTTCCCACAGCGGTACTACTTCTGCCCATTTGGAGAAGTAGTCAGTTGTCGCCAAAATGAATCGATGTCCCCTGGACGATGTTGGTTCGATGGGGCCGATTATATCAGTCCCCCACATTTCAAACGGCCAGCTGACCATTGTTGGATGTAGGGGATTTGGGTGCTGATGGATAAAGTCCCCATGAATTTGGCATGAGTGGCATTACTTCGCATATTCGAGGAAGTCCTGAATCATCGTAGGCCAATAGTAGCCCATTCGTTTAATCTTCAACTTCATCTTTGGGCCTGCTTGGTGAGAACCGCAGAGTCCGTCGTGAACTTCCTGAACGACTCTTTTCGCTTCGTCAGGTCCCAGACATCTCAACCACAGAGAATCAAACGACCTCTTGTACAGAGTATCATTGACGAAGGCGAAAGACAGAGCTCGTTTCATGAGCTGATGTCTTGAGGACGCATCTTCAGGCGTTCGATTGGATTTGAAGTAGTTTACAAAGACTTCTCTCCAATCCTCAGCCTTTCCCTAATCTTTTATTTGCATAGCCATTTGCCCAGTCAGTCCTTTTCTCCGGTTGATTCCGGATCCGGAGATATTTCTGCGGGGCAAGCACCCGACGGCTTTGTACCACGATTCTTACGTCATCGAGGTTCTCGTCAGCCAATTCTTTAGCGAGCCTAGCTAGTGCATCTGCTTTGCTATTTTCCGCACGCGGTCTGCTTTCCAGCATATAGGAGGGAATTTTGGTCAGTAATTGCTGTACTCTCTCGCCATATTTCACCAGTTCGGGTTTGCACGTTTGGTAGTCGCCATTTACTTGACTGACGACTAGTTGAGAATCTCCATATATGAAGAGGTTTTCAATTCCCATGTCGATGGCGATCTCGAGGCCTGCTATCAAAGCATCGTATTCAGCTTCATTATTCGTCCTCGGCTCTGTCAAGGAGAAGGCGAAGCGCATTATCCCTCCTTGTGGGGTCACGAAGATGAGGCCTACCCCTGATTTGATTATAGGGGTGTTCTATTTGTGCTTCTTCATGGAAGACGCTCCATCAAAATAGAGTTCCCATCGGGTATCACTACCGTCGATCGCATCAAACACATGTTTGTCTGGCAGCTCGCAATTCAGAGGGGAATCGGCCGGTATCGGATGCTCAGCGAGGAAGTCGGCGATGGACTGGCCTTTCATTGCCTTGAGAGGTTGATAAGTTATTGAGAACTCCATCAAGAGCAGGGCCTATTAAGCGAGTCTCCCTGCCAATATGGCCTTCGACATTAAATATTTAAGGGGGTCCACCTTCGAAATGAGACGGACTTCATGCGCCAACGCGTAGTGCCTGAGCTTTGTTATCGCGAAGATTGTTGCCAAGCAGTGTTTTTCGATGGTGGAGTAGTTGCTTTCTGCCCCCAGGAGAACTCGACTTAAGTAATAAAGAGCTCTTTCTTTCCCTTGGTCATTATCTTGTGCCCATAATGCGCCTAAGGAACCCTCGGGGGCGGTTGTATATAGAATGAGAGGCTTTCCCTTGACCGGAGCAGCCAACAATGGCGGATTCTGCAGGTACTGCTTGATTTCGTCCAGCGCGCTCTTGAAGGGAATACCTAGCACCCTATGAGAGGTTTGGAAGCATCACATGTCACAAAGATCAAGTTTTTATGGTGCTAAGTAAACATACAAAGGATGTATCCTAGAAAAATTAGGGTTTCAAATTTTTGCACATCAACATAAGCAAGAAAAGCTAGGGTTTTGAGAGTAAAACCTTTGTAGCTCCCTACGCTAGACTCCTCGGCTACTTGGGGTTTGGAAAAGCTCCGCTTGAACTCCTCTAGGTCACTGATGATCCACCCGGAGTCCGCTTTGTCCAAGCTTGCAACTTCACCCGATCAAGAGAATGAAACGAAGCTAACACTCAAAACAAGTGGGCTAGACTTGTGTAGAATGGTGTTGTGGTTCTCTTTCTCACTTCAAAATCCTTTCTTGTTGAGTATATTGCTCACTACAAAAATCTAGAGAGCAAATGAAAGAGGAAGAAGAAGATGATGGTTATTCTTTTACAAGAGTGAAAAGAATAACTCTTGTTCAAGAAAAATGAAAATATATGTATATATATTTTCTAATTCTCATCTCAAACCATGGTTAAACAATGAATATATTATTGAACTTGAGTTAAAACACAAAAGGAAAGTTTACCCAAGGTTAAAAGGTGGATGAGGATGGTTAGGTCAAAAGAAAAGTGTAGAAACAAATCAATGATAACCATTTCCCTTTTTCTTTTTTGTTTTAAATCAAATGCAATAAAATCCATATATAAAACCATGGTGTGAGTCTTATATTGCCACCATTTTCAAGTATGTACAACCATGAAGGATGCATGTATGTATGTATGTGTGTATGTACATCCATATGTGCATGAATCTATAAAGAAAGCATACATGCATGCATACATCCATCAAACTCAAGAAAGGATTTCAAGTGAGAAGCAAATGGTTAAATGATAAATCAACACTTGATTTATCAATCCGGCCATATCACATATGACCCCTACCAAAAGCAAGCCGCCCGATCAATATACGGTATCCTATACGCGCATTTTAATCGGGTCTATGCGCATATCGCATACGCACACCACAACTTTTCGCCTGGACTAGGTAACTCCTTTGTGGGACTCTGAGACTCGTCAATACGCCGGCAGTGAGTGATGATCATATCAAGCACCCCCAAGCCGCAAGCGGTCAGCTAAACGTAACGGCCACCCGGGTATTGAACGATCAGAAGAGAACAAGCGAACCTGCTACAACTCCCATCGAGCCAATCGGCAACACTACCGTGCAGTCCGGTCTCCTCGTCTGATATGTAGCATATCAAGTCTAGAGGTGGTAAACGTTAGACCCTAATAACCGATAAGTCGTGCCGATGTGAGGCTCATAACGGGTCGAGAAACTACTGGTAATACTTACCTATAAATCTCTAATCAGCCCTGGCCAGGGACTTCCCTGTTACAGCCAATCGGGCACAGTGCAACATCAACCCCCAATACCGGGAGAGAAGAAACCCCTCCTATCGCTCATTGCCTCCATGTGACTCGGGACTGTACCCAAATCCACCGTTTTGCATGCCCTTGTGGACGTGGTAAGGTGGAAATCAAAGCACAGTGGGAATCGCACAAGACTCTATGACGATCTCGGGTCTACAGACTAACCTGCACAAGTGTCACCTGAGAACTGCCATTTGACGTGAGGTATAATACCATCTGGGAGTTCTCGGCGAGTCCGTCCAGTGTACCCAGTCTCCACTGAGCACCCGTATACCATCTCTGATGTCAAACACCAATGGATATGGGATCATTCATCGCCCATCTCATGGGTCGAGAAGCGTATACGCTAGTCTACACTGGTGTATCGATGCCCCGTCTCGATACACCCACGACTAGGGACCTTGAAGGATGTACTTATGGACTACCATGTCCCCACTAGTATGATCCGCATCATAGTCCAGGTAGTCAAGTACACATCCTAAGGGCTTTACCAACATGTAACTCTAAGACAGTATAAAGAGACAAGTATACATGTTAAGATAAAGAGCAACCAGATAGCATACTATTATATCGAGCAAGAAAGTCATCTCTATATATGTCCAAGCATCCAATATAATATACATCATCTGTACAATACTGGCCTCTAGGGTATACATACAACTAACAATCTCCCACTTACACTAGGGCCAGCTGCTGTAGTATTACATACCGAGCATCTCGAAGAGTCTCTCAAACTGTGTCTGGGGAATGGCCTTCGTGAGTGGATCCGCTGTGTTATTCTTCTTGTCAACCCTCCTAACCTCGATCTCCCGGCGATCAAATATCTCCCGGATCAGGTGATACCGCCTCAGAATATGCTTGGATCGCTGATGGGACCTGGGTTCCTTGGCCAAAGCCACCGCTCTATTGTTATCACAATACAAAGGTATTGGATGCTCAATGGATGGAACCACTCCAAGTTCAGTACTGAACTTCTTCATCCAGACAGCCTCTTTGGCAGCATCGTTGGCAGCGATGTATTCAGCCTCCATCGTCGAGTCTGCCACGGTTTCCTGCTTGGAACTCTTCCAGCTAACCGCCCCTCCGTAAAGGGTAAAGACAAATCCCGAATGCGACTTAGAGTCGTCCTTATCACTCTGGAAGCTCGAATCGGTTAAGGACTCCACTTGGAGTTCTCCGTTACCATACACCAAGAGCATCTCCTTAGTCCTTCGTAAGTACTTGAGAATGCTCTTCACAGCTGTCCAGTGACTCTCTCCAGGATCAGCTTGATACCTGCTCACTACACTTAGTGAGTATGCTACATCGGGTCTGGTACATAGCATCGCGTACATGATAGAGCCTACAGCCGAAGCGTAGGGTATCCCTTGCATGCGAGCTCTCTCCAAATCAGTCTTGGGAGACATCTCTTTGGAGAAAGTGACTCCAGAGATCGTGGGTAAGTTCCCACGCTTGGATTCTTCCATACTAAACCTCTTTAGTATGGTGTCAATGTACCTGGATTGGGACAATCCCAATATCCGTTTGGATATATCTCTATAGATCCTTATTCCCAATATGCAGGAGGCATCACCAAGATCTTTCATTAAGAATCTTTGTGATAAGAAGAGCTTGACCGATTGCAGCATAGGAATGTCATTTCCTATCAAGAGTATGTCGTCCACGTACAATACGAGGAAGACAACTGTAGGGTGTTTTTTGTCACCCCATTGAGATGGGAATACGCGCACGCTTCTCAGGCGTACTACAGATTCCCCCTGCCTAGGGTAGGCCGGGGTTTAATGATTGTGGGGATCCGAATCTCCGGCAGCCGCGGACTAAGCTGCCGTTAATTACCCCTCGCTTTTGGGGCGAGGGAACCTCCGATTAACGGGTTAAACTGGTCATGCGAACTCAATGTGCAGTGTACGTGTGTTTTGTTTTGAAAGGGGTTTTTGGATATATCGGGAGCCACGCAGAGTTTTTACGGGGGTCCCGCTACCCGGATAGCGGGCTGGGGGTCAAGGGGGCTAGCAGCCCCCTTGCGGGGTTCGGGGCAGCGCCCCGGCCTGAAAATTTTTTGGAGGGGGAGAATGTTGCGGAGTATGTGTATGTGTACGTATGTATATATATACATGTATATATAAACAAAAGGGGGGAAAAGACATCCAAAGGATGCGTGGGGCCAGCGCCTTGAGCGCTGTGCGCTTAGGTGCTGTGCGCAAGGCGCTGGAGCGCAAGCGCGCGCGCCACGTGTCGGCACGTGGGCGCTTTGCGCTCGGGCGCAGTGCGCTTGAGCGCAAGCGCGCCACGTGTCGGCACGTGGGCGCTTTGCGCTCGGGCGCAGTGCGCAGGAGCGCAAGCGCGCGCGCCACGTGTCGGCACGTGGGCGCTTTGCGCTCGGGCGCAGTGCGCTTAAGCGCAAGCGCGCCACGTGTCGGCACGTGGGCGCTTTGCGCTCGGGCGCAGTGCGCCGGAGCGCAAGCGCGCCACGTGTCGGCACGTGGGCGCTTTGCGCTCGGGCGCACTGTGCCGGAGCGCAAGCGCGCGCGCCACGTGTCGGCATGTGGGCGCTTTGCGCTCGTGCGCAGTGCGCTGGAGCGCAAACGCGCCACGTGTCGGCACGTAGGTGCTTTGCGCTCGAGCGCTAGCGCGCCGGCGAGGAAAAGAGGGCTTTTGACCCCAGAAACTCCCGGAAGAGAAATTAGAAAGGAGTTGGACTCCTGAGTGTGTGTGTTTTTTTTTTTTGGTTTAGTGAACGATGTTCTTCTTCCTCCTCCTCTGTTAGCTGGATCTTGAAGATCAAGAGATATGGGATTTCTAAAAATCTCTTCTTTTTGAGATCTAATGGAAGATCTGAGTTCCCCTTTATGGGTTTTGTGGTGAAAAACTAATTTGTTTTATAAAAAGAAGAGTAAAACTCTTGATTTAATTCAAGAGAAAAAGGAAGGTTTTGGAACCTTGAAGAAGGAGAAAAGATCTCAGATCTGAAGAAAATTTTGAGAGAGAGAAAAAAGTTGTTTAGATATTTCATTATCTTTGCCTTTATAGGCCATACACTTTACACATAGCCCCTTGGGCTTCACAAAATGGCATTTTGCCTATCCTATGGCTCATGTGCCATTTCTTTTTGCACATAAGCCATGGGCTTTACAAAAATTTGGCTTTATGCCTATTTTTCTTACATTCGTCCATAGAATAAAATAAAAGAAATACAACAAAATTATTTATTACAAAATTTTTATCTTGGCATGGGGGGAGGCCGGCCGTTTCATGTTCGGGCATGGGCCCACTGGATCTGGGCTTGGGCCCACTTGGCTCGGGGTTGACTTTGATTTTGACTTGGTCAACCGGAGTGTAAATTTTTACCCCAACAAATTGCCCCCCATCAATAAATGCACACCACATATGTGGGTCGTGTGCATGAAATTGATGGATTTTCTTTCACGTGGAGGCGACTTGATTCGGTTCCCACCTTTTGGGAAGCTGGCACTGCCCTTTTTACGACATGGACGGTCGTTGCTTGACATGTCTCCGAGACGGAGTGTCCGTGATAGACGTTTTCCCAGGCCCGGAGTGATCTGGTTCCCGCTTTGTAGGAATCCTGCGCTGCCCTTTTTGCGACTTGGACGGTCGGTGCTGCCCTTTTTGCGACTTGGACGGTCGGTGCTGCCATTTTAGCGACGTGGACGGTCGGTGCTGCCATTTTAGCGACTTGGACGGTCGGCGCTGCCCTTTTAGCGACGTGGACGGTCGGTTCTGCCCTTTTTGCGACTTGGACGATCGGTGCTGCCCTTTTAGCGACGTGGACGGTCGGTGCTGCCCTTTTAGCGACGTGGACGGTCGGTTCTGCCCTTTTTGCGACTTGGACGGTCGGTTCTGCCCTTTTTGCGACTTGGACGGTCGGTGCTGCCCTTTTAGCGACGTGGACGGTCGGTTCTTGATTTGACTTACTCTGCTTCTTGCAGTGTCAGGGGTAGACTTGACTTGCTCCGCTTCTTGCGGTGTCGAGATTGGATTCTGACTTGCTCCGCTTTCCGCGGTGTCGGAGTGGAAGTTGATTTGTTGATTTTGATTTGGGTTGACATCAGCATCGCTATACTGGAATATGGTACCAGGAGCGAATCATCATCTGTCATTGAGAGGATTTTGGGATTTTGGTTTTTGTTTGGCATCTGCATTGCTGCACTGGAACAATGCCAGGAGCAACTCATCATTTGCCCCGGGAGGATTTTGGAATTGTTTTTTTTTTTTTATTATTTTTATTTTTTATTTTTTTGGTGGGACTTTGAATGTGGTCTCACCGGTAGGACTTGGGAGAGGTTGGGATTGTTTTACGCCCGTGGATTGTATACGGTTTTGCAGGATGTATGATCCAGACCGTAGGGCCGGAAAAATTTCGGGACTTTGTCGGCGTCTGCATCGCTGCACTGGAATATGGTACCAGGAGCGACTCATCATTCACCGTTGGGGTATGGGATTTGGAATTTGGTTAGCGTCTGCATCGCTGCACTGGAATATGGTACCAGGAGCGACTCATCATTCGCCATTTGGGGATTGGGGAGCGATGGCTTAGGAGACAGGTTTAGATCCCTATCACCTAAGGCTTTTCAATTTCATGGGCCGTGAGGGTCCCATAAAAGCATTTTCTCCCTACGAGTTGTAAGGATCCCGCAGGTGTATTTTCTCCTTAGGAGTCGTGAGGACTCCTAAGTGTGTTTTTCCTTTATGAGTCGTAAGGATCCCACAAAGGTTTGTTCTCCTCATATATCGTGAGGACACATGAGTGGGTCTTATCAATGGAGCATCATCCCCAAAGCGGAGACCAGCCGCGTAACTGGTGATTACAGTGGGGCATGGGTATGATGAGAATTATTTGAGCCCGTGGATTGTATACGATGGTCAACTTGGGGACCCACCGTAGGGCCGGGAGAATTTTGAGAAATTGGATTTTGGTTGGCGTCTGCATTGCTGCACTGGAATGTGGTACCAGGAGCGACTCATCATTCGCCGTTTGTGGACTTGGAATTTAGATCTTGTTTGGCATCAGCATTGCTGCACTGGAATAATGCCATGAGCGACTCATCATTTGCCTTGGGAGGACTTGGGATTTGGGTTTTTGGTCGGCATCAGCACCGCTAACACTGAAGCGAAATGCCAGGAGCGACTCATCATTTGCCGTTGCCCGTTGGGGAACGATGGCTTAGGAGAAAGGTTTGGGTCCCTATCACCTAAGGCTTTGCAATTTTATGGGCCGTGGGGGTCCCATAAAAGCATTTTCTCCCTACGAGTCGTAAGGATCCCGCAGGTGTATTTTCTCCTTAGGAATCGTGAGGATTCCTAAGTGTGTTGCTCCTTTGTGAGTCGTAAGGATCTCACGCAGGGGTTTTCTCCTCACAAGGTCGAGAGGACTTTGCGAGTGTATTCATCTCTTTTCACGAGTTTGCGCCCTTTCGGGTTTTCACAAACTCGCCGGTAGTCCTGCTGTTTTTACTCACGGAGCCCTTTCGGGTTTTCATCCGTGCCCGTTTTGCTTGTGGACATACCTTTTTATTTTTTTCTTTTTTTTTCTTTCCTTTTTTTTTGCCGCTGGTGGGACTTTAAAAGTAGTCTCACCGGCAGGATTTGGGAGAAATAGGGGTCTTTTACGCCCGTGGATTGTATACGGTTTTGCAGGATGTCTGATCCAGACCGTAGGGCTGATGTGCTCAATTCGCCTGCGACTTGGAGCATTCATGTGTAGTATTTCTTGAGATATCGGCCATTGATGGGTGGCATGGGCCTTTCTCCCTCGGCACTTATTAGTTGGTAGGATCCTCCGTCGAACACTTTCTCGATGACGTATGGTCCTTCCCAGTTCGGCTCGAATTTTCCCTTGGCATGTCGATTGGGGATGATCGGTCTTTTGAGGACCAACACCAATTCACCTTTCTGGAAAGCGCGGAGACGGGTTATCTTGTCATAGGCCCGTGACATTTGGGCTCGGTATAGCTCCAGATTTTGCTGCACCGCGAGCCTCTTTTCTTCGAGAGCATCGAGTTCTTCAAGTCGAAGGAGCACGTTTTCTTCCTCCGTCAACTCATGTTGGACGGCCATTCTTAAGCTTGGAACTTCAACTTCGAGGGGGAGGACCGCCTCCACTCCGAAGAGCAATGAGTATGGAGTGGACTGAGTTGGAGTACGGTGCGTGGTACGATATGCCCACAACGCCTCGTGAAGTTTGAGATTCCAGTCTCTCTTGTTGGCTGAAGCATTTTTCCTCAGGAGCTTGCATAGAGTCTTATTGAAGGCTTCGGCTAGCCCATTGGCTCTTGGATTATAGATGGAGGAATGTCTCCAGTCTATCTTGTGCTGAGTAGCGAACCTTGAGACATTGAAGCTCTTGAAAGAAGGCCCGTTGTCAGAAATGATTCTTCTTGGTGTACCAAAGCGGTATAGAATATTATGCTGGAAGAATGTCAGAATATCTTTCGTCTTGACTTCTTTTAGCGGGACAGCTTCAGCCCATCTGAAGAAGTAGTCTGTCGCGGACAGTATGAACCGGTGGCCTTTGGATGACGGAGGATCAATTGGGCCAACAATGTCGGTGCCCCAGACTTCGAAGGGCCACGACGCCACCGTAGGATGCAACGGATTGGGATGCTTGTGAATGAAATCACCATGGATTTGGCAGATCTGACATTTCTTTACATCCTCCCCGCAATCCCGTATCATGGTGGGCCAGTAATACCCAAGCCGTTTGATTTGAAGTCGCATCTTGGGGCCAGATTGGTGAGCACCGCAAACGCCCGAGTGAACATCTTTCATGACCTTTTGGGCTTCGGCCGATGACAGGCACCTGAGCCAGAGTTGGTCATATGACCTGCGGTATAACGTGTCATTTACAAACACGTATCGGAGAGCTCTTTTCTTTAGCTGAATCCTCTTAGATTTTTCTTCGGGCAGCTTGTCGTATCGGAGGTACTCTTTGAAGGGTTCTCTCCAATCGGGCTCGTCTTGGATGATCGAAGCTTCTTCGGCAGGACTGCTCTCCTGTTCCGCGCTTTCCTCTTCTCGTAGAGAGACTGGGGGTAGAATTTGTCGGCTCCTGACTGTGATCAGAATTTCGTCCAAGTCAGGATCAGCCAGCTCCTTGGCTAGGCGAGCGAGTATGTCGGCTTTTCCGTTCAATGCTCTAGGGACCCTTGTTAGTTCAATGTGAGTGAACCGTTTCATGAGTTCCACCACCCGGCTTCTGTACCGAGCTAACTCAGGTTTGTATATCTTATAGTCGCCGCTTACTTGGTTGACGACAAGCTGGGAGTCACCGTAAACCCGTAGCCGACGGATTTCCATTTCTATGGCGAGTTCCAAACCAGCTATCAGGGCTTCATACTCAGCTTCGTTGTTCGTTCGAGGCTCGGTGAGAGCGAAAGAACGCCGTAGGGTTTCTATTGATGGTGTGATAAACACCAATCCTATCCCTGCTTTTATCTCCGGGACGCTTGATTTACTGGAGGTCCTTATTGATGAGGCTCCATCGAAGTAGAGCTCCCAACATGGCTCATCTTCCTCGAGGTGCAGCACTTGTTCGTCGGGTAACTCACAATTTAGCGGCGACCCTTCTGGTATGGGATGAGCAGCGAGAAAGTCTGCAAGAGCTTGCCCTTTTACTGCTTTCTGAGGAGTGTAAACTATGTCAAACTCAAGTAGCATAACAGCCCATCTTGCCATTCTGCCGGCTAGGCTCGCTCTGGTCATCAAGTGTTTGAGCGGGTCGACCTTGGAGATCAGCATAACCTAATGAGCGAGCAGATAGTGTAAGTCCGTGTTGCCCACCCCGGTGCTTACGGGGAGGCGGAAAACATAATAAAAATCGGATTTTTAATGACTTAGGCAACATGGACTATGCTTGTGAGGATCTTTGCTAAACATAAACTAGCTAACCCTAACTACAAAGTAGCTAAGTGAAGAAAGGTTATACCTTTGGTCTTTAGTCCTTCTCTCCTTGCTCCTAGGTATGGTAGAAAAGGATCACCTTGCTTGTCTTCTCCCGTCAAAGAAGGATCCACCCGAAAGCCACCACCTTTAGCTTCAACTCCAAGCTAGGAGTAACTAGAGTGCAAGAAATGCTAAGACTTGAACCCTAGAAGTGAGTAGAGAAGATCAAGAGAGGGTTTTTCTCAAGCCCTTTTTGTTTCTCAACACATGAGAGGGAGAGAGCTTGAGGGAGAGGATGAGCAAGAGAGAGAAAAGATATGATAGAATGAGAAAAATAGTGAGCCATTCTCACTAATATGTGAGGATAATTTTAATTAGATAATTAGCTTGAAAATTGTCATGATAAATCATGAATTGACCATTATCATTTCATTTTTGCAAAGATCAAAGAGCATCTTCCAAATGAAATGATTATGGTCAAGTTGTCAACATGGTCAACAAGTCAATGAAGTCAAATTGTCAACAACAACCATGCACAATAATTAAGCTAATTATCAATTAACAATAATCCACACAAAAACAATAGGGTTAATAAAATGACAATAGTCATTAACCCTAAACAAGGTCCTCTCCCTCAATCTCAAGCAACCGTGCATACGCACCCGCATTCGTGAACCGAGGAACACGAACACAATGAGAAAAACCAATCTCAAATCATATACTAGGATCCGGCTTAAACCAAAGCCCGCTAGTATAAACTGTCCGGACAGCAAACGTGCACAAGTGCGCGGATGCGAACGAACCCTGTCGCAAAACCATGCGACCTCTACTCATTTTGCCTAAAGGCGAATAGCTCTCTGTGTGGGACTCTAAAGACTCGACACTACGCTGGCAGTGGGTTTAACCACAGACCGCAAGCGGCACTAGCTGTACGTAACGGTCCCCAGGTAGATGTCGATAAGAAGACTGACGAGGTGAACCCCATCTGCACTCCTACTGAGCCTGTATGTGACAGTCTCCGTACAGTCCGGTCTGTTCGTCTGATACATCGCATGGCGGGCCTAGGGGGGCGGTGAACGTCAGTCCCCTAATAGCGGTACAAGTCGTGTCGGAGTGAAGCCCAGAACACCCTGAGATAACACTGGAAGCCTACCAGTATATCTCGCTTGCCCTGGCCAGGGACTACTCGTGTAATGGCTCTCCTGGACACAGCGCGATGTCAACCCCCAATACCGGGAGAGACGAATCCTGTCTAACCGTCACTGCCTCCAAGTGCTTCGGGACTGCACCCAAAAACTACCTGTTTGCACAGCTCCTTTGAGCCGTGGTAGGGTAGTAATCAAAGTGCAGTGGGAACACACTCGAGGCGAAGTGACAGTGTCAAGTCAGCGGACTAAGCTGTACTCATGTCACCTGGGAACTGATAACTGACGATAGGTATATTACCAACCAACAGTTCCCGACGAGTCCTGTCCAGTGTACTCGTAACCTAACGAGCACCCGCATACTATCCCAAGTACGACGTACTAACGGCTGTGGGACAGACCGTCTCCCACACTGGGATGAGAAGCGCATACGCTAGTCTACTCCGGAGTATCGATGCCCTGTCTCGATAGTCCAACGACCAGGGACCTGTATAAGGATGTGCTTATAGATTACCCAGCTCCCACGAGTGCGAGCGCCATCACAACGCTGGTAATCAAGCAAAGATCCTAAGGGCTCCACTAATATGTATACCCGCAATATGCTAAAAGAAACACATGCACATATTAAAGCAGAGACAAACCAAGTAGCATACTACCATTTCGAGCAAGATTGTATATACAACTGTGAATATCCCAAGCTTCCATTAAGTAATATACAAGCTAGTATGATACAGTAATGGCCTCTAGGGCATATACACTAACAATCTCCCACTTGCACTAAGGCCATATACTGGCGTATCGAAGACCTATCATCTCGATCAGCCGCTCGAACTGAGTCTGGGGCAAGGCCTTGGTGAATGGATCTGCTGTGTTATCCTCTGATGCAACTCTCCGGACCTCGATCTCCTGGCGATCCACGATCTCCCTGATCAGGTGATACCGCCTTAAGATGTGTCTGGATTTCTGATGGGACCTGGGTTCCTTCGCTAAAGCTATAGCCCCGTTGTTGTCGCAATACAGAGGTATTGGGTCAACAATGGACGGAACCACCTGAAGTTCTTTCAAGAACTTCCTCATCCAGACAGCTTCTTTTGCGGCATCAGATGCAGCGATGTATTCCGCTTCCATAGTCGAGTCAGCAACGGTTTCCTGTTTGGAGCTCTTCCAACACACCGCCCCTCCATTGAGGGTAAAGACAAAACCCGACATGGACTTGGAATCATCCTTGTCACTCTGGAAGCTGGAGTCAGCAAAGGCCTCAATCTGCAGGTCTTTTCCGCCATACACCAAGAACATCTCCTTAGTCCTTCTCAGGTACTTGAGAATGTTCTTTACTGCTATCCAATGTTTCTCCCCTGGGTTTGACTGATACCTGCTTACCACACTCAGTGCATAAGCCACATCTGGTCTGGTACATAACATCGCATACATTATAGAGCCTACCGCAGAAGCGTAGGGTATAATAGACATGCGATCCCTCTCCAAATCAGTCTTGGGAGACATCTCTTTGGAGAGGGTGATCCCGTGACAAGCCGGTAGATTACCGCGCTTGGAATCTTCCATACTGAATCTCTTCAGTATGGTGTCAATGTACCTGGACTGCGAGAGTCCTAATATCCTCTTGGATCTGTCACGGTAGATCCGGATACCCAGAATGTAGGAGGCATCACCCAGGTCTTTCATGGAGAACCTGTGTGACAAGAACCCCTTGACAGATTGTAGCATAGGAATGTCATTTCCTATTAAGAGAATGTCATCCACGTATAAAACGAGGAATACTACAGTTCTCGCTACAAATCTACAATAGATGCATGGTTCATCTGGATTTTTGATAAAGCCAAATTCTTTGACCGTCTCATCAAAACAGATGTTCCAACTCCGCGATGCCTGCTTGAGTCCATAAATGGACTTGAGCAACTTGCACACCTTTCCGCTGCTCCCACCCTGAATGAAACCCTCTGGCTGGTCTATATAGACACACTCCTCTAAATGACCATTTAGAAAAGCTGTCTTTACGTCCATCTGCCAAATCTCATAATCGTGGAAAGCAGCGATGGCAAGAAGGATCCGAATGGATTTCAGCATAGCTACTGGAGAAAAGGTTTCGTCATAGTCCAAACCAGGTCGTTGACGAAAACCCTTTGCTACCAGTCTAGCTTTATAGGTCTCAACCTGTCCATCTACACCAATCTTCCTTTTGAAGATCCACTTGCATCCTACGGGTTTTATCCCGTCTGGAGCAATGTCCAACGTCCATACTTTGTTGGTGTACATGGACTCCATCTCGGTCCGCATTGCATCCAGCCATTTTACCGAGTCGACGCTCTGAATGGCTTGCTGGAAGCTAGTAGGCTCATCACAATCTAGGATGCAGTCCTCTCTATCCCCGTCAATGAGAAAACCGTAGTATCTCTCGGGCGGATGAGACTGCCTACTACTCCTGCGGAGCGGCGTAGGAATGTCCTGTTCTTTTGAACCTTCTGGTTCCACTAAACTTTCAGTAATAGTTTGTGGTTCTGGAATTTCTTCCAGTTCTATTGCGCTCCCACTTATTTCTTTTTCTATGAACTGATGTTCCAGAAAGTGGGCATTGCGAGAAACAAGGACTTTTTGTTCCTCTGCGTAATAGAAAAGATACCCCCTGGAGTTCTTTGGGTATCCCACAAACTTGCACAGTACTGAGCGTGCCTCGAGTTTGTCCGTATGCTGCTTTTTGACATAAGCTGGACATCCCCAAATCTTCAAGTATTGAAGATAGGGTTTCTTCCCACTCCATAACTCATATGGTGTGGTAGGCACAGTCTTAGTGGGAACACGGTTCAAAAGATATGCAGCTGTTTCTAGCGCATATCCCCAGAAAGATCGCGGTAACTCAGCATTACTCATCATGGACCGTACCATATCCAATAGGGTTCGGTTCCGTCTCTCCGATATACCGTTATGTTGCGGGGTGTATGGAGGAGTAAGCTGAGAGAGAATTCCATTCTCTTTTAAGTAATTCAGGAATTCGGCACTTAAGTATTCTCCTCCTCGATCCGATCTTAGGATCTTGATACTTTTGCCGGTTTGTTTCTCTACTTCACTCTTATATTCCTGGAACTTTTCAAAAGCTTCGGATTTATGCTTCATTAAGAAGACATGTCCGAATCTTGAGAAATCATCCGTAAAAGTTATGAAGTAAGAAAAACCGCTTCGCGCATGTGTAGACATTGGACCGCACACGTCGCTGTGTACGAGTCCCAAGAGCTCGCTCGCTCTTTCTCCGTGTCCGGAAAACGGAGCCTTTGTCATCTTTCCTTTGAGACAGGATTGACAAGTTGCATACGATTGATATTCGAACGAATCTAAATATCCTTCAGTATGTAACTTAGTCAATCTTCTCTCGTTGATGTGACCCAGTCTACAATGCCATAAGAAAGTTTTATTAATTTCTGGAGACTTTCTTTTGTGTGTATTCTGGATATTGAAAATCTGTGGTTGGTTTAAAACGTATATACCGTTGTTCAATGTACCTGACCCAATCAACACTTGATTAAGGTGAATGTTCACTACATTACTTACAAATGCAAATTCATAACCTTCTTTAGATAATAAAGATACAGAAATGATATTACAGGTTGCATTTGGTACATAATAACAACTACGCAAAACCAAAAAGTGTCCATCTGATAATCCCAGGTGATAGTCCCCCACGGCCTCAGCATCCATGCTAGCACCGTTCGCAACTCTGAGGGTCATGTCACCTGCCTTCAAAACTCTATGCTTTCTCAACGCCTGCAAAGAATTACAGATATGAGATCCTGATCCGGTATCCAATACCCAGGAAGTAGAGTTTATTGATAGACAATTTTCAATAACATACACACCTGAAGCTGAAGCTGCAACTCGCTTCAAATCCTGTGTTCTGGCTTTCCAAGCCTTGCAATCTTGTTTCCAGTGGCCACTTTTGTGACAATAGAAGCATTCTTCCTTCCCCACCAGCTTCCCTGCTACCTTTGTTGCTTTACCTTTTCCCTTCGTATCCACTTTACCGACACCGCCTCTTGGTTTGGCGGGGGCTTTCTTCTTCTTGCCCTTGGCTTTCGCCCTGGACCTAGAAGAGGAAGATCCTCCTACAAACAAAGTGGATGTCTCCCTACCCTTCTGTAGGGTGCCCTCAGCAGTCCTCAACATGTTCAGAAGCTCGGCAAGTTCTACCTCCTTTCCTTGCATGTTGAAGTTAAGAATGAACTGGGCGTAAGTGGAAGGAAGGGACTGGAGAATCAGATCAGTATAGAGTTCATTCTCCAACGTGGTCCCAAGGTCCGCGAGCTCCTCTATGTAGCCGATCATCTTAAGCACGTGGTCCGCTACCGATGATCCGACGGCCAACCTTGCCGAAAAGAGCTTCTTCGACACTTCGTATCTTGCGATACGAGACTGCTCTCCATACAGTTCTTTTGTATGGAGAAATATGGACTCTAGGTCCATATTCTCGTGCCTCCTCTGATGGTCGTTGTCCATCGAGGCTAGTACGAGGCATCTGGCCCTCGCGCAATCTATCTCCCATGTCTTACGGATTTCAACATCCGCGACGCTGGAGGTGGGACCTGGGACAGGGGGAGCTTTGGTGGTAAGTATATACCCCAGCTTGTCATAAGTGATAGCCATCTTGACATTCCTGAGCCAATCTTTGTAGTTTGGCCCTGTCAATATGTTTTTATCTAATAGTAACTTAAGTCCGGTCATCTTGAATGGTCGCTGCAATTAGGAGAGAGAAAAGAAACACTTTAGCATGATGCTCTTGCAAGTTTAGAGTGGTTTTTAGTTTGTCTAAACTGGATGGCTCCCACTGTCTCTCGAATCCCTTCTCAAACCGTAAAGAAAAGGATTAGCCGGGATCATTCTCACCGTACAATACTTGCTTAACCGTTCAGCCAGGCCAGTGTCGGTACTTCGAGGGAGGTTTTCCAACGCTTTCGCGAAGTTCCTTAATTAAGTAACCTCTTTTCCCTGTGGGCGTAGCCCCGCTAACACCTTTCTAGGCACCTACTAGGTTTATAGCATTGATCGTTAAGTGAGAGTTTTCCCGAGGAGTAGCATATACTCACAGTAGGATCGGGATCCAAATATCATCGCGTGATAAAACCGAAGGAATCCTACCAGAATCATCACACTCCAAATGGTATGCAGCGCTAGCAAGTTTCAGTACTTATGAAACTCCCGATGTGGATTTTTGCCCCATGCTCTTATGACCTTGGCGTGAGGTCAAAATGTCATAAGTCACATGTCAAGTTCTTCCCATCATTATCCTGGTTAATTTGAACCCACCCGTACCTACCCTTGACGTAGGCCAAAACGGCAGTACGACTGTCTCAAATCAACGCATTCTATCTATGCAACGGATAAATATCCGGCAGCTACCAATCACTATGCCTTGGCGTGAGGTCAAAATACATAGCTTGAATACTACCGAATATTTAACCGAAATGATGGAGGGCTACGGATGGTTTTGGCGAAACCGTGAACGTAGTGAACTTGATATAATCGATGGAACGAGATAGCTTTTAAAAGGAGTGGTTCAAGCTCCGCGTTTAAAAGTTTAGTTTTTGAAAAAGAACCGAGTGGTTTTCAAAGTGTTCCAATCGACTTTTACTTGGTTTATTTCTTGCATTAGTTCTTTTAATGCGTCCCATCATTTAATCCTACCATTGCAGAAAACAACCAAAATATGACGTACGCTTATGCCATTCGCATTCGCCACGGGGCCCCGTCATCACCCGTTAGGTTACTTAACTAACGACAGAGCGGGGGCTGGGCTAGCGCGGCTGTAAAACATAAGCAACGCCTAAATAGTTATTATATATAAATATATAGCAATGATAGACATTACAGATCACAGATGAATACATTGGATATACTAGGAATCCGCAATGCGTTCGAGCCTGCAACGCAAAGCGGATTACACGGTCGCGGTGAATAGCCAATACCCCACCCAAGACCCCTACGGGTGCGGCAAACTACCCGCCAAGCACCCGAAGCGAAGCAACCTCCCTCACCACCGTGAGTAGGCCACTCGGCACTTCGAGATACCCGGTAGTTTGTGCACCCCCTCCATGGGTCTATCCTAGGAGCAAAAACAGTAAAAAGAATTATACAATGACGGCTACAACCCCGACCCGGTTGTGCGGCCATACAAAGAATATTATTACATCAATTTACATGTTACAAATGAATGAAAGAAAAACAACGCTCATCTCACATCCACCCCGGCCATTCACCCGCGACAATCCAATCCATTCATATCCACAAACCAATAACAATCACAGATCATGTATAACCCCGACTAATCGTCTTATAGCGATTAGCCGACGTTCAATACATGCAAGCATTACAGATATAACCGATGTAGTTAAAGTGTAGTGAAGTTCCGAAAAATACGGATTTATAGGCCCCCAAAAGTAAATTTTAGTTCTGGAAAATCTGGGCATATATTATATATCCTAAAAATCCCAAAATCAACACATACAGACACTGCACGAAAAATGATGCAGAGAGGACATCAAACCGCGGCGGTTCCGCGGCACGAGCCTACTTCATGCGGCGGAAGGGCGGCGGTTTGAACGAATCTCTGTGTCGTTTTTCATGGGTGTTCATAAAAAACCCTGAGATGAATTTACAAATATAAAGTTTTCTATTTTGAGCAGAAAAAATTTCAACAGAAACTAGGGTTTTTCAAAAGTTCGGTTTTTGGATTTTCGGTTTCGAAACTTCGTTACACTTCACTACCTAGCTAGTTTGAGTTTAGTTAGGCTCTGATACCACTGTAAGTCCGTGTTGCCCACCCCGGTGCTTACGGGGAGGCGGAAAACATAATAAAAATCGGATTTTTAATGACTTAGGCAACATGGACTATGCTTGTGAGGATCTTTGCTAAACATAAACTAGCTAACCCTAACTACAAAGTAGCTAAGTGAAGAAAGGTTATACCTTTGGTCTTTAGTCCTTCTCTCCTTGCTCCTAGGTATGGTAGAAAAGGATCACCTTGCTTGTCTTCTCCCGTCAAAGAAGGATCCACCCGAAAGCCACCACCTTTAGCTTCAACTCCAAGCTAGGAGTAACTAGAGTGCAAGAAATGCTAAGACTTGAACCCTAGAAGTGAGTAGAGAAGATCAAGAGAGGGTTTTTCTCAAGCCCTTTTTGTTTCTCAACACATGAGAGGGAGAGAGCTTGAGGGAGAGGATGAGCAAGAGAGAGAAAAGATATGATAGAATGAGAAAAATAGTGAGCCATTCTCACTAATATGTGAGGATAATTTTAATTAGATAATTAGCTTGAAAATTGTCATGATAAATCATGAATTGACCATTATCATTTCATTTTTGCAAAGATCAAAGAGCATCTTCCAAATGAAATGATTATGGTCAAGTTGTCAACATGGTCAACAAGTCAATGAAGTCAAATTGTCAACAACAACCATGCACAATAATTAAGCTAATTATCAATTAACAATAATCCACACAAAAACAATAGGGTTAATAAAATGACAATAGTCATTAACCCTAAACAAGGTCCTCTCCCTCAATCTCAAGCAACCGTGCATACGCACCCGCATTCGTGAACCGAGGAACACGAACACAATGAGAAAAACCAATCTCAAATCATATACTAGGATCCGGCTTAAACCAAAGCCCGCTAGTATAAACTGTCCGGACAGCAAACGTGCACAAGTGCGCGGATGCGAACGAACCCTGTCGCAAAACCATGCGACCTCTACTCATTTTGCCTAAAGGCGAATAGCTCTCTGTGTGGGACTCTAAAGACTCGACACTACGCTGGCAGTGGGTTTAACCACAGACCGCAAGCGGCACTAGCTGTACGTAACGGTCCCCAGGTAGATGTCGATAAGAAGACTGACGAGGTGAACCCCATCTGCACTCCTACTGAGCCTGTATGTGACAGTCTCCGTACAGTCCGGTCTGTTCGTCTGATACATCGCATGGCGGGCCTAGGGGGGCGGTGAACGTCAGTCCCCTAATAGCGGTACAAGTCGTGTCGGAGTGAAGCCCAGAACACCCTGAGATAACACTGGAAGCCTACCAGTATATCTCGCTTGCCCTGGCCAGGGACTACTCGTGTAATGGCTCTCCTGGACACAGCGCGATGTCAACCCCCAATACCGGGAGAGACGAATCCTGTCTAACCGTCACTGCCTCCAAGTGCTTCGGGACTGCACCCAAAAACTACCTGTTTGCACAGCTCCTTTGAGCCGTGGTAGGGTAGTAATCAAAGTGCAGTGGGAACACACTCGAGGCGAAGTGACAGTGTCAAGTCAGCGGACTAAGCTGTACTCATGTCACCTGGGAACTGATAACTGACGATAGGTATATTACCAACCAACAGTTCCCGACGAGTCCTGTCCAGTGTACTCGTAACCTAACGAGCACCCGCATACTATCCCAAGTACGACGTACTAACGGCTGTGGGACAGACCGTCTCCCACACTGGGATGAGAAGCGCATACGCTAGTCTACTCCGGAGTATCGATGCCCTGTCTCGATAGTCCAACGACCAGGGACCTGTATAAGGATGTGCTTATAGATTACCCAGCTCCCACGAGTGCGAGCGCCATCACAACGCTGGTAATCAAGCAAAGATCCTAAGGGCTCCACTAATATGTATACCCGCAATATGCTAAAAGAAACACATGCACATATTAAAGCAGAGACAAACCAAGTAGCATACTACCATTTCGAGCAAGATTGTATATACAACTGTGAATATCCCAAGCTTCCATTAAGTAATATACAAGCTAGTATGATACAGTAATGGCCTCTAGGGCATATACACTAACAGATAGTGCCTCAGTTTCTTCACAGCAAATATCAGAGCCAGACATTGCTTTTCGATTGGGGAATAGTTGTGTTCCGCCCCGACTAGAGTTCGCCTGAGGTAGTAGAGGGCATTTTCTTTTCCCTCCTCGTTATTCTGGGCAAGGAGCGCACCGAGTGACTCATCCAGCGTGGCAGTGTAGAGAATCAGCGGTTTATTTGGAATGGGAGAGGCCAGCACTGGAGGGTACAACAAGTACTGTTTGATGCTTTCGAACGCTGCTTGACATTCAGCATCCCAGATAAAAGGAGCTCCTTTCTTCATAAGCTTCGAGAAGGGCCTACATCTCCCCGATAAATTTGAGATAAACCTCCGTATATAAGCAAGCTTTCCTTGAAAAGACCTTAGCAGCGTCAGACTCTTCGGAGGGGGCATCTCCATGATGGCCTTTATCTTTGATAGGTCAACTTCGATCCCTCGATGCCGGACTATAAAGCCCAGGAATTTTCCCGATGACACGCCAAAAGCACACTTCAGAGGATTCATCTTCAGATCGTATTCCCTCAGTCTGGTGAGAACGGTCCTAAGATCTTGGATGTGGTCGGCCTTGGCTTTAGTTTTGATGACCAGATCATCAACATAGCATTCAACGACTTTATGGATTAGGTCATCAAAGATATTAGTCATTGCCCTTTGATATGTAGCGCCTGCGTTCTTTAGTCCGAACGGCATCACTTTGTAGCAGTATATTCCGATCGGGGTTCGAAATGCTGTGTGCTTCTCATCCTCAGGCGACATCTTGATCTGATTGTATCCAGACGAGCCATCCATAAAGGTGAACAGCTCGTAATTTGAGGTGTCATCGACCATCATTTCCATGACCGGTAGCGGGAAGTCGTCTTTAGGACATGCCTTGTTGAGGTCCCTGAAATCGACACAAACTCGGATCTGCCCATTTTTCTTCTTCACTGGGACTATGCATGCGATCCAGTCCGCATATTTCTCTTCCCTGATGAAGCCGGCATCGATGAGCTTCTTAGTTTCCTCGATGACCTTTTCTTCTAGTTCCCTTCTCATTCTTCGAGGAGCTTGTTTGATTGGCTTAGCATCAGGAGATATAGCCAACTTATGTACGGCCACTTCAGGAGAAAGGCCAGGCATTTCTTTGTATGTCCACGCGAAGCAGTCGACGAACTCATGCAGCAGGGCAATTATTTGCGCTTTCATTTCCTCTGACAAGAGCGAGCTGATGTAGGTCGGCCTTGGATTATCGGGCGTTCCTAAGTCAATCTCGGTTAGCTCGTCAAAGGTTGCTTGTCCACCATCTTCGAGCTCTTGAGGAGCTTCTTCTGGCTCGGCTATCTCATCATCACCATTTGATCTTTCGCTGGCCTCACCAACATGGATCATGTAGCACGCTTTGGAATCAGGTTGAATGTAGCCTATGCCCCGTCTATCTGGAATTCGTCCATCGATGAGTGCTCGGACCTGGGGCGGATACCATAGCCCTTCGTAAAACTTTGCTCCGGACTCCGTTTGATATAGCCGGCATCCGCACTTCTTAAAGTATTCCCGCATCTCGGGCGCATAGTATCTGGGATTGAGGACAGCTCTTATGCCTCTCTCATATGGAAGGCACGCGACAGACAAATCGTCCGGGTGCACAACGGGGTTTGACCCATAAAACAGGATGCCTTTCTGTCCACTTTTCCTCCCAGGAACGTAGAAAGTTTTCAGCTGGTCCACGGTGGAGACTGATAACGCATCGAGCTCTTTGCACATCTGCTCTGGTACCCTTGTGACGGCTAAGGACCCTTCTGTAACTTCGAAGGTCTCTCGTAGTTTCGCTTGTTGCATAGGGGTCCAATCTGCATCGCTATTGCACGGCAGGTCCTCTTCCTCCGACTCTTCAGTGTCGCTTCCAAGATGAGGGTGGACTTTGCTGCTAGATGGGCCTTCAGTAACAGATTCGTCCGTACCGCTGCCGAAACGAGGGCGAGTTTTACAGAAGGACGGGCTTCCAGCGTCAGACTCATCAGTGTCGCTACCGAAATGCGGGCGCACTTGGGCGTTTTTGCTTTTGAAAGTGACAGCCGGCGCAGATTTGCTTTTGAGTCTTGGGGTCGGTCTATCCTCAGTCAGTTGTGGCTTAGCATTTTGGTGGTTCATAAAGTACCGAGAATCTTCATAGAGGACTTCATGCACTCCGAATGGCTGGATGTCTCCGTTGATGCGTTTTTCTTCGCCATTTTTAGTATACTTCATGCATTGATGGAGAGTTGAAGGGACAATGCCATAATCGTGGAGCCACGGCCGTCCCAAGAGAATCATATAAGACGTGTCGGCATCGATCACGTATATCTTAGCTTCGGTCTGCAGATCCCCGAATTTGATTGGCAAAGCTATAGACCCCAGAACTTGCTGGCAATTTTGGTTGAAGCCTTGAATGACAATCCTTTCCCTTGACAGGTGTCGGACGTCCATTGACAAACTCTTCAGAGTTCGCAAGTTCATGATGTTCACTGAGGACCCTGGATCAATCAATATGCGATTAATTCGATCTCCGTCGCTGTACCCGGTCACGTAAAGCGGCCGATTATGCTCAGCCGTTCCCAGTAGCAAGTCTTCATCTTTAAATGTGACTGCGGCGGCATGCAAAGCGTGCTGGGCTTCTTTCATATTAATTTCCGCAAAGTGAGCCTGATACCGCTCGCGGTTTTGTAGAGCGTGAATGAGAACATCTCTAAGCTCCTTAGATAGGACCAAGGCGTCATAGATGCTCAGGAGAGACGGAAGCTTCCGGAGATGTGCCAAGACATTATAGTCCACCGAGGAAGGACTTATGTTTTCATCGGCCGGTTCTCTGCCATCTTCTTCATTAGCGACTTGTTTTTCCTTCCCTTTTGGGGCATTGCCCTGATTTGGCGGTAGAGCCCTGCCGCTTCTGAGTTGGATTTGATTGGCCGTTGTGGCGAGCTCTTCGTCCTCTTCGGGAAAACAGAGCTCATCCTCGGAGTTGCTGCCAAGATGGATGGCGTAGCAGGTCACTACTGGGATCTCTTCATTGGAGTCTTCTTCTAACTCCTCCAGAATTTCAGCCGCTTGTACAGGGAAGAACTCCTTCAATTGAATCAATGTTCTTTCCTTTTGTTCATATTCTTCGAGGGAATCGATATATTTTTGAATGGTCGATTTCCCTGCAGACACTTTTCCGCGCCGAGCTACACTTTTCTTCTTCTTGAGCTCCTTGGATTTTGAGCCTGATGGAGCCGCATTGGCAGCTGGACTGGTAGGCTTCTTCTGCCCTTCCTATTCCGTCCTGGGTTCCTTCCGAAGTAACTTTATCATCTTCTTCGTCTTATTAGATATGTGCGTACTCCACGGAGGCCGTGATGAGTCCGTTTCATTTCTTAGGGCAGCGGGTTCGGTTGTCTGCTCCCAGAAGGCTTCAGTTTCTGTCTGTATAAAGTTGGTGGTTGCAACTTGATTGTTCACCAACACACTTTTGGACAGCTCGATTTCTCCAGCCTTGTACTGCTTCTCGACCCAATCTTTGAAGATATAGCAATCCTCGATCGCATGGCTCACTACTCGGTGGTACGGGCAATACAGAGGATTGTCGGTCATTTTTGCTTCTTGGGGTCTTTTCGACTCCGGCAATTGTAGGCCGTTGTTCAAGGCATCTTTAAATATCTTGCGGACCTTGTCCCTTCTGAAAGAGTAAACCTTGTTCTTCTTCTCTTCTAGGGAAGGCCCATCTCCTCCCAGCAATGGCTTTCGAGACCGGTTGGTTTTGGATTCGCCCGCCCTTCGCTTTTCTTCACCGTCGGACGCATTGAAGACATTGGTACTGCTGGAACTTCCGCTTCTACGGTTGTCGTCCCGCTTGCTTTTCTAAGTTTTGTCTCTCTGAGAATCCGGCGGGGACTCTTGCTTCGAGCGTTCCAGCATTTTTACTTTCTTGGTTAGCTCCTGAAATGTCTTGAGGCCCGCTGTACACAAGAATGGGACCATCCAATTGCTGAGGTTCCCAACGAGAAGGCTGACGGACTGGTCCTGCTCCAGCGGCGGTTCACACTTGACTGTGAGATTACGCCATCGGGCGATAAAGTCGGTGTTGCTTTCATTCTTCTCCGGCTTGGTCCTCACAAGGTCGGCAATGGAGATTTTATCACTGACGCTCATGAACCTTTGCCGGAACAGAGACTCCATTTGGGCAAAGGTAATGACGGACCCGTCTGGTATACTCGCGTACCAGTCGAAGGCGACACCGGTCAGGCTGTTGACAAACTGACGAAGAAGGAGCGCGTCATTGCCCCCTGTATTTCCGCACGATGCTTTGAAGTGGGCGACGTGCTGATTTGCATTCCCCGTTCCATCAAATCTTCCGAACTTAGGAATAACGTAGCCGCTTGGGAACTCAATCAGATCGTACTGCGCGGGATATGGCAGCCCGCTACTGCCTATTTCTTTTTGAGCTTCAGCTTCGGCCACCAATGTTTTAACCTTGCTGGTGACCAAATCCATTATCCGATCCTGTGTTAGCGGGATAGTGTTATCTGGGGCCAAGGCGTCCCCAGAAGCGGAATGTGGCCGGCTTTCATGCGGCTCGACCAGTCTTGGTCCCAAAGGAACAGGCATTGGCTGCCTCGGATTGTCATCACCCGGCTGATTAGTAGTGGCTTGTGCTTGATTGGGAGGCGCTCGAGCAATTTTATCCGTAAGCTGCATCACCACGTTCGTTAAGTCGTCAATCTTCGAATAGAGCTTGGTCATCTCTTTATCTTTGCTCCTGAGCTGTTTTCGAAGCTCTTGAAGCAGCTCTTGCTCCGCAGTCCTGGGGCGGAAAGTCGGCTCTTCCTCGCTGTCCGAGCTTGACTCTGCGTGGACCGAGGGGTCTTTCTGCCTATCATCCTCATCGAGAGGGTTTTCTTCATCCAGCGGGGGCGGCTGTTCTTGGGCAGCGGCAACCACATTCGGGCTAGATTGAGCTTGGGATGTGGTGGCCCCATCCTTGCTTTTGCTGCGAAGGTTGTCGCTGGGGCGACCGCCCGCCATATAGACCGTATGGATGATATATCCGGCCGTCTTTCTTTCATTGGCAGCTGATTTCATGGATTGCTGTCTTGACCCCCTTGTTTCGGTAGCTGGTAGTCGATTGAAGGCGGCTGGCCTAACCAGGTTCTTGAATGGTGCTGGCGCTTCTTTTCTGGGTTTGCCCCGCTGCTTTCGTGCGGCACAGAGTGCTTGATAGACTCTTGAAGAGACAGTGTCATACTTCTTCTGTTGGGGCCGGGACACGTCTCTTCGTGGCACTATTCGGACCGCTGTCTTCTTGATTCTGGCGGTCATGGCATTTTTCTGAACCCACTTCAGAGGCTCGAAGGAATTGCTGATTCTTACATCCGACTCAGCCGTCGTCGCTGGGCAACCCTGCACTTGGAACTTCACACGATTCCATTTGGCCGAAGCCTTGGCCCTCTTGTTGGATCGATACCTGAGCCGCTTCTGCCTTAACTTTTCTGTTCTAAGCACCTGGAAGACTTCGGCTTTTTGGGAAGACGCCGCAGACCGGGCGATGGAGGGCCTTGGAGATACGCTCGATTGTGCATTTGTTGGAGTTATCGCCTGAGCTCGTCCGCAACATTTGATGTTGCCTTTTGTACCGAAGTTCTTGCCCCCTGCTGGAGCACCAGAGAATCGTTCAGATAGCGTCTTAAGTTTCGGTTGTGGTGCCTTGGCGATCACGACATTCGGCCTCTTGCCCCTTGAGACCGGCTTGGCCACCTGTTCCGCCGGGATCTCTGCCAGATGAGCGCTTCCGGCAGGGTAGATGATGACGGAGCCGAACTGGCGGGGCGGTTCCTCCCACTGTCGATTGAGGCTTGCGGGGAGAACCACACGAGCGTTGATCTTGACCACGTATGGAATCGGGGTCACGTTGGAAGATGAATTCGTCTGGGGAGACATTGTCGTCGAAGGTTGATTGCTTGAAAATCTGCATGAAAAAGCATTAGTTTTAGTATAAATACAGGTATGTATATTGATTGAGTTCGCATGAACGTTTAACCCGAAATATAGGAGGAGAGATTGGTCCCACCGGGCGTGCCAGAAACTGTAGGGTGTTTTTCGTCACCCCATTGAGATGGGAATACACGCACGCTTCTCAGGCGTACTACAGATTCCCCCTGCCTAGGGTAGGCCGGGGTTTAATGATTGTGGGGATCCGAATCTCCGGCAGCCGCGGACTAAGCTGCCGTTAATTACTCCTCGCTTTTGGGGCGAGGGAACCTCCGATTAACGGGTTAAACTGGTCATGCGAACTCAATGTGCAGTGTACGTGTGTTTTGTTTTGAAAGGGGTTTTTGGATATATCGGGAGCCACGCAGAGTTTTTACGGGGGTCCCTCTACCCGGATAGCGGGCTGGGGGTCAAGGGGGCTAGCAGCCCCCTTGCGGGGTTCGGGGCAGCGCCCCGGCCCGAAAATTTTTTGGAGGGGGAGAATGTTGCGGAGTATGTGTATGTGTATATATGTATATATATATATGTATATATAAACAAAAGGGGGGAAAAGACATCCAAAGGATGCGTGGGGCCAGCGCCTTGAGCGCTGTGCGCTTAGGTGCTGTGCGCAAGGCGCTGGAGCGCAAGCGCGCGCGCCACGTGTCGGCACGTGGGCGCTTTGCGCTCGGGCGCAGTGCGCTTGAGCGCAAGCGCGCCATGTGTCGGCACGTGGGCGCTTTGCGCTCGGGCGCAGTGCGCAGGAGCGCAAGCGCGCGCGCCACGTGTCGGCACGTGGGCGCTTTGCGCTCGGGCGCAGTGCGCTTAAGCGCAAGCGCGCCACGTGTCGGCACGTGGGCGCTTTGCGCTCGGGCGCAGTGCGCTGGAGCGCAAGCGCGCGCGCCACGTGTCGGCACGTAGGCGCTTTGCGCTGGGGCGCACTGCGCCGGAGCGCAAGCGCGCGCGCCACGTGTCGGCACGTGGGCGCTTTGCGCTCGCGCGCAGTGCGCTGGAGCGCAAACGCGCCACGTGTCGGCACGTAGGTGCTTTGCGCTCGAGCGCTAGCGCGCCGGCGAGGAAAAGAGGGCTTTTGACCCCAGAAACTCCCGGAAGAGAAATTACAAAGGAGTTGGACTCCTGAGTGTGTGTTTTTTTTTTTTTTGGTTTAGTGAACGATGTTCTTCTTCCACCTCCTCTGTTAGCTGGATCTTGAAGATCAAGAGATATGGGATTTCTAAAAATCTCTTCTTTTTGAGATCTAATGGAAGATCTGAGTTCCCCTTTATGGGTTTTGTGGTGAAAAACTAATTTGTTTTATAAAAAGAAGAGTAAAACTCTTGATTTAATTCAAGAGAAAAAGGAAGGTTTTGGAACCTTGAAGAAGGAGAAAAGATCTCAGATCTGAAGAAAATTTTGAGAGAGAGAAAAAAGTTGTTTAGATATTTCATTATCTTTGCCTTTATAGGCCATACACTTTACACATAGCCCCTTAGGCTTCACAAAATGGCATTTTGCCTATCCCATGGCTCATGTGCCATTTCTTTTTGCACATAAGCCATGGGCTTTACAAAAATTTGGCTTTATGCCTATTTTTCTTACATTCGTCCATAGAATAAAATAAAAGAAATACAACAAAATTATTTATTACAAAATTTTTATCTTGGTATGGGGGGAGGCCGGCCGTTTCATGTTCGGGATCGACCCGGGCATGGGCCCACTGGATCTGGGCTTGGGCCCACTTGGCTTGGGGTTGACTTTGATTTTGACTTGGTCAACCGGGGTGTAAATTTTTACCCCAACAACAACCTTACTCTCTGCCACCTTCTTGTAGATACAAGGTTCATCTATGTTTTTGACGAAATCAAACTCTTTGATAACGACGTCAAAGCAGATGTTCCAGCTCCGTGATGCTTGCTTTAATCCATAAATGGATTTAAGCAGCTTGCACACCTTCCCGCTGCTCCCACTATCTACGAAGCCCTCTGGCTGAGTCATGTAGACGCACTCTTCTAAATCACCGTTTAGAAAGGCGGTCTTAACATCCATTTTCCAGATTTCGTAATCATGATATGCAGCGATGGCAAGCATGATTCGGATGGATTTAAGCATAGCCACGGGAGAAAAGGTCTCGTCATAGTCCACACCTGGTCTTTGACGAAAACCCTTTGCTACAAGTCTAGCTTTGAAAGTCTCCACTTTCCCATCTACACCAAGTTTTTTCTTGAAGATCCACTTGCTCCCAATGGGTTTTACCCCTTCAGGAGCATTTTCCAAAGTCCATACTTTGTTGGTGTACATGGATTCCATCTCGGACCGCATTGCATCCAGCCATCTCAGTGAGTCCCCATTCGTGATGGCCTGCTCGAAGCTGGTTGGGTCATCATCCTCCATGATGCAATCCTTGCTCCCACCGTCCATGAGAAAACCGTAGTATCTCTCAGGTTGGCGAGGAACCCTACTAGATCGGCGGAGAGGCTGAGGTTCGTTGGGAGCTACTGAATCCTCTGGTTCCACTAAATCTTCAGTTTGAGTTTGTGTAGCCGGAATTTCTTCCAGTTCTACCTGGTCGCCACTAATTTCTTTTGTAAGAAATTCCTTTTCTAAAAAGGTGGCATGTCGAGAAACAAACACTTTTTGTTCCTCAGTATGGTAGAAAAGATATCCATGTGAATGTTTGGGATATCCAACAAACTTGCATAGAACTGACCGTGCCTCGAGTTTGTCCGGATTTTGCGTTTTAACATAGGCCGGACAACCCCATATCTTAACACGTTTAAGACATGGTCTCTTCCCACTCCATATCTCATATGGTGTGGTAGGTACATATTTAGTTGGAACTTGATTCAATAGGTATGCCGCAGTTTCCAGCGCATACCCCCAGAAGGAAATAGGTAACTCAGTTGTGCTCATCATAGAGCGCACCATATCTAATAGGGTGCGGTTCCTCCGTTCAGATACACCGTTGTGCTGTGGTGTATATGGAGGAGTCAGCTGAGAGAGAATCCCATTCTCTTTTAGGAAGTCCGAGAATTCATTGCTCAAGTATTCACCTCCTCGATCAGATCGTAGGATTTTAATACTTTTTCCGGTTTGGTTCTCGACTTCTTGTTTATATTCTCTAAATTTCTCAAAAGCTTCAGACTTGTGTCTCATCAGGAACACATATCCGAATTTAGAGAGATCGTCAGTGAATGTAATGAAGTACGCATAACCATTCCTGGCATGTATAGACATTGGACCGCATACATCACTATGCACCAGTCCCAAGAGTTCAGTAACTCTTTCTCCGTGTCCCGTAAACGGAGTTTTGGTCATCTTGTCTTTGAGACATGACTGGCAAGTGTCATAAGATGAAAATTCAAACGAATTTAAATATCCATCCTTATGCAACTTAGCTAGTCGTGTCGCATTGATGTGACCCAGTCTACAATGCCACAAGAAGGATTCGTTCAATTCTGAACTCTTCCTCTTGTGTGTGTTTGTTATACTCAGAACTGTTGATTGATTTAGAACATAAATGTCATTGCACAATGTGCCTGATCCAACCAACTTTTGGTTAAGGAAAATGCTCATAACATTATCCTGTAATGCAAAATTATATCCTTCTTTACTCAACAAAGAAACTGATATAATGTTGCATATCAGGTTCGGCATGTAATAGCATTCGTTCAGAATCAATATATTACCAGTTGGTAATACAAGGTGATACTCCCCGACGGTCTTAGCTGCAACAATTGCACCATTTCCAACCCTTATGTCTTTATCACCTTCTCCAAGTTCTCTACCTTTCCTAAGCCCATGTAACTGATTACAATATGGGATCCTGACCCGGTATCTAATACCCAGGACGTAGGGCAAATGGAGAAACAGTTCTCTGTAACGAACACACCCGAAGAAAATGCATCATCATGTACTTTCTTCATTCGGGTGGCATGGGAATCCTGGTATTCCCCTATGTCCTGTTCAGTCCTATAACTCTTATAACAAAAAACGGAACCAACGTTCCCCAGCACAGTATAACATGCGGGTTCGGTCAATACATCCATATTATTATCTTGATTAAGGCATGACATGGTCGCTACCTAGAGAGAGAGAGAGAAGAAAATACTTTAGCGTATGCTCTTGCAAGATCAGATTGGTTATTATCTTATCTAATCAGGATGGCTCCCACTGTTTTTATCAAATCTTCCTTCAAACCTTAAAAGGAAAAACTAGCCGGGATTAATTACACCCTACAACTTCGCCGATCTTTCAGCCAGGCCAGTGTCGGTACTTTGAGGGAGGTTCCCCGTGCTTTCGTACGGACCTAATTAAAGTAAACCTCGTTTTCCCAGAGGCGTAACCCCGTTGACACCTTTCTAGACACCTACTTGATCGGCTAATTATCTTGTGTAAAACTCTCCCGGGAGTAACAATTACTCGCAGTGGGTATCGGGATCCAACTATCTCATAGAAGGTATGCAATCTTATTGCAAATTTCAACACTTGAAATTCCCGATAATATTTTTCCCCTAACCCCCATGACCTTGACAAAGGCCAACAAATCATAGGATGCTAGTCAAGTTCAACCCGTCATTTCTTGATTGAATCAAACCCACCCGCACGACCCTTGACAAAGGCCAACAAGGTCGTACGACTACCCTGAAACAATCTGCATCATATGCATAAGCAGATAAGCACTATTCAGCTACCGCACACTACGCCTTGACAAAGGCCAACAAACGCAGCACGAATACTAAACAGTTCTCGTCTGAAATGACGGAGGGCTACGACAGGTTTTTCTGAAAACGTATTGCGTAATGAACTTGATATCGTTGTAGAATCAATTGAAGTTTTGAAATGGAGTGATTTTGAGGCTTTTATAAGTTTTGCTAAAGAGGTCACTCCCGGTGAAGGGATCTCGGCTCTTTCCTCATCGAATAAGGTGCGGGGCATATCATATATATCACTGTGCAAAGCAAAACTCCAAAAGCGGTCAAAAGTCAAACCGAGAGTTGTAGCATCTGCCAGTTTTGCTAAAGAGGTCACTCCCGGTGAAGGGATCTCGGCTCTTTCCTCATCGAATAAGGTGCAGGATATATCATATATACCGCTATGCAAAGCAAAACTGTAGCTACCCTTTTATTTGAAAATTTAATTCTACAACATCTTTTAGGTTTCTTTTCTTTCATTAATCACATTAATGAAGTCCCATCATTTAACTCACCTAAACATCACAGATAAATACAACGTACACTTATGCCATCCGCATTCGCCTTAATGTCCCCTCGTGCACCGTTAGGTTAGGTAACTAACGACAGAGCAGGGCAGGGCTAGTGCGGGTGTAAAACATAAGTAACGTCTATATAATATATCATATATACTATATACTGTATCTATCACAGCACATCACATGATCACATCACAGATATCGTAGCAGAAACATAGATATAATATGGGATATACTAGGAAGTCCGTATTTAGTACTTAGCCAATAATAGAAAATACGGATTCCACAGTCGCGCTGAATAGCTAAGCCCACACCCTGGACCCCTACGAGAGCGGCATGCGACCCTACCAATTCTGGAATTTAGGAGACCCGGTCTCGACTCCTCGAGATGGCCTCCCACTGAACCCCAGAACCCGGTCACCTGTGCTCCCCTCCTTGGGTCCATCCTAATGCGGAAAGTAAATAATATACAACACTGGTGGCATCAACCTCAACCCGGAAGTGCCCCAAATAAAAAAATATTACATTACATTTGAATTTACATGAATGAAAATATAAAACTCTCATCTCACAAAAAAAAACCCCGGCTATTCAATCGCGACAATCCTGCACATCATATCTCAGCAACACATAATATCTCATATCATCAACGTAAGTAAGTATGCATACCCCAATTGTCGTTGATGTATAGCAACGAAACCGGCGATATCGACATAATACACTTACGGTCACAGAAAAGAAAGTGTAAAACTGCAATATCTGGAATCCACATTCTCTTTAGACATCGTAAATGCGAAATATCACATATTTCGTATTTCATATCTAGCTATATGAATTCCACACATTGCATCACATTCCAGATAAATAGATGGTATTAAAGTTTTCAAACGAATGATCAAATACTCAAAATTCCCTAAAGCTCAACACTTGAGCGGAGTTCAAAAACCCGGAGTGTGACACAGTAGTAGCGGTCCAGCCGTAGAAGGGTCAAACCAACGCCTCACATGTGGCACGCCGTACTGCCCCAAACCCTAAGGTTCAAAGGGCAATTCAAGACGGTCACATAATCGAGTTAAGGTTTGTTGTCTTCTAGAGGGTCCACCACAAAACTTGCACGTATCTCCAAAAGATTTAAACCACGTGAAAGTGAGCAAATAATACTCGTTCAAACACTTCAATACTTTCTAATTTACCCGAAAAAAACACGAAATCAAAATTCCGATCGAATCGATGAGTCCAAAACCATCTCCAGAACTTACAGTACTAAATTTAGATTAAACATACCTAAAACATTATACAAGAATTTTTAAGAATTACTGTGCAAATAACAAGTCATGATTCCTCTGTACGGCCGCGGATCCGCGGCCCAAGCAAGGATTGGCCGCGGTTCCGCGGCGGTTTGGACTGTTCATGGCTTCGAATTTCACAGTCCTTCTTATATTTTCGTGCTGTATTTTTTAAGTATTTTTAATTCTGAAAATATCCAGATTTTAAAAATTGTCCAGAGAAGGTCCCGTAATGTCGTATTTTGTTTCGATCGGAGTTTTAACTTCGTAGAAGTGTCGCCTAATGTTCTAGGTCGTCTCTGATACCAATGAAGGGCATACCTAGCACCCGATGAGAGGTTTGGAAGTATCACATGTCACAAAGATCGAGTTTTTATGGTGCTAAGTAAACATACAAAGGATGTATCCTAGAAAAATTAGGGTTTCAAATTTTTGCACATCAACATAAGCAAGAAAAGCTAGGGTTTTGAGAGTACAACCTTTGTATCTCCCTACGCTAGACTCCTCAGCTACTCGGTGTTTGGAAAAGCTCCGCTTGAACTTCTCTAGGTCACCGATGATCCACCCGGAGTCCGCTTTGTCCAAGCTTGCAACTTCACCCGATCAAGAGAATGAAACGAAGCTAACACTCCAAACAAGTGGGCTAGACTTGTGTAGAATGGTGTTTTGGTTCTCTTTCTCACTTCAAAATCCTTTCTTGTTGAGTATATTGCTCACTACAAAAATCTAGAGAGCAAATGAGAGAGGAAGAAGAAGATGATGGCTATTCTTTTACAAGAGTGAAAAGAATAACTCTTGTTCAAGGAAAATGAAAATATATGTATATATATTTTCTTATTCTCATCTCAAACCATGGTTAAACAATGAATATATTACTGAACTTGAATTAAAACACAAAAGGAAAGTTTACCCAAGGTTAAAAGGTGGGTGAGGATGGTTAGGTCAAAAAAAGAGTGTAGAAACAAATCAATGATAACCATTTCCCTTTTTCCTTTTTGTTTTAAATCAAATGCAATAAAATCCATATATAAAACCATGGTGTGAGTCTTATATTGCCACCATTTTCATGTATGTACAACCATGAAGGATGCATGTATGTATGTATGTGTGTATGTACATCCATATGTGCATGAATCTATAAAGAAAGCATGCATGCATGCATACATCCATCAAACTCAAGAAAGGATTTCAAGTGAGAAGCTAATGGTTAAATGATAAATCAACACTTGATTTATCAATCCGGCCATATCACATATGACCCCTACCAAAAGCAAGCCGCCCGATCAATATATGGTATCCTATACGCGCATTTTAATCGGGTCCATGCGCATATCGCATACGCGCACCACAAATTTTCGCCTGGACTAGGTAACTCCTTTGTGGGACTCTAAGACTCGTCAATACGCCGGCAGTGAGTGATGATCATATCAAGCACCCCCAAGCTGCAAGCGGTCAGCTAAACGTAACGGCCACCCGGGTATTGAACGATCAGAAGAGAACAAGCGAACCTGCTACAACTCCCGTCGAGCCAATCGGCAACACTACCGTGCAGTCCGGTCTCCTCGTCTGATATGTCGCATATCAAGTCTAGGGGTGGTAAACGTCAGACCCCAATAACCGATAAGTCGTGCCGATGTGAGGCTCATAACGGGTCGAGAAACTACTGGTAACACTTACCAGTAAATCTCTAATCAGCCCTGGCCAGGGACTTCCCTGTTACGGCCAATCGAGCACAGTGCAACATCAACCCCCAATACCGGGAGAGACGAAACCCCTCCTATCGCTCATTGCCTCCATGTGACTCGGGATTGTACCCAAAAACCACCATTTTGCACGCCCTTGTGGACTTGGTAAGGTGGAAATCAAAGCACAGTGGGAATCACATAAGACTCTATGACGATCTCAGGTCTACAGACTAACCTGCACAAGTGTCACCTGAGAACTGCCATCTGACGTGAGGTATAATACCATCTGGGAGTTCTCGGCGAGTCCGTCCAGTGTACCCAGTCTCCACTTAGCACCCGTATACCATCTCTGATGTCAAACACCAATGGATATGGGATCATCCATCGCCCATCTCATGGGTCGAGAAGCGTATACGCTAGTCTACACTGGTGTATCGATGCCCCGTCTCGATACACCCACGACTAGGGACCTTGAAGGATGTACTTATTGACTACCATGTCCCCACTAGTATGATCCGCATCATAGTCCAGGTAGTCAAGTATACATCCTAAGGGTTTTACCAACATGTAACTCTAAGACAGTATAAAGAGACAAGTATACATGTTAAGATAAAGAGCAACCAGATAGCATACTATCATATCGAGAAAGAAAGTCATCTCTATATATGTCCAAGCATCCAATATAATATACATCATCTGTACAATACTGGCCTCTAGGGCATACATACAACTAACAGCTCTGACATTTATGATCCCAAACGAAAGGGGTTCCCTTCTTCATCAGGTGACTGTAAGGGCGACACTTGCCTGACAGGTTGGCTATAAATCGCCGGATGTACGCGAGCTTCCTTTGGAGAGACCGCAATTGCTTGAGAGTCCTTGGCGGAGGCATTTCCATGATCGCCTTAATCTTTGACGGATCTATCTAGATACCTCGGTGTCAGACGATGAATCCCAGAAATTTGCCCGAGGAAACTCCGAATGCGCTCTTGAGAGGGTTCATCTTCAAGTTGTATTGACGAAGGCGTTGAAATACGGTCTTCAGATGCTCTAAATGCTCCTCGTATGATTTGCTTTTAACCACGAGGTCGTCGATATAGTATTCGACGATTTCATGTATAAGGTCATCGAAGATCTTTGTCATGGACCTTTGATTGGTGGCACCAGCGTTCTTTAGACCGAAGGGCATCACTTTGTAGCAGAATATACCCAAAGGGGTCCGGAAAGCGGTGTGCTTCTGGTCTTCGGGATGCATCTTTATCTGATTATATCCTGATGAGCCATCCATGAAGGAGAAAACCTCGTGAGTGGACGTGTTATTATCATCAGCTCAGTGACTGGTACTGGGAAGTCGTCCTTCGGGCAAGCTTTATTGAGATCCCGGAAATCCACGCATATGCGCACTGTCCCATTCTTCTTCATCACTGGGACGATGTTGGCGATCCAATCGGGATATTGAACTTTCTGGATAAACCCAGAGTCGATCAGCTTCTTGACTTCGGCGTTGATGCTCATCTCAAGCTCGAGCCGCATTCTTCTCGGTGCTTGTTTGATTGGTTTAACGTCTGGGGATATCGCCAATTTATGGACAGCAATTTCTGGTCTAGTCCTGGCATTTCGGAATAGATCCATGCGAAGCAATCTTTATACTTTACGAGCACTTCTTTTAATGAAGCCACCCTTTCTTCAGATAGCAGCTCACTAACAAACGTAGGCCTTGGGTCACTTGTTGTTCCCAAATCAATCTTCTAGAGGTTATCTGCAGTAGTGTGTATTCCATCTTCCAGCTCTTTGGGCGCTGGTGGAAACTCTGAAATCACTTCATCACCATTGTTTTTGAAGCACCAAGGGAGGTCCTCCATATTCTCGGGTTCTTCTTTTGATATTGTTATCATATGACAAGTACGAGCCCGCTTCCAAGACCGATGTGGATCCGGTTCTGCTTTCGTGGCTTTGGGTTATGCTTCTATGGCGGCGTTACCCTCCAGCTGTCAGATAGAGCGAACTTGCCGAGCCGATACTGATCTTCGACCCAGTTCTTGAAGGTGAAGCAGTCTTCGAGAGGATGCCCTATTACCCTGTGATAAGAGTAATAGTTCGGGTGTAAGACTTCGCCTGCTTGCTCAGGGTTTTTAGACTCCGGCAGTGTAAGCATTTGATGCCTTATGGAGAGATCAAGTATCTTCTTTGTCTTATCTTGCGGAAAGGAGTATGCTCGACTCATCTTCTTCATAAGGGACGAATCCAGACCACTTGATTCTCGACAGCGTGACTTTTTAGTCCCGCTTTGTCGCTGCCGAACGCCTTTTCCGCTCTTTGATTCATTTCTGCCTCTGCGTCGGGCCTTTTGCACAACAGGTTGACATGGAGGAGTATTTTCGTCTTTTGCAGCCTGTAAAACAAGACGTTGCGTCCTGGCTTTCTCGTAGATGGACATTTCGCGGTTATGGTCGTCCCGAGCTTTTTGACCCGCTTTCCTGACGAGCTTGTCCATTCGTTCTTCAAATGATGGACTTGGCACTTTGATTGCGGGATCTAGTTTTGATACGGGGTCAGCGTTTTCTGACAGGGCATCCTCTTTTTCATCGAAGTTATATATGGCGTAGCTACCGTGGACTCGTTCCCGTTTCCCGGATCTCACATATCCAAGCCCAAGCGTCTCCATTCTCCCGTTGGGCAACTTGCGCTGAATCCCAGGGACATCCCAAATCCTGTTGTAGAACCGAGCTTGTCGAATAGTCTGTTTTAAAGGTACCCCTTGGCGCTTCAATAGCCTTTTTAGTCCGTTCGTGTAGTATCTGGGAAAACGGATGGGTTGGAGCCTGTCAAGCGTAAAATCTGCGCCGTGCCAGATTTCTTTCTCCACTCTTGTTTCCGTGGACCGATAGAATAGGATTGCATTTTCGCCTTTTCGCCTGGGAGGGACGTAAAATGTTTGCAGGTCTTGCACATTGTAAGCTTCAAGTGCGTCAAGGTCTTTGTAGTGCTCCCGCGGAATCATGGTAATTTGCAAACTCTGATCATCACCAGGGAATGCTTGTATTGACGGCCGACTGGAGAACACAGCATTAACCTCATCTTCTGAGTCGCTTCCGAAGATCAATATGGGGGCGGACGGCCCCGGGTTGTTGCGTCGAGACGGCCCAGCGTAAACTATCTCTTCTTCTTCTTCGGTATCACTCCCGAAAACAGGAATGGTGGCGGCGACTTTGTTCTCCGGTTTGCGACACCTCTCTATATCATCGAAATCTGGCAAAAAGTATTTTGCATCTTCGTACTTACGGACTTCGTTCACGGAGAACGGGTTCAGCTCTCTTGTTACGGTATACTCAAGACTATCCTTGAAATACTTCATACACTGATGTTGCGTAGAAGGGATGTTGTTGTACTCGAGTAACCAGGGACGACCGAGTAGAGCATTGTAGCAGGTCTTGGCGTCAATGACGTGAAACTTAATATCCGTGACGAGTAGTCCGAAGCGTAATGTTAGTATCACAGATCCGAGAGTTCGTGACGACTAGGAGTCGAAACCGGAGATGGTAATTTTATCACGAGTGAGGTGCTGAACGCTCATGTAGATTTCCTTCAACACCCGAACATTAAGGAGATTGACGGAGGATCCATTATCAACCAGGATTTTGCTTATCTTGATATCATGGCAGTATCCAGAGACGTACAGGGGACGGTTGTGGTCGCACGTACCAAGGAGAAGGTCTTCATCACCAAACGTGATATCGGCTGTGTGCACTTCTTCCAGTTCATCCTTCATCCTTTCCTCGGCGAGGAAGGCTTGGAATTGCTCGGGCTCTTGCAGTGCCTTGATTAATGAATCTCTCGCTTCTTTTGATAATAAGAGGGCGTCGAGAATGCTGAGCTGAGAGGGTAGCTTCCTCAGATGCACTAGGATGTTGTAGTCCACTTTATTCTTCTTGGGAGGGTCCTTGGCAGTCAGTTCTTTCATGACTTGGTCATCTAAGGCGATATCCTCAGCGACCTTTTCCTTTCCCTTATCTTTTCTAGTTGTGGGTCCGAGATTCTTTTCCGGGAGCGTGCGATTGCGCAGCTGAATGTTTTCACAGGCTTCTGGCTCTTCCTCTTTCCCTAAGACGGATTCTTTAAAGAGAGGGCCCAGAGCCATTTCCTCCTCAGAGTCGCTCCCAAAGGTGAGAACTTGTGATCCTCCGGCGTTGACCGTGTAACAGTTACCGGTAGTTCTTTTATGCCCTTCGGTCGTACCTCTCTGCTCCCGACGAGTTCTGCGTTTCATTCGCTTAAAATGTTGCCGGTGAGCAACATATCTCTGCCACCATCTCTTAAAAGCATCGCACTTCTCAGTAGGGTGTGAAATCTTCCGATGATATGAGCAGTAATCAGGAAGCATTTCTGCTCCACCGAGCGTGTTTTCTTCCGAGGGTGGTAGCTCCATTCTCATTGATATGGCTTTGGCAAACCTTTTCCTCGTCTTGAATATGTTTTTATCCGCATCGGATGTCTTTTGATCTGGCGGGGGTGCTTCGACTCTTTCGTTTAACCGCCTGCGTTTGGCTCTTTCTGATGCGGCCATCTCACGCTCCTGATCGGCTTTATTTTTCAGACGAATCTCATCCAGAAAAGCGTCGATCATTTCGTTTGACAGCCATACAAGCTCCGGTTCAGGCTCTGCCCCTAGTTTCCCAGTGCCAGGAGTTTTTTCATCGTCCGTAAATGAGTAGGAGATCACATGACAACATGCTACGTATCCGTCGGATTCATTCGACGAGCTTTCTTCATCATCTTCCTCCTGAAAGACGCGGTTGAGGAACTCTTAGAGTGTGATGGGAGTCCGCACCTTTTGATTGTACTCTTCCAGCGTGTCAATTTGTTTCTGTAAGTCCGTGCGCTTGTCGCCAGGCTTCACGGGCTTTTTGGACCTCTTCTTCTTCTTCTTTGAAGATTTCGACGGCTGGGTGTGAGTACTTGGGCCATCACCACCGATCTTTGGAGTTGGGCGCGGCTTCAGCATCCCTTCAATGATTTGGGGTTCCAGCGGGTTCTTCCACCTGATCGCCGGGCATGTCTGGAGCTCATTCAGCATTCTTTTGGTTTTTGCTGAAAGCACGATTTCCCATGGAGCTTCTTCAATGAAAGAACAAGTTGCCCCCGGTGTGTCCGTCATCTTCAGAGTATGTGGCTGTGGTGGGTTTACCTTCCACTTCTCAGACAGTGCAAACTTGCCCTGTAAGTACTGATCTTCAATCCATCCTTTGAAGATGAAGCAATCCTCAATCGGATGGCTTACCGTTTGATGGTAAGGGCAGTAACTGGGGTTATTCACCTCGCTGGGTTGTGGGGGTCGTCTTGGATTTGGTAAGTTGATAAGCCTGTTGCGTACCGCCAGCTCGAACAGCCTCTTCGTTTTATCCTGCGGGAATGAGTAAGGGCGTCATTTTCTCATTGTAATAACGCCGTCTCTCCTCCAATTGATCCTCCGGTCTTGGAGCACTGGGTTACTGTTGGGTGTTCGCGACGAAGGTTGCCTTCCCTTTACCCTTGTCGTTTCGCGGTTCCGGCTTCGGGGGAGACGGTCTGTGACCCATCTGGGCCAGCTTGTCGATCAAAGCCCGGAACGTGGTTGGTTTGAAGAACATCATGAACTGTGAAATAGTTGCATGAGGGTCTAGAGTGCTCACGAACATGCCTACCGCCGGCGCTTCTTCGATGCGCTGTTCGCACTTCGACCACAGGTTTCGCCAGCGTATAGCGTACTGGACCCATGTCTCTCCTGGTTTCACCCTGGCATTAATCAACGCCGTTATCGGGGTACGTTCTCTGGCGCTCGCGAATCGCTGAGTGAATAGCAACTCCATTTCAGCGAACGTCTTGACGGAATCGTTCGGGAGTTCAGAATACCATTCGAATGCTGTTTCTGACAAGCTGCCGATGAATTGGCGAAGCAAGAGCTTATCGTCGCCGCCAGTGTTGCCATAAAGCGCCCTGAACTGGGCCACATGTCGATGGGGATTGCCTGTCCCCTTGTAGACATGGAACTCCGGGATCGTATAGCCCGGCGGGTATTTGATCTGATCGTACCAGCTCGGATATGGTCGTCCCGTCTTGACAACTTGACCGGCTGCCTCAGTTGCTTGATGAACCCGTATCTGCTGGGCTATGTATTTGTAACGTTTTGAAAATCGTTTCGGTGAAATTTCGAAAAAACGGTAAAAATAAGGGGGTTTTCTGTAAAAAGTCAAAATGCAAATATCTTTATTATAAAATTTAATATACATATTCTAGCTATGTAATTGCTAGTATTTGGTGTTTATTGAGTCACTGGTGAAATTTCAAATTTTCTGAAAAATTTTCCGAAATTAATTATTTTAATATTATTTTAAGTCGTCACTAATATATTTAATTAGGGAAAATTACAAATTGGAATGAGTTGAACCAAATTTTGTGCATCATAAAACATTAAACAAAATTTTATCATGTGGTTTTTGAAACGAAATCGTTTGCCAAAACGGTTTAGAAATTATTGAAGAAAAAAGGCTTTTTTTTTAGTGTAAATGGATGTTTGGGGTATCGTATTTATCATTTTTCATCACCCCACACCCATACCCACACTTACACACACCCATTCCCTCTTCCCTTTGGCTGAATTCAGCAGCCCTCCACTCATCTCCCCACTTAAAGATTAAAACAAACAAAGAAAAGAAGAGGAAAAATAAAGGAAAAGATGTTAAGTGTTGACTTGAAGTATGGCTTTCTTTGACCCTTTCATTAAACACCTCTCTCTCTCTCTCCTCATCCCCCCCCCATTTGGCCGAAACTATCTCTTCCCACTGCAGCAACTTCCCCCCCCCCTCTTCTCCCTCTCATGTCATCACAAAAAATCCACAAAATGCTTCAAAAATTAACACAAAATCAAAGCTAAATTCAAATCCAACACTTACCCATTATTCTTTAGCCCATCTAGCATGGATCTTGGGGCATAGAAGCTAATTTGGGAGGCTATGATGCATGTAAATCTACAAGTCTTGGAGGTATAATCTTATCTAATGGTTAATTTGTTAGTATTTTTTCATAAGCTAAACTAGTTAAATATTAATTTGGTTTCTAATTTCAAGTTGAAATTATTAAGTGAGGGTTTGGAAAATTCTAGATTAGGGTTGTGAATTTAAGTTGGGGTTCTTATAATTGATCATGGGAAAATTGTGTAGTTTAACATGTTGTTATTATGCTAAAACTAATCTAGTTGTTAGTTTATATTTTTGTTAAATTTAAATTTGTATTAATTATGTAATTTGCAAACTAAGTTTTAGTGAAATACATATAAAATTGAGATTTAAAATGTAATTAAGGTTTTGATGACTTTATTAGCATTTTAATTTGTTGTTTAGCGACTTTGATCATGCAAAACCATGCTTAATTGATAAATTGTGAATTTTACTTTGAAAAGTGTTAAAATCGATATTTGTTGCAAACTTGAATTTTGAGTTAATGCTAATTCGTGAGATTAAAAATATGGAGGTGATTTGTATGATCTAATTATGATTTTAAGTGAGCATTTTGGCCATTAGAATCGTCAAAATATTTAGTTTGGGTAAAACATCAAGTTTTGAACCGAAATGGGAATTTGTGCTAACTAGGTTTTTGGAAAATAAAACGAATTGTTTAATTTTATGGTTTTGATGAACTAAACCCTATTTCTTATATAATTAGTGAGTTTTGAAATCACGATTGGTGTGTTTGGGTTTTCTCGATGGTTTGACGTTGGTACGCCGACGTCGAGGGTTTTGGGTTGATTTGTGAAAGCAACCATAGGTTTTGACCTATATGGGTTTCATATGTCGTTTTGTTCATGAGTCGGATTATAATGCGATACGGTGCGTTATGATATGTAGGTACCTATGTGGACTTCGAGACGACAAGCAAGGGCGTGGCGACGTCGGCACCGGCGAGCGAGGACCAAGTGAGTAGATTTATATCTACGGGGAGAAGTCGGGTGGATGGCGTATAGCACCCCCGCAGTTCGTGGTGATGTATACGAATACGTATACACACATATATATATATTGACTATATTTTGTTTGATATTATCGATGATATAGATATTTGGTGTTCTTGGATGATTTAGTGTCGCGAAACCCTAGAGTAGTGGTCGCACCACACATGCACACACACACACCCATACTTGCATACTTTCTTCTTTCATTTGTGCTTATACGGGATTATATAGTTATGTGTTCACATGGGTATGGGACTATGTGTTCACATACGGATTTGAGGATGATAGTACTTAGGATTTATGATGAGTCGATGAGATTTGATTTGAGGCCGTGAGATCGGTGATATAGCAGGGTTCGTATTTGAGATACGACATGACGTTGTAGCGGGTCCTTGACGTAGTGTTTCACATACGTCATGCATGCTTAGGCGGTATCAGTATTGTATTAGACGTAGATCAGTACCCCGATCAGGATATTTGATAGAGAGGATACCAAGTGAATAGTATGATGAATGTGATATTAACCTGTACCCAGATTTGGGGATGCCGTACGACGGATTTACGTACGAGCTATATTTTGATGATTGATCCGCACTCTTGACTTGGGATGTCTGATTATAGATATGGTATCGGATATGATATTATTGAGGCGGGATCACCGACTACTATATATACAGGTTTGTATATGGATCGACTCAGATGTTAGGCGGTTTCCTTACCTGTAGTCCAGCTTGTCAGCTTAGCCCTTTAATTTAGTTTAGTTGTTAGATTAGATTCGATTCTTACCTATTTCAAAACTAACGAATCGTGGGTACTTTAAAAGACAGCCCAAGGGATCCTACGGATATTTCAAAAGACGTATCTTTTCATAAAAACACCGTAGCCCCTATTTTCAAAACCCCATGATTCGTGTTATTTCAAAAGGCACCATCTGTAGGACTTATATTAGATTAATGCAGATTAGTTATAGTTGCGTCTAGTATTCAGCTCCCACTCATTATTATGGTTCGCTTCGCATCGCATGGTTATATTATGTTTCATACTCCATTATTGATATCATGCTGTTAGGACACCAGCACCATTACCGATGTTGCGTATGTACCACGTACACTTACTTGCCGGCTCACACACATCTTCATCGGTAATTGCCATGTCACGTACACCTTAGAAAATATTATTGCTTGACATAGCCTGTTAGCTAATAGTTTAGACATGATATCAGTGTACTTGCCTTATATGTTAGTTTAGACATTGTAGTAATTACCTGCAACTTCATGCATACTGTTATTCATTGTTATGCCGCATTCATGGATTCTCATGCATATATTCACTATTTTACGTGTTATTGAGGTTTTGGATTCGGATTTCCATGAGATTTTCTGGATTTGGAGGAAAACCGCAAAAATATAAATAAACCTTTTCTCTCTTTTAAAATAAAAAGTGCGGTTTTCCCATGATGTATGAGTCGTCCACCTTGAGTTTGCTGATGGATTTCGAGACCCGATTCGAGGAGTGGAGGAACCGTTTCGGGTACATGGTAGGCCCGGTGCGGTACCCCGGGGCAAGAGGAATGTGTTGTTGACGTTGAGCCCGGCAGGGGAGCACTACCGACCGGTGATATTACCCGACGCGTCGGATATCCGGAGGATACCGTCGTGGCCTTGAGATGGATGGTAGGGGCTGGTCTGGATTGACGGCGCCCTAGATATTGTGATTGAGATATCGAGATATTTGGACACTTGTTTTGTGTCAATGCTGGGCACTGTTTTATGCTGATTTCATTATGATACCTCATTTTAAAAATACAAAGGAAATCTCACTAAATTATGAAAACAGTTCTTCATTTACATGTATTCTGTTTTCATGCATTCATACCTCATTCATATGATATATTGCTACCTGAGGTACTGACACAGGCACATAAGATCACACTCGGGTTAGATATTTATCCTAGCCTTGTTATAGGTTGCATGTTATATATATTGAGGATATATTATGATTATTGACCTAGGTTGCGTTATTTATGCGATTTCTGTGCGTAGATATTTTTCTATTCACGAGTTGGCAACTCACCCCCGTTGTGCCCCGGTTTTCTTGCAGGTTTTCCGTATAGGTTTCATTACGGCTTTACGGGCATAGTTTCCTTCGGGTGATTTGCTAGTAGGTAGGTTTACTTGTATCGTACCCCCATTTTATATCTTGTATATTACTATTCTGTTGTATCTAGAAGTTCCATCAACCAACATGTATTTATTTTGAGATAGAGACCAGTGATGTTATTCCTTCGACCTTAGAGTCGCGCGTTTTATTCCTGTGGTTTTCTTGTGGTTTTGAGTTTCCTTTTGAATTTTGATCCTCGCCGTTGGCGTTGTATATTATATTGCTTGTGTGGTTGTGGCCGTCGATTGATGAAGAGCTAGCTCCCGCTTGGGGATGCCTTTTTATTGATTTCGTATACTATTCATGTTGTATCCCGTTTGGGGGCCAGTATTTACAAAGGTGACTCTGCCGAAATTTTCAGGAAATTTTTGATGTTTTAAAAACCGCATAATTCGGCTTATGCTATTGAAACTACTTGTTTTAAATTGGTTTTCCTTCACTCTATTACTTTTCTTGGTTTGGATTTCTGGGTTTTCGGTTTACTTAGATTACGTACGCCTCGAGACGTTTCGTAGTTTAAGTGCCGGTCATGTTCCGTACTTTCGGGACGTGACAAAGTTGGTATCAGAGCGTTAGGTTTTACCTTCGGAGCGTAGGATGACCCTTGGTTGATGGAATAGGTGACTAAAGTAGAGTGGCGTACCGTAGGTATGTTCCGCGGCATATTTACGATACGCTACTCCACTTAAGAAGCCTTAGGATGTACATTTCTTTGCTCAGTATTATATTCATTCCGATCTAGCCTCATCAGTACCAGTTATGGTTTTGCTGCCACGATTACGGGCAGGGAGAGCTACGGCTAGAGTTGCGGTCAGCATGAGCTCGTCATGAACGAGGACTGACCAGGGCGAAATTCCGGCGACACACGATTGCGGAGATGTGTCTTTTTACTGTGTTTCCGCGCCACGAGCGTTTGGCGGATCGCCTTTATGAGGTTACTCGGATGTGCTGATCGACACTAGAGGATTGAGCCAATGATAGAGGCCAGCCAGATTTTGATGACCGTTGGTGTATTGCTCACTCATGATGATTGAGGCACTGTTCAGCGTGCAGATGAGCGAACCAGTTTTTACTGTGAACGACGAGATATCACCCCAGATGTGGGAGCTATTGCAGTACGAGGTTGTACTAAGAGATGATAGAAGGTCACTAGTCACCAAGGATGAATGACTAGGACATGTGGTTTGTTCGCTACCCCGATGCGAGGTCATCAGATAGATTGATTCCAGCTAGAGACGACTTCACGCGGAGACGTTGAGAGTCGACAGAGACGATCGAATGTCAGAAACCTATTATTCCAAGTTTAAAGTAGTCGGAAAGACATGCAGGCAATTCTATGGTCCCTCTAGAAGAATGAAACCCTAACTCGACTTAATGACCGTGTGAAAGCCTTTGAACCTTCGGGTTTGCGGCAGTTCTGCGGCGCCATTAGTGAGGCTTGGGTTTGCCCTTCTACGGCTAGACCACCGATGCTGTGGTATGTACTCGATACTATTAAACTGTGCCCAAGATGTTGAGCTCTTGGGGGATTATGAGGTTTTGACGAATCGATCGGATGGTTCGACTTCATTCGGATGCTAGGTGGTGAGATGCATTTCTTGGGAGACTCCAGATACGTGGATAGCCGTTGGAGCTCAGTCCATGCAGCCACGACGAGACGAGTCCGGAGCAGTCGACATTAGAGAAAGATGGAGTAAGAGGTTCGTACGAGATCTTGATGAGACGACATTCCACTCCGCCGACATCAGAGATGCGATACGCATGATGAGGCATTGTACTTGGATATACCTTCCAGAAGGAGTCGCGATGAGTATGCAGCCATTTCGGAACAAGAAACAGATTTAATAAAGGACGATGACTTCCGGACAGTTCGGCAGAGACGTGATTTGGAAAGAGACCTCGATAGGACCTTTCTGGAATGAATTACGAGAAGACTTGGACCCAGAAGTGGTCATGTTACACACACCGGCAGGCCAGAGTTCAGGATCATCGACGAGACATGCTATGAGCGACGATGACAGTTGGCCCGAGATTCTTGGAGGATGTGCTTGAGCGGGACTATTCCGCCATACTAGATTTCGATGTTTTGGGTGATTTATTCGCATGATTTGATTTTGATGATTGAGGATGTACGATTTTCGCACGGTTGTTGCACTTGATATCGTTTTCGTGCCTTGGTTCTCATGTTTGTGATTATATGGATTTCATACAGTTGAGTTGATTGTGCGTATATACGCACACGATTTGGTTTTTGCACTCGGTATAGTTCATATATGCTTGAAGTGCAGTGTTACGTATGTTGTGCACCTTGTGCACCTGACTGGATTTTACGTATATTCGGCACTTGATATTGGATTTCATGATTTCGTGCACGATGGATGCACCTGATTTGGATTTTCACGCATGTTGGGCGCATGTTTTGAAGTGTGATTTTGGTGCACACCAGATGCACTAAATCGAGATTTTTCGTGCATGTCAGATGCACCTGATTTTGCTGTCAGGCACACATGTTGCCTACGATAGATGTTTCGTGCACACCCGATGCACTTAGATGTTGTTTCTGTGCATATGTATGGCACATATTTGGATTTTGATTTCCGTGCGCACAAGACGCACGTAGTATTCATACGCGTATTTTGGGATTGATTTTTCTTATAGAGCAGTACGTTTTTATGATATCGCTATGTGTTTTCGTACTGAGCAGGACTAGTCAGAGGACAGTATCTGAATATGTTTTGCATGCATTGATAGTTATTGAAGGGATTTCCAAAAAGCGAGCTATAGCCTCAGTATTTACCTACGTGTCTGATATGACACGAAATGTTTAAAACAAGGAGACCCTTCTAAATTGTTTCCAAAACGGCGGAACGTACTTTTCAAACAAAGGTATATATATATATATAGTTATTTCTTATGATAGACGTCCGCCACGGTGCAATGTTATACGCGTGCACAGCGACTTAAAGAGATTTGGCATGCATTTCCTTCAGATACTTACATATATAGATTCGATATTTACATGTATAGTTTCGAGTTATATCATATTGGTTTTGCTTTGGATTTGGCATTGATGTCTTCCCCATGACTCCGATGATTGCGTGATGCTTGACGGAGTTGTGATTTGAGTTATATGCTCATTTTTTTTATGCGCATGCGCTGCGCTACGATTTATTTTATGTATTTACCATTTAGGAAACCCGACGACTTGATGGTTTTGGTTTAGATATTTTAGTATTTGGGGAGAGTTTTAATTTAAATTCGGGGACCGAATTTCTTTAAGGGGGGAAGATTGTAACGTTTTGAAAATCGTTTCGGTGAAATTTCGAAAAAACGGTAAAAATAAGGGGGGTTTCTGTAGAAAGTCAAAATGTAAATATCTTTATTATAAAATTTAATATACATATTCTAGCTATGTAATTGCTAGTATTTGGTGTTTATTGAGTCACTGGTGAAATTTCAAATTTTCTGAAAAATTTTCCGAAATTAATTATTTTAATATTATTTTAAGCCGTCACTAATATATTTAATTAGGGAAAATTACAAATTGGAATGAGTTGAACCAAATTTTGTGCATCATAAAACATTAAACAAAATTTTATCATGTGGGTTTTGAAACGAAATCGTTTGCCAAAACGGTTTAGAAATTATTGAAGAAAAAAGGCTTTTTTTAGTGTAAATGGATGTTTGGGGTATCGTATTTATCATTTTTCATCACCCCACACCCATACCCACACTTACACACACCCATTCCCTCTTCCCCTTGGCTTAATTCAGCAGCCCTCCACTCATCTTCCCACTTAAAGATTAAAACAAACAAAGAAAAGAAGAGGAAAAATAAAGGAAAAGATGTTAAGTGTTGACTTGAAGTATGGCTTTCTTTGACCCTTTCATTCAACACCTCTCTCTCTCTCTCTCCTCATCCCCCCATTTGGCCGAAACTATCTCTTCCCACTGCAGCAACTTTCCCCCCCCCCTCTTCTCCCTCTCATGTCATCACAAAAAATCCACAAAATGCTTCAAAAATTAACACAAAATCAAAGCTAAATTCAAATCCAACACTTACCCATTATTCTTTAGCCCATCTAGCATGGATCTTGGGGCATAGAAGCTAATTTGGGAGGCTATGATGCATGTAAATCTACAAGTCTTGGAGGTATAATCTTATCTAATGGTTAATTTGTTAGTATTTTTTCATAAGCTAAAGTAGTTAAATGTTAATTTGGTTTCTAATTTCAAGTTGAAATTATTAAGTGAGGGTTTGGAAAATTCTAGATTAGGGTTGTGAATTTAAGTTGGGGTTCTTATAATTGATCATGGGAAAATTGTCTAGTTTAACATGTTGTTATTATGCTAAAACTAATCTAGTTGGTAGTTTATATTTTTGTTAAATTTAAATTTGTATTAATTATGTAATTTGCAAACTAGGTTTTAGTGAAATACATATAAAATTGAGATTTAAAATGTAATTAAGGTTTTGATGACTTTATTAGCATTTTAATTTGTTGTTTAGCGACTTTGATCATGCAAAACCATGCTTAATTGATAAATTGTGAATTTTACTTTGAAAAGTGTTAAAATCGATATTTGTTGCAAACTTGAATTTTGAGTTAATGCTAATTCGTGAGATTAAAAATATGGAGGTGATTTGTATGACCTAATTATGATTTTAAGTGAGCATTTTGGCCATTAGAATCGTCAAAATATTTAGTTTGGGTAAAACATCAAGTTTTGAACCGAAATGGGAATTTGTGCTAACTAGGTTTTTGGAAAATAAAACAAATTGTTTAATTTTATGGTTTTGATGAACTAAACCCTATTTCTTATATAATTAGTGAGTTTTGAAATCACGATTGGTGTGTTTGGGTTTTCTCGATGGTTTGACGTTGGTACGTCGACGTCGAGGGTTTTGGGTTGATTTGTGAAAGCAGCCATAGGTTTTGACCTATATGGGTTTCATGTGTCGTTTTGTTCATGAGTCGGATTATAATGCGATACGGTGCGTTATGATATGTAGGTACCCATGTGGACTTCGAGACGACAAGCAAGGGCGTGGCGACGTCGGCACCGGCGAGCGAGGACCAAGTGAGTAGATTTATATTTACGGGGAGAAGTCGGGTGGATGGCGTATAGCACCCCCGCAGTTCGTGGTGATGTATACGAATACGTATACACACATATATATATATTGACTATATTTTGTTTGATATTATCGATGATATAGATATTTGGTGTTCTTGGATGATTTTGTGTCGCGAAACCCTAGAGTAGTGGTCGCACCACACATGCACACACACACCCATACTTGCATACTTTCTTCTTTCATTTGTGCTTATACGGGATTATATAGTTATGTGTTCACATGGGTATAGGACTATGTGTTCACATACGGATTTGAGAATGATAGTACTTAGGATTTATGATGAGTCGATGAGATTTGATTTGAGGCCGTGAGATCGGTGATATAGCAGGGTTCGTATTTGAGATACGACATGACGTTGTAGCGGGTCCTTGACGTAGTGTTTCACATACGTGCATGCATATTTAGGCGGTATCAGTATTGTATGATCGCACGCTTTTGGCGTGTCGGATGAAAGAATTAAAGTTTACCGCGATCAGGACGGTGTCGCTTTGCAGCTAGCCGGTGAGCACGGGTCGGTCCACAGGGAGATGGTGTTATCTTACCTTCTTGCTTTAGACGAGTCAATAAAGAATCTTGTATGTTTGTTTGTTCTAACCTATGTGTTTATCTGCAAGTAAGAGGTTGTTAAGAAAAGATACGAGATTATAAGCTAAGAAATCCTTACTCAAAACCTTTGAGCCGAGTCTTGACCAATTGAAGCTAAACAATCGGCAACAACGTGGATTAGGGGATTTAAGCGCGGTATTCGTGGAATCCGGCTTTTTTACCCTTGTCCTTCCGTTCTTGTCTCTTGCTTTCGCCTCCGGCCAAACCGAACGCAACCGGTCGCGGTTAGGAATCACCGTTACCTTGTCAGGGTACGGTGCCTAACGGAGCGCTTGCGTATGGTTTGGGCGAAGTTCAAATGGAAAATAACGGGAAAACGAATTGGCAAAGAAACGTTAACTTATAATACCGTATTTATTCTTATCAACAATAATTACATACATTCACAAAAGAGAACAAAAAAGAGGGAACAAAAAGAAAAGAGCAAAGAAAAGAAAAGATACAAGAATGTAAGTGCATGAAATAAAATTGCAAGTAAGTAAATTGCAAGTAATAAAAGACAAGGTAATAAATTGCGAATAATAAAAAGCGGTAAAAAGAATACGGAACTAGGACTCAAGACAAGCATGTGATCAATAGCCAACCCTTAAACTTGCAAACTCAATGAAGAGATTGCAAGATCAAGAGAAGGGTAGAAACCGCATGTGAAATGAAGTGCTAGTCCGTGGTAGAATACGACCCTTGAGATCAATAACTAACTCTTACCCATTCAAGCTCAATGAAGAGGTTGAATGAGCAAGAGAAAGCAAAAATCTCAAGGGGAAGAAGAAACACAAGAGAATGATACAAAGCCTTCATCTTTATTCACCTCCACAAAAAAGCTTCTCACTTACAATTTCATGGAAGAGGAATGAAGAGGAAGAAGAAGAACTATACAAAATCCTAACAAAAGAGGCTACAAAATGAATCAAAAGAATGACCCTTGGCTTTGGCAAGTTCTGCTGTATTTATAGGCAGGGAAATGGGGTTCTAGGGCAACCAGAAGAGCATAGGTAAAAGTACCAAAATAACCCCAAAATTCGGCGCAGAGAGGGGCCCACACTGCCGCGGAAGGGCCGCCAAAACCCCCCTTTGGCCGCGCTTCCGCGGCCGTTTGGTGGAGTTGGGCTTGGAAATTTCTTGTGGGTTCCTGGTTTTGTGTCCCCTGTTGTCTGGTACATGTAGTTTCTGAAATTACTTTCACATTTCTTCCAGAATTTCTGTTGAGGAAAGGTGGACTTTTTGTCAAGATTTGGAATGATTGCCTCGAGCTCCGCGTAGATCTCTTGGATTTTGTGCTACCATTGAGCCTTGTGCATGAGGATGACATTGATTTGACATTTTGTCTTCCTAAACTGGTATCTGGCAGCATACGGATGAAGAGCGGAGACCGTGTTTTATCAGTGGTTGACAGGGACCCGGATTTTGTCGTGTTTTCTATGAATTTCACCGTTTTAGAACCGAGAACCTGTATCCTGCAAATATATAACAAACACGGATAAAAAGCACCTACCTATAAACACACGAGCGTAAGAATGGACGGTATAAAATGCAGTATTCTGTTATGAACATTGTACTAGACGTAGATCAGTACCCCGATCAGGATATTTGATAGAGAGGATACCAAGTGAATAGTATGATGAATGTGATATTAACCCGTACCCAGATTTGGGGATGCCGTACGACGGATTTACGTACGAGCTATATTTTGATGATTGATCCGCACTCTTGACTTGGGATGTCTGATTATAGATATGGTATCGGATATGATATTATTGAGGCGGGATCACCGACTACTATATATACAGGTTTGTATATGGATCGACTCAGATGTTAGGCGGTTTCCTTACCTGTAGTCCAGCTTGTCAGCTTAGCCCTTTAGTTTAGTTTAGTTGTTAGATTAGATTCGATTCTTACCTATTTCAAAACTAACGAATCGTGGGTATTTTAAAAGACAGCCCAAGGGATCCTACGGATATTTCAAAAGACGTATCTTTTCATAAAAACACCGTAGCCCCTATTTTCAAAACCCCATGATTCGTGTTATTTCAAAAGGCACCTCTGTAGGACTTATATTAGATTAATGCAGATTAGTTATAGTTGCGTCTAGTATTCAGCTCCCACTCATTATTATGGTTCGCTTCGCATCGCATGGTTATATTATGTTTCATACTCCATTATTGATATCATGCTGTTAGGACACCAGCACCATTACCGATGTTGCGTATGTACCACGTACACTTACTTGCCGGCTCACACACATCTTCATCGGTAATTGCCATGTCACGTACACCTTAGAAAATATTATTGCTTGACATAGCCTGTTAGCTAATAGTTTAGACATGATATCAGTGTACTTGCCTTATATGTTAGTTTAGACATTGTAGTAATTATCTGCAACTTCATGCATACTGTTATTCATTGTTATGCCGCATTCATGGATTTTCATGCATCACTATTTTACGTGTTTTTGAGGTTTTGGATTCGGATTTCCATGAGATTTTCTGGATTTGGAGGAAAACCGCAAAAACATAAATAAACCTTTTCTCTCTTTTAAAATAAAAAGTGCGGTTTTCCCATGATGTATGAGTCGTCCACCATGAGTTTGCTGATGGATTTCGAGACCCGATTCGAGGAGTGGAGGAACCGTTTCGGGTACATGGTGGGCCCGGTGCGGTATCCCGAGGCTAGAGGAATGTGTTGTTGACGTTGAGCTCGGCAGGGGAGCACTACCGACCGGTGATATTACCCGACGCGTCGGATATCCGGAGGATACCGTCGTGGCCTTGAGATGGATGGCAGGGGCCGGTCTGGATTGACGGTGCTTTAGATATTGTGATTGAGATATCGAGATATTTGGACACTTGTTTTGTGTCGATGCTGGGCACTGTTTTATGCTGATTTAATTATGATACCTCATTTTAAAAATACAAAGGAAATCTCACTAAATTATGAAAACAGTTCTTCATTTACATGTATTCTGTTTTCATGCATTCATACCTCATTCATATGATATATTGCTACCTGAGGTACTGACACAGGCACATGAGATCACACTCGGGTTAGATATTTACCCTAGCCTTGTTATAGGTTGCATGTTATATATATTGAGGATATATTATGATCATTGACCTAGGTTGCGTTATTTATGCGATTTCTGTGCGTAGATATTTTTCTATTCACGAGTTGGCAACTCACCCCCGTTGTGCCCCAGTTTTCTTGCAGGTTTGCCGTACAGGTTTCATTACGGCTTTGCGGGCATAGTTTCCTTCGGGTGATTTGCTAGTAGGTGGGTTTACTTGTATCGTACCCCCATTTTATATCTTGTATATTATTATTCTGTTGTATCTAGAAGTTCCATCAACTAAACATGTATTTATTTTGAGATAGAGACCAGTGATGTTATTCCTTCGACCTTAGAGTCGCGCATTTTATTCCTGTGGTTTTCTTATGGTTTTGAGTTTCCTTTTGAATTTTGATACTCGCCGTTGGCGTTGTATATTATATTGCTTGTGTGGTTGTGGCCGTCGATTGACGAAGAGCTAGCTCCCGCTTGGGGATGCCTTTTTATTGATTTCGTATACTATTCATGTTGTATCCCGTTTGGGGGCCAGTATTTACAAAGGAGACTCTGCCGAAATTTTCAGGAAATTTTTGATGTTTTAAAAACCGCATAATTCGGCTTATGCTATTGAAACTACTTTTTTTAAATTGGTTTTCCTTCACTCTATTACTTTTCTTGGTTTGGATTTCTGGGTTTTCGGTTTACTTAGATTACGTACGCCTCGAGACGTTTCGTAGTTTAAATGCCGGTCATGTTCCGTACTTTCGGGACGTGACAGTATTCGTCCAGGTCAGCCTTGGAAATTGTCTCATCTCTGGCCGTTGAAAGAGCCGGTGGAGGATTCGACGACTCTCCTTTATCGTCCTCAACAATGATCGGAGGGTCGTCAGCTGGAGGGTCCAGCTGTAACATCATCCCTACCATGTCCTGAAACAGAAGGGACATTCGTTTTATATTAGATGCTTATTCTGCAGCCTCTTTGTCCTTCTTCTCAAGTATATTGCGAAGGAATTCAGCGTCAGTTTCTTGCTCCTGGCGTTGATCCGAGGACACTTCGGGGCTTTCTTTTGGCCCAGTGAGTGCGGCCATCGCATTCATCATTTCTTGGAGCTTCTGCTGTTGCTCCTGAGCTTTAGTCACCGATCGCGTGAGCGGTCGATGACCTGTAGATGTACGGCTGTCCTCCTTCCCGGACTCCATGTAAACGGTATGCACCACCATGCCCCCAGACTTAGGACGTTTAGGCTTACTGTCTTTGACATTAGCTGCTGGCGTGGGGACCTTCTCCGGCCTTCCTCTCTTTTGAGTAGTCGACGTGGAGGGAGCCGTTGCAGCAGGCACCCAAGTGGTTGTCGTCCTTTGTGATTTGACAGGAGGGTTCTTTCCTTCCTGAACTTTCACCTTCTTTTGCCGGTGAGAGTGATCTTGAATGATTACCGAGTCCTGAACCCGTCGCCAGACCTTGTAAATTTTGGAGGACAGCTGTTGAGGAGGCTGCTCCGGCTTTGCTTCTGTAGCACTCTCTGCAGGTGGAGGAGATCTTTTCAACATGGCAGTCGGAGAGTTCTTGCGTACCCTTCTTAGCGGTTCAAAGCTGTTCGCAGTTGGAACAGCAGCATTGATTTTCACAGTTAGAGCCGGTGGAGTTAGCCCAGAGGGGGAGCTGCCCCCGGCCTTCTTTACTCGGTGCCAGTGGCGACGTCGAGTGTGTCGAGCTGTTGGGGCTGGTCCGGTGATGGGGATGGTTTCGTCTTGCCCCCTGTCTGGATGAGACGTCGCTGGTGCCAGCCTCTTGAAGACTGACGTCTTTTGAGTGGCGGTGTCCAATCTGTCAAAGACAAACCTTCGAGCCGGAGCGGGAGCTGGGACAGCCAGTCTTATAAAGACCGACTCTTTGGCAGTAGAAGCCGCCTTGACGACTTCGGGAGCAGCTGTCTTCTTTGGGATGGCCATCTCAGGTATCATGGGCTTCTTGGCGGGCCCTTTGGAGTTCACGCTCAGTCTGGTGAAGACCGAGGAGTTGGACGACCCGTTGAGAGAGGCCGTGGGAGTAGCAAGTCGATCAAAGACCGACTTCTTTGAAGCTTCCGGTACGGGCATTGGGATGTTAACGTTCACCGGCGGGAGCATTGTCCCAAAGAACAGACCGGTGGTAGCTTGAGTCACTTGTTCCAATGGCATAGTAAACAGGGAAGCAGCCTGCGGTCCATAAGCTACACCTCCAGGTAAGGTGGAGCGTCGGTTGCATTTGCAGTTGGAGCAGCTTGAGCAGTTGCCAGCCATTGATCCTTTTGCTTTCTGTAGCAAACGGAACACCAAATCTTAGTACTTCAAACCCAAGGGCAACCATTAGTGAACCGCGATTGGTTCGCGAATCACGACACACGAAGTGTGGAGTGGAAAGAGGAAAAGGTCCCACCGGGCGTGCTAGAATCTGTTCCCCTCCGAAGGACGGTGCGACAGGACGTCTTGCCTGAGATTCGGGGCAGATGCTAATTGGTGCTATCCGTCCACCTCTTCGAAGATGCCAAGTTAATTTATGGCACCATGTATCGAAGGTTTAAACGGATGCGACCGATGTAGCATACTTCGTCAGATTCCCTCTCGCTTGAGGGGTTTTTGATTGTGGGGACGCTCTTCCCTGCAGGCGCAAGCCCCTGCAGTTAATTACTCTACCGTATCGCGGTAACAACTTTCTCCTTCTCCAGATGTTCACTTCGTGTCGTGGGTGTTTTTTTTGTTTGTGGTTTCCCGTGGATTGTATACGGAGACTAAGTTATGTTGTCGCCCGTAGGGCGTGGACTAGTCCAAATCCGTATTATCTTAGATTTGGGTTTGGAGGTTTGGGTTTAAGGATACGTTAGCCTCATTTGAGACTAAGATCAACTTAAACGTTAGTTAAGGATACGTTAGTCTCATTCCAGACTAAGATCAACTTAACCATTTGTTAAGGATACGTTAGTCTCATTTCAGACTAAGATCAACTTAACGGGATCGTTTAGATCCAACAAAAGAGCATTTGGGCTCTATTGTTTAGTTTGGGGACATTGCGGTCGATAGGTAGTTTAAGGACATTGCGGTCCAATGTTAGTTTTAAGACGTTGCGGTCAAGGTTAAGGACATCATAGTCCGAGGGTTTAAGGACTCCACAGTCCGGCGTTAGTTTTAAGACATCACGGTCAAGGTTAAGGACGTCATAGTCCGTTGTTAGTTTTAAGACATTCCGGTCAAGGTTGAAGACATCATAGTCCATGAGTTTAAGGACCCCACAGTCCGTTGTTAGTTTTAAGACATCCCGGTCAAGGTTAAGGACGTCATAGTCCATGAGTTTAAGGACCCCACAGTCCGTATCAATGTGTGGTTTTCGGGACCCGTCACCTCTTTGAAGACGTTGAGGAATTACAACGACAAGTATCAAAGGAGTGAAGAGATGTACCCTTGAACCAAAGTGGATTAAATGATCTGTAGTCCAATTTGGAATCAAGACCAATTCATTAGGTTATGAGCACATTGGCTCGGTTGAGTCTGGATTGAGGACTTATGGCCTTCTTGGGCTAAGTCCAATCATGTTTGGAATATTGGCCCTCTGTTGGTCCATTGAAGGAGAGGCTTTGCCTCTGAAAAATCAGCCAACTTGGCTAAAGAGTAGTGTTAAACACTAGAGATCAAAAGTGTTAAACACTAGAGATAGATTCCTTAAACTAGTGTTAGCCACTAAGAGTACAATCAGTGTTAAACACTGGAAACATAGTTCTTGATGTAGTGTCAAACATCAGAAGGTAATAGTGTTAAACACTGTAGATAGGTTTTTTTTCAAATTAGTGTTAATCACTAAGAAAATCAGTGTTAAACACTGGAAACAGGGATTTTGAATTAGTGTTAAACACTAAGAAAATCATTGTTAAACACTGGAAACAGAGTCTTCAAATTAGTGTTAAACACTAAGAAAATCAGTGTTAAACACTGGAAACAGAGTTTTCAAATTAGTGTTAAACACTAAGAAAATCAGTGTTAAACACTGGAAACAGAGATCTCGAATTAGTGTTAAACACTAAAGAAAGAGGGGTCACGTGTAGCACGTGAGAGCGCCCCGATTCCCTTTATTTTGTTCTGTCAAAAGTATTGAATACTTTGGAGCATTGTGTGCTGTCACGTGGCAGGAATTTGGGTATTTGTCTGCTAAAGGTTTTGCCAAGGGGTAACGTGGGGCACGTGAGAGCGCCCATAGCTTCTGTTTCTTTTGCTTTTTCTTTGTGTGCTTCAGGGGTCACGTGGGGCACGTGAGGCGTTGCCTGAAAGTTCTTTTCTGTGGATCTTTACAGGGATCACGTGGTAGCACGTGACTCTGGTTCTTTGCATGTTTGAAGATCTCTTTATCTTTTTAAGAGTTAAATCCTTCATAAGGTTCAACCCTAGCAATAACTTTAAAGGAATTAAATTCCCACTTTTCTTTTGAAGAATTATATTCTTAGATAGGGTTAAACCCTAATTTCTTTTCTGTAGGAATTAAATTCCCCATATATGTAAAGAATTAAATTCAAGCATAGGGTGAAACCCTAATTTCTTTTTTTTAAGGGAATTAAATTCCTGTGAGTTTGAGATAATTAAGTTCTCAATTAGGGTTAAACCCTAGTTCTGTCCATTTTGAAGGAATTAAATTCCTATAATATAGGGTTAAACCCTAATTTTATCTCGAAGGAAATAAATTTCTATAACTCTTGTGAGAATTAAATTCTCAAAACTCAATTCCTCCTCTATGTTTTAGATCTGCATGGCATGATCTCAACCCAATGAGAATTAAATTCTCAATTTATGGGGAGATGTGCACTTTGCAGATCTTCAACCAGAGAAAGAACTAAGTTCTTTTCTTTATAGAAGAGTTAAACTCTTTTGAGAATTAAATTCTCTTTTTGAAGCCTCTCTTCTCTTACCTAAGGTTTTTCTTTGTAGAGAATCAAATTCTTCCTTCTGAATTTTCAAGATTTCAAGGCTCTATATCTCTCTCTGTCTGTTTTTCTCCCCCTTTTCTCTTTTTTTTTAACTCTCTCCCTTGGCACCTATTTACAGGAGAAGGAAAAGAATCAATCTGTTTAGTGAATCTTTCATTGAAAGATTTGATTTGTTTTTTGAGAAATTTGATTTATTTTCATCATTGATCCGGGCCTTTAAATTATTAGGTGAATTTTATTCACCGTTGGATTTTAAATCCAAAGATATTCTTTTGTTATTTCGGTTAGATTTAGGGGGAAATCTTTCCATGTCCAAGATTTTTCCATAAATTGGTGATATTTAATCACCCCCGGATTTTTAATCCAACGGTTTTACATAATTCTTCTCCATTTTGGAAACATTTAAATGATCTTTTTTCAGAATTTAATTCTGTTGAATAGCAAGGCTTTTAAAGCCAGTCACGTATGGCCGCGTGACCTTTGGTCACGTGCGGGCACGCGATCCCCGGTCACGTGCGGGCACGCAACCCCCGGTCGCGTGCTGAAGGGACTCTTCTTCTGCGCTATGTTCTTTGCCGCTGCTCAACCATCACGTGCCAACACGTGACCACTGGTCACGTGTGAGCATGTGATACTTCCTCTGAAGCTTTTTCCTTATTTTTTAATCAGGGAACAACCATCACCATAAATCCATGACCATGGTGGACGAGAATTACCGATCCAGGATCGATAGTTTCTCAGGAAGTGGTGGGTTTCATGCCGACACTAAATGTCGGGTTGTTAAGGGTCTGACTTTATCCACCCTCCTAGACTCGATATGCGATACTCTTAGATGAACAGACCGGACTGTACGGATATTTTCACTGTCAGGCTCAGTAGACGTTCAGGATGAGTTTGCTCGTCGGCCTCCCTTTCGTTTAATAGCTGGGTAGCCGTTACGTACAGCTAGTGCCGCTGATGTGCTTATGGTTAAACCCACTGCCAGCGTATTGACGAGTCTTTAGAGTCCCACACGGAGGGTTTTTCACGGTTCAGGCGATATGGTGTAGTTGAGGTATGTTGGTTCATACCGGTGTCCGATTAAATATATGCACATTATGCGCAGACTTTAATCGGACGGTTGATAATACTAGCGGCTTAGGATTAAGCTGGATTATTAAATCGGATTTTGATTTAATAATTTATATATATATGTATTTTTATATGTATTCTAGTATTATTGTTCACTATTCATTTTCTCTTTTGGGTATTCATATTTTTGTACGAATACGCGTATATGTATTTCGATACGTGTACCGGGAAGTATTCCGTATTTATATGGAATAGCTTCTAGAAGATGCCACCTCGTTATTGATTTTCTATTTAGAAAATCAATTAGGAAATGAGGTGGAGGGTGAGTTGGCATGAGCATGGATCAAGGCATGGGCTTGAGATATGGTTGGGAATTGTTTATTTGTAAAAAGAAATGAGATATTTTGGTGTATGAGAGAGAGGGGGGCAGCCATTAGTTTATGGATAGCTCATGCTCATTTTCTTGAAAATCTTGATCACTCTCTCACTCTCATACACAAAAAGACTTAGCCAATTTTTGTTGCTCATGTCATTGCTTCCTCACCTCCTTCATCTTCTATGGTTTCTCATTGAGTAAATTATGAAGAGAGAAAAATATAGTGACACTCTCCTACACCTCTACTCTCCATCGTTAGTAACTTTGGAGCGTCGGTTGTCTCGTTTGTCGAGGCTGAAACTTGCGCCGTTTCCCTCAGGTGGATCATCGTAGATGGAGGAAGACCGGCAACCAAACTCGATCAACGAACCACTAGGAGCTTGGAATGAAGACCGAAGGACACAGATCAACTCGGTATAACCATTCTATCTCTTTTATTAGCTTGCTAGTTTAGGGTTTAAGGTAGATCCGGGTATCGGGTAATGGTAGCGCCAGTTTAGAAAAATTTTGTTCCGTATTTGGCCATGGTTTGATGGCCGGGGCGCTGCCATAACCCAATATGGTATCAGAGCCACCCTTTAACCCCTTACTAGCTTGTTTAGACGTGCTTAAAAAATCGATCGATGAAAGTTTCCGAAATCACGATTTAGTTTTTCAAGTTTCTGCCGATTTTCAAATGTGGTCAAAAAATATTTTCCGGAGGCTTAAAAATCCGTGCTGGCTTTTTTAGGAGTACACAAAAAAATTGAGCTCATGATGCTTCTAAAGAGCCGCGGAACCACCGCATTTGACCAGTATTTGCGGCGGTTCCGCGGTCATTTAGCAGCAACGGAGCACCAAATTTTTTCTGTAGCTCAGTTATATGGAATTGTGATTTTTGACATATATGGTTTTGGCCCAGTTTTCTGTTTGAGTGCTGGATTTGCATTTGGGGCCAATTTGGGAAATTTGTCGATCGATATTTTAAGTGTGTTTAATAGTACATGCATTACTATCTGCGACCGTGAATTTCATTTGATCGGTAAACCCGTCTAACTGCTATATGTTCTTTTAGACGGGTTTGCGAACGTGACATTCACGTTGATGTTCTGTGTTGTGTTGTGATGTTGGTTGGATCGTCGTGGTGGATAGCTTGGGTGCAATGTTAGTACAGTTTAGTTTCATTTATACATTTGATATTGCGGGGCGAACGTCCGACATGTGGACTGTCGTCACTGCCAGTTTGTATATTATTTGTTTGGGGCACGACCGGGTTGAAGTCGATGTCACCATTGTATATTATTTTCTTTTCTGTACTAGGATTACCCCATGGTGGAGTGCACGAATAGCCAGGTTCTAGAGGGGAACGGGTCCGCATCTCATAGCGTTGAGACGGAGGGGACCTTACTCTAGAATTGGCGGGCTATTCGCCGCACTCGTAGGGGGTATAGGTTGACCCACGGAGGGGTGCTTAAGTTACCGGATTCCGTGAAGTGCTGGGTGGCCCATTCACGTTGGTGAAGGGGGTTGCCTCACTTCTGGTTTTGGCGGGTAACTTTCCGCGCTCGTAGGGGTCTAGGTTTCATTGCACAGGCTATCCACACGACAGGGAACGTCGGGTCTCATTTGCGGCTCAAGTGAAACCCGGGGCTCCAAGATTATCCACCATTCTGTATTGCTCATGTGATGCATCTGTGATGTTGCTTTATATCATGCCTGGGATGATTGTTATATATATTTATATATATATATACATACTAGTAGATGTTGTATATGTTTTGCACCCGCGCTAGTCCAGTCCCCGCACTGTTGTTAATTATGTAACCTAACGGGTGATGACGGGACCCAGTGGCGAATTCGGATGGCATATACGTACATTTTATTTTCGTTCTTTTTTGGTGTGATTAATTGATGGGACTGCATTGATCTTATCAATGCAAGGATAAAACAAACATATATGATGTTGTTGGAACCAAGTTTTTTTTTAAAAAAACTGACATTACAGACGTTCTCTTTTGCTTTGCACAGTGGTATTCGGTTATGAATATCCAGCACCTCATTCGACGAGGCAAGGGCCGAGATCCCTTCATCGAGAGTGACCCCTTGAGTAAAAGTTTGCGCCAATGTAATAATTTCACTATAGCCGTTTCCTTTTTCTTTGCATCGTGGTATTCAGTTTGTAATATCCTGCACCTCATTCGATGATGAAAGAGCCGAGATCCCTTCACCGGGAGTGACCTCTTTAGCAAAAGTTTGCGTCACTATATATTTGTAAAACCACTTGGATTCCTTCAACGATATCATGTTCATTACGTTAAAGGTTTTTCGCCAAAAACCAGCCGTAGAACTCCGTCATTTCTTACAGGTATTACTTAGTATTCATGTTATGTATGTTGACCTCTGTCAAAGCACAGTGCTTGGTAGCTGGGTAATTCTTGTTTGTTGTATAGATATGCGATTAGTTAGGACAGTCGCACGGTCTTTTTGACCTCTGTCAAGGGCATGTGCGGGTGGGCAAAGTTAATCCAGGACAATGACGGGTTGAACTTGACTTGCTACTTATGATATGTTGACCTCTGTCAACGTCATAAGCCGCTTGGGGTAAAAATCACATCGGGAGTTTCAAACATACAGGAAACTTGCCTGGCTTGCGCATACCTTCTGGAGTATGGTGACTTGAGTGGCTTCCATCAAGTTATCATGCGATGACAGTTGGATCTCGATTCCCACCGATGAGTAGGATTAATCCTTGGGTGATTCCGACTAATTCTCCTTTTGGGTTTGGAGGAGAATTCGAGGAAACAGTGGGAGCCATCCAAATTAGATAAAGTAATTAACCATTCTGATCTAGGTTAGAGTGCACGCTGAGTGTTTCTTTTCTCTCTCTCAGGCAGCGACTATGACCTGACCCCAAACAAAAACTCATGAACCAAGTTAACCGAACCTTCTTAAAACACTTTGGCTTTTGGAATGTCACAGTGTCGCATATATCCTTGCCACTTCTATGTCACCTTTGCATTTCTCCAGAACACCTCGTATCACTACGAACATCCACTTCCATTGGATAAATCCATCGTATAGTTACATACGAACTCGAAGGAACTTGTTCCAGATTCGAGGATGGATTCTGGTTCTGGAGAGATTGAATAAGATTATTCTGTTGTCTTTTCCCTTTCCCTTCTCTCAGGTTGTGAGGGCTCCTAGGATTAGGAGACGGTACACCTATTGAGCTTATTAGATAGTCTTCTTCCAAACCATAGGCAGGTGCCGAAATGTGGGGAAGGAAGAAAACCAATTAGCCTAAAGGTGGTGTATAGAAGGTAATAAGTAAAGACAAATAAAGAGATTAGAATAACGGCAAAGAAAACTGCGACTGCTATCATTCATGACAAAACCTTGTATACCCCTACCACTCCAACATCCACTTTGGATTTCTCCAGAACACTCCGCATCACTATGGATATCCACTTCCATTGGATATGCCATCGTATAGTTACATACGAACTCGAAGGAATTCGTTCCAGATTCGAGGGTGGTTTACAGTTTAGGAGAAATAGAATAGGATTATTCAGATGTCTTTTCCCTTTACCTTCTCTCAGGTTGCGAGGGCTCCTAGGATTAGGAGAGTACACCTATTACGCTTATTGGATAGTCTTCTTCCAAACCTTAGGCTGGTGCCAAAGGGTAGGGAAGGAAGAAAACCAATTAGCCTAAAGAAGGTGTACATAATGTAATAAATAAAGACATAATAAAGGGATTGGAGTGAGAGCAGGTAAGTATATGGTTACTGTCATGAATTAGGATAGTGGAAGAGGTGTTACTAGGATACCAGTTAACCCCTTTTGAAACATTTTCATGTTTCAGTTTCACTGTGCGATATTAATTGAAAACTGTTTTCCCAATTGGAATCTAACTCCAGGGTATTTATTTACCAGATCAGTATGCTATTACGGATGGCGAGTAGGAGTAAGATATTTAGAATTGGGTGATTAGATCCTCATTATATCGGAATTCGTTGTAATTGGTGATATTTTAGGAAATCATCTGGCTTTTTGCCGGACGGCAAATATTTGGTTTTGAATATCCGTTGTTATGAACCAATTTCAAACCGATATATCTATACGTTTATTTTATAAAGTGAGATATAACTTTTTGATATTATGTCTGTGACATTTACCTATATCAGTTGGTGATTAGGTAAGGTACATTCAACAGCAGTGTAATTCTTCTTAACCATAGTACAATTTTTCAACCTACGACGCACAGGATTTGAGTTATTGAACTCAGGGGACTTGTACAAAGTATTGTATGTTGTCCAGTGTCCATTAGGACAATGGGGTTGGTACTCGCACTATATTTTGTTTATTCATGACTTCTCTAATTTTAGACAGGTATTTCGTTGAAATGCATGGTCCAGATATTGAGAAGTTATAGGTATAAGAATAAAGTAGAGAACCATTTGTTGGAAATATCAGGACTCTTCGAGGAAGTCGAAGATGTAGATACTTGTGTTTGGTATTCCGTTGATAGTAATGGTTTTGAGAACTTGCTTCTCTTTTAGGTTACTCATATATGGATGCACTCCTAGTTGAGTAATGCTGAATGACTTCCTTCCATTTGGTTGATATGCACTGGAGACAGCTGCATGATTTGAATCTGGTTCCAATTAAATTAGTTCTTTTGTTTCTATATTGGATATATATAGAATCAATTTATATCTTAACGATGTTAAGATATAGTGAGTTTTCCGGCTGATGTTTAAAACCAGAATCCGGATAAACTCGAGGCACGTTTCAGTAATGGCTGTTTGTGGGTTATCCCGGGTTATGACGAGGGTTAACTTTCTACCATCAGGAAGATAAATATTTATATTGTTCTTGACTCACCACGGTGTTAGTAAAATGGATTTTCCCAGAAAACAGAAGTGGAAGTATGGTAGAACTAGAAGTGATTTCAGAACCACAAACGATTACTGAAGATTTAATAGAACCTAAGGATTCAATTGGTTTCGACGTTCCATTAGCCACTCCGCAGATTTGGTGGGTAACCTCAGGCACTCGAGAGGTACTTCGATCTTCTTAGAGACGGTGACAGGAAGGTTCTTGTTTACCCAGACTTGTCATTGCTACTGTTCTAGACTATAAGACCCGGCAGGAGGATGAGTATAGCGTCGTTCTAAACTAGCTTTAGAAGTGCACGTGTATATGACTCTGCCAGAGGGTTGTTGTAGTCAGTGGGAGCAGCGGAAGCATAGTGGACAAGTAGCTTATGTCTATTTATAGACTAAAACAGGTATAGCGGAAATAGATCATCTATTTTTGATGCGACAGTCATAGGCCTTGACCTCATCAGAATAGGACATGGATCTGGTAAGAAGGTAATAGAGAGTGATGTCCAGGTATTGGGAGAACATGCACTTGATAGGAAGAAATATTCCTATACTACGATCGGTTATACTGTGGTTGTCACAAAGTTGTTTCTCCACATAGGATATAAATATAATATCAGGGTTTCTGGTTACTAGATCTATGGTTTTAGATCTAAATTTGGGAAGTATCCTAATCTGGGTACTTTGACATTATTCTAAAGGTATTTTAGAATGGACGACTCCTGGCATGGTGGTGTACCTGCAGATGATGGAGTCACCCTCTCTAAAGGTGTTTTACAGACTAAAAGGGAGAGGGATCCGCATGATTAACATATCACTTGCTTAGGCAATTGAGTTAATCATGAAATGTCAAGTACCACACCAAATGTTGTTTTTGCACTAGCTGCAATAAGCAGATATATTAATCCAATCCTGAAGAAACGTTGGGAAGCAGTTTATGAACATAAATGGATATTCTAAGGATATGGTAATAGCAGCCTCCTTCAGGAGACGGTTATCATTTCAGGCTTCCAAGGTGACCTGGATGACAAAGTGACTGTCAGAGTTATAGTTCTCCCTCTTTTGAGGGACAGTATGTTGGACAAGTGGTCCAAGCGGATTTTGAGGAAGGCATGGCGCAGGATATCGATTAAATTCAGTGGATGATACAGTCTAAGAAATTTGCTGGATTTGGAGTTCATTTGTGAACTGCGTTCCGTCAGATATCTAGAAAAACTCTAAGACAATTATTGCTCATTTCGGGAGATAGTTTTCTCTTCGAAATTGAGATATAGAGAGATATAGAAAGAAACATTAGAGCGGATCCACTCACTGAGGCTATTTCTCGAATGCAATAGTTTCGCAAACGGGCTTTGCGAAACTGATTAGTAGAGAAGTTTAGTGTTCGGTATCACACGGGCTGAGTATGCGATATCGCAATAATTGGCCTTAAGTGCAAGTGGGAGATTGTTGGCTATAGAGCCCTCAAGGCAATTATCATAGTAGCGGGCAGGTGATTATGATGATTGGGTAAGGACCTATACCGGTAGAACAGTCTTACTCAAGATCATAGGTATTGGTTAATAGAGCCGTTGGAGCGCCGGTTGCTTCGGTTGTCAAGGCTGAAGCTTGCGCCGTTTCCCTCAGGTGGATCATCGTAGATGGAGGAAGACCGGCAACCAAACTCGATCAATGAACCACTAGGAGCTAGGAATGAAGACCGAAGGACACGGATCAACTCGGTATAACCATTCTATCTCTTTTATTAGCTTGCTAGTTTAGGGTTTAAGGTAGATCCGGGCATCGGGTAATGGTAGCGCCAGTTTAGAAAATTTTTGTTCCGCATATGGCCACGGTTTGATGGCCGGGGCGCTGTCATAACTCAGTATTCCTCGTCTTGTGCGTGGATGACATTCTCTTAATAGGAAATGACATTTCTATGCTACAGTCATTCAAAGGATTCTTGTCACATAGGTTCTCCATGAAGGACCTGGGTGATGCCTCAAATATTCTGGTGATCCAGATCTATCGTGATAGATCTAAACGGATAGTGGGACTTTCACAGTCAAGGTACATCGACACCATACTGAAATGATTCAGTATGGAAGATTCAAAGTGCGGTAATCTACCGGCTTGTCACGGAATCACCCTCTCCAAAGAGATGTCTCCCAAGACTGATTTGGAAAGGGCTCGTATATTATCTATACCTTACGTATCTACGGTATGCTCTATAATGTATGCAATGTTGTGTACCAGACCAGATGTAGCATACGCTTTGAGCGTTGTAAGCCGGTATCAGTCAAACCCAGGGGAGAAGCACTGGATAGCAGTAAAGAAATTCTCAAGTACCTGAGAAGGACTAAGGAGATGTTCTTGGTGTACGGCAGAAAGGACCTCCAGATCGAGGCCTTTGCTGACTCCAACTTCTAGAGTGATAAGGATGACTCCAAGTCCATGTCGGGTTATGTCTTTACCATAAATGGAGGGGCGGTCTGTTGGAAGAGCTCTAAGCAGGACACCGTTGCTGAATCAACGATGGAAGCGAAGTACATAGCTGCTTCCAATGCCGCAAAAGAAGCTGTCTGGATGAAGAAGTTCCTCATAGAACTTCAAGTGGTTCCGACCATTGTTGATCCAATACCTCTGTATTGTGACAACAACGGAGCTATAGTTTTAGCGAAGGAACCTAGGTCCCATCAGAAGTCCAGACACATTTTGAGGCGGTACCACCTGATCAGGGAGATCGTAGATCGCCAAGAGATCGAGGTGAGGAGAGTAGATACGGAGAATAACACTGCAGATCCACTCATGAAGGCCATCCCTCAGAACAGTTCGAGCGGCTGATCGAGATGATAGATCTATGATACGTCAGTACATGGCCCTAGTGCAAGTGGGAGATTGTCAGTGTATATGCCCTAGAGGCCATTATTGTATCATACTGGTCTGTATATTACTTAATGGAAGCTTGGGATATTCACAGTTGTTTAGACAGTCTTGCTCAAAATGGTAGTATTCTACTTGGTTTGTTTCTACTTCAATATGTGCATGTGTTTCTTTTAGCATATTGCTTATACATATTAATAGAGCCATTATGATCTTTGCTTGATTACCTGCGTTGTGATGGAAGCCACACTAGTGGGGGCTGGGTAATCTACAAGCACATCCTTATACAGGTCCCTCGTCGTAGGATTATCGAGACGGAGCATCGATACTCTGGAGTTGACTAGTGTATACGCTTCTCATCCCAGCAGGGGAGATGGTTTGTCCCACAGACATTAGTACGTCGTATTGGAGATAGTATGCAGGTGCTCATTAGGTTATGATTACACTGGACAGGACTCATCAGGAACTGCTGGTGGGTATTACACCTATCGTCGGGTAGTAGTTCCCAGGTAATATGAGTACAGCTTTATCCGTCGACTTGACACTGCTACTCCGCCTCGAGTATGTTCCTACTGTACTTTGATTACTATCCTACCACGGCTCAAAGAAGTCGTGCAAACAGGTAGTAGTCCCAAAGCACTTGGAGGCAGTGGCGGTTAGAACGGATTCGTCTCTCCCAGTATTGGGAATTGATATCGCGCTGTGTTTAGAAAGCCATTACACAAAGTCCCCGGCCGGGGCAAGTGAGATTTACTGGTAGGTATTCCAGTAGTTTCTCAGGGTGTTCTGGGCATGACTTATACTGCTATTAGGGGTCTGATGTTTACCTCCCCCTAGGCCCGATATGCGACACTGTTAGATGAACAGACCGGACTGTACAGAGATTGTCACATTCAGGATCAGTAGGAGTTCGGATGGGTTTTTCTCATCGGCCTTCTTATCGACATCTACCTGGGGACCGTTACGTGCAGGTAGTACCGCTTGCGGACTGTGGTTAAACCCACTGCCAGCGTAGTGTCGATTCTTTAGGGTCCCACACAGAGTGTTTCCCTGCATCAGGCAAAAGGTGTAGATGCCGTATGGTTTTACGGCAAGGCTTCGATCACTTACATGCACTTGTGCACGTATGATGTTCGGGTGGATAATACTAGTGGGCTTTGGTTTAAGCCAGATCCTAGTATTATATTGATGGATCAGTTTCGTCTCTTTGTATTCGTGTTTCTCGGAACACGAATGCGGGTATATATATACGGATGAGAGGGGCATAGAAGGAGACACCTCACTAGGGTTTTGACCATTGACTTGATTAAAACAATTATGAGGTGGAGGAAAGTATTTGTTATTTTGTAAATGATAATTGAGGCATGACTACATGTTTGACCTTTTGACTTGGCTTGACCACTTGACTTGGTGACTTAGATATTTTTGTGAGATATTTTTGTGACCAAGATATTTTGATGAGATATTTTTCCATTCCATGCTTGTAGTCAATTCAAGGTAGCCATCTCATTTATCATGAGGATTATCATTTATCAAAAGTTTTTTTCTCTCCTCAAGTGAGCTCTCATGTTAGCTCTCTTGTTCTTCCTCTCAACATAAACCCTTAAGGTCTCATGAGTTGAGTAAACTAGGCTTTCAAGAGACAAATAAATCCATCTTCATACTCTACATCACCTAGGCCATCAAGTTTAGCAAGCTTGTTGCCCTAGTTACCTCGGTTTTGAGGTGGAGCTCGGACTATAGACTCTCGGGTGGATCATCTTTGACTCGAGGAGGCCGTCGAAGAATCTATGATCCGGATCAATCCTTGGAGCCTACGTAGACGAGGAGGACAGCGATGAAGACCCGAAGGACATGTATCGTGAGGTATAATCTCCTATCCGAGTAGATAACCTCTTCACATGTCTTACTAGTTAGGGTTTAGACACGATCCGGGTGCTCGAGTCCGTGTTGCAATGCTTTGATTATCGTTTTTCATAACTTCCGCTTCGTCACGGTCACGCGGGGTGCGTTACACGGACATACAATTCAGGACTGTACCCAAAATCCACCTGTTTGCACGAGTAGAGCCATGGTAGGGAAGAAATCAAAGCATAGTGGGAATCACACAAGACACTATGACGATCTCGAGTCTATAGACTAACCTGTACAAGTGTCACCAGAGAACTGCTATATGACAATAAGTATATATACTACCAAGGAGTTCTCGGCGAGTCCTGTTCGGTGTACCTATTCTCCAATGAGCACCTGTGTACAATCTTTGATGTCAACACCAATGGTTGTGGGATCAACGATCGCCCCCAGGGTCAAGAAACGTACACACTAGTCTACTCTGGTAATATCGATTCCCTGTCTTGATATACCCTCGACTAGGAACTATTAAAGGATATGCTTATAGACTGCCCAGGCCCCACTAGTATGATCTACATCATAATCCTGGCAGTCAAGCATAATCCTAAGGGCTTTATCAACATGTATATAAAGATATGAAATACAACACATTACACGTTAAAATGAAAATAAACCAGATAGCATACTATCATTTAGAGCAAAGATTGTTTCTGTACATATACATGCCTAGCATCCTATACAATACAGGCCTCTAGGGCATACATATACCGCAGAAGCGTAGGGTATAATCGACATGCGAGCCCTTTCTAAACTGCCTTGGAAGACATCTCTTTGGATAGGGTGATTCCGTGACAAGCCGGTAGACTACCACGCTTAGAATCTTCCATACTAAATCTTTTCAGTATGGTGTCGATGTACCTAGACTGCAAAAGTCCAAAAATTCTCTTAGATCTATCACGATTGATCTGGATCCCTAGAATGTAAGAGGCATCACCCAGGTCAATCATGGAGAACCTGTGTGACAAGAATCTTTTGACAGATTGTAGCATAGGAATGTCATTTGCTTCTAAGAGAATCTCATCCACGTACAAGACGAGGAATATCACAGTTCTCCCTACAATCTTACTATATATGTATGGTTCATCTGGATTTTTGATAAAGTCGAATTCTTTGACCGTCTCATCAAAACAGATGTTCCAACTCTACGATGCCTGCTTTAGTCCATAAGTGGACTTAAGCAACTTGCACACTTTCCCGCTTCTCCCACTCTGAATGAAACCCTCTGGCATATCCATATAGACGCACTCTTCCAAATATCCATTTAGAAAAGTCGTCTTTATGTCCATCTGCCAGATCCTATATTCTAAGAAGGAAGCAATGGCAAGAAGGACCCGAATGGATTTGAGCATAGCCATTGGAGAAATGGTTTCATTATAGTCCAAACAAGTCTAGCCTTATAGGTTTCAACCTGTCCATCTACACCAATCTTCTTTCTGAATATCCATTTGCAGCCTACGGGTTTTACCCCTTCTGGAGCAATGTCCAAAGTTCATACTTTGTTGGTGTACATGGACTCCATTTCGGTCCGTGTTGCATCTATACATTTTACCGAGTCTCTGCTCTAAATGGCTTGCTGGAAGCCAGTTGACTCATTATTATTAGTGATGCAATCCTCTCTATCCCCGTCTATGAGAAAAACATAGTATCTCTCGGGCGGATGAAACTTCCTACGAGTCCTGCGGAGTGGCGCGTGGATGTCCCGTTCTTTCAAAACCTCTGGTTCTACCATACTTTCAGTAATAGTTCGTGGTTCTGGAATTTCTTCTAGTTCTATTACGCTCCCACTAATTCCTTTTCCAAAAATTGATTTTCTAAAAAAATGGGCATGGCGTGAAACAAAAACCTTTTGTTCCTCTACGTAATAGAAAAGATACCTCGTGGAGTTCTTTGGGTATCCCACAAACTTACACAGTACTGAGCGTGCCTCGAGCTAGTCTGCATACTGCTTTTTGACAAAAGCTGGACATCCCCATATCGTTGGATACTGAAGATAGGGTTTTTTCCCACTCCATATCTGATATGGTGTGGTAGGCACAGTCTTGGTAGGAACTTTGTTCAAAAGATATACAGCTGATTTTAGTGTATAGCCTCAGAAGGATCGCGGCAATTCAGCGTTACTCATCATGGAATGAACCATATCTAATAGGATTCTATTCTGCCTTTCCGATACACTGTTTTTTTGTGGTGTGTATGGAGGAGTAAGCTGAGAGAAAATTCCATTTTCTTTTAAGTAATCCAGGAACTCGACACTTAAGTATTCACCACCTCGATCAGATCTCAGTGTCTTGATACTTTTTCTTGTTTGTTTTTCCACTTCATTCTTATATTCTTAGAATTTCTCAAAGGCCTCAGATTTATGTTTCAACAAGAAGACATGTCCATACCTAGAGAAATTATCCGTAAATGTAATGAAATAGGAATAACAACTTCTTGCATGTGTAGACATTAGACCACACACGTCGCTGTGTATGAATCCCAGGAGCTCACTCGCTCTTACTCCGTGTCTAGTGAATGGAGTCTTTGTCATCTTTCCTATAAGACATGATTGACAAGTTGCATAAGACTGATATTCGAATGGATCCAAATAACCCTCTCTATGTAACTTCATCAGCCTTGTTTCATTGATGTGACCCAGTCTACAATGCCATAAGAAAGCCATATTTAATTCTGGAGACCTTCTTTTAAGTGTGTTCTGGACGTTGAAAACATGAGATTGATTTAATACGTATATACCATTATCTAGTGTGCCTGACCCAATCGAACTTTCATTAAGGTGGATGTGGACCACATCGCTTACAAATGTAAAATCATATCCTTCTTTAGAAAGTAAAGATACAGATATGATATTATAAGCTAGACTAAGTACACACAAACAGTTACGTAAAATCAATATCTGCCCACTTGTCAATCCTAGGTGATATTCCCTTGCGGATACAACATCCACACCCATTCCGTTAGCAATCCTGAGAATCATATCACCTGCCATGATAACTCTACGGTTTCTCAAACCCTGTAAAGAATTACAGATATGAGATCCCGATCCGGTATCTGGTACCTAGGAAGTAAAGTTAATTGACAGACAGTTTTCAATCACAAACACACCCGAAGCCAAATCCACAACATGCTTCGGATCCTGAATTCTGGCTTTCCAAGCCTGCATTCCTTCTGCCAATGCCTTTTCCCGTGACAATAGGAACATCCCTCCTTCCCAACTGTTAGCCCTGAAACTTTTTGCCCTGCCCTTTCCTTCTACCTTACTGACACCGCCTATCGGCTTTGTGAAGGTTTTCTTCTTCTCACCCTTGGCTTTCGCCTTGGATCCAAAAGAGGAAGATTCCCCAATAAGCAGAGCGGGTGTCTCTCTGGTTTCCTTCAGGATGCCCTCAACTAGATGTACAACTTTCTTCCCCTAGGCGTATGTAGAATGTAGGGACTGTAGAATCAAGTCAGCATATGACTCGTTCTCTAACGTGGTCTCCAGGTCCGTGAGCTGTTTAATACAGCTGATCTGTCACGACCCGGAAAAGGAACGTGACAGACACTTGAATCATGTGAATTCTATAGGACCCCACCTAATTCAAGTAAGCCAAAAATCCTAGAAATCTAAATCATTTTAGGGAAAATAGTGGAGGTGCAGTTTGAAATGAGGTTTTACTGAAATCAAGTTCCTTCTACATAACATAGATAATAGTATACGAAAACACATTGTATGTATTTTACTTGAAAACATTTTCGTCATTTAAAAATTTGGGCAGCACCTCCTTTGTAATTTTTAACCCGAAACCGGTACAGGCAATAATAAATAAGGTATCCCCAAGTGGGAGCTAGCTCTTCGCCAATTGGCGGAAACAACCACGCAAGATAATATAAATATGCAAAGCCGAAGTGCGAGGATTAAAACTCAGAAAGAAAGCGAGAAAACTAAGCATCATTAAGAAAATCCCAACAATAAAGAATACAAGAGTGCGACTCTAAGGCCGAAAAAATAAACAAACCGGGTTATCTAAGTCTACTAAACATACAAGTCTGGTTGATAGAGCTTTTAACTAGATACAACAGAAATAAATATACAAGTATAAAATGGCGGTCATGAAGCAATGTGTCCCATCTACCAAAGAAATCACCCAGAAGGAAGTGGTATGCCAGTGAAGCCGCTACAGAACCTGTACGGCTAAACCTGCAAGAAACTGTGGCACAACGGGGCTGAGTTGCCAACTCATGAGTAGAAGACATCACCGAGTAGAGATTTCATATATGACGATCTCCTAGGTCATATGATAATATACTCATAATATAACACTGGGCATCTAGTAGTGGTAAGGGTAATAATATGAGCATAAGTGTAATACCAAGTACTCGTGTTAGTGTCACAAAGTAGTAACATGTCATATATCTGATGTATGAATGCATCATGAAGAATAATTTACATGAAATCTGGATATATCTGCATGAGAAAGCTGTGTTCTTATCTTAGTAAAATTGTTGTATAGAAACTGGAGTATCATCAATGAAATCGATAGAAATCCGTGTCAAATATCGACACAAAATCCTCAATATCCCAGGATCCGTCAGTCCGGATTGGCCCATATCATCAAATCTCATGACTACGGTCGGTGTCCTCTGGATATCCGCCGTGCCAAATATCATCGGTAGGTAGTCCTCCCTTGCCAGGCTCATCGTCTACAACTTGATATTCTTGCCCCGGGGTACCTTACCGGGTCCACCATGTACCCAAGACGATCCATCCTACTCCTCGAATCAGGTCTCGAAAACCAACTCAAATGAAGAAAACTCATAGTGGACGCCATACACATCATATCACGAGAAAACAACAACTTGGCTTTTTAAAATGATAATAAGTTTATAAAATTCTTGCGGTTTTCCCCCAAATCCAGAAATCTCATGGAAAATCCGAAATCTCAAAATCATGAGTTAATGAATAGTGAATATTGGCATAAAGCCCCACAATATTTCATAACAGAATGAATATATAAATGCATGGGTATCTAAGTAAGGAATGCAATATCTAAACTAGCATATAAGAGCAAGCATACTAATAATGTGTTGAAACTACAAGCTAGCAAGTTATACCAATGAAGTAACGTTTTCTAAAGTGTACGTGACATGGCAATTACCGATGATGATGTGTGTGAGCCGGCAAGAAAGTGTACGTGGGACATACGCATCATCGGTAATGGTGTTGGTGTCCTAACAGACGAGATTCATAATAGCTAAAGAAACACATGTAATAAATATGCAATACAATGAGAACAACATAAATATAATAGAAAAGTGAATAGTAAACGTAACATTACAAAATATACCAATCAGTGTACGAGTCATATGGTTTTAGTGTTTTGAAATAGCAAGTATCGTAGTTTTTAGAAAGGTAGGGGCTACGGTGTTTTTAAGAAAAGATATGTCCTTTGAAAAATCCGTAGCATACCTCGGGTTGTCTTTTGAAAATACTCATGATTCGTTAGTTTTGAAAAATAGGTATGACTCAAGCCAAGTCTAGCATCTAACTAAACAACTAAAATACTAAACTATGAACCTAGTCAGATGGATAAGAAAATCTACATATATTCCGAGTCGATATACCTTGTAGTCGGCGATCCGGCCTCATAGCGTCACGTACTGTATAATACATAGTACGGTATCCTCGAGTCAAGAGTGCGGATCAATCATCTTGTATGTCTCGTACGGTAATATCCATCGTACGACATCCTCAAAATATAAGGTACGAGTCAAAATCATACATAATATCATCATTCGTACGGTATCATCATCGTATAATATCATGATCATGGGCACGATTCTAAAGTCTCATACATTTAAATATTATCAACTCATATATTATCGTATCTATGAGTATATATCGCCGAACGATCCATTATAATATCATACCATATACTATATCACGACTCAATCACATATCAAAATCTCACGGTATTATGCCCGTTCATATCGACTCATCTCCACATATCACATACTATCCTCATCACCCGTGTATATGTACACACACACACACACACACAAAATCAAGTGTGTGTGTGTGTATGAACTTGTGTGTGACTATATGTAACCTGCAATTCGCCACCAAGGTAAACATCCTATGGATATGTCTTCCTAGATCAACCTAATCTAACCTAAGGTCTTCTAAATACCATATTCTCTAAGCATCCAAATATCGCATCCAAACATATAATAATATAGTAATAACCTATTCTACGGTTGTGGGGGTGCTATACGCCATCCACCCGACTTCCTCCGTAGATATACATCTACTCACCTCGATCCTCGCTTGCCGAAGTCGATGACGCTGCGCTCTCCCTTGTCGTATGATGTCCACGCGTGGTACCTACAGTTTTTCAATACGTTATATCGTAACACGAATCGAATACGAAAACCAAAACGGCACACGAAACAAACATAGGTTCGAACCTATGGTCTACGTGTGCATGAATAACCAACAACTCTCGACATCGACGTACAAACGCCAATCGATCGAGATAAAACACAAATATCAAAACTTAAGTTACTAAAATCCACAAAACTCAAAACAACAACTAAGGAAAATAGCTCCATATTTTGACTCGGGTAATTAGGGACAAATCTAACAATGCAGTTGATAGTTTATAAGGCATAAGTGCTACAGACCAAAACCCAACATCCAAACCCACACACAGGCCGGCAAGAAGCTCCAAATGTCCGGCGTCGTCGGGTCCCCTAAGGAATTGCGGTTTCACCTTCAGGTGGGGGTCTCCTAGGGTTATAACTAGGTTACTGGAGTTGTTTGATTTTCTTGTGAACATCCCAAATTGCTCCAGATTCTCTGCAGTCCACAAAGTTCCGATTAGGATGTTAACGATTCTTTTGCTAAAGTTTATAAACTTCATAAGACTTAAAAAAAGTTAAAATATTTTCTTATCCATTATTCTACCCTAATCCTATGAACCCTATCAAGCAGAGAATTACTCGCGCATGATGGAGATAGAAGAAGAACGGATGCTCTGTAGGAAGTAGATGCTCCGTCGAACTCACGTCGCCTTATCACGTCAAATCGTGGACCTGTCTTGGATCACTTGTTCTTTGACGGTGATTTGCTTCGTGTAAAAGATTGATGACCTCTAGCTTTAGCCCTCGGTCCTTTATATAGTCCCAAAACCAGATACTATAGATCCCCAGTATTAGGGTTTGTTATGAAGATCCTCCACAGAAAATCCCATATCCCAACTCCCCCATATAGTCGCGGATCCGCCGCCAGAAGTAGGTTTGGCCGTGGAAGGGCCGCACTTTGGTGGGGTCAGGTGACGAAATTTTCTGTGGTCTCTGTTGTTGACACTTGGAGATGGTTGTGATATCTAGAATCTTCATATCTTCTCTTAGTCTCTTCCAGTATCGATTCTTCGATTTTATCTAATTTCATAGGCAGATTTTTTATTCCCGACATTTCGATATCCCGATCTGCTGACCTGAGCTAAAACTTGCACCATATCTCAATGAATAATGTTAGTAATATTTGGTATTTTTGAGATATTATCCTAACCATTTGATATGATATTATAATTTAAGAATATCGATTAAGGATATTTGATATGATATGCATATTTAAATTATCAAAATATTATATAAATATTATATGCATACATTTTCCTTAATAATGTTAATTATAATATATAAACATATGGTAAATAGTATTTTTACAGATAAACCCTCATATGTGTCATATTTATAATAAACACCTTTAGATATTTAAGAAAAGTAAAGAAAATGTCATATCAAAAGTGTGATATTTTCGACTGAACAAATACCCCCAAACATAACTTTGATCGTCCCGAGCAAACTTATTTATTCCAGAGAAGGAGAAAAAAGAAGAAAGAAAAACCTAAGTAGCATACTTTCATAGGAAACACGATAGCACTGAACACGTGCAACAAGTCGTTAAACCTCTAGGTGTCCCTAGTAGAAGGAGTGTTGTCTCCTGAGGATTTTCAGTGGATTACACCCACAAAATACTACAATAAAAGAAAGACGGTGAAAGTTACATACAAACTATGAAAGAAAGAAAATGAAAATAAGAGTTTCCAACTATACCAGCTTTTCAGTTGCTATGAGCCCTATCTTAAAAGTCGCAAAAAGATATTAGAAATCACATCATCCCTCAATAAAATATCGCCTTTAGTCTTCCTCCTTATCTTTTATCCAAACATCGATCATATACCCCTACGTGTGTGTAAAAGACATCCCTACACTTAGATAATTCAATTAAAGCTATTATACTTTTGTCCATCTTTCTTAGTACTTTTTAGTCGGTGAATAATTTTGATGAAATTGCTCACACATCCTTCATACGACTGTTAATACTTCTTGAGATACTGACCAACCGATTATAAAATTGTAACACCTTAGGATGTGATTAGTGGCTAATTATACTTTAAGATATGGTTTTTAATAAAAAGTTTACCAAATCGATCATTAAATATTTTATCAAAATTAATGAATATTTTATTAGAATTTATTTAGGCTTGCACACACATGTGCATGTAAACTAGGGTTAAATTAGGGTTAGACCATGATTAGCAACCATAGTGGACTAACCATTTTGTTAAGCCAATTTGAATTTTAATTAAGTGTTTTGGTTAATTTTTTTTAAATGGAAAATGATTAGAATTGTGTTTGACTTGGAGAGAGAGAGAGAGAGAATGGGCATCTTGGCTTGAGCTATGCTCTCATTTAATGAAGAGAGGGGGGTTGACTAGCTTAACTCCCATTTCTTTTGTTGCTACACTCATTTCTTCTCACATCTCTCTCACTCTCACTCACACACACACAACACCAGCCACAGCAGCAGCAGCAGGAGCTTCAGCAGCAGCAGCAAGCAACAACAACAGCAACAAGTAGCAGCAGCAGCCCAAGCAACAGCAACATAAGCAGCAGTAGCAACATGCATCAGCAGCAGCAGCACTCCAGCAGCATCAACTCCTTCTCTTATTATTCTTCTCCTTCTCCTTGCACCTAGGGTCAAGTAAGGTATACTTCTTAGACTCAACTTCCTAGCTTGCTAAACTTATGTGATAAGTAGCATCGGTTAGTGTCAAATATGCGTTTTAGTGCTAAATGGTGATTTGTGTGAAGTTGTGGCCAAGTGGTGATATTGAAGGTTAGCTTAGCTTAACTTAATTAAGTGTTATTAGGCCCTTTACACTGAGATTTAACACCAGATTTCACTAAAATACCATAGGGTTTCATTTAGTGCAAAATTTAACGTTTTAAAGAGAAATTTAGCCTTTCTGTGATCTGCTGTAGACCCGTATGCTTCAGACAAAATCTGGGATAACTGGAGCATGCACACTAGACCTAGACCACACACACGAAGCACGAGACCCCCTACCCACCGCCAGGCCGCCGAAATAATCGTTCTGGCCACAATTTGCGGCAAGATAGGGGAGTTAGGTGTTAGGGTTTGGTCAAAGGTGGTCTGCTATATATTTAGGTAGTTTGGCATATGCAACTTTTTAAGTTTTCACCCGAGTCAAAATCTGGAGCGATATATCGTTATTCCTATACGTTTAGCTTGCGCGACACGTGTGATACGTAAGTGGGTTTTGTGTTTCTGCGTGTCGCGACGTGTCGGGGTAATTTCATAAGCGTATTCACACGTCTCAGCGTATCGGACACGCGCGCATTTTGTTCGCGACGTGAGTTTCTCATTTGGATTCGATATCGCGTTTTTGCAGGATTTTTGCTTATATGGATTCTTTATGTAAATTCTAGGTTCGCAGGAGGGTACGTCGGACGCCGCAAAGAAAGGGAAGCAAGTGGTCGGCTACGCTTAGCACGAGACCAGGTGAGTAGATTTAACATCGACGGGGAAATCGCCCGTATGGCGTTAAGCGTCAGGGCGTGATAGGATATTTTAGTCGTATATATTCATATATACTATGGTAGCATACCCATTCCTTGTTGCATATAGAAATGGTAGTTAGATGACACTGCACTGTCACTAACGGTTTAAGCTGCACGAGCACTATTTGTATGATACACTCACACCGTTAGTGATTGCCATGACACTCGCACTATACGATTGCTACGAATCATATATCATTTGATTACCGCATCATTGATGATTAGACATGACATAGTCACATTTTTGCTTACATACATTGATATCTTCATACTTGCGCACATGCACACTATATATTCATACTGGTTCACACATATATTGATATTTTCATACTTGCGCACATGCACACTATATATTCATACTGGTGCACACATATATTGATATCTTCATACTTGCGCACATGCACACTATATATTCATACTGGTGCATATATATATTGATATTTTCATACTTGCGCACATGCACACTATATATTCATACTGGTGCACACATATATTGATATCTTCATACTTGCGCACATGCACACTATATATTCATACTGGTGTACACATATATTAATATCTTCATACTTGCGCACATGCACACTGTATACTCATATTAGTGCATACATTTATTGATATATCCCAACTTGCGCACATGCACACTGTTTACTCATATTAGTGCATACATTTATTGATATATCCCTACTTGCGCACATGCACACTGTATATTCATATTAGTGCATACATTCACTGATATATCCCTACTTGCGCACATACACACTGTGTATCCATATTAGTGCACCTATACATTGCTACACTCATATTCGCGTATAAATCCATTTACACATCCATCCATATATACATACATATGTTACATACATGCATGATATTGACTTGATTTCTAGAATAATAGGGACCGCATGAGATATTTTCAAAACTGGATCTTCTTTTTAAAAAGAGTGGTTTTCCCTTTTTACTCTTAGTGTCATACGACACATTGCATGGATTTACGCATTGAGTTTTAGATTCATGTGATTTCTGGATTTGAGAACCGTGGTATTATTTTAAGAAAATACGCACTGTTTTAAAAACCCAGTTTCTCTTGTTATGATATTTCAGTGCGTCCACCATGCGTTTTCGGTTCTGAGATGTATGATACATGAAACCCGATTCGAGGAGGAGGACGATCCGTTTGCGAGTACATGGTGGACCCGGTATGGTACCTCGGGGCGAGATAGAGATTTCGTGTGGATGACGATGAGCCCGGCAGAGGGACTACTACCTACCGGTGATTAGTTGGACCTGGCGGTTATCTGGAGGATACTGACTAGAGTCGATAGATGGATACGTGACGACACGTACTGCCGAGGCCGAGGGCCGATTCCACAGACGGAGCCCGTAGGCCGATCCGGACTGGCGGAGCCCGATATATGAGGATTTGCGTGTCGATGCTGGACACGAGTATTTCATGTTGTTTTGGGTGCCGATGTTGGGCACCCCGCTTCTATGAGATTTACAGTATTGAGGGCCAGATAGAGTGATGGTGCCTGAGTTGTTACTGGGATTTGGGTGCATTGATGGACACCAGTTACTTTTCCACGTTGACATTCCGTGTAAATGTATTTTATCCCATGCTCAGCATTCATTGTTATGTATCTCATCCTGTAGTGTAGTACCTAATAGAGTACTTATGCATGACTATTGCATACCCTGATCATCCTATATAGATATTATTAGATTGCATTTGCTATGCATGATTATTGCATACCTTGCTCATCATGTAGAGATGTTATTAGATCGCGCTTGTTGCATGATCATTGCATCGAGCTCATCATATAGATGTTATCTGTTGGCATAGGTTAGAGTATCGCAGTACGTGCATACTCACGATTACCATTATATGTTATCTACTATTCACGAGTTGTCAACTCACCCCCGTTGTGCCACAGTGTTTGCAGGTTTCCCCTCGGAGTAATCACGGCAGGCTGCTTTCTTGCATCTTTTGCTACAGATACCACTGCAGTTGGCGTGTGCGCCCTTTTCCTGATAGGTGGGTTTTCGCTGTATCCGTTTATTTTCCAGTTGTATACACTGTTGTATCTAGTACTCTCCATCTACTATTCATGTATTGACTTAGAGACCAGTGGTGAGGACGATGTATATTATTTTGTACTCTGGTGTCGAGCTCGTTGTGAGCCGACTTTATTTATGCAGTTTTATCTTTCATGTTGTCCACTTAGTTTTGCTCTTTCTTCGCTACGGCGTCGTATACTATCATTGTGGTTATTGTTTCCGCCGTTGGGCGTGATTGCTCCTGTTTGGGATGCTTTATTCATATTACATGTCATCTTTATTTATATCTTGTCTTATACCCGATTTTGGGGCTAGTTTTACAAAGGAAATGCTGCCGAATTTTTTAAAGAAAACAACTTAAACTTTAAAGAATTTTACTAAATTACTTAAGGTTTTCTAAATGTTTTAAACTAATGTTTCTTTTCACTCTCTTTTAAATGGTTTTGATTTCTAGGTTTCGGCTTACTTAGTCGCGTTACGCCTGTAGACGTTACGTGGTTAAGTGCCGGTCACGGGCCGAACTTTGGGTCGTGACAAAGTTGGTATCAGAGCATAGGTTTTACCTTTCGGAGTGTAGGATGACCCTGGTATGATGGAGTAGGTAGCTGAAGCAGAGTGGCGTAGCGTGTGTATGTTCCGCAGCATACTCATGACACGGTACTCCACCTAAGCGACCTTAGGACTAATTGATTGAAATCCCTTCATGGTTATATACATTCTTGTGATTCGATTTCCGTATCCTTATCGAATCCTACTTTCTTTTCAACCATTATGCCGCCAAAGACTACGAGGGCGCAGAGAGCGGCCGCGAGAGCCGAGATTCGAGTTGACTCGTCTGAGACGAGGACTGACCCGGACAGTACACCCGTTGTGCCAGAGCAGACTGTTCTTCCTACGACAGATCAGATCGCTATGTTATGGGCCGGCATGCAGGAGATGCGCCAGATGATAGGGTCGCTAGTTGAGACACTTCGAGCGCAGCGACCAGAGGTAGTTCCACCCGTTACGAGGCCCGCGATGGTACCTACAGTACAGGCAGTTTCCCCTGCAGCCACAGAGGTCATCACAGTATCGCTATCAGAGTTCATGAGGCTGAAGCCTCCGGTCTTCACAGGAACTGATGCAGCTGAGGACCCACAGTCTTTTATTGATAGGATGGCCCGGATATGTCGCTCACTTAGATGCTCAGATGCGAGATGGGTAGAGTTCGCGAGCTTTCTCCTGGAAGGTCTTGCACAGAAATGGTGTGAATCGGTCGAGAAGGGCAGAGCAGCAGGTCTTCCTCCCATGACCTGGACCGAGTTTGTGACGTTATTTCTAGCCCATTTCCTTCCCCAGAGTGTCAGGGATGCCCGAGCGCGTAGGTTCGAGTCCTTATGTCAGACGCCGGAAATGACAGTGGCAGAGTATGACGTACTGTTCACCGAGCTATTTGTTTATACCCTAGTAGCTACTGAGGAGATGCGAGTCAAGAGATTTGTTCGAGGCTTACTTACCCCACTGTTCCTTGCGATCGGTGCACAGCATTGCGAGACTTATGCAGCAGCTGTAGACGCAGCCCTATTAGTCGAGGAGCACCTTGCTAAGACTTCGGTAGTTCCGGGACCGAAGAGAGTTCGCACTGACGTGTCTTCTCAGAGGCAGATGGGTAGGCACCGAGGCAGACCCCCTCCAGGACGTGATGACAGCAGAGGTTCGAGACATGGACGGTTATATAGCACCTATCCACAGGGTCGGCCGACACCATCTAGATGTTTCCGATGCGGGAGTACTTATCATCGTGTTCGAGATTGCCCGGAGCCACATGAGGGTGAGACTGCCGTACCACATACCACACTTCTACCTTCCCCACCCCAGAGGGCGTTGCCTATTGTACCTACTGTTGCTCCGCGTCAGACCCATGCACAGAGAGGCCATGGTTGCGGATGGTTTGCTCATAGAGGACGAGTTGGCCGAGGCAGAGGACAGTTAGCTGCCGGCAGAGTACAGCCAGTTGCTAGTAGGGGACCGCCAATCGCAGGTGGAGGACAGGCACGGGTTTTCGCTTTGACGCATCAGGACGCGCAGGCATCCAATGCGGTGGTCTTAGGTACCCTATCAGTATATTCTGTTGACGCACACGTGTTGTTTGATCCTGGATCCACGCACTCGTACGTTTCCACACACTTCGTGCCGAGTTTGGGTAGAGAGTCCGGTTTGCTTGATCAGCCGCTTGTTGTGACCACTCCTGTAGGCGAGTCGTTTGTTGCTAGACACGTGTTCCGATCCTGTGTTGTCCGTATTGGCGTGAGAGAGTTACCTGTCGACTTGATCCTTCTTGGGATGTTGGACTTTGACGTTCTTTTGGGCATGGATTGGTTAGCCACGTGCTATGCGTCTGTAGACTGCCGCGAGAAGACAGTTAGGTTTTGTTTTCCTGGCAAGTCGGCTTTTGTTGTGCAGGGGGACTGTGGTGCCGCCCCTCACAGTTTGATTTCTTCTCTTCGCGCTGGACAGCTTTTGAGGAAGGGATGTCAGGGATTTCTAGCCTATGTTTGCGATACTAGAGCTACAGATGTTCCGTTAGACCAGGTTTCGATTGTTCGTGAGTTCCCTGATGTCTTCCCTGAAGAGCTCCCTGGGCTACCGCCTGAGCGCGATATTGTTTTCTGCATTGACTTGATTCCCGGCACGGGGCCTATTTCTATACCGCCTTATCGGATGGCCCCGGCGGAGCTTAGAGAGTTGAAGGGTCAGTTGCAAGATTTGCTGGATAAGGGACTTATTCGACCCAGTGTGTCACCTTGGGGTGCTCCGGTCCTGTTTGTCAAGAAGAAGGACGGCAGTTTGCGTTTGTGTATCGACTACCGCCAGCTGAACAAGGTTACCGTGAGAAATAGATATCCATTGCCACACATCGACGACTTGTTCGACCAGCTTCAAGACACAGGGTACTTTTCGAGGATCGACTTGCGGTCAGGCTACCATCAGCTACGGGTTCGACAGGAGGATATTCCGAGGACAGCTTTCCGCACGCGTTACGGCCATTATGAGTTTTTGGTGATGTCGTTCGGACTCACCAATGCCCCAGCAGCGTTTATGGACTTGATGAACCGTATTTTCAGGCCGTATCTTGATTTGTTCATCATCGTATTCATTGACGATATTTTGGTGTATTCCCGGAGCCAAGAGGAGCACGAGCAGCACCTGCGGATCACATTGCAGACTTTGAGGGAGCACCAGCTATTCACAAAATTCTCTAGGTGCGCATTCTGGCTCGACAGCGTAGATTTCTTGGGTCACGTGATCACATGAGATGGTATATGTGTGGACCCGAAGAAGATCAAGGCCGTTCAGCGTTGGCCCAGACCCGCATCAGTTACTGAGATCCGCAGCTTTTTAGGACTGGCCGGCTACTACAGGCGATTTGTACAGGACTTCTCCCGTATTGCTGCACTTTTGACCGGGTTGACCCGGAAGGGAGTTCCCTTCGATTAGACGGAGGAGTGCGAGCACAGCTTTCAGCAGTTGCGGACTCATTTGACTGCAACGCCGGTGTTATCATTGCCTTCTGGATCAGGCGGATTTGTGGTCTATTGTGACGTTCTCGAGTGGGGTTAGGGTGCGTATTGATGTAGCACGACAGGGTGATCGTGTATGCTTCACGGTAGTTGAAGAAACATGAACAGAACTACCCCACTCACGATTTGGATATGGCTGTAGTGGTCTTTGCACTCAAGATCTGGCGACATTACCTATACGGCGAGTCGTGCCAGATATTCACTGATCACAAGAGCTTAAAGTATATATTTCAGCAGCGAGGCCTGAATCTTAGACAGCGCCGTTGGATGGAACTAGTAAAGGACTACGATTGCGAGATCTTGTATCACCCGGGCAAGGTGAATGTTGTGGCGGATGGTTTAAGCAGGAGGCCCGGGGGTAGTCTATCTTGTTTGAACGCAATGCAGAGGCAGTCATCGACAGATTGGCAGATTTTATGCGACATCCGAGTGCAGTTCGAGTTCACGCCGATCGGGGGACAGTTTGCGCATGTTCGTGCACGCCCACAGTTGCTTGACCGTATACATGAGGCACAGTACAGTGATGACCGTTGTTCAGAGATCATGGCACAGATTGGGCAGGGCAGATTTTCCGAGTTCATGATCGATGATCAGGGGATACTGCGATTTGGGACTAGACTGTGCCTACCGGACGCTGAGGGACCACGGCATGAGATTCTTGAGGAGGCACATCGATCGGTGTATAGTGTTCATCCGGGTTCCACCAAGATGTACCATGATATGAGAGATGTTTATTGGTGGGACGGAATGAAGAGGGACATCACAGACTTCGTGTCGAGATGCCTGACTTGTCAGCAAGTCAAAGCCGAGCACTAGAGGCTAGCGGGAGAGCTACAACCGCTACCCATTCCGGAGTGGAAATGGGAGCAGATTTCTATGGATTTCGTTGTGTGTCTACCCAGGATTAGGCGAGGGTATGACTCCATTTGGGTGATCGTGGATCGATTGACGAAAGCGGCTCACTTCCTGCCGGTGAAGACTACTTTCGGATTTGCTCAGTATGCCCAGATTTACATCGACGAGATTGTACAACTGTATAAAGTCCCGACATGTATCGTGTCCGACCGAGGCACCCAGTTTACCAGCCGACTATGGCAGAGGCTTCAGGAGGCTTTGGGCACCCGCTTGAGTTTCAGCACAACATTTCATCCGCAGACCGACGGCCAGTCAGAGCGGACTATTCAGACTCTCGAGGACATACTCCGAACGTGCGTTTTAGACTTTGGATGTAGCTGGGATCATCATTTACCCTTGCTGGAGTTCTCCTCAATAATAGTTTCCAGGATACTATTCAGATGGCACCTTTCGAGGCCTTGTATGGGAGGAGATGTAGATCGCCCGTCTGTTGGACAGAGCTCAGTGAGAGCAGTATTTTGGGGCCGCAGATCGTACAGGAGACGACTGAGAAGATACAGCTTATTCGAGACAGGATGAGGACAGCTCAGAGCAGGCAGAAATCGTATGCTGACAGACACCGCCGCAGATTAGAGTTCGCAGTTGGCGATCATGTTTTTCTGAGGGTCTCTCCGATGAAAGGGAGTGATGAGGTTTGGACGGAAGGGGAAGCTTAGCCCCAGATTCATAGGTCCCTTCGAGATCCTCGAGCGTATGGGCGCAGTAGTATATCGTTTGGCTCTTCCACCCGACATCCCAGATGTTCACCCCGTATTCCACGTGTCGATGCTTCGCAGATACCTACATGACCCTTCTCACATGATTCAGCATCAAACCGTTCAGCTCGAGCGCGATCTTTCGTTCACCGAGCAGCCAGTCGTGATATTGGACCGGTAGGTGAAGAAACTTCGATCGAAGGTCTTACCATCTGTGAAGGTGCTTTGGCGCAGCCCGAATGGTGAAGAGATCACTTAGGAGGCCGAGGGCAAGATGCGGAAGAAATTCCCTCATCATTTTGAAGGTACGCATAGCTATATATTTTAAATTCGGGGACGAATTTCTTTTAGGGGGGAAGATTATAACACCTTAGGATGTGATTAGTAGCTAATTATACTTTAAGATATGGTTTTTAATAAAAAGTTTACCAAATCGATCTTTAAATATTTTATCAAAATTAATGAATATTTTATTAGAATTTATTTAGGCTTGCACACACATGTGCATGTAAACTAGGGTTAAATTAGGGTTAGACCATGATTAGCAACCATAGTGGACTAACCATTTTGTTAAGCCAATTTGAATTTTAATTAAGTGTTTTGGTTAATTGTTTTTTTTTAAAATGGAAAATAATTAGAATTGTGGTTGACTTGGAGAGAGAGAGAGAGAGAGAGAGAGAGAATGGGCATCATGGCTTGAGCCATCCACTCATTTAATGAAGAGAGAGAGGGGGGTTGACTAGCTTAACACCCATTTCTTTTGTTACTACACTCATTTCTTCTCATATCTCTCTCACTCTCACTCACATACATACAACACCAACCACAGCAGCAGCAGAAGAAGAAGCAGCAACAGCAGGAGCTTCAGCAGCAGCAGCAAGCAACAACAACAGCAACAAGTAGCAGCAGCAGCCCAAGCAACAGCAGCAGCAGCAACATGCACAGCAGCAGCAGCACTCCAGCAGCAGCAGCTCCTTCTCTTATTATTCTTCTCCTTCTCCTAGCACCTAGGGTCAAGTTAGGGATACTTCTTAGACTCAACTTCCTAGCTTGCTAAACTTATGTGATAAGTAGCATCGGTTAGTGTTAAATATGCATTTTAGTGCTAAAATGGTGATTTGTGTGAAGTTTTGGCAAAGTGGTGATATTGAAGGTTAGCATAACTTAACTAAGTGTTATTAGGCCCTTTAAACTGAGATTTAACCCCAGATTTCACTAAAATACCATAGGGTTTCATTTAGTGCAAAATTTAACGTTTTAAAGCGAAATTTAGCCTTTCTGTGATCTGCTGTAGACCCGTATGCTTCAGACAAAATCTGGGATAACTGGAGCATGCACACTGGACCTAGACCACACAAACGAAGCACGAGACCCCCTACCCACCACCAGGCCGCCGAAATAATCGTTCTGGCCGCAATTTGCGGCCAGATAGGGGAGTTAAGTGTTAGGGTTTGATCTAGGGTAGTCTGTTGTATATTTAGGTAGTTTGGCATATGCAACTTTTTAAGTTTTCACCCGAGTCAAAATCTAGAGCGATATATCGTTTTTCCTATACGTTTAGCTTGCGCGACACGTGTGATACGTGAGTGGGTTTTGTGTTTCTGCGTGTCGCGACGTGTCGGGGTAATTTCAGATGCGTATTCACACGTCTCAGCGTATCGGACAAATGCGCGTTTAATTCGCAACGTGAGTTTCTCGTTTGGATTCGATATCGCGTTTTTGCAGGATTTTTGCTTATATGGATTTCTTGTGTAAATTCTAGGTTCACAGGCGGGTACGTCGGACGCCGCAAAGAAAGGGAAGCAAGTGGTCGGCTACGCTTAGCACGAGACCAGGTGAGTAGATTTAACATCTACGGGAAAATCGCCCGTATGGAGTTAAGCGTCAGAGCGTGATAAGATATTTTAGTCGTATATATTCATATATACTATGGTAGCATACCCATTCTTTGTTGCATATAGAAATGGTAGTTAGATGACACTGCACTGTCACTAACGGTTTAAGCTGCACGGGCACTATTTGTATGATACACTCACACCATTAGTGATTGCCATGACACTCGCACTATACGATTGCTACGAATCATATATCATTTGATTACCGCATCATTGATGATTAGACATGACTTAGTCACATTTTTGCTTACATACATTGATATCTTCATACTTGCGCACATGCATACTATATATTCATACTGGTGCACACATATATTGATATCTTCATACTTGCGCATATGCACATTATATATTCATACTGGTGCACACATATATTGATATATTCATACTTGCGCACATGCACACTATATATTCATACTGGTGCATATATATATTGATATCTTCATACTTGCGCACATGCACACTATATATTCATACCGGTTCACACATATATTGATATCTTCATACTTGCGCACATGCACACTATATATTCATGCTGGTGCACATATATATTGATATTTTCATACTTGCGCACATGCACACTGTATACTCATATTAGTGCATATATTTATTGATATATCCCCACTAGCGTACATGCACACTGTGTACTCATATTAGTGCATACATTTATTGATATATCCCTACTTGCGCACATGTATACTGTATATTCATATTAGTGCATACATTCACTGATATATCCCTACTTGCGCACATACACACTGTGTATCCATATTAGTGCACCTATACATTGCTACACTCATATTTGCGTATATATCCATTTGCACATCTATACCTATATACATACATATGTTACATACATGCATGATATTGACTTGATTTCTAGAATAATAGGGACCGCATGAGATATTTTCAAAACTGGATCTTCTTTTTAAAAAGAGCGGTTTTCCCTTTTTACTCTTTGTGTCATACGACACATTGCATAGATTTACGCATTGAGTTTTGGATTCTTGTGATTTCTGGATTTGAGAACCGTGGTATTATTTTAAGAAAATACGCACTGTTTTAAAAACCCGGTTTCTCTTGTTATGATATTTCAGTGCGTCCACCATGCGTTTTCTCGGTTCTGAGACGTATGATACATGAAACCCGATTCGAGGAGGAGGACGATCCATTTGCGGGTACATGGTGGACCCGGTATGGTACCACGGGGCGAGATAGAGATTTCGTGTGGATGACGATGAGCCCGGCAGAGGGACTACTACCTACCGGTGATTGGTTGGACCTGGCGGTTATCCAGAGGATACTGACCAGAGTCGATAGATGGATACGGGATGACACGTACTGCCGGGGCCAAGGGCCGATTCCGCAGACGGAGCCCGTGGGCCGATCCGGACTGATGGAGCTCGATATATGAGGATTTGCGTGTCGATGCTGGACACGAGTATTTCATGTTGTTTTGGGTGCCGATGTTGGGCACCCCGCTTCTATGAGATTTACAGGATTGATGGCCGGATAGAGTGATGGCGCCTGAGTTGTTACTGGGATTTGGGTGCATTGATGGACACCGGTTACTTTTCCATGTTTACATTCCGTGTAGATGTATTTTATCCCATGCTCAGCATTCATTATTATGTATCTCATCCTGTAGTGTAGTACCTGATAGAGTACTTATGCATGACTATTGCATACCTTGCTCATCCTATATAGATTTTATTAGATTGCATTTTCTATGCATGATTATTGCATACCCTGCTCATCATGTAGAGATGTTATTAGATCGCGCTTGTTGCATTATCATTGCATCCAGCTCATCATATAGATGTTATCTGTTGTTATAGGTTAGAGTATCGCAGTACGTGCATACTCGCGATTACCTTTATATGTTATCTACTATTCACGAGTTGGCAACTCACCCCCATTGTGCCACAGTGTTTGCAGGTTTCCCCTCGGAGTAGTCGCGGCTGGCTACTTTCTTGCATCTTTTGCTACGGGTACCACTGCAGTTGGCGCGTGAGCCCTTTTGCTGATAAGTGGGTTTTTCCGGTATCCGTTTATTTTCCAGTTGTATACACTGTTGTATCTAGTATTCTCCATCTACTATTCATGTATTGACTTAGAGACTAGTGGTGAGGACGTTGTATATTATTTTGTACTCTGGTGTCGAGCTCGTTGTGAGCCGACTTTATTTATGTAGTTTTATCTTTTATGTTGTCTTCACTTATTTTTGCTCTTTCTTCGCTACGGCGTCGTATACTATTATTGTAGTGATTGTTTCCGCCGTTGGGCGTGATTGCTCCCGTTTGAGATGCTTTATTCATATTACATGTCATCTTTATTTATATCTTGTCTTGTACCCGATTTCGGGGCTAATTTTTACAAAGGAAATCTGCCGAATTTTTTAAAGATAAACTTTAAAGAATTTTACTAAATTACTTAAGGTTTTCTAAATGTTTTAAACTAATGTTTCTTTTCACTCTCTTTTCAATGGTTTTGATTTCTGGGTTTCGTCTTACGTAGTCGCGTTACGTCTGTAGACGTTACGTGGTTAAGTGCCGGTCACGGGCTGAACTTTGGGTCGTGACAAAAATGTGCTCGCGCATTTAGGCGTAGTTCCTCGTTTCGCAACACCTAAGTCTTAGCTGTGGCTCCCAAACCAGTTGGTCTAAGGCACTAAGTGATAAAGTACCCTCGCTATATTTTTTTAATGCTGCCTTGGGAATTACAAAACAAGTGTTCATTGTTTTTTTTCCTTCACCGCTTATATTTTTTTATTTCATACTAAGTGTTTTAGACAAGAACATTTTAAGGTATCCTCTACTATCCCGAGTTTCAAAATGTGTGACAGTGCATATAGTACGGTATCAACGTTCAAAAATTTGGATTCAAGAATAAGGACTATTTTTCAGACTTATTTTTATCCCCAGATTAGTAATTTCCTTCATCTTACTGACCCTTAGGACAACGGCTCATACCTACTTATTACTAGTTTCATTTAAGAAAACCTCTATCTTTCTTGCTTTTCTTAAACTATTCCTATTTTCATATGTAAATTTTCACTTTCAAACTTTCATTATCAAATTTCTTTTTGTGCTTATATATAGTATAATGCAAAATAATGCGTGAATAAGAACAAACCTCCCCCAAACCTGTTTACAGCAGTGTCCTCACTGATGTCATCTGTTAAGGTTAAAAAAACTGTAGACTTGGGAGGAAAAGTTAGTAACGGGGATATGAAATAATGAAAGTAAAATACTCCCCCAAACTTATTTTTGGCCCATAATTATGTAAAAAATTTCTTTTCGTTCAAGAGACAAAATATATCCCCCCAAATTTAAGTAAAACCGTATTAAGCATTTAAAATTATTATGGGAGGTTAAAGTTATTGATCAAAGTAAAGATTTACAAAGACCAAAAGTTAACACCAACCATTCAAATATTTTATCGATGTAACTCATTGGTTGGTGGAAGATAAGATATTTGAAGAAGTGGGGAGATAGGAGGTGGTATGGTTTACGTCTCGGTTGATAGAGACGAAACAATAATGGTGAACGGAAACGAGAATGTGAATGATTAGGAATGGGAAGAATTGTCACATTCTCGTATGGGATAAGAAGAAATAGTGGTGGTTCAACTTCTTTAGGTGGAGGTTGATTAATCACAAAATCCGTGTCATTTAGGAATGCGAGTTCGTTGGCGAAAATATCTTCGAAACTTTCATCGATGGTCCGATTGAACGTTTCAATGTCAAAAAGTGTCATGCCAGAATTCAACACACCTGATTTATCAAAAATTATAGAGGTAGGAGACTCGAAAAACTCATCTACCTCATTCTCAAAAGTATCTAAATCAAGTTGTCTTTCTAGAATTATCGAACTCGAAATATCGGATTGTGATTCTTCAACACTCACTAAACTTAAAGGAAGAATAGAAGAAGAACCAGGGAAAGTGTGAGATGAAATGGGTAAACAAATTGGTGTGTCGAGTATTGCTCAACCAGATATGGGAAATGAAGGCTGAATTTCATTCTACTTTTTGGTCATACCTTTATCATCAATTTCAAAACGCATATGGGGTTCGGGAAGAATAGTTAAAGGTTCTAGATGAGGTCCACACAGAAGTGAAGGGCCTGATGAGTCGGTGGGACAAACTCATCCAAAATTTCGGGTTCATCATCCAATATATCCCCAACGTCAATATCCTCAATCAAGTGAAGGTTAAAATTTCCAGACATCTCATCAAAAGCAGGGTTTTCAATTAATTTAGGTTCTAGAGTGGAGGTGTAGAGATCACAAGGATTGGGTGTGACTTCATTTGAAATGGACTCCTCACAATCGGGTAAATCAAACACTACAAAGTCACACAACTCATCAGACATTCTATCTTCAATTGGTGAATCGTTTGGTGTACTCGATAGATCTATGAAACTAGAGTTGTGGATTTCAATTTGGGATGGGTAGGTTTGATCTGTAAGGGTGTACCGCTCTCTCTCACTACCCAAATTCTCAATTTGTCCACTGGTCGTATCATACGTTGAATAGTAAACGTAACATTACAAAAAATACCAATCAGAGTATGAGTCATACGGTTTTAGTGTTTTGAAATAGCACGAATCGTGGTTTTTAGAAAGGAAGGGGCTACGGTGTTTTTAAGAAAAGATATGTCCCTTGAAAAATCCGTAGCATCCCTCGGGTTGTCTTTTGAAAATACTCACGATTCGTCAGTTTTGAAAATAGGTATGACTCAAGCCAAGTCTAGCATCTACCTAAACAACTAAAAGATTAAACTAAGAACCTAGTCAGAATGATAAGAAAATCTACATATATTCCGAGTCGATATACCCAGTAGTCGGCGATCCAGCCTCATAGCGGCACGTACTGTATAATACATAGTACGGCATCCTCGAGTCAAGAGTGCAGATCAATCGTCTTATACGTCTCGTATGGTAATATCCATCGTACGACATCCTCAAAATCGAAGGTACGGGTCAAAATCATGCATAATATCATCATTCGTAAGGTATCATCATCGTACAATATCATGATCATGGGTACGGTTCTGAAGTCTCGTACATTCAAATATTATCAACTCACATATTATCATATGTATGAGTACATATCTCCCAACGATCCATTATAATATCATATCATATACCATATCACGACTCAATCATATATCAAAATCTCACGGCATTATGCCCGATCATATCGACTCATCTCCACATATCACATACTATCCTCATCACCCGTGTATATGTATACACACACACACACACACATACACATACATACATACATACAGACACACACACACACATATACACATACATACATGCATACACACGCGCGCGCGCACACACACACATACACATAAAATCAAGTGTGTGTGTGCGTGTGTGTGTGTGTGTGTGTGTGACTACATGTAACCTGTGATTTTCCACCAAGGTAAACATCCTATGAATAGGTCTTCCTAGATCAACCTAATCTAATTTAAGATCTTCTAAATACCCTATTCGCTAAGTATCCAAATATCGCATCCAAACTTATAATAATATAATAATACCCTATTCTACGGTTGCGGGGTGCTATATGCCATCCACCCGACTTCCCCCGTAAATATACATCTACTCACCAGGATCCTAGCTTTTCGAAGTCGATGATGCCACACTCTTTCTTTTTGTACGATGTCCACGCGGGGTACCTACAGTTTTTCAATACGTTAAATCGTAACACGAATCGAATACGAAAACCAAAACGGTACATGAGACATACATAGGTTAGAACCTATGGTCTACGCGTGCAAGAATAACCAATAACTCTCGAAATCGACGTACAAACGCCAATCGATCGAGATAAAACACAAATATCAAAACTCAAGTTACTAAAATCCACAAAACTCAATACAACAACTAAAGAAAATAGCTCCAGATTTTGACTCGGGTAATTAGGGACAAATCTAACAATGCAGTTGATAGTTTATAAGGCATAAGTGCTACAGACCAAAACCCAACATCCAAACCCATACACTGGCCGGCAAGAAGCTCTAAATGTCCGTCGTCGTTGGGTCCCCTAAGGAATTAGGGTTTCGTCTTCAGGTGGGGGTCTCCTACGGTTATAACTAGGTTACTGGAGTTGTTTGATTTTCTTGTGAACATCCCAAATTGTTCCAGATTCTCTGCAGTCCACAACTTCCGACAAAATGACATTGCAAAGATTTAAATTCAAGTTTCTGGGTTTTCTACACTCAGTGTTGGTCTAAATTGACAATAGAGGGGTTGTAATCATTACTAAACCTCAATTAAACCTTTACAACTCCACAAATCCCCTAAAACCCCATCTTGGAAATTTCCAAGATCACTAAACCACAATAGTTTTACTCTAAACTTCATTAAGATAAGAGGAGAACAAGATTCTAAACTGAGGATGAAGAAATTACATCATTTGGCAACTCAAGAATTTTCTTGAGTTGCTCAAAGTCTTCAAAGTCCAAACTTGATTGATCCAAAGGATTTATAGAGATGTTGTGGTCATTTTTTGTGAAAGATGCATGGTGTTTTAGTGAGGATTTTGGGGTGGCCGTGGGTGGTACTGTAGGTGTTGGAGGATGAAGGAGGAGGAGAAGAAAGAATGAAGAAGAGAAATGAGGAGGTGTGGAAAATAATGAAGGGAATGAGAGAGTTTGTGGAACATTCTCCACTTCTCTCCCTCACTCTCTATCTCTCTCTTCCCCATGTCCCCACCCTCACTCTCTCACAAATATCTTTCGCTTTTTCTTTTATTTTAAAGAAACAAATCAAAAACCAATTTAAATAAAACAATGTAGCCATGGTTCATAAAAATAACTTGTAACAAGTGTTGCAACATTTTATGTTGCATGTCATGCACATAATGTACTTAATGCAAAATTAGTAAATACTAATCGAGTTTAGTAAATAACCCATTTAAAAATAATTGTATAAATATTCATAAAATGCTCAAATCACATAAATACCTTCAAATCAATAATTTATATTTATTTCCCAATTATTTTCCAAATTATCGGTATATAATTATACCCTTTCATTAAAATTAATTCTCATACTTAATAATATTCATGAAATTTATTATTTTAATTATTAAAATTCCTAAAAACAATATTTTATTTTTCTGAAATATTACAAGATCATTGTAGGAACGTGGTCCCCTACGGATGACCCGACAGCTAACCTTGCTTGAAGCAATTCCTTCGAGATCTCATACATTGAGATATGAGATTGCTCTCCATATAAATCTTTGTTATGGAGGAAGAGAAGTTAAGTCCATCTCCTCTTGCCGCCTCTGGTATATACCATCCATTGAGGCCAACACGAGACACTTGACATTCGCACTGTCTTTTTCCCTTATTTTACGGATACCAACACCCGCGACGGTGGAAACTGGACCTGGGACGGTGGGGAGATAGTAGTAAAGAGGTGGCCCAGATTTTCATAGGTAATGGACATCTGGACAAACCTTTTCCAATCAATATAGTTTGGTTTAGACAATTAATTATCTAGCTGTAACCTAAGTCCGGTCACATGGTCGCTGCAATTAGGAGAGAGAGGAGAAACACTCAACATGATGCTCTTACAAGTTTAGATTGGTTTTTGGTTTATCTAAAAAGAATGGCTCCCACTGTTTCTCGAATCCTTCCTTAAACTATAAAAGAAGAATTAGTCAGGATTAATCTCACCCTACAATACTTACTTAACCTTTCAGCCAGGCTGGTGTTGGTATTTCGAGGGAGGTTTTCCAACGCTTTCATGAAATTCCTTAATTACATAACCTCTTTTCCCTGGAGGTGTAGCCCTGTTAACACCGTTCTAGACATCTACTTGATTTATAGCATTGATTGTTTTAGTGAAAAAATCTCCCGAGAAGTAGCGGATACTCACAGTAGGATCGGGACCCAAATATCATTGTGTGATAATTCTAAAGGAATCCTACCAACATTATCACACTCCAAATGGTATGCAGTACTAGCATGTTTCAGTTTCCTTAGAAACTCCCGATGTGGATTTTTTTCCCATGCTCTTATGACCTTGACGAAGGCCAACAAATTATAAGTCGCATGTCAAGTTCTACCCGTCATTGTCCAGGTTAATTCGATCCCACCCGTATATACCCTTGACGACGGCCAACAAAGTAGTACGACTGTCCCAAATCAACGCATCTATCTATGCTACATATAAATACCCAGCCGCTACCAATCACTATGCCTTGGCGAAGGTCAACAAACATACCTTGAATACTACTGAATATTCATATGAAATGACGGAGGGCTACAAATGGTTTTGGCGAAACCGTGAACGTAGTGAACTTGATATAATCGAAGGAACCTGATAGTTTTTAAAGGAGTGGTTTAAGCTCCACATTTTAAAAGTTTCTGTTTTGAAAAAAACCGAGTGGTTTTGAAATTTATTCCAACGATTCAGCTTTGGTTTGTTTGCTTTGCATTAATCTAATGCAGTCCCATCATTTACACCTATCATTACAGAGAGAAACGAAAATAACACATCCGCTTATGCCATCCGCATTCTCTACTAGACCCCGTCTAACACCGTTAGGTTATTTAATTAACGCCAGAGCGGGGGCTGGACTAGCGCGGATGCAAAACATAAGCCACGTCTACTATATAGCATATATATAATAATCATTCGTCTTACGCAATAATAGGCATTCCAGATCATAGATGAACATATTAGATATACTAGGAATTCCGCATTTCTTTTAATCCTGTAACGAAAGACGGATTCCACGGTCGTGATGAATAGCCAAAATCCCACCCCAGACCCCTATGTGTGCGGCAAACTACCCGCCAAATTCCCGAAGTGAAGCAACCTCCCTCAGCAAACTGAGTAGGCCACTCGGCACTTCAAAGAACCTGGTAGTTTGTGCACCCCACCTTAGGTCTATCCTAGGAGCAGAAAACAGTAAAAGAAATAATACAACGGTGGCTACAACCTCAACCCGGATGCGCCTCACAAAATAATATTACATCACTTTACAATTTACATCGAATGAAAGAAACTCTCTTCTCACATCCCCGGCTATTCATCATTGACGATCCAATAAAGTTCATGTACACAAACCAATAGATATGTGCAACCCCAAGCTAACCAATGTATAGAAATTAGCTAAAATTTAAAAACACATATAACAACACAAATAAAACCCAATTAGCCAAGAACATTAGAATTTTGATCGAAACATATTTTCCGTATCAACCCTAAGTGCAAACCAGCACACAGAAAAATAATGGGCAGAAACCAAATATTCCAGAAAAAAAACACCCAAAATAAGAAATACAGAGGAAAAATGACCTGAATCGGCCTCGACTCAGCCGCGGATCCGCGGCTAAACCCACCGATCCGCCGCGCTTCCACGGCTGTCTTGGCGATTCAGTGGCTCATTTTTCTTCTGTCTTCTTAGAATACCCTGCACTTAATTTTCATATCTCTGAAATAATTTTTCTGGCACTTTTAAAAATCGACAAAAAGTTAGGGTATTGGTGTTTCGTTTTCCGGATTTTCCGATGATCGAAGTTCTAACACTTGCTAACAAGCTAGTAAAGTTTAGTAGGCTCTGATACCGCTGTAAGTCGATATTACGCACCCCACGGGTTCGCAGGGAGGCGGAATATGTAAAAAACGATCTTTTCAAAGCTTTGTAACACCGACTCGAACTCTAGGATCGAAACTGAACCCTAACTAGTAAACTACTATGAGGTAAATTACATCGATAGAATGTTATACCTCATGATTTCAAGTCCTTCAGGTCTTCTTGTCGCTGTCCTCCTCCTCGTCACAAGCTCCAAGGATCATAACGGATCGATACTTCCTCGTCGGCCTCCTCGAGTCAAAGACGATCCACCCGAGAGTCTGTAGATCAAGCTCCCATCTCAAATCTGAAGTAACTAGGGCACCTAGTTCGCTACACTTGATGACCTAGATGATATAGAAAATATAGATGGAATGGTTTGTCACTAATAGCCTTATATTTCTCAACACATGAGACAAGAAACGCTAGAGGTAGAAAAAGAAGTGCTTGAGGAAAAGCTAGTGAGGAGTTTGCATAGCAAAGAGAATGAACTCTCTTGTGCAAATCTGAACCATCCACTATTTTCCATAGAATAAAACTAATAACAAATCAAGTATGGTTCATATTTCACCTTAGTGAGTTATGGCTTGAAAACCCTCCATGTGTCACCAAGAGCCATGCTCCAAATTATGCAAACTTCCGCCTCATTTCCTCCACCTCATAATGTATTTATCATTTAACCTAAAATGTTAATACATAATATGAGGTGTCTTATTCTAGAAGCATATTTGAACAAATTATGAAAATGCCCATCATCCGTATATACATACCCGTATCCGTATTCCGAAAAATACAAATACAAAAGAGACAAAAATAATCCATCAGTATAATATTAGGATCTGGCTTAAACCAAAACCCACTAGTATTATCTGTCTGAATTATCATCCGTGCATAAATACACATACGTGATCGACCCCTGTCTTAAAACCAAACTTCCCTCGTCAGTGTATGGATGGAGGTTAGAGATGAAGCCATTGATGGAAAAAGTGAGCTAGAGGAAGAAGAGGAGGAGCCATTTTCTTTTGTGTGTTGTTGCAATGATATAATGAGAGAGTGAGAATGAAAATACAAGACAAAACTTCCCTCTTTGCTTCCCTCTCTCTCTTCTCATCATATCAACACAAAATCAATCACATAATGTGACATTAGCACAAGAAAAGAGACCATGAGTCACTAATGAAGTCTATGTCACATTAAATGCACAAAATGATGATTTCTAGCTCATAATTTCCATTTGTAAACAATAACCCAAATGTTTACAACAATAAAAAGATACGGCAACATCTAAAGTAAACTCGTGACGGATCACAAGGATACCCCTCACCTGTATGTACATACCTGCATCCGCATTCCGACTGAATGCGAATGCGATGAGACTAAAGAAATCCAACAAATTTAATACTAGGATCCGGCTTAAACCAAAGCCCACTAGAATGATCCGCCCGATCATGATCTGTGCACTACTGCACGTATATGATCGGACCCTGCCATATATCATACGACCTCTACAACGTTTCGCCCGAAACTTGAGAAACTATCTGTGGGGGACACTAAAGACTCGTCAATACTTTGACTGTAGATTTAACCACTAGCACGTCAGTGGTACTAGCCGTACGTAACAAGCTACCAGGTATTGACCAAAAGGGACGTCGATGAGCGAACTCATCCTGACACCCTACTGAGCCTGTCAGTGACAATATCCATACAGTCCGGTCCGTTAGTCTATGAGCATCGCATGTCGGGCCTAGGGGGTTGGTAAAAGTTAGACCCCCAAAAGCGGTACAAGTCGTGTCGGAGTGCATCCCAGAACACCCTGAGATACTACTGGAATACCTACCAGTAAATCTCCTGCCTTGGCCAAGGACTTCGTTTAATGGCTCTCCTAGACACAGCACGATCTCACCCCCAATACCGGGAGAGACGAAACCCCTGCCGATCCGCTCACTGCCTCCATATGGCTCGGGACTGTACCCAACTAAAACCTATTTGCACGACTCCTTTGAGCCGTGGTAGGGTAGTAATCAAAGTACAGTGGGAACTCACACAAGAAAAATGACGATCTCAGGTCGATAAACTAACCTGTACACATGTCACCAGGGAACTGCTATCTAACGTTAGGTATAATACCAACTAGCATGTTCCCGACGAGTCCTGTCCGGTGTACTCATAACCCAATGAGCACCTGTATATATTTTAAGTGAACCAACTAACATCAATGGCTTGTGAGACCGGCCACCGCCCCTCATCGGGGTCTCGACTGTATACACTAGTCTACTCCGGAATATCGATGCCCTGTCTCGAAAACTCTCACGACTAGGGACCTTTTAAGGATGTGCTTATAGACCCCAGCTCCCACGTATATGATCGCCACCATACTGCTGGCAGTCAAGCAAGAATCCTAAGGGATCTATCAACATGTAATAGCGACCTGTAAGGTCACCTAAAACAGTGCACGATGATAAAGATAAACCAGATAGCATACTATCATCTTGAGTAAGACTGTCCTACCGGTATAGGTCATCCCTCAATCATTGCAATCACGTGCCTGTGATCCAATAGTTGACTCTGAGGGCACTATATCCAACACTGCGAATCCAATCAATAACACTACCGTACACTCTGGTCTGTTCGTCTGATATTTCCCATATCTAGTCTAGGGGTGGTAAACATCAGACCCCAATAACTTGATAAGTCATGCCGATGTAAGGTCCATAACGGGTCGAGAAACTACTGATAACACTTACTAGTAAATCTCATCTACCCTGGCCAGGGATTTCCAGTAATGGCCAGCCGGGCATAGCGCAACATCAACCCCCAATACCGGAAGAGACGAATCCCCTCCTATCGCTCATTGCCTCCATGTGACTCGGGACTGTACCCAAAAACCACCTGTTTGCACGCCTCAGTAGAGCCGTGGTTGGGTGGAAATCAAAGCACAGTGGGAGACGCACAAGATTCTATGACGATCTCGGATCGACAGACTAACCTGTACAAGTGTCACCTGAGAACTGCTATCTGATGTGAGGTATAATACCATCTAGGAGTTCTCGGCGGATCCGTTCAGTGAACGCAGTCTCCACTGAGCACCCGTATACAATCTCTAATGTTAAACACCAATGGATATGGGATCATCCATCGCCCATCATATGGGTCAAGAAGTGTATACACCAGTCTACTCTGGAATATCGATGCCCCGTCTCGATACTCCCACGACTAGGAACAATTGAAGGATGAAGTCTTGAACTGCCCAGGCCCCACTAGTATGATCTGCATCATAATCCTGGTAGTCAAGTACACATCTTAAGGGTTTTATCAACATGTAACAGAGAGACAGTAAGTGTATATGTTAAGATAAAGAGCAACCAGATAGCGTACTATCATTTCGAGTAAGAAAGTCCTCCTTATATATGTCCAAGCATCCACTATAATATACATCTCATGTACAATAATTGCCTCTAGGGCATACATACAACTAACACCAAGCTTCCATTAAGTAATATACAAACCGGTATGTTATAATAATGGCCTCTAGGGCATATATCACTAACAAAAATTACATACTTGATGCTCATAGAACCCTTGTAGAGATGCTAAGGAATACTTTCAGGTTTGACTTTGGCTCAAATACCAACTCATCCACTCCAAATAGTTAAGTTATCACATCTATCTATTGACCTAATTTACCATATCACTTATAAAATTTAAAGAAGGGTCAATCCTCAAAACCATAAGAAACTCATAAGGCAGATTGTCCCATTAAGCTATTCAAATATCATAAGCCGAAACTGAAACTGTAATCTACGGGAAGATGATTTTGTTAGTTATATGTATGCCCTAGAGGCCATTACTATACATAGGATGTATATTGTAGTGGATGCTTGGACATATATAGGGAGGACTTTCTTACTCGACATGATAGTATGCTATCTGGTTGATCTTTACCTTAACGTGTACACTGATTGTCTCTCTGTTGCATGTTGGTAAAGCCCTTAGGATGTGTAATTGACTACCTGGACTATGATGCGGATCATACTAGTGGGACATGGTAGTCCATAAGTACATCCTTCAAGGTCCCTAGTCATGGGTGTATCGAGACGGGGCATCGATATACCAGAGTAGACTAGCGTATACCTTCTCGACCCATACAGATGGGCGATGGATGATCCCATATCCATTGGTGTTTGACATCAGAGATGATATACGGGTGCTCAGTGGAGACTGGGTACACTGGACGGACTCGCCGAGAACTCCCAGATGGTATTATACTTTACGTCAGATGGCAATTCTCTGGTGACACTGGTACAGGTTAGTCTGTAGACCCGAGATCGTCATAGAGTCTTGTGTGATTCCCACTATGCTTTGATTTCCACCTTACCACGTCCAAGAGGGCGTGAAAAATGGTGGTTTTGGGTACAGTCCCGAGTCACATCGAGGCAATGAGTGATAGGAGGGGATTCGTCTCTCCCGGTATAGGGAGTTGATGTTGCGCTGTGTTCGATTGGCCATAACCGAAAATCCCTGGCCAGGGTTGCTGAGATTTACTGGTAAGTGTTACCAGTAGTTTCTCGAACTGTTATAGACCCCATATCGACACGACTTATCAAGCTATTGGGGTCTGACGTTTACCACCCCTAGGCAAGATATGCGACATATCAGACGACGAGACCGGACTGTACGGTAAGTGTTACTGGTTGGATTCACAGGAGTGTAAGCGGGCTTGCTCGTCGATCTTCTGATCGTTCAATACCCGGGTGGCCGTTACGTTTAGGAGACCGCTTGCGGCTTGTAGGTGTTTGATATGATCATCACCTGCTGCCGGCGTATTGACGAGTCTTTAGAGTCCTACACAGAGGTTTCCTGGCTCAAGCGAAACGAAATAGGAGCGCATATGAGATATGTGCGGGACCGAGAATAATGCGTGTATGTGATACCGTATTCTATTCTCTCGATGAATGTATCGATTGGTTGTATGCGATATAACCTAGTTATCGAATCGAGGATTGATTCGATAAGTCGATACATTGGATATTAGTCGGTCATATGTGATGTGACCGGATCGTTAAATCAAGTGTTGATTTAATGATTTAATGTATAATTATATATTTGATATATTACTTTACATTAACTAATATTGGTTCACTTAAGATGTTTTTCTCACTTGTTTGTGCACATTGTATATGTGATATATTTTTTGTGCACAAGATTGTATCAAGTTTGATGATACATGCAAACTTGGGTGTATGTTTGATTTACACCTTGGTTAAGTAAATGGTTAGGGTTTTAATTTATTTATTCATTTATTTATTTATTTATTTTGGATAAAATAAAATGATGGCATTCTTTGTTTTTTTCTTGAAGCTTCATGAAGCTTTGAAATGCTTTGACCATTTTGTTTCTTTCCTTAACCCTAACAATTTCCCTTAACCCTAGTTTATTCTCTACATGAGTTAGCCTCACCCATGGTTGCATTATGATAACCATCACTTCATTTTTCCTTTTGGGAAAGAATTCATAATTCTTTTCTTCTTGTTCTTCCTCTTGAGAAAGAAAAGAAAAGTTTGCTTCAAAAATGTCAAGTGATAATTCCAAGTGAGAAATCCAAATCCAAAGTGAACCCACTTCCTATTTCTTCATCCTCTACCACTTGCCAAGTAGTATAGGGTGTTTTCTTCACAAGTTTCATGGCTTGGTGAAGTTGGAGCTTGATCTTGTGTTACCTCGACGTAGATCATCTTCGGCATCGAAGTCGACGACCTAGCCCGATCATTTCTCCGATGAAATCAACACTAGAGTCCGAGATCCGATGATCGCAGCGAGGGGACATCATCACGGAGCTAAGGAAGTGGAGGACCGGATCTACAAAGGTTGTAGTCTCTTTCACTTTGCAGTAATCTTGTTTACTACTTGCATGTTTCGCCTATTCTCTAGTTAACGATCGCATTAGGGTTTCTCGGCACCGGAAATTTTTGAAATTGGCATGTTTGATACCTTGTGAGACCTCATTAGTGTGTCTAGGAACCCTACAGTGGTATCAGAGCCTAGCTAGAGCCTTAGGAGATGCGTAGACGGAGTTAGAAGTCCGATCGAACCGAAACTCTAATGCAAATTCCTTCTCTGTACATTTTTTGAAATCGGGGATTTTGGAGAATTAAAAATATGCAGAAAAATCAGCAGGCGTTTCTAAGAATTACTGTGATGCCCGTGCGCCTGATTCAATCAAAGCGCGGCGGAACCGCTGCATTAGCATGGCTAATGCGGCGATTCCGCGGCCACTTAGTCGCTTCTTCAATTGATTTTTGCACAGTAATTCCTATATTTTGGTGCTGTATTTTCTGGGAATTTTTAAATCTTACTCAAGAGTTGAGTTTTCTGGGTTGTATTGGGAGTTCGGAGATTCGATCGGATTGTCTAATTTTGTCTGTGTTTTTTCCGGATATTTTAGAAACTGTTAAAAAGTTCGACCGGATATAAATACCCACTTTTTCCCCTGCCGGGAAATTTCTAAGTGTTGGATTTTTCCATAGTTTAAGATTGTTCTAAGTAGTGCAAGTAACGCGATGGACCCTCTAGAAAACAACAAACCTTAACTCGATTATGTGAGTGTCTTGAACTGCCCTTTGAACCTTAGGGTTTGGGGCAGTACGGCGTGCCACATGTAAGGCGTTGGCTTGACCCTTCTACGGCTGGACTGTTGGTACTGTGGCATGAAATGGATGTTTTAAAACTTATTTCAAGTGTTGAAAACCATTCGGGAAAACTTGGGTGTTTGACTGTTCGATCGGAAAGTTTAACATTTTCTATTTATCTGGAATGTGATACAATATTTGGAATCCACAAGGAGTTATGAGATAACTGATTTGAATGTTATAAACATAGTACTTTAGTCTCACTTGATCGGTTGCTACGGAATTTTGATGCGATCAAAAGTCCATCGCAATCACGTAGCATACGCGGATACTCGCTGGGTAAACTTAATAGACAGCTACACCCTATAGCCCCGACCAAGTGACTGTAGAAGAACCCCATCGCCGAAAGCATCCGTTCGGGTGCTCACGGCAGCGGTGTTCCGCCTTGGTGCACTTCGTCGACGACATTAGGGGTGCGGCCGTCTACTAAAGTTTGCGACGAGCATTCGATCAGGATGTCGGGAATCTTGTTGAATTGTCCGACTTGATATTGAAAAGAGTTTTCGATAATGAAACTAAAATGCGGGGTTTATAATTGTTAGGCATGCGATGTCTAAGTAATTCATTTGATTAGGCATGCGATGTCTAAAGAGGTTGCGGATTCCAACTGTTGTAGTTTTACACTTTCTTTTCTGTGACCGTAAGTGTAATATGTGATATCGCCGGTTTCGTTGCTATATGTCAACGACAATTGGGATACGCATGTTTACTTACGGTGATGACATGTGATGTTATGTGTTGCTGGATATGTTATATTGGATCGTCGTGTTTGAATAGCCGGGGGTTTTTTATGTGAGATGAGTGTTTTTCATTTTCATTCATGTAAAAAACTTGTATGTAATATTCTTTTATTAGGGGCACTTCCAGGTTGCGGAAATTGTCACCATTTGTATATTATTTACTTTTCTGCACTAGGATAGACCTAAGGAGGAGGGCACAAGTAACCGGGTTCTGGAGTCCAGTGGGAGACCAACTCGAGGAGTCGAGTCCGGGTCTCCTAACTCTAGAATTGGTAGGGTTGCTTGCCGCTCTCGTAGGGGTCTAGGGGTGTGGGATTGGCTATTCATCGCGACCGTGGAATCCGTGTTTTATACTGGCTCGTATTGAAAACACGGACGTCCTAGTATATCCAATATTTCATATGATATTTTCTGCTGCGATATCTGTGATGTGATCATTTGATGTTCTGTGATAAATACTGTATATAGTATATATGATATATTATATAGGCATTACTTATGTTTTACACCCGCGCTAGCCCTACCCCGCTCTGCCGTTAGTCACCTAACCTAACGGTGCACGAGGGGACATCGAGGCGAATGCGGATGGCATAAGTGTACGTCGTATTTATCTGTGATGTTTAGGTAACTTAAATTATGGGACTTCGTTAATATGATTAATGAAAGAAAAAGAAACCTAAAGATGTTGTGGAATCGAATTTTCAAAAACAGGTAGCTACAGTTCTTGCTTTGCATCGCGGTGTTCCTTATAGAACATCCTGCACCTTATTCGAAAAGGAAAGGACCGAGATCCCTTCACCGGGAGTGACTCCTTTAGCAATAACTGGCAGATGCTACAACTCTCGGTTTGTCTTTTGATTGCTTCTATAGTTTCTGCTTTGCACAGTGATATATATGATATATCCCGCACCTTATTCGATGAGGAAAGGGCCGACGATCCCTTCACCGGGAGTGACCCCTTTAGCAAAACTAGAAAAGCCTAAAAAACACTCCATTTTAAAATCATTTGATTCTACAACGATATCAAGTTCATTACGCAATAGGTTTTCAGAAAAACCTGTCGTAGCCCTCCGTCATTTCAGATAAGTCCTACTTAGTATTCGTGCTACATTTGTTGACCTCCGTCAAGGCGTAGTGTGCGGTAGCTAACTAGTATTTATCTGCTTATGCATATGATGCAGATTGGGTTAGGGTAGTCGTACGGCATTGTTGACCTCCGTCAAGGGTCGTGCGGGTGGGTTTGTTTCAATCAAGAAATGACGGGTTGAACTTGACTAGTAGCCTATAGTTTGTTGACCTCCGTCAAGGTCATAGGGTGCTAGGGGCAAAATTATCGGGAATTTCAAGTGTTAAAATTTGCAATAAGATTGCATACCTTCTATGAGATAGTTGGATCCCGATACCCGCTGCGAGTAAGAGTTACTCCTGGGAGAGTTTTACACATTACAATTAGCCGATCAAGTAGGTGTCTAGAAAAGTGTCAACGGGGTTACGCCTCTGGGAAAACGAGGTTTACCATAATTAGGTTCGTGCGAAAGCACGGGGGACCTCCCTCAAAGTACCGACACTGGCCTGGCCGAAAGATTGGCGAACTTGTAGCGTGTAATTAATTCCGGCTAGTCTTTCCTTTTAGGGTTTGAAGGAAGATTTGATAAAAAACAGTGGGAGCCATCCTGATTAGATAAAATAATAACCAATCTATTCTTGCAAGAGCGCACGCTGAGTGTTTTCTTCTCTCTCTCTCCAGGTAGCGACCATATCACGCCTTAATCAAGATAATAATACGGATGTATTGACCGAACCCGTTTGTTATACTGAGCTGAGGAACGTTGGTCCCGCTCCGACTTATAATTGTTATAAGACCGAGCAGGAAATAGGGGAATACCAGGATTCCCATACCGCCCAAATGAAGAGAGTGCATGCAGATGCATCATCTTCGGGTGTGTTCGTTACACATAACTGTTTCTCAGTATTCTTTACGTCCTGGGTATGTGATACCAGATCAGGATCCCAGATATGTAATCTGTTACATAGGGCTACAGATAGGTAGAGAACTGAGAACGGGTGATAAGTTTCATGAGGCAGAAAACGGGGCAAGTGTTGCAGCCAAGTCTGTTGGTCACTGTCACCCTGTATTACCAATACATTGATTCTGAACAAATGCTATTAGATAACGAACCTGATATTCAAAATCATATCTGTCTCTTTATTAGTAAAGAAACGATAAAATTTTGTATTGTTGGATAATGTTTTGAACATTTCCTATATCAAAAGTTGATCGGTTCAGGCACGTTATCTAAAAGCATTGTTGTTCTAAATCAAACTACAGTTCTTTAGTATACGGAACACACACAAGAGGAAGAGTTCAGAAATGAATGGATCCTTCTTGAGGTATTGTAGACTAGGTCATATCAATGCGACCCGACTAGCTGAAGTTACATTTAGATGCATATTTAAAAGTGTTTGAATTTACATCTTGTAAAACTTGCCAGTCATGTCACAAAGATAAGATTGCCATAGATCTGTTTATTGGAAACAGAGAAAGAGTTAGTGTACTCTTGGGATGATACATGTTGATGTATGTAAGGTCCCCCGTCTACACATGCCAGGACCGGTTCTTTGTACTTCATTACATTCTCTGATAATCTTTCAAGATTCAGTCATATGTTCCTGTTGAAACACAAGTCCAAACCTTTTGAGATATTCACAGAATATAAGTTAGAAGTAGAGAACCAATATGGGTATAAGTATTATGTCCTTTGATGAGATCAAGGAGGAGAATACTTGTGCATAGAATTCCTGGACTATTCTAAAGGAGAATGAGATTCTCTCTCAGTATTACTCCTCCGTATACACCATAGCACGATGGTATATCGGGGCGGAGCAATTGCACCCTATTCGATAAGGTGTGCTCTATGATGAGTACTACCGAGTTACCTATTTCCTTTTGGGAGTTATGCACTTATGAAGTTGCATACCTATTGAATAGGGTTCCGATCAAATCAGTTGCATACCACTTCATATGTGATATGGAAAGGGAAGAGCCTATATCTTAAGTTAGTTAAGATTTGGGGTTGTCCGGCCAATGTCTAAAAGCAAAATCCGGACAAACTCGAGGCAAGGTCTGTTATGTAGAACTGGAAATGTTCCAGCTATACAAACTGCAGCTGATGATTTGATAGAACCAAAGGATTCAGTAGATTCCAACGAACCTCAGCCTCTCCGCCGATCCAGTAGGGTTCCTCACCCACCTGAGAGATACTTCTGTTTCTCTACGATAGTGGGAGCGAGGAATGTATCATGAGATGATGACCCAACTGGTTTCGAGCTGGCCATCAAGAGTCGGACTCTGTAAGAATGGTTGGATGCTTAGCGATCTGAGATGGAATCCTTATACACCAACAAAGTATGGACTTTGGCTGCTATAACTGAAGGGTTAAATCCCCATCAGGAGCAAGTATATTTTGAGAAGATTACTTGGTGTAGATGGAAAAGTTGAGAATTTCAAAGCTAGACTTGTTAAAGGTTTGCATCATTAACCAGGTATGGATTATTTTAAAACCTTTTCTAAGGATCTATGCTTAAGTCCATCCATATCCTACTTGCCACGGTTACATACCATGACTACGATATCTGGTGGTTGGGTGTCATGACTGCTTTTCTAAATATTGATTTAGAAGAGAATGTCTATAAGTACACAGCCAGAGGGCTTCGTAAACAGTGGGAGCAGCGGAAACGTGTGCAAGATGTTTTATGTGATGAAGCAGGCATCGCGGAGTTGGAACATCTGTTTTGATGAGTTAGTCAAACAGTTTGACATCATCAAAATGGTAGATGAACCTTGTATATACAAAAAGGTAGTAGGGAGTATGGTAGTGATCCTCGTAGAGTACGTGGATGACATACTCTTGATAGGGAAGGAGTTTCCTATGCTACGCTCAGTCAATCTCCGCTTATCACAAGGATTCTCCATATAGGATCAAAGTGATACCTCCTAAATCCTGAGTTTTCATCCATGAGATAGATGTAATTGGATGCTAGGATTCTCACTAGTAGTAGTGAGAAGGTATCAATCGATCCTGGGGAGAATCACCGGAAAGGTTCCAGGGTGATAAAGACGACTGAATGTCAGTCACAGGCATTGTCTTTACCCACAGTAAAGGGACGGTATGTTGGAAGAGTTCCAAGCTAGATACCGTGACATACTAGACGATTAAGGCTGGATACATCGCTACTTAAGATGCTACCAAAGAGGCTGTCTGGGTGTATTTTAGTTCATGAGATGAACTCAGTTCCTCCCATTGTGTGACAATGGAGTTGTGGCTTATGCCAAGGAACGTCCGTCCCATCAGTGATCCAGACATATTCTAAGGCAGTATCGCCTGATCATGGAGATGGTTGATCTCCAAAGTGATCGAGGTTAGAAGAGCAGACTCAGAGGATAACACGGCGGATCCACTCACAAAGGCCTTTTCCCAGGGAGAGACTTTTATGGGATGGTTGAGTATGAGATACTGCAACCACTGCTATCAGATGGCCCTAGTGCAAGTGGGAGATTGTTAGTTATATGTATGCCCTAGAGTCCATTACTATACATAGGATGTATATTGTAGTGGATGCTTGGACATATATAGGGAGGACTTTCTTGCTCAACATGATAGTATGCTATCTGGTTGATCTTTACCTTAACGTGTACACTGATTGTCTCTCTGTTACATGTTGGTAAAGCCCTTAGGATGTGTGCTTGACTACCTAGACTATGATACGGATCATACTAGTGGGGACAGGTAGTCCATAAGTACATCCTTTAAGGTCCCTAGTCGTGGGTGTATTGAGACGGGGCATCGATATACCAGAGTAGACTAGCGTATACCTTCTCGACCCATACAGATGGGCGATGGATGATCCCATATCCATTGGTGTTTGACATCAGAGATGATATACGGGTGCTCAGTGGAGACTGGGTACACTGGACGGACTCGCCGAGAACTCCCAGATGGTATTATACCTTACGTCAGATGGCAGTTCTCTGGTGACACTGGTACAGGTTAGTCTGTAGACCCGAGATCGTCATAGAGTCTTGTGTGATTCCCACTATGCTTTGATTTCCACCTTACCACGTCCAAGAGGGCGTGCAAAACGGTGGTTTTTGGGTACAGTCCCGAGTCACATGGAGGCAATGAGCGATAGGAAGGGATTCGACTCTCCCGGTATAGGGAGTTGATATTGCGCTGTGTTCGATTGGCTATAACCGGAAATCCTTGCCCAGGGTTGCTGAGATTTACTGGTAAGTGTTACCAGTAGTTTCTCGAACTGTTATAGACCTCATATCGACACGACTTATCGAGCTATTGGGGTCTGACGTTTACCACCCCTAAGCAAGATATGCGACATATCAGACGACGAGACCGGACTGTACGGTAAGTGTTACTGGTTGGATTCACAGGAGTGTGAGCGGGCTTGCTCGTCGATCTTCTGATCATTCAATACCCGGGTGGCCGTTACGTTTAGCAGACCGCTTGCGTCTTGTGGGTGTTTGATATGATCATCACCTGCTGCCGGCGTATTGACGAATCTTTAGAGTCCTACACAGAGGTTTCCTGGCTCAAGCGAAACGAAATAGGAGCGCATATGAGATATATGCGGGACTGAGAATAATGCGTGTATGTGATACCGTATTCTATTCTCACGATGAATGTATCGATTGGTTGTATGCGATATAACCTAGTTATCGAATCGAGGATTGATTCGATAAGTCGATACATTGGATATTAGTCGGTCATATGTGATGTGACCGGATCGTTAAATCAAGTGTTGATTTAATAATTTAATGTATAATTATATACTTGATATATTACTTTACATTAACTAATATTGGTTCACTTAAGATGTTTTTCTCACTTGTTTGTGCACATTGTATATGTGATATATTTTTTGTGCACAAGATTGTATCATGTTTGATGATACATGCAAACTTGGGTGTATGTTTGATTTAAACCTTGGTTAAGTAAATGGTTAGGGTTTTAATTTATTTATTTTGGATAAAATAAAATGGTGGCATTCTTTGTTTTTTTCTTGAAGCTTCATGAAGCTTTGAAATGCTTTGACCATTTTGTTTCTTTCCTTAACCCTAACCATTTCCCTTAACCCTAGTTTATTCTCTACATGAGTTAGCCTCACCCATGGTTGCATTATGATAACCATCACTTCATTTTTCCTTTTGGGAAAGAATTCATAATTCTTTTCTTCTTCTTCTTCCTCTTGAGAAAGAAAAGAAAAGCTTGCTTCAAAAATATCAAGTGATGATTCCAAGTGAGAAATCCAAATCCAAAGTGAACCCACTTCCTATTTCTTCATCCTCTACCACTTGCCAAGTAGTATAGGGTGTTTTCTTCACAAGTTTCATGGCTTGGTGAAGTTGGAGCTTGATCTTGTGTTGCCTCGACGTAGATCATCTTCGGCATCGAAGTCGACGACCTAGCCCGATCATTTCTCCGATGAAATCAACACTAGAGTCCGAGATCCGATGATCGCAGCGAGGGGACATCGTCACGGAGCTAAGGAAGTGGAGGACCGGATCTACAAAGGTTGTAGTCTCTTTCACTTTGCAGTAATCTTGTTTACTACTTGCATGTTTCGCCTATTCTCTAGTTAACGATCGCATTAGGGTTTCTCGGCACCGGAAATTTTTGAAATTGGCATGGTTGATGCCTTGTGAGACCTTATTAGTGTTCCTAGGAACCCTACAGATTTGTGGATAGCTATCTGTATCCTCGCTGCAGAATTGACTCATATGTTCTCGACACATTATTTACTTTCACAAACTTTTCTGTTCTAAGAAGAATGCCTATTTCCACTCAGTACCATGACAAGTGGAGCGGTTCAAATTCCCACAGTGAAACGTTGGACTTATTATATCCATCATTGCCAGCGCATTTCTCCATGTTAGATCACTTAAATTGTTGGTGCGTTATTTTTGTTTTCGTAGCTTGATTGGACTCTTCTTGCACTAGGACACTTTCTAATGCGTACTGTTGACCTCGTCAACATATCAGTAGTGCTCTTGGTTCTATCGCCTCTGGCGATTAAACCTTAAGCCTCAGTCACTCAAACGTACTAGCAAATATCAACACATTCGCTTTCCACATAAATGCTTCATGGATCGAGTAGAAAATATGTAGCCGTCCACTGCTATCACTCGATAGTCTAATTGGAGCAACACTCTTCTGTAATATTTTAAGATATTTTAGATAATTAATTAAATTAATTAGTTAAATAGATAATGTTATTTATTTTTATTATAGTAAAGAGGGCTTTTTAAATTAAAATGGAAATAAATTAGTAAAGAAAATGGTGTTTATATAATAACATGTGTTATGAGGGGTTTATGTGAGAAGGTTGGTTTCCTTATGATAATTAAAGCTGTATGAGGGTTTTTATGCAAAAAGGGGGTAAGACTTGGTTAAGCTTAACTTAAATACTTGGTGTATCATAACATCATGTATACACCTCTTTCTTGCATGTACACCTCTTGCACACACCTCATCCTTGCATGAAAACCTCACATCCTTTTTGGTGACTTCTCCTCCTACAACCCCTCACTCATTCTCCTTATCCTTTTAAATTTGTTCAGATCATATATCTTTTTGAAACAAGTTATTAGCTTAAAGAGAAAATGAAATCCTAGAACAATAAAGAAAAGAGAAGAGAATGAACTAGGTGCTAAGGATTTTCACCACCACGATCAAGCTAAGATCTTTGAGTTGTGCATCTTGGGGGAATCCTTTTCAGTAATCTTCTGTAGGTATAATCTCTAAAATCTATAGAATTTTAGTTCAGTACTGTTTTAATGTAGAAATCGGATATCGGATATATCATATTTTGTGAAATATAGGCACTGTGTAAAATCTGCTATAGTTTAGATGATAATAAAAATAATCAAACAGTGATTTCATCTTATAAATTGGACTTAGAATAACCCATAGGAAAATGGACCCATTCCCTCGGATTTCGGCCGACGACAATTTCCAAAAATCCGAGCTCGCCGAATTTTTATGGGAGTTGGGTGTTGGGATTTTTTGGGTAGCTCTATGTATATGTATTAGGATGTTTAGCATTGCTAGTTTAAGTTAGTTTATCAGTATATGAAATCTGGAAGCTAATATCTATTTTGGGGTTAAAATTCTAAAATACGACACGGATGTATCGTCATACGATTCTGTTTTTACTATTACAGACAGCGAAGGGTTAACTTAGGTTAGTATAAATGTTAAATAATCATAATATCCTCACCTAGCATGTTTAGTATGTGTAGTATCATAAACTGGGATGAATTGTGACATGTAGCATACTAATATTGAATCTGGAACCAATAGGTATAACCACTAGAACAAATAGTAACACCATAAGCATCATGAGACCACTAGAAGACTACACTTAAAGCCCGAGACCCCAACTCCATGTTTTGGCCGGCGACATTCAACACAATTCCGGCGACGCCGGGTCATCTGGGGATTTTGATGTTGGTTTTTGTTCTGTAGGGTTATATTAGTATTTTATAAATTACTGTATTGTTTGATAATTCCCAAAAATTATATAGTAAAATCCGGGAGCGTTTTAGTAATGGTTTTACCAAATTGCAGTTATTACGATATGGGTTTTCAAATTTTGAACTGCAGCTGAACCGTTAACGATTATACGTTAACAACAGGATTGTATTGTCATTTTGGGTTAAGTATGCTGTAGGTTCTAACATATGGGTGCCTATCTCGTTGTTTTGAGTTTTGGTGTGATTTTTACGACGATATGCTATAAATACGATTATAGGTACGATTCCAAGGATTTTTGAGACAGAGTTTGCGGATATAGCAGCGTGGATTTCAGCAAGCTTATTAAGTTGGTGAGTAGATTTATATCTACGGGGGAAATCGGGTGGATGGCGTATAGCACCCCCGCAACCTTATAAATAGTATTATGATATATAGTAGTTTTAGAAATTAATTAAGATATGGATATTTGAATTAAATTGCATCTAGTATGATACTCATTTGTGTATAGTTTACGGATGGTTTGGTAAATTGGTACGAAAGATCATGCCGTACTAGAGAGGATTTGTGATATAGTGATAATGTGAGACATTATATGAGGAATTATACCGCATTGGTGATGAATAGTTTCGTACGCCGAATAACGGCCGAGTTACATTTATTAGTTATGCTTAGAAATACTTTATTAGTTCGCGTTATAGTTAAAGATATTATACGTTTCCGTAATATGAACACTCTGATAGAACACTACACAACTACCAATGAGTATTATGCTGCATAAGCACGTATACATATGTTACACTACACCCATTGGTACTGCCATGTCACCATAGGACCGTTATGTTATGTAATGCATATGTAGATATTGATATGAATAAATTATTACACCGTTAGAACACTTTCACAAATACTAATGATTGCTATGCTGCACGAGCACAGATACATATGTTACACCACACATCATTAGTAATACCATGACATGGTAGAATTGATATTTTTGTGCCTATATGATTTAGTTACGCAGTCTTTCTTTATTATTTGTTGTAAATTACGAATATCAGTACTATAGATGTTGTATTTGATTCTTATGGATTTGCTGGATATTTTACTCCTGATGATATATATCGGTGGTATTGGACACTGTTATATATGTATATATATAATATATCATCAGGATAATCTATGCAAGTATTCTCATTCTTTACTTGATATTTTTGGATATGATGAGTTGGCGTCCACCATGAGTTTGATGTTTTCTGAATGTTTTATTCCGACCGAGTGGGGTAGCTATACGGTTTCAGACTTGTTACTTATCCGGACTGAGTGGGGTAGCTATACAGCCAGATACATGGTGGACCCGGGTCGGGACCGAGGGGCAGGACAGCCGCATTATAGGCGGGGAGCCTAACGAGGATACTCGATACCGGAGATAGAGATGAGCACGGCAGATATCCAGGGGATACTGACCGAGGTTCGATTGAGCACGGCGGATATCCAAGGGATACCAACCGGGCCAGAGATATCGGGTGGTGATCATCTCTTGAGATGGTGTCGATGGTATCTGCATTTGCGTGTCGGTGATGGACACGAGGTATTTCTGATTTCGGTTGTTGATGCTGGACATCCATATATATTGATGTGTTGTTATCATGAGATATACATTAGATTACAGTTATTGTAGCCGACCAGGACTGATCCGGAGGACGGTACCTGTATATATTTGTACGGGCATTCATATACATAAAAAGGATTTCAAAATCGAGCTATAGCTTCATTATTTTGACGTGTCTCAGATGACACTGAAATCTTTTAAATTGTAAACCTCTTAACACTATTCATTAAAATAGTAGGACATATATCTTAAATAAGATATCTATTATATTTCATACTATCACGTGTGCTCTATGCCGGGACATATCTATTCCGCGGCTATTTTAAAGAAGAGGTTTATATATATATATATTTGGTTACATTGGGCTTATACATAGATACAGGTCATTGGTAATTAATTTATTTTACTTGGGATTGCATGATAGTTAGTGTTGTATTATGATACATACCCATATCATATTATATTAGTACATATTATGATAGTACTATACTTGTGACTTAAGTATCATCGTGCATTTCGATTTCTACCTTTAGATGTACTTTTATTCACTGAGTTGGCAATTCATCCCCGTTGTGCCACAGTTTCTTGCAGGTTTTACCGCTTGGATTATCAGCGGCTTGGGCACACATTCCTTTCGGTGATTGATTGGTAAGTGGGTTACTATTGTATCGTACTCATCCTTGATTATTCATATATTCTTGTATCTAGTGAAAACTCCATCAATTTAGAAAGGGTATATTGTGGACTTAGAAGCGAGACTTAGAGTTTGTGTGTTGTGGTGTTGCACTCATTGGAGTCAAACATTTTAGATTGTTGATTTTATTTCGTTTTTCTTTTCTTCGCCATTGTGCGTCATATAGTGTTTGCTTGGTTGCTCCACCGTTTGGGCATGGAAGTTAGCTCCCGTTGGGATGCTATTTATATTATTATATTGTATCGGGTTATACAAAAATGCAAAGGAGGTGCTGTCGAATTTCAAAACGTCATAGATGTTTTTCAAACATACTTAGTTCAATTTAAATTTTATTTAAAATGATTCTATTTGATGACTATTTTAAACTCACCTCCAATATTTTTCAAAAAGGGTTTAGATTCCGGGTTTCGGCTTACTTGAACCGCATCGACGTCTTTAGATGTCACGTGTTTTAAGTGCCGGTCACGTGACACATTTTGGTCGTGACATCTTCAGATCCCTAATCAATGAAGATATAACTCTTAAATCTATCCACATTACGTAATTCGATTCCTTATATGAAAATATGGCCAAACCAAGAAATTTTTAGTTATGTATATGCCCTAGAGGCCATTGTTGTACATATGATATATATTATAGTGGATGCTTAGACATATATATAGAGAGGACTTTCTTGCTCGACATGATAGTATGCTATCTGGTTGCACTTTGTCTTAAAATGTAGACTTGTATTATGATACTGTCTTGCTCTCATATGTTGATAAAGCCCTTAGGATGTGTACTTGACTACCAGGACTATGATGGAGATCATACTAGTGGTGCCAAAGGTAGTCTACACGTACATCCTATAATTGTTCCTAGTCGAGGGTGTATCGAGACAGGGCATCGATATTCCAGAGTAGACTAGCGTATACGCTTCTTGACCCATATGATGGGAGATGGATGATCCCACATCCATTAGTGTTTGACATCAAAGATGGTATACGGGTGCTCAGTGGAGACTGGGTACACTGAACGGACTCGCCGAGAACTCCTAGTTGGTATTATACTTATCGTCAGATAGGAGTTCTCTGGTGACACTGGTATAACTTAGTCTGTAGACCCGAGATCGTCATAGAGCCTCGTGTGATTCCCACCGTGCTTTGATTTCCACCTTACCACGTTCAAGAGAACGTGCAAAACGGTGGCTTTTGGGTACAGTCCCGAATCACATGGAGGCAATGAGCGATAGGAGGAGATTCGTCTCTTCCGGTATTGGGGGTTGATGTTGCGTTGTGCTCGATTGGCCATAACGATAAGTCCCTGTCCAGGGCTGATACGGAGATTTACTGATAAGTGTTATCAGTAGTTTCTCGACCCTTTATGAGCCTTACATCGGCATGACTTATCGGTTACTGGGGTCTGACATTTACCACCCCTAGACTAGATATGCGACATATCAGACGAAAAGACCGGACTGTACGGTAGTGTTACTGACAGGCTTTACAGGAACTAGAGCGGGCTTGTTTGTTGATCTTCTGATCGCTCAATACCCGGGTAGCCGTTACGTCCAGCTAGTACCGCTGACGGCTTGTGTGTGCTTGATATGATCATCACCTACTGCTGGCGTATTGACGAGTCTTTAGAGTCCTGCACAGAGGTTTACTGGGTCAAGTAAAACGAAGTAAGAGCACATATGTGATTTGTGCGGGACCGAGAATAATACAAGTATGTGATACCGTATTCTATTCTCGCGATTTATTTGTATCGGTCGGTTATATATGATATAGCTGGGTTATCGAATCAAGTGTTGATTCGATAAGTTGATACATATAATCTTAGTCAGTTATATTTGATATAGCCGGATTATTAAATCAAGTGTTGATTTGATAATTTAGTGTATAATTGTATATTTGATATACTAGTTTATATTAACTAATATTAGCTCACTTAAATGTTTCTTTTTCTCACTTGTGTGCATAAGTATATATGTGATATATATTAATGTATATTTTTTAGTGTCATGGTTAATGATACACACTACATGGGTGTATGGGACTTACACCATACTTATGATAATTGTGAGGATTATTTGTTTTAAGTAAATCCAAATTAGATGGAAAATTGTCACATGCATGAAGCTTGTGGAAGCTTGTAGATGCATTGACTTAGTCCACTAATTTTGTTTTACTTAAGATATTTATTAACCTAACCATTATCACTTAGACATGGTTATATCTCTACATGAGTTAGTATATGATACAAACTCACCCATGGTTGCCATTCACTCTCTCTCATCTATTATTTGCTTCATCTTCTTCAAGCTCAAGAAAAAGTTCTCTAGGTTTTTGAAAGAAGAAGAAAAATAGTGAGAAAATTAATTCTAAAGTGAGCAATAATTCTACTTCATCATCCTCTACTGGATTAGCCATTTAGTTTAGGGTGTTAGCTTCACTAATCCCATATTAGTGAAGAGGTAGCTTGGGTCAGTGTCTTCTTGACGTAGATCATTTTCAGCCTCGAAGACTTCCTGCAAGCTCGTTCCTTTCTTCTTGTGAAGCCATGCAAGAGTCTGGAAGATCACTACTTGGAGCGAAGGGACTACTATACGGAGCTATTGAAGTGAAGGACTGCTCTATAAAGGTTTTATTCTTAGTCCACTTAGTTGTAAAGTTGTTTACATTTTATTTCGTCTAAATCTCTAGTTAAACATTCTTGGTTAGGGTTCTTCTAGCATGGCAAAATTTTGAAATTGGCATGGATGATGCCACCCGAAACCTTGCTGTCGTTCTTAGGAACCCAACAGAAATTTGTCAAATTAATGCAGTATGCGTCTTTGTATATATAATATGCCATGTACAACACAAAATACAACAATCAATCTAACAAATTTCATTTTCATTTAAACTACCATATCTAATCTTGACTGTTTTATTAGGATTTTCATTTTTTCGTGAAATTAACATATGCCCCAGGCGCTCCCACTGGAACAACTACCCATAAAATCTTCAAAATTTTATATGAGAGTAAAAAATTTGAAAGTTTTGGTGAGCAAACAAAATTTTCGAAAAAATATAACTTTCAGAGTTAATAGAAAAACCTTTAATTAACCCGAAACTTAAATGCGAAACTCTTCAAAAATAAGAAAACCGGGAAAAATAATTTTCTGGAAGTTTTTGGGATTTTTCTGAATTTTCTAAGATTATTCTGAAATATTTTTTAAATAAAAAAATGGACTCGGCTCTCGGCTCGGCTCGGCTCGAGCCGCTGAGCCCTCAGCTCGGCACGAGAGCGAGCCTGTCCTGGCTCGGCACGAGAGCGAGCCTGTCCTGGCTCGGCACGAGAGCAAGCGCGGCTTGGCCCGGCCTTGCTTGAACCGCCGAGCCCGGCCCAGCCTGGCTCGACCCAGGGGCCTGGTGGCTGGTCCCCCATAATTTTTTTTTAAAAATGCTTTTAAAAAAAATTGATAGTTGGCTCACTACCACAATAAAAAAAAATTGGTTCCTAACCAAAATCTCAAGAAAAGTATTTTGGTTTCAAACCAAAAATCCAACTATAAATCCAAAAGAAAAAAATATTTGTTTCCAAACCAAAAATCCAAAAAAAATTTGGTTCCAAACCAAAATCCAAAATAAATATTTTGTTTCCAACCAAAATCTCAAAAAAATATTTGGTTCCAAACCAAAATTCACAAAAAAAAAAAAAATGTTGTTATCACCAAACTTCAAAACTCTCACAAGTTTTAGTTTATCCAAAAATAATAAGATTAGGTTTATAGGAAAAAATCGCGACCTATCTATCATTAATGCTCACCAAAAAAGAAAAAAAAATTAAAATCTTCTTTTCACACAAAAGATTCAATCTTTAAAAAAATTTATCGCATCTTTGTTTCATGGGTTATTTCACATAAACGAACTAAAAAAAACTATATCAAAGCGTCATAAATTAAATAGATTCAATTTATGGTGACACATAATGATGCAAAATATATAGATCTTTAAAGATCTATCATACGATAATCCTAATATCATAGATCTGTCATTAAAAAAAATTTAAAAAAAAATTGATCAAGGTTTAGATAAAAAAATAACGAAACTTTTGAGTTGCAGACATTTTAAATATCTCAGATCTATTATTCTACGAATGTGGGAGACATGACTCTGATACCAATGTATAGTTTAGGTGACGTAGATACATAACAAGCAATAAAGCACAGCGGAAATAAAAGTATCTACCCTAAAGGTTTACGATATACCTGATCCGATTGGTTGGATAGATTGTTGCCCACGTTACTCAGAAGATCTGATCTTTATTACCTCCAAGCAATGGCCGGAGGGAAACCACACTTTGGTAGAAACCGAGAATCACTCTCTTGATCACCCTGCAAACCAGCCCAAAATAGAAGAGAATGAAAAAAAAGAGACGACAACTCTTTCTTGTTTTTCTCTCTAGAAAAACTCTCTATGTTGCATCATATCTTTCTTGTTGGATATATATGCCCTAGAGCCCTTCATTGTATAGGATGCTAGGGATACATATATACAGGACAATCTTGCTCAATATGATAGTATGCTATTTGATTTACTTTTGTCTTAACGTGTGATATATTTTACTTGTTATTTCATATCTTTTATACATGTTGATAAACCCTGTAGAATTCTTACTTAACTACCAGCGCTGTGATGTCAATCATACTTATGGGAGCTGGGTAGTCGATAAGCATATCCATAAATATCTCTAGTTGTAGGAGTATCAAGACTGGGCATCGATACCCCAGAGTAGACTAATGTATACATATCTAGATCCTGACGAGGGGTGATGGTTGATTCCACAGCCATTGGTGTGATGCGCCTAAGATTGTATACAGGTGCTTACTAGGGGTGAGTACACTAGACGGACTCGCCGAGAACTGGCTAGATGGTAGTATGCCTATCATTAGATAGCAGTTCTCTGGTGACATGATTGCAGATAGTCTGTCGACCTGATGTCGTCATTTGTCTCGTGTGAGTTCCCAATGTTCTTTGATTACTACCCTACCATGGCTCCACTGAGTCATGCAAACAGGTTTTAGTTGGGTACAGTCCCGAGCCACATGAAGGCAGTGAGAGATTGTTGGGTATTCTTCTTTCCCGGTATAGGGAGTCGATATCGCGTTGTGTTCGGTGGGCCAACACCATAAGTCCCAATTTAGGGCGGATTGAGAATTACTGGTAGTTAGACCAGTAGATTCTCGGATGGTCTTGAGTCACATCGACACGACTTGTTAGGTTATTAGGGGGCTGACGTTTTTCACCCCCTAGGCCGGCATGCGATACTCTCAGACGAACATACTGTACTGTACGGAGATTGTCACGGATAGACTCGGTAAGAGTTATGATGAGTTTTCTCGTCGGCCTTCTTTTCGACAGGTACCTGGGCAGCTGTTACGTACAGCTAGTGCCACTGACAGGCTTGTGGTTAAACCTGCTGCCAGGGTACTATCGAGTCTTTAGAGTCCCACACAGAGGGTTTTCCTGATTCAAACGAAACGATTTAGAGGCTATATGGTTTTACGTACAGGGTTCCGATCATATACGTGTACTAGCTATACGGATTTTGTTCGGACGGATAATGTTAGTGGGCTTACGATTAAACCGCTTTCTAGTATTATATTATTGCATTATTTTTATCTCTTGGTATTCGTATTTTTTGCAGTACGAATACGGGTATATATATACGGTAAGAGCATTCTTGTAATTTTACAAGAAGTGCTTCTAGAAGGAGACACCTCATTTTTGATATACCTATTTATTGGAAAATAGATAATTAGGTGGAGGAATGGATTTTTTCAAAGTATGGTATGAATCATGGCTGTTTCATTTTGTTTATTCATTTGTCATAACTATTCAAGCATGGTTGTATTATTTTATCAAAATATTGCATGCTTGATAGTTTTGAACTTAGCCATTCTTCATTCATTCTAGACTTCACATTCTCTCTCCTTTGCTCTACTTCTTCTTCCTTAAACCCTAACCCTCATATGTGTTGTGAAATTTAGGGTATTTTGAGATAAATTAGTCCAATTAACTCTTTACATCTCCTAAGCTATCTAGATTAGCAAATTAGGTACTTTAGTTACCTCATTCTTGAGATTAGAGCTTGAACCATAGACTCTCGGATGGATTTTCTTCGACACGAGGAAGCCGACGACCAAGCTTGATCCGTACCATTGAGGAGATCAAGAAGGGGACAAGACCTGAAGGATCAGTATCATAAAGGTATAAATCACTATTATAGTAGATTAGAATCTTTGTGAGTTTTGTTAGTTAAGGTTTTTGAATGATCTTGGAAGTTTAGACGATATTGCTTGTTGTAAAAATGTTTTTTTGTAAATTCCGCCTCTCCACAAATCTTGTGGAGTATGCGACATCGATTTACATTTCTCTCATATGTCTTGTATGAAATTCTAACCTCTTATATATGAATATATAGTGTACACCAATGTGACATCGACTTACATTTTAAATAAGCTTTCCAACCTGTGTACACCAATGACTTCAAATCTACATCAACCATAGTTCAATCGGAAACCTTGGTAGAGCATGAAATCCAATTTCCGAACATAGTTTCATCAAAGTGATGGACAAGAAAGTCGCATTCCAAGTTCACCACTATTTGTCTAATTGTCTGGACTTACCTAGTCCAGACAGTCAAAAACCAATTGTCTTTTTTGATTAATTTTATTAAAGTGCCAGCTCAGCAACCAATTTGAATATTGTTGGTTACTGTGTGACTCACCCATGTGAATGGAATGGAAGAGATTTGTGTCTCAACAGTGCCAACTGAGCTTAGCTAAGTTGGTATCAATTTGCTTTTTAATACGAGAGGCTGAGAGTTCGATCCCTTTTACATTGCGCATGATATGCATATATAGCTCTTTAATCCATCCATAAATTATAATTAGACATTTTAATTATGTCATTATTGTGCAAAGGCAAACAATATGAGACAATTTTTTTCAAAAAAAAAAAAATAACCACTTCAACTTATTACAAAATTCGCAATTTTTTGTTTTCAGCCTAATCTTCTAAGCTGCCTTCCAAAACCACAAACGAACATTTACTTAAATTTACATATAAGAAACTCGAAATACATCACCATCTGTTTATTTGTTTATTTATTTATTTTGGCTTATAATGGTGAAACCAAAGAGCCGGAGAAATTATTCCCTATGCCTGGTGTAATGCACTCGGACAGGAGGAGAAAGAGAAAGGAAAATTTTGGACAGTCTAGGACAACGTGTGGGGCTGCACTTTTACTTCTTCTCTTTTTTGCCCGGCCGTATACGGCCGGCATATGGAATAATTTTTCAAAAAGCCGAGCTCCAACTCACATGTGTAGTTTATTTATATAATCGTTTGAAATTTGTTCAAGATCTCTGTCTTTATTAAGCATCTATTCATGCTCATTTAAAATGTAAAAAATTAGCAAAGAATTAATTTCAAAACTGTATACATAAATCGCTAAGACTTTGTTATTTGATCATTTAATTACATACTTCAATTTGTTTTTTTAATCACCATATGAACATGTCTCTTGTCGAAACCTTTGGGACTTCTTACACTAAATAATATAAGCCTCAAAATAAGATTCAAGCTTGAATGCTTGTTTAGCTAAAACTTAAACATATCAAGCTCAAACATAATATTCATGGTGGTTGTTAGTTTCACTAATCAAGTCGAGTTTAGATTCAGCTTAAAACTTAATTGAGTAACTTGTCAAACTAGCTCAAATTAGTATTTATTTATTTATTTACATTTTGTTGAAAAAAACTAGTTTTTATTAAGCCAATCCCAAACCAAGCCACGAGCTTATTTAAGCCCCTTCTCAAAGGAACTTTGGACCACACACCATGGAAACAATTGAGAGATAAAGACACTCTTAACCAACTGTAGGCGGCCGTCAATTTTAGGACCATTCTAGATACAATAACAACAGCAGCTGAACATTTTATCCCAAATATATGGTGTAGGCTACATGAACCAACATAAGAATCACGCCTGATCGAGCACATGAATCCTCTGCCTCCATTCAATCCCATCGAACAATATACTTTCATTAAGACCTCTGGCATCCATATCTTTTCATATCACTTTTATCTATATTTTCTTCGGTCTCTCTTTCGCTCTTTTGACTTGCCTAAATCGATAATATCCATTCATCGAACCGATACTTCCATATGGCCGCGTCACACATGACCAAAACATTTTAGACGGTTTTCCCGCATCTTTTCCTCCACAGGTGCTACAACAATCTTTACACGAATATTCTTATTTCGCACCTTATCTTTTCTAGTATTACCACACATCTAATGAAGCATGTGCATCTCCGCAACATGCATTTTCTGTGCATAATGTTTATTTGGAGCCCAACATTCTGTATCATATAATAAGACATGCCGAATAGCGCTTCGATAAAACTTCTCTTTTAACCTTAACAGAAAGTTACGATCGTATAAAATCCCGTTGCACTCTTTCATTTCAACCAGCCAATCTGAATCCGCTGGTTGAAATCACTATCGATATGCTTATTATTTTGGAGGATGGAACTTAGATATCTAAATTGATCGCTCGGTGATCTCTATTGCCCTTGTAGTGTTATACCATTGTGATCTCAATTTTTCTGTTTACTGAATTTGCATTCCATATATACTGTCTTGGACATATTCAATCTAAACCGCCGAGATTCCAATGTTTGCTTCCATAACTCCAATTTGGTATTAAACCCTGCTTTCGTCTTATTTATCAGAATAATATTATCAGCGAATAACATTTACCAAGGCACCTCATCCTGGATAGTTCTGTTGAATATAGGTTCCCTGAAGGTAATTATTGTAATTGTACATGACCTATATGGATAGAACATTCTTGCTCGACATGATAGTATGCTATCTTATTTGTCTTTATCATTATGTGTATATATTTTACTTGCTATTACGTATCGCAAATACATAATGATAAAGCCCTTAGGATTTATGCATGACTTCCGGGATTATGATGGGGATCATACCAGCAGGGCCTGGGTAGTCTATAAGCACATCCTTAAATGTTCCTACTCGTGCGAGTATCGAGACAGGACATCGGTACTCTAGACTAAACTAGTGTATACGTTTCTTGACCCCGACCGGGGCGATGGCTGGTCCCACAGCTATTGGTGTTTGACACCGAGATTGTATACATGTGCTCATTGGAGAATGAGTACACTAAACGGACTTGCAGAGAACTCCCAGATGGTATTATACATATTGTCATATAGCAGTTCTCTGGTGACGATAGTACATGGTAGTCCCTTGAGCTGAGATCGCCATGATGTCTTGTGTGTATTCCCACTATACTTTGATTACTACCCTACACGGCTTTAAAGAGCCAGGCAAACAGGTTTTATTTAGGTATAGTCTCGAAGCACATGGAGGTAGTGAGTGGTCGAGGGGATTCGTCTCTCCCAATATGGGGAGTTGATGTCGCGCTGTGCAGGACATGAGTATAACTAGAAGTCCATGGCAATGGCAGTTGAGATAAATTGATAAGTGTTATCAGTTGTATCTTTGATGGTTTTGAGTTCGATATTTGCATGACTTATTGGGTTATTTGGGGTATGGCAGTTTCCACCCTCCAGATCCGGTAAACGATACTCTTTGATAAAGAGACCAGACTGTACGGTATTTGTCACTTATAGGCTTTGTTGGGTTCGGATGAGTTTTCCCGTCGACTTATCTCTTGATCAATACCTACGTAGCCGTTACGTGCAGCTAGTACCGCTGATAAGCTTGCGGGTTAAGCCATGAAGGGATTGAATCTGAAATTGTTTCAGATTCAATTGGATATGATCCTATTTAAGCTACTGCTAGCATATTGTTAGATCTTTAGAGCCCCACAACGAAAGTGCTTGCCCAGGAGAAATGATGATATGGTGTGTGTGTATAAGGATACGCACGGGAGTTTGATTAAATACGTATATTTGATACGCGTGATTTAATCAGACATTTGATAATATTAGACGAATTATTTAAAAGCCGGATTTTTAAGTCAAATGTTGACTTAATATCTATATATGTGCTATGGAAGCTTGTATTGTGTATATGACACACACACACACACACACTCTCTCTCTCTCTCTCTCATTGGTATATGATACTAATGTGTTATTATGTATATCATACATAATATCTTTATATGTATATGATACATATAACATAATGTATATGTATTTGATACATATACCCTCTCTCATTACACACACACATTAACTCTCTCTCCCTCTCTCTTATGTATGTATTGGATACATATATAAATGTATTTGGATTTAATACAAAATACAAGCCGTTATATGACAAAGGTTCGCATGTGAAGTGTGGGGCCCACCTCACTCTAAAGTTGACAACAAAGAGGAGAGAGAGGGGATGAGAGTGAGCTTTCTCTTCGTAATATTTATGAAGAGAAAAAGAAAAGAAAACGGATAATGCTTTATATTCTTCTTCCTCCTTCATCTTCTTCTTTCTTCTTCTCTTGAAAAGAAAATGGAGAAAATTGAGAGGAACTAAAGGAAAAGAATAGAGTGAAATAAGAGAGTTTCATAACCACATCCTCTTCTACCTTCACCCTCTAGCAAGAAGAGTGATCTAGTTTCTTCACTTGAAGTGTTCATGTGAAGTGGGAGCTTTTGTTAGGTTTCTTTCACCATGGATCATCTTCGACGAGAAGGTCAGCCACCAAACTCACTCCAGATGTTCATAGAGCCTAGCATTGATCTTCCACTAGAGAGTGGATACGCTACAAAGATTGTAACTATTTAAACTCTTGTTTGTTCTCTTGTTTATTTACAATTGATAGTAAATGAATAATTTTCGGTTTGCAATTGGTGCTATGCTTCAAAACTTTTTGTTCCATGTTTCCATCGTGGCCGAAGTATTGTGACCCTAGCACCGATTGCTAACATGGTATTAGAGCCGATCATTTACTAGCAATTGCGATTTGTGGCCAATAGATTCTCAACCCCCCCTTTTTTTTTATGGAAACTAGTTTTAAAATTGCCTCAAAAAACACCTCATATTTGGTTATTCCCGAGCCCCGCGGGTCATTGGTTTGGACCAAGTCCTGCATTTGGGCTTGAGGATGACCCCGAAGCCTCTGGGGGGAGGTTAGGTGGGCCTTCCACCCGAGACCATCATTTGGTGGCCTCGAGTGGGGATACCAAACCGAGAGCACTCACCCATATAGGTGCTTTCGGTATGAACTCCTAATCAGAGATTACTAAATGGTGGTCTTGGATTGGGGGTCCTACCTAGACCCCCTTTAGGGCCCATGGGGCATGCCCGAGATCCCCGTCGGGGTCTCGAGCTGTTGGATATAGTGCCCTCAAGACAATTATTGTAATTGCAGGCATGCGATTATGATAATTAAGGGAGGACCTATACAGGTAGAACAATCTTACTCGAAATGATAGTATGCTATCTGGTTTGTCTTTATCAGTGACGTGTACACATTTTACTTGTTATTACGTGTCGCTAATACATAATGATGAAGCCTGTAGGATTCTTGCTTGACTACTAGCATTATGATGGCGATTATATATGTGAGAGCTGGGTGGTCTATAAGCACATCCTTAAATATCTCTAGTCGTGGGTGTATTGAGACTGGGCATCGAAATTCCGGAGTAGACTAGTGCATACGTTTCGAGACCTCGACGAGGGACGATGGCCGATCTCACAAGCTATTGGTGTTATGTCACTTAAGATAGTATACAAGTGATCACTGGAGGCGAGTACACTGGACAGACTCACCGAGAACTTCTAGATGGTATTATATCTATCGTTAGATGGATGTTCTCAAGTGGCATTAGTATATGTTAGTCTTTTGACCTGAGATCTTCATTTGTCTCGTGTGAGTTCCTACTGTACTTTGATTACTATCCTACCACAGCTCAAAGGAGTCGTGCAACCAGGTTTTAGTTGGGTACAGTCCCGAGCCACATGGAAGCAGTGAGCGATTGTCGGGGATTCGTTTCTCCTGATATTAGGAGTAGAAGTCGTACTGTGTTCGGTTTGCTATCACCCTAAATTCGTGGCCACGGTAGATAGGATTTACTGATATGAGTTCAATAGTTTCTCGGTTGGTAATGAGCTTGACTCCGACATGACTTATCGGGTTATTAGGGGTCTGACGTTTCCACCCCCTAGACCCGGTATGCGATACTCTCAGACGAAGAGACCGGACTGTAAGGAGATTGTCACATTTAGGCTCATTAGGGTTCGGACGGACTTGATTGTCGACCTTCCTTTCGACAGATACCTGGGTGGCCGTTACGTATAGTTAGTGCCGCTGACGATTTTGTGGTTTTTGGATTTATCCAGTAAATTACTGCCAGTGTATTGTCGAGTCTTTATAGTCGCACACAGATGGTTTTCCCGGTTCAAGCGATATGATGTAGATGGCGTATGTTGGAGCATACAGGATGTCCGATTAAATACGTGTACAGGTTACACAGACTTTAATCGGACGGTTGATCATACTAGCGGCTTATGTTTAAGCCGGATTATTAAATCAGGTTTTGATTTAATAATTTATATATATTTTTAATATGTATATTCTAGTATTATTGTTCACTATTCATTTTCTCTCTCTTGGGTATTCGTATTTTTGTACGAATACGAGTATATGTATTTCTTTACATATACCGGGTTGTATTCCGTATTTATACGGAATTTTTTCTAGAAGATAGACACTTTATTTCTTGATTTTTCTTTTATAGAAAATCAAAAATGAGGTGGAGGATGAGGTATAAAGAAGTATGGTGTAGAGAGGTATGGCCTTGGTTTTAAATATTGATAAAATCATTTGTGGTTACTATATTTCCATGGTTGCAAAAATCAAGCCATTCTTTTCTATGCTTGCTAGTTTTTCTTCACTTGAAGACTTAGCCATTTTCCATGGCTTCTTTTTCATCACCTCCTCATCCTCCTCTTTCTAGGTAGCTCACTTGAGCTTGGAAAAGAGAGAAAAAGATAGTGAAAATATTCTTACATCCCTACTCTCCATTTGTAGCGAGCTTGGAGCGTTGGTCGCTTCACTATGTGAAGCCGGAGCTTGGATTGATTTCCCTCAGGTGGATCTTCTTCGTCTATGGCGGTTTCCACTCAAGCTCGATCCGGACAGCGTATATGGAGCATGGAGGGGTCTTCCACGATTGGGTGGACACGCGTCAAAGGTAGTATTCTGTATTTTTGCATGCTTGGTTTGCTAGTTTAGGAGTTTGGATCGATTCTAGGATCGGGGTTCCTTCGTGTTTTCTTGAAATTTTTGTTCGCCATCCGCGCCTCCGCTGTGCCACAGGCACTAGGGAACCCTACAGTGGTATCAGAGCCTCCTAAACACCTTAAATTAGCTAGTTACAACAATAGAAATCATGTTTTTTCGGGCATCGAAAACTGTCGAAAAAACAGCCTCGAATTTTTGAGTTTTGAGATGTTTGCACACCCCGCGGGCTCACGGTTCAAACCAAGAATCCGCTGTTGGATATAGTGCCCTCAAAGTCAATTATTGGATCGCAAGTACGTGATTGCAATGATTGAGGAGGACCTATACCGGTAGGACAGTCTTACTCGAGATGATAGTATGCTATCTGGTTTGCCTTTATCAGTCGTGTATAGGTTCAGGTGACTGATCACGATTACACTTTGATAGAGCCCTTAGGATCTTGCTTGACTACCAACAGTATGAGGGCGATCATATACGTGAGAGTTGGGTGGTCTATAAGCATATCCTTAATAGTGGTCCCTAGTCGTGGGAGTTTCGAGACAGGGCATCGATACTCCGGAGTAGACTAGTGTATACAGTCGAGACCCCGATGAGGGGCGGTGGCCGGTCTCATAAGCCACTGGTGTCAGTTAGATCACCTAAGATGTATACATGTGCTCATTGGGTTATGAGTACACCGGACAGGACTCGCCGGGAACCTGCTAGTTGGTATTATACATATCGTCAGATAGCAGTTCCCTGGTGACATGTGTACAGGTTAGTTCATCGACCTGAGGTCGTCATTTGTCTCGTATGAGTTCCTACTGTGCTTTGATTTCTACCCTACCACGGCTCAAAGGAGTCGTGCAAACAGGTAGTTTTTGGGTACAGTCCCGAGCCACATGGAGGTACGTGAGCGGATCGGTAGGGGATTCGTCTCTCCCGGTATTGGGGGTGGAGGTCGCGCTGTGTCTAGGAAAGCCATTACACCAAGTCCTTGGCCAAGGCAGGTGAGATTTACTGGTAGGTACTCCAGTAGTATCTCAGGTTGTTCAGGGCTTGTCTCCGACATGACTTATACAGCTATTGGGGGTCTGACGTTACTATCCCCCTAGGCCGGATATGCGATACTCATAGACGAACGGAACGGACTGTATATACATTGTCACTGTTAGGCTCAGTAGGGTTTCTGGATGAGTTCGCTCATCAGCCTCCCTTGAGGTCAGTACATGGGCAGCCGTTATGCATAGCTAGTGCCGCTGACGACTTGTGGTTAAACCCACTGCCAGGGTACTGACGAGTCATTAGAGTCCCCCACAGATAGTTTCCCAAGTTCGGGCGAAACGTTGTAGAGGCCGTATGGTTTTATGGCAGGGTTCGGAAAATGCACGTGCGTTTACGCACGTGTTATTTTTCGGGCAGATAATACTGGTGGGTTTTGGTTTAAGCCGGATCCATGTATTATACAGAGTGGATATAATATCTTTGTCTCAGTTGCATTTGTATTCGGTCGTAATACAAATGCGGGTATATTTATACAGTTACGGGGTTATCCTAAAATTCGTTTCAGGATCACTTTTGGAAGTTGCCAGTTTCCAGTATTCTATCAGCCGTCTTTTGACATTCGGTTAAAGACGGATTTATCTCTTCTTGAGATGAGTGTGGAAGGTTCTAGAAGTTTCTAGAAGAGGTGACTAGGTTAGAATGGGGTTGAGTTTTCATTGGTTGCTTTCTTTGTGTTCACACTTTGTGTTCACAGTTTGTGTTCACATTAGAGATATTTTCTTATTGTCACCTCCCCCTCTCCTACACTCACCCCCCACCTCTATATATGTGGCCGGCCCCTTCCCCCTCTCTCACACTTGATGTTTTATCTGGTAAAAAGATTATGATAGATTTTGGGGTGTATGGAATTTCACAGCTCATTTCATTCCATCACCCGATTCCCACGGCAGCTTAATTAACCGTTCGTCCATGGTTTTGGACGAAGCGAGACAAAGTATTCCACTCATTCTCTACATCAATCTTGGTTGTCTCTTTTAGCAAACTTGACGACCGAGTTGCCTCGAGTCAGAGGCGGGAGCCCTTTTAAAGATCCGATGACGTGGTGCCACCATGGACGAGGAGATCGGAGATCGACGAGATTGGAGCAGCCGCAACGGAGCGTGGGATGATGGTTAAAGAACGAAGGACTCGGATCGTTCGGTATAACCTTTCTTCCCTCTTTGTAGATTGTTAGTTTAGCGTTAATGGCAGATCTGGGTTTTAGTATGCGATAGCGCCAGTTATAAAAGTTTTTGTTCCGCATTTGGCGTCTGAAAGACGGCCGGGGCGCTACCGTAGACTTACATGGTATCAGAGACACGCCATTAAGCTTTACTAACTTGTGCTAACGCGTTTAAAAGATCGATCGAACGGATTTTTCGAAAATCGCAATTTCTATTATTAAAGTTTCTGTTAATTTTCAAACTGGTCCAAATGTCATTTTGACCATACCAAAAAATCAAGCAGGGTTTTTGAGGAATACTGTAGAAATTCGACGAAGTGATTCCACTGTTCCGCCGCGGATCCGCGGCCCAAGCTAGGGTTTGGCCGCGGATCCGCCGCAGGAAAGTGAGATCACTCACTCAATTTTCTACAGTGGATTCTATGTTGGAAATTGTGGTTTCTGGAACTGTTTATTTGGGCCCAGTGTTTTTTACTATGCAGCAGATTTGCGTGGGGCCCACTTCGGGAAATTTAGTCGATCGAAATTTAAATGTGTTAGTTTACAGTGCTTACATTATATTTCCGACCGTGAATGTCATTTGATCGGTAAACCGCGTCTGATTGCTATAGTTCTTTTGGACGGGTTTGCGAACGTGACATTCGCGTTGATGTTCTGTGTTGTGCTGTGATATTGCGGATTTGTCGTGGTGGATAGCAGTGTGCAATGGTAGTGCAGTTTGGATTTATTTGTACATTTGATATTGCGGGGCGAGTGTCCAACTTATAGACTGCCGTCACTGCCTGTTGTATAATATTCTTTTGGGGCACGACCAGGTTGCGGTCGATGTACCTGTTGTACTATTTTTCCATTTTCTGTACTAGGTTTTACCCCGCGACGGAGTGCACGGATAGCCGGGTTCTGGGGGCAACGGGTCCTCATCTCATGGCTTTGAGAGGCAGAGGGGCCCCACTCTAGAATTGGCAGACTATTCGCCGCACTCGTAGGGGGTACAGGTTGACCCAAGGAGGGGTGCTCAAGCTACCGGATTCCGTGAAGTGCTGGGTGGTCCATTCACTATGCTGTAGGGGGCTGCCTCGCTTCAGGTTTTGGCGGGTAACTTGCAGCACCCGTAGGGGTCTAGGTTTCATTGCACAGGCTATCCACACGACAGGTGAACGTCGGGTTTCAGCAGCGGCTCTGTGAAACTCGGGGATCTCAGATTATCTGTAATGTTCTGTGATGCTTATTACTTTTCTGTAATGTTGCATATTATCATGCCTGGAGCGATTATTGTATATTGGTATATATACTATTAGATGTTGTATATGTTTTACACCCGTGCTAGTCCAGTCCCCGCTCTGTCGTTAGTTAAGTAATCTAACGGGTGATGACGGGACCCAGTGACGAATGCGGATGGCATATACGTACATTTTATTTTCGTTCTTTTCTGGTGTGATTAATTGATGGGACTGCGTTGATTCTGATCAATGCAAAGTAAAACAAACCTTTTTGGATGTTGTTGGAACAATTTAAAAAGTGTTATTACAAAGATGTTTCCTTTTGTTTTGTACAGTGGTATTCGGTTGGAATATCCTGCACCTCATTCGACGGGGCAAGGGCCGATATCCCGTCACCGGGACTGACCCCTTGAACAGAAGTTTGCGTCAGGGTAATAACTTCACTATAGTCGATTACATGTTGCTTTGCATCGCGGTATTCAGTGGAATATCCTGCACCTCATTACACGAGGAAAGAGCCGAGATCCCTTCACCGGGAGTGACCTCTTTAGCAAAGGTTTTCTCCACTATATTTTATAAAAAGCTATCAGGTTCCTTCAACGAGATCAAGTTCATTACGTTAAAAGTTTTTCGCCAAAAACCAGCCGTAGCCGTCCGTCATTTCTTATGGATGGTCAGTAATATTCAAGCTATGTTTGTTGGCTTTCGTCAAGGCATAGTGTTTGGTAGTTGCTGGGGTACTCATTTGTTGCATAGATAGATGTGTTTGTTTGGGACAGTCGTATTACCTTGTTGGCTTTTGTCAAGGGTATGTACGGGTGGGTTCGAATTAACAAGGTAATGACGGGCAGAACTTGACATGTGACTTATGATTTGTTGGCTTTCGTCAAGGTCATAAGAACATGGGGTAAAAATCATATCGGGAGTTTCTAAAGAAACTGAAACTTGCCAGGCATGCGCATACCATCTGGAGTGTGATAACGCGAGTGGATTCCGTCACGTTATCATGCGATGAGAGTTGGATCCCGATTCCCACTGATGAGTTGGTTTACTCTTCGGGTGACCCCGATTGATTCTTCTTTCAGGTTTGGAGGAAAATTTGACAGTACAGTGGGAGGTTTCCGGATTAGATAAAGTGATAACCATTCTGATCTAGGATAGAGTGCACGCAGAGTGTTTCTTTTCTCTCTCTCTCTTTGGCAGCGACCTTTGACCGACCCTAGACTATGACTCAGGGACCAAGTTGACCGAACCTTCTTAAAATACTGGCTTTTGGATTGTCTAAGTTGCATAAGTCATTGCCACTCCTTCTTCTACCCTTTGCATTTCTCAGAACACCCGTATTACTACGGACATCCACTTCCATTGGATAGATCCATCGTATGGTTATATACGAACTCGAAGGGACTCCTTCGAGGATGGATCCAGGTTCAGGAGAAATAGAATTGGTTTATTCAGTTGTCTTTTATTATCACCTTCTCTCAGGTTGCGAGGGCTCCTTGGTTTAGGAGAGTACACCTATTACGCTTATTGGATAGTCTTATTCCAAACCATAGGCAGGTGCCGAAAGGTAGGGAATGAAGAAAACCAATTAGTCTAAGTAGGGTGTACAGAAGGCAATATGTAAAGACAAAATAAAGGGATTAGAAAGAGGGCAAAGTAAGTTGCGACTGTTATCATTCACGACCAAACCGCGTACTTCATCGCCACTCCTATTTCACCTTTAAAAAAAATAAGGTATTATTCAGTTGTCTTTTATCATCACCTTCTCTCAGTTGCGAGTACTCCTTGGTTTAGGAGGGTACACCTATTATACTTACTGGATAGTCTTCTTTCAAACCATAGGCTGGTGCCGAACGGTAGGGAAGGAAGAAAACCATTTAGCCTAACGATGGTGTACAGAAGGTAACGACTAAAGACAAATAAAGGGATTTAGAGAGATGGTAAAGAAATATACAGTTAAAGTCATGAATTGGATTATAGAAGAGGCATTACTATGAATACCAGGATACCCCTACGAAACATTTTTATGTTTCAGTGCATTGTTAATGGAAAACTGTTTTCCCGATTAGATACTTACTCCAGAGTGTGTATTCATCAGGTTTCATTCTCATATCTGTATGGTTTTTACAGATGATGAGTGGGAGGAAGTTATTGGGAATTAGATGATCATCCTCATTATATCGCAATTCGTTGTAATTGGTGATATTTGAGGAAATCGCCTGGGTACAGTTTTCAACCTACGACGCACAGGTTTTGAGTTATTCAACTCAGCGGACTTATACAGAGTATTGTATGTTGTCCAGTGTCCATCAGGACAAAGGGGTAGGTCCTCGTACTATGTTCTGTTTACTTATGACTTCTCTAGTTTTTAGACAAGTGTTTCGTAGAAATACAAGGTCTAAGTTTTGAGAAGTTATGGGTATAAGAATAAAGTAGAGAACCAAATGTCGCAAGTATCGGGATTCTTCAAAGAGATCGAAGATGTAGATACTTGTGATTGGTATTCAGATGATAGTAAAAGATTTGAGAAACTTGTTTATCTTTCGGGTTACTCATAGTTGGATGGATTTCTAAGTTGAGTAATGCTGATTAGCCTCTCTCCATTAAAGTTGATATGCACTGGAGACAGCTGCATGATTAGAATCTGGTTCTAATTAAATAAGTGCCAAAGTTTCTATATTGGATATGGAATGGATCGTATCTTAACGATGTTAAGGTACGGGGAGTTTTCCGGCTTATGCTTAAAACCAGACTCTGGATAACTCAGGGCACGTTTCTGTAATGGCAGTTTGTGGGTTGGCCCAGGCTATGATGAGGGTTGACTTTCTACCATCTGGAAGATCAATAGTGATATTGTTCTTGACTCGCCACAGTTTTAGTAAAATGGATTTTTTCAGAAAACAGTAGTGGGAGTATGGTAGAACTGGAAGTGATTCCAGAACCGCAAACGATTACGGAAAATTTAATAGGACCAATAGATTCAATCAGGTTTGACATTCCATTAGCCACTCCGCATATTTGGTTGGTAACCTCAGACACCCGAGAGGTACTCCGGTAGTCTCAAGGACGGTGACAGGGAGGTTCATATCTACCCAGACTTGACACTACTGTTGTTCCAGGCTATGAGACCCGGTAGGAGGGTTGTTGTGGTCAGTGGGAGCAGCGGAAGCATAGTGGGCAAGTAGCTTATGTCTATTTATAGACTAGAGCAGTTATAGCGGAGATTGATCATCTAATTTTGATGTGATAGTCATGGGTTTGACTTCATCAGAATAGGGGATGGATCAGTTAAGAAGGTAGTAGGGTGTGGTGTCCTAGTATTTGGATGACATACACAGAGTAGGAAGTAAAATTTCTACACTACGATCGGTTGTACTGTGGTCGTCACACAGTTGTTTCTCCAGACAGGATATGGATATAATATTTGACATTCTGGTTACTAGATCTATGGTTTTAGATCTGGATTTGGGTAGTTTCCCAATGTGGGTACTTTGACAGTATTCTAATGGTTTTTAGAATAGATGACTCCTGGCATGGTGGTGTACCTGCAGGTGATGGAGTCACCCTCTCTAAAGGTGTCTTACAGACTAAAGGGGAGAGAGATGTGCATGATTGGCAGATCACTTGCTTAGGCAGTTGAGTCAATCATGAGATGTCAAGTACCACACCAAATGTTGTTTTTGCACTAGATGCAATAAGTTTGTATTAATCCAATCCAGGAGAAACATAAGGAAGCAGTTTTGGAACATAAGTGAATGTTCTACGGATTTGATGACGACAGCCTCCTTCGGGAGACAGTTATCATTCCAGGCTTTAAAGGTGACATGGATGACAGAGTGATTGTCAGAGTTATAGTTTTCCCTCTGATAAAGAGGGACAGTATTTTGGACAGGTGGTCTAAGAGGATACTGTGGGAGGCCTGGTGCTGGATACTGATTAGGTTCAGTTTTCGATACAGTCTAAGAAGTTTGGATTTGGAGTTCATTTATGAACTAAGGTCCCATCAGATATCCAGACATATTCTAAGACATGTATTACTCAATTCGGGAGATGGCTTTCTCCGCGAACTTGAGATTAAGAGAGACATAGAAAGAAACATCCTGGCGGATCCACTCACTGAGGCTATTTCTCGAACACAATAGTTTTACAAACGGGCTTTGTGAAACTGATTAATAGAGGAGTTGGGTGTTGGTTTCACACGGGCTGTGAGTACGCAACATCGCAACAATTAGCCTTAAGTGCAAGTGGGAGATTGTTGGATATAGTGCCCTCAAAGTCAATTATTGGATCGCAAGTACGTGATTGCAATGATTGAGGAGGACCTATACCGGTAGGACATTCTTACTCGAGATGATAGTATGCTATCTGGTTTGCCTTTATCAGTCATGTATAGGTTCAGGTGACTGATCACGATTACACTTTGATAGAGCCCTTAGGATCTTGCTTGACTACCAACAGTATGAGGGCGATCATATACGTGAGAGTTGGGTGGTCTATAAGCATATCCTTAATAGTGGTCCCTAGTCGTGGGAGTTTCGAGACAGGGCATCGATACTCCGGAGTAGACTAGTGTATACAGTCGAGACCCCGACGAGGGGCGGTGGCCGGTCTCACAAGCCACTGGTGTCAGTTGGATCACCAAAGATGTATACAGGTGCTCATTGGGTTATGAGTACACCGGACAGGACTCGCCGGGAACCTGCTAGTTGGTATTATACATATCGTCAGATAGCAGTTCCCTGGTGACATGTGTACAGGTTAGTTCATCGACCTGAGGTCGTCATTTGTCTCGTGTGAGTTCCCACTGTGCTTTGATTTCTACCCTACCACGGCTCAAAGGAGTCGTGCAAACAGGTAGTTTTTAGGTACAGTCCCGAGCCACATGGAGGTACGTGAGCGGATCGGCAGGGGATTCGTCTCTCCCGGTATTGGGGGTGGAGGTCGCGCTGTGTCTAGGAAAGCCATTACACCAATTCCTTGGCCAAGGTAGGTGAGATTTACTGGTAGGTACTCCAGTAGTATCTCAGGGTGTTCAGGGCTTGTCTCCGACACGACTTATACAGCTATTGGGGGTCTGACGTTACTAGCCCCCTAGGCCGGATATGCGATACTCATAGACGAAAGGACCGGACTGTATATATATTGTCACTGTTAGGCTCAGTAGGGTTTCTGGATGAGTTCGCTCATCAGCCTCCCTTGAGGTCAGTACATGGGCAGCCGTTATGCATAGCTAGTGCCGCTGACGGCTTGTGGTTAAACCCACTGCCAGGGTACTGACGAGTCATTAGAGTCCCCCACAGATAGTTTCCCAAGTTCGGGTGAAACGTTGTAGAGGCCGTATGGTTTTATGGCAGGGTTCGGAAAATGCACGTGCGTTTACGCACGTGTTATTTTTCGGGCAGATAATACTGGTGGGTTTTGGTTTAAGCCGGATCCATGTATTATACAGAGTGGGTATAATATCTTTGTCTCAGTTGCATTTGTATTCGGTCGTAATACAAATGCGGGTATATTTATACAGTTACGGGGTTATCCTAAAATTCGTTTCAGGATCACTTTTGGAAGTTGCCAGTTTCCAGTATTCTATCAGCCGTCTTTTGACATTCGGTTAAAAACGGATTTATCTCTTCTTGAGATGAGTGTGGAAGGTTCTAGAAGTTTCTAGAAGAGGTGACTAGGTTAGAATGGTGTTGAGTTTTCATTGGTTGCTTTCTTTGTGTTCACACTTTGTGTTCACAGTTTGTGTTCACACTAGAGATATTTTCTTATTGTCACCTCCCCCTCTCCTACACTCAACCCCCCACCTCTATATATGTGGCCGGCCCCTTCCCCCTCTCTCACACTCTCACACTTGATGTTTTATCTGGTAAAAAGATTATGATAGATTTTGGGGTGTATGGAATTTCACAGCTCATTTCATTCCATCACCCGATTCCCACGGTAGCTTCATTAACCGTCCGTCCATGGTTTTGGACAAAGCGAGACAAAGTATTCCACTCATTCTCTACATCAATCTTGGTTGTCTCTTTTAGCAAACTTGACGACCGAGTTGCCTCGAGTCAGAGGCGGGAGCCTTTATAAAGATCCGATGACGTGGTGCCACCTAGACGAGGAGATCGGAGATCGATGAGATCGGAGCAGCCGCAACGGAGCATGGGATGATGGTTAAAGAACGAATGACTCGGATCGTTCGGTATAACCTTTCTTCCCTCTTTGTAGATTGTTAGTTTAGCGTTAATGGCAGATCCGGGTTTTAGTATGCGATAGCGCCAGTTATAAAAGTTTTTGTTCTGCATTTGGCGTCTGAAAGACGGCCGGGGCGCTACCGTAGACTTACATCCGCGGGGTGGTGCATGGGAACCTTGGGGAGACCCCACGGGGCTGAACGTCAATGCCCGCTCCCCAAGACCACCACAAGGTGGTCTTGGCGGTGGGGACTCGAAACTGCCCCCTTGGACAGTTTCGGGTCTGCCTCACCCCTTAGCCACCTCGTGGTGGCCTCGGGGGTGGGTTGAAAGTGTTTGTTAGCACCCCGCTGGGTTTTACTAGCATCAAGCATACCATTTAAAAAAATTTCGTGGTGCTAATCAATACTAAACAAGAATCGAAACTAGATGATTAGGGTTTAACTATGATATAACAAAAACTTTAAAATACTGTATTAAGCAGCCTTTTCCATGTGAAGGATGCTACAACCTTTGTAGACCGAGCCCTTCTCTTCATAAGCTCCGTTTAGTAGTCCACACGACTCCACTTGAAGTTGGATCGAGCTTCCTTTAAAATCTTCGTGCCGAAGATGATCCACCCGAAGCTCTACTAATCCAATCTATCTCTTCACTAAACTCTTTAGTGAAGGAAACACACTATACCAAAGTGATAATCTAGTGTAGGATGGTGAAGTAAGGGTATTGTTTGCTCACTAGGGTTCTCACAAGCTCAAGGGTTCACAACTCATGTGAGGGATTGAGCTTGGAGGTGGAAGTGAAGAAGATGGAGAGAGTTAGAGAGCAAATGAGCTCATATGAGGAAAATAACTCAAGTCAAGTGAAGAATAATGAAGAATGGCTCTCTTATGTTTTCTCACTTATTGAAGCATGAATATAAAACATTACATATAATGCACCATGCTTCAATAGTGCAAACAAATGAATAAACAAGTATAAATGCCATGCTTCACCCCATTCCTCAATTATCTCATCATTTTCCACCTCATTTCTATTTTCAAAAAATAGAAAATCAAACCATGCTTCATATATATATATATTAATATATATATTATGAAGATAAGCAAATAATTAGTGAGCAATAATATTAGTTAATATATAATTATATCAAATATAAATATATATCATATTATTAAATTAACACTTGATTTAATAATCTGGTTATATCACATATAACCGACTAATATCATTTATCTGTATATCACATTATCAAATCAACACTTGATTCAATAATCCGGTTATATCACATATAACCTAACTGATATCAAATAACCGCCAGATTAGAATACTGTATCACATAATCGTATTTAATCAGGCACCCGCACATATCAGCATATATGCCCTACTTCATTTCGCTTGAACTAGGAAACTTCTGTGTGGGATTCTAAAGATTCGTCAATACGCCAGCAGTAGGTAATGATCACATCAGTTACCAACAAGTTGTCAGCGGTACTAGCTGGACGTAACGGCTACCCAGGTATTGAGCGATTAGAAGATCAACAAGAAAGCTTGTCCAAACTCCCATGAAGCCTATAATTAACACTTATCGTGCAGTCCGGTCTCTTCGTCTGATATGTCGCATATCGAGTCTGGGGGTGGAATTGTCAGACCCCAATAACTAGATAAGTCATGCCGATGTGTGGCCTATAACGGATGAGAAACTACTGATATCTCTTACCAGTAAATTTCATCAACAGCCCTGGCTAGGGACTTCCTGTTATAGCCAATCGAGCATAGCGCACATCAACTCCCTATAACGGGAGAGACAAAGTCCCTCCTATCGCTCATTACCTCTATGTGACTCGGGACTGTACCCAAAATCTATCTGTTTGCACGACTTCTTTGAGTCATGGTAGGGAGGAAATCAAAGTATAGTGGGAACCACACAAGACTTTATGACGATCTCGGGTCTATAGACTAACCTGTACCAGTGTCACCAGAGAACTGCTATCTGACAATAGGTATGTACCACCTAGGAGTTCTCGGTGAGTCCTGTTTAGTGTACCCATTCTCTAATGAGCACCTATGTACAATCTTTGATGTCAAACACCAATGGATATCGGATCAACCATTGCCCCATATAGGGTCAAGAAACGTACACACTATTCTACTCTGGAATATCGATGCCATGTCTCGATATTCCCTCGACTAGGAACAATTGAAGGATGTGCTTGTGGACTACCCAGGTCCCAGTAGTATGATCCACATCATAGTCCTCATAGTTAAGCCAACATCCTAAGGGCTTTATCAACATGTATATGAGAGACGGTATAATAATACCAGTGAACATGTTAAGATAGAGGCAACCAGATAGCATACTATCATGTCGAGCAAGAAAGTCCTCTATATATATGCCTAAGCATCCACCATATCATACAGTAATGGTCTCTAGGGCATACATATTCCTAACAATCTCCCACTTGCACTAAGGCCAGTCGTTGTAGTATCTCATACCCAACATCCTAAAAAGTCTCTCGAATTGCATCTAGGGGAGGGCTTCGTGAGTGGATCTACTGTGTTATCCTTCGTGTCAACTCTCCTGACCTCGATCTCCCGGTGATCTACTATCTCCTTGATCAGGTGATACCGCCTAAGAATATGTCTGGATCTCTAATGGGACCGGGGTTCTTTGGCCAAAGCCACATCTCCATTGTTATCATAATACACAGGTATTTGATGCTCAATGGATAGAACCACACCAAGTTTAGCTATGAACTTCTTCATCCAGACATCCTCTTTGGCAGCATCATTGGCAGCGATGTATTTAGCCTCCATCGTCGAGTCTGCTATGGTATCTTGCTTGAAACTCTTCCAACATACTACCCCTCCATTGAGGGTGAAGACAAAACCCGAGACCGACTTACTGTCGTCCTTATCACTCTGGAAGCTCGAATCGGTAAAGGACTCCACTTGGAGTTCACCATTACCATACACCAAGAACATCTCTTTAGTGCTTCTCAAGCACTTAAGAATGTTCTTCACAGCTGTCCAGTGCTTTTCCCCAGGATCTGATTGATACCTGCTCACTACACATAGTGAGTAAGCTACATCCGGTCTGGTACATAACATCGCATACATGATAGACCCGACTGCCGAAGCATAGGGTATCTTTTGCCTGCGAGCCCTCTCCAAATCAGTCTTGGGAAACATCTCTTTGGAGAGAGTGATTCCTGAACAAGCGGGTAAATTACCACGCTTAGAATCTTCCATACTAAACCTCTTTAGTATGGTGTCAATGTACCTGGATTGGGACAATCCCAACATCCGCTTAGATCTATCTCTATAGATCTTTATCCCCAGGATGTAGGAGGTATCACCTAGATCTTTCATGGAGAACTTATGTGATAAGAAGATCTTGATCGAGTATAGCATAGGAACATTGTTTCCTATCAAGAGTATGTTATCCACATACAGTACGAGAAAGACAACCTTACTCTCTACAACCTTCTTGTATATACAAAGTTCGTCTACGTTTTTAATGAATTCAAACTCTTTGACAGCTTCATCGAAACAGATGTTCCAGCTCCGTGATACCTGCTTTAATCCGTAGATTGATTTATGCAGCTTCCACACGCTTCCGCTGCTCCTACTGTCTACGAAGCCCTCTGGCAGTGTCATGTACACGCTTTCTTTTAAATCACCATTTAGAAAAGCGGTCTTGACGTCCATCTGCCAGATTTTGTAGTCATGGTATGCAGCAATGGCAAGTAGGATCCTGATAGACTTAAGCATGGCGACAGGAGAAAATGTTTCATCATAGTCGAAACCTGGTCGTTGACGAAAATCTTTTGCTACAAGTCTCGCTTTGAAGGTCTCAACCTTTCCTTCTACACCAATTTTCTTCTTAAAGATCCACTTGATCCCGATGGGTTTTACTACTTCAGGAGCAACTTCTAAAGTCCATACTTTATTGGTGTACATGGATTCCATCTCAGATCGTATAGCATCCAGCCATTTCAAAGTGTCTCCACTTATGATGGCCTGCTCGAAACTAGTTGGGTTATCATCTTCAATGATGCAATCCTCACTCCTACCGTCTATGAGAGAACCATAGTATCTCTCAGGTGGATGAGGAACACTACTAGATCTGCGGAGTGGCTGAGGTTCATTGGGTACTATAGGATCCTCCGGTTTTACCAAATTGTCAGTTATAGTTTGTGTAGCTGGAACTTCTTCCAGCTCTACCTCATGACCATTAATTTCTTTCACAAGAAATTCCTTTTCTAAAAAGGTGGCTTGTTGAGAAACAAACACCTTTTGTTTCTCGGTATGGTAGAAAATATATCTTCGCGAATGTTAAGGATATCCAACAAACTTATATAGAACAGACCCTGCCTCGAGCTTGTCTGGATTTTGCATTTTAACATAAGCCGGACAACCCCAAATCTTAATGAAATTAAGATATAGTCTCTTCCCCTTCCATATCTCATATAGAGTGGTAGGCACTGATTTGGTCGGAACCCTATTCAATAGGTATGCAACTATCTCAAGTGCATAACCCCGAAAAGAAATAGGTAACTCAGCATTACTCATCATAGAGCGCACCATATCTAATAGGGTGTGATTTCTCCGCTCCGATACACCGTTGTGCTGTGGTGTATATGGAGGAGTAAGCTAAGAGAGAATCCCATTCTATTTTAATTAATCCAGGAAATCCGTGCTTAAGTATTCTCCTCCCCGATTAGATCGATGGATTTTAATACATTTACTCGTTTGGTTCTTTAATTCGCACTTATATTCCTTGAATTTTTCAAAAAGTTCAGATTTGTGTTTCGACAAGAACACATATCCGAATCTTGAGAAATCATCGGTGAATGTAATAAAGTATGAGGAACTATTTATGGCATGTGTAGACATAGGACCGCATACATCACTATGTATCGGTCCCAAGAGTTCAGTAGCTCTTTCTCCGTATCCAGTAAATGGAGTCTTGGTCATCTTTCCTTTGAGACATGACTGGAAAGTTTCATAAGATGTAAATTCAAACTGATTCAAAAATCCATCTTTATACAACTTAGCTAGTCGTTTCGCATTGATATGAACTAGTCTATAATGCCACAAGAAGCCTTCGTTCATTTCTGAACCGTTTCTCTTGTGTGTGTTTTGTATACTTAGAACTGTTTTATGATTTAGAACATATATACCGTTATACAACGTACCATACCAAATCAACACTTTATTTAGGAAAACATTCACAATATTTTTGGTACGAAATAAAAATTCCTCAGAATCATTATATTACTACTTGGTAATACAAGATGATATTCACCAACTGCTTTGGCTGCAACAATTGCACCATTCCCTTTTTTAAGGGACATATCACATTTTCCCAGTTCTCTACCTCTACTTAACCCATGTAACAAATTACATACACTGGATCCTAATTTGGTATCCATTACCTAGGACATAGAGCAAACTGAGAAACAGTTCTCGGTAACGAACACACCTGAAGAAGATGCATCAACATGCTCCTTCTTCATTTTGGGTGGCGTGGGAATCTAGGTATTCTACTATTCCTTACTCAGACTTATGACAGTCATAAGATAGAGCAGAACCTAGCCCAGTAGGTTCGATCAATACATCCATATTATTATCTTGATTAAGGCGTGTCATTGGCCGCTATCAGGAGAGAGAGAAGGATAATCACTTTTGCGTGCGCTTATTGCAAGATTAGATTGGTTATTATCTTATCTAATCAGGATGTCTCCCACTGTTTTTATCAAATATTCCTTCAAACCCTAAAAGGTAAGATTAGCTGGGATTAATTACACCCTACAAGTTCGCCAATCGTTTGGCCAGGAAGGTATTAGTACTCCGAGGGAGTCTCCCCATACTTTCGTATGGAATGAAAGTCTACTCTAGCACCACCATGAGGTTCTAGTAGTATCAAACATGCCAAATTTAAAAAATTTCGGGTGCTAAGTTATATTAACCAAGATCTTAATTAGAATATTAGGGTTTCCTATGATGATATCATAAAACTAAAGAGAAGGAAAGAGCATACAACCTTTGATGACCGTGTCCTTCTTTTATAAAGCTCCGGGTTGTAGTCCACGCAACTCCACTAGGCTCCTCTTCAAATTTGAACGAGCCTCCTCCGTGTTCTTCACGCCGAAGACGATCCACCCGAAGCCTACAGGTTCAAGCTACCTCTTCACTAATCTCCTATTAGTGAAGGATACACGCCATACCAAAGTGCTAGTTTAGTGTGGGATGGTGAAGTAGGGGATTTAAAGCTCACTAGAGTTCTCATAAGCTCAATAATTCACATCACATGTGAGGGTTTTGAGCTTGGAGATGAGGTAAGAAAAATTGAGGAGAGGAAGAGCTCAAGAGCTTAAGAAATGGCTAAAGCATGAAGTGCTTTGAGATGAGGTGAGAAATTGAGGAGAGCAAAAGAGCAAGAGCTCAAGAGCTCATGAAATGGCTAAGGCATGAAGAGATAAATACTTAGGCAAGTAAAGAATGACAACTATATTATCACACATTATTGAAGAATGGATTAAAAACAATAAATATAATGCACCATGCTTCAATAGTGCGAACAAATGAATAAACAAATATATAAACCATGCTTTGAACCATACCACAAATATCTCTCCAATTTACACCTCATTTTCTATTTTCATAAAATAGAAAATCATGCCATGCTTCATATAATATATATATATATATATACATATATCAAATATATATATTAATATATATTAAGAAACATAATTAGTGAGCTAATACTATTAGTTAATATATAATTATATCAAATATAATATATATCAAATTATTAAATCAACATTTGATTTAATAATCCGGTTATATCACATATGACCGACTAATAACATTTATTTGTGTATCACATTAACAAATCAACACTTGATTCGATAATCTGGTTATATCTCATATAACCTAACTGATAACAGATAACTTCTAGATTACAATACGGTATCACCTACACGTATTTAATCAGGCCCCCGCATATATCACATATGTGCCATACTTCGTTTCGCTTGAACCAGGAAACTTTTGTGTGGGACTCTAAAGACCCGTCAATACGCCAGTAGTAGGTGATGATCACATCGGTCACCTATAAGCCGTCAGCGGTACTAGCTGGACGTAACGGCTACCCGGGTATTGAGCGATATGAAGATCAACAAGCAAGCATGTCCATACTCTCCATGAAGCTTATAAGTAACACTTACCGTACAGTCCGGTCTCTTCGTCTGATCTGTTGCATATCAAGTTTAGGGGTGGTAAACGTCAGACCCCAGTAACTTGATAAGTCATGCCGAAGTGTGGTTCATAACAGTTCGAGAAACTACTAATAACTCTTATTAGTAAATCTCAGCAACCCTGGCCCGGGATTTTTCAGTTATAGCCAATCGAGCATAGCGCAACATCAACTCTCTATATCGGGAGAGACGGAACCCCTCCTATCGCTCACCGCCTCCATGTGATTCAGGACTGTACTCAAAATCCACCTGTTTGCACAACTCCTTTGAGCCGTGGTACGGAGGAAATCAAAGCATAGTGGGAATCACCCAAGACACTATTACGATCTCGGGTCTATATACTAACCTGTACCAGTGTCACCATAGAACTGCTATCTGACGATAGGTATATAACCATCAAGGAGTTCTCGGCGAGTCTTGTTCGCTCCGGGTCCAAAACGTCGGTTTTTAAGGGCAGAGGGTGGTGTACCCATTCTCTAATGGGTACATGTGTACAATCTTTGATGTCAAACACCAATGGCTATGGGATCAACCATCGCCCTATACAGGGTCAAGAAACTTACACACTAGTCTACTCTGGAATATCGATGCCCTGTCTCGATATCCCCTCGACTAGGAACAATTGAAGGATGTGCTTTTGGACAACCCTGGTCCCAATAGTGTGATCCGCATCATAGTCCTGGTAGTCAAGCACATATCCTAAGGGCTTTATCAACATGTAAGAGAAAGTTAGTATAAGAATACCAGTTATCATGCTAAGATAAAGAGTAACCAGATAGCATACTATCATGTCGAGCAAGAAAGTCTTCTATATATATGTCAAAGCATCCACTATAATATAAATCAATGTACAATAATGGCCTTTAGGGTATACATATTCTTAACAATCTCCCACTTGCACTAAGACTATGTGTTGTAATATCTCATACCCAACATCCCAAAAAGTCTCTCAAACTGTGTCTAGGGGAGGGCCTTCGTGAGTGGATCCGCTATGTTATCCTTCGTGTTAACTCTCCTGACCTTGATCTCCCGGCGATCTACTATCTCCCTGATCTGGTGATACCGCCTAAGAATATGTCTGGATCTCTGATGGGACCGGGTTCCTTGGCTAAAACCACAGCTCCATTGTTACCATAATACACAGGTATTGGATGCTCAATGGATTGAACCACACCAAGTTTAGCAATGAACTTCTTCATCCAGATAGCCTCTTTGGCAGTATCGTTGGCAGCGATGTATTCAGCCTCCATCGTCAAGTCTGCTACGGTATCTTGCTTGAAACTCTTCCAACATACCGCCCCTTCGTTGAGGGTAAAGACAAAACCCAAGACCGACTTACTATCATTCTTATCACTCTGGAAGCTCGAATCGATAAAGGACTCCACCTAGAGTTCACCGTTACCATACACCAGGAACATTTCTTTAGTCCTTCTCAAATACTTAAGAATGTTCTTCACCGCCGTCTAGTGTTTCTCCTCAGGATTTGATTGATACCTGCTCACTATACCTAGTGAGGAGGCTACATCCAGTCTGGTGCATAATATCGCATACATGATTGACCTGACTACCGAAGCATAGGGTATCCCTTGCATGTGAGCCCTCTCTAAATCAGTCTTGGGAGACATCTCTTTAGAGAAAGTGATTCCTGAGCAAGAGGGTAAATTACCTCGCTTGGAATCTTCCATACCAAACCTCTTTAGTATGGTGTCTATGTACCTGGATTGGGAGAATCCCAATATCCGTTTAGATCTATCACTATAGATCTTAATTCCCAGAAAGTAGGTGGCATCACCAAGATCTTTCATAAAGAACTTATATGATAAGAAGAACTTGACCGAGTGTAGCACAGGAACATCATTTCCTATCAAGAGTATGTCATCCACGTACAATACGAGGAAGAAAACCTTACTCTCAACAACCTTTTTATATATACATGGTTCATTTACATTTTTGATGAAGTCAAACTCTATGACAGCTTCATCGAAACAAATGTTCCAGCTCCGCGATACCTGCTTTAATTCGTAGATTGATTTACGCAGCTTGCACACGTTTCTGCTGCTCTCACTATCTACGAAGCCCTCTGGCCGTGTCATGTATACGCTCTCTTCTAAATCACAATTTAGAAAAGCGGTCTTGACGTCCATCTGCTAGATTTCGTAGTCATGGTATGCAGCAATGGCAAGCAAGATCCTTATGGAATTAAACATAGTCACTGGAGAAAAGGTTTCATCATAATCGACACCAGGTCATTGATGAAAACCTTTTGCAATAAGTCTAGCTTTGAAAGTCTCAACTTTTCCATCTACACCAATCTTCTTTTTGAAGATCCACTTGCTCCCAATAGGTTTTACCCCTTCAGGAGCAAATTCCAAAATCCATACTTTGTTGGTGTACATGGATTCTATCTCAGATCGCATAGCATCCAGCCATTTCACAGAGTCTCCACTTGTGATGGCCTGCTCAAAACTAGTTGGGTCATCATCTTCCATGATGCAATCTTTGCTCCCACCGTCTATGAGAAAACCACAGTATCTCTCAGGTGGATGAGGAACCGTACTAGATCTGCAGAGTGGCCGAGGTTCGTTGGGGACTATTGAATCCTTCGGTTCCACCAAATTGTCTGTTACAGTTTGTGTAGCTGGAACTTCTTCCAGTTCTACCTCATTACCACTAATTTGTTTTACAAGAAATTCCTTTTCTAAAATGGTGGCATGTTGAGAAACAAACACCTTTTGTTCCTCAATGTGGTAGACGATATGCCCTCGTGAATGTTTAGGATATCCTACAAACTTGCACAGAACTGACCATGTCTCGAGCTTGTCCGGATTTTTCTTTTTGACATAGGCCGGACAACGCCATATCTTAATGAAATTAAGAAATGGTCTATTCCCCTCCCATATCTCATATGGAGTGGTAGGTGTTAGTTATATGTATGCCCTAGAGGCCATTACTGTACATAGGATGTATATTGTAGTGGATGCTGGGACATATATAGGTAGGACTTTCTTGCTCGACATGATAGTACGCTATCTGGTTGCTCTTTATCTTAACATGTATACTTGTTGTCTCTCTATTACATATTGATAAAGCCCTTAGGATATGTGCTCGACTTCCAGGACTGTGATGTAGATCATACTAGTGGGGCCTGGGTAGTCCATGAGTACATCCTTCAATGTTCCTAGTCGTGGGAATATAGAGACGGGGCATCGATATTCGAGAGTAGACTAGCGTATATCTTCTCGACCCATATGATGGGTGATGGATGATCCCATATCCATTGGTGTTTGACATCAGAGATGGTATGCGGGTGCTCAGTGGAGACTGGGTATACTGAACGGACTCCCCGAGAACTCCCAGATGGTATTATACCTCGCGTCAGATGGCAGTTCTCTGGTGACACTGGTACAGCTTAGTCTGTTGACCCGAGATCGTCATAGAGTCTTGTGTGTCTCCCACTGTGCTTTGATTTCCACCCTACCACGGCTCTACTGAGTCGTGCAAACAGGTGGTTTTTAGGTACAGTCCCGATTCACATGGAGGCAATGAGCGATAGGAGGGGATTCGTCTCTCCCGGTATTGGGGGTTGATGTTGCGCTATACTCGACTGGCCATAACTGGAAATCCCTGGCCAGGGTTGCACTGATTTACTGGTAATTGTTATCAGTAGTTTCATGCTTGTTATGGACCTTATATCGTCATGACTTATCAAGCTACTAGGGTCTGACGTTTACCACCCCTAGGCGAGATATGCGATATACCAGACGAACAGACCGGACTGTGCGGTAAGTGTTACTGGTTGGATTCGCAGGAGTGTGAGCAGGCTTGCTCGTTGATCTTCTGATCGCTCAATACCCGGGTGGCCGTTACGTTTAGCAGACCGCTTGCGGCTTGTGGGTGTTTGATATGATCATCACCTACTGCCGGCGTATTGACGAGTCTGTAGAGTCCTACACAGGGGTTTCCTGGCTCAAGCGAAACGAAATAGGAGCGCATATGAGATATGTGCGGGACCGAGAATAATACCAGTATGTGATACTGTATTCTATTCTCGCGATTTGTATCATTGGACGGTTATATGAGATATAGGCGGGTTACCGAATCAAGTGTTGATTCGATATATTGATACACTTGATATTAGTCGGTTATATATGATATGACCGGATCATTAAATCAAGTATCGATTTAATGATTTAATGTATAATTATATATTTGATATATTACTTTACATTAACTAGTATTTTTTCACTTAAGATTGATTTTCTCATTTGATGTGCACAAGTTGTATATGTGATATATGTTTGTGCACTAGTTTGTATCGTGATTGATGATACATGCAAACTTGGGTGTGTGTATGCTTTACACCTTGTTTAGGTTAATGGTTAGGGTTTTATTTATGTTATTTATTTTGTTAAAACAAAATGGTGCTTTTCTTTTTCTATGACTAGAAGCTTCATGATACTTCAAGCTTCTTTTGAAAAAGTCTAAACCATTTTGTTTTATTCTTTGACCTAACCATTTACCTAAACCATGGTTTACTCTCTACAAAAGTTTACTCACCCATGGTTGCTATATGATAAGTCTTCACTTGAATTTTCTTTTCACATAATTCATTTTTTATTCTCTTCTTCTTATTCTTCATGAAGAAGAAAGCTTGCTAGAAAGTTCCAAGTGAAGAAATCAAGTGAGAAATCCAATTCTAAAGTGAACCCACTTCCTATTTCTTCATTCTCTACAACTTGCCATGTAGTAGAGTGTGTTATCTTCACAAGTTTCATGACCTAGTGAAGATGGAGCTTGAGTTTGAGTCGCTTCGACGTAGATCATCTTCGGCATCGAAGTCAACGACCTAGCCCGCTCATTTCTCCGATGAGACCAACGCTAGAGTCCGGGATCCCGATGATCGCAGCGGAGGGACGTCAACATGGAGCTGAAGAAGTGGAGGACCGGATCTACAAAGATTGTAATCTCTTTCACTTGTAGTTAAAGTAGTTAACTTGCATGTATTTCGCCTTACCTCTAGTAACGATCTTGCATTAGGGTTTCTCGGCACATGTAAAAATTTGATTTTGGCATGGTTGATGCCTTGTGGAACCTCTTGAGTGTGCCTAGGAACCCTACAGTGGTATCAGAGCCTAGCTAGAGCTTTAGGCAAAGTGTAGACGAAGTTAGAAACCCGATCGAACCCCAAAACCCTAATCAAAACCCTTCTCTGTGCAATTTTTAAAACTGTGGATTTTTCCTTATTAAAAATGCTCAGAAAATAGAGCAGGGAATTATAAGGAATACTGCAGAAAACGACAACCTAGGGCTACAGTAGTGCCGCGGAACCGCGGCTCTACCCTACTTGTTGCGACGGTTCCGCGGCCGTATGTGATGATTAGGCACTTCTTTTTCTGCAGTTATCTCCATAGGCGATTCCTGTGTTTTCTGGGTATTTTTAGTTTTTACTCAAGAGTTGAGTTTTCTGGGTTGTATTGGGGACTCGATGATTCGATCGGATTATTTAACTTTGTTTATGTCTTTCCGGGTAATTTTAGAACATGTTAAAAAGTTCGACCGGATATAAATAACCCACTTTTTCCCCTGACGGGAAATTTCCAAGTGTTGGATTTTTCCGTAGTTTAAGAATGTTCTAAGTAGTGCAAGTAACTCAATGGACCCTCTAGAAGACAACAAACCTTAACTCGATTATGTGACCGTCTTGAACTGCCCTTTGAACCTTAGGGTTTGGGGCAGTACGGCGTGCCACATGTGAGGCGTTGGCTTGACCCTTCTACGGCTGGACCGTTGGTACTGTGGCATGAAGTGGATGTTTTTAAACTTATTTCAAGTGTTGAGTTTTTCGGGAAAACTTAGGTGTTTGATTATTCGATCGGAAAGTTTAACATTGTCTATTTATCTGTTATGTGATACAATATTTGGAATCCACAAGTAGTTATGAGATAACTTATTTGAATGTTATAAATCTAGCAGTTTAGTCTCACTTGATCGGTTGCCATGGAATTTTGATGCGATCAAAAGTCCGTCGCAATCACGTAGCGTACGCGGATACTCGCCGGGTAAACTTAATAGATAGCTACGCCCCAAAGCCCCGACCAAGTGACTGTAGGAGAACCCCGTCGCCAAAAGCATCCGTTCGGGTGCTCGCGGCAGCGGTGTTCCACCTTAGTGCACTTCGTCGACGGTATCGGGGGTGCGGCCGTCTACTAAAGTTTGCGACGAGTATTCGTTCAGGATGCCGGGAATCTTGTTGAATTGGCCGACTTTATATTGAAAAGTGTTTTCGATAATGAGACTAAAATGCAGGGTTTGTAATTGTTAGGCATGCAATGTCTAAAAAGATTGCGGATTCCAACTGTTGTAGTTTTACACTTTCTTTTCTGCGACCGTAAGTGTAATATGTGATATCGCCGTTTTCGTTGCTATATGTCAACTACAATTGGGATGGGCATATTTACTTACGTTGATGACATGTGATGTTATGTGTTGCTGGATATGTTATATTAGATCATCGTGTTTGAATAGCCGGGGGTTTTTATGTGAGATGGGTGTTTTTTCTTTTTCATTCATGTAAAAACTTGTATGTAATATTCTTTTATTGGGGCACTTCCGGGTTGAGGATGATGTCACCATTGTATATTATTTACTTTTCCGCATTAGGATAGACCCAAGGAGGGGAGCACAAGTAACCGGGTTCTAGGGTCTAGTGGGAGACCATCTCGAGGAGTCGAGTTCGGGTCTCCTAACTCTAGAATTGGTAGGGTTACTTTCCGCTCTCGTAGGGGTCTAGGGGTGTGAGTTTGGCTATTCATCACGACCGTGGAATCCGTGTTTTATACAGGCTCAAAATAAAACACGGACGTCCCAGTATATCCAATATTTCATATGATATTTTCTGCTGCGTTATCTGTGATGTGATCATGTGATTTGTTCAGATAGATATTGTATATAGTATATATGATATATTATATAGACGTTGCTTATGTTTTATACCCGCGCTAGCCCTGCCTCGCTCTGGCGTTAGTTACCTAACCTAACGGTGCAGACGAGACATCGAAGCGAATGCAGATAGCATAAGCGTACGTTATATTTATCTGTGATGCTTAGGTGGACTTAAATGATGGGACATTCATTAATGAGATTAATGAAAGAAAATAAACCTAAAAGATGTTGTGGAATCGAATTTCAAAAAATAAAATTAGGTAGCTCTAGTGGTTGCTTTGCATAGAGGTGTTCCTTGTAGAACATCCAGCACCTTATTCGATGAGGAAAGAGCCGACGATCCCTTCACCGGGAGTGACCTCTTTAGCAATAATTAGCAGATGCTACAACCCTCGGTTTGTCTTTTGATTGCGTCTATAGTTTTTGGTTTGCACAGCGGTATATATGATATATCCTTCACCTTATTCGATGAGGAAAGGGCCGACGATCCCTGCACCGGGAGTGACCCCTTTAGAAAAACTAGAAAAGCCTCAAAAACACTCCATTTAAAAACTATTTGATTCCGCAACGAGATCAAGTTCAAAGTGTTAAAGGTTTTCTTAAAAACCATCCGCAACCCTCCGTCATTTTAGGAAGTAGAGTACTTAGTATTCGTGATGTGTTTGTTGACCATAGTCAAGGCACAGTGTACGATAACTAAGTGATGTCTTCCTACACCGCATATGATGCGATTAGTTAGGACAGTCGTATGACTTTGTTGACCTTAGTTAAGGGTCATGTGGGTGGGTCTAATTAATCACGAAATGACGGGTAGAACTTGACTAGTGCTTATGATTTGTTGACCATAGTTAAGGTCATAAGTGCTAGGGGTAAAAACCTTTATCGGGAGTTTCAAGTGTTGAAATTTGCAATGAGATTGCATACCTTCTATATGATAGTTGGATCCTGATACCCACTGCGAGTAATTGTTACTCCTGGGAGAGTTTTGCACTTTACAATTAGCCGATCAAGTAGGTGTCTAAAAAGGTGTCAACGGGGTTACGCCCCTGGGAAAACGAGGTTTACTTTAATTAGGTCCGTGCGAAAGCGCGGGGAACCTCCCTCAAAATACCGGCACTGGCCTGGCTGAAAGATTGGCGAACTTGTAGAGTGTAATTAATCCCGGCTAGTCTTTCCTTTTAGGGTTTGAAGGAAGATTTGATAAAAAACAGTGGGAGCCATCCTGATTAGATAAAATATATAACCAATCTAATCTTGCAAGAGCGCACGCAGAGTGTTTTCTTCTCTCTCTTTTCAGGTAGCGACCATGTCACGCCTTAATCAAGATAATAATATGGATATATTGACCGAACCCGCTTGTTATACTGAGCTGGGGAACGTTGGTCCCGCTCCAACTTATAATTGTTATAAGACCGAGCAGGAATTAGGGGAATACCAGATTTCCCGTGCCTCCCAAACGAAGAAAGTGCATGATGATGCATCTTCTTCGGGTGTGTTCATTACAAAGAATTGTTTCTCTGTATCCTCTACGTCCTGGGTATTAGATACCGGATCAGGATCCCACAAATGTAATCTGTTACATGGGCTACAGTAAGGTAGAGAACTGAGAACGGGTGATAAGTTTCATGAGACAGAAAACGGTGCAAGTGTTGCAGCCAAGTCTGTTGGTCACTATCACCCTGTGTTTCCAAATACATTGATTTTGAACAAATGTTATTAGATACCGAACCTGATATACAACATCATATCAGTCTCTTTATTTATTAAAGAAGGATATAATTTTGTATTGTTGGATAATATTTTGAACATTTCCTATATCAATAGTTGATCGGTTCAGGCACGTTATCTAAAAGCATATATATTCTAAATCAAACTACAGTTCCTAGTATACAGAACACACACAAGAGGAAGAATTCAGAAATGAACGGATCCTTTTTGAGGCATTGTAGACTAGGTCATATCAATGCGACCCGACTGGCTGAAGTTACATTTAGATGCACATTTAAATTAGTTTGAATTTACATCTTGTGAAACTTGTCAGTCATGTCACAAAGATAAGATGACCATAGCTCTGTTTATTGGAAACAGAGAAAGAGTTAGTGAACTCTTGGGACTGATACATGATGATGTATGTAAGGTCCCCTGTCTACACATGCCAGGACCGGTTCTTTGCACTTCATTACATTCTCTGATAATCTCTCAAGATTCAGTCATATGTTCCTATTAAAACACAAGTCCGAAACTTTTGAGATATTCACAGAATATAAGTTAGAAGTAGAAAACCAAAATACGGGTAAAAGTATTATGTCCTATGATGGGATCAGGGAGGAGAATACTTGTGCATGGAATTCTTGGACTATTCTAAAGGAGAATGAGATTCTCTCTCAGCATTACTCCTCTGAATACACCACAGCACAACTGTGTATCAGGGCGGAGCAATCGCACCCTATGAGATATGGTGCGCTCTATGATGAGTACTACTGAGTTACCTGTTTCTTTTAAGGGGTTATGCACTTGAGAAGCTGCATACCTATTGAATTGGGTTCGAATCAAATCAGTGCTTACCACTCCATATAAGATATGGTATGGGAAGAGCCTATCTCTTAAGTAAGTTAAGATTTAGGATTGTCCGGCCTATGTCAAAAGCAAAATCTGGACAAGATCGAGGCAAGGTAAGTTCTGTAGAACTAGAAAGGTTCCAGCTATACAAATTGCACCTGATGATTTGACAGAACCAAAGGATTCAATAGTCCCCGACGAACCTCAGCCTCTTCGCCGATCTGGTAGGGTTCCTCATCCGCCTGAGAGATACTTCGGTTTCTCGATGACAGTGGGAGTGAGGAATGCATCATGAGATGATGACCCAACTAGTTTCGAGCAGGCCATCGAGAGTAGGGACTCTGTAAAGAATGGCTGGATGCTTAGTGATCTGAGATGGAATCCTTGTACACCAACAAAGTATGGACTTTGGTTGCTATATCTGAAGGGTTAAATCCCCATCAGGAGCAAGTATATCTTGAGAAGATTACTTGGTGTAGATGGAAAGGTTGAGACTTTCAAAGCTAGACTTGTTAAAGGTTTTCGTCATCGACCAGGCGTGGATAATGATGAAGCCTTTTCCAGTGGCTATGCTTAAGTCCATCCGGATCCTACCCGCCATTGCTACATACCATGACTACGATATCTGGCGGTTGGGTGTCATGACTATTTTTCTAAATATTGATTTAGAAGAGAATGTCTATAAGTACACAGGAAGAGGGCTTCGTAAACAGTGGGAGCAGCGGAAACGTGTGTGAGTTGCTTTACAGGATAAAGCAGGCATCGCGGAGTTGGAACGTCTGTTTTGATGTGGTAGTCAAAGAGTTTGACTTCATCAAAATGGTAGATGAACCTTGTATATACAAAAAGGTAGTAGAGAGTAAGGTGGTCATCCTCGTATAGTATGTGAACAACATACTCTTGATAGGAAAAGAGTTTCCTATGCTACGCTCGGTCAATCTCCTCTTATCACAAGGATTCTCCAAATAGGATAAAGGTGATACCTCCTAAATCCTAGGTTTTGGATCTATGAGATAGATCTAATTGGATGTTAGCATTCTCACTAAGTGTAGTGAGATGGTATCAATTAATCCTGGGGAGAATCACTGGAAAAGTTCCAGAGTGATAAGGACGACTGAATGTCAGTCGCAGGCATTGTCTTTACCCTCAGTGGAGGGACGGTATGTTGGAAGAGTTCCAAGCGAGATACCGTGGCAAACTAGACGATAAAAGCAGGTGACATCGCTATGAAAGATACTACCAAAGAGGCAGTTTTGGTGTATATTAGTTCATGAGATGAACTAGGTTCCTACCATTGTGTGACAATGGAAGTGTGGATTTGGCCCAGGAACCCCGGTCCCATCAGTGACCCAGACATATTCTGAGGCAGCATCACCTGATCATGGAGATAGTTGATCTCCAGGGTGATCAAGGTTAGGAGAGTAGACTCAGAGGACAACACGGCGGATCCACTCACAAAGGCTTTTTCCCAAAGAGAGACTTTTATGGGATGGTTGAGTATTAGATTCTACAACCACTGCTACTGATGGCCCTAGTGCAAGTGGGAGATTGTTAGTTATATGTATGCCCTAGAGGCCATTACTGTACATAGGATGTATATTGTAGTGGATGCTGGGACATATATAGGTAGGACTTTCTTGCTCGACATGATAGTATGCTATCTGGTTGCTCTTTATCTTAACATGTATACTTGCTGTCTCTCTATTACATGTTGATAAAGCCCTTAGGATATGTGCTCGACTTCCAGGACTGTGATGTAGATCATACTAGTGGGGCCTGGGTAGTCCATGAGTACATCCTTCAATGTTCCTAGTCGTGGGAATATCCAGACGGGGCATCGATATTCCAGAGTAGGATAGCGTATATCTTCTCGACCCATATGATGGGCGATGGATGATCCCATATCCATTGGTGTTTGACATCAGAGATGGATGCGGGTGCTCAGTGGAGACTGGGTACACTGAACGGACTCGCCGAGAACTCCCAGATGGTATTATACCTCACGTCAGATGGCAGTTCTCTGGTGACACTGGTACAGCTTAGTCTGTTGACCCGAGATCGTCATAGAGTCTTGTGTGTCTCCCACTGTGCTTTGATTTCCACCCTACCACGGCTCTACTGAGTCGTGCAAACAGGTGGTTTTTGGGTACAGTCCCGATTCACATGGAGGCAATGAGCGATAGGAGGGGATTCGTCTCTCCCGGTATTGGGGGTTGATGTTGCGCTATGCTTGACTGGCCATAACTGGAAATCCCTGGCCAGGATTGCACTGATTTACTGGTAAGTGTTATCAGTAGTTTCATGCTTGTTATGGACCTTACATCGGCATGACTTATCAGACGAACAGACCGGACTGTGCGGTAAGTGTTACTGGTTGGATTCGCAGGAGTGTGAGCAGGCTTGCTCGTTGATCTTCTGATCGCTCAATACCCGGGTGGCCGTTACGTTTAGCAGACCACTTGCGGCTTGTGGGTGTTTGATATGATCATCACCTACTGCCGGCGTATTGACGAGTCTGTAGAGTCCTACACAGGGGTTTCCTGGCTCAAGCGAAACGAAATGGAAGCGCATATGAGATATGTGCGGGACCGAGAATAATACCAGTATGTGATACTGTATTCTATTCTCGCGATTTGTATCATTGGGCGGTTATATGAGATATAGCCGGGTTACCGAATCAAGTGTTGATTCGATATATTTATACACTTGATATTAGTCGGTTATATATGATATGACCGGATCATTAAATCAAGTATCGATTTAATGATTTAATGTATAATTATATATTTGATATATTACTTTACATTAACTAGTATTTGTTCACTTAATATTGATTTTCTCACTTGATGTGCACAAGTTGTATATGTGATATATGTTTGTGCACTAGTTTGTATCATAATTGATGATACATGCAAACTTGGGTGTGTGTATGCTTTACACCTTGTTTAGGTTAATGGTTAGGGTTTTATTTATGTTATTTATTTTGTTAAAACAAAATGGTGCTTTTCTTTTTCTTTGACTAGAAGCTTCATGATACTTCAAGCTTCTTTTGAAAAAGTCTAAACCATTTTGTTTTATTCTTTGACCTAACCATTTACCTAAACCATGGTTTACTCTCTACAAAAGTTTACTCACCCTTGGTTGCTATATGATAAGTCTTCACTTGAATTTTCTTTTCACATAATTCATTTTTTATTCTCTTCTTCTTCTTCTTCATGAAGAAGAAAGCTTGCTAGAAAATTCCAAGTGAAGAAATCAAGTGAGAAATCCAATTCTAAAGTGAACCCACTTCTTATTTCTTCATCCTCTAGAACTTGCCATGTAGTAGAGTGTGTTATCTTCACAAGTTTCATGACCTAGTGAAGATGGAGCTTGAGTTTGAGTTGCCTCGATGTAGATCATCTTCGGCATCGAAGTCAACGACCTAGCCCGCTCATTTCTCCGATGAGACCAACGTTAGAGTCCGGGATCCCGATGATCGCAGCGGAGGGACGTCAACACGGAGCTAAACAAGTGGAGGACCAGATCTACAAAGGTTGTAATCCCTTTCACTTGTAGTTAAAGTAGTTAACTTGCATGTATTTCGCCTTACCTCTAGTAACGATCTTGCATTAGGGTTTCCCGGCACATGCAAAAATTTGATTTTGGCATGGTTGATGCCTTGTGGAACCTCTTGAGTGTGCCTAGGAACCCTACAGTAGGCACTTATTTGGTTGGAACTCTATTCAATAGGTATGCAGCTGTCTTAAGTGCATAACCCCAAAAAGAAATAGGCAACTCGGTAGTACTCATCATAGAGCGCACCATATCTAATAGGGTGCGATTCCTCCACTCCGATACGCCGTTGTGCTATGGTGTATTTGGAGGAGTAAGCTGAGAGAGAATCCCATTATCTTTTAAATAATCACGGAATTCTGTGCTCAAGTATTCTCCTCCCCGATCAGATCGAAGGATTTTAATACTTTTACCCGTTTAATTCTCGACTTCGCACTTATATTCCTTGAATTTCTCAAAATATTCAGATTTGTGTTTCATCAGGAACACATGTCCGTATCATAAGAGATCATCGGTGAATGTAATAAAGTACGAGGAACCATTCCTAGCATGCATAGACATAGGACCGCATACATCACTATGTATCAGTCCCAAGAGTTCAGTAGCTCTTTCTCCGTGTCCAGTAAACGGTGTTTTGGTCATCTTATATTTGAAACATGACTCGCAAGTTTCATAAGATGTAAGTTCGAACGAATTCAAATATCCATCATTATGTAACTTAGCTAGTCTTGTCGCTTTTATATGATCTAGTCTATAATGCCACAAGTAGGCTTCGTTCATTTCTAAACTCTTCCTCTTGTGTGTGTTCTATATGTTTAGAACCGTCGTTTGATTTAGAATGAATATACCATTACATAACGTACCAAACCCAATCAACACTTGATTTAGGAAAATTTTCATAACATTATCCGCTAATGTGAAATTATATCCTTCTTTAGTTAGCAAAGAAACCGATATAATATTGCACATCATCTTTGGTACGTAGTAACAGTCATTCAGAATCAATGTATTACCAGTTGGTAACACTAGGTGATATTCGCCAACTGGTTTTGCTGCAACAATTGCTCCATTCCTTACGTTTAGAGACTTATCACCCTTTCCCAGTTCTCTACCTCTCTTTAGCCCATGTAACAAATTACATACATGGGATTCTGATCCGGTATCTAATACCCAAAACGTAGAGCAAATTGAGAAACAGTTCTCGGTTACAAACACACCCAAAGAAGATGCATCAACATACTTATTCTTCGTTTGGGTGCCGTGGGAATCCGGGTATTCCTCTATTCCTTGCTTAGACTTATGACAGTCATATGATAGAGCAGAACCTAGCCCGATATAATAAGCGGGTTCAGTCAATACATCCATATTATTATCTTGATTAAGGCGTGTCATTGGTCGCTACCTGGAGAGAGAGAGAGAGAGAGAGAGAGAGAGAGAGAGAGAAGGAAACATATTAGCTTGTGCTCTTTACAAGATTAGATTGGTTATTAAGTTATCTAATCATTATGGCTCCTACTGTTTTTATCAAATCTTTCTTCAAACCATAAAAAGTAAGATTAGCGGGGATTCATTACATTCTACAAGTTCGCTAACCGGTCAGCCAGGCCAGTGTCGGTACTTTGAGGGAGGTTCCCCGTGCTTTCGCACGGACTTAATTAAAATAAACATCATTTTCCTAGAGGCATAACCCCGTTGACACCTTTCTAGACACCTACTGGATTAGCTAATTGTAAAGTGCAAGAATCTCTCAGGAGTAACTCTTACTCGCAGTGGATATCAGGATCCAACTATCTCATAGAAGCTATGCAATTTCATTGCAAATTTCAACACTTGAAATTCCCAATAATAGTTTTTACCCCTAACTTCCTATGACCATGACGGAGGTCAAAAAATCATAAGCCGCTAGTTAAGTTCAACCCGTTCATTTCTTGATTGAATTAAACCCACCCGCACGACCCTTGACGGAGGTCAACAAAGCCGTACGACTACCCTAATCCAATCGTATCATATGCGGCAAATAAGCACTAATCAGCTACCACATACTATGCCTTGACGGAGGTCAACAAACGCAGCATGAATACTAAATAGTACTTATCTGAAATGACGGAGGGCTACGGCTGGTTTTAAGAAAACTTTTAACGTAATTAACTTGATATCATTGTAGAACCTAGTGATTTGAAAAGCAGTGTCTTTTGTAGCTTTTGCTAGTTTCTCTAAAGAAGTCACTCCCGGTGAAGACATCACGGCTCTTTCCTCATCGAATGAGGTGCTGGATATTCATCAAGGATTACCACTATGCAACACAAGAACTAGAGAAGGTATAAAAACAAAACCGAGTGGGTTGTAGCATTTTCTAGTTTTTCTAAAGAGCTCACTTCCGGTGAAGTGATCTCGGCTCTTTCCTCATCGCATGAGGTGCTGGATATTCATCAAGAAATACCACTATGCAAAGCAAAAAACTAGAGCTACTCTTTTTGAAAATTTGATTTTACAACATCTTTAGATTTCTTTTGTTTTCATTAATCTCATTAATGAAATCCCATCATTTAATGTTTCCCAAACATGACAGAAAAAATGAAACGAAAATAGAACGTATGCTTATGTCATCCGCATTCGCCACTAGGCCCCGTCATGCACCGTTAGATTACTTCATTATCGGCAGAGCGGGGGCTGGACTAGCGTGGGTGCAAAACATAAGCAACGTTTATTATTTATCATATATATAATATAATATTCGTCTCACGCAGTTATATGGTCACATCACAGAACCAAACAGCAGAAGCAAGATATGAAATATTGGATATACTAGGATATCCGTATTTTAAATTTAGCCAGTAATGTAAAACACGGATTCCACAGTCGTGATGAATAGCCAAACCTACATTCCTAGACCCCTACGAGAGCGGCAAGTAACCCTACCAATTCTAGAGTTAGGAGACCCGGTCTCAACTCCTTGAGATGGTCTCCCACTGGACTCTAGAACCCGATTACATATGCTCCTCTCCTTGGGTCTATCCTAATGCGGAAAAGTAAATAATATACATTAATGGTGACATCATCCTCAACCCGGAAGTGCCCCAATAAAAGAATATTAAATACAGATTTTACATGAATGAAAAAAGAAAAACCCTCATCTCACATAAAACCCCTGGCTATTCAATCACGACGATCTAATAAAACATATCACAACAACACATAACATCTCATGTCATCAATGTAAGTAAATACGCGTATCCTGAATGTCTTTGACATATAGCAATGAGATTTGGGATACCCCACATATTACACTTAAGGTCGCAGAAAAGAAATGAAAAAATACAATAATTAGAATCCGCAATATCCTTAGACATCATAAACCCGGAATATCTCATATTCCGGATTTCATACCTAACTTATAAACCTTGCATTTTAGTTTCAATTTGAAAACACTTTTCAATAAGCTGTCGGATAATTCAACAAGATTCCCGACTAAGTGATCGCGTACTTTACGCAATTGCGACGGAGTTTTGATCAGAATCAAAACTCTGTGGCAATCGATCAAATGCGACTAAATGGCTAGATTTACAATATACTAACTAGTTTTCACAAAACTAATTATTCCGGATTCTAAAAATTGCATCACATATCATCAGGATCTATACAAAATTAAATATTTCGATTGATTTGTCGAACACCACAAAATCCAGAGATCTCAACAACTTGAGAATCATTAAAAATACCCAGAGAGTGCATGATGCCAAAATGGAGCAGCAGGAGAAATATGACACCACAAGGCCATTAACTAGCCACGGAACCGCGACCAAACATGGCGTTTGGCCGCACTTCCACAGCGGTTTGTTGGAATTGGGTCCTCAAATTTCTACTGGCCCCATATAAAACCTTGCACGATTATTTGGATATTTTTAATCACCAAAATTCCAAATTTTGAAAAATCGACAGAAACTTGATAAATCCGGCTTTTCGAAAACCGATCGAACACTTTAACGCCATAAAGACCTACCCAAAAATTCTATCTTGGCTCTAATACCATGTTGGTCAGGCAGCCACCCTATCCAATAGGGTCGCCATGGCACGTACAGGTCCCTCAGCTACTACTTTTTACGCATGCCCCCTCGCAAGGACTACAACCCACCGGAACACCCTCCGGTTTCAGGACACCCTGGGGGTAAGAGCCTATGCTTCACTACACTGTCACACAGTGAGAACCCCCCATAGGTCGACATCCAATGCCTAGTAGTTCTGATACCATGAAAGTCTACCCAAGCACCACCATGAGGTTCTAGTACCATCAAACATGCCATATTTAAAAAATTTCGGGTTCTAAGTTAGACTAACCAAGATCTTAACTAGAATATTAGTGTTTCCTATGATGATATAATAAAATTAAAGAGAAGGAAAGATCATAAAACATTTGATGACCGTGTCCTTCTTTTCTAAAGCTCCGGGTTGTGGTCTACGCGACTCCACTAGGCACCTCTTCAAGTTTGAACGAGCCTCCTCTGTGATCTTTGTGCCGAAGATGATCCACCCGAAGCCCAATAGCTCAAGCTACCTCTTCAGTAATCTCCTATTAGTGAAGGAAACACGCCACACCAAAGTGCTAGTTTAGTGTGGGATGGTGAATTAGGGGATTTAAGGCTCACTAGAGTTCTCACAAGCTCAATGATTCACATCACATGTGAGGGTTTTGAGCTTGGAGATGAGGTGAGAAAAATTGAGGAGAGCAAGGGAGAAAGAGCTCAAGAAATGGCTAAGGCATGAAGAGCTTGGAGATGAGGTGGGAAAAATTGGGGAGAGCAATAGAGCAAGAGCTTAAGAAATAGCTAAGGCATGAAGAGCTAAAAACTTGAGCAAGTCAAGAATGGAAACTATATCATCACACATTGTTGAAGCATGGATTAAAAACAATAGATATAATGCACCATACTTCAATAGTGCAAACAAGTGAATAAACAAATATGTAAACCATGACTTGAACCATACCACAAATATCTCTCCAATTTACACCTCATTTTCTATTTTCATAAAATAGAAAATCATGCCATGCTTCATATAATATATACATATACATACATATATCAAATATATATATATATATATATATATACATACATATATCAAATATATATATATATATATTAATATATATTAAGAAACATAATTAGTGAGTTAATAATATTAGTTAATATATAATTATATCAAATATAATATATATCAAATTATTAAAGTAACATTTGATTTAATAATCCAGTTATATCACATATGACCGACTAATATCATTTATCTGTGTATCACATTATCAAATCAACACTTGATTCGATAATCTGGTTATATCACATATAATCTAACTGAAAACAGATAACTGTCAGACTAAAATACGGTATCACATATACGTATTAATCAGGCCCCTGCACATATCACATATGTGCCATACTTCGTTTCGCTTGAACCAGGAAACTTCTATGTGGGACTCTAAAGACTTGTCAATACGGCAGTAGTAGGTGATGATCACATTGGTCTCCTACAAGCCATCAGCGGTACTAGCTGGACGTAACGGCTACCCGGGTATCGAGCGATATGAAGATCAACAAGAAAGCTTGTCCATACTCTCCATGAAGCCTATAAGTAACACTTACCGTACAGTCCGGTCTTTTCGTCTGATATGTCGCATATCAAGTCTAGGGGTGGTAAACATCAGACCCCAGTAACTTGATAAGTCATGCCGATGTGTGGCTCATAATAGTTTGAGAAACTACAGATAACTCTTATCAGTAAATCTCAGCAACCCTGACCAGGGATTTTGCAGTTATAGCCAATCGAGCATAGTGCAACATCAACTCCCTATACCGGGATAGAAGAAACCCCTCCTATCGCTCACCGCTTTCATGTGATTCGGGACCGTACCCAAAATCCACCTGTTTGTATGACTCCTTTGAGCCGCAGTAGGGAGGAAATCAAAGCACAGTGGGAATCACACAAGACACTATGACGATCTCGGGTCTACAGACTAAGCTGTACCAGTATCACCAGAGAACTGCTATCTGACTATTGGTATATAACCATCTAGGAGTTCTCGGCGTGTCCTGTTCGGTGTACCTATTCTCTAATGAGCACCTGTGTCAATCTTTGATTTCAAACACCAATGGCTATGGGATTAACCATCGCCCCCATACAGGGTCAAGAAATGTACACACTATTATACTCTGGAATATCGATGCCCTGTCTCGATATCTCCTCGACTAAGAACAATTGAAGGATGTGCTTTTGGACTAGCCTGGTCCCAGTAGTATGATCCGCATCATAGTCCTGGCAGTCAAGCACATATCATAAGGGATTTATCAACACGTAAGGGAAAGACAGTATAAGAATACCAGTCATTATGTTAAGATAAAGAGTCACCAGATAACATACTATCATGTCGAGCAAGAAAGTCCTATATATATATATATATATATGTCCAAGTATCCACTATAATATACATCAATGTACAATAATGGCCTTTAGGGCATACATATTCCTAACATGGAACTAATTAAATAACCTCGTTTCCGCTGGGGCATAACCCCGTTAACACCTTTCTTACACACCTATTTGATCAGCTAATTGGAAAGTGGAAAACTCTCGCAGGAGTAACACTTACTCGCAGTGGTTATCGGGATCCAACTATCATATAGAAGGTATGCAATCTCATTGGGAATTTCAACACTTGAAATTCTTAATATACCCCTAACGTCCTATGATCTTAATGAAGGCTAACAAACCATAGGCCGCTAGTCAACCCGTTCATTTCTTGATTGAATTAAACCCACCCGCATGACCCTTGACAAAGGCCAACAAAGTCACACGACTACCCTAATCCAATCGCATCATATGTAATAAATAAGCACTAATCAGCTACCGCACACTACGCCTTGACGATGGCCAACAAACATTGCACGGATACTAAATAGCACTTATCTGAAATGACGGAGGGCTATGACTGGTTTTGAAGAAAATCTTTAACGTAATGAATTTGATATCGTTGTAGAATCTAGTGATTTGAAAAGGAGTGTTTTTTGTAGCTTTTGCTAGTTTTGCTAAAGAGGTCACTGCCGGTGAAAGGATCTCGGCTCTTTCTTCATCGAATGAGGTGCTGGATATTCATCAAAGAATACGATTATGCAAAGCAAGAACGAGAGAAGCTATAAAAACAAAACCGAGTGGGTTGTAGCATTTTCTAGTTTTGCTAAAGAGGTCACTCTCGGTGAAGGGATCTCGGCTTTTTCCTCATCAAATGAGGTCCTGGATATTCATCAAGGAATACTACTATGTAAAGCAAGAACTAGAGCTACTTTTTTTTAAAAACTTTTGATTCTACAACATCTTTAGGTTTCTTTTCTTTTCATTAATCTCATTAATGAAGTCCCATCATTTATGTTTCTCTAAACATCACAGAAAAAGAAACGAAATAGAACGTACGCTTATGCCATCCGCATTCGCCATGGGTCCCCGTCATGCACCGTTAGGTTACTTAACTAACGGCAGAGCGGGGGTTGGACTAGCACGGGTGCAAAACATAAGCAATGTTTATTATATATATCATATATATAGCATTCGTTTCACGCAGTTATATGATCACATCACAGAACCAAGCAGCAGAAGTCAACATATGAAATATTGAAGATACTAGGAGGTCCGTGTTTTAAATTAAACCAATAATGAAAAACACGGATTCTACAGTCGTGATGAATAGCCAAACCCAAATCCCTAGACCCCTACGAGAGCGGTAAGCAACCCTGCTAATTCTAGAGTTAGGAGACCCGGTCTCGATTCCTCGAGATGGTCTCCTACTAGACTCTAGAACCCGGTTACTTGTGCTCCCCGCTTTGGGTCTATCCTAATGCGGAAAAGTAAATAATATACATCAATGGTGACATCATCCTCAACCCGGAAGTGTCCCAATAAAAGAATATTATATACACATTTTACATGAAAGAAAATTGAAAAACTCTCATCTCACGCAAAAAACCCCGGCTATTCATTCACGATGATCCAATATAACATATCACAGCAACATGTTGTTAGTTATATGTATGCCCTAGAGGCCATTACTATACATATGGTGTATATTGTAGTGGATGATTGGACATATATACGGAGGACATTCTTACTTGACAAGATAGTATGCTATCTGGTTGCACTTTATCTTTACATTTACACTTATTGTCTCTCTATTACATGTTGATAAAGCCCTTAGGATGAGTACTTGACTACCAGGATTATGATGCAGATCATACTAGTGGAGACAAGGTAGTCGGTAAGTACATCCTTCAAATGTTCCTAGTCGTGGGAGTATCGAGACAGGGCATCGATACTCCAGAGTAGACTAGCGTATGCGCTTTTTGACCCATATGATAGACGATGGATGATCCCAAATCCATTGGTGTTTGACATCAGAGAAGGTATACGGGTGCTCAGTGGAGACTGGATACACTGGACTGACTCGCCGAGAACTCCTAGATGGTATTATACTTATCATCAGATAGCAGTTCTCTGGTGACATTGGTACAGGTCAGTCCGTCGACCCGAGATCGTCATAAAGTATTGTGTGATTCCCACTATGCTTTGATTTCCACCATACCACGGTCGAGAGATCTTGCAAAAAGGTGTTTTTTGGGTACATTCCCGAGTTACATGGAGGCAATGAGGGATAGGAGGGGATTCCTCTCTCTTGGTATTGGGAGTTGATGTTGCGCTATGCTCGATTGGCCATAACAGAAAATCCTTGGTCAGGGTTGCTGAGATCTACTGGTAAGTGTTATCAGTAGTTTCTCGAATCGTTATGGACCTTGCATCGGCATGGCTTATCAGGCTATTGGGGTCTCACGTTATACCACCCCCAGGCTGCGATATGCGACATATTTGACGAAGAGACCGGATTGCATGGTAGTGTTACTGACTGGATTCGCAGGAGTATGAGTAGGCCTTCTTGTTGATCTTCTGATCGCTCAATACCCGGGTGGCCGTTACATTTAGCAGACCGCTTACGGCTTGTGGGTGTTTGATATGATCATCACCTACTGCCGGCGTATTGACGAGTCTTTAGAGTCCTGCACAGAGGTTTCCTGGTTCATGCGAAACGATGTAGGGGCACATATGTTGTCACGCCCCGCTTCCCAGAGTACGCTAGATTGGGCACGTGACATAGCCAACCATGCTACCTGTGGGTAGGAAGTATCCATTCACAGTCACATTACGGCTGTAAAGATATCAAGAACAAGATAAAACTATCTAAAACATGTCCATAATCCAGAATAACAGGAGTCAATAATAAATAAATGCGGAAGCAAATGATCCAATACAAATAACTGAAAAGTGTGTCCCATAATGCGGGCTCACATCAGGAAATAAATGCAGGAAATAAAACTAACTACTACTGAACTCACAGCTCAGCCTGCTGGCTGAAGTACTCCTGCTCGGACTGCAACAGCGGTACAGAATCTGGGCCATGCAAAACCCAGACGTCAGCGCGTCATGTCATCAAGTAATATAATATGAACAGTGTAGCAGGCAATGTAATATAAACATGAATACAGCAAGAATAACAATAATATGAATCATACCAGTACAGGGTAGCGTGCAGTGGGTAAACTAAACTGTTCTATCAGATTTTCTATTCTAAAGTCTTTGAAATCAATTGAGTAATCCTCCATGTAACTCAAAGGATATGTCCCGTTACCCCCCGGGACCACGGATCAGGAATAGGTGAACCAATAGTGATTCTGTCCCGTTGCCCCCCGGGACCACGGATCAGGAAAATGTAAGAGTCACGAATGGCTCTGTCCCATTACCCCCCGGGACCACGGATCAAGTAATACCCTTTTAAGTTACACTTTAATTTACACTTTTGATTTCCCCATACCCCCAAGTTATATGTGTCAGGTCAGGTATTCAGTAATCAAGAACTAATGCCAACACAGGATCAGGTAACAGCAGGTTTGTCTGGATAGACAACAGGAATGGTCCATGAGGACTACATGTCAGGTTTGTTGGCATTAGGCACGAGATCAGGTAACAGGTTAGGTCATGGTACATCAGGTCAAGTCAACAGTAAACGGTACCATGTCAGGTGTATCAATATATATCATGTGTAACAAAGTCAAGTCAAGATGTAACAATATCGTGGGTGTACTCACAACAGATATATAATCGAACAGGGGATTAACAGCAGGAAATAAGCAATAAATTAAACAACAATAAGCAGTTCATTCAATCACGATAGTGCATTAATATAGTGCAGCCGTTTTATTATATTAACAGGTTTTGAGCACCCTTAGCGGTGCAACAGTTTAAATGATGATGCAATACAGTTATATCGAGCCTTTGAATACGAATATCCGAATGTAATAAAACTACATGGGAAAGTGCTACAATCTATTAAACGGTAAAATGTGATTAACAGGTAAACTTGGTTCTTAGGTTAAAAGTGGCACATTGTAGTTTATGTTAACTGTAAAATGATATATGTCATATTGCAACCAAATGAGAAAATAACTGTACCGAGTTAAGTTTTGCAGGTTTAATGAGTCAAACATATATAATTGTATAGTATAGCATGTAGCAAGTGATACTTGCCTTGATCGGATCACGATACGGTAAACGGAACATTACGCGTCGGCGGAAAAGTCGCGACGTGCGTACGGTGCACGGAAATGAGTCCAGACCACGCACGATGGAAACGCACAGGTCAGGTATCCACGCTTAGCGCTCCACAGTCAGCATCGTAGCATCACCGGTATTAGCATCCAAGACCAGACCACTCTCTGCAGCTTCCACTTTGAACTGCTCTAAACGATTTTGGATCCGAGCGCATACGGCTTCGATCTCTATATTCTTCTCACATAGCTCTCTCTATTCAGTAGCCAATGCATTGAGTTGCATACCAGTATTTTGCTGGTGAACTTTCATTTCCCGGTTCATAGATTCTATCCTTTCATTGTATTCTGCAGCTGTAGCTTGCATCCTTGACAGGAGAAATTTCAGTTGTTTGTTGTGGAGTTTCCAGACATCAGCCCCATGCTTGAGCATTATTTCAAGATTCTCAATTCTTATAATCTGATGTTGTAGAAGGCTTTGAGCATTCTTAAGGGCCAACCTCCAAGCATTAATCGTCATTAAGTTTATTTAAGGGAAGAGGTTCAAATCCATATCGTGACATCTCCAGTGTTGCAGGAGGTTTGCCAACGCTAACACGTTTATATTCTCTAGCAAGAATAGAGTGATTCGCGATGTCTGATTTGGGGAGAGGAGGGAGATCTTTGAGGAAGTCGGCGGCTTCTTGATGCTCCTCCTCAACTCGTCTTCGACTAGGCGATCGACCTTCGCTTTCATCTTGGGATCGCCGTAGTAGTCGTCGATGTATGGCAGCGCGTCGATGATCTCGCCGTCGTTGCGGCCCACCAACCAACCCTCGCGGGTCGGGTTCGGCGGCACCCCCAGCATCGTCACCGCTCCTCCTCTTCCCGCCATAGAAACAAGCACACAGCCGAGAGATTCCAACAACTCAAAAGGAGCGCTTTTCAGAAGGGTGGTGTCGATTCGTAGATGAGGAGGTTGCGACCGATGGCGGTGATGGGTTCTACGGTTGCAGGCTTTGGCTCGGGAAGAAGGAAGATGGTGGAGGAGGAAGGTGAGGTGAGGCCGACGAGGCTATCGCTGGCGACGAGCGCGAGGCATGCGAGGGCTCGGCGCAGTTCGACGCTCGCGAGGCGTAAAGAAAAGAAGATGGGGAAGAGAGGCGCGTAAGGAAGAATGGTTTTAGAAAAAATATATGTATATAACTAGAGAGAGAGAGAGACTTAAGGGGTAGAGAGAGAGAGAGGTAGAGAAGGTGGGGCCCCGGGAACAAGGATCTCGTGATAGGCTAAATAATGATTTAGAGGTTTTAAAAAAAATATTCAAAAGATTTAATATATAACAGTAAAATCTATATATGAGTTAAGGAAATATTATGGTTTAAATATTATTAAAATTTGGGATTTTGGCGCTAAACAAAACATTTCCAAATCGCGCCCGGGTCGGGTCCAAAGATTTGAAATTTAAATAATAGGATTTTAAGCGGGTTCCAAATTTTAAAATGAAGTGTTTTATGGTTAAAAAGCATACCCCCAAGTCGGCCACCCGTACGCGTGCGTAGTCGTCCAAACTCGCCCGTTTCACCGAACGGGACGAGAACTCGATGCACGGACGCTACCACGCGGCTAGGGGTGTCGAGTAGGCCAAGATAGATATTTTTAATTTTATTTTAGGTGCTAAAATTTGTTACATGCAGAAATGACTTTGCCAGATAAAATTTTACAATAAGACCCAAACAAGCAAGATAAATGAAATGAGTAATATCTAACACTCAACCAGTAACAGAAAATAGTAGTATTGGGCTCGGGTGTTACATATGTGATATATGAGGGACAGAGATTAATGCGCGTATGTGATACCGCATTCTATTCTCGCGATATGTGATATCAGATGGTTATATGTGATATAGCCGAGTTATCGGATCAAGTGTTGATTCGATAGATTGTTACATTTGATATTAGTCGGTTGTATGTGATATAGCCGGATTATTAAATCAAGTGTTGATTTGATAATTTAATGTATAATTATATATTTGATATATTAACTTACATTAATTAATATTTGCTCACTAAACATTTCTTTTTCTCACTTGTGTGCATATAGTATATATGTGATATCTATTAATGTACATTTTATTGTGTCATGCTTGATGCCACAAGCTTCATGGGTGTATGAGACTTACACTACAGTTAGGATAATCCTAGGGTTTTTATTTATCAAAGTAAATCATAAATTGGTGATATTTTGTCATGGGTAGAAGCTTGGAGAAGCTTGTTGACAACCATTGACTAAGTCCACTGGTTTTGTTTTGCTTGAGATATTTATTAACTTAACCATTATCCTTACCATGGTTTATTCTCTACATGAGTTAGTGTATGACACTAACTCACCCATGTTTGCCACTCACCCATGTTTGTCATTCTCATCTCATGAGTTTCATTCTCATGTTCTTCATCTTCTTCTTCATTTCAGAAAAAGCTTGCTAGTTTTTTCTAAGTGAGAAAATATTGTGAGAAAATTAAATCTAAAGTGAGCTCATTTCCTACTTCATCATTCTCTACTATATTATCCGTTTAGTTTAGAGTGTTTACTTCACCAATCTACCATTAGTGAAGAGATAGCATGAGCTTGAGTCTCCTCGACATAGATCATCTTCGACCTCGAAGATTTCAAGCAAGCTTGTTCATTTCTTCATGTGAACCCTAACTAGAGTTCGGATGTTCACTACTTGGAGCGAAATGACTACTACACGGAGCTTTAGAAGTGAAGGACCGGTCTACAAAGGTTGTATTCCTCATTCACTTGTTTGCAAAGTTGTTTGCATGTTGTATTGTTTAATTCTCTAGTTAAGATTCCAGGATTAGGGTTGTATAGAACGATAATTTTTTGAAAACGGTATGGTCGACGCCTTCCGAAACCTTGCTGCTGCACTAAGTAACCCTACACACATAACATCACATGTCATCAATGTAAGTAAATATGCATATCCCAAATTCCGTTGACATATAGTAACGAGATCGGGGATACACCACATATTACACTTACGGTCGCAGAAAAGAAATGAAAAACTACAATAATTAGAATCCGCATTTCCTTAGACATCATAAACCCGGAATATCTCATATTCTGAATTTCATGCCTAACTTATAAACCTTGCATTTTAGTCTCAATTTGAAAACACTTTTCAATAACTTAGTCGGGTAATTCAACAAGATTCCCGACTACCCGATCGAATACTCGTCGGGAACTTTAGTATATGGCCGCACTCCCGATGCCATCGACCATGTGCACTTAGGCGGAACACCATGGCCGTGAGCACCCTAGTAGATGCTTTTGGCAACGGGGTTCTCCTAAAGTCACTTGGTCGGGGCTATGGGGTGTAGATACCTGGTAAAGTTATCTGACGAGTATTCGCGTACGATACGCGATTGCGACGGAGTTTCGATCCGAATCGAAACTTTGTGGCAATCGATCAATAGAGACTAACATGCTAGATTTACAAACAAACTAGTTTTCACAAAACTAATTTAATGTGGATTCCAACTACTTTATCACATATCAAACTTAAACCCGAAACGATATTAAAACACAACTTCGAAACACTTAGAATAGCCCCAATAGGAAAGTTAACATCACATGAAAACTGGGTTAATCAAACATAAACATGAAAACCTAAACCCAACACATTAGAACACAAAAAAGTTCGAGCCCAAAACAAAGTACTGGGACCGGCCAAATGCCCGATCTCACCGGGTCAAATCTGGAAATTTGGCCTCGAATTTATCTGGTATTCTTGTTACATCAAATGTAACATTCTGTACATGTTTAAAAAAATTACAGAGTCCATTTCAAAATTGATAGAAACTTGATGTTTTGGATTTTGGTTTCGGAGTTGTTTAGTTTTCGTAATCTTGCTAACATCGTCTAATCTTCTAGCCTGGCTCTGATACCATGAAAGTGTTAGTTAGCACCCCGCTGGGTATTACTAGCATCAAGCATGCCATTTAAAAAATTTTTGGGGTGCTAATCAATAGTAAACAAGAATCGAAACTAGATGATTAGGGTTTAACTATAATATAACAAAAACTTTAACTAATTGAAGGATGCTACAACCTTTGTAGATCGAGCCCTTCTCTTCGCAAGCTCCATGTAGTAGTCCACGCGACTCCACTAGGCTCCACTTGAAGTTGGATCGAGCATCATTTGCAATCTTCGTGCCGAAGATGTCTACCCGAAGCTCCGCTAATCCAAGCTACCCCTTCACTAAACTCTTTAGTAAAGTAAACACACTACAACAAAGTGCTAATCTAGTGTAGGATTGTGAAGTAGGGGTATTGTTTGCTCACTAAGGTTCTTACAAGCTCAATGGTTTACAACTCATGTGAGGGATTGAGCTTGGAGGTGGAGGTGAAGCAGATGGAGAGACCTAGAGAGCAAATGAGCTCATGTGAGGAAAATAACTCAAGTCAAGTGAAGAATGATGAAGAATGGCTTTCTTATGTTTTCTCACTTATTGAAGCATGAATATAATGTTAGTTATATGTATGCCCTAGAGGCCATTGCTATACATAGGATGTAGATTGTAGTGGATGCTTGGACATATATAGGGAGGACTTTCTTGCTTGACATGATAGTATGCTATCTAGTTTCTCTTTACCTTAACGTGTACACTGATTGTCCCTCTATTACATGTTGGTAAAGCCCTTAGGATGTGTACTTGACTACCTGGACTATGATGCGGATCATACTAGTGGGGACATGGTAGTCTATAAGTACATCCTTCAAGGTCCCTAGTCGTGGGTGTATCGAGACGGGGCATCAATATACCAGAGTAGACTAGCGTATACCTTCTCGACCCATACAGATGGGCGATGGATGATCCCATATCCATTGGTGTTTGACATCGGAGATGATATACGGGTGCTCAGTGGAGACTGGGTACACTGGACGGACTCGCCGAGAACTCCCAGATGGTATTATTCCTTACGTGAGATGGCAGTTCTCTGGTGACACTGGTACAGGTTAGTCTGTAAACCCGAGATCGTCATAGAGTCTTGTGTGATTCCCACTGTGCTTTGATTTCCACCTTGCCACGTCTAAGAGGGCGTGCAAAACGGTGGTTTTTGGGTACAGTCCCGATTCACATGGAGGCAATGAGCGATAGGAGGGGATTCGTCTCTCCCGGTATAGGGAGTTGATGTTGTGCTGTGTTCGATTGGCTATAACCGGAAATCCCTGGTCAGGGTTGCTGAGATTTACTGGTAAGTGTTACCAGTAGTTTCTTGAACTGTTATAGACCTCATATTGACACGACTTATCGAGCTACTGGGGTCTGACGTTTACCACCCCTAGACGAGATATGCGACATATTAGACGATCAGACCGGACTGTACGGTAAGTGTTACTGGTTGGATTCACAGGAGTGTGAGCGGGCTTACTCGTTGATCTTCTGATCGCTCAATACCCGGATGGCTGTTATGTTTAGCAGACCGCTTGCGGCTTGTGGGTGTTTGATATGATCATCACCTACTGCCGGCGTATTGACGAGTCTTTAGAGTCCTACACAGAGGTTTCCTGGCTCAAGCGAAACGAAATAGGAGCGAATATGAGATATGTGCGGGACCGAGAATAATACAAGTATGTGATACTGAATTCTATTCTCGCGATTTGTATCATTGGACGATTATATGAGATATAGCCGGGTTACCGAATCAAGTGTTGATTCGATACATTGATACACTTGATATTAGTCGGTTATATGCGACAAGACCAGATCATTAAATCAAGTGTTGATTTAATGATTTAATGTATAATTGTATATTAGATATATTACTTTACATTAACTAGTATTGGTTCATTTAAGATTGATTTTCTCACTTGATGTGCACAAGTTCTATATGTGATATATTTTTGTGCACTAGTTTGTATCATGATTGATGATACACGCAAACTTGGATGTGTTTGCTTTAAACCATGTTTAGGTAAATGATTAGGGTTTTATATACTTTATTTATTTTATAAAAACAAAATGGTGGCTTTCTTATTTATTTGCTAGAAGCTTCAATCATCTTTGAAAAAGGTCAAAACCATTTTGTTTTTATTCTTAAACCTAACCATTACCTAAACCCTAGTTTATTCTCTACATGAGTTAATCTCACCTATGGTCGTTGCAACATGATAACTTCACTTGATTATTCTTTTCATATAATTCCTTTTTCCATTCTTTTCTTCTTCTTCTTCATGAAGAAAAAGAAAACCTTTCTTGAAAAATTTCAAGTGTTGAAATCAAGTGAGAAATCCAAATCCAAAGTGAATCCACTTCCTATTTCTTCATCTTCTACCACTTGCCATGTTGTATAGGGTGTTTTCTTCACAAGGTTCATGACCAAGTGAAGATGGAGCTTGAGTTAGAGTCGCCTCGACGTAGATCATCTTCGGCATCGAAGTCAACGACCTAGCCCGATTATTTCTCCGACGAAACCATCGCTAGAGTCCGGGATTCCAATGATCGCAGCGGAGGGACGTCAACACGGAGCTAAACAAGTGGTGGAGCGGATCTACAAAGGTTGTAGTCCCTTTCACTTAGCAATAAAGTTGTTTACTTGCATGTTTTTCGCCTTATCTCTAGTTAACGATCTAGCATTAGGGTTTCTCGGCACATGTAAAATTTGATTTTGGCTTGGTTGATCAGTTGTGGAACCTCTTGAGTGTGCCTAGGAACCCTACATATAAAACATTACATATAATGCACCATGCTTCAATAGTGCAAACAAATGAATAAACAAGTATAAAAGTCATGCTTCACCCCATTCCTCAATTATCTCATCATTTTCCACCTCATTTCTATGTTCACAAAATAGAAAATCAAACCATTCTTCATATAACATATATAGATATATATATAATGAAGATAAGCAAATAATTAGTGAGCAATAATATTAGTTAATATATAATTATATCAAATATAAATATATATCATATTATTAAATCAACACTCGATTTAATAATCAGGTTATATCACATAAAATCGACTATTATCATTTATCTGTATATCACTTTATAAAATCATTACTTAATTCAATAATCCGGTGATATCACATATAACCTAACTGATATCAAATAACTGCCAGATTAGAATACGGTATCACATACTCGTATTTAATCAGGCCCCCGGATATATCAGCATATGTGCCCTACTTCATTTCGCTGGAACTAGGAAACTTCTATGTGGGACTCTAAAGACTCGTCAATACGCCAGCAGTAGGTAATGATCACATCAGTTACCCACAAGCCATCAGTGGTACTAGCTGGACGTAACTGTAAGTCGATGTGCAACACCCCACGAGCTGCGGGGAGGCGGAAATTTGAAAAACGATCATGTTTATAAGGTGAACATCGACTAACCGAAGATCTTTTCTAAACAATACTTAACAATAAGCATAGAGTTCTAAGCTACTATGTAAAGAGATTATACCAAATGATTCTAGTCCTTCATCTTTACGATATCTACGGCCTCCTTGGATCTCCACGTCCTCCTTCCGTGATAGACGATCCACCCGAAAACCCTAATCCAAGCTATAACCTCTAAACTTGAGGTTACTTAGTTTCTCTAGTTGCTAATAAAGGAACAAAGATGATGTAGAGATAGGTTATCGAGTGTTTAGTCTTTCCTAATCCTTGTTCTCAACTCATGAGTGGTAGGATTAGGGTTTGAAGAAGGAGAAAGAGCTTGAGGAGAGAGAAGGTGGAGATGATAATGAGAATAGAAAAGCTTCTCACTTGAATATATAAAACATAATGAATTATCAAATAATATCAATTAAATGATTATTCACCATGCTTCATTTATTCAAGAAGAGTGATTCATCATGTGAGTCATTAGATCATTAATGATGCATTAATGATGCATTTAATAATATGATGAATCATATGAATGAGTTACTAAAGCAATTAATGAAAATGCCACCTTAACCCCTCATGTCACATCCTTCTAGAAGCTTCTCGGAAATTACGAGAACGCCCCTCGCATCCGTGAAAACACGGAAAAACTTTAGACTGTATAAATCCAATAACCCGATACTAGAATCTGGCTCAAACCAAAGCCGGCTAGTAAAAACTGTCCGAATGTCGTACGTGCGTTTAAACACGTATGCGTCCGAACCTTTCTCGTAAAACCATACGACCTCTATATCTTTTCGCCTGGGTTTTGGAAATCTCTGTGTGGGACTCTAAAGACTCGACTACTACATTGGCAGTGGGTTTAACCACAGACCACAAGCGGCACTAGCTGTACGTAACGGTCCCCAGGTAGTTGTCGATAAGAAAGACGATGAGGTAACCTATCTGAAATCCTACTGAGCCTGTCCGTGACAATATCCGTGCAGTCCGGTCTGTTCGTCTAAGAGTATCACATGTATAGTCTAGGGAGGCGGTGGACGCCAGACCCCTAATAACCGTACAAGTCGTGTCGGCATGGCTCAAGACCATCCGAGAATCTATTGATCAGTCCATCAGTAATTCTCAATCAGCCCTGCCCAGGGACTTATGGTAATGACCAACCGATCACCGTGCGATATCAACTCCCTATACCGAGAGAGACGAATCCCTAACAGTCGCTCACTGCCTCCACGTGGCTCGGGACTGTGCCCAACTAAAACCTGTTTGCACGACTCCTTTGAATCGTGGTATGGTAGTAATCAAAGCACAGTGGGAACTCACACGAGACAAATGACGACCTTAAGTCAACGGACTATCTGCATACATGTCACTTGAGAACTGCTATCTGACGTTAGGTATAATACCATCCAGTCAGTTCTCGGCAACTCCTGTCCGGTGTACTCACATCCAGTGAGCATCTGTATACAATCTTAGGTGCACTCTACCAATGGCTGCGGGACCAGTCCATCGCCCCTCCTCAGGGTCTAGATATGTATACACTAGTCTACTCCGGAGTATCGATGCCCAGTCTCGATACTCCTGCGACCAGGGACATCTAAGGATGTGCCTATTGACTATCCAGCTCCCACAAGTATGACTGCCATCACAACGCCGATAGTCAGGCAAACACCCTATGGGCTTTATCAACATACATATATAAATACCAAGTAAAATATATCATACGTTAAGACAAAGACAAACCAAATAGCGTACTATCATATCAAGCAAGACTGTCATGTACATACATATCCCTAGCATCCTATACAATGAAGGCCTCTAGGGCATATATATCCAACAATCTCCCACTTGCACTAAGGCCTATAATTGGCGCAATGAGTACCCACTGTCTCTACCAGATCCAGTTGCTGGCGTACCGCATGCCCACATCTCAAACAGCCTCTCGAACTGCACTTGAGGGATGGCCTTGGTGAATGGATCTGCCGTGTTGTCTTTTGTGTCCACTCTCCGTATCTCGATCTTCCGACGATCCACGATCTCCCTGATCTGGTGAAACCGCCTTAAGATATACCTGAATTTCTGATGGGACCTTTGTTCCTTCGCTAAAGCTACAGCGCCATTGTTATCGCAATACAAAGGTATTGGATTGGCAATGGACGGAACCACCTGAAGTTCAGAAATGAACTTCCTCATCCAGACAGCCTCTTTTGTGGCTTCACTAGCAGCTATATACTCAGCCTCCATAGTTGAGTCTGCGACGGTATCCTGTTTGGAACTCCTCCAACATACCGCCCCTCCATTGAGGGTAAACACAAAACCCGAAACAGATTTAGAATCATCCTTGTCACCATGGAAGCCGGAGTCGGTAAAAGCCTCTACCTGGAGGTCTTTATTACCGTAAACTAAGAACATCTCCTTAGTCCTTCTCAGGTACTTGAGAATGTTCTTCACCGCTATCCATTGTTTCTCACCTGGGTCAGACTGATACCTGCTTACCACACTAAGTGCGTAAGCTACATCCGGTCTGGTACATAACATCGCATACATTATAGATCCTACCGCCGAAGCGTAGGGTATAATGTCCATGCGAGCCCTCTCTTCATCAGTCTTTGGAGACATCTCTTTGGAGAGGGTGATTCCGTGACAAGCGGGCATATTACCACGCTTGGAATCTTCCATACTAAATCTCTTTAGTATAGTGTCAATATACCTGGACTGTGAAAGTCCCAACATTCTATTAGATCTATCATGATGGATCTTAATGCCCAGAATGTATGATGCATCTCCCAAGTCTTTCGTAGAGAATTTCTGTGACAAGAAGAGCAATTGTAGCATAGGGATATCATTCCCTATCAGTAGTATGTCGTTGACGTACAAAACGAGGAAGACTACTATTCTTTCTACAATCTTCCTATAAATACATGGTTCATCTACATTTTTGATAAAATCAAATTCTTTGACTGTCTCATCAAAGCAGATGTTCCAACTCCGCGATGCTTGCTTTAATCTATAAATGGATTTAAGCAACTTGCAGACTCTTCCGCTGCTCCCACTGTCTAAGAAACCTTCTGGTTGATCCATGTAAACACTCTCTTTTAAATGTCCATTTAGAAAAGCTATTTTTACGTCCATCTGCCAGATTTCATAGTCATGGAAGGCAGCAATCGCAAACAGGATCCGAATGGATTTAAGGATAGCTACAGGTGAAAAGGTTTCATCATAGTCCAGTCCTGGTCTTTGACGAAAACCTTTTGCTACGAGTCTAGCTTTGTAGGTTTCCACTTGTCCAAATGCACCAATCTTCTTTTTGAAGATCCATTTGCATCCAACTGGTTTTACTCCAGGAGGAGCAACTTCTAAAGTCCATACTTTATTGGTGTACATGGATTCCATTTCGGATCTCATAGCATCCAGCCATTTCATCGAGTCACTACTCGCAATAGCCTGCTGAAAACTAATAGGCTCATCATCATCGATGATGCAATCCTCTCGATCCCCATCTAGAAGAAAACCATAGTATCTTTCAGGAGGATGAGAAAGCCTGTTAGATCTGCAGAGTGGCATTGGTTCATCATGTTCTATTGAAATCTGAGGTTCTACTAAGTCCCCGGTAGCAGTTTGAGGTTCTGGAATTTCTTCCAACTCTACCGCGCTCCCACTAATTTCTTTTGTAAGAAATTCGCTTTCTAAGAAGACAATGTGATGAGCGACAAACACCTTTTGTTCTTCAGTGTGGTAGACCATATACCCCCTTGAATGCTTGGGGTATCCTACAAACTTGCATAAAACCGATCGTGCCTCGAGCTTGTCCGGATTATGCCTTTTAACATATGCCGGACACCCCCATATCTTGATATACTTGAGATATGGTCTCTTCCCGCTCCACATTTCATATGGAGTGGTAGGTACAGACTTAGTTGGAACTCTATTCAATAGGTATGCGGCTGATTCTAGAGCAAATCCCCAGAAGGAAAGTGGCAACTCAGCACTACTCATCATTGAACGCACCATATCTAATATCGTGCGATTCCTCCTTTCTGATACACCATTATGCTGAGGTGTATAAGGCGGAGTAAGCTGAGAGAGAATTCCATTCTCTTTTAAGCATTCAAGGAAACTGGTACTTAAGTATTCTCCACCTCGATCAGATCGAAGTGTCTTGATGCTTTTACCAGTTTGTTTCTCTACTTCATTTTTATACTCCTTAAACTTTCCAAAAGCCTCGGATTTATGCTTCATTAAGAACACATGTCCATACCTAGAGAAGTCATCAGTAAAAGTGATGAAGTAGGAGTGACCACTTCGTGCATGCGTAGACATCGGACCACATACATCACTGTGTGCAAGTCCCAAGAGTTCAGTGGCTCTTTCTCCGTGTCCGGTGAACGGAGATTTGGTCATTTTTCCTTTGATACATGATTGACAAGTTGCATATGATGAATATTCAAACGGATCTAGATATCCATCTTTATTTAACTTAGTCAAGCTTGTTTCATTTATATGACCAAGTCTACAATGCCATAGGATGGCTTGATTCGAGTCTGGAGCCTTTCTTTTACGCGTGTTTTGAATATTGAAAATTTGAGGTTGATTAAGTATGTATATGTCGTTTTCCAGTGTGCCATACCCAATCAGTTCTTGATTTAGGTGAATGTTCATAACATTTCTTTCAAGCGCAAAATTATATCCTTCATTCGATAACAAAGATACTGATATAATATTACACAACATACTGGGAATACAAAAACAGCTGTACAATACCAAAATGTGCCCACTAGTCAATCCTAGGTGATATTCCCCTATTGCAATTGCATCTACATGCATTCCATTGTCCATCCGAAGAGTCATATCACCTGTCCCCAGCACTCTACTATTTCTCAGATCCTGCAATGAATTACAGATATGAGAACCAGAACCGGTATCAAGTACCCATGATGTAGAGTTAACTGAAAAACAATTTTCGATTACAAACACACCTGAAGTAGAAGCAACTGCTTGCTTCATGTCCTTGGCTTTGAAGGCCTGACAATCCTTCTTCCAGTGCCCTTGCTTGTGACAATAGAAGCACTCGTTCTTTTCTGTCTTCACCCATCCTGCCTTGTTCGTTCCCTGCACTTTCTTGACCCCACCTTTCGGTTTGGTGGCTTTCATCTTCTTCTTCCCTTTAGCTTTCGCTTTAGATTTAGAAGAGGATGATTGGCCAACATACAGAATGGGGGTCTTCTCCTTTTTCAAGGAGTTCTCTGCTACCCTCAACATATTGAGGAGCTTTGGAAGATCCGCTTCCATTTCGAGCATGTTGAAGTTCAGCACGAACTGAGAGAAGGTGTGGGGAAGGGACTGCAAAATCAAGTCGATATACAAATCGTTCTCTAGCACGCATCCCAGGTTTGCGAGTTCCTCAATGAGGATGATCATTTTGAGGACGTGCTCTCCTACAGGCGATCCTGGAGCTAACCTCATCTGGAAGAGTTTCCTTGAGGTTTCGTACCTCGCGATACGGGAGTGCTCCCCATACAATTCTTTGACGTGGAGAAAGATGGATACAATATCCATACTCTCGTGCTATTTCTGGAGTTCATTGTTCATGGACGCCAGCATGATACACTTAGCTCGCTCACAATCTAGATCCCAGGTTTTGCGGACTTCCCTGTCCACAACTGAGGAATCTGGTCCAGGGATAAGGGGAGGAATAGCGGTGGTAACATATGCTACTTTGTAATAAGTCAGTGCAATATTGACGTTCCTTAGCCAATCTTTATAGTTCTGCCCGGTTAGTATATTTTTTTCGAGTAACAGTTTTAGTCCAGTCATGGTAGCGGCCAGAGAGAGAGAGAAAAGAAAACACTCAGCATATGCTCTTGCAAGTTTAGATTGGTTTATTAATTTATCTAAACAGGATGGCTCCCACTGTTTCCTCAAATCCTTCTTCAAAACCTCAAAGAAGAACTAGTCAGGATTTAATCGCACGTCACAATACTTGCTTAACCTTTCAGCCAGGCTAGTGTTGGTACTTCGAGGGAGGTTTTCCAACGCTTTCGCGAAGTTCCTTAATTAAATAACCTCTTTTCCCTGGAGGCGTAGCCCCTCTAACACCTTTCTAGTCACCTACTTGGTTTATAGCATTGATTGTTAAGTGAGAAAAATTCCCGAGAGTAATCCTACTCATCAGTGGGATCGGGATTCAACTATCATTGCATGATGCCCTAGATGGAAACCACACTAGTCACCACACTCCAGAAGGTATGCTAAATCTGCAAGTTTCCTTTATGTTTGAAACTCCTGATGTGATTTTTACCTCAAGCTCTTATGACCTTGACGTAGGCCAACAAATCATAAGACGCAAGTCAAGTTCTACCCGTCGTTGTCCTGATCAACTTAAGTACATCGTACAAGCCCTTGACGTAGGCCAACAAGGTGTACGTCTGTCTTAAACTAATGCATCTATCTATGCAACAAACAGGCACACACACTGCTACTATACACTATGCCTTGACGTAGGCCAACAAGCATAGCATGAATACGATGTGCTGTCTATCTGAAACGACGGAGGGTTACAGCTGGTTTTTGGTAAAAAACCGTTAACGTAATGAACTTGATATGATCGAAGGAACAAAGATAGCTTTTATTTAAAAGGAGTGGTTTAAGCTCCGCATTTAAAATTGGCTTTTTCAAGAAAACCGAGTGGTTTTAGAAATTGTTCCAACGATTCAGTTTAGGTTTTATTTTCTTTGCATTAATAATAATGCGTCCCATCAATTAACCTATCATTACAGATAACAACGAAAATACAACGTCCTCTTATGCCATCCGCATTCGCCACTGGGTCCCGTCATCACCCGTTAGGTTACTTAACTAACGACAGAGCGGGGGCTGGGCTAGCGTGGGTGTAAAACATAAGTGACGTCTAAATAGCTATCATATATAGATATTGTACATTCGTCAGACCCAATAATAGGCATTCCAGATCACAGATAAACAATATTGGATTTGCAAGCAATCCGCGTTTCTTTTGAGCCTGCAACGAAATACGGATTACACAGTTGTGATGAATAGCCATTACCCCACCCCAGACCCCTACGGGTACGGAAAACTACCCGCCAAGTACCAGAAGTGAAGCGGTCTACCTCAACACTTCAAAATACTCGGTAGTTTATGCACCCCACCTTGGGTCTATCCTAGGAGCAAAAACAGTAAAAAGAAATAATACAACGGTGGCTACAACCGCAACCTGGATGTGCCCCGCGAAATAATATTACAACTTATTACATTTACATCGAACGAATTAATACAATAACCCATCACAAAACCCGGCTAATCATCACAACAGTCCAATACAGTTCATATCCACAAACAGTTAAAAACAACATCACAGATATGTGCAACCCCCTGCCAACCGACATAATAGCAGTTAGGGGAGGTTTACGAACACATAATACACTTCAAAGATATAATCAAACAAGAAAATATCGTATAATTTCGATCGATTAAACACATTAAATTTTTCTCCAAATCTTCTCTGTAAATTTGAAACCTGAACAGAAAATAAAAATACCAGGAAATACAAAATATCACAAAAGATGCATAGAAGAAAACTGGGCTGAATCGGCCCCAACTCGGCCGCGGATCCGCGGCGGATCGGTGGGATCGGCCGCGGTTCCGCGGCTCTTTGGCCGATTCAGGAGCCTATTTTTCTTGTGTGCTCTTATATTTTCAAGCTGGTCATTCTGGAGGTCCCTGAAAAATTTTTGGACCTCATTTTTAATTCGACAGAAACTATGCAATATCGGTGTATTTTCCTGTTTGTTTCGCGTTCGAAATTCATACGAATTTGCAAGTGAGTTAATTATTGTTTAGTGAGGCTCTGATACCACTGTAAGTCGATGTGCAACACCCTACGAGCTGCAGGGAGGCGGAAATTTGAAAAACGATCATGTTTATAAGGCGAACATCGACTAACCGAAGATCTTTTCTAAACAATACTTAACAATAAGCATAGAGTTCTAAGCTACTTTGTAAAGAGATTATACCAAACGATTCTAGTCCTTCGTCTTTACGATATCTACGGCCTCCTTGGATCTCCACGTCCTCCTTGGCTTCCTTCCTTGATAGATGATCCACCCGAGAACCCTAATCTAAGCTATAACCTCTAAACTTGAGGTTACTTAGTTTCTCTAGTTGCTAATAAAGGAACTAAGATGATGTAGAGATAGGTTATGGAGTGTTTAGTTTTTCCTAATCTTTGTTCTCAACTCATGAGTGGTAGGATTAGGGTTTGAAGAAGGAGAGAGAGCTTGAGAAGAGAGAAGGTGGAGATGATAATGAGAATAGCAAAGCTTCTCACTTGAATATATAAAACATAATGAATTATCAAATAATATCAATTAAATGATTATTCACCATGCTTCATTTATTCAAAAAGAGTGATTCATCATGTGAGTCATTAGATCATTAATGATGCATTAATGATGCTTTTAATGATATGATGAATCATATGAATGAGTCACTAAAGCAATTAATGAAAATGCCACCTTAACCCCTCATGTCACATCCTTCTAGAAGCTTCTAAGAAATTACGAGAATGCCCCTCGCATCCGTGAAAACACGGAAAAACTTTAGACTGTATAAATCCAATAACCCGATACTAGAATCTGGCTTAAACCAAAGTCGGCTAGGAAAAACTGTCCGAATGTCGTACGTGCGTTTAAACACGTATGCGTCCGAACCTTTGTCGTAAAACCATACGACCTCTATATCTTTTCGTCTGGGTTTGGGAAATCTCTGTGTGGGACTCTAAAGACTCGACTACTACGCTGGCAGTGGGTTTAACCACAGACCTCAAGCGGCACTAGCTGTACGTAACGGTCCCCAGGTAGTTGTCGATAAGAAAGCCGATGAGGTAACCCATCTGAAATCCTACTGAGCCTGTCCGTGACAATATCCGTGCAGTCCGGTCTGTTTGTCTAAGAGTATCGCATGTATGGTCTAGAGAGGTGGTGGACGTCAGACCCCTAATAACCATACAAGTCGTGTCGGCATGGCTCAAGACCATCCGAGAATCTACTGATCGGTCCATCAGTAATTCTCAATCAGCCCTGCCCAGGGACTTATGGTAATGACCAACCGATCACCGTGCGATATCAACTCCCTATACCGGGAGAGACGAATCCCTAACAGTCGCTCACTGCCTCCACGTGGCTCGGAACTGTGCCCAACTAAAACCTGTTTGCACGACTCCTTTGAATCGTGGTATGGTAGTAATCAAAGCACAGTGGGAACTCACACGAGACAAATGACGACCTTAAGTCAACGGACTATCTGCACACATGTCACTTGAGAACTGCTATCTGACGTTAGGTATAATACCATCCAGTCAGTTCTCGGCGAGTCCTGTCCGGTGTACTCACATCCAGTGAGCACCTGTATACAATCTTAGGTGCACTCCACCAATGGCTGCGGGACCAGTCCATCTCCCCTCCTCAGGGTCTAGATATGTATACACTAGTCTACTCCGGAGTATCGATGCCCAGTCTCGATACTCCTGCGACCAGGGACATCTAAGGATGTGCCTATTGACTATCCAGCTCCCACAAGTATGACTGCCATCACAACGCCGGTAGTCAGGCAAACACCCTATGGGCTTTATCAACATACATATATAAATACCAAGTAAAATATATCATACGTTAAGACAAAGACAAACCAAATAGCGTACTATCATATCAAGCAAGACTGTCATGTACATACATATCCCTAGCATCCTATACAATGAAGGCCTCTAGGGCATATATATCCAACAGTAACGGCTACCCAAGTATTGAGTGATTAGAAGATCAACAAGCGAGCTTATCTAAACTGTAATGATGCATATAAGTAAGACTTACCATACAGTCCGGTCTCTTCGTCTGATATGTCGTATATCGAGTCTGGGGGTGGAATCGTAAGACCCCAATAAATTGATAAGTCATGCCGATGTGTGTCCTATAACGGTACGAGAAACTACTGATAACTCTTACCAGTAAATCTCATCAACAACCCTGGCCAGGGACTTCATGTTATAGCCAATCGAGCATAGCACAATATCAACTCCCTATACCGGGACAGAAGAAACCCCTCCTATCGCTCATTGCCTCTATGTGACTCGGGGCTGTATCCAAAATCCACTTGTTTGCACGACTCCTTTGACCCATGGTAGGGAGGAAATCAAAGCAAAGTGGGAACCACACAATACTTTACGACGATCTTGGGTCTACAGACTAACATGTACCAGTGTCACCAGTGAACTGCTATCTGACGATAGGTATAGTACCATCTAGGAGTTCTAGGCGAGTCCTGTTTAGTGTACCCATTCTCTAATGAGCACCTGTGTACAATCTTTGATGTTAAACACCAATGGATATGGGATCAACCATCGCCCCATACATGATCAAGAAACGTACACACTAGTCTACTCTGGAATATTGATGCCCTGTCTCGATATTCTCTTGACTAAGAACAATTGAAGGATGTGCTTGTGGACTACCGAAGTCCCAATAGTATGATCCGCGTCATAGTCCTGGTAGTCAAGCAAACATCCTAAGGGCTTTATTAACATGTATATGAGAGACAGTATAATAATACCAGCGAACATGTTAAGATAAAGGCAACCAGATAGCATACTATCATGTCGAGAAAGAAAGTCCTCTCTATATATGTCCTAGCATCTACTATATCATACAATAATGGCCTCTAGGGCATACATATTCCTAACATGGGGTGCCTTCTCTAATCCCCCCGACTCAAAGTTAATTTCGTGCTCTAACTTCCCGCGAAGGTTCGGGCATGTTTCATTTTGATCCGGACTTCCGAATTAGCTCAAAACTCGACTTTTTTGAATGTTTAGTGCACTTGGTTTTTGATCCTTAGTAAATTTGGGATGTGCACTAATTGTGTTTTGGAATTCTAATGTCGTGACTTCATTTGCGTGCGTGGATGTGTTGTTAACATTGTCTAATTGCTATATGCTCAATTAGATGGGGTTACACACTTGTTTCGGTTACTTGTTTTTGTGGATATATATCTTGATTATGGTTTAGTTGGATTGTCGTGTCGGATAGCCCCTTGTGCGTTGCTTGTATGGTTTTGATTTAATTTGTTGTATTCATTTGTTCGGGACGAGCTCCAACATGTGGCCACCATTTCCGTATTATGTATATTATTTTATTAGGGCTCGACCAGGATGCGGTCGATGTCTCCATTGTATATATATTTTATTTCTGTACTAGGATTAACCCAGGAGAAATGCTCAAGTAGTCGGGTTGTAGAGTGCAGCAGGTGGCCATCTCATGGAGTTGAGACTGGACTGCCTCGCTCTAGAATTGGCGGGTTGCTCACATCACTTGTAGGGGATTTAGGACTCGACCCATGGAGGGATGCACAAGTTGCCGGATTCTAGAAAGCGGCGGGTGATCGACTCATTATATTGAGGGCGTGTTATCCAGTTTCTAAGATTTGCAGGTGGCTTGCCGCACTCGTAGGGGTCTAGGATCGACTGTGTACGGGCTATCCACATGACCAGGGAATGTCACGTTTCATTTACGGTTTAGATGAAACGCGGGGCTCCAAATTTATTCGCTATTCCATATTGTTGTTCGCATGCCTGTGATGATTCTTATCTGCCTGTGATGACTATTATCTACCTGCGATGTGATATATATATATATATATATATATATATTAGTAGATGCTTCTATATGTTTTGCATCCGCGCTAGCCCAGTCCCCACCCTGCTGTAAGTTAAGTAATCTTACGGTGACGACCCGGGACCCCATGGCGAATGCGGATGACATATAAAAGCATGCTATTTTGATTGTTTTTGTTGTGGATTAGAAACTAGATTTGATGGGTAAGCATTATATCTTTAATGCAAGGAAAACAAACATATTTGATGTTGTCGGAACCAATTTTAAAACTACTCGGTTTTCTTCAAAACAACTGTCATATTCTTTTGCTTTGCATAGAGGTATTCGGTTAGGAATATCTAGCACCTCATTCTATGAGGGAAGAGCCTTGATCCTTTAACGGGGAATTCGCTCTTAAGCAAAGGTTTATATTACTAGTTTTAAAAAGCGGAGCTTAAATTACTCCATTTCAATGCCACTCGAGTTCCTTCAATGATATCAAGTTCATTACGTTAAACGTTTTTCGCCTAAACCAGCCATAGCCCTCTGTCGTTTCAGATGAGTATCAACCAGTATTCATGATATGTGTTTTGACCTTCGCCAAGGCATAGTGTTTGGTAGCTAGGAGATACTTGTCTGTAGCATAGGTAGATACATTAATCTAGGACATGCGTACAACTGTTTTGGCCTTCGTCAAGGGCTTGTACGAATGGGTCTAGATTAATCAGAATAATGACAGGTTGAACTTTAGTTGCGACTTATGATGTTTTGACCTTCGTCAAGGTCATAAGCGCTTGAGGCAAAAACCACATCGGGAGTTTCAAATATAAAGGAAACTTTCCAAGCATGCGCATACCTTCTGGAGTGTGGTGACTTGAGTGGATTCCGTCAGGTTATCACACAATAATAGTTGGGTCCCGATTCCCACTGATGAGTAGGTACAACTCCTCGATAGATTTTTCACTTCACAATCAGCTAACCTATTAGGTGTCTAGAAAGTGTTAACGAGGTCACGTTTCTGCAGAAATGGGGTTATTAATTGGGTCCGTGCGAAAGCACGGGGGACCTCCCTCGGAGTACCAACACTAACCTGGCTGAATGGTTAGCAAACTTATAAGGTGTATATGATCCCGACTAGTTCTTCTTTTAGGGTTTGAAGGAGAATTCAAGGAAACAGTGGGAGCCATCCTGATTAGATAAAGTGATAACCAATCTAATCATGATAGAGTGCACGCTGAGTGTTTCTTTTCTCTCTCTCTGGTACAATGACCCATGACTTACCTAAAACTCATTAACCAAGTTAACCGAACCTTCTTACACATGTTGGTTTTGGATTGTCATGATTCATGACAAAGTCACAAATATCCTTGCTACTCCTACTTTCCCTTTGCATTTCTCCAGAACACTCTGTATTACTACGATGATCTATATTTCTTGGAAATGGCCGTCGTATAGTTACATACGAACTCGATGAAATTATTTCAGTCAAGGTTGGTCACTGGTCCTTGAGAATTTAGATTGTATTATTCGGTTGTCTTTTCTTTTTACCTTCTCTCTGGTTGAGAGAGCTCCTTGTATTAGGAGAGTACACATATTACGCTTATTGGATAGTCTTCTTCCAAACCTTAGGCAGGTGCCGAAAGATAGGGAAAGGAGAAAACCGGTTAGCGTAAGTGTGGTGTACAGATGGTAAGATGTAAAGAAATATAAAGGGAATGAAAAGAAGGCAAATGAAATTGCTACTACTGTCATGAATCTGGATTGGAAAATGGCATTACTCGGAATACCCGGCCCTCCTTGAAACATTTATGTTTCAGATTTTCTGTGTACTTGTAAATGAAAACTGTTTTCACAATTAATTCTGACTCCAGGGTATGTATTTACCGGATTTAGATCTCAAATCTGTACGGTGTTACAGATGCTGAGAAAGAGTAAAATATTGGGAAATGGGCGATCTGATTCTCAATATCGGAATTCGTTATAATTGGTGATATTGGATTGAATCGCCTGGCTTTGCCTAACGGCAAAATATTTGGTTTCGAATAACCATTGTTATGCACCAATTTTTAAAATGAAATATCTGTATCTTTATTTTATAAAGTGAGATATAAATTTTGAAAATTGTGTTACAAACATTTACCTTTATCAGTTGAGGATAAGAAAAAGTGCATTGAATAACGGTGTAAAACATTCTCGACCAAAATACAGTTTTCAACTTACAACACATTGAATTTGAGTTAGTATACTCATAGGACTTATACATGAAAATGTATGTTGTCTAGTGTCCTTTAAGACAAAGGGTTGGTACTCATACTTCATTCAGGTTTACCTATGAGTTCTCTAGTTTTAGACATGCATTCGTTGTAATGCAAGGTCCAAAGATTTTTTGAGAAGTTTATAGGTATAAGAATAAAGTAGAGAACCATATGTTGGAAGTATCAGGATTCTTCGAAGTGATCAAAGATATAGATACTTATGCTAGGTATTCCATTATAGTAATATTGAGAACTTGATTCTCTCTCAGGTTATTCATCCGCGGGTTCGCTCCTTGATGAGTAATGTTGTATTGGCCTTTTTCCATTTAGGTGATATGCACTGGAAATAGCCGCATGATATTTGAATCCGGTTCCATCTAAATTAGTGCCTTTGATTCTATATGGACATAGATTGGCTACATATCATGAGGTTATAAAGATATAGAGTTATCCAATTCCTGTTTAAATGCAGAATCCGGACAAACTCAAGGCACGCTTCGGTAATGGCTGTTTGTGGATTATCCTAAGCATTCACTAGGGTTTTGCTTCTACCATTTTCAAGATCAATAATTATATTGTTCTTGACTCGCCACCTTTTTATAAAAGGAATCTTTTTGCAAAAGAAACTAGTAGGAGTATGATAGAACTGGAAGTAATTTCAGAACCACAAACGGTTATCGAAAATTAAGTAGAACTTAGGGATTCAATTGGACTTGACAATACATTAGCCACTCCGCAGATTTCAGTAGGTGAGCTCAGCCACCCGAGAGATACTTCAATTTTCTTGGAGATGGTGACAGGGAGGTCAGCATCATGGTTATGATGGCCCTACTAGTTATCTATAGGTCATAGGAAATGGTAACTTCCAGGTGATCAGATGCTTTATATCCAAAATGGACTCCACGCACTTCAGCAAATTATGGATTTTGGACTTTGCTGGGTGCTTCTGAAGGGGTAAAACCCATTAGGAGCAAGTAGATCATTCAAGATCTGTGCAGATGGAAAGGTATTAACCTAATAAGGCTAGACTTGTTGTAAATATTTTCATCAAATACCCGTAGTGGATTGTGATGAGTCTTTTACTTCAGTGTCTACGCTGAAGTCCATACGGATATGATTTGGCACTGTTACTGCTCTAAACTATGATATCTGGTAAGAGGATGACTATAATGTCTTTCCAAATAGGAATTTGGAAGTGCACGTGTAAATGACTCTACCAGAGGGTTATCGTAGTCAGTGGGAGCAGCGGAAGGCGTGCAAGTTGCATATGTCTATTCGTAGACTAAATCATGTATAGCGGAGACGGATCATCTCTTTTGATATGACAGTCAAGGTGATCGACTTCATCAAAAAAATAGATGAACCTAGTCAGAAGGGTGTAAGGAGTACTGCATGGGATTTGGATGACATACTCCAGATAGGAAGTGATATTTCTATACTACAATCGGTCAAATATTGGTTGTCACATAGTGTTTTCTCTATGCTGGATATGGATACAATATCTGGGATTCTGGTGACTGGATCTATGGTTTTAGATCTGGATTTGGGAAGTGTCCCAATCCGGTTACTTAAACTGCATTCTAAAAATATTTTAGAATGGACGACTCCTGACATGGTGGTGTACCCGCAAATGATGGAGTCATCCTCTCTAAAGAGATATCTTCTATACTGATGAGGAGAGAGATTGGCATGAATGACATATCATTTACTTAGCAATTGAGTCAATCATGCAATATCACTACTACAATGAGGGGTTGCCCCTACGGATAGAGGAATTCGTAGAGGCAACTTTTTATTGCCCCTATGGATTAAATCGTAGGGGCATTATTTTCCATTACGGTGCACACCGTAAGGGCATAAATAAATTAAAAATTATAAAAATGTAATCATTTTATTTGGCCTTACGGTGCAACAAAAGAAAGCCCTATGGATTAATCCGTATGGGCAACAAAGGGTTATTTATAAAAAAATAAATCTAAGTTTTTCCTACCGTCCCCAAAATTTCCTACCAAAATTCCCCGATCGTCACCACCACACATTGCCGACTTCCTCACGCATCGTCGCCACTACACAGACGTCGTCGACTTCCTCATCGCCACCACACCCATCGTCGTTGTTCAGTCGAAATTATTGCAATTTTTAACATAATAATATCCTCACTTTTCTAATCATCTATGGGTGTTTGTTATTAATATAACACATATTACAAGTTCATCTGGAAAATATCAATCACCATGTGTTATACATTATGATCAACACTTTTGAAAGAAATTGTATGTTTATTATTTCACGCATAATATTGTATATCTCTAACATTCTTCATTGAGATCTTGTGCAGAAATTAGCCCAGATTAGATATCGGAATTAGAAATTCGCCGATAAAATACAGGAAATCAAAGAGTTAAATTCTGGCAGAAATTCAGAAGAGATAAAAAGATTCCAGATATCAAATATAAACCCGGAGATCAACATAATAATACCGCAGAAGATTGAAGCTGTGAGCTTACCAATCGGCCGCGGATCCGCGGCCGAGTTAGGCCGAGTCGCCGTGGATCCGCGGACGAGTTGTAGGCTTCGGAGCCGGAAATTCTCCAAAAGCTTTCCTGTAACGTCTTAGCTTGCTGAGGACGCTTCGTTGTAAAAATCTCATTCTGGAAACTTCTCTATAATAACTTAGCTTGTTGAGGAAGCTTTATAACTATCTAACTTATTCTAGAAGGCTCTTCATAACTACCTAGCTTATTGGGGAAGCTTGATTATAGGCTATAAAAAGGGACCTAAGCCTACATTAAAGGTTGTTGATTAGTTGTTGAATTTTAGTACACAATTACAAAAAAAATTTAGATCCAATTCCAAATCAAGATCCAAAATCAAGAATCGTGAGAAATTCATCGAGCGAGATCATTCAAGATCCTTTACGTAAAGCCGATCGTCATCAACGAGCACGCGATCCTTGATAGATCCAAGACTCACGGTGATCGAGCAAAGCAAAGATCGATGGAGAAATTACCTCTTCAAGGGAGTGATCGAGAGCAATTCTTCTTGTAATCTCGGATTGAAGAAGTTGTAATTTGAAGTTGAATAATAAATGTGATCATTACTTTTAATCTCGTTTTCTTTAAATTTTCACATTATGAAATCTCTATTTGTTGATTCTTTTAATTTTATAATGTGTGAGTAAATCTCCGTTTGCTAAGAATTCGAAGGAATTTGGTAGATCTAATGGTGAAAGAATTCTATATTCATCTTAAGTCTTATGAAAATTATAAACTTTAGCAAAAAAAATCATTAATGTCCAAATTGTGAGTGAGATCAATTTATTAAGAATTTCATCATAATTTGGGGATTAGATTGATAATCTTTCTTGTTAAAGGCTAGATATGAATGACAATTAATGAAAGGACAAGGGGCAATGAAGGAGAAACCCTAGTTTCTTCGAATGATCCTTATTTCTCATTAATAGCCATCGATCTAGTAATAACTCTATCAATAGATAATATGAATCATCTTGAATCATCATCATTGGCTACTAATTCCGTTCGAATCCTACAAGCATTCTTCAATTTTCTTGATAACTAAATCTTGAACATTATCCTGAATTTTCTTTCTTGAAAACAATTTCTTGAATTTCTTAAAACTATTACTTCAATCAAATCTTAAAACAATCTGTTGATTTTCTTACTAGTTCTTTCGACTCAACTAAATAAAGAATTTACGAGTTCCACGAATCCCAGAGGACGACCCGTACTCATTAACGCTCGCTATATGCGACACCGTTATTGATTGCGGTTATTATACGACTAAAACATTACATCACTTCTTTTGTACTACATCTTTTCTTTAAAATCAAAGAAGTGGAATCATTCATTCGATCAATCAGTCATCGACTTCCTCGTCGCCACCACACTCTCATTGTCGCCACTGCACTCTCACCGCGACCACCTCTTCGAGCTCCAACTTCCTGGCCTCTTCCACCTCATCGAGCTCTTTCTCTCCACCTCCTCGATCTCTTTGCCGCCGGCTGGTGAGTGAGGTGAGTTAATTAATTAAGTTTTAATTTATAATTATGCTGATTTAATTTGGTGTTATTGTTGTTGGTTTTAGGGTTAGGGTTAGGGTTATAGGGCAGGGTTAATTGGGGGTTAATTTGGGTTAGGGTTAGGGTTTGGGTGATGATTAGGCTTAGGGTTAGGGTTATGGTTAGGGTTAATTAGGTAGGGTTTGGGTTAGGGTTTGGTTGATATTTAGGGTTAGGGTTAGTCTGGGTTAATTAGGTAAAATAGGGTTGGTGATGATTAGGGTTTGGGTTAATTAGATTAATTAGGGTTAATTTTGGTTTGGGCTAGGGTTTGGGTGATGATTAAGGTTAGGGTTAGGGTTAATTTTTGTTAATTTGGTTTAATAGGGTTAATTTGGGTTTGGCTGATGATTAGGTTTAGGGTTAGGGTTAATTTGGGTTAATTAGGTAAAATAGACTATATTTGTAGCAGCGTGTTGATTAGGGTTAATTTGGTTTAATTAGCTTAATTTTGGGTTAATTAGGGATAATTTGAGTTAGGGTGATGATTAGGGTTAATTAGGTTAATTTGGTTTAATTATCTTTATTTTGGGTTAATTAGGTATAATTTGAGTTAGGGTGATGATTAGGGTTAATTAGGTTAATTTGGGTTAATTAGGGTTAGGGTTTTGGGTGCACTAGTTCGTTCAGTAGGATACTCGATGATAACGTAAACGTACAACGTTACCGTAAATGTAAGAAAACCTTATCCTAAACTAAAAACTTCAAACCCTTAAAAACGAAACATAAACGTAAAACCTATTCAAGTTAAAACCAATATATGATACTCGATGATAATATGAAACTTTCATATTCTCATCGATATCCATATGGTAAAATCAAAGCGAGACTTAGTCCCCGTATATTAGTTAACATACGTTCGATGTTCATCGTGACATAGAACTATACGAAGGTTGTTAAATATCGGACGGTATGGTTCGGTGCTAACAACCGTCGTGTAGTCTATGTGACGAGAAGATTCAATCATATGATAACCGATAGATTTGTCCAGTGTAGACAAGTTAGAAATGTATAAAGCAAACACCTGCACTTAATTATGTTTTCATTCGTTTCGAGTTATTTCGTCGGTACTTTTCCGCTGGTTCTCCGTGTACAAAGATAGATTAGATGTTCATTTCAACGTTGTTTCACAGCATTGAAATGATTATCTATTCTATTACAGTATACTCGGAGAACAGCGGGGAGGTGTTACCGAAATTTTCTCGAAACGGATGAAAACACAAGCGAATGGGTATCTGCTCTATACATTCTTAATGGGATAGAACCGTTATCCCCGACAGCCGAAACACACACATACAACACGAATACACAATAAACACACACACAAAGCACATATGCACTAACAACCCTACTGAAAGTGTACGTTAGCACCACCACTGGGTTTTACTAGCATTAAGCATGCCATTTTTAAAAAATTGTGGTGCTAATCTACACTAACCAAGATCTTAAACTAGGTGATTAGAGTTTAACTAAGATATCACAAACTTAACTAAGAGATGGATGGCTACAACCTTTGTAGACCGTGTTCTTCTCTTCTAAAGCTCCGGGTTGTAGTCCACGCGACTCTAGGTTACTCTAAAGTTCTGGCTTGGCTCTGATACCACTGTAGCGTTTCTATAGCACCACACTAGATTTAGGGTTGCATCACACATGCTATAACAAAAATTTAGAGGGTGCTAAACAATTCCAAACATGAATCGAACTAGAAAAATATAGTAACAACTAGCTAGTATCATATACTACAAGTGTCTAACACTAAGTGGGGAGAGATACAACCTTTGTAGAGCTCCTCCTAGACTCCTTGGATCGTTTAGGGTTTGAGTTGGTTGGCTTGTATCCTTCCGCGTCCACGATGATCTACCACGAAGTCTCTTTGCACCAAACTCTAAGCTTCTCTTGATCAAGGATGAAGAAGAAGCAAACACTCCACTCAAGTGGGCTAGACTAAAGTAGAACGGTGATTTGGGTTTAGATCTCAATTAAAAACCTTTTCTTTTTAATCCTTTCTCTTTCTTTTAAAACCCTAGTGAGCTTTGAGAAGAGAGAGGAAGAAGGAAATGGCACAAGCTAAACTCAAGAGAGAGAATAATATGAGAATAATGTGATAACCATCCCTAAACTCAAGAGAGTAAGAGGCTGTCATCCATGCTAAACCATGTTTACAAAATATCTAGATATTTTGTAACTTGAGTTTAAGCAAAACCACGGGCTAAAAAACCATTGACCATTGTCAATTCAAGAGAGTTGAATAGTCAACCATGATTATGTTTCCATTTTGCTTTTCTCAAATAAACAAAATATTTAAAAATTGTTACCATGTGAGTCTTGCATTGACACCACCAATGCATCATCAACCATGACACATATATGCTTGCATGTGTGCATGCACATCAACATATACATACACTCATGCATGCATCATAAAGAAATAGGTTTTAATAAATGAGCTAATGGACTTAATATTAAATCAACACTTGATTTAATAACGTGGTCATATCACATATGACCCGTCCAATAGTAAACGCTCGATTAAAATACGGTATCCAATACACGCATTTAATCGAGCTCCCGCGCATATTACATATGCACCCCACATTGTTTTGCCTGAGCTAGGAGACCCCTTTGTGGGACTTTAAGACTCGTCAATACGCTAGCAGTAGGCAGTGATCACATCACATTCCCACAAACCATCAGTGGCACAAGCAGTACGTAACGGATCCTAGGTATTGAGCGATCAGAAGAAATACAAGCAAACCTGCTAAAACTCCCGTCGAGCAACTGGTAACACTTACCGTACAGTTCGGTCTCTTCGTCAAATATGTTGCATATGTGAGTTTAGGGATGGTATCGTCGACCCCAATAATCCAATAAGTCATGCCGGTATATGGCTCATAACAGATCGAGAAACCACTGATAACACTTATCAGTAAATCTCAGCAGCCCTGGCCAGGGACTTCCTGTTATAGCCAATCGGACATGGTATAACATCAACCCCCAATACCGGGAGAGACGAAACCCCTCCTATCGCTCATTTCCTCCATGTGCCTCAGGACTGTACCCAAAATCCACCCGTTTGCATGACTCAGTAGAGCCGTGGTAGGGTGGAGATCAAAGTACATTAGGATACACACAAGACTTTATGACGATCTCGGGTCTACAGACTAACTTGTACCAGTGTCACCTGAGAACTGCTATCTGACGATAGATATAATACCATATAGGAGTTCTCGGCGAGTCCGTTCAGTGTACCCAGTCTCCACTGAGCACCCGTATGCGATCTTTGGTGTCACCACACCAATGGATATAGGATCATCCATTGCCCATCATATATGACAACTAACGTATACGCTAGTCTACTCTGCTAATATCGATGCCCCGTCTTGATACACCCACGAGTAGGAAAATTTCAAGGATATGCTCATAGACTACACATGTCCCACTAGTATGATCCGCATCATAATCTCAGTAGTCCTGCATCATCCTAAGGGCTATATAAATATGTACCAAATGAATGAAAGCATGACTAAATGAACATGTCAAGATAAAAGGTGCAACCAGATAGCATACTATCATGTCGAGCAAGAATGTCCCCTGAACACACACACACACACACACACACACACACACACACACACATACTGGTACATACACTATCATATAATGGCCTCTAGGTCATACGTATATCCAACAGCGACTCCACTTGAAGGTTGAACGAACTTGCTCCGATGACCTTCGTGCCAAAGATAATCCACCAGAAGTCCGCCAATCCAAGCTACCTCTTCACTAAACTCTTTAGTGAAATAAACACACTACACCAAAGCGCTAATCCACTGTAGGATGGTGAAGTAGGGGTTATTTTAGCTCACTAGGGTTCTCACAAAGTCAAGGGTTCACAACTCATGTGAGGGATTGAGCTTGGAGGTGGAGGTGAGGAAAGGGGAGAGAGCTAGAGAGAAAACTCATCACATGAGTTCAACTCAAGAAAAATAACTAAGTGTGGAATGAAGTGTAGAATGGCTCATCTATTATTGAAGCATATAATTTTTAACATAAAAAATTGTAGCTATGCTTCAATAGTGCAAGCAAATGAATAGAATATAGAATAAGCCATGCTATGCCCATGCCTCTAAAGTCTCCCTATTTTTCATCTCTTTTTCTATTTTCTAAAAATAGAAAAACTATGCCATGCTTCATATAATATATATATATATATATATATATATATATAATGATAGGCATATAATTAGTGAGCAATAATATTAGTCAATATATAATTATATCAAATATAAATATATATATCATATTATTAAATCAACACTTGATTCAATAATCCTGTTATATCATATATAACCGACTAATATTTTTTAATCTTTATATCACATTATCAAATCAACACTTGATTCAATAATCCGGTTATATCACATAATACCTAGCTGATAACAAAAAGCCTCTTGATTACAATACGGTATCTTATACTCGTATTTAATCAGGCCCCTGCACATATCAGCATATGTGCCTTACTTCGTTTCGCTTGAACCAGGAAACTTCTATATGGGACTCTAAAGACTCGTCAATACGCCAGCAGTAGGTGATGATTACATCAATCATCCACAAGCCGTCGGCGGTACTAGCTGGATGTAATGGCTACCCAGGTATTGAGCAATTAGAAAATCAACAAGCAGGTTTGTCCAAACTCCCATGAAGCCAATAAGTAACACTTACCGTATAGTCCGGTCTCTTCGTCTAATATGTCGCATATCGAGTCTGGGGATGGAATCGTTAGACCCCAATAACATGATAAGTCATGCCGATGTAAGGCCTATAACGGTACGAGAAACTACTGATAACACTTACTAGTAAACCTCATCAATAGCCCTGGCCAGGGACTTACTGTTATAGCCAATCGATCACAGCGCAATATCAACTCCCTATATCGAGAGAGGCGAAATCCCTCCTATCGCACTTTGCCTCCATGTGACTATATGACTCAGGACTGTACCCAAAATTCACCTGTTTGCACGCTCCTTTAAGCCGTGGTAGGAAGGAAATCAAAGCACAGTGGGAATCACACAAGACTCTATGACGATCTCGGGTCTACAGACTAACCTATACCAGTGTCACCAGAGAACTGCTATCTGATGATAGGTATAATACTATCTAGGAATTCTCAGTAAGTCCTGTTTGGTGTACCCATTCTCTAATGAGCTCATGTGTACAATCTTTGATGTCAATCTCCCATACAGGGTCAAGAAACGTACACACTAGTGTACTCTAGAATATCGATGCCCTGTCTCGATATTCTCTCGACTAGGAACAATTGAATGATGTGCTTATGGACTACCCAGGTCCTAGTATTATTGTCACGACCCGAAGATACGGAACGTGACTGGCACTTAAATTACGAAACGTCTAAAGGCGTAACGTAATCTAAGTAAGCCAAAGCCTAGAAATCTAAATCAAAAAAGAAATAGAGTGAAGGAAAACTTATTAAAAGAAAGCGATTTTAACTGAAACAAGTCACATTAAACATTTTAAAAGAAACATCAAATTCCCGAAAATTTCGGCAGAGTCTCATTTGTAAATACTGGCCCCCAAACGGGTACAACACATGAAAATACATATAAATCAATAAAGGCATCCCCAAGCGGGAGCTAGCTCTTCGCTAAAGGCGGAATCACAACCACATGCAATGAATATATCATAATAATGCGAAATAAGTATAAAAGCATAAAGCATCACGTCGGCTCAAGTGAGCATCGACACCAAACCACAAATACAAATCTCACCGTCTAGTCCAATATACCAGGGTAGATGGAGTGTACTAGATACAAAATAATATACAAAGTGAAAGCAAGATATCCTCGCAACCCATCATGAGCAAGCCGCAAGTCCAAGCAAACGAAGAAAGTACGCCCGTTGCTACTGTGCTGATGGGTCAGACCTGCAAGATACTCTGGCACAACGGCGGTGAGTTTCCAACTCGTGAGTAGTAAGTAACATCTAATAAGGCTATCATAAGCATGCATGCAAATGCGTTACACCCTACATATACCGATACTAATGCGATGCACTAGTATGTATGCAATATGAATTCATAATCAAAACGAATCTGAATATGCTTGGTACGAGAAATCTGTAATCTCAACTTAGTAAAATGTAGGGATACCTAGGATGGTAGTAAGGTTTCGGGTAGTATCATCCATGCCAAGTTTAAAATTTTGTTGTTCTACATAACCCTAACCTAGAATCGATACTAGAGAATCATGCGGAAAACTTAAAGCAAACAACTTTACTTCTAAGTTATATGGATTACAACCTTTGTAGTCCGTTCCTTCGCTTCATAAGCTCTAAGTTATGGTCCCTTCGCTGCGATCATCAAGATCTCGGACTCTAGAGAGGCTCCATGAGGTGTATGATCCATGTTAGCTTGAAATCTTCACAATCCAAGATGATCTACCTTGAGGAGTCACAAACCTAAGCTATCTCTTCACTAATTAGGGATTAGTGAAGCTAACACACTAATCTATATGGCTAGAATAGAAGAGGATGAAAAAGTAGGAATTTTTCTCTCTTTTGTTTTCTTTTTCTCACAAACTTTTATCATAAATCAAAAAGCCAGCAAGCTTCTGGAGGAAGAAGAAGATGAAGTGATAAAAATGAATTATTGTGTGAGGTTAGAAATGCAACCATGGGTTAAAAGTATCATGGATAACTCTTGTAGAGAATAAACCATGGGTTAGGGTTAGGGTTAGGTTTACAAATATCTTAGCAAATATCTAAAGAGTGGACTAAGTCAACTTAAGAAAATATCTTAAGTAATTATCCACAATTTAGAATTAACTAAAATAAATAATAAATCTAACCCTAATTATAGACATGGTGTGAATCTCATTAAACCCTAGTTGTATTTATAACCTACTATGTTACAATATTATATGTCACATATATAATATATAATGTAATAAAAAGAAAAGAATACAATAAACATATATCACATATATGTTAAATGTATCCAAAGTGAGAAAATGAAATACTTAAGTGAGCATATATATTAGTTAATATAATTTAATATATCAAATATATAATTATACATTAAATTATCGAATCAACACTTGATCCGATAATCCGGCAATATTACATATAACCGACTAATATAAAATGTATCATTTCATCGAATCAACACTTGATCCGATGACCCGACTATATCATATATAACCGGCCGATATCATATATCGCGAGAATAGAATACAGTATCACATATCGTATTAATCTCGGTCCCGCACATATCATATATTTTCTCCTACTCCGTTTCGCCTGAGCCAGGAAACCTCTGTGTAGGACTCCAAAGACTCGTAAATACGCCGGCAGTAGGTGATGATCATATCAAACACCCACAAGCCGCAAGCGGTCAGCTAAACGTACCGGCCACCCGGGTATTGAGCGATCAGAAGATCAACAAGCAAGCCTGCACACACTCTTATGAATCCAATCAGTAACACTACCGTACAGTCCGGTCTCTTCGTCTGATATGTCGCATATCCAGTCTAGGAATGGTAAACGTCAGACCCCAGTAACCGATAAGTCGTGTCTATATGAGGCTCATAATGGGTTGAGAAACTACTGATAACACTTACCAATAGATCTCCATATCAGCCCTGGCCAGGGACTTCCAGTTATAGCCAATCGAACACAGCACAACATCAACCCCCAATACCGGGAGAGACGAAACCCCTCCTATCGCTCATTGCCTCCATATGATTCGGGACTGTACCCAGAAGCCACCATTTTGCACGTTCTCATGAACGTGGTAAGGTGGAATTCAAAGTACAGTGGGAATCACACAAGACTCTATGATGATCTTGGGTCTACAGACTAACCTGTACCAGTGTCACCAGAGAACTGCTATCTGACGATAGGTATAATTCCATCTAGGAGTTCTCGGCGAGTCCGTTCAGTGCACCCTGTCTCCACTGAGCACCCGTAAACCATCTTTGATGTCAAACACCAATAGATGCGGGATAATCTATTGCCCATCATATGGGTCAAGATGCGTATACGATAGTCTACTCTGGAGTATCGATGCCCTGTCTTGATACACCCTCGACTAGGAATAATTATAGGATGTACTCGTGGACTACTCTGGCCCCACCAGTATGATCTGCATCTTAGTCCTAGCAGTCAAGTACATATCCTAAGGGTTTTATCAACATGTGAGAGCAAGACAGTAACCCAATACAAGTCAACATGTTAAGGCAAAATAAAACCAGATAGCATACTATCATATCGAGCAAGAAAGTCCTCTCTATATATATCCAAGCATCCACTATAATATATATCATATGTACAACAATGGCCACTAGGGCATATATATAACTAACATAAAATTCTCGTGAAATAACTGAAGTATCATCAATGAAATCCATAGAAATCCGTGTCAAGTATCGACACAAAACATATATATCTCAATGTCTCAATATCTCAATGTCTCGACATCTCAATGTCACAATATCTCAATATCTCGAGCTCCGTCAGTCCGGATCAGCCCATATCATCAAATATCAATATCTCGGGCTCCGTCAGTCCGGATCAGCCCAAATCATCAAATCTCACGACTACGGTCGGTATCCTCCGGATATCCGCCGCGCCAGACATCACCGGTAAGTAGTCTGCCCCTGCCAGGCTCATCGTCATCCCACAAAAACACTCTTGCCCCGGAGTACCGTACCGGGCCCACCATGTACCAGAAACGGTTCATCCTACTCCTCAAATCGGGTCTCGAAAACCAACAGCAATCAAGAAAACTCATGGTGGACGACACATACATCACGAGAAAACCGCAACTTGCATTTTAAAATGATAACAAGTTTTTATAAAATTCTTGCGGTTTTTTCCAAAATCCAGAAATCTCATAAATATCGAAATCCTCGAGAAGAATCACAATATATAAATATGCCGGTGATGATGGAAATCTATGATACGGTAGTATATACCATACGAAATACGGCCTGAAGCTATGCATGAATCATGATGCAATGAGACATGTATACATGATTAACAATCCTATGTATCCATTTAATGAGATGAATATGCAGGTATAAATATACGGATCATATATGATGCTAATGCACAAATATCTATTCTAAGCAAGTTCTATAGTGTTCGTGACATAGCAATTACCAGTGGCGTGTGTGTTCGCATAATTAGTGCACGTGCGGCAGGAACCAATGGTAATGGTACAAGTGTCCTATAAGATGATATCACATATATATATTTATACATATAATGATGCGATGCAATGAGATGGATAATTAGGAAACTACGCATATAATATAGATACTATAAGTAATACTAAACCGTCGGGCGCCTCGCGCCATCCAGAAGTCCTCCCAAAGATGTATACATCTACTCACCTGGACGCCTAGGCTAATCTAATCCGATTCAGCTTCATCTTTCCGCGCCACGTCCGACGCCTCTGCAACCGATCCTAGGATCGTACACAAGCAATTAAGAGGATAAATAAATGATAGTCACGGAACAAACGTTACAAGTCAGTCACGCGCACTAATTAGACGCACACACACTTGGTCCACAAGCGCGCTCGCGACAACCCCATAACCCACGACTAGGGTCGCTATACGTGACCACAACCAAGTCTAGAACCCTATTGCGTATTCACAACACATTAATTATTATATGAAATATGTTATAATTCATCAAAATCTCAAACTTAATTAGAATCAATTTATTCCAAAAAGCCCAGTAAGCATAATTTTCCATTTTAGTTCAATCTTGATATTTTAACATATCTAGTGGCCACAATATTCACTTAATATCTTAATTAGGTCACACAAATATTAACTAGATTTTTATCTCAATTATTTTCATAATTTCTAAAATCCTAGTTTGCACAATTATGTGATTTAGACAATTTTAAAGTATCAATTTGGTAACTAGCAACTAGTTTAGATTTTTCATTTCTTAAGATGATAAACTACACTTTGTAACCATAATCACATGATAAAAACCCTAACTTGGCCTTAAACCCCTTTCTTGAATTTTAAATCTACAAATTAAAACTATATTAAACACCTAATTAAGTTAGATTAAAGTAATTAACCAAAAATTAAATCTTAGGGTTAGGATTTATACCTCACAATTTGAGATCAAACTTGCAAATCTTAGCCTCCAAAATGCTAACTTTGCTCCAAGATCCAAGCCTGTTAGGCCAAAGAATAAATGGTAAGGATTTAATTAGGAATTAGTGGGGATTTATATTGATTTTTGATAGATTTTTGGAGATTTTTTTGAAGTGAGAATGAGGTGAGAAAATTGGAGAGGGGGCAGCCTAGGTTTCGGCCAGCAAGGGATGAGAGAAAAGAGAGGGAGTGAGGTGTGTAGACATGTGTAGAAACATCCACAATAATTACACTTATTTACTTAATTGTTCAATTTTATTTTCTACTTTACTAAATCCTAGAATTCTCTAGAGGTAAGGAGACAATATTTAAGAAAGCATGAGCATGTTACATGCTAAGTGTTAGTGTTGTCATGGTTCACATTTGTGTAATTAATCCATTCCCATTTGTAATTACCACTAATTAAATGTATAATTAAAAGCTTATAATAATATTTAAAATAATTAATTAAGGAAAAATATTTAAGTAAACTAACAATTTATAAGTGACTAAATAAATACCAAATACTAGAAATTACATAGTTAAAATAGACGTATTGAAGTCTTTGATGTAAAATAATTATAGTTAAGTTTTACGGAAAATACGATTTATTTTACCGATTATCAGAAAATTTACCTAAAGGATTTTATTTATTTGTTTATTATCAAAACGTTACAATCTTCCCCCCTTAAGGAAATTCGGTCCCCGAATTTAAAATCTAACTACACGTACTCTCGAAGAGATGGGAGTATTTCTCCCGCATCTCAACCTCGCTTCCTACGTGACCTCTGCGCCGCTCAGGCCGCTCCAAAGAGCCATTACGGTCGGCACGTCCTCGGACCTCGGTTTCATCATCTGCCGATCTAGAATAACTATTGGTTGCTTTATGAAAGAAGGATTGCGCTCCAGCTGAATCATCTATTGCTATATCGCGTAAGAGGGGTCATGAAGGTACTTGCGGAGAATCGATACATGATACACGGGGTGAACATCTAGAATTCAGGTGGGAAAGCCAAACGATACACAACTGTGCCGATACGCTCTATAATCTCTAAGGAACCCACATATATGGGATTATGCTTCCCTTTCTTTCCAAATCTCAGCATGCCCTTCATCGGAGAAACCTTCAAGAAAACATGATCGTCAACGGCGTCTATCAGCGTAAAACTACTGCCTGCCATAGGCCGCTCTTATCTTATTCTGAATCAACTGAATCTTTTCGGTCGTGTCCCGCTCAATCTGTGGCCCCAAAATATTGCTCTCACTGAGCTCTGTACAACATACGGGTAATCGACATCTCTCCCCATAAAACGTTTCAAAGGGTGCCATCTGAATCGCTTCTTGAAAGCTATCTATTATAGGAAAACCTTATCAAGGGCAAGTGGTGATCCCAACTGCCACGAAATCTAGAACGCAAACTCGAAGCATGGCCTCACGAGTCTGAATGGTCCTCTTTGATTGACCATCGGTCTGTCGATGGAAAACTGCACTGAAACTTAATTGGTGTCCAAAGCCTCCTGAAGTTTCTGCCATGGTCGGCTGGTGAACTGGGTGTCTCTTTGGACACAATACAAATCGGAATTCCATGTAGTCGCACAATCTCCTCAACATGTGTCTGAGCATACTGAACGAATCCAAAAATGGTCTTGACTGGCAGAAAATGAGCTGCTTTCCATCAATCGGTCTACGATCTCCCAAATAGAGTCAAACTCTTGACTGGTCCCAGGTAGACCCACAATAAAAATCTATATAAATATGCTCCCATTTCCACTCCAGAATGGGCAAGGGTTGTAATTCTTCCGCTGGCCTCTGATGCTCGGCCTTGACTTGCTGACAAGTCAGCATCCTGAAACAAAGTCTGTGACATCTCTCTTCATCCCTTCGCACCAGTAGACTTCTCTTAAATCTCATTCCATCTTGGTGGAACCCGGATGAACACTATATACTGACTGATGTGCCTCCTCTAAGATCTCGCGTCTCAGTCCTTTGGAATCTGGTACATACATTCGAGTCCCAAATCGTAGTATTCCCTGATCATCAATCACGAACTCCGAATCTCTGCCCTATCGAACCTGCTCCATGATCTCTGAAAAATGAACGTCATTAGACCATGCCTCACGGATATGATCAAATACTGTGGATGTGCATGGACACGGACAAGTTGTCCCCCGGTCAAAGTAGACTCGAATTGTACTCGGTAGTCATATAGAATTTACCATTTTGCCGTCATCTGTCTCTAAACTGTGCTCAAACAACAAAAGCTACCTCCGGGCCTCCAACTCATAGCATCCGCCTGAACATTCGCCTTGCTCGGACGGTAAAGAATCTCGCAGTCATAGTCTTCACTATCTCCACCCATCGGCGCTGTCTTAAAATTAGATCTCGCTGCTGAAAGATATACCTTAAGCTTCTTGTGATCCATAAATATCTGGCATGACTCATCTCTAAATCTGAAGTGTAAAAATCACTGCAGCAATCTCTAAATCATGCATGAAATAGTTCTGCTCACGCTTCTTCAACTGCTGAGAAGCATTACAATAACCAACAAAACCGCCTAATCCTGAAGGCAACATAATATTGGTGCCATAATCAAACGAGTCTTCAACTACTAAATGCTACGCTCGCATAGCTCAGTCCAACGAAAAGAAACGCTCTTCCAGGCCAACCCGGTCAACGTTGTAGCTACATGCGAAAAATCCTGTACGAAAAATCAATAGTATCCGTCTAAACCCCTAAAATGTTGTGAACTTCCATCACTGATAAAGGTTTAGGCCAGGGCTGAACGACCTCGATCCTCCTCGGTTCTATACGTACCATCTCTCATAACTATGTGACCCAAGAATTCAACACTATCCAGCTAGAAAAACACACTTGGATAATTTAACGAATAACTGGCGCTCCTCAAGGTCTGCAACGAATTCCTCAATTACTGCCCAGGCTCCACTCGGCTCCAAAAGTATACTAAGATGTCCTCCATGAACACGATGATAACTGATCAAGATCGGCTTGGATATTCGGTTCATCCTATCCCTAAACACTGCTGGGGCATTGGTGGGCTCGAACAACATCACCAAGAACTCATAACGTGTGTGGAAAGCAGTCTTCAGAATATCATCCTGTCGGATCCACAACTGGTAATAGCCTGACCGCGAGTCAATTTTCGAAAAATGTCCCGCACAGTGACCCAATTAAACTGACGATAATCAATACACAAACGTAAACTGCCGTCTTTCTTCTTGACGAACAGGATAGGAGCATCCCCAAGGTGACACACTCGGACGAACAAGCCCTTTATCCAACAAATTTGCAACTGTTCCTTCAGTTCTCAGCTCTGCCGGGTCCATCCGATATGGCGGTAAAGGAAAAGGCGCCGTGCCGGAAATCAAGTTAATGAAGAACCCAACATCGCGCTTTGGCGACAAACCAAACAACTTGTCAAGAAAACATCTGGAAACTCTCTCCCCATCGGGACCTGGTCCATCAGGACCTATGCGGCTCTAACATCACAAACATACGCTGCGAATCCCTGACGTCCTTTCCTCAAGAATGGAGTAGCGCGAAGAGAAGAAATCAAATCAGGAAGGGTGGCTCTACAGTCTCCCTGCATAACAAGAACTGGCTCACTCAGACAACTAAATCCGACAGCCTCCTCACTGTAGGGTTCCTAGGCACACCCATGAGGTCTCACAAGGCATCAACCATGCCAAATTCAAATTTTACAGGTGCCGAGAAACCCTAATGCGGATCGTTGACTAGAGTTTATGCGATAACTACAACTAGTAAACTGCTTTACTAATAAGTGAACGGAAATACAACCTTTGTAGATCCGGTCCTCCACCTCCATAGTTCCGTGATAAAGTCCCTTCGCTGCGATCATCGGATCCCGGGCTCTAGCGTCGGCTTCATCGGATAAATGGGCGGTCTAGGTCTTCGACTTCGATGCCGAAGATGATCTAAGTCGAGGCAACACAAGATCAAGCTCCAACTTCACCAAGCCATGAAACTTGTGAAGAAAACACCCTATACTACTTGGCAAGTGGTAGAGGATGAAGAAATAGGAAGTGGGTTCACTTTAGAATTGGATTTCTCACTCTTTTTCTCAAATCACCATTGAAGCTAGCAAGCTTCTTTCTTCTTCAAGAAGAAGAAGAAGAAGAAGATGATATGATATGAATTATTGGAAAATAGAAAATAAGGTGATTCTTATCATATTTCAACCATGGTCAAGTGTAGAGAATAAACTAGGGTTAGGTTTAATGGTTAGGTTTAAGGAATAAAACAAAATGGTCAAAGCTTTTTCAAAGCTTCATGAAGCTTCAACAAAATCCAAAGAAAGCCACCATTTTATCTTAAGCCAAAAATAAATAAATAAATAAATAAATAAAGCAAATGAAACCCTAACCATTAACTAACCATGGTTTAATCAAACATACACCGAAGTTTGCATGTATCATCAAACATGATACAAACTAGTGCACAAAACTATATCATATATACAATGTGCACATCAAGTGAGAAAATCCATCTTAAGTGAACAAATACTAGTTAATGTAAAGTAATATATCAAATATATAATTATACATTAAATCATTAAATCAACACTTGATTTAACGATCCGGTCATATCGCATATAACCGACTAATATCAAGTGTATCAATGTATCGAATCAACACTTGATTCGGTAACCCGGCTATATCACATATAACCGACCAATGATACAAATCGCGAGAATAGAATACAGTATCACATACTGGTATAATTCTCGGTCCCGCACATGTCTCATATGCGCTCCTATTTCGTTTCGCTTGAGCCAGAAAACCTCTGTGTAGGACTCTAAAGACTCGTCAATACGCCGGCAGCAGGTGATGATCATATCAAACACCCACAAGCCGCAAGCGGTCTGCTAAACGTAACGGCCATCCGGGTATTGAGCGATCAGAAGATCGATGAGCAAGCCCGCTCACACTCCTGTGAATCCAACCAGTAACACTTACCGTACAGTCCGGTCTGTTCGTCTGATATGTTGCATATCTCGCATAGGGGTGGTGAACGTCAGACCCCAGTAGCTCGATAAGTCATGTCGATATGAGGTCTATAACAGTTCGAGAAACTACTGGTAACACTTACTAGTAAATCTCAGCAACCCTGGCCAGGGATTTCCGGTTATAGCCAATCGAACACAGCGCAACATCAACTCCCCATACCGGGAGAGACGAATCCCCTCCTATCGCTCATTGCCTCCATATGACTCGGGACTGTACCCAAAAACCACCGTTTTGCACGTCCTCTTGGACGTGGTAAGGTGGAAATCAAAGCACAGTGGGAATCACACAAGACTCTATGACGATCTCGGGTCAACAGACTACTCTGTACCAGTGTCACCAGAGAACTGCCATCTGACGTAAGGTATAATACCATCTGGGAGTTATCGGCGAGTCCGTCCAGTGTACCCAGTCTCCACTGAGCACCCGTATATCATCTCTGATGTCAAACACTAATGGATATGGGATCATCCATCGCCCATCTGTATGGGTCGAGAAGGTATACGCTAGTCTACTCTGGTATATCGATGCCCCGTCTCGATACACCCACGAATAGGGACCTTGAAGGGTGTACTTATGGACTACCATGTCCCCACTAGTATGATCCGCATCATATTCCAGGTAGTCAAGTACACATCCTAAGGGTTTTACCAACATGTAACAGAGAGACAATCAGTATACACGTTAAGGTAAAGAGTAACCAGATAGCATACTATCATGTCGAGCAAGAAAGTCCTCCCTATATATGTCCCAGCATCCACTACAATATACATCCTATGTACAGTAATGGCTTCTAGGGCATACATATAACTAACAATCTCCCACTTGCACTAGGGCCATCTGTAGCAGTGGTTGTAGTATCTCATACTCAACCATCCCATAAAAGTCTCTCTCTGGGAAAAGGCCTTTGTGAGTGGATCCGCCGTGTTGTCCTCTGAGTCTACTCTCCTAACCTCGATCACCCTGGAGATCAACCATCTCCATGATCAGGTGATACTGCCTTAGAATATGTCTGGATCACTGATGGGATGGACGTTCCTTAGCATAAGCCACAACTCCATTGTCACACAATGGGAGGAACTAAGTTCATCTCATGAACAAATATACATCCAGACTGCCTCTTTGGTAGCATGTTAAGTAGCGATTTATCCACCTTTTATCGTCTAGTATGTCACGGTATCTAGCTTGGAACTCTTCCAACATACCGTCCCTTTACTAAGGGTAAAGACAATGCCTGTGACTGACTTTCAGTCGTCCTTATCACCCTGGAACCTTTCCAGTGATTCTCCCCAGGATCGATTAATACCATCTCACTACAACTAGTGAGAATCCTAACATCCAGTTACTTCTATCTCATAGATCAAAACTCAGGATTTAGGAGGTATCACTTTGATCCTATACGGAGAATCCTTGTGATAAGCGGCGATTGATCGAGCGTAGCATAGGAAACTCCTTTCTTATCAAGAGTATGTCATCCACGTACTCTACGAGGATCGCCACCATACTCCCTACTACCTTTTTGTATATACAAGGTTCATCTACCATTTTGATGAAGTCAAACTTTTTGACAACTACATCAAAACAGACGTTCCAACTCCGCGATGTCTGCTTTATCCTATAAAGCAACTTGCACACGTTTCCGCTGCTCCCACTGTCTACGAAGCCCTCTGACTGTGTACTTATAGACTCTCTCTTCTAAAATATCATTTAGAAGAGCAGTCATGACACCCAACCGCCAGATATCATAGTCATGGTATGTAGCCGTGGCAAGTAGGATCCGGATGGACTTAAGCATAGCCACTGGAAAAGGTTTCATCATTATCCACGCCTGGTCGATGACGAAAACCTTTAACAAGTCTAGCTTTGAAAGTCTCAACTTTCCATCTACACCAAGTAATCTTCTCAAGATATACTTGCTCCTGATGGGGATTTAACCCTTCAGATATAGCAACCAAAGTCCATACTTTGTTGGTGTACATGGATTCCATCTCAGATCGCTAAGCATCCAGCCATTCTTACAGAGTCTCACTCCTGATGACCAGCTCGAAACTAGTTGGGTTATCATCTCATGATGCAATCCTCGCTCCCATTGTCATAGAGAAACTGAAGTATCTCTCAGGTGGGTGAGAAACCCTACTAGATCGGCGGAGAGGCTGAGGTTCGTTGGTGTCTATTGAATCCTTTGGTTCTACCAAATTATCTGCTGTAGTTTGTATAACTGGAACCTTTCTAGTTCTACATAACTGACCTTGCCTCGGGCTTGTCCGTATTTTGCTTTTAGACATAGCCCGGACAACCCCAAATCTTAACCAACTTAAGATATGGGCTCTTCCCTTATCACATCACATATGAAGTGGTAGGCAACTGATTTGATTTGAACCCTATTCAATAGGTATGCAGCTTCTCAAGTGCATAACTCCCAAAAAGGAAAATAGGAAACTCAGTAGTACTCATCATAGAGCACACCATATCACATAGGGTGCTATTGCTCCGCCCCGATATACCATCGTGCTATGGTGTATACGGAGGAGTAATGCTGAGAGAGAATCTCATTCTCCTTTAGAATATTCCAGGATTTCCTTGCTCAAGTATTCTCCTCCTTGATTACATTTAAGGACATAATACTTATACCCGTATTTTGGTTCTCTACTTCTAAATCATATTCTGTGAATATCTCAAAAAGTTCGGACTTATGTTTCAACAGGAACATATGTCTGAATCTTGAAAGATCATAAGAGAATGTAATGAAGTACAAAGAACCGGTCTTGGCATGTGTAGACAGGGGACCTTTATACATCAACATGTATCATCCCAAGAGTTCACTAACTCTTTCTCTGTTTCCAGTAAACGGAGCTATGGTCATCTTATCTTTGTGACATGACTGGCAAGTTCCACAAGATGTAAATTCAAACTGATTTAAATATGCATCTATATGTAACTTCAGCTAGTCGGGTCGTATTGATATGACCTAGTCTACAATACCTCAAGAAGAATTCATTCATTTCTGAACTCTTCCTCTTGTGTGTGTTCTGTATACTAAGAACTGTAGTATGATTTAGAACATTAATGCTTTTAGATAACGTGCCTGAACCGATCAACTTTTGATATAGGAAATGTTCAAAACATTATCCAACAATACAAAATTTTATCATTTCTTTACTAATAAAGAGACTGATATGATTTTGTATATCAGGTTCAGTATCTAATAACATTCGTTTAGAATCAATGTATTTAGAATACTGGGTGACAGTGACCAACAGACTTGGCTGCAACACTTGCCCCGTTTTCTGCCTCATGAAACTTATCACCCGTTCTCAGTTCTCTACCTTTCAGTAGCCCTATGTAACAGATTACATATCTGGGATCCTGATCCGGTATCAAATACCCAGGACGTAGAGGACATTGAGAAACAGTTCTTTGTAATGAGCACACCCGAAGATGATGCAACAGCATGCACTTTCTTCGTTTGTGCGGAACGGGAATTCTGGTAATCCCCTATTTCCTGCTCTGTCTTATAACAATTATAAGTTGGAGCGGGACCAACGTTCCCCAGCTCAGTATAACAAGCGGGTTCGGTCAATATATCCGTATTATTATCTTGATTAAGGCGTGATATGGTCGCTACCTTGAGAGAGAGAGAAGAAAACACTCAGCGTGCGCTCTTGCAAGAATAGATTGGTTATTATTTTATCTAATCAGGATGGCTCCTACTGTTTTTATCAAATCTTCCTTCAAACCCTAAAAGGAAAGACTAGCCGGGATTAATTACACGCTACAAGTTCGCCAATCTTTCAGCCAGGCCAGTGTTGGTACTTTGAGGGAGGTCCCCCGTGCTTTCGCACGAACCTAATTAATGTAAACCTCGTTTTCCCAGAGGCGTAACCTCGTTAACACCTTTCTAGACACCTATTTGATCGGTTAATTGTAATGTGTAAAACTCTCCCAGGAGTAACTCTTACTCGCAGCGGGTATCGGGATCCAACTATCTCATAGAAGGTATGCAATCTCATTGCAAATTTCAACACTTGAAATTCCCGAAAATATTTTGCCCCTAGCGTCCTATGACCTTGACGGAGGTCAAAAAACCATAGGCTACTAGTCAAGTTCAACCCGTCATTTCTTGATCGAATTGAACCCACCCGCACGACCCTTGACGGAGGTCAACAAGGCCGCACTACTACCCTAATCCAATCTGCATCATATGCATAAGCAGATAAATACTAGTTAGCTACCGCACACTACGCCTTGACGGAGGTCAACAAATGTAGCACGAATACTAAGTAGGACTTATCTGAAATGACGGAGGGCTACGACAGGTTTTTCTGAAAACCTATTGCGTAATGAACTTGATATCATTGTAGAATCAAATGATTTTAAAATGGGGTGTTTTTTGAGGCTTTTCTAGTTTTGCTAAAGGGGTCACTCCCGGTGAAGGGATCATCGGCTCTTTCCTCATCGAATAAGGTGCAGGATATATCATATATACCGCTGTGCAAAGCAAGAACTGTAGCTACCTGTTTTAATTTTGAAATTCAATTCTACAACATCTTTAGGTTTCTTTTACTTTCATTAATCATATTAATGAAGTCCCATCATTTAATCACCTAAACATCACAGATAAATACGACGTACACTTATGCCATCCGCATTCGCCTCGATGTCCCCTCGTGCACCGTTAGGTTAGGTAACTAACGACAGAGCGGGACAGGGCCAGCGCGGGTGTAAAACATAAGTAACGTCTATATAATATATCATATATACTATATACTGTATCCATCACAGAACATATCACATGATCACATCACAGATATCGCAGCAGAAGAATCATATGGAACATTGGATATACTAGGACGTCCGTGTTTTCAATACGAGCCAGTATAAAACACGGATTCCACAGTCGCGATGAATAGCCAAACCCACACCCCTAGACCCCTACGAGAGCGGCAAGCAACCCTACCAATTCTAGAGTTAGGAGACCCGGACTCGACTCCTCGAGTTGGTCTCCCACTGGACTCCAGAACCCGGTCACTTGTGCCCTCCTCCTTGGGTCTATCCTAGTGCGGAAAAGTAAATAATATACATCAACGGTGACAACTTCCGCAACCTGGAAGTGCCCCAATAAAAGAATATTACATACAAGTTTTTACATGAATGAAAATGAAAAACACTCATCTCACATAAAAAAACCCTCGGCTATTCAAACACAACGATCCAATATAACATATCCAGCAACACATAACATCACATGTCATCAACGTAAGTAAACATGCGTATCCCAATTGTCGTTGACATATAACAACGAAACCGGCGATATCACGTATTACACTTACGGTCACAGAAAAGAAAGTGTAAAACTACAACAGTTGGAATCCGCAAACTCATTAGACATCGCATGCCTAATCAAATGAATTCCTTAGACATCGCATGCCTAATAATTATAAACCCCGTATTTTAGTCTCATTATCGAAAACACTTTTCAATATTAAAGTCGGGCAATTCAACAAGATTCCCGATATCCTGATCGAATGCTCGTCGCAAACTTTAGTAGGCGGCCGCACCCCCGATACCGTCGACGAAGTGCACTAAGGCGGAACACCGCTGCCGCGAGCACCCGAACGGATGCTTTCGGTGACGGGGTTCTCCTACAGTCACTTGGTCGGGGCTATAGGGTGTAGCTGTCTATTAAGTTTACCCGGCGAGTATCCGCGTGCGCTACGTAATTGCGACGGACTTTTGATCGCATCAAAATTCCGTGGCAACCGATCAAGTGAGACTAAACCGCTAGATTTATAACATTCATTCAGTTATCTCATAACTCCTTGTGGATTCCAAATATTGTATTACATTCCGGATAAATAGAAAATGTTAAACTTTCCGATCGAACAATCAAACACCCAAGTTTTCCCAAAACAGCTCAACACATGAAATAAGTTTAAAAACATTCACTTCATGCCTCAGTACCAACGGTCTAGCCGTAGAAGGGTCAAGCCAACGCCTCACATGTGGCACGCCGTACTGCCCCAAACTCTAAGGTTCAAAGGGCAGTTCAAGACGGTCACATAATCGAGTTAAGGTTTGTTGTCTTCTAGAGGGACCATCGTGTTACTTGCACTACTTAGAACGTCGTTAAACTACGGAAAAATCCAACAATTGAAAATTTCCCGGCAGGGGAAAAAGTGGGTATTTTTATCCGGTCGAACTTTTTAACATATTCTAAAATTACCCGGAAAAACACACAGACGAAGTTAAACTTCCCGATCGAAACATCGATTCCCCAATACAACCCAGAAAACTCAACTCTAGAGTAAATATTAAAATATACCAGAAACTACAGCACTACAATATAGGAATTACTGTGCAAATTTTATTGGAAGAACCAACCGTACGACCGCGGAACCGCCGCACAAGGAGGCTTATGCCGCGGTTCCGCGGCGGTTTAATCGAGTTAGGTCCACGAAATATACAGTAATTCCTATAAAACCCTGATTAATTTTCTGCATATTTTTAATATAGAAAAATCCACATTTTCAAAAATTGGACAGAGAGGGGTATGAATTAGGGTTTCGTGTTTCGTTCGGATTTCTAACATCGTCTACACTTCGCCTAAGGCTCTAGCTAGGCTCTGATACCACTGTAGGGTTCCTAGGCACACCCATGAGGTCTCACAAGGCATCAACCATGCCAAATTCAAATTTTACAGGTGCCGAGAAACCCTAATACGGATCGTTGACTAGAGTTTATGCGATAACTACAACTAGTAAACTGCTCTACTAATAAGTGAACGGAAATACAACCTTTTTAGATCCGGTCCTCCACCTCCATAGCTCCATGATGAAGTCCCCTCGCTGCGATCATCGGATCCCGGGCTCTAGCGTCGGCTTCATCGGAGAAATGGGCGGGCTAGGTCGCCGACTTCGATGCCGAAGATGATCTACGTCGAGGCAACACAAGATCAAGCTCCAACTTCACCAAGCCATGAAACTTGTGAAGAAAACACCCTATACTACTTGGCAAGTGGTAGAAGATGAAGAAATAGGAAGTGGGCACACTTTAGAATTGGATTTCTCACTCTTTTTCTCAAATCACCATTGAAGCTAGCAAGCTTCTTTCTTCTTCAAGAAAAGAAGAAGAAGAAGAAGATGATATGATATGAATTATTGAAAAATAGAAAATAAGGTGATTCTTATCATATCTCAACCATGGTCAAGTGTAGAGAATAAACTAGGGTTAGGTTTAATGGTTAGGTTTAAGGAATAAAACAAAATGGTCAAAGCATTTTCAAAGCTTCATGAAGCTTCAACAAAATCCAAAGAAAGCCACCATTTTATCTTAAGCCAAAAATAAATAAATAAATAAATAAATAAAGCAAATGAAACCCTAACCATTAACTAAACATGGTTTAATCAAACATACACCCAAGTTTGCATGTATCATCAAACATGATACAAACTAGTGCACAAAACTATATCATATATACAATGTGCACATCAAGTGAGAAAATCCATCTTAAGTGAACAAATACTAGTTAATGTAAAGTAATATATCAAATATATAATTATACATTAAATCATTAAATCAACACTTGATTTAACGATCCGGTCATATCGCATATAACCGACTAATATCAAGTGTATCAATGTATCGAATCAACACTTGATTCGGTAACCCAGCTATATCACATATAACCGACCAATGATACAAATCGCGAGAATAGAATACAGTATCACATACTGGTATAATTCTCGGTCCCGCACATATCTCATATAAGCTCATATTTCGTTTCGCTTGAGCCAGGAAACCTCTGTGTAGGACTCTAAAGACTCGTTAATACGCCGGCAGCAGGTGATGATCATATCAAACACCCACAAGCCGCAAGTGGTCTGCTAAACGTAACGGCCATCCGGGTATTGAGCGATCAGAAGATCGACGAGCAATCCCGCTCACACTCCTGTGAATCCAACCAGTAACACTTACCGTACAGTCCGGTCTGTTCGTCTGATATGTTGCATATCTCGCCTAGGGGTGGTGACCGTCAGACCCCAGTAGCTCGATAAGTCGTGTCGATATAAGGTCTATAACAGTTCGAGAAACTACTGGTAACACCTACCAGTAAATCTCAGCAACCCTGGCCAGGGATTTCCGCTTATAGCCAATCGAACACAGCGCAACATCAACTCCCCATACCGGGAGAGACGAATCCCCTCTTATCGCTCATTGCCTCCATGTGACTCGGGACTGTACCCAAAAACCACCGTTTTGCACGCCCTCTTGGACGTGGTAAGGTGGAAATCAAAGCACAGTGGGAATCACACAAGACTCTATGACGATCTCGGGTCAACAGACTACTCTGTACCAGTGTCACCAGAGAACTGCCATCTGACGTAAGGTATAATACCATCTGGGAGTTCTCGGCGAGTCCGTCCAGTGTACCCAGTCTCTACTGAGCACCCGTATATCATCTCTGATGTCAAACACCAATGGATATGGGATCATCCATCGCCCATCTGTATGGGTCGAGAAGGTATACGCTAGTCTACTCTGGTATATCGATGCCCCGTCTCGATACACCCACGACTAGGGACCTTGAAGGATGTACTTATGGACTACCATGTCCCCACTAGTATGATCCGCATCATAGTCCAGGTAGTCAAGTACACATCTTAAGGGCTTTACCAACATGTAACAGAGAGACAATCAGTATACACGTTAAGGTAAAGAGTAACCAGATAGCATACTATCATGTCGAGCAAGAAAGTCCTCCCTATATATGTCCCAGCATCCACTACAATATACATCCTATGTACAGTAATGGCCTCTAGGGCATACATATAACTAACACTCACGGCAGTCCATGGATGCATAACACGTGGCTAACCACTCTATGCTCAGAAGAACTTCGAAGTCAAACATATCGGGAAGAATCAAATCGACAAAAGAATCCTTATTTCTGGAATCACGAATGAACAACATATCGAGTGACCAAAAGATTAGCCTGTCACAACGGCGTATATCTAACCGCCTCTGAGCTGGCATACCGGTACAATTCCGCTTTGGTCTAAAAACGACCGAAGCCTCAGAAATGCGCTCCTCTAGCAGTAAGGTTGCATCCATTGCGGCTACATAAGTGTCAAAATGCTGGGTGCCTATAGAAAGCAATAACTGTACGTCTAATCTCCACACGAAGCTCTTTATTCGTTTCTCTTCAGTGTTCTCCAGGTAAGGAGCATATCGAACCACCAAGAAATCTGAATGTCGTACTCGGACACTGCCATCCCTGAAGTCTTACGCAAGGACTCAAAACTATGAGCTCGGACATCTCGAACGCTCACTGGAAGGAAACGCGCAAGAAATATAGCAATGATCTCATCCCAAGTCATAGGAAGTAGATCAGCAGCTCGGCCTCTCTCAACTGAATCGCACCACGTCTGAGCAAGACCTCTCTAGACAAAAACTCGCAAGCTCAATCCATATCTCGTTAGGACATCTCTGTGAACGACAATTCTTTGCCATCCTATCAAGGATTGTCTACGGATCCTCCGCTGCATCTGTGCTGGTAAAAAAACAAACTCGAGGCCTCAGCCTCAAAAACTCCGATAAGGATACTGAAAATAAACTTGGTAACAACAGATACAGCTGCCTGAGCAGCAGGTACTATTACTGTCCCTGAAATAGTAGGGACATCATCGGCTCTCGGAACCCGGCTAACCGCAACTAACAATCTAACATCAGTCGCAAGTCCTGAATGGTCAACTCCAGCCTAGCTATACATCCTGGAAAAGGCGGACCACTCTGTTCCTGAGAAGTAGGCGTACTGCCCTGATCGGTCCTCGTCTCAAACGAGCCTGCTCTAATTTCATCTCCGGCGGCAGCCCACTGGCCCTCGTAGTCTCCGATGACATAGTGGCTGGAACAAGAAACAGGATTGATAGGAACATTGTGATCGAATCAAAGGATTTCCGGAATCAAGGAAGGAAATACAAGCAAATATATATATATCCTAAGGTCACTTAGGCGGAGTACCGTATCGTAAGTATGCCGCGGAATATACACACGCTACGTCACTCTGCTTAAGTCACGTATTCCATCTACCAAAGGTCATCCAACACTCAGAAAGGTAAAACCTATCGCTCTGATGCCAACTTTGTCACGACCCGAAGGTACGAAACTTGACTGGCACTTAATTTACGAAATATCTACAGGCGTAACGTAATCTAAGTAAGCCAAAGCCCAGAAATCTAAACCAAAAAAGAAATAGAGTGAAGGAAAACTTATTAAAAGAAAGCGATTTTAACTAAAACAAGTCGCATTAAACATTTTAAAAGAAACATCAAAATTCCCGAAAATTTCGGTAGAGTCTCATTTGTAAATACTGGCCCCCAAACGGGTACAACACATGAAAATACATATAAATCAATAAACGAATCCCCAAGCGGGAGCTAGCTCTTCGTCAAAGGAAGAATCACAGCCATATGCAATAAATATATCATAATAATGCGAAATAAGTATAAAAGCATAAAGCATCATATTGGCTTAAGTGAGCATCAACACCAAACCACAAATACAAATCTCACCGTTGAGTCCAATATACCAGGGTAGATGGAGTGTACTAGATACAAAGTAATATACAAAGTGAAAACAAGATATCCTCGCAACCCATTATGAGTAAGCCGCAAGTGAAGAAAGTACGCCCGCAGTTACTGTGCTGACGGGTCACACCTGCAAGATACTGTGGCACAACGGGGGTGAGTTGTCAACTCATGAGTAGTAAGTAATATCTAATAAGGCTATCGTAAGCATGCATGCAAATGCGTCACACCCTACATATACCGATACTGATGCGATGCACTAGTATGTATGCAATATGAATGCATAATCAACACGAATCTGAATATGCTTGGTACGAGAAATCTTTAATCTCATCATAGTAAAATTCCTGCGAAATAACTGAAGTATCATCAATGAAATCCATAGAAATCCATGTCAAGCATCGACACAAAACATATATATCTCAATGTCTCAATATCTCAATGTCTCGACATTTCAATGTCACAATATCTCAATATCTCGGGCTCCGTCAGTTCGGATCGGCCCATATCATCAAATCTCAATATCTCGGGCTCCGTCAGTCCGGATCGGCCCAAATCATCAAATCTCACGACAACGGTCGGTATCCTCCGGATATCCGCAGCGCCAGACATCACCGGTAGGTAGTCTGCCCCTGCCAGGCTCATCGTCATCCCCACAAAAACACTCTAGCCCCGGGGTACCATACCGGGCCCACCATATACCCGAAACGGTTCATCCTACTCCTCGAATCGGGTCTCGAAAACCAGCAGCAATCATGAAAACTCATGGTGGACGACACATACATCACGAAAAAACCACAACTTGCATTTTAAAATGATAATAAGTTTTTATAAAATTCTTGTGGTTTTCCCCAAAATCCAGAAGTCTCATAAATAGAAAAATCCACGAGAAGAATCACAATATATAAATATACCGGCGATGATGAAAATCTATGATACGGTAGTATATACCATACGAAATACGGCCAGAAGCCATGCATGAATTATGATGCAATAAGGCATGTATACATTATTAACAATCCTACGTATCCATTTAATGAGATGAATATGCAGGTATAAATATACGGATCATTTACGATGCAAATGCACAAATATCTATTCTAAGCAAGTTCTTTAGTGTTCGTGATATAGCAATTACCAATGGCGTGTGTGTTCGCATAATTAGTGCACGCGCGGCAGGAACAAATAGTAATGGTGCAAGTGTCCTATAAGATGATATCACATATATATATATATTTATACGTATAACGATGCGATGCAATGAGATGGCTAACTAGGAAACTACGCATATAACATAGATACTATAAGTAATACTAAATCATCGGGCACCTCGCGTCATCCAGACGATCCCCCATAGATGTATACATCTACTCACCGGGACGCCTCGGCTAATCTAATCCGATTCAGCTTCATCTTTCCACGCCACGTCCGACGCCTACTTGTGTCGTTTGTTCCGCGACTATCATTTATTTATCCACTTAATTACTTGTGTACGATCCTAGGATCGTACACAAGTAATTAAGTGGATAAATAAATGATAGTCGCGGAACAAACGACACAAGTCAATCATGCACACTAACTAGACCTAGAAGCACACACACTTTATAACAATTATGTGATTTAAACAATTTTAATGTATCAATTTGCAAACTACCAACTAATTTAGTTTTTTCATTTCTTAAGATGATAAACTACACTTTATAACCATAATCACATGATAAAAACCCTAACTTGGCCTCAAACCCCTTTCTTGAATTTTAAATCTACAAATTAAAACCATATTAAACACCTAATTAAGCTAGATTAAAGTAATTAACCAAAAATTAAATCTTAGGGTTAGGATTTATACCTCACAATTTGAGATCAAACTTGCAAATCTTAGCTTCCAAAATGCTAACTTTGCTCCAAGATCCAAGCTTGTTTGGCCAAAGAATAAAGGGTAAGGATTTAATTAGGAATTAGTGGGGTTTTATATTGATTTTTGATAGATTTTTTGAGATTTTTTTGAAGTGAGAATGAGGTGAGAAAATTGGAGAGGGGGCAGCCAAGGTTTCGGCCAGCAAGGGATGAGAGAAAAGAGAGGGAGTGAGGTGTGTAGACATGTGTAGAAACATCCACAATAATTACACTAATTTACTTATTTACTTAATTGTTTAATTTTATTTTCTACTTTACTAAATCCTAGAATTCTCTAGAGGTAAGGAGACAATATTTAAGAAAGCATGAGCATGTTACAAGCTAAGTGTTAGTGTTGTCATGGTTCACATTTGTAAACCCATTCCCATTTGTAATTACCACTAATTAAATGTATAATTAAAAGCTTATAATAATATTTAAAACAATTAATTAAAGAAAAATATTTAATTAAATGAACAATTTGTAAGTGACTAAATAAATACCAAATACTAGAAATTACATAATTAAAATAGGCGTATTGAAGACTTTGATGAAAAATAATTATAGTTAAGTTTTACGGAAAATACGATTTATTTTACCGATTATCAGAAAATTCACCTAAAGGATTTTATTTATTTATTTATTTATTTTCAAAGTTCGTCGCAGGAGTTGCTGCGTGCACATAATAAGATCGTGTTAGAGAAGATTCTCTGTCCGTGCGATAGATGTGGGAATAAGTTCTGGAAGAAGGTAGAAATCGTTGAGCTTCACATTGTTAAACATAATCTTATTAGACTATATACAACTTGGCTATATCACGGGGAAGGACAAGAAGAAGACGGTAATGCGGCAGAAGAAGAAGGAGAAGACGGTAATACGGCAGAAGGAGAAGATGATAACTTTTTTCCAGGAGAAGAAATGGAGGATATGGTAGAGGCCGCCCTCAGTAACAGTATTCCTACCAAAGATGGCATTCCTACCGGTCAATGACCGTGTGCGGATAAGTATGAAAAGTTCATGAATGATGCTAGAAGACCAATTTATGAGAATGCAAAGTATTCCACCCTATTATGGTTCATCCAAATTTTCCAGATTAAGTGCCTAAAAAGATGGAGCAACAAGTCATTCACGATATTTCTGAAGTTCCTGAAAGATTCTATGCCCCCGGGAAATAACGTGGCCGACAGCTGGTACGAAGCACAGAAGATGATGTCTGATTTAGGTCTGAAGTGTGAGAAGATTCATGCATGTACCAAAGATTGCGTGTTGTACCGGAAAGAGAATTCAGATTTGAAAGATTGTCCAACATGCGGAGAGGCTAGGTATAAGCCGAAAGAATCTGATAAGAAGCCCGATATACGTGTCAAGATAGCACGAAACTTTCTTATAACACAGAGGCTGCAGAGGCTATTCAGGTACAAGAAAACAGCCAAGGCAATGATTTGGTATCACCGTGCTGCTCCAAGCGAAGATGGAAAAATGAGCTATCCAAGAGATTCACTGGCATGGAAGGATTTCGTTAGGAGACACGAAATATTCAGTAGTGATCTTCGCAATGTTAGGCTCGGACTCGCTAGTGATGGTTTCTGCCCATTCAACTATATGGTTGGAAGCCACAGCACATGGCCCGTTGTAATGATAGTTTATAATTTGTCGCCTTGGTTGGCTATGGATCAATCCTACTTTATGATGCCTCTTCTTATTGATGGACTAAACTCACCGGGAAACAATATCTACGTCTATCTCTGACCTCTCATCGATGAGTTAAAATCTTTATTCATTGATGGTGTAGAGACTTACGATGCAAACATAGACACAACCTTCATAATGCGTGCGGCATTAATTTGGACAATTAATGACTTTCCTGCGTATGGAATGCTATCAGGTTGGTCCGTACATGGTCACAAAGCATGCCCTTATTGCCATCAATATACAACATCGAAATTGTTGAATTTTAGCAGGAAGGTTTGTTATTGCGATCATCGGCGTTTCCTTCCACAAGACCATCCCTATGGTTTAGACGCTGCTCATTTTAATGGTCATCAGAAGCTTCTTGGTCCTCCAGTCTCATTGTCCGGAGAGGACGTGATTGCTCAGTGGGATGGTTAAAATAATATGACTTTTGGGATAGATCCGGCAAAACAGATCAAACCACCCATACTGGAACAAGTTAAGTATTTTCTACGAGCTTCCGTACTGGTCAACAAATTTAGTACGTCATTGTCTAGACGTCATGCACATAGAGAAGGGATTATCCGAGCACGTACTCAACTTTCTTCTTTGTAAAGACGGAAAATTGGAAGACAATCTCTGTGCTTGGATGGATCTTCAGGACTGGGAAATTAGAAATGAATTGCATCCTAAACCGATAGCGGGTAAACCAGGCAAGTTTCACAATACTGCGTATCATATATCACAACCGATGAAGAAAAAGTTTCTGCAGGTGTTGCATGATTTGAAAGTTCCTACATGTTTCTCAGGATCATTTAGCAAGAAGATAAAAATTATGAATGGCAAGATCGATGGGCTGAAAGTCATGATCACCATGTTATTATGGAGCACCTTCTTCCATTAGCCCTCAGGACTTCCCTTCCTGAATTGGTTGGTCTAATAATCAATGACCGTTGTTGCTTTTTTAGAGAATTGTGCGCTAAAACCCTGGATGTTATGACGCTAGAGAATCTAGAAAATTCTATTTCATTGATACATTGTAAGCTTGAGAGTCTTTTCCCAACGCCATTCTTCGATATCATAATATACCTGACGGTTCATCTTGCAACCGAGGCTAAGTTAGCCGGACCGGTACAATATCGATGGATGTATCCCGTCGAAAAGTATGCGGAATTTTTCGTTTCATGAAATTTGTAAAATTATTTTTTTCCTATATGCCCATATGTATTTATTTAACATATTTTTTTTTAGGTAGCTCTACACTCTAATAAAATATATACACAATAGAAATCGACCAGAGGGTTCTATCATGCAAAGTTATCTTTTAGACGAAGTAACCATATTTTGTTCCTGCTATCTGGACAAGAACATTGAGACGAAACTTAACCAGCCTCGGAGAATTTAGGACAAGCCATATGGTAAAGCGTCCTATAAGAGAGTAGAAACTATGTTTATCAACAAGATATATCGGTTTATCCTCCTCAATAGCGTATGTCTTGAAGAAATTAGAGAGTAAGTTTTTTTGGATTAATTGTTATATTTGTGTTTGTGTGTGTATGAAATTATATAATATTAATATCATAATTTATTGTTGAGAACATAATTCATACTAATGAGGTACGTGAGGGCCAACCTGGTTGGAATGATGAACGATTGGAAAAATATCATCAGGATAATTTTTGCGATTAGGTTGCAGATCATGTAAATTGTTCAAATAATATGTTATTGCTACCAGTCTTAATCTAAACTTATATCGTCATGTATTTGCCGTAAAATTTATTTTGTTAGATCTACGATCCGAACTTGTTTGCATCATTAGAGAGAGATTAACGATGTTTAGCTCAGTTTCCTTGTATGGAGGTTGCATATTATAAAAGATTCAATGTCCTTGGATACAAATTTGAAGTTAAGGACATAAAAACATCTCGAACCATTCAGAATAGTGGGATTGCGACGGTAGGATCGGATGGTGTGATTTATTATGGATACTTAAATTTCATACTGGGCATCTAATATCCCGGACGATCAGAACCGTTTTATATATTTCAGTGTACTTGGTACGATAACGAACCGATACGGATAAGTGGAGAAACAATCTCGGGACTTGGAAAGATGAATATGGATTGACTAGTATGAACACGCTTCGATTTTACGGTCAGGACGATCTATCTATCTTTCTGAACCAAGCATTCCAAGTATACGACTCACAGTGCTTGAAGTATCTGGGATAGAGTGTCGTATGCCGTTGGAAACCCAGGGATGTTTATGATGTCCAAGAATTTGAGGATCTTATGGAGGACAGTGATGAGGATGAAGAAGAGAGAAGACTTAGAGTGCTCCAACTTTTTGTTTCAAAAGATAGGTTGTCTTCAGCTGATCATGAAATTACGTGGGTTAGAAATGACATCGATGATGAAATCCAAGTAGATATGTCTAATGCGTCTATGAAATGAAAAAGATTATCAGTAATGTTATATTATTACTTCACATTTCTACGATCTATACATATATTGCATGCATATGTAATGATTGTATTCTTATCTAGGTTTGATGACGAAGACCGTAGCAGCGAGGGGCAGCAGGAGCACCAGTCGTGGCAGTAGCAGCGGCAGAGGCAGAGCGGTTCTGCCACCCGGAGAGCTGCGTAGGGAGCTTCAGAGGGCCGGTCTTGCATCCCGATCGGTATCCCCTTCAGATGACTCCTTCCGTGCGGACTTTGCTACACCTCTAGGTATATTGCACGAATATTCTTTTTGACTGTAATATTATAGATATAAACACATATTTATTTCAAAATTACTTATATTGTCAATGGTTAATTGTCTAGCTGTTGGTGGTACGACCACATTAGTGGCAGAAGCCACTACCGCACCTGCAGGTATGTTTATATATCCTATAGTGCATGCATATTGATTTAGAATGTTATATAATAAATATACACACATTGTTTTTTATCTTAGTTAGATAATCATTTTTTGATTGTCTAGCTGTAGGTGGTGCCTCTACATCTCGGGCAGACGCCACCACCGCACCTGCGCGTATATTTATATATCCTATATTGCATGCATATTGATTTAGAATGTTATATTATTGATATACACATTCTTTTTTCAATTACTTATATAATCTATTTTTAATTGTTTAATTATAGGTGGTGCATCCACATCTGGCGCAAAGGATACTCCCGCCACTTCCGTACCCTCCGCTCACTCTGTAGGTTAGCATGAATAAATATAAAAAATTTATTCATTTTACATATCCTCTAAGAATAAACATGAACTTCATGTAATTTTATCGTCAATATTTATTTTCTAGTTGGAGGGGATGCTTCCACGTCCGGGTCATCGGCTGTTCCTCACCGAAGAAACTATCGTCCCGCTCGTGCTGCTGCCCAGGCCCAGGCTCGTGCTGCCGTCGCCGGAGTTATATATCGCACTTCAATTTTCTTTAATCCTTGATTTCTTAATACCACTTTGTATTGATATTTCTTGTAGATGCAGGACAGCCCCATCCCGAGAGGGGGACTCGAGGGCCGAATTAGCCCCACAGGCTGAGGCCCGATAGAGCTGGAGGGGAGGCACCATTCCCCCTCTTCGTTACCCCCGATTATCGCTATACCGGTGATTATGCCGAGAGGTTCGGCCGGTATATGGGGGATGAGAGCCGCATCCAAAAGAAGTATTCACTTCACGTTGAGTGGGGCGATCAGCACCGGCACTCATTTGCCCTTTTCTGGGATCAAGCTCGGGTATTAATATATATTTTCATTTGACTTATCCAATATATTTATTATTTTTTAACACTTGTAGGCTAAATACATTATTTTTTTGTATTCGCAGTTGGATTACGACTTTCAGCCTGTACCCAACCCTGATCACCCAGAGAGAGTGCTCGATCTTCACGCTCTGTATCTCGGCCTGATGAAGAACATGTAATCAAAGGTCCGATACAATAAGAACGAGCTGAAGATCAACTGCTATTTGGTATGGTTGGCGACCCCTGGGGCAGAGAGAGCGGCTCTCCTACATACTTCGGCCTTTGCGAGAGTCGATGTAGATACATGGCCTCTCTTATGCCAATATTACGATTCTTAGTGCAAATAGGTTTGTACATTAAATATAATTAATTGTTTAGTATATAATTTATTTTTTGGTGTTGCTTAATTAGAAAACTAAATCTGAATGTGTTGTGCAGAAACATGCTGATCAAAATATGGAGAATAAGAAGTCGGCGAAGAGGGGTCGCCCCACTTATACAGGTGGCTCGAGGAACATTACTCATGCCATCGAGGCATCGGTAAATTACAATAGATTTATTTTGATATAATGTAATATTAAGAGTTATTTTATAATATATGTAAATTTTTGGCGAATTGCAGAGAGTTTAGACCCTAGCGGAGGGTGGTACACCGAGCGTATTGACTGCGTATCTTGCCGTCCATGGCACCTCGACAGATCCCGCCACGGGAGAGCTTCGATTCCCCGACATCGCTACCCAGGAGTATTGCGTAAGTGTTAGTATTTATTCTAATTCGAATGAAATTTTTGTTTTGATAAGTTCAAATTTAAATGATATACTTATATTTTAATGGTTAATGTGGGTGTAGGAGTGGGTGGTGGAGCAGGCGGAGGCATCGGGGATCGCTTTTAGTGGATAGACCGATCCGATGCTACTGACCCCAGTCCTAGACGCCGCATACGGAGGGCACCACAGAGTTTGGGAGAGTGGCCGGGGACTCGGTCATAGCAGGGCCCATATGAGGTTGGTCTCCACTCTGGCGGTTAGTTCCCCTACCCCCCTGAGCGACGTCTGGAGGATGATATTGCCGCATTGAAGACCACTGTCGAGGAGTTGAAGGAGATGTTGGTATGTATACTACTTAATAGTAAAATATTATATCACGTTATAAATAGCAACATATGCAATATTAGTAGCCTAAGCTTATTTGGTTGTAGACTTAGTTTTGATTAATCATACTTACATACAACTATCTAATTAAAATAAACTACGGTTTTCCAAACTGGATACCCAAACGAGGCCTAAGTCCCTAAGTATTCATAGATTGGGGTTTCGCAATAACCTGATAACGATACGAATTTGACTATAATCTAATACACTATTCTTACTCGTTTATTATACACAAAATTTAACAGATGCGACAGGCTGCTTCGACTGCAGCTCCATATACATCTCTTTCGGCTGCGGCTCCGCAAGCCACTACCTCGGCTGCGGTTGCGCAGAACACTCCTGCAGTTCCACAACCCGCTCAGACTCCCGAACAGTCCGTTCCTTCATTAGTCGAGTTTTTGACGATTCAGGGTTGCACCGAGGAGAAGATGAACCAGATTATGGCGATTATCAAAGGTGGAGGAGCTGGACCGAGCTAGGGTAGCTTTTTTATATTTTGGAGGATGTATGTACTTATATGATACATATTGTATATATTTTGGACGATATTGGTGGTTGTTTACTTGTTCACGATGATTTAGATTGATATCGTATTTTGTTTGTTTATTTCTTTTATATATTATGCTTGAGATGTTGATTATGAATATTTCTGTATTTGGTTATATGATGTATATATTATTGTTCACAGGGCGGGGAAAAAACAGGAAGCCCGTTTTAAAAAAAACACTGATATTTTGTCCCTACAGATTAATCTATAGGGCCATCTACTGCACCTACTGATTAATCCGTAGGTGCAATGTTTGACCCTACACAGTTAGCCATTGGGACAAATTATCAGGATACTTGATATTTTGTCCCTATGGACTCAGTAAAAACTTTCCCCTACGAAATTATCTGTAGGGGCATTTATCAGGCCCTACAGATAAATCCGTAGGGGAATCAATCAGGCCATACGGATAAATTCGTAGGGGCAAGTATTTTATTTTATAAACGAATAAATTATATAAAGATTATGTCCCTACGGAGTAAGCCGTAGGGATAAATGCCCCTACAGCGTAAGCCATATAGGCAATTATTACTCCGTTGGGGCATGTTCAGGGTGAAGACTTGCACCTGCGGCCTTTGGACCTACGGTGGAGTTTTATGTCCCTACAGATATATCCGTAAGGGTAGTAATTTGCCCCTAAGGCTAAATCCGTTGGAGCAACACATTATTGTAGTAGTGTGTTTTGTACAAAACTAGATATTGCTTACACACTTGCTGTAATAAGCAGATATTAATCAAATCCTGGAGAAACAAAGGGAAGCAATTATGAACTTTAGAGGATGTTCTTGGTATTTGGTAACGACAGCCTCCTTCGAGAGGTGGTTATCGGTTTAGGCTTCCAAGGTGACCTGGATGAAAGAGATACCGTCAGAGTTTTGAGTTTTACCTCTTCTGAGGATCAGTATATTGGATAGTGTTCCAATAGGGATACTGAGGTAGGTATGGTTCAGGATTCTGGTTATGACTCAACAGAGGATACAGCCCAAGAAGTTTGTAGGATAAGGTTGTTCATTTATGAACTTGGTCCCATCTTGTATCCAAACAAAATTCTTGAGGCAGGGTATCGCTCAGTTCGGGAGATTGTTCATCTCCGCGAAGTTAAGATATATAGAGAGAAAGTTGAAACATTATAGCGGATCCACTCACTGAGGCTATTTCTCGAAAACGGATGTTCCTCAAACGAGATTTGAGAAACTGATTAGTAAAGAAGTTGGGTATTCGATAGCACACTGGATGTGGGTATACGATACCGCAATAATTAGCCTTAAGTGCAAGTGGGAGATTGTTGGATATAGTGCCCTCAAGGCAATTATTGTAATTGCAGGCACGCGATTATGATAATTGAGGGAAGACTTATACAGATAGAACAATCTTACTCGAAATGATAGTATGCTATCTTGTTTGTCTTTATCATTGATGTGTACATGTTTTACTTGTTATTACATATCTCTAATACATAATGATGAAGCCCGTAGGATTCTTGCTTGACTACCAGCATTATGATGGCGATCATATACGTAAGAGCTGGGTAGTCTAGCACATCCTTAAATTTCCCTAGTCATAGGAGTATCGAAACTGGGCATCGATATTCCGAAGTAGACTACTGTATACATTTCGAGATCCCGACGAGGGGCGGTGGCTGGTTTCACAAGTGTAAGTCGATGCCATGCACCCCGCTGGTTCGCGGTGAGGCGGAGATTGCAAAAAATGATTTTTATATGCTTCGTAACATTGACTAAACTCCTGGATCGATACTAAACCCTAACTAACAAGTTAACTAAAAGGTTTAACTACTATGTAAGAAAGTTATACCTCAAGTTACTAGTCCTTCTTGTTCTTGCTGTCCTCCTCCTCCTTGTGAGCTCCTTGGAGTGTGTATGGATCGCGCCTCCTCGAGCCGAAGAAGATCCACCCGAGAGTGTCTACCTTGAGCTTCTACCTCTAAGATGAGGTAACAAGAGTACTTAGTATGCTAATCTAAGTAACCTAGAGGAAGTAGAGAGTGATTATGGATAGATTAGTCTTACTAACCCTAAGATTCTCAACATATAAAACAATTAGGGTTTGAGAGGAAGAGGAAGAGAGCTTGAGGAAAGAGAGAGTGTTTTGTGATAATGATAAATGAATATGGCTATTTTTCTGACTATATGGCATCCCAAAATATCTCACAAATATCTTACAAAATATCTCAAAATATCTAAGTCCGCCCTTGCCTCAAAAGTCAACCAAGAATCACCAAGTAGCCATGCTTCAATTATCTTACAAATAACACCTCATTTCCTCCACCTCATAAATATTTTAATCAAAATATAAAAACCCTAATGAGGTGTCTCCTTCTAGAAGCCATCTTGAACAAATTAAAAGAATGCCCCTCATCCATATATACATACCCATATCTGTATTCCTAGAAACACGAATATAATGAGACGAAACTAATCTAACAATCTAATACTAGTATCCAGCTTAAACCAAAGCCGACTAGTATTATCTGTCTGAACATGATCCGTGCACAAGTACACGTATATGTTCAAACCCTGTCGTAAAACCATACGACCTCTATATTGTTTCGCCCGAAGTAGGGAAACCCTCTGTATGGGACTCTAAAGACTCGACACTACGCTGGCAGTGGGTTTAACCATAAGCGGTCAGCGGTACTAGCTGCATGTAACGGCTACCCAGGTATCTGTCGATAAGGAGGCCGATGAGCAAACTCATCCGAACTCCTACTGAGCCTATCTGTGATAATCTTCGACTGTCCGGTCTGTTCGTCTAAGAGTATAGCATATAGGGCCTAGGGGGCGGTAAACGTCAGAACCCTAATAGTGCAATAAGTCGTGTCGGAGTGTAGCCCAAAACACCCAGAGAAACTACTGGAGTACCTACCGGTAAATATCGCTTGCCCTGGCCAGGGACTTTGTGTAATGGCTTTCCGAATCATAGCGCAACATCAACCCCCAACACTGGAAGAGACGAATCCTATCTAACCTCCATTGCCTCCAAGTGCTTCGGGACTGCACCTAACTACTACCTGTTTGCACGACTCATCAGAGCCGTGGTAGGGTAGTAATCAAAGAACAGTGGGATCACACTCGAGGGGAAGTTGCAGTGTCAATTCAACGGACTATATTGTACTCATGTCACCTGGGAACTGCTACCTGACGATAGGAATAGTACCAACCAACGGTTCACCACGAGTCCATCCGGTGTAACTCATAACCCAATGAGCACCTGCATACTATCTCCAGTATGACGTACTAATGGCTGTGGAACAGACCATCTCCCTTGTTGGGATGAGAAGCATATACACTAGTCTACTCTGGAGTATCGATGCCCTGTCTCGATAATCCTACGACTAGGGACCTGTATAAGGATGTGCTTATAGACTATCCAGCCCCCACTAGTGTGACTGCCATAACAACGCTGGTAGTCAAGCAAAGATCCTAAAGGCTCTACTGTTAGTTATAAGTATGTCCTAGAGGCCATTACTATACATAGGATGTATATTGTAATGGATGCTTGGACATATATAGGGAGGACTTTCTTGCTCGACATGATAGTATGCTATCTGATTACTCTTTACCTTAACGTGTATACTGATTGTCTCTCTGTTACATGTTGGTAAAGCCCTTAGGATGTGTACTTGACTACCTGGACTATGATGCGGATCATACTAGTGGGGACATGGTAGTCCATAAGTACATCCTTCAAGGTCCCTAGTCGTGGGTGTATCGAGACGGGGTATCGATATACCAGAGTAGACTAGCGTATACCTTCTCGACCCATACAGATGGGCGATGGATGATCCCATATCCATTGGTGTTTGACATCAGAGATGATATACGGGTGCTCAGTGGAGACTGGGTACACTGGACGGACTCGCCGAGAACTCCCAGATGGTATTATACCTTACGTCAGATGGCAGTTCTCTGGTGACACTGGTACAGAGTAGTCTGTTGACCCGAGATCGTCATAGAGTCTTGTGTGGTTCCCACTGTGCTTTGATTTCCATCTTACCACGTCCAAGAGGGCGTGCAAAACGGTGGTTTTTGGGTACAGTCCCGAATCACATGGAGGCAATGAGCGATAGGAGGGGATTCGTCTCTCCCGGTATAGGGAGTTGATGTTGCGCTGTGTTCGATTGGCTATAACCGGAAATCCCTGGCCAGGGTTGCTGAGATTTACTGGTAAGTGTTACCAGTAGTTTCTTGAATTGTTATAGACCTCATATCGACACGACTTATCGAGCTATTGGGGTCTGACGTTTACCACCCCTAGGCGAGATATGCGACATATCAGACGATCAGACCGGACTGTACGGTAGTGTTACTGGTTGGATTCACTGGAGTGTGAGCGGGCTTGCTCGTCGATCTTCTGATCGCTCAATACCCGGGTGTCCGTTACGTTTAGCAGACCGCTTGCGGCTTGTGGATGTTTGATATGATCATCATCTGCTGCCGGCGTATTGACGAGTCTTTAGAGTCCTACACAGAGGTTTCCTGGCTCAAGCGAAAAGAAATAGGAGCGCATATGAGATATGTGCGGGACCGAGAATAATGCGTGTATGTGATACCGTATTCCATTCTCACGATGAATGTATCGATTGGTTATATGCGATATAACCTAATTATCGATTCAAGGATTGATTCGATAAATCGATACATTGTATACTAGTCGGTTGTGTGCGACATGACCGGATCATTGAATCAAGTGTTGATTTAATGATTTAATGCATAATTATATATTTGATATATTACTTTGCATTAACTAGTATTGATTCACTTTAAATGGATTTTCTCACTTGGATGTACAAGTTGTATATGTGATATACTTTTTGTGCAAATGATTGTATCATGTTTGATGATACATCTTTGCTAGGGTATGTGTAAAGAGTTAAACCTATGGTTAAGTAAATGGTTAGGGTTTTCTTTTATTTATTTCATTTATTTGTTTATTTATTCATTTTTGGCAAAAGGAAAATGGTGGCTAATTTGGATATATGTTGAAGCTTTGACTTAGTCACCATTTTTTGTCTTCATACCTAACCTAACCATTCACTTAACCTTAGTTTAGTCTCTACACTTGACCATGGTTATTATTATGATAAGTATTCTTTTTATATCTATTTTTAATAACTTATCATAAGAATTACCTTCTTCTTCTTCATCTTCTTTCATGAAGAAAGCTTCACTTCATCAATGGTGATTGATGAAAAAGAGTGAGAAATCCAATTCTAAAGTGAACCCACTTCCTATTTCTTCATCCTCTACCTCTTGCCAAGTAATAGAGTGTGTTTCCTTCACAAGTTTTTAAAGCTTGATGAAGGTGGAGCTTGATCTAGCGATGCCTCGACGTAGATCATCTTCGACACGTCGTCGATGACCTAGCCCGCTCTTTCTTCGATGAAGCCGACGTTAGAGCCCGGGATTTGATTTGGACAGCGGAGAGGACTTCATCACGGAGCCGTGGAGGTGGAGGACCGGATCTACAAAGGTTGTATTTCCGTATTCTTGTAGTTAAGTATTAACTAGTTTGCTTTGTCTCCTAAAAATCTAGCCAACGATCCGTATTAGGGTTTCTCGGCACCCGCAAAATTTGAAATTGGCATGGTTGATGCCTTGTGAGACCTCTTGAGAGTGCCTAGGAACGCCTACAGTGGTATCAGAGCCTAGCTAGAGCCTTAGGCGATGCATAGACGAAGTTTGAAACCCGATCGATTCGAAACCCTAACTTAAACTTGCTCTCTGTACATTTTTCAAATTTGTGGATTTTTGCAAATTAAAAATATGCAGAAAAATCAGCAGGGAAATCTAAGAATTACGGCGTAAAATTTAGCTCCTAATTCCATAAAAGTACGGCGGAACCGCGGCATTAGCGTGCTAATGCGGTGGTTCCGCGGCCCTTTTGTCTCTTCTCCCATCAAATTTTGCACAGTAATTCCTATTTGGCAGTGCTGGTTTTCTTGGGAATTTTTAATCTGAAATCCAGAGTTGAGTATTTTCGGTTGTATTGGGAGTTCGTACATTCGATCGGATTGTCAAACTCTGTCTATGTGTTTTTCCGGATAATTTTTGAATATGTTAAAAAGTTCGATCGGATATAAATACCCACCTTTTCCCCTGTCGGGAAATTTCCAAGTGTTGGATTTTTCCGAGGTTTAAAGACGTTCTAAGTAGTGCAAGTAACGCGATGGTCCCTCTAGAAGACAACAAACCTTAACTCGATTATGTGACCGTCTTGAACTGCCCTTTGAACCTTCGGGTTTGGGGCAGTACGGCGTGCCACATGTGAGGCGTTGGCTTGACCCTTCTACGGCTGGACCGTTGGTACTGAGGCACGAACTGAATGTTTTTAGACTTGTTTCATGTGTTGATCTGTTTTGGGAAAACTTGGGTGTTCGACTGTTCGATCGGAAAGTTTAACATTTTCTATTTATCTGGAATAGGATAAAATAATTGGAATTCACAATTAGTTATGAGATAACTGAATGAATGTTATAAATCTAGTAGTTTAGTCTCACTTGATCGGTTGCCACGGAATTTTGATGTGATCAAAAGTCCGTCGCAATCACGTAGCGTACGCGGATACTCGCCGGGTAAACTTAATAGACAGCCTCACTCCATAGCCCCGACCAAGTGACTGTAGGAGAACCCCGTCGCCGAAAGCATCCGTCCGGGTGCTCGCGGCAGCGGTGTTCCGCCTTGGTGCACTTCGTCGACGGTATCGGGGGTGCGGCCGCCTACTAAAGTTTGCGACGAGCATTCGATCAGGATGTCGGGAATCTTGTTGAATTACCCGACTTGATATTGAAAAGTGTTTTCGATAATGAGACTAAAATGCGGGGTTTATAATTGTTAGGCATGCGATGTCTAAGAAATTCATTTGGTCAGGCATGTGATGTCTGAGGTGGTTGCGGATTCCAACTGTTGTAGTTTTACACTTTCTTTTATGCGACCGTAAGTGTAATATGTGATATCGCCGGTTTCGTTATTATATATCAACGACAATTGGGATGCGCATATTTACTTACGTTGATGACATGTGATGTTATGTGTTGCTGGATATGTTATATTGGATCGTCGTGTTTGAATAGCCGGGGGTTTTTATGTGAGATGAGTGTTTTTCATTTTCATTCATGTAAAAACTTGTATGTAATATTCTTTTATTGGGGCACTTCCAGGTTGCGGAAGATGTCACCGTTTGTATATTATTTACTTTTCCGCACTAGGATAGACCCAAGGAGGGGAGCACAAGTAACCAGGTTCTGGAGTCCAGTGGGAGACCAACTCGAGGAGTCGGGTCCGGGTCTCCTAACTCCAGAATTGGTAGGGTTGCTTGCCGCTCTCGTAGGGGTCTAAGGGTGTGGGTTTGGCTATTCATCGCGACCGTGGAATCCGTGTTTTATACTGGCTCGTATTGAAAACACGGACGTCCTAGTATATCCAATATTTCATATGTTTCTTCTGCTGCGATATCTGTGATGTGATCATGTGATGTTCTGTGATAGATACCGTATATAGTATATATGATATATTATATAGACGTTACTTATGTTTTACACCCGCGCTAGCCCTGCCCCGCTCTGCCGTTAGTTACCTAACCTAACGGTGCATGAGGGGACATAGAGGCGAATGCGGATGGCATAAGTGTATGTCGTATTTATCTGTGATGTTTAGGTACTTAAATGATGGGACTTCATTAATGTGATTAATGAAAGAAAAGAAACCTAAGATGTTGTAGAATCGAATTTCAAAATAAAACAGGTAGCTACAGTTCTTGCTTTGCATAGCGGTATATGAGATAACCTGCACCTTATTCGATGAGGAAAGGACCGAGATCCCTTCACCGAGAGTGACTCCTTTAGCAATAACTGGCAGATGCTACACACTCGGTTTGTCTTTTGATTGCTTTTAAGAGTTTTTGCTTTGCACAGTGATATATATGATATATCCCGCACCTCATTCGACGAGGAAAGGACCGACGATCCCTTCACCGGGAGTGACTCCTTTAGCAAAACTAGAAAAGCCTCAAAGACACTCCATTTCAAAATTCATTCGATCCTACAACGATATCAAGTTCATTACGCAATAGGTTTTCAGAAAAACCTATCGTAGCCCTCCGTCATTTCAGATAAGTGGTAGTTAGTATTCGTGCTACGTTTGTTGGCCTGCGTCAAGGCGTAGTGTGCGGTAGCTAACTGTATTTATCTACTTATGCATATGATGCAGATTGGATTAGGATAGTCGTGCGACTTTGTTGGCCTGCGTCAAGGGTCGTGCGGGTGGGTTTAATTCAATCAGGAAATGACGGGTTGAACTTGACTAGCGCACTGTGGTTTGTTGGCCTGCGTCAAGGTCATAGGACGCTAGGGGCAAAATATTATCGGGAATTTCAAGTGTTGAAATTTGCAATGAGATTGCATACCATCTATGAGATAGTTGGATCCCGATACCCGCTGCGAGTAATTTTTACTCCTGGGAGAGTTTTACATATTACAATTAGCCGATCCAGTAGGTGTCTAGAAAGGTGTTAACGAGGTTACGCCTCTGGGAAAACGAGGTTTACATTAATTAGGTTCGTGCGAAAGCACGGGGGACCTCCCTCAAAGTACCGACACTGGCCTGGCTGAAAGATTGGCGAACTTGTAATGTGTAATTAATCCCGGCTAGTCTTTCCTTTTAGGTTTGAAGGAAGATTTGATAAAAAGCAGTGGGAGCCATCCTGATTAGATAAAATAAAAACCAATCTATTCTTGCAAGAGCACACGCAGAGTGTTTTCTTCTCTCTCTCTCCAGGTAGCGACCATATCACGCCTTAATCAAGATAATAATACGGAATATTGACCGAACCCACTTGTTATACTGAGCTGGGGAACGTTGGTCCCGCTCCAACTTATAATTGTTATAAGACAGAGCAGGAAATAGGGGATTACCAGAATTCCCGTGCCACCCAAACGAAGAGAGTGCATGCTGATGCATCATCTTCGGGTGTGTTCATTATACAGAACTGTTTCTCAGTATTCTTTACGTCCTGGGTATGTGATACCAGATCAGGATCCCGCATATGTAATTTGTTACATGGGCTACAGATAGGTAAAGAACTGAGAACGGGTGATAAGTTTCATGAGGCAGAAAACGGGGCAAGTGTTGCAGCCAAGTCTGTTGGTCACTGTCACCCTGTATTACCAATACATTGATTCTGAACGAATGTTATTAGATACCGAACCTGATATACAAAATCATATCTATCTCTTTATTAGTAAAGAGATGATAAAATTTTGTATAGATGGATAATGTTTTGAACATTTCCTATATCAAAAGTTGATCGGTTCAGGCACGTTATCTAAATGCATTGATGTTCTAAATCAAACTACAGTTCTTAGTATACGGAACACACACAAGAGGAAGAGTTCAGAAATGAACGAATCCTTCTTGAGGTATTGTAGACTAGGTCATATCAATGCGACCCGACTAGCTGAAGTTACATTTAGATGCATATTTAAATCAGTTTGAATTTACATCTTGTGAAACTTGCCAGTCATGTCACAAAGATATAATGACACTAGCTCTGTTTATTGGAAACAGAGAAAGAGTTAGTAAACTCTTGGGATGATACATGTTGATGTATGTAAGGTCCCCTGTCTACATATGCCAGGACTGGTTCTTTGTACTTCATTACATTCTCTGATAATCTCTCAAGATTCAGACATATGTTCCTGATGAAACACAAGTCCGAACTTTTTGAGATATTCACAGAATATAAGCTAGAAGTAGAGAACCAAAATACGGGTATAAGTATTATGTCCTTTGATGAGATCAAGGAGGAGAATACTTGAGCACGGAATTCCTGGACTATTCTAAAGGAGAATGAGATTCTCTCTCAGCATTACTCCTCCGTATACACCATAGCACGATGGTATATCGGGACAGAGCAATAACACCCTATATGATAAGGTGTGCTCTATGATGAGTACTACTGAGTTACCTATTTCCTTTTTGGGAGTTATGCACTTGAGAAGCTGCATACCTATTGAATAGGGTTCAAATCAAATCAGTTGCCTACCATTTCATATGTGATATGGAAAGGGAAGAGCCCATGTCTTAAGCTAGTTAAGATTTAGGATTGTCCGGACTATGTCTAAAAGCAAAATCCGGACAAGCTCGAGGCAAGATCTGTTATGTAGAACTGGAAATGTTCCAGCTATACAAACTGCAGCTGATGATTTGATAGAACCAAAGGATTCAGTAGAGACCAACGAACCTCAGCCTCTCCGCCGATCTAGTAGGGTTCCTCACCCACCTGAGAGATACTTCGGTTTCTCTATGACAGTGGGAGTGAGGATTGCATCATGAAATGATGACCCAACTAGTTTCGAGCTGGCCATCAGGAGTGGGACTCTGTAAGAATGGCTGGATGCTCAGTGATTTGAGATGGAATCCATGTACACCAACAAAGTATGGACTTTGGGTGCTATATCTGAAGGGTTAAATCCCCATCAGGAGCGAGTATATCTTGAGAAGATTACTTGGTGTAGATGGAAAAGTTGAGACTTTCAAAGCTAGACTTGTTAAAGGTTTTTTGTCATCAACCAGGCGTGGATAATGATGAAACCTTTTCAGTGCCTATGCTTAAGTCCATCCAGATCCTACTTGCCACGGCTACATACCATGACTACGATATCTGGTGGTTGGGTGTCATGACAGCTTTTCTAAATGATGTTTTAGAAGAGAGCGTCTATAAGTACACAGCCAGAGGGCCTCGTAGACAGTGGGAGCAGCGGAAACGTGTGCAAGATGCTTTATAGGATAAAGCAGGCATCGCGGAGTTGGAACATCTGTTTTGATGAAGTAGTCAAAGAGTTTGACATCATCAAAATGGTAGATGAACCTTGTATATACAAAAAGGTAGTAGGGAGTATGGTGGTGATCCTCGTAGAGTACGTGGATGACATACTCTTGATAGGGAAGGAGTTTCCTATGCTACGCTCAATCAATCTCCGCTTATCACAATGATTCTCCACATAGGATCAAAGTGATACCTGCTAAATCCTTGGTTATGGATCTATGAGATAAATCTAATTGGATGTTAGGAATCTCACTAGTAGTAGTGAGATGGTATCAATCGATCCTGGGGAGAATCACTGGAAGTATTCCAGGGTGATAATGACGACTGAATGTCAGTCACAGGCATTGTCTTTACCCTCAGTAAAGGAACGGTATGTTGGAAGAGTTCCAAGCTAGATACCGTGGCATACTAGACGATAAAGGCTGGATACATCGCTACTAAAGATGCTACCAAAGAGGCAGTCTGGATGTATATTTGTTCATGAGATGAACTTAGTTCCTCCCATTGTGTGACAATGGAGTTGTGGCTTATGCCAAGGAACACCCGTCCCATCAATGATCCAGATTTATTCTAAGGCAGTATCACCTGATCATGGAGATGGTTGATCTCCAAGGAGATCGAGGTTAGGAGAGTAGACTCAGAGGACAGCACGGCGGATCCACTCATAAAGGCCTATTCCCAGAGAGAGACTTTTATGGGATGGTTGAGTATGAGATACTGCAACCACTGCTACAGATGGCCCTAGTGCAAGTGGGAGATTGTTAGTTATATGTATGCCCTAGAGGCCATTACTATACATAGGATGTATATTGTAGTGGATGCTTGGACATATATAGGGAGGACTTTCTTGCTCGACATGATAGTATGCTATCTGGTTACTCTTTACCTTAACGTGTATACTGATTGTCTCTCTGTTACATGTTGGTAAAGCCCTTAGGATGTGTACTTGACTACCTGGACTATGATGCGGATCATACTAGTGGGGACATGGTAGTCCATAAGTACATCCTTCAAGGTCCCTAGTCGTGGGTGTATCGAGACGGGGCATCGATATACCAGAGTAGACTAGCGTATACCTTCTCGACCCATACAGATGGGCGATGGATGATCCCATATCCATTGGTGTTTGACATCAGAGATGATATACGGGTGCTCAGTGGAGACTGGGTACACTGGACGGACTCGCCGAGAACTCCCAGATGGTATTATACCTTACGTCAAATGGCAGTTCTCTGGTGACACTGGTACAGAGTAGTCTGTTGACCCGAGATCGTCATAGAGTCTTGTGTGGTTCCCACTGTGCTTTGATTTCCATCTTACCACGTCCAAGAGGGCGTGCAAAACAGTGGTTTTTGGATACAGTCCCGAATCACATGGAGGCAATGAGCGATAGGAGGGGATTCGTCTCTCCCGGTATAGGGAGTTGATGTTGCGTTGTGTTCGATTGGCTATAACCGGAAATCCCTGGCCAGGGTTGCTGAGATTTACTGTTAAGTGTTACCAGTAGTTTCTCGAATTGTTATAGACCTCATATCGACACGACTTATCGAGCTATTGGGGTCTGACGTTTACCACCCCTAGGCGAGATATGCGACATATCAGACGATCAGACCGGACTGTACGGTAGTGTTACTGGTTGGATTCACTGGAGTGTGAGCGGGCTTGCTCGTCGATCTTCTGATCGCTCAATACCCGGGTGGCCGTTACGTTTAGCAGACCGCTTGCGGCTTGTGGATGTTTGATATGATCATCATCTGCTGCCGGCGTATTGACGAGTCTTTAGAGTCCTACACAGAGGTTTCCTGGCTCAAGCGAAAAGAAATAAGAGCGCATATGAGATATGTGCGGGACCGAGAATAATGCGTGTATGTGATACCGTATTCCATTATCGCGATAAATGTATCGATTGGTTGTATGCGATATAATCTAATTATCGATTCAAGGATTGATTCGATAAATCGATACATTGTATACTAGTCGGTTGTGTGCGACATGACCGGATCATTGAATCAAGTGTTGATTTAATGATTTAATGCATAATTATATATTTGATATATTACTTTGCATTAACTAGTATTGATTCACTTTAAATGGATTTTCTCACTTGGATGTACAAGTTGTATATGTGATATACTTTTTGTGCAAATGATTGTATCATGTTTGATGATACATCTTTGCTAGGGTATGTGTAAAGAGTTAAACCTATGGTTAAGTAAATGGTTAGGTTTTTCTTTTATTTATTTCATTTATTTGTTTATTTATTCATTTTTGGCAAAAGGAAAATGGTGGCTAATTTGGATATATGTTGAAGCTTCATGAAGCTTTGACTTAGTCACCATTTTTTGTCTTCATACCTAACCTAACCATTCACTTAACCTTAGTTTAGTCTCTACACTTGACCATGGTTATTATTATGATAAGTATTCTTTTTATATCTATTTTTAATAACTTATCATAAGAATTACCTTCTTCTTCTTCATCTTCTTTCATGAAGAAAGCATCACTTCATCAATGGTGATTGATGAAAAAGAGTGAGAAATCCAATTCTAAAGTGAACCCACTTCCTATTTCTTCATCATCTACCTCTTGCTAAGTAGTAGAGTGTGTTTCCTTCACAAGTTTTTAAAGCTTGATGAAGGTGGAGCTTGATCTAGCGATACCTCAACGTAGATCATCTTCGGCACGTCGTCGATGACCTAGCCCGCTCTTTCTCCGATGAAGCCGACGTTAGAGCCCGGGATTTGATTTGGACAGCGGAGAGGACTTCATCACGGAGCCGTGGAGGTGGAGGACCGGATCTACAAAGGTTGTATTTCCGTATTCTTGTAGTTAAGTGTTAACTAGTTTGCTTTGTCGCCTAAAAATCTAGCCAACGATCCGTATTAGGGTTTCTCGGCACCCGCAAAATTTGAAATTGGCATGGTTGATGCCTTGTGAGACCTCTTGAGAGTGCCTAGGAACGCCTACATCTACCAATATGTATTAGCGATACGCTAAAAGAAACATATACATATATTAAGATAGAAACAAACCAAGTAGCATACTACTATATTGAGCAAGACTGTCATAAAATCTGTGTATATCCTAAGCATCCAAAATGTAATATACAAACTAGTACTATACAATAATGGCCTCTAGGGCATATATCACCAAAAATCTCCCACTTGCACTAAGGCCATGTGTTGGCATATCGCAGACCTATCACTCGAATAGCCTCTCGAACCACGTCTGAGGGATGGCTTATGTGAGTGGATCTGCAGTGTTGTTCTCCGTATCAACTCTTTGTACCTCGATCTCTCGGCGATTCACAATCTCCCTGATCAGGTGATACTGCCTCAAGATATGTCTGGACTTCTGATAGGACCTGGGTTCCTTTGCTCAAGCTATAGCTCCGTTGTTGTCACAATACAGAGGTATTGCATCAACAATGGATGGAACCACCTGAAGTTCTGTTAAGAACGTCCTCATCCAGACTGCTTCTTTTGCGGCGTCACATGCGGTGATATACTCCGCTTCCATCGTCAAGTCGGCAACGGTGTCATGCTTGGAGCTCTTCTTGTAGACCGCCCCTTCATTGAGGATAAAGACATAACCCGACATGGACTTGGAGTCATTCTTGTCATTCTGGAAGCTGGAGCAGCAAAGGCCTCGATCTGGAGGTCCTTTCCACCTTACACCAAGAACATCCCCTTAGTCCTTCTCAGGTACTTGAGAATGTTCTTTATTGCTATCCAGTGCTTCTCCACAGGGTTTGACTGATACCAGCTTACCACGCTTAGTGCGTAAGCAACATCTGGTCCGGTACACAACATCGCATATATTATAGAGCCTACCGCAGAAGCGTAGGGTATAGTTGACATGTGGTCCCTTTTTAAATCAGTCTTGGGAGACATCTCTTTGGAGAGGGTGATTCCGTGACAAGCCGGTAGATTACCGCACTTGAATCTTTCATACTGAATCTTTTCAGTATGGTGTTGATGTATCTGGACTGTGAAAGTCCCAACATCCTCTTAGATCTATCACGATAGATCTGGATCCTCAGAATGTAAGAAGCATCACCCAGGTCTTTTATGGAGAACCTTTGTGACAAGAATCCATTGATTGATTGTAGCATAGGAATGTCATTTCCTATCAAGAGATTGCCATCCACGTACAAGACGAGGAATACAACAGTTCTTGCTACAATCTTACTATAAATAAATGGTTCATCTAAATTTTTGATAAAGTCAAATTCTTTGACCGTCTCATCAAAACATATGTTCTAACTCCGCGATGCCTGCTTTAATCCATAAATGGATTTAAGCAACTTGCACGCTTTCTTGCTGCTCCCACTCTGAATGAAACCCTCTGGCTGATCCATATAGACGCACTCTTCCAAATTTCCATTTAGAAAAGCGGTCTTTACGTCCATCTACCAAATCTTATAATCGTGGAAGGCAGCAATGGTAAGAAGGATCCGAATGGATTTGAGCATAGCCACTGGAGAAAAAGTTTCATTATAGTCTGAACTTGGTCTTTGACGAAAAACTTTTGCAGCAAGTCTAGCCTTATAGGTTTCAACCTATCCATCTACACCAATCTTCTTTCTGAAGATCCATTTGCAGCCTACGGGTTTTACCCCTTCTGGAGAAATGTCCAAAGTTCATACATTGTTGGTGTACATGGACTCCATCTCGGTCCGCATTGCATCCAACTATTTTACCGATTCTCTGCTCTGAATGGTTTGCTGGAAGCTAGTTGGCTCATCATTGTCAATGATGCAACCCTCTCTATCCCCGTCTATGAGAAAACCATAGTATCTCTTGGGCGGATGAGACAACCTACTACTCCTACGGAGTGTCACGGGGATGTCCCGTTCTTTTGAAACTTCTGGTTCCACCATTCTTTCAGTAATAGCTTATGGTTCTGGAATTTCTTCCAGTTCTATTGCGCTCCCACTTATCTTTTTGTCAAAAAATCGAGTTTCCAAGAAGTGGGCATGAGGAGAAACAAAAACCTTTTGTTCATCCGCGTAATAGAAAAGATACCCCCTGGAGTTCTTTGGGTATCCCACAAACTTACACAGTACTGAGCGTGCCTCGAGCTTTTCCGTATGCTGCTTTTTAACAAAAGCTGGACATCCTCATATCTTCAAATACTGAAGATGGGGTTTCATCCCACGCCACATCTGATATGTTGCGGTAGGCACAGTCTTGGTAGGAAACTTGTTCAAAAGATATGCAGATGATTCTAGTACATAGCCCAAGATGGATCACGGTAAATCAGCGTTACTCATCATGGAACGTACCATATCAATTAAGGTTCGGTTCCGCCTTTCCGATACACCATTGTGTTGTGGTGTGTATGGAGGAGTAAGCTGAGAGAGATTTCCATTCTCTTTTAAGTAATCCAGGAACTCGGCACTTAAGTATTCACCACCTCGATCAGATCTCGGTGTCTTGATAGTTTTGCCAGCTTGGTTTTCCACTTCATTATTATATTCTTGGAATTTCTCAAAGGCCTCGGATTTATGTTTCATCAAGTAGTCATTGGACCATACATGTCATTGTGTATGAGTCCCAAGAGCTTGCTCGCTCTTACTCCGTGTCCAGTGAACGGAGTCTTTGTCATCTTTCCTTTGAGGCATGATTGACAAGTTGCATAAGACTGATATTCGAACGGATCCAAATATCCCTCTTTATGTAACTTGGTTAACCATGTTTCATTGATGTGACCCAGTCTATAATGCAATAAGAAAGTTTGATTTAATTCTGGAGACTTTCTTTTGTGTGTGTTCTGGACGTTGAAAACTTGCAGTTGGTTTAATACGTATATACCGTTGTTTAGTTTATCCGACCCTAATCAAACCATGATTAAGGTGGATGTTTACGACATCGCTTACAAATCTAAAATCATAACCTTCTTTAGATAACAAAGATACAGAAATGATATTACAAGTCAAACTAGGTACACAAAAATAGTTGCGCAAAACCAAAATATGTCCACTTGTCAATCCTAAGTGATATTCCCCTACAGACACAGCATCCATGCTCGCTCCGTTAGCAACCCTGAGGGTCATATCACCCGCCTTCAGAACTCTATGGCTTCTTAGTGCCTGCAAAGAATTACAGATATGAGATCCTGATCCGTTATCCAATATCCAGGAAGTAGGGTTGATTGACAAACAGTTTTCATTCATAAACACACCTGAAGCTGAAATCACAACCTGCTTCGCACCCTGGTTCTGGGCTTTCCAGGCCCTGCAATCTTTCTTCCAATGGCCCTTCTTGTGACAGTAGAATCATTCTTCCTTCCCTACCGTCGGCCCCCTAACTTTTACCTTGCTTCTTGCCTCTACCATACTAACACCGCCTTTCGGCTTGGTGGGGGCCTTCTTCTTCTTCCTCTTGGCTTTCGCCTTGGATATAGAAGAAGAAGATCCTCCAACAAGCAGAGAGGGTATCTCCCTGGACTTCTGCAGGGTGCCCTCAGCGCTCCTCAACATGTTAAGGAGTTCTGGAAGTATAACTTCCTTCCCTTGAATGTCAAAATTCAAGATAAACTGGGCGTAGGTAGAGGGGAGGGACTGTAAAATCAAGTCTGTATACAGCTCGTTCTCCAACGTGGTACCCAGGTCCACGAGCTCTTCAATCAAACTGATCATCTTAAGGACATGGTCCCCTACAGATGACCCGATAGCTAACCTCGCTTGAAATAGTTTTTTCGAGGTCTCGTATCTTGCGATACGAGATTGCTCTCCATATAAGTCCTCGATATGGAGGAAGATGGATTCAAGATCCATCTTCTCGTGCCGCCTCTGGTGTTCATTATCCATAGAGGCCAGCACGAGACACTTGGTTTTCGCACTGTCAATTTCCCAGGTCTTATGGATTTCCTTATCCGCGACGCTGGAATCTGGATCATGGACGGCGGGGGCTTTAGTTGTAAGAAGATAGCCTAGTTTTTCATATGTGATGGCCATCTGGACATTCCTGAGCTAATCTTTATAGTTTAGCCCCGTTAATATGTTTTTATCTAAAAGTAACTTAAGGCCGGTCATCTTGGTCGCTGCAATTAGGAGAGAGAAAAGAAACACTTTAGCATGATACTCTTGCAAGCTTAGATTGGTTTTTAGTTTATCTAAACAGGATGGCTCCCACTGTTTCTCGAATCCTTCCTCAAACCATAAAAGAAGAATTAGTCAAGATTACTCTCACCGTACAATTCTTGCTTAACCTTTCGGCCAGGCTAGTGTCCGTACTTCAAGGGAGGTTTTAAAACGATTTCGCGAAATTCCTTGATTAAATAACATCTTTTCCCTAGAGGCGTAGCCCCGCTAACGCTGTTCTAGAAACTTACTTGGTTTATAACATTGATCGTTAAGTGAAAAAATCTCCCGAGGAGTATCATATACTCACAGTAGGATCGGGATCCAAATATCATTGTGTGATAATCCTGAAGGAATCCTACCAACATTATTACACTCCAAATAGTATGCAACACTAGGAAGTTTCAGTTTCTTTAGAAACTCCCGATGTGGATTTTTGCCCCATGCTCTTATGACCTTGACGAAGGCCAACATATCATAAGTTACATGTCAAGTTCTACCCGTCATTGTCCAGCTTAATTTGAACCCACCCGTGCATACCCTTGACGAAGGCTAAAATATTAGTACGACTATCCCAAACCAACGCATCTATCTATGCTACAGATGAATATTCAGCAACTACCAATCATTATGCCTTGGCGAATCTCAAATTACATAGCTTGAATACTAATGAATACCCAACTGAAATAATGGAGGGCTACGGCTGGTTTTGGCGAAACCGTCAACGTAATGAACTTGATTTAATCGAAGGAACCTGATAGCTTTTAAAGGAGTGGTTTAAGCTCCGCATTTTAAAAGTTTGCTGTTTTGAAAAAACCGAGTGGTTTTAAAATTGTTCCAACGATTCAGCTTTGGTTTGTTTGCTTTGCATTAATGTAATGCAGTCCCATCATTTACACATATCATCACAGAGAGAAATGAAAATATGACGTACGCTTATGCCATCCACATTCGCCACTGGGCCCGTCTAACACTGTTAGGTTACTTAACTAACGCCAGAGCGGGGGCTGGACTAGCGCGGATGCAAAACATAAGCAACGTCTATTATATAACATATATAATATATCCATTCGTCTCACGCAATAATAGGCATTCCAGATCACAGATGAACATATTGGATATACTAGGAATTTCACGTTTCATTTAAGCCTGTAACGAAACACGGATTCCACGGTCATGATGAATAGCCAAATCCCACCCTAGACCTCTACGGGTGAGGCAAACTACCCGCTAAATTCCCAAAGTGAAGCAACCTCTCTCAGTAAAATGAGTAGGACACTCGGTACTTTAAAGAACCTGGTAGTTTATCCACCCCATCTTGGGTCTATCCTAGGAGCATAAAACAGTAAAAGAAATAATACAACGGTGGCTACAACCTCAATCCAGATGTGCCCCGCAAAATAATATTACATCAATTTACAATTTACATTGAATGAAATAAAACTCTCATCCACATCCCCGGCTATTCATCCACAACGATCCAATAAGTTTATATACAGAAACCAACATCACAGATATGTGCAACCCCAAACTAACTGACATATAGCAATTAGCTGAAGTTTACGGACACATATATCACAACACAGATAAAACCCGATTAGCCAAGAACTTTAGAATTTCGATTGAAAACTATTTTCTGTATCTACCCCAAGCGCAAACCAGCACACAGAAAAATACTGTGTAGAAACCAAATATACCATAGAAAATACACCCAACATTTAGAACAACAGAAGAGGAAAGAGTTGAATCGGCCTCGAGTCTGCCGCGGAACCGGGGCGGAACGCACCGTTCCGCCGTGCTTCCACGGTCGTCTTTGCGATTCATTAGCTCATTTTTCTTAGGTGTTCTTATAATACCCTGCACTGAACTTTCATAGCTCTGAAATAATTTTTTCTGGCAGTTTGAAAATCGACAGAATCTATAGGGTGTGGGTGTATTATTTTTGCGATTTTTCGACGATCGAAGTTCTAATAACTTGCTAACAAGCTAGTAAAGGTTTAGTAGGCTCTGATACCACTGTAAGTTAATGCCATGCACCCCTCGGGTCTACGGGGAGGCGGAGATTGCAAAAAACGATTTTCATATGCTTCGTAATATTGACTAAACTCCAGGATCGATACTAAACCCTAACTAACAAGCTAACTAAAAGGTTTAACTACTATGTAAGAAAGTTATATCTTAAGTTATTAGTCCTTTTTCTTGCTGCCCTCCTCCTCTTTGTGAGCTCCTTGGAGTGTGTATAGATCGCGCCTCCTCGTCGGCCTCCTCGAGTCGAAGAAGATCCACCCGAGAGTGTCTACCTTGAGCTTCTACCTCTAAGATGAGGTAACTAGGGTACTTAATGTGCTAATCTAAGTAGCTTAGAGGAAGTAGAGAGTGATTACGGATATATAAGTCTTACTAACCCTAGGATTCTCAACACATAAGACAATTAGGAATTGAGAGGAAGAAGAAGAGAGCCTGAGGAAAGAAATAGTGTTTTGTGATAATGATAAATGAATATGGCTATTTTTATTACTATATGGCATCCCAAAATATCTCATAAATATCTTACAAAATATCTCAAAATATCTAAGTCCACCCTTGCCTCAAAAGTCAACCATGAATCACCAAGTAGCCATGCTTCAATTATCATACAAATAACACCACATTTCCTCCAACTCATAAATGTTTTAATCAAAATATAAAAACCCTAATGAGGTGTCTCCTTCTAGAAGCCATCTTGAACAAATTATTATAATGCCCCTAGTCTGTATATACATATACGTATCCGTATTCGGAGAAACACGAATACAATGAGACGAAACTAATCCAACAATCTAATACTTGGATCCGGCCAGTATTATCCGTACGAACATGATCCGTGCACAAGTACACGTATATGTTCGAACCCTGTCATAAAACCATACGACCTCTACATCGTTTTTCCCGACGCAGGGAAACCCTCTGTATATGAATTTAAAGACTCGACACTACGCTGACAGTGGGTTTAACCACAAGCCGTCAGCGGTACTAGTTGCACGTAACGGCTACCCAGGTATCTGTCATTAAGAAGGCCGATGAGCAAACTCATCCAAACTCCTACTGAGCCTATCTGTGACAATCTTCATACAGTCCGGTCTGTTCGTCTGAGAGTATCGCATTTCGGGCCTAGGGGCGGTAAACGTCAGACCCCTAATAGCGCAATAAGTCATGTCGGAGTGTAGCCTAAAATACCCTGAGAAACTACTGGAGTACCTACCAGTAAATCTCGCTTGCCCTGACTAGGGACTTTATGTAATGGCTTTCCGAACCACAGAGCGACATCAACCCCCAATACCGGGAGAGACGAATCCTATCTAACCACCACTGCCTCCAAGTCCTTCGGGACTGCACCCAACTACTACCGTTTGCATGACTCATCAGAGCCGTGGTAGGGTAGTAATCAAAGAATAGTGGGAACACACTCGAGGAGAAGTAGCAGTGTCAAGTCAATGGACTATGTTGTATTCATGTCACCTGGGAACTGCTACCTGACGATAGGTATAGTACCAACCAGCAGTTCCATACGATTCCGTCCAGTGTAACTCATAACCAAATGAGAACCTGCATACTATCACCAGTACGACGTACAAATGGCTGTGGGACAGACCTTTCTCCCTGCTGGGATGAGAAGCGTATACACTAGTCTACTCTGAAGTATCAATGCCCTGTCTCGATAATCCTACGACTAGGGACCTGTATAAGGATGTGCTTATAGACTATCCTTCCCCTACTAGTGTGACCGCCATCACAACGCTGGTAGTCAAGCAAAGATCCTAAGGGCTCTACCAATATGTATTAGCGATACGCTAAAACAAACATATACACATATTAAGATAGAAACAAACCAAGTAGCATCTACTATATTGAACAAGACTGTCATAAAATCCGTGTATATCCCAAGCTTCCAAAATGTAATATACAAACTAGTACTATACAATAATGGCCTCTAAGGCATATATCACCAACGATAAGCCATTTGTGTTATGTCACCTTAGATAGTATACAGATGCTCACTGGAGGTGAGTACACTGGGCGGACTCGCCGAGAACTTTTAGATGGTATTATATCTATTGTCAGATAAATGTTCTCGAGCGGCATTAGTATAGGTTAGTCTTTTCACCTGAGATCTTCATTTGTCTGGTGTGAGTTCCCACTGTGCTTTTATTATACCCTACTACGGCTCAAAGGAGTCATGTAAACATGTTTTAGTTGGGTACAGTCCCGAGCCACATGGAGGCAGTAAGCGATTGTCGGGGATTTGACTCTCCTGATATTATCATTCGATGTCGTACTGTGTTCGGTTGGCTATCACCCTAAATCCGTGGCAATGGTAGATGAGATTTATTGATATGAGTTCAGTAGTTTCTCGGTTGGTGATGAGCTTGACCCCGACACGACTTATCGGGTTATTAAGGGTCTGATGTTTCCACCCCTTAGACCCGGTATGCGATACTCTAAGACGAAGAGACCGGATTATATGGAGATTGTCACATTTAGGCTCAGTAGGGTTCATACGGACTTGATTGTCGACCTCCCTTTTGACAGATACCTGGGTAGCCGTTACGTACAGCTCGTGCCGCTGACGTGCTTGTGGTTTTTTGATTTATCCAGTAAATCACTGCCGGCGTATTGTTGAGTCTTTACAGTCCCAAACAGAGGATTTTCCCGGGTCAGGCGATATGATGTAGATGACATATGTTGGTGAATACAGGGTGTCCGATTAAATACGTGTACAGGCTACACGGATTTTAATCGGACGGTTGATAATACTAGCGGCTTAAGATTAAGCTAGATTATTAAATCAGGTTTTGATTTAATAATATATATATATATATATTTTTAATATGTATATTCTAGTATTATTGTTCACTATTCATTTTCTCTCTCTATTCTATTCGTATTTTTGTATGAATACGCGTATATGTATTTCTGTACGTATACCTGGGTGTATTCTATAATTATACGTAATTTATTCTAGAAGATAGACACTTCATTTCTTGATTTTTCTTTTTATAGAAAATCAAAAATGAGGTGGAGGATGAGGTGTAAAGAAGTATGGTGTAGAGAGGTATAGCCTTGGTTTTGAATATTGATAAAATCATTTCTGGTTACTATTTTTCCATGGTTGTAAAAAATCAAGCCAATCTTTTCTAAGCTTGCTAGTTTTTCCTTCACTTGAAGACATCCATTTTCCTTGGCTTCTTCTTCTTCACCTCCTCCTCTTTCTTCTAGGTAGCTCACTTGAGCTTAGAAAAAAGTGAAAAAGATAGTGAGAATATTCTTACATCCCCACTCTCCATTCTTAGCGAGCTTGGAGCGTCGGTCGCATTACTAGGTGAAGCCGGAGCTTGGATCGGTTTCCCTCAGGTGGATCTTCTTCGGCAAGGGCGGTTGCCACTCAAGCTCGATTCGGACAGCATACACGGAGCATGGAGGGGTCTTCTACTATTGGGTGGACACACATCAAAGGTAGAATTCTGTATCTTTGAATGCTTGGTTTGCTAGTTTAGGAGTTTAGATCAATTCTAAGATCGGGGTTCCTTCGTGTTTGCTTGAAATTTTTGTTCGCCATCCGCGCCTCCGCTGTACCGCAAGCACTAGAGAACCCTACACGAGCACTATTCAGATTTTTTGGTATTTGAATTTTGCAAATTTGAGATGTATTTGGATTTCAGAGTGAACTTGAAGTTTGGGTTTTGAAATTTCAAGTGAGCAGACCCGTGGGTTATGGAATTCTTTTGGCTATGGCTTCGAATTAACCCGATCAAAGTGTTTGATCGAGTTGGTTCGGACATATATGTTAGTGTATATGCCCTAGAGGCCATTAATGTATCATACTAGTTTGTATATTACTTAATGGAAGCTTGGGATATTCACCTTGTATAAACAATCTTGCTCAATATAGTAGTATGCTACTTGGTTTGTTTCTACTTCAATGTGTACATGTGTTTATTTTGCGATATCACCTATACACATTAGTGGAGCCCTTAGGATCTTTGCTTGATTACCAGCGTTGTGATGGCAGTCACACTAGTGGGGGTTGGGTAATCTATAAGCACATCCTTATACAGGTCCCTAGTCGCAAGACTATCGAGACAGGGCATCGATACTCCGGAGTAGACTAGCGTATGCGCTTCTCATCCCAGTGTGGGAGATGGTCTGTCCCACAGCCATCAGTACGTCGTACTGGAGATAGTATACGGGTGCTCGTTAGGTTATGAGTACACCGGACAGGACTCGTCGGGAACTGACCAGTTGGTATTATACCTATCGTCAGTTATCAGTTCCCAGGTGACATGAGTACAGCTTAGTCCGCTGACTTGACATTGGCACTTCGCCTCGAGTGTGTTCCCACTGCACTTTGATCACTACCCTACCACGGCTCAAAGGAGTCGTGCAAACAGGTAGTAGTTGGGTGCAGTCCCGAAGCACTTGGAGGCAGTGACGGTTAGACAGGATTCGTCTCTCCCGGTATTGGGGGTTGACATCGCGCTGTGTCTAGGAGAGCCATTACACGAGTAGTCCCTGGCCAGGGCAAGCGAGATATACTGGTAGGCTTCCAGTGTTATCTCAGGGTGTTTTGGGCTTCACTCCGACACGACTTGTACCGCTATTAGGGGACTGACGTTTACCGCCCCTTAGGCCCGCCATGCGATGTATCAGACGAACAGACCGGACTGTACGGAGAATGTCACATTCAGACTCAGTAGGAGTTCAGATGGGGTTCACCTCGTCAGCCTTCTTGTCGGCTTCTACCTGGGGACCGTTACGCACAGCTAGTGTCGCTTGCGGTCTGTGGTTAAACCCACTGCCAGCGTAGTGTCGAGTCTTTAGAGTCCCACACAGAGGGTATTCTCCTCTGGGCAAAATAGAGTAGAGGTCGCATGGTTTTGCGACAGGGTTCGTTCTCATCCGCGCACTTGTGCACGTTTGGAGTCCGGACGGATATTGCCAGCGGGCTCTGGTTTGAGCCGGATACTGGTATATGTTTTGGGGTTACTTTTATCTCTCAGTATTCATGTTCCTCGGAACAAGAATGCAGGTGTGTATGCACAGTTGTTTGAGGCGGAAGAAGAGGTTTTTCATTAGGGTTTCGGAACGGGTGCGCATGCACAGTTGACAGTCGTCTTTTTTCCAAACCCTAATGAATTAGTGAGATATCAATTAATAATAGTAATTAAATGAAATTATGTTATGGTTGGTTTTGTTGACTTGTTGACCATGGTTGACTTGTTGACCATGGTTGAATGTTTGACCATCATCATTACTTTGCAAGGATGCTCCTTGATTCTTGCCAACATTCATTTAATGAAGTGATGATAGTGGTCATTCCAAAACAACCATCAACTATTCTCATTTGAATTATTATTACTAATTAGATAATTCTTTTTCTTTTGATATGGTTGCAAAAAGGAAAAAGATAGCTCATTCTATCATAACCATTCTCTCTCCTCACTTCATCTTCTTCATCCTCAAGCTCAAGGAGAATCCTTCTCATGTGTTGAGAATCCCTCTCCTTGAAAAGAAAACACCCCTTAGACACTCTCTACTCACTCTAGGATCAAAGGTTTAGCAAGCCGAAGATTCTAGTTCTCTCAAAGTTCGAGAAAGAGCCCGAAGGTTGAACCCTCAGGTGGATCCATCTTTGACGGAAGAAGGCGACGAGGAAAGAACCATCAACCTCTACAAAGTTTGAAGAAGAAGGAGTTCAAGTTTAGGTATAACCATCTTTCCGAGTAGCTAACTCTCTTTAGCTTGTTTGCTAGTTTTAGTTTAGGAAAAGATCCCGACTTTGTTAGTCCATGTTGCCCCATGCGCTAAAAATTTGATTTTTATACCGTTTCTGCCTCCCCGTAAGAACCGGGGGTCGCAACGTGGACTTACAGTGGTATCAGAGCCTAACTAAACTTAAACTAGCTTGGTAGCGAAGTGTATGGAAGTTCGAAACCGAAAAATCACAAAAACCGGAAATCAAAAACCCTAAGTTTCTGTTGAAATTTTTTTTGCTCTAAAAGTAAAACTTTTTACTCCTAAAATCGGCTCAGGGTTTTCTGAGAACACCCAAGGAAAACGATCCCATGAATCCCTCAAACCGCCGCGGATCCGCGGCCTCAGCTATTCTCTTCGCCGCGGATCCGCCGCCGTTTAGCCTCTTCATGTGATCGTGTTTTGTGCAGTGTTCATCTGGTAGGGTTTTGGGATTTTTCAAATATGTTATATGTGCCCAGATTTTCCAGAAAAGAAATTTACTTTTGGGGTCCTATAAATCCGTATTTTTTTTGAACTTCGCTACTCTTTGGCTATATTGGTTATATCTGTGATGTTTGTATGTATTGAACGTCGGCTAATCGCTATAAGTCGATTAGTCGGGGTTATACATCTCTATGATCTGTGTTTGATATTGGAATGTGTAAATGAATGTGTTGGACTGTCGCGGGTGAATAGCCGGGGTGGATGTGAGATGAGCTTTTGTTTTTTCTTTCATTCATTTGTAAATGTAAATTGATGTAATAATATTATTTATATGGCCGCACAACCGGGTCGGGGTTGTAGCCGTCATTGTATAATTCTTTTTACTATTTTTGCTCCTAGGATAGACCCATGGAGGGGTGCACAAACTACCGGGTACTTGGCGGGTAGTTTGCCGCACCCGTAGGGGTCTTGGGTGGGGTTTTGGCTATTCACCGCGACCGTGTAATCCGCTTTTCGTTGCAGGCTCGAATGGATTGCGGATTCCTAGTATATCCAATGTATTCATCTGTGATCTGTAATGTCTATCATTGCTTTATATTTAGGCGTTGCTTATGTTTTACAGCCGCGCTAGCCCAGCCCCCGCTCTGTCATTAGTTAAGTAACCTAACGGGTGATGACGGGACCCCGTGGCGAATGCGAATGGCATAAGCGTACGTCATATTTTGGTTGTTTTCTGCAATGGTAGGATTAATTGATGGGACGCATTAAAAGAACTAATGCAAGAATATCACGCATTAAAAGAACTAATGCAAGATAATAAACCAAGTTAAAGTCGTTGGAACACTTTCGAAAAACCACTCGGTTCTTTTCAAAACTAACTTTTAAATGCGGAGCTTGAGCCACTCCTTCTAAAAGCTATCTCGTTCCATCGATTATATCAAGTTCACTACGTTCACGGTTTTACCAAAACCATTCGTAGCCCTCCGTCGTTTCGCATGAATAGGCAATAGTATTCAAGCTATGTATGTTGGCCAAAGTCAAGGCATAGTGATTGGTAGCTATTGGGTGTTCATGTGTAGCATAGATAGATGCGTTGGTTTGGGACACTCGTACTGCCATTTTGGCCAAAGTCAAGGGTAGGCACGGATGGATCCAAATTAACCTGGATAGTGACGGGCAGAACTTGACATGTGACTTATGATATTTTGGCCAAAGTCAAGGTCATAAGAGCATGGGGCAAAAATCCACATCGGGAGTTTCATAAGTACTGAAACTTGCTAGATTTGCATACCATTTGGAGTGTGATGATTCTGGTAGGATTCCTTCAGTTTCGTCACGCGATGATATTTGGATCCCGATCCTAGTGTGAGTATATGCTACTCCTCGGGAAATTTCTCACTAAACGATCAATGCTATAAACTTAGTAGGTGCCTAGAAAGGTGTTAGCGGGGCTACGCCCCCAGGGAAAAGAGGTTCTTAAATTAAGGAACTTCGCGAAAGCGTTGGAAAACCTCCCTCGAAGTACCGACACTGGCCTGGCTGAACGGTTAAGCAAGTATTGTGCGGTGGGATTGATCCCGGCTAATTCTTCCTTTGTGGTTTGAGGAGGGATTCGAGAGACAGTGGGAGCCATCCTGTTTAGACAAATTAAAAACCATTCTAAACTTGCAAGAGCATCGTGCTAAGTGTTTCTTCTCTCCCCCTGCAGCGACCAAATCGAAATGACTGGACTTAAGTTACTTCTAGATAAAAATATACTGACAGGGCCAAACTACAAAGATTGGCTCAGGAATGTCAAAATGGCAATCACTTACGACAAGCTGGGGTATCTTCTTACCACCAAAGCTCCCCCCGTCCCAGGTCCCACCTCCAGCGTCGCGGATAAGGAAATCCATAAGACTTGGGAGATTGATTGCGCGAAGGCCAGGTGCCTCGTGCTTGCCTCTATGGACAACGAACATCAGAGGAGGCATGAGAATATGGACTTAGAATCCATATTTCTTCATACAAAAGAACTGTATGGAGAGCAGTCTCGTATCGCAAGATACGAAGTGTCGAAGAAGTTATTTTCGGCAAAGTTGGCCGTCGGATCATCGGTAGCGGACCACGTGCTTAAGATGATTGGCTACATTGAGGAGCTCGCGGAACTTGGGACCACGTTGGAAAGTGAACTTTATACGGATTTAATTCTCCAGTCCCTTCCATCCACTTACGCCCAGTTTATACTGAACTTCAACTTACAAGAAAAGGAAGTTGAACTTTCAGAACTCCTCAACATGCTGAGGAGCGCAGAGGGCACCCTACAGAAAGGTAGGGAAACACCCGCTTTGTTTGTAGGAGGATCTTCTTCTTCTAGGTCCAAGGCGAAAGCCAAGGGAAAGAGGAAGAAAGCCCCCGCCAAACCAAGGGGCCGTGTTAGTAAAGTGGGTACGAAGGGAAAAGAAATGGCAACAAAGATTGCAGGGAAGCTTGTGGGTAAAGAGGAATGCTTCTATTGTCATAAGAGTGGACACTGGAAGAAAGATTGCAGGGCTTGGAAAGCCAGGACACAGGAACTGAAGCAGGTTGCGGCTTCAGCTTCAGGTGAGTATGTTATTGAAAACTGTCTTTCTATAAACTCTACTTCCTGGGTATTGGATACCGGATCAGGATCTCATATCTGTAATTCTTTGCAGGCGTTGAGAAACCGTAGGTTTTTTGAAGGCATGTGACATGACCGTCAGAGTTGCGAACGGAGCTAGCATGGATGCTAAAGCCGTGGGGGACTATCACCTGGGAATGTCAGATGGACATGTTTTGGTTTTGCGTAATTGCTTTTTTGTACCCAACGCAACTTGTAATATCATTTCTGTATCTTTGGTTTCTAAAGAAGGTTATGAATTTGCGTTTGTAAGTAATGTTGTAAACATTCACCTTAATCAAGTTCTGATTGGGTCAGATACACTGAGCAATGGTATATACGTATTAAACCAACCACAGATTTTCAATGTCCAGAATACACACAAAAGAAAGTCTCCAGATATCAATCAGACTTTCTTATGGCATTGTAGACTGGGTCACATCAATGAGAGAAGGTTGACTAAGTTACATACAGAAGGATATTTGGATCCGTTCGAATATCAATCGTATGCCACTTGTCAATCCTGTCTCAAAGGAAAGATGACAAAGACTCCGTTCACTGGACACGGAGTAAGGGCGAGCGAGCTCTTGGGACTCGTACACAGCGACGTGTGCGGTCCAATGTCTACACATGCGCGAAGCGGTTATTCTTACTTCATTACTTTTACGGATGATTTTTCAAGGTACGGTTATGTCTTCTTAATGAAACATAAGTCCGAAGCCTTTGAAAAATTCCAGGAATATAAGAATGAAGTAGAAAAACAGACCGGCAAAAGTATCAAGATTCTAAGATCGGATCGAGGTGGAGAATACTTAAGTGCCGAGTTCCTGAATTATTTAAAAGAGAACGGGATTCTCTCTCAGCTTACTCCTCCATACACTCCGCAACACAACGGTGTATCGGAGAGACGGAACCGAACCCTATTGGATATGGTACGGTCCATGATGAGTAACGCTGAGTTACCGCGATCATTCTGGGGGTATGCGCTAGAATCAGCTGCGTACCTTTTGAACCGAGTTCCTACTAAGACTGTGCCTACTACACCATATGAGATGTGGTGTGGGAAGAGGCCCCATCTCAGTCACATTAAGACTTGGGGAAGTCCAGCTTTTGTTAAAAAGCAGCATGCGGACAAGCTCGAGGCACGCTCAGTACTGTGTAAGTTTGTGGGATATCCAAAGAATTTCAAGGGATATCTCTTCTACTACGAAGAGGAACAAAAAGTTCTTGTTTCTCGTCATGCCCACTTTCTAGAACACCAGTTCTTAGAAAAAGAATTAAGTGGGAGCGCAGTAGAACTGGAAGAAATTCCAGAACCACAGACTATTACTGAAAGCTTAGTGGAACCAGAGGGTTCAAATGAACAGGACATTCCTACGCCGCTCCGCAGGAGTAGTAGGCAGTCTCATCCGCCCGAGAGATACTACGGTTTTCTCATAGACGGGGATAGAGAGGATTGCATCATAGATTATGATGAGCCTACTAGCTTCCAGCAGGCCGTTCAGAGCGTTGACTCGGTAAAATGGCTGGATGCAATGCGGACCGAAATGGAGTCCATGTACACCAAAAAAGTATGGACGTTGGACATTGCTCCAGACGGGGTAAAACCCGTAGGATGCAAGTGGATCTTCAAAAGGAAGATTGGTGTAGATGGACAGGTTGAGACCTATAAAGCTAGACTTGTAGCAAAGGGTTTCCGTCAAAGACCTGGTTTGGACTATGACGAAACCTTTTCTCCAGTGGCTATGCTGAAATCCATTCGGATCCTTCTTGCCATTGTTGCCTTCCACGATTATGAGATTTGGCAGATGGACGTAAAAACCGCTTTTCTAAATGGGAATTTAGAGGAGTGTGTCTATATGGATCAGCCAGAGGGTTTCATTCAGAGTGGGAGCAGCGGAAAGGTGTGCAAGTTGCTTAAGTCCATCTATGGACTAAAGCAGGCATCGCGGAGTTGGAACATCTGTTTTGATGAGCCGGTCAAGGAATTTGGCTTTATCAAAAATCCAGATGAACCATGCATCTATAGTAGATTTGTAGCGAGAACTGTAGTATTCCTCGTTTAATACGTGGATGACATTCTCTTAATAGGAAATGACATTCCTATGCTGCAATCTGTCAAGGGTTTCTTGTCACACAGGTTCTCCATGAAAGACCTGGGTGATGCCTCTTTCATCCTGGGGATCCGGATCCATCGTGATAGATCCAAGAGGATATTAGGACTTTCACAGTCCAGGTACATCGACACCGTACTGAAAAGATTCAGTATGGAAGATTCCAAGCGCGGTAATCTACCGGCTTGTCACGGAATCACCCTCTCTAAAGAGATGTCCCCCAAGACTGATTTGGAGAGGGATCGCATGTCTATTATACCCTACGCTTCTGCGGTAGGCTCTATAATGTATGCGATGTTGTGTACCAGACCGGATGTAGCTTATGCACTGAGTGTGGTAAGCAGGTATCAGTCAAACCCTGGGGAGAAACACTGGATAGCGGTAAAGAACATTCTCAAGTACCTGAGAAGGACTGAGGAGATGTTCTTGGTGTATGGCGGAAAAGACCTCCAGATCGAGGCCTTTGCTGACTCCAGCTTCCAGAGTGACAAGGATGATTCCAAGTCCATGTCGGGTTTTGTCTTTACCTTCAATGGAGGGGCGGTGTGTTGGAAGAGTTCCAAACAGGAAACCGTTGCAGACTCGACGATGGAAGCGGAATACATCGCTGCATCTGATGCCGCAAAAGAAGCTGTCTGGATGAGGAAGTTCTTGAAAGAACTTCAGGTGGTTCCGTCCATTGTTGACCCAATACCTCTGTATTGCGACAACAACGGGGCTATAGCTTTAGCAAAGGAACCCAGGTCCTATCAGAGATCCAAGCACATCTTGAGGCGGTATCACCTGATCAGGGAGATCGTGGATCGGAAGGAGATCGAGGTTCGGAGGGTTGCTTCAGAAGAAAACACTGCAGATCCATTCACCAAGGCCCTACCCCAGACTCAGTTCGAGCGGCTGATCGAGATGATAGGTCATCGATACGCCAGTACATGGCCTTAGTGCAAGTGGGAGATTGTTAGTGTATATGCCCTAGAGGCCATTACTGTATCATACTAGTTTATATATTACTTAATGGAAGCTTGGGATATTCACCTTGTATAAACAATCTTGCTCAATATAGTAGTATGCTACTTGGTTTGTTTCTACTTCAATGTGTACATGTGTTTATTTTGCGATATCACCTATACACATTAGTGGAGCCCTTAGGATCTTTGCTTGATTACCAGCGTTGTGATGGCAGTCACACTAGTGGGGGCTGGGTAATCTATAAGCACATCCTTATACAGGTCCCTAGTAGCAGGACTATCGAGACAGGGCATCGATACTCCGGAGTAGACTAGCGTATGCGCTTCTCATCCCAGTGTGGGAGATGGTCTGTCCCACATCCATCAGTACGTCGTACTGGAGATAGTATACGGGTGCTCGTTAGGTTATGAGTACACCGGACAGGACTCGTCGGGAAATGACCAGTTGGTATTATACCTATCGTCAGTTATCAGTTCCCAGGTGACATGAGTACAGCTTAGTCCGCTGACTTGACACTGGCACTTCGCCTCGAGTGTGTTCCCACTGCACTTTGATCACTACCCTACCACGGCTCAAAGGAGTCGTGCAAACAGGTAGTAGTTGGGTGCAGTCCCGAAGCACTTGGAGGCAGTGACGGTTAGACAGGATTCGTCTCTCCCGGTATTGGGGGTTGACATCGCGCTGTGTCTAGGAGAGCCATTACACGAGTAGTCCCTGGCCAGGGCAAGCGAGATATACTGGTAGGCTTCCAGTGTTATCTCAGGGTGTTTTGGGCTTCACTCCGACATGACTTGTACCGCTATTAGGGGACTGACGTTTACCGCCACCTAGGCCCGCCATGCGATGTATCAGACGAACAGACCGGACTGTACGGAGAATGTCACATTCAGACTCAGTAGGAGTTCAGATGGGGTTCACCTCGTCAGCCTTCTTGTCGGCTTCTACCTGGGGACCGTTACGCACAGCTAGTGCCGCTTACGGTCTGTGGTTAAATCCACTGCCAGCGTAGTGTCGAGTCTTTAGAGTCCCACACAGAGGGTATTCGCCTCTGGGCAAAACAGAGTAGAGGTCGCATGGTTTTGCGACAGGGTTCGTTCTCATCCGCGCACTTGTGCACGTTTGGAGTCCGGACGGATATTGCCAGCAGGCTCTGGTTTGAGCCGGATACTGGTATATGTTTTGGGGTTACTTTTATCTGTCAGTATTCATGTTCCTCGGAACAAGAATGCAGGTGTGTATGCACAGTTGTTTGAGGCGGAAGAAGAGGTTTTTCATTAGGGTTTCGGAACGGGTGCGCATGCACAGTTGACAGTCGTCTTTTTTCCAAACCCTAATGAATTAGTGAGATATCAATTAATAATAGTAATTAAATGAAATTATGTTATGGTTGGTTTTGTTGACTTGTTGACCATGGTTGACTTGTTGACCATGGTTGAATGTTTGACCATCATCATTACTTTGCAAGGATGCTCCTTGATTCTTGCCAACATTCATTTAATGAAGTGATGATAGTGGTCATTCCAAAACAACCATCAACTATTCTCATTTGAATTATTATTACTAATTAGATAATTCTTTTTCTTTTGATATGGTTGCAAAAAGGAAAAAGATAGCTCATTCTATCATAACCATTCTCTCTCCTCACTTCATCTTCTTTTTCCTCAAGCTCAAGGAGAATCCTTCTCATGTGTTGAGAATCCCTCTCCTTGAAAAGAAAACACCCCTTAGACACTCTCTACTCACTCTAGGATCAAAGGTTTAGCAAGCCGAAGATTCTAGTTCTCTCAAAGTTCGAGAAAGAGCCCGAAGGTTGAACCCTCAGGTGGATCCATCTTTGACGGAAGAAGGCGACGAGGAAAGAACCATCAACCTCTACAAAGTTTGAAGAAGAAGGAGTTCAAGTTTAGGTATAACCATCTTTCCGAGTAGCTAACTCTCTTTAGCTTGTTTTCTAGTTTTAGTTTAGGAAAAGATCCCGACTTTGTTAGTCCATGTTGCCCCATGCGCTAAAAATTTGATTTTTATACCGTTTCCGCCTCCCCGTAAGAACCGGGGGGCGCAACGTGGACTTACAATATATAGGGATATGCGTTGGTAAACGTCGTCTAATTGATATGTGATCAATTAGAGGAGGTTTCGCATTAGAACATATGATGTTGGTCTTTGGTTTGGTTCGGGTTGTCACGAACGAATAGCCCTGTGTGTGAATGTGATTGTATGCAAAGTGTTGTATTCAATTCATGTATAATGCATAATGCCAATTTTATATTCTTTTATTCGGAACGCGGTTGGGTTGAGACCATCATTGCCGTTGTATGTATATTATACTTGGTGTTATGCCCCGTAGAGGAGTGCTCGAGCCGTTGGATTTTAGAATATGCTAGGTGGCCCCCTCATGGAGTTGAGGCCTGGTCGCCTCATTCTAGGATTAGCTGGTGGCTCAATATGCTCGTAGGGGTATTTGTTTGGTTATGTATGGGCTATTCATGCGACCGTAGAATGTCGCGTTTCATTTGCGGTTCAAACGAAATGCATGATTCATAAGATATCTGAATTTTCCATTTATGTTTACTGCATGCCTTAATGTGACTACCTGCCTATGATGATGTATATATATGTATGATATATATATAAATAAGTGTTTCTATATATTTTACATTCTCTCTAGCCTTGCGTCCGCCCTACTATAAGTTAAGTAACCTTACGGTGAAGACCTGATGTCCTGTAGCGAATGCGAATGGCATATACAACACCCTATTTTCATTTTCATATCATGTCTTTTCTGGTGTGTTATGATGCAAAATAATAAGCGTTATTATCTAAATGATGGGATTGCGTTAATATGATTAATGAAAAGAAAAAACCCTAAATTGACGTTGTAGGAACCAATCATTTATTCAAAAACTACTCATTTTTCAAAACTTCTCGGTTCCTTCAATGATATCAAGTTCATTACGTTAAAGGTTTTCTTCAAAACTAGCCGCAGCCTTCTGTCAATTCAGGAAGTAGAGTGTTGGGGTCAAAAATCACATCCCACGGTCGATGTCAATAAGTCAAAGTCAAAGCCCAAAAAGTGGGCCCGGGTCTTAGCCCGAATCCAAGTCAAGTGGACCCAAGCCTGAACCCAAGTCCAAGCAAGTGGGCCCAAGCTCAGATCAAGTGGGCTCATGCCCAAAGTCGAGCCCGAACATGAAGAGGCCGGCCCCCTCCCATGCCAAGAAGAAAATTATGTCATAAATAAGTTTGATTTAATGCATGAATGTAAAATAAATGGGAAAAAAGCCAAATTTTTGAAAAGCCCATGGCTCATGTGCAAAATGAAATAAGTACATGAGGTATGGGATAGGCAAATTTGCCATTTCATAAAACCCAAGAGACTATGTGTAAACTTGTTGGATATATGTATGCCCTAAAGGCCATTATATGATAGTGGATGTATCTATACATGTATATATATATATTCAGTATGCATTCTTGCTCGACATGATAGTATGCTATCTGGTTCTTCTTTATCTGACATGTTGATTTGATCATGCTTTTATTCATTCATACATGCTGATAAAGCCCTGAGGATATCGGCTTGACTACTCTGATTATGATGGAGATCATACTAGTGGGACATCTGTAGTCTATAAGCATATCCTGGAACGTCCCTAGTCGTAGGTATATCGAGACGGGGCATCGATATACCAGAGTAGACTAGCGTATATGATACTAGACCCATACGATGGGCGATAGATGTTCCCACATTCATCGATGTTTGACATCAAGATCATATACGGGTGCTCAGTGGTGACTGGGTACACTGGACGGACTCACCGAGAACTCCTATATGGAATTATATCTATCGTCGGATAGCAGTTCTCAGGTGACACTGGTACAGGTTAGTCTGTAGACCCGAGATCGTCATGGAGTCTTGTGTGTTCTCCCACTGTATTTTGATTGCCACCCTACCACGGCTCTACTGAGTCGTGCAAACAGATGGCCGTTGGGTATAGTCCCGAGACACACGAAGACGATGAGCGATAGGAGGGGTTTCGTCTCTCCCGGTATTGGGAGTTGATGCTGTGCTGTGCCCGACTGGTTATAACAGCAAGTCCCTGGCCAGGGCTGTTGAGATTTGCTGATAAGTGTTATCAGTAATTTCTCGATCTGTTATAGACCATTCACCGGCACGACTTATTGAGTTATTGGGGTCGACGTGACCATCCCTAGGCTCGATATGCAGCATATCTGACGAAGAGACCGGACTGTACGGTAGTGTTGCCGGATGGCTCGACGGGAGTTGTAGCAGGTTCGCTTGTTGTCTTCTGATCGCTCAATACCCGGGTGGCCGTTACGTTTAGCTGACCGCTTGCGGCTTGAGGGTACCTGATATGATCATCACCCTCTGCCGGCGTATTGACGAGTCTTAGAGTCCCACAAAGGAGTTACCCAGTCCAGGCGAAACGTTGTGGTGCGCGTATGCGATATGCGCATGCACCCGATTGAAATGTGCGTATATGATACCGAACATTGATCGGGTGAACTGCTTTTGGTGGGGTCATATGAGATATGACCGGATTGATAAATCAAGTGTTGATTTATCATTTAACCATTAGTTCTCTCACTTAAAACCTTTTCTTGGATGATGGATGTGTGCATGCATGTGTGCTTTTCTTTCTTTCTTTCATGCTAGTTTCATGCACATGTGGATGTGCATACATGCACACATACATACACTCATCCATCATGGTTGTTAGCATATGAAAATGGTGGCAATATAAGACTCACACCATGGATTATATAATGGATTATTATTTAATTTTGGATTTAAAAGAAAATGAAAAAGGAAAGGATAATCATTCTTGCTTCTACATTCTTCCTTTGACCTAACCATGCTCAACTACCACTAACCTAAGGTTATCCTTCTCTTTATCATTCCAAACTAAAGTTAAATAATGTCTCCATCACTTTAACCATGGTTCATAGCATGAAGGAATAAAATATATATTGATATATTTCTTTTTCTTCACTTGAGTTTTTTTTTTTCTCTTGTCAAAAATTGCCACCATCTTCTTCCTCTTGCTCTTTTGCTTTCTAGTTTTTTCTAGTGAGCAAATACCACTTAAAGATAGGTTTTTGAAGTGAGAAACCTAACCACAACATCATTCTACACAAGCTTATCCGTTTTGTTTAGAGTGTTCTCTTCGTTTTGACGAAGTTGCGAGCTTGGACGGAGATCTCCGTGGTGGATCGTCGTGGACACAAGGGGACTTCAAGAGGACCTTCATTCAACACCCTAGAGACCAAGGAGTCCAGCGAAAGGGATCTACAAAGGTTGTAGTCTCGAAACCCTAGATTAGTTCGCTTTTTATTTCGAAACCCTAATTTTCTAGGATCGATCCCTTTGCATGTTAGTTTAGCACCATAAAAATTAAAACTTTGGGTCATGTGATGCTTCAAAACTCTTCATAGGGTGCTAGACTAACCTTTCAAAACTTGTAAGCTTATATAGGGTAACATGATGATGAAATGAAAATAAAAATTCATTCCCCTGCCTCTTGTCAAACGTCAATCGGAGGTTTTCTCACTCCAAAGACGAGAGGCAATTAACGGCAGCTTAGTCCGTGGCTGCCGAAAATTCGGATCCCCACAATCAATAAACCCCAGCCTACCCTAGACAGGGGGAATCTGTATATGCCAGACAAGTACGTGAATTCTTATCTCAACAGAGTGACGAAAAATACTTTACATAGAGTACTTAGTATTCATGGTGAGTTTGTTAACCTTTGCCAAGGCGTAGTGTACGGTAGCTAAATGATGCTTTCTGCCTGCATATGATGTGATTGGTTAGGACGTTCGTATAACCTTATTGACCTTTGCTAAGGGTCGTGTGGGTAAATCTAAATCGATCACGAAATGATCTATTGAACTTGACTTGCGACTTATGATTTGTTGACCTTTGCCAAGGTCATACGCCGCCTAGGGTAAAAACCATATCAGGAGTTTCAAGTGTTGAAACATGCAATCTGATTGCATACTGTCTATGTGATATTTGGATCTCGATTCCCACTGTGAATAATAATTACTCCCGGGAGATTTTCACTTCACAATTAGCCGATCAGTAGGTGTCCAGAAACGTGTTTACGAGGTTACGCCTCTAAGGAAACGGGGTTATTTAATTAGGTCTGTGCGAAAACATGGGGGACCACCTTCGAAATACTTACACAGGCCTGACCGACCGGTTAGTGAATTTGCGGAGCGTACATGATTTTGGCTAGTTCTCCTTTTAAGGTTTGAAGTAGGATTCGACGAACAGTGGGAACCATCATGATTAGATGAATTAATAAACCAATCTAATTTTGCAAGAGCGCATGCTGAGTGTTTTCTCTCTCTCTCTGGCAGCGACCATGACCGACCTTGAACTAAAACTCGTAAAACTAGTTAACCGAACCTTTTTACAATCATTGGCTTTGGAATTTCAAGATTGCCCTATTTCACGACAAATTCGCATATGTCTTTATCGCTCCTATTTCCCCTTTAGTTACTCCAGACTCTCTATTTCAGATACAGAGATCCATATTACTTGGAAGGCCATCTTGTATAGTTACATACGAACTCAAAGAAATTATTTCAGTCGAGGATGACCACTGGTTCTGGAGAAAGTGTATTGTATATTGATACAATTCATTTATCCCTACCCTCTATCTTCTCTCAACCCGAGAGATCAATAAGGAGAATACACCAGTTATACTTGTTGGATAGTCTTCTTCCAAACCCAAGGCAGGAGATGAAAGGAATGGTAAGAAGAAAACCAACTAGTCTAAAGATGGTGTACAGAAGGTAAAATGTAGAGACATATATATGGGTAGAAGTTAAAGGGAAAGGAGATTGCAACTACAGTCATGAGCCTGGGCGGTGAAAGAGACATTACTGGGAATACTCGGCCACCCTTTTGAAGCTTATAATGCTTTATATTTTGCTGTGCTTGTAATTGAAAACTGGTTCTCAATCAACTCTGCTTCCTGAGTATAGGATACCGAATCAGGATCCCATATCAGTAAGATGTTACAGATGATGAGAAAGAGTAGAGTATTGGGAAATGGTGATTTGATCCTCAAAGTCAGAAATCCTGAGTAAAGGATACCTGGTTTTGCCTATCAGCAAACTTTTGGTTTTGAATAACTGTTATTATTCACCAACTTTACTTTTAAAGCGAATATCCGTCTCTTTATTTGATAATGAAATGATATTCAAATTTTGAAAATTATGTCACTAACATTTAGCTTCATCAAATGTTGATTGGGTAAGGTGCATAGGATAACGGTATATATATTCTTAACCAAAATACAATTCTCAATTTATAACACATAGAGTAAGAGTTAGTGAACTCTTAGAACTTATACATAGTGATGTATGTGGTCCGATGTCTATATGGAGAAAGGGTTGGTGCTCATACTTCATTTCGTTTACCAATGAGTGTCCTGGTTTTTGGACGCGCGTTCTTATTGAAATGCAAAGTCCGAAACTATAGAGAGGTTCATGCAGTATAAGAATAAAATAGAGAACCATATACATCAGAATTTTCACGATTCTTCGATGTGATCGAGGAGGTGAATACTTAAGCTCGGTATTCCGTAGATCCTTTTCATTTGGGGTTATGCACTGGAAACAGCTGCGTATTAATTGAATAAGGTTCCGTCTGTTCACACTTGTATTATACGATCTTCAGTTTTGATTATTTAGAATAAAACTATATTTAAAGAATTCATACGTTACTAATGACGTTTCCAAGTTTTTATTCTTGAGTACAACAAGTATAATATCCCAACATTAAGAAAGATTGCCTATAATATGATACGCTCTCAAAATGTCAATATGGAATAAAGACTTGACGCAAGCAAGGAACATGATTCAAGCCTAATCAAGATATAAAGACGTCTCAAAGTAACATCTCAACGAAATGAAGACAAGAGAAGAACCAAGTTGAAGAAAGAAGATATAAGTGTTGTAATAGAGTCTAGTGTTGATCTCATAAGATTAAAATCATATTTCCAATGTATTTCTATTCTTCAGACGTTTATTCTCTCATCAAGAGGCATCTAACATATTCGTTGGAATTCAAACTGCCCAACTTTCAAAATTGATATTTAGACATATCAGACCGCAGATGCCTGCTTAAGCAATTTTGAATCACTAGACATCTGGTACAAACGTCTGTAGAAGGAAATTTCCAATTTTCAATTTTCTGTCTATCTTTTAGAGACGTCTCCTTAAGAAATTTTTGTACACTAGACGTATGGTACAGATGTCTGATCGAGAAAATTTTCAAATATCAGTTTCTATTTTTGAACTCCAAACGTCTATACCAGACATCTGCCTTGGGTAGTTTTTGGCGGTTATTTTCTGTTTGAATTTTCAAATGAATGGGTATTTACGCCAATTTTATTCCAATGGCTATTAACTATTTTTGGAAGTTATTGGCAGTTATAATAACCACTCATTTCTACTTTTATAAATATCCTAGAGATGAAACACTTTGAGATGCATTCATTGCATATCCATTGAGAATCTTCTTGTTCTTCTCGTGCCTTAACTTGTTTTAATTTTTTCATTTCTTCCAAAGCCAAAACATGAAATAATCTTTCAAAACAATGCTAGAGCCACACCGGTATTAATCTTTTGAGATCATAAGATTGTTTGTGTGTTTTTGGTCATTTGTAAACAACTGTAAATCCTTGAAGAAGGTTCAATATTCTTCCCTACGAGAGAAGGTGTCTCTCATTGCTTGAATTGTGGATTTGGAGTAGAAAGATATATTTTCCTAGAGAATCGCTGATTAGAGAGGAAATGGGTATTTTCCAAGAGAATCGCAGATTAGAGAGAAAAAAGACCTTTCCTAGGAAATCGCAAGTTCAGGTGGGTAATTCTTGTGAAGAGAGATTTGTGTTCTCCACATCCTTGTGAAGCGAGATCATGTTCTTCACACTATAATGGAAAATCCTGAGAAAGTGTCTCATGCGGGGACTAGCCACTGGGAGCGATGAACCTTAGTCAACAAATCTCTCATGTTTGCATTACTCTTGACTCTATTCTCTTTTCTGTGTTGTTTTGATTATTGCAACAATTTTCATTACTTAATTTGCTTAAATTATTTCGCATAAAATTGTTAATCAAAACACAATATAGTACTTAAGTTTTTAAATTTGGCATAGATCACGTAGTTACCTTATTCACCCCCTACTAAGGAATTTTCAATTGGTATCAGCGCGGGTTGCTCATATATCAAAGATTAACATCTTTAGTTTATAGATTCTATAATGGCGAATCAATTAGAGGGCCAATCCACCACACCACCTCCACTATTTAACGGTATAAACTTTCAGTTTTGGAAAACCAAAATGAGAATATTTTTACAATTCATAGATTTAGAAACACAAGATATCTTAAACACACCCTATGTTATTCCTACTAGAAAACATTATTCCGATGTTGATAAGTGTTCTATGACTTTAAATGTAAAATCCATGAACGCCCTTCATTTCCCACTTGTTCCAGAAGAGTTCAATAGAATTTCCATATGCCAAACGGCACATGATATCTGGAATGTTGGATATAGTGCTCTTAAGAAAATTATTGTGATCGTAAGTAGGCGATTACGATAATCAAGGGAGGAGCTATACAGGTATAACAGTTTTACTCGAGATGATAGTATTCTATTATTAGTAATAAATGCCCTAGAGGCCATTATTGTATAGTACTGGATTGTATATTATATTTTGGAAGCTTGGAATATTCACAGATATAATAACAGTCTTTCTCAAAATAGTAGTATGCTACTTGGTTTGATTCTACCTCAATATGTGTATATGTTTCTTTTAGCATATCGCTAATATATATTGGTAGAGCCCTAAGGTTGTTTGCTTGACTACCAGCGTTGTGATGGAAGTCATACTAGTGGGGGATGGGTAGTCTATAAGCACATCCTTATAAAGGTCCATAGTTATAGGATTATCGAGACGGGGCATCGATACTCCATAGTAGACTAGTTTATACGCTTCTCATCCCTGCAGGAGAGATGGTCTGTGCCACAGCCATTGATATGTCGTACTGTAGATAGTATACAGGTGCTCAGTGGGTTATGAGTTATACTGGACGGACTCGTTGGGAACTGCGGGTTGGTATTATATCTATCATCAAGTAACAGTTCCCGGGTGGCATGAGTACAGATTAGTCCATTGACTTGACATCACTATTCGTCTCGAGTGTATACCTACTATACTTAGATTACTACCCTACCACGGCTCAAAAGATTCATGCAAACAGGTAGTAGTTGGGTGCAGTACCGAAACACTTGGAGGCAGTAGGGGTTAGATAGGATTTGTCCCTCCCGGTATTGGGGGTTGATATCACGCTGTGTTCGGAAAGCCATTACACAAAGTCCCTGGCCAGGGCAAGCGAGATTTACTGGTAGGTACTCCAGTAGTTTCTTAGGGTGTATTGGGCTCTACCCCGGCACGACATATTGTGATATTAGGGGTCTGACGGTTACCATCCCCCTACGCCTGATATGCGTGTATCTTAGACGAACAGACCGGACTGTACGGAGATTGTCACAGATAGGCTCTGTAGGAGTTCGAATGAGTTTGCTTATCGGCCTTCTTATCGACAGATACCTGGGTAGCCGTTACGTGCAGCTAGTACCGCTGACGGACTTGTGGTTAAACCTGCTGCTAGTGTACTGTTGAGTCTTTAGAGCCCTACACAGAGGGTTTCCCTGCTTCGGGCGAAATGATGTAGAGGCCGTATGGTTTTATGGCAGGGTTCTGATCATATACGTGTACTGGCTGCACGGATGTTGTTTGGACGGATAATACTAGTGTGCTTTGGTTTAAACCGGATCCTAGTATTATATTATTGGATTGTTATTATCTTATTGTATTCGTATTTTTTGGAATACGAATAAGGGAATGTATATACGGTGAGAGCATTCTTTTAATTTCACAAGACATGCTTCTAGATGGGGACACCTCATTATTTGGATTTATCTATTTTGAGAAATAGATTAATGAGGTGGAAATTGGAGATATTCATGGCATGGGGTGAAGCATGGCTCTTTGCATTTGTTTATTGGTTTGTGGTTACTATTGAAGCATGGTTGCTATTTTCAATGGGAAAATAATCCATGCTTCATGTGAGATAATGAGTGAGCCATTCTTCACTTGGTTTTGACTTAGTTCATTTGCACATTTTGTTTCTCTCTCCATTTTTCTCTCCTTCTTTCTCAAGACCTAAAACCTTCACATGTGTTGTGAGCCATTAGGTCTCTTGAGATAAAATACTCTATTAGATATTCTACTTCTTCTAAGCTACCTAGCTTAGTGAACTAGGTACCTTAGTTACCTCGGGTTAGAGGTTGGAGCTTGAGGTATAGACTCTCAGGTAGATTATCTTCGACATGAGGAGGCCGACGATCAAGCGCGATCTGAATCTTCGAGGAGCTCAAGGAGAGGAGGAGAAGAAGACCCGAAGGACTAGAATCAAGGAGGTATAAATACTAACAAAGTAGTTAGAACCTCCTAGTAGAATAGCTTTTTAAGGTTTCCATAAAGATCCTGGAGTTAAAGTCGGTGTTGCGAAGTAAGAAAAATCGTTTTTTATGAATTCTGCCTCCCCGCGAACTCGCGGGATGCGTAATATCGACATGCAGTGGTATCAGAGCCTACTAAACCTTAACTAGCTATATTAGCAAGTGATTAGAACTTTGATCGACGAAAAAATTTCCTGAAATCAAAATTCAATCCATGCTTGCTGTCGATTTTCAAAACTGCTCGAAAAATCTTTTCAGTGACCTTAAAAATACTTGCAGGCATTTAGATGAATGAGGAAAAATTTTGGGATCGTAATCCCTCAAGTAGACCGTGGAACCGTGACCAAGCATGCCATTTGGCCGTGGATCTGTCGCCGAGTTGGGGATGATTCACCCACAATTTTTTCTAGGGTTCAGGTGTTTGTAATTATGATTTTTGGCATATGTGGTTTCTACCCAGATTTGTTTGTATACTGGTTTGTGCATGGCGTAATCACGGATAAGTATTATCGATCGAAATTCTAAGTTCTTGGCTAATCGGTGTTTCTGTGTTTATATATGTGTTGCTAAACGTCTGCTAATCGTTATATGTCGATTAGTGGGGGTTGCACATATCTGTATTGTAATGGTTTGTGTATATGAAGTACTGGATCGTCTTGGTTGAATAGCTGGAGGGATGTGAGAAGAGTGTTTTCATTTCTTTCAATCATGTGAATTTGTAAATTGATGTTGTAAGACTACGGTAGCGCCCCGGCAGTCTGTCCGAGGCCAAAATGCGGAAACAAAAACTTTTCTATAACTAGAAACCGCCGCTACCGCGGACTATAAACCCGGATCGGACCATTAACCTACTACTAGCTAACTAGAGAAGGGTAGAGAGCTATACCAAGCGATCCGTGTCATTCGGTGTTCGGCCTCCATCCCAAGCTCCTCGCGGCATCTCCTGTCTTGTTCTCCTCGTCGGAAAGGGCACCACGTCACCGAGTCTTTTTACGGGCTCCCACCTCTGAACCGAGCCAACTCGGACACGAAGTTGGCAAACCGACGTGCCCAAGATTGCTGTAGACTGAGTGTAGAATGGTTTGTCTCAAGGGGTTAAAGAAGTTGCCATTTGGATGTGGAGGTGGAGTAATAGGCTTTGGAGATGAACAAAAGGATTTTGTGTAACCAAATGAGATCAAAAAACCCACACCAAAAATTTTGGACAGCCCCCCCAAACTTGTGGCCGGCCATGCTTGCAAAAATGAGAGGAGAGAGGTGAGTAATAATACAAGAAAGAGAAAAGGGTGATCATGAGGAATAATGATCACAACAATATCAAATCAAAAACCCATCCCATCTCAAAAAGCAAGTAATGATGAACCAATGGAGTCAACCTCAATCTAGAACTATCATGAAGCAACCACTTACAAAAAACACGCTCCACTTTGCTAATTTGCACATATGCAAATAAGCCCCTCCATCAATTTTTCAGCCGAAGAAAGATAGAAAGGAAAATGGCCGAAACGAAATGCAAACTGGCAAATTCAAAATAAGCAATCTCGTAATAAATTACAGGAAAACCCTGTGACTGTATATACAAACCCGCATTTGTATTCCGACCGAATACAAATGCAATGAGACAAAATCTACAATATACAATACTAGGATCCGGCTTAACCAAAGCCCGCTAGTATTATCCGTCCGAACCATAACACGTGCACAAGTGCATGCGTATGTTCGAACCCTGCCATAAATCCATACGGCCTCTACAGCATTTTGCCCGAAACTTGAGAAACTGTCTGTGGGGGACTCTAAAGACTCGTCAATATTTTGGCTGTGGATTTAACCACTAGCACGTCAGAGGTATTAACCGTACGTAACGAGCTAACAGGTATTGACCAAAAGGGAGGTCGATGAGCGAACTCATCCTAACACCCTACTGAGCCTGTCAGTGACAATATCCGTACAGTCCGGTCCGTTCGTCTATGAGCATCGCATGTTGGGCCTAGGGGGTTGGTAAAATTCAGACCCCCAAAAGCAGTACAAGTCGTGTCGGAGTGTAGCCCAGAACACCTTGAGATACTACTGGAATACCTACCAGTAAATCTCCTACCTTGGCCATGGACTTTGTGTAATGGCTCTCCCAGACACAGCGCGATCTCACCTCCAATACCGGGAGAGACGAACCCTTGCCGATCCGCTCACTGCCTCCATGTGGCTCGGGACTGTACCCAACTAAAACCTGTTTGCACGACTCCTTTGAGCCATGGTAGGGTAGTAATCAAAGTACAGTGGGAACTCACACGAGACAAATGACGATCTCAGGTCGATGAACTAACCAGTACACATGTCACCAGGGAACTGCTATCTGACGTCTGGTATAATCCAAACTAGCATGTTCTCGGCGAGTCCTGTCCGGTGTACTCATAACCTAATGAGCAGCTGTATACATCTTAGGTGAACCAACTGACACCAGTGGCTTGTGAGACCGGCCACCGCCCCTCGTCGGTGTCTCGACTGTATACACTAGTCTACTCTGGAGTATCAATGCCCTGTCTCGAAAACTCCCACGACTAGGGACCTTTTAAGAATGTGCTTATAGACCCCATCTCCCACGTATATGATCGCTATCATACTGCTGGCCGTCAAGGAAGAATCCTAAGGGCTCTATCAACACGCAATAGTGACCTGTAAGGTCACCTAAAGCAGTACACGATGATAAAGATAAATCAGATAGCATACTATCATCTTGAGTAAGACTGTTCTACCGGTATGGGTGCTCCCTCAATCATTGTAATCACGTGCCTGTGATCCAATAATTGACTCTGAGGGCACTATATCCAACAATCTCCCACTTGCACTCAAGGCTAATTATTGCGATGTCGCATACTCACAGCCCGTGTGATACCGAACACCCAACTCCTCTACTAATCAGTCTCACAAAACCCGTTTGCGAAACTATTGCGTTCGAGGAATAGCCTCAGTGAGTGGATCCGCCCTGATGTTTCTTTCTATGTCTCTCTTTATCTCAAGTTTGCAGAGAAAGCCATCTCTCGAAATGAGCAATACCTGTCTTAGAATATGTCTGGATATCTGATGGGACCTAGCTCATAAATGAACTCCAAATCCAAACTTCTTAGACTGTATCGTCAACTGAACTTAATCAGTATCCTGCGCCATGCCTCCCTCAGTATCCGCTTGGACCATCTGTCCAAAATACTGCCCCTCGTCGGAGGGAAAACTATAACTCTGACATTCACTCTGTCGTCCAGGTCACTTTGTAAGCCTGGAATGATAACTGTCTCCCGAAAGAGGCTGTCGTTATCATATCCCTAGAACATCCACTTATGTTCTAAAACTGCTTCCAAATGTTTCTCCAGGATTGGATTAATATCACAACATATTGCATCTCGTGCAAAAACAACATCTGGTGTGGTACTTGACATCTCATGATTGACTCAATTACCTAAGCAAGTGATCTGCCAATTATGCACATCCCTCTCCCCTTTAGTCTGTAAGACACTTTTAGAGAGGGTGACTCCATCACCTGCAGGTACACTACCGTGCCAGGAGTCTTCCATTCTAAAACACCTGTAGAATGCTGTCTAAGTACCCAGATTGGGAAACTACCCAATTCAAGATCTAAAACCATAGATCTAGTAACCAGAATATCTGATATAATATCTATATCCTTATGTGGAGAAACCACTGTGTGACAACCAAAGTTTAACCGATCGTAATACAGGAATTTCACTTCCTACTCTGTGTATGTCATCCAAATACCAGGACATCACACCCTACTACCTTCTTAACAGATCCATCCCCTATTCTGATGAAGTCAAACTTATGACTGTCACATCAGAAATAGATGATCTATCTCCGCTATATCTGCTTTAGTCTATAAATAGACACAAGCTACTTGTCCATTATGCTTCCGTTGCTCCCACTGACTACGACAACCCTCTGGCAGAGTCATATACACGTGTACTTCTAAAGCCAGTTCAGAACGACGCTATATTCATCCTCCCGCCGGGTCTCATAGTCTGGAACAACAGTAGTGTCAAGTCTGGGTAAACAAGAACCTCCCTGTCACCGTCTTTAAGCGTACCGAAGTACCTCTCGAGTGCCTGAGGTTACCCACTATATCTGGGGAGTGGCAAATGGAATGTCAAATCAGATTGAATCTTTAGGTTCTTATCAAATTTTCAGTAATTGTTTGCGGTTCTGGAATCACTTCCAGTTCTACCATACTCCCACTACTGTTTTTTGAAAAAATCCATTTTACTAAAAATGTGGCAAGTCAAGAACAATATCACTATTGATCTTCTAGATGGTAGAAAGTCAGCCCTCGTCATAGCCCGGGTCAACCCACAAACAGCCATTACGGAAACGTGCCTTGAGTTATCCAGAGTCTGGTTTTAAGCATAAGCCGAACAACTCCCCGTACCTTAACATCATTAAGATATGAACCGTTCTATATCCAATATAGAAACAGAGGCACTGATTTAGTTGGAACCAGATTCAAATAATGCAGCTGCCTCCAGTGCATGTCAACTAAATGGAAGGAGGCCGATCAGCGTTACTCAACTTAGGAATGCATCCAGATATGAGTAACCTGAAAGAGAAACAAGTTTCTCAAAACCATTACTATCAACTGAATACCATACACAAGTATCTACATCTTCAATCACTTTGAAGAATCCCGATACTTGCAACACCTGGTTTTCTACTTTATTCATATACCTATAACTTCTCAAAACTTGGACCTTGTATTTGTACGAAACACATGTCTAAGAACTAGAAAAGTCACAAGTAAACAGAATATAGTACGCGGACCTACCCCTCTATCCTAATGGACACTGGACAATATACAATACTCTGTACAAGTCTCCTGAGTTGAATAACTCAAACCCTGTGCGTCGTAGGTTGAAAACTGTACTTATGGTTAAGAAGAATTACACCGCTGTTTAATGCTCCTTACCTAATCATCCACTGATATAGGTAAATGTCATAGACATAATTTCGAAAAGGTATATCTCACTCTATATAAATAGACGTACAGATGTATCAATTTGAAATTGGTGCATAACAACGGATATTCAAAACTAAATATTTGCCGTCTGGCAAACAACCTAGGTGACTTCCTCAAATATCACCAATTACACCGAATCCCGATGTAATGAGGATGATCACCTAATTCTCAATAACTTACTCCCACTCATCATCTGTAAAACCATACAGACGTGAGAATCAAACCTGGTAAATACATACCCTGGAGCAAGGACTAATTTGGAAATTAGTTTTCTTTTAACAATACACGGTGAAACTGAAACATATAAATGTTTCGAAGGGGTATCCGGGTATTCCTAGTAATGCATCTTCCATTATCCAGATTCACAACTATAACCGTATATTTCTTTGCCATCTCTCCAAATCCCTTTATATGTCTTTAGTCATTACCTTCTGTACACCCCTTTAGGCCAAATGGTTTTCTTCCTTCCCCACCGTTCGACACCAGCCTATAGTTTGGAAGAAGACTATCTAATAAGCATAATGGGTGTACTCTCCTAATCCTAGGAGTACTCGTAACCTGAGAGAAGGTGAAGATAAAAGACAATTGAATAAATCTTATTCCTATTTCTCCTGAACCAGAATCCATCCCCGAACTGGAACAAGTTCCTTCGAGTTCGTATATAACCATACGATGGAGTATCCAATAAACTGTGGATCTTCATAGTGATACGGAGTGTCCTGGAGAAATATAAAGGTGATGTAGGAGTGGCGATGAAATACTTGGTTTGGTCGTGAACAGCAGTCGCAATTTACTCTGCCCTCTTACTAATCCCTTTATTTGTCTTTACTTAATACATTCTGTACACCATCGTTAGGCTAATTGGTTTTCTTCATTCCCCACCGTTCGGCACCCGCCTATGGTTTGGAAGAAGACTATCTAATAAGAGTAATAGGTGTACTGTCCTAATCCAAGGAGCACTCGCTGTTGCGCCACGGCAGCGCCCCGGCCTCTTGCTCGAGGCCAAAACGCGGAATAAAAATTTTTTTCCTTGCTCGGAAACCGGCGCTACCGCGGACAATTACCCGGATCGTAAACCATTAACCTATACTAGCTAACTAGAGATGGGGTGAAAGATATACCAAGCGATCCGTGTCCTTCGGTCTTCGTCTCCACTCCGATCTCCCGCGGAATCTCCGTCACCTCCTCGCTCGTCGGAAAGGGCACCACGTAGCCGGAATCTTTTACGGGCTCCCGCCTCTTGACCGAGGCAACTCGGGCGCGAAGTTGGCTAGCCGACGCGTCCAAGGCTTGCTATAGAAATAGTGTAGTGAACTTGTCTCTTGGGGTTTTGAGGTTGCCATGATGTGGAGGAAACAAGAAAGAACTTTGGAGAAGGGTTATTGGATTTTTGGAGCAAGCAAGAATGAGATGATATAATTTCCATACACCATGAAATTTCCTCTCATCTCTCCCCCTCCATAGTGGCCGGCCCTCTCTCCTCTAAAATGAGATTTTTGAGAGAGAAAAAGAATTCTCCAAGGATATCAAATAAAATGGAAAAACCAATAAAGAAAATGGTCACTCTCATTTCTTTTCTTATCATATCAAACAACCATCACAATGAAAGCAAGTGAGAAGACCAAAAAAGGATCTCATGATGAAATAACAATCATGATGCCACAAATATGCAAAGAAACCCCTCACAAAATGTTAATTGCAAACTTACAATTAACACCCTCCACCAAGAAAGTCCGACCGAGAAGGAATGAAGGAAAACCGGCCGGAACGGAATGCAAACTGGCAACCCCAGAAAACCGATCCCATAATAAATTACAGGAAAAACCCGCTACTGCAAATACATGCCCGCATTTGTATTCCCACTGAACACAAATGCAAAGAGACAAAATCTACACTGTACTAGACTAGGACCGGCTTAAGCCAAAGCCGGCTAGTAAAATCCGTTCGATCCTCATCCGTGCAATACCGCACATATCAGATCAAACCCTGCCATATAACTATACGGCCACTAGTACAAAACTGTCCGATCCTGATCCGTGCAATACCGCACGTATCTGATCGGACCCTGCCATATCTCCATACGGCCTCTACAGCGTTTCGCCCGAAAGCTGAGTAACTGTAACTGTGGTGGACTCTAAAGACTCGTCAATACAATGGCTGTGAATTTAACCACTGGCATGTCAGAGGTATAAGCCAATACGTGACGGGCCACCAGCTATTGACCAAATGGGACGTCGATGAGGAAGCTCACCCCGACACCCAACTGAGCCTGTCAGTGACAATATCCGTACAGTCCGGTCCGTTCGTCTATGAGTATCGCATGGCGGGCCTAGGGGGTTGGTAAAAGTCAGACCCCCAAAAGCGGTACAAGTCGTGTCGGAGCGTAGCCCAGAACACCCTGAGATACTACTGGAATACCTACCAGTAAATCTCCTGCCTCGGCCGAGGGCTTTGTGTAATGGCTCTCCTAGACACAGCGCGACCTCACCCCCAATACCGGGAGAGACGAACCCCTGCAGATCCGCTCACTGCCTCCATGTGGCTCGGGACTGTACCCAACTAAAACCTGTTTGCACGACTCCTTTGAGCCGTGGTAGGGTAGTAATCAAAGCACAGTGGGAACTCACACGAGACAAATGACGATCTCAGGTCGATGAACTAACCTGTACACATGTCACCAGGGAACTGCTATCTGACATCTGGTATAAGACCAACTAGCAGGTTCCCGGCGAGTCCTGTCCGGTGTACTCATAACCCAATGAGCACCTGTATACATCTTAGGTGAACCAACTGACACCAGTGGCTTGTGAGACCGGCCACCGCCCCTCGTCGGGGTCTCGACTGTATACACTAGTCTACTAACGGAGTATCGATGCCCTATCTCGAAACTCCTACGACTAGGGACCTTTTAAGGATGTGCTTATAGACCACCAGCTCCCACGTATATGATCGCCATCATACTGCTGGCAGTCAAGCAAGAATCCTAGGGGCTCTATCAACGTGTAATAGCGACATGTCAGGTCACCTAAAGCAGTACACGATGATAAAGATAAACCAGATAGCATACTATCATCTCGAGTAAGACTGTCCTACCGGGATAGGTCCTCCCTCAATCATTGCAATCACGTGCCTGTGATCCAATAATTGACTCTGAGGGCACTAACTCCAACAATCTCCCACTTGCACTCAAGGCTAATTATTGCGATGTCGCATACTCACAGCCCGTGTGATACCGAACACCCAACTCCTCTACTAGTCAGTCTCACAAAACCTGTTTGCGAAACTATTGCGTTCGAGGAATAGCCTCAGTGAGTGGATCCGCAGTGATGTTTCTTTCTGTGTCTCTCTATATCTCATGTTCACGGAGAAAACCATCTCCCGAAATGAGCAATACTTGTCTTAGAATGTCTGGATGTCTGATGGGACCTAGCTCATAAAAGAACTCCAAATCCAAACTTCTTAGACTGTATCAACAACTGAACTTAATCAGTATCCTGCGCCATGCCTCCCTCAGTATTGCCTTGGACCACCTGTCCAAAATACTGCCCCTCGTCAGAAGGAAAATCTATAACTCTGACAACCTGCTTGTCGTCCATGTCACCTTGGAAGCCCGGAGTGATAACCGTCTCCTAAAGGAGGCAGCCGTTATCATATCCCTAGAACATTCACTTATGTTCTAAAACTGCTTCCGACTGTTTTTCCAGGATTGGATTAATATCAACTTATTGCACCTACTGCAAGAACAACATCTGGTGTGGTACTTGACATCTCATGATTGACTCAATTGCCTAAGCAAGTGATCTGTCAATCATGTGTATCCCTCTCCCCTTTAGTCTATAAGATACCTTTAGAGAGGGTGACTCCATTACCTGCATGTACACTACCATGCCAGGAGTCGTCCATTCTAAATACTCATAGAATGCTGTCAAGGTACCCTGATTGGGAAACCACCCAAATCTAGATCTAAAACCATAGGTCTAGTAACCAGTATGTTTAATATAATATCCAAGTCCCATGTGGAGAAAACACTGTGTGACGACCAAAGTATAACCGATCGTAGTATAGGAATATCACTTCCTACTACCTTCTCAACAGATCCATCCCCTATTCTGATGACGTCAAACCCATGACTGTCACATCAGAAACAGATGATCTAACTCCGCTATATCTGCTTTAGTCTATAAATAGACATAAGCCACCTGTCCACCAATGCTTCCGCTGCTCCCACTGACTACGACAACCCTCTGCCAGAGTCATATAGACGTGCACTTCTAAAGCTAGTTTAGAACGACGCTATACTCATCCTCTCACCGGGTCTCGCAGCCTGGAACAACAGCAATGGCAAGTGTGGGTAAACAAGAACTTCCCTGTCACCGTCCTTGAGGCTACCGGAGTACCTCTCGGGTGCCTGAAGTTACCCACCGTATCTGCGGAGTGGCCAATGGAATGTCAGTCCAGATTGAATCTTTAGGTTCCTTATCAAATCTTCAGTAATCGTTTGTGGTTCTGGAATCACTTCCAGTTCTACCATACTCCCACTACTTTTTCTGAAAAAAACCAATTTTTATTAAAACTGTGGCGAGTCTAGAACAATATTTCTATTGATCTGTCAGATGGTAGAAAATCAACCCTCGTCATAGCCTGGGTCAACCCACAAACAGCCATTACAGAAACGTGCCTTGAGTTATCCGGAGTCTGGTTTTAAGCATAAGCCGGACAACTCCCCGTACCTTAACATCGTTAAGATATGAACTGTTCTATATCCAATATAGAAACAGAGGCACTGATTCAATTGAACCAGATTCAAATCATGCAGCTGTCTCCAGTGCATGTCAACTAAATGGAAGGAGGCCGATCAGCGTTACTCAACTTAGGAATGCTTCCAATTATGAGTAACCTGAAAAAGAAGCAATTTCTCTTTATCATTACTATCAACTGAATACCATACGCAAGTATCTACATCTTCGATCACTTTGAAGAATCCCGATACTTGGTATACCTGGTTCTCTACTTTATTCAAATACCTATAACTCCTCAAAACTTAGACCCTGTGTTTCCATGAAACACATGTCTAAGAACTAGAGAAGTTAAAAGTAAACAGAATATAGTATGAGAACCAACCCCTCTGTCCTAATGGACACTGGACAGCATACAATACTCTGTATAAGTCCGCTGAGTCTAACAACTCTTTCACTGTGTGTCGTAGGTTGAAAACTGTACTTATGGTTAAGAAGAATTACACCGCTGTTTAATGCTCCTTACCTAACCATCCACTGATATAGGTAAATGTCATCGACATAATATCAAAAGGCATATCTCACTCTATGAAAATAGACGTACAGATATATCAATTTGAAATTGGTGCACAACAGCGGATATTCAAAACCAAATATTTGCCGACCGGCAAACAACCCAGGTGACTTCCTCAAATATCACCGATTACAACGAATCCCGATATAATGAGGATGATCACCCAATTCCCAATAACTTACTCCCACTCATCATCTGTAAAACCATACAGATGTGAGAATCATACTTGGTAAATACATACCCTGGAGTAAGTGTCTAATCGGGAAATCAGTTTTCTTTTAACAGTACACAGTGAAACTGAAACATTGTAATGTTTCAATGGGGTATCCTGGTATTCCTAGTAATGCCTCTACCATTATCCAGATTCACAACTGTAACCGTATAATTCTTTGCCACCTCACCAAATCCCTTTATTTGTCTTTAGTCATTACCTTCTGCACACCCCTTTAGGCCAATTGGTTTTCTTCCTTCCCTACCGTTCGGCACCAGCCTATGGTTTGGAAGAAGACTATCCAATAAGCATAAAAGGTGCACTGTCCTAATCCTAGGAGCACTCGCAAAGCGAGAGAAGGTGAAGATAAAAGACACCTGAATGTACTTTATTCCCATTTCTCCTGAACCAGGATCCATCCCCGAACTGGAACAAGTTCCTTTCGAGTTCGTATATAACCATACGATGGATTATCCAATAAAATGGGATCTTCGTAGTGATACGGAGTGTCCTGGAGAAATACAAAGGTGATTTAGGATTGGCGAAGAAATACTTGGTTTGGTCGTGAATAGCAGTCGCAACTTACTTTGCCCTCCTACTAATCCCTTGCTTTGTCTTAACCTTAATACCTTCTGCACACCGTTTAGGCTAATTGGTTTTCTTCATTCCCCACCGTTCGGCACCAGCCTAAGGTTTGGAAGAAGACTGTCCAATCTGCGTAATAGGTGTACTACTCCTAAGCCAAGGAGTACTCGCAACCTGAGAGAAGGTGAAAAGAAAAGACAACTGAATAATCCTATTCGTTTTCTCCAGAACCAGAAACCATCCTCGAAGTCCTTCGAGTTCGTATATAACCATACGATGGTTTTGTCCAATGGAAGTGGACGTTCGCAGTAATACGGGGTGTCCTGGAGAAAAGGGTAAAAGTAGGAGTGGCAATGAGGTCTGCAACTCTGACAATCCAAAAGCCAGTGTTAAGAAGGTTCGGTCAACTTGGTCACTGAGTCATAGTCCAGGGTCGGGTCAATGGTCGCTGCCAGAGAGAGAGAAAAGAAACACTCAGCGTGCACTCTAACCTAGATCAGAATGGTTACCACTTTATCTAATCAGGAAACCTCCCACTGTACCTCAAATTCTCCTCCAAACCTGAAAGAAGAATTAGTCGGGATCACCCGAGGAGTAAACCAACTCATCAGTGGGAATCGGGATCCAACTCTCATCGCATGATAACGTGACGGAATCCACTCACGTCACCACACTCCAGAAGGTATGCGCATGCCTGGCAAGTTTCAGTTCTTTTGAAACTCCCGATGTGATTTTTACCCCTAGGACCCAAGTGACCTTGACGAATAATCAACAAATCAAAAGGTCCTAGTCAAGTTCAACCCGTCATTATCTTGATTGCGTTAAACCCACCCGCACGACCCTTGACGAATAATCAACAAAGTCGCACGACTGTCCTAACCAATCCACATATCCATGCGACAGAAAGCATTACAGAGCTACCGCACACTACGCCTCGGCGAATAGCAACGACAAACGTAGCGCGAATACTATGCAATACTAATCCGAAATGACGGAGGGCTACGAATGGTTTCTGGCGAAAACCTTTAACGTAATGAACTTGATATCGTTGAAGGAACTGGATAACTTTTATAAAAATATAGTGACGAAAACCTTTACTAAAGAGGTCACTCCCGGTGAAGGGATCTCGGCTCTTTCCCCGTAGAATGAGGTGCAGGATATTCCAACTGAATACCACGATGCAAAGCAAAAGTAATCGGCTATAGTGAAGTTAATGCCCTGACGCAAACTTTTGTCCAAGGGGTCACTCCCGGTGAAGGGATCTCGGCCCTTGCCTCGTCGACTGAGGAGCAGGATATTCCAAATGAATACCACGATGCAAAACAAAAGTGAACGTCCTTGCAATAACAGCTTTTTGAAAAATGTTCCAACAACATCAGATTAGGTTTGTTTAAACTTGCATTGATCCGAATCAACGCAGTCCCATCAATTGATCACACCACAAAGAACGAAAATATACGGACGTACGTATATGCCATCCGCATTCGCCACTGGGTCCCGTCATCACCCGTTAGGTTAGCTAACTAACGGCAGAGCGGGGACTGGACTAGCGCGGATGTAAAACATATACAACGTCTACTAATATATATACCAATATATAGTATTTCGCTCAAGGCGTGAATAAAATGCAACATCACAGAAATGTACAGCATCACAGAACAATACAGATATCTGGAAACCTCGGGTTTCACAGAGCCGCTGCTGAAACCCGACGTTCCCCTGGTCGTGTGGATAGCCTGTGCAATGAAATCCTAGACCCCTACGGGCGCGGCAAGTCACCCGCCAAAACCTGAAGCGAGGCAGCCCCCTTCAGCGCCGTGAATGGACCACCCAGCACTTCACGGAATCCGGTAACTTGGGCACCCCTCCTGGGTCAACCTGTACCCCCTACGAGTGCGGCGAATAGCCCGCCAATCCTGGACTGAAGCCCCTTCCGTCTCAATGCCCTGAGATGCGGGCTTGTTGCCCTCCAGAACCCGGCTATCCGTGCACCCCACCGTGGGGCAAACCTAGTACAGAAAGTAAAATATACATACACCGGGTACATCGACCGCAACCAGGTCGTGCCCCAAAATAATAATACAAACAGGCAGTGACGGCAGTCCACATGTCGGACGCTCGCCCCGCAATAACAAATGTACAAAATACAACAGCACTGTACTAGCATTGCATCCAGGCTATCCCCCACGACCGATCCGCAACATCACAGCATAAACATAGAACATCAACGTGAAAATCACGTTCGCAAATCCGTCTAACCGGGCTATAGCAGTTAGACCGGATTTACCGATCGAGTGACATTCACGGTCGCAGATATAATGTAAATACTGTGAAATAATGTGTTTAAAATTTTCCGATCGACCAAAAATTAACAAGTGGGCCCCAATCAAAACTGTAGCACTCAAAGAAAACCTGGGCCCAATTTTAATATCCCAAAACCCATATTTTAAGCCCACAAGCCCACTGAAAAAAAATGATGAAGTGAACTCCTGTTCCCGCGGCGGAAGCGCGGCAAATAAGGGGCTTAGGCCGCCCTTCCGCGGTCGAAAGATACGATCACTGTATAAAATTTTTGCAGTAGTCTTAGATCTCCCTACACACAATTCTGAGACCACCTGAAAAATTTTTAGACTCCAAAAAAATTCGGCAGAAACTGATGTCAAGGAAAAATATGGTTTTTGGAATTTCGGTCGATCGGAACTGAAAAACACATTAGAACAAGCTAGGTAAGGTTAATGGCGTGGCTCTGATACCATGTTGCGCCACGGCAGCGCCCCGGCCTCTTGCTCGAGGCCAAAACGCGGAATAAAAAATTTTTTCCTTGCTCGGAAACCGGCGCTACCGCGGAAAATTACCCGGATCGTAAACCATTAACCTATACTAGCTAACTAGAGATGGGGTGAAAGATATACCAAGCGATCCGTGTCCTTCGGTCTTCGTCTCCACTCCGATCTCCCGCGGAATCTCCGTCACCTCCTCGCTCGTCGGAAAGGGCACCACGTAGCCGGAATCTTTTACGGGCTCCCGCCTCTTGACCGAGGCAACTCGGGCGCGAAGTTGGCTAGCCGACGCGTCCAAGGCTTGCTATAGAAATAGTGTAGTGAACTTGTCTCTTGGGGTTTTGAGGTTGCCATGATGTGGAGGAAACAAGAAAGAACTTTGGAGAAGGGTTATTGGATTTTTGGAGCAAGCAAGAATGAGATGATATAATTTCCATACACCATGAAATTTCCTCTCATCTCTCCCCCTCCATAGTGGCCGGCCCTCTCTCCTCTAAAATGAGATTTTTGAGAGAGAAAAAGAATTCTCCAAGGATATCAAATAAAATGGAAAAACCAATAAAGAAAATGGTCACTCTCATTTCTTTTCTTATCATATCAAACAACCATCACAATGAAAGCAAGTGAGAAGACCAAAAAAGGATCTCATGATGAAATAACAATCATGATGCCACAAATATGCAAAGAAACCCCTCACAAAATGTTAATTGCAAACTTGCAATTAACACCCTCCACCAAGAAAGTCCGACCGAGAAGGAATGAAGGAAAACCGGCCGGAACGGAATGCAAACTGGCAACCCCAGAAAACCGATCCCATAATAAATTACAGGAAAAACCCGCTACTGCAAATACATGCCCGCATTTGTATTCCCACTGAACACAAATGCAAAGAGACAAAATCTACACTGTACTAGACTAGGACCGGCTTAAGCCAAAGCCGGCTAGTAAAATCCGTTCGATCCTCATCCGTGCAATACCGCACATATCAGATCAAACCCTGCCATATAACTATACGGCCACTAGTACAAAACTGTCCGATCCTGATCCGTGCAATACCGCACGTATCTGATCGGACCCTGCCATATCTCCATACGGCCTCTACAGCGTTTCGCCCGAAAGCTGAGTAACTGTAACTGTGGTGGACTCTAAAGACTCGTCAATACAATGGCTGTGGATTTAACCACTGGCATGTCAGAGGTATAAGCCAATACGTGACGGGCCACCAGCTATTGACCAAATGGGACGTCGATGAGGAAGCTCACCCCGACACCCAACTGAGCCTGTCAGTGACAATATCCGTACAGTCCGGTCCGTTCGTCTATGAGTATCGCATGGCGGGCCTAGGGGGTTGGTAAAAGTCAGACCCCCAAAAGCGGTACAAGTCGTGTCGGAGCGTAGCCCAGAACACCCTGAGATACTACTGGAATACCTACCAGTAAATCTCCTGCCTCGGCCGAGGGCTTTGTGTAATGGCTCTCCTAGACACAGCGCGACCTCACCCCCAATACCGGGAGAGACGAACCCCTGCAGATCCGCTCACTGCCTCCATGTGGCTCGGGACTGTACCCAACTAAAACCTGTTTGCACGACTCCTTTGAGCCGTGGTAGGGTAGTAATCAAAGCACAGTGGGAACTCACACGAGACAAATGACGATCTCAGGTCGATGAACTAACCTGTACACATGTCACCAGGGAACTGCTATCTGACATCTGGTATAAGACCAACTAGCAGGTTCCCGGCGAGTCCTGTCCGGTGTACTCATAACCCAATGAGCACCTGTATACATCTCAGGTGAACCAACTGACACCAGTGGCTTGTGAGACCGGCCACCGCCCCTCGTCGGGGTCTCGACTGTATACACTAGTCTACTAACGGAGTATCGATGCCCTATCTCGAAACTCCTACGACTAGGGACCTTTTAAGGATGTGCTTATAGACCACCAGCTCCCACGTATATGATCGCCATCATACTGCTGGCAGTCAAGCAAGAATCCTAGGGGCTCTATCAACGTGTAATAGCGACATGTCAGGTCACCTAAAGCAGTACACGATGATAAAGATAAACCAGATAGCATACTATCATCTCGAGTAAGACTGTCCTACCGGGATAGGTCCTCCCTCAATCATTGCAATCACGTGCCTGTGATCCAATAATTGACTCTGAGGGCACTAACTCCAACACTCGCAACCTGAGAGAAGGCAAAAGGAAAAGACAACTGAATAGTCCTATTCGTTTTCTTCAGAACCGGAAACCATCCTCGAATAAATTCCTTCGAGTTCGTATATAACCATACGATGGTTTTATCCAATGGAAGTGGATGTTCGTAATAATACGGGGTGTCCTGGAGAAAAGGGTAAGAGTAGGAGTGGCAATGAGGTATGCAACTCTGACAATCCAAAAGCTAGTGTTTTAAGAAGGTTTGGTTAATCTTGGTCACTGAGTCATAGTCTAGGGTCGGGCCATGGTCGCTGCCAAAGAGAGAGAGAAAAGAAACACTCTGCGTGCACTCTAACCTAGATCAGAATGGTTATCACTTTATCTAATCAGGAAACCTCCCACTATAACGTCAAATTCTCCTCCAAACCTGAAAGAAGAATTAGTCGGGATCACCCGAGGAGTAAACCAACTCATCAGTGGGAATCGGGATCCAACTATCATCGCATGATAACGTGATGGAATCCACTCACGTTATCACACTCCAGAAGGTATGCGCGTGCTTGGCAAATTTCAGTTTCTTTAGAAACTCCCGATGTGATTTTTACCCCATGCTCTTATGACTTTGACTTTGGCCAACAAATCATAAGTCACATGTTTGTTCTACCCATCATTATCCAGGTTGATTTGAACCCACCCGTACCTACCCTTGACTTTGGCCAACAAGGCAGTGCGACTGTCCCAAACCAACGCATCTATCTATGCAACAGAAAAGTACCAAATAGCTACCATACACTATGCCTTGACTTTGGCCAACAAACATAGCATGAATACTAAGTGCTACCCGTCTGAAATGATGGAGGGCTACGAAAGATTTTTGGCGAAAAACCTTTAATGTAATGAACTTGATATCGTTGAAGGAACCGGATAGCTTTTTATAAAAATATATTAACGAAAACCTTTGCTGAAGAGGTCACTCCCGGTGAAGGGATCTCGGCTCTTTCCCCATAGAATGAGGTGCAGGATATTCCAACTGAATACCACGATGCAAAGCGAAAGGCAATCGGCTATAGTGAAGTTATTACCCTGACGCAAACTTCTGTCCAAGGAATCACTCCCGGTGAAGGGATCTCAGCCCTTGCCTCATCGACTGAGGTGCTGGATATTCATAACCGAATACCACTGTGCAAAACAAAAGAGAACGTCGTTGCAATAACAGCTTTTTGAAAAATGTTCCAACAACATCAGAATAGGTTTGTTTAGCTTGCATTGATCCGAATCAACGCAGTCCCATCAATTGATCACACCAATAAAGAACGAAAATACGATGTACGTATATGCCATCCGCATTCGCCACTGGGTCCCGTCATCACCCGTTAGGTTACTTAACTAACGACAGAGCGGGGAATGGACTAGTGCGGATGCAAAACATATACAACATCTACTAGTATATATATCAATATATAATAATCGCTAAAGGCGTGATAAAATGCAACATCGCAGAAATGTAATAAGCATCACAGAACAATACAGATATCTGGGATCCCGGGGTTTCATAGAGCCACTACTGAAACCCGACGTTCCCCTGCTCGTGTGGATAGCCTGTGCAATGAAATCCTAGACCCTACGGGCGCGGAAAATTACCCGCCAAAACTTGAAGCGAGGCAGCCCCCTTCAACAACGTGAATGGACCACCCAGCACTTCACGGAATCCGGTAATTGAGCACCCCTCCTTGGGTCAACCTGTTGTAGGGTTCCTAGGCACACTAATGAAGTCTCACAAGTGATCAAACATGACCAATTCAAATTTTTCATGTGCCTACAAACCCTAATACGGATCGTTAACTAGATGTATAGGTGATGCGATGCAAGTAAACAACTTTAACCTAAAGGAAAGAAGTTACAACCTTTGTAGATCCAGTCCACCACCTACTTGGCTTCGTGATGACATCCCTCCGCTGTCCAAATCGAATCCAGGACTCTAGCATCGGCTTCATCGGTGAAATGGGCGGGCTAGGTCGTCGACTTCGATGCCGAAGATGATCTACGTCGAGGCATCACAAGATCAAGCTCCCACTTCACCAAGTCATGAAACTTGTGAAGAAAACACCCTATACTACTTGGCAAGAGGTAGAGGATGAAGAAATAGGAAGTGGGTTCACTTTAGAATTGGATTTCTCACGCTTTTTCTCAAGTTGCTATTGATGGAGGCAAGCTTTCTTCATGTTGAAGAAGCAGAAGAAGAAGAAGATAATATGATAAGTCATTTTTAAAAAAGAAAATAATATGAATACTTATCATATACTAACCATGGTTAGGTGTAGAGAATAGACTATGGTTAGGTGGAATGGTTAGGGTTAAGCATGAGACAAATATGGTGGACTTGTTCAAAGCTTCATAAAGCTTCAACAAGCAAACAAAGAAAGCCACCATATCATTTATCTTTTCCAAAATAAATAAATAAATAAGTAAGTAAATAAACAAAACCCTAACCATTCATATAACCATGGTTTAATTTTTACACAAACCCAAGTGAGCATGTATCATCAAACATGATACAAACAAGTGTACAAAAGTATATCACATATACAACTTGTGAACTTCAAGTGAGAAAATCCATTTAAAGTGAACCAATACTAGTTAATGTAAAGTAATATATCAAATATATAATTATACATTAAATCATTAAATCAACACTTGATTCAATGATCCGGTCATGTCGAATATAACCGACTAGTATCCAATGTATCGACTTATCGAATTAATCCTTGATTCGATAACTAGGTTATATCGCATACAACCATTCAATACATTCATCGCGAGAATAGAATACGGTATCACATACACCCATTATTCTCGGTCCCGCACATATCTCATATGCGCTCCTATTTCGTTTCGCTTGAGCCAGAAAACCTCTATGTAGGACTCTAAAGACTCGTCAATACGCCGGCAGCAGGTGATGATCATATCAAACACCCACAAGCCGCAAGCGGTCTGCTAAACGTAACGGCCACCCGGGTATTGAGCGATCAGAAGATCGACGAGCAAGCCCGCTCACACTCCTGTGAATCCAACCAGTAACACTTACCGTACAGTCCGGTCTGTTCGTCTGATATGTCGCATATCTCGCCTAGGGGTGGTAAACGTCAGACCCCAATAGCTCGATAAGTCATGCCGACGTGAGGTCCATAACATTCGTGACACTACTGATAACTCTTACCAGTATATCACTGCAACCCTGGCCAGGGATTTCCTGTTATGGCCAGTCGAGCATAGAGCAACATGTGTAGGGTTCCTAGGCACTCTCAAGAGGTCTCACAAGGCATCAACCATGCCAATTTCAAATTTAAACGGTGCCGAGAAACCCTAGAACGGATCGTTGGCTAGATTTGTAGGTGAAACAATAAACTAGTTAACACTTAACTACAAGTAAACGGAAATACAACCTTTGTAGATCCGGTCCTCCACCTCCACGGCTCCGTGATGAGGTCCTTTCCGCTGTCCAAATCAAATCCCGGGCTCTAGCATCGGCTTCATCGGAGAAAGAAGCGGGCTAGGTCATCGATGTCGATGCCGAAGATGATCTACGTCGAGGCATCACTAGATCAAGCTCCCACTTCACCAAGTCATGAAACTTATGAAGAAAAGACACTCTACTACTTGGCAAGAGGTAGAGGATGAAGAAATAGGAAGTGGGTTTACTTTAGAATTGGATTTCTCACTCATTTCATCAATCCACCATTGATGAAGAAAGGTTTTCTTCAAGTGAAGAAGAAGAAGAAGATGAAGATAATATTATGATAAGTTCATTTAAAATCAAAAGTAAATCAATACGTATCATAATAATAACCATGGTCAAGTGTAGAGAATGAATCATGGTTAGTGGGAATGGTTAGGGTTAAGCATGGAGACAAAATGGTCACTTGGTCAAAGCTTCATGAAGCTTCAACATCCATCCAAAGAAGGCCACCATTTTGCACTTTATGCAAATGATTTTCCAAAAAGAAATGGATAAATAAATAAGTGAATAAAACAAAACCCTAACCATTATCATGTAACCATGGTTTGATCTTTACACAAAAACCCAAACTAGCATGTATCATCAAACATGATACAATCTTGTGCACAAAAAAATATATCATATATACAATGTGCACAAACAAGTGAGAAAATCCATTTAAAAGTGAACCAATACTAGTTAATGCAAAGTAATATATCAAATATATAATTATGCATTAAATCATTAAATCAACACTTGATTTAACGATCCGGTCATATCGCATATAACCTACTAGTATCTAATGTATCGGCTTATCGAATCAACCCTCGATTCGATAACTAGGTTATATCGCATATAACCATTCGATACATTCATCGCGAGAATGGAATACGGTATCACATATACGCATTATTCTCGGTCCCGCACATATCTCTTATGCGCTCCTATTTCGTTTCGCTTGAGCCAGGAAACCTCTGTGTAGGACTCTAAAGACTCGTCAATACGCCGGCAGCAGGTGATGATCATATCAAGCACCCATAAGCCGCAAGCGGTCTGCTAAACGTAACGGCCACCCGGGTATTGAGCGATCAGAAGATCGACGAGCAAGCCCGCTCACACTCCTGTGAATCCAACCAGTAACACTTACCGTACAGTCCGGTCTGATCGTCTGATATGTCGCATATCTCGCCTAGGGGTGGTAAACGTCAGACCCCAATAGCTCGATAAGTCGTGTCGATATGAGGTCTATAACATTTCGAGAAACTACTGGTAACACTTACCAGTAAATCTCAGCAACCCTGGCCAGGAATTTCCGGTTATAGCCAATCGAACATGGCGCAACATCAACCCCCTATACCGGGAGAGACGAATCCCCTCCTATCGCTCATTGCCTCCATGTGATTCGGGACTGTACCCAAAAACCACCGTTTTGCACGCCCTCTTGGACGTGGTAAGATAGAAATCAAAGCACAGTGGGAACCACACAAGACTCTATGACGATCTCGAGTCAACAGACTACTCTGTACCAGTGTCACCAGAGAACTGCCATCTGATGTAAGGTATAATACCATCTTGGAGTTCTCGGCGAGTCCGTCCAGTGTACCCAGTCTCTACTGAGCACCCGTATATCATCTCTGATGTCAAACACCAATGGATATGGGATCATCCATCGCCCATCTGTATGGGTCGAGAAGGTATACGCTAGTCTACTCTGGTATATCGATGCCCCGTCTCGATACACCCACGACTAGGGACTTTGAAGGATGTACTTATGTACTACCATGTCCCCACTAGTATGATCTGCATCATAGTCCAGGTAGTCAAGTACACATCCTAAGGGCTTTACCAACATGTAACAGAGAGACAATCAGTATACACGTTAAGGTAAAGAGCAACCAGATAGCCTACTATCATGTCGAGCTAGAAAGTCCTCCCTATATATGTCCCAGCATCCACTACAATATACATCCTATGTACAGTAATGGCTTCTAGGGCATACATATAACTAACAATCTCCCACTTGCACTAGGGCCATCTGTAGCAGTGGTTGCAGTATCTCATACTCAACCATCCCATAAAAATCTCTCTCTGGGAATAGGCCTTCGTGAGTGGATCCGCCGTGTTGTCCTCTGAGTCTACTCTCCTAACCTCGATCACCCTGGAGATCAACCATCTCCATGATCAGGTAATACTGCCTTAGAATATGTCTGGATCACTGATGGGACGGGCGTTCCTTGGCATAAACCACAACTCCATTGTCTCACAATGGTAGGAACAAAATTCATCTCATGAACTAATATACACCCAAACATCCTCCTTGGTAGCATCTTAAGTAGCGATGTATCCAGCCTTAATCGTCTAGTATGCCACGGTATCTAGCTTGGAACTCTTCCAACATACCGTCCCTCGATTGAGGGTAAAGACAATGCCTGTGACTGACACTCAGTCGTCTTTATCACCCTGGAACACTTCCAGTGATTCTTCTCAGGATCTATTGATACCTTCTCACTACAACTAGTGAGTATCCTAACATCCAATTAGATCTATCTCATGGATCCAAAATCCAGGATTTAGGAGGTATCAATTTGATCCTATATGGAGAATCCATGTGATAAACGGAGATTGACCGAGCGTAGCATAGGAAACCCCTTTCTTATCAAGAGTATGTCATCCACGTACTCTACGAGGATTGTCACCATACTCCCTACTACCTTTTTGTTTATACAAGGTTCATCTACCATTTTGATGATGTCAACTTCTTTGACTAATCCATCAAAACAGATGTTCCAACTCCGCGATGCCTGCTTTATCCTATAAAGTATCTTGCACACGTTTCCGCTGCTCCCACTGTCTACGAGGCCCTCTGGCTGTGTACTTATAGACTGCCTTTTCTAAAACATCATTTAGAAAAGCTGTCATGACACCCAACCACCAGATATCGTAGTCATGGTATGTAGCCGTGGTAAGTAGGATCTGGATGGACTTAAGCATAGCTGCTTGAAAAGGTTTCATCATTATCCACGCCTGGTCGATGACGAAAAGCTTTAACAAGTCTAGCTTTGAAAGTCTCAACTTTTCCAAGTACACCAAGTAATCTTCTCAAGATATACTTGCTCCTGATGGGGATTTAACCCTTCAGATATAGCAGCCAAAGTCCATACTTTGTTGGTGTACATGGATTCCATCTCAGATCGCTAAGCATCCAGCCATTCTTACAGAGTCCCTACTCTCGATGGCCTGCTCGAAACTAGTTGGGTCATCATCTCATGATGCAATCCTCGCTCCCACTGTCATAGAGAAACCGAAGTATCTCTCAGGTGGGTGAGGAACCCTACTAGATCGGCGGAGAGGCTGAGGTTCGTTGGTAACTACTGAATCCTTTGGTTCTATCAAATCATCAGCTGCAGTTTGTATAGCTGGAACATTTCCAGTTTTACATAACAGATCTTGCCTCGAGCTTGTCCGGATTATGCTTTTAGACATAGCCCGGACAACCCCAAATCTTAACTAACTTAAGAGATGGGCCCTTCCGTTATCATATCAAATATGAAGTGGTAGGCAACTGATTTGATTTGAACCTTATTCAATAGGTATGCAGCTTCTCAAGTGCATAACTCCCAAAAAGGAAATAGGTAACTCAGTAGTACTCATCATAGAGCGCACCATATCATATAGGGTGTATCTGCTCCGCCCCGATACACCGACGTGCTGTGGCGTATACGGAGGAGTAATGCTGAGAGAGAATCTCATTCTCCTTTAGAATAGTCCAGGATTTCCATGCTCAAGTATTCTCCTCCTTGATCTCATGAAAGGACATAATACTTATACCCGTATTGGTTCTCCACTTCTAGCTTATATTCTGTGAATATCTCAAAAGGTTCGGACTTGTGTTTCAACAGGAACATATGTCTGAATCTTGAGAGATTATCAGAGAATGTAACGAAGTACAAAGAACCAGTCTTGGCATATAAAGACAGGGGACCTTACATACATCAACATGTATCAGTCCCAAGAGTTCACTAACTCTTTCTCTGTTTCCAATAAACAGAGCTGGTGTCATTATATCTTTGTGACATGACTGGCAAGTTTCACAAGATGTAGATTTAAACTGATTTAAATATGCATCTTCATGTAACTTCAGCTAGTCGGGTCGCATTGATATGACCTAGTCTACAATGCCTCAAGAAGGATTCGTTCATTTCTGAACTCTTCCTCTTGTGTGTGTTCTGTATACTAAGAACTGTAGTTTGATTTAGAACATCAATGCTTTTAGATAACGTGCCTAAACCGATCAACTTTTGATATAGGAAATGTTCAAAACATTATCCAACAATACAAAATTTTATCATTTCTTTACTTATAAAGAGACTGATATGAATTTGTATATCAGGTTCGGTATCTAATAACATTCGTTCAGAATCAATGTACTGGTCATACAGGGTGACAGTGACCAACAGACTTGGCTGCAACACTTGCCCCGTTCTCTGTCTCATGAAACTTATCACCCGATCTCAGTTCTCTACCTATCTGTAGCCCTATGTAACAGATTACATATCTGGGATCCTGATCCGGTATCATATACCCAGGATGCGGAGGATACTGAGAAACAGTTCTTTGTAATGAACACACCCGAAGAAGATGCATCATATGCACTTCCTTCGTTTGGGCGGCAAAGGAATTCTGGTATTCCCCTATTTCCTGCTCTGTCTTATAACAATTATAAGTTGGAGCGGGACCAACGTTCCCCAGCTCAGAATAACAAGCGGGTTCGGTCAATATCCGTATTATTATCTTGATTAAGGCGTGATATGGTCGCTACCTGGAGAGAGAGAGAAGAAAACACTCAGCGTATGCTCTTGCAAGATCAGATTGGTTTTTATTTTATCTAATCAGGATGGCTCCCACTGCTTTTTATCAAATCTTCCTTCAAACCCTAAAAGGAAAGACTAGCCGGGATAAATTACACACTACAAGTTCGCCAATCTTTCAGCCAGGCCAGTGTCGGTACTTTGAGGGAGGTCCCCCGTGCTTTCGCACGAACCTAATTAATGTAAACCTCGTTTCCCAGAGGCGTAACCTCGTTGACACCTTTCTAGACACCTACTTGATCGGCTAATTGTAATGTATAAAACTCTCCCAGGAGTAACTCTTACTCACAGTGGGTATCGGGATCCAACTATCTCATAGAAGGTATGCAATCTCATTGCAAATTTCAACACTTGAAATTCCCGATAATATTTTGCCCCTAACGTCCTATGACCTTGACGCAGGCCAACAAACCATAGTGCGCTAGTCAAGTTCAACCCGTCATTTCCTGATTGAATTAAACCCACCCGCACGACCCTTGACGCAGGCCAACAAAGTCGCACGACTACCCTAATCCAATCTGCATCATATGCATAAGCAGATAAATACTAGTTAGCTACCGCACACTACGCCTTGACGCAGGCCAACAAACGTAGCACGAATACTAACTACCACTTATCTGAAATGACGGAGGGCTACGACAGGTTTTTCTGAAAACCTATTGCGTAATGAACTTGATATCGTTGTAGAATCAAATGATTTTTTAAAAATGGAGTGCTTTTGAGGCTTTTCTAGTTTTGGTAAAGGAGTCACTCCCGGTGAAGGGATCGTCGGTCCTTTCCTCGTCGAATGAGGTGCGGGATATATCATATATATCACTGTGCAAAGCAAAAACTCTTAAAAGCAATCAAAAGACAAACCGAGTGTGTAGCATCTGCCAGTTATTGCTAAAGGAGTCACTCCCGGTGAAGGGATCTCGGTCCTTTCCTTATCGAATAAGGTGCCGGATATATCGCATATACCTCTGTGCAAAGCAAGAACTGTAGCTACCTGTTTTATTTTTGAAATTCGATTCTACAACATCTTAGGTTTCTTTTATTTCATTAATCACATTAATGAAGTCCCATCATTTAAGTACCTAAACATCACAGATAAATACGACGTACACTTATGCCATCCGCATTCGCCTCGATGTCCCCTCATGCACCGTTAGGTTAGGTAACTAACGGCAGAGCAGGGCAGGGCTAGCGCGGGTGTAAAACATAAGTAACATCTATATAATATATCATATATACTATATACTGTATCTATCACAGAACATCACATGATCGCATCACAGATATCGCAGCAGAAGAATCATATGAAATATTGGATATAATAGGACGTCCGTGCTTTCAATACGAGCCAGTATAAAACACGGATTCCACGGTCGTGATGAATAGCCAAACCCACACCCCTAGACCCCTACGAGAGCGGCAAGCAACCCTACCAATTCTGGAGTTAGGGGACTCGGACTCGACTCCTCGAGTTGGTCTCCTACTGGACTCCAGAACCCGGTTACTTGTGCCCTCCTCCTTGGGTCTATCCTAGTGCGGAAAAGTAAATAATATACAGAGGGTGACATCTTCCGCAACCTGGAAGTGCCCCAATAAAAGAATATTACATACAAGTTTTTACATGAATGAAAATGAAAAACACTCATCTCACATAAAAAACCCCGGCTATTCAAACACGACGATCCAATATAACATATCTAGCAACACATAACATCACATGTCATCAACGTAAGTAAATATGCGCATCCCAATTGTCGTTGACATATAGCAACGAAACCGGCGATATCACATATTACACTTACGGTCACAGAAAAGAAAGTGTAAAACTACAACAGTTGGAATCCGCAACCACCTCAGACATCACATGCCTGACCAAATGAATTTCTTAGACATCGCATGCCTAACAATTATAAACCCCGCATTTTAGTCTCAAAATCGAAAATACTTTTCAATACCAAGTCGGGCAATTCAACAAGATTCCCAACATCCTGATCGAATGCTCGTCGCAAACTTTAGTAGACGGCCGCACCCCCGATACCGTCGACAAAGTGCACCAAAGCGGAACACCGCTGCCGCGAGCACCCGAACGGATGCTTTCGGCGACGGGGTTCTCCTACAGTCACTTGGTCGGGGCTATGGAGTGAGGCTGTCTATTAAGTTTACCCGGCGAGTATCCGTGTACGCTACGTGATTGCGACGGACTTTTGATCACATCAAAATTCCGTGGCAACCGATCAAGTGAGACTAAACTGCTATGTTTATAACATTCATTCAGTTATCTCATAACTACTTGTGAATTCCAATTATTGTATCACATTCCGGAAAAATAGAAAATGTTAAACTTTCCGATCGGACAATCGAACACCCAAGTTTTCCCGATACAGATCAACACATGAAATAAGTCTAACAACATTCAGTTCGTGCCTCAGTACCAACGGTCCAGCCGTAGAAGGGTCAAGCCAACGCCTCACATGTGGCACGCCGTACTGTCCCAAACCCGAAGGTTCAAAGGGCAGTTCAAGACGGTCACATAATCGAGTTAAGGTTTGTTGTCTTCTAGAGGGTCCATCGAGTTACTTGCACTACTTAGAACGTCGTTAAACTACGGAAAAATCCAACACTTGGAAATTTCCCGACAGGGGAAAAATTGGGTATTTATATCCGGTCGAACTTTTTAACATATCCAAAAAATTATCCGGAAAGCCACATAGACAAAATTTGATACTCCGATCGAAACACCGAATCCCCAAAACAACCCCAAAACACTCATCTCTATAATAAATATTAAAATATCCCAGAAAATACAGCACAACCAAAGAGGAATTACTGTGAGACTCGACCGTACGGCCGCGGAACCGCCGCATGAACCATGCTCATGCCGCGGAACCGCGGCGGTTTAGATGAATTAGGTCCACGAAATTTACAGTAATTCGTACAAAACCCTGCTTAATTTTCTGCATATTTTTAATTTCGAAAAATCCAGATTTTTAAAAATTGGACAGAGAGCAATTTGGAAATGGGTTTTCGGGTTCGTTCGGACTTCAAACTCCGTCTAGTCTTCGCCTAAGGCTCTAGCTAGGCTCTGATACCACTGTAGGTCAGGCAGCCACCCCATCCAATAGGGTCACCATGGCACCAACGGGTCCCTCAGCAGCTACTTTTTACGCATGCCCCCTCGCGAGGACTACAACCAGCCGGAACACCTTCCAGTCTCGGGACACCCTGGGGGTAAGAGCCTATGCTTCGCCACACTGTCACACAGTGAGAACCCCCCATAGGTCGACATCTAATGCCTAGTAGCTCTGATACCACTGTGGGGTTCCTAGGCACTCTCAAGAGGTCTCACAAGGCATCAACCATGCCAATTTCAAATTTAAACGGTGCCGAGAAACCCTAGAACGGATCGTTGGCTAGATTTCTAGGCGAAACAATAAACTAGTTAACACTTAACTACAAGTAAACGGAAATACAACCTTTGTAGATCCGGTCCTCCACCTCCACGGCTCCGTGATGAGGTCCTCTCCGCTGTCCAAATCAAATCCCGGGCTCTAGCGTCGGCTTCATCGGAGAAAGAAGCGGGCTAGGTCATCGATGTCGATGCCGAAGATGATCTACGTCGAGGCATCACTAGATCAAGCTCCCACTTCACCAAGTCATGAAACTTGTGAAGAAAAGACACTCTACTACTTGGCAAGAGGTAGAGGATGAAGAAATAGGAAGTGGGTTCACTTTAGAATTGGATTTCTCACTCATTTCATCAATCCACCATTGATGAAGAAAGGTTTTCTTCAAGTGAAGAAGAAGAAGAAAATGAAGATAATATTATGATAAGTTCATTTAAAATCAAAAGTAAATCAATACGTATCATAATAATAACCATGGTCAAGTGTAGAGAATGAATCATGGTTAGTGGGAATGGTTAGGGTTAAGTATGGAGATAAAATGGTCACTTGGTCAAAGCTTCATGAAGCTTCAACATCCACCCAAAGAAAGCCACCATTTTGCACTTTATGCAAATGATTTTCCAAAAAGAAATGGATAAATAAATAAGTGAATAAAACAAAACCCTAACCATTATCATGTAACCATGGTTTGATCTTTACACAAAAACCCAAACTAGCATGTATCATCAAACATGATACAATCTTGTGCACAAAAAAATATATCATATATACAATGTGCACAAACAAGTGAGAAAATCCATTTAAAAGTGAACCGATACTAGTTAATGCAAAGTAATATATCAAATATATAATTATGCATTAAATCATTAAATCAACACTTGATTTAACGATCCGGTCATATCGCATATAACCTACTAGTATCCAATGTATCGGCTTATCGAATCAACCCTCGATTCGATAACTAGGTTATATCGCATATAACCATTCGATACATTCATCGCGAGAATGGAATACGGTATCACATACACGCATTATTCTCGGTCCCACACATATCTCTTATGCGCTCCTATTTCGTTTCGCTTGAGCCAGGAAACCTCTGTGTAGGACTCTAAAGACTCGTCAATACGCCGGCAGCAGGTGATGATCATATTAAGCACCCACAAGCCGCAAGCGGTCTGCTAAACGTAACGGCCACCCGGGTATTGAGCGATCAGAAGATCGACGAGCAAGCCCGCTCACACTCCTGTGAATCCAACCAGTAACACTTACCGTACAGTCCAGTCTGATCGTCTGATATGTCGCATATCTTGCCTAGGGGTGGTAAACGTCAGACCCCAATAGCTCGATAAGTCGTGTCGATATGAGGTCTATAACAGTTCGAGAAACTACTGGTAACACTTTCCAGTAAATCTCAGCAACCCTGGCAAGGGATTTCCGGTTATAGCCAATCGAACACAGCGCAACATCAACCCCCTATACCTGGAGAGACGAATCCCCTCCTATCGCTCATTGCCTCCATGTGATTCGGGACTGTACCCAAAAACCACCGTTTTGCACGCCCTCTTGGACGTGGTAAGATAGAAATCAAAGCACAGTGGGAACCACACAAGACTTTATGACGATCTCGGGTCAACAGACTACTCTGTACCAGTGTCACCAGAGAACTGCCATCTGACGTAAGGTATAATACCATCTGGGAGTTCTCGGCGAGTCCGTCCAGTGTACCCAGTCTCTACTGAGCACCCGTATATCATCTCTGATGTCAAACACCAATGGATATGGGATCATCCATCGCCAATCTGTATGGGTCGAGAAGGTATACGCTAGTCTACTCTGGTATATCGATGCCCCGTCTCGATACACCCACGACTAGGGACTTTGAAGGATGTACTTATGGACTACCATGTCCCCACTAGTATGATCTGCATCATAGTCCAGGTAGTCAAGTACACATCCTAAGGGCTTTACCAACATGTAACAGAGAGACAATCAGTATACACGTTAAGGTAAAGAGCAACCAGATAGCATACTATCATATCGAGCAAGAAAGTCCTCCCTATATATGTCCCAGCATCCACTACAATATACATCCTATGTACAGTAATGGCTTCTAGGGCATACATATAACTAACAACATGAACCCCCAATACCGGGAGAGACGAATCCCCTCCTATCGCTCATTGCCTCCATGTGAATCGGGACTGTACCCAAAAACCACCTGTTTGCACGACTCAGTAGAGCCGTGGTAGGGTGGAAATCAAAGCACAATGGGAGACATACAAGACTCTATGACGATCTCGGGTCAACAGACTAAGCTGTACCAGTGTCACCAGAGAACTGCCATCTGATGTGAGGTATAATACCATCTGGGAGTTCTCGGCGAGTCCGTTCAGTGTACCCAGTCTCCACTGAGCACCCTCATACCATCTCTGATGTCAAACACCAATGGATATGGGATCATCCATCGCCCATCACATGGGTCGAGAAGATATACGCTAGTCTACTATGGAATATCGATGCCCCGTCTCGATATTCCCACGACTAGGAACATTGAAGGATGTACTCATGGACTATCCAAGCCCCACTAGTATGATCTTCATCATAGTCCTGGAAGTCGAGTACACATCCTAAGTGCTTTATTAACATGTAATAGAGAGACAGAAAGTATACATGTTAAGATAAAGAGCAACCAGATAGCGTACTATCATGTCGAGCAAGAAAGTCCTACCTATATATGACCTAGCATCCACTACAATATACATCTAATGTACAGTAATGGCCTCTAGGGCATACATATAACTAACAATCTCCCACTTGCACTAGGGCCATCTGTAGCAGTAGTTGTAGTATCTAATACTCAACCATCCCCTAAAAGTCTTTTTTTGGGAAAAGGCCTTCATGAGTGGATCCTCCGCGTTGTCCTCTGAGCCTACTCCCCTAACCTCGATCACCTTGGAGATCATCTATCTCCATGATCAGGTGATGCTGCCTCAGAATATGTCTGGGTCACTGATAGGACCAGGGTTCCTGGGCCGAATCCATACTTCCATTGTCATACAATGGTAGGAACCTAGTTCATCTCATGAACCAATATACACCCAAACTGACTCTTTGGTAGTATCTTTAATAGCGATGTTACCAGCCTTTATCGTCTAGTTTGCCACGGTATCTAGCTTGGAACTCTTCCAACATACCGTCTCTTTACTGAGGGTAAAGACAATGCCTGTGACTGACATTCAGTCGTCTTTATCACCCTGGAACCCTTCCAGTGATTCTCCCCAGGATCGATTGATACCATCTCACTACAGCTAGTGAGAATCCAAACATCCATCTATATCTATCTCATAGATCCAAAACCCAGGATTTAGGATGTATCACTTTGATCCTATTGGAGAATCCTTGTGATAAGCGGAGAGTGACCGTGCGTAGCATAGGAAACTCTTTTCCTATCAAGAGTATGTTGTCTACGTACAATACGAGGATAACCACCTTACTCTCTACTACCGTTTTGTATATACAAGGTTCGTCTACCATTTTGATGAAGTCAAACATTTTGACTATCACATCAAAACAGACGTTCCAACTCCGCGATGCCTGCTTTATTCTGTAAAGCAACTTGCACACGTTTCCGCTGCTCCCACTGTTTACGAAGCCCTCTGGCTGTGTTCTTATAGACGTTCTCTTCTAAATCACTATTTAGAAAAGTAGTCATGGCACCCAACCACCAGATATCGTAGTCATGGTACGTAGCAATGGCAAGTAGGATCTGGATGGACTTAAGCATAGTCCCTAGAAAAGGTTTCATCATTATCCACACCTGGTCGATGACGAAAAACTTTAACAAGTCTAGATTTGAAAGTCTCAACTTTTCCATCTACATCAAGTAATCTTCCCAAGATATACTTGCTCCTGATGGGGATTTAACCCTTCAGATATAGCAGTTAAAGTCCATACTTTGCTGGTGTACATGGATTCCATCTCAGATCACTAAGCATCCAGCCATTCTTACAGAGTCCCTACTCTCGATGGCCTGCTCGAAACTAGTTGGGTCATCATCTCATGATGCAATCCTCGCTCCCACTGTCATCGAGAAACCGAGGTATCTCTCAGGCGGATGAGGAACCCTACCAGATCGGCGGAGAGGGTGAGGTTCGTCGGAAACTATTGAATCCTTTGGTTCTGTCAAATCATCAGCTGCAGTTTTGTATAGCTGGAACCTTTCCAGTTCTACAGAACTGACCTTGCCTCGATCTTGTCCGGATTTTGCTTTAGACATAGGCCGGACAATCCTAAACCTTAACTTACTTAAGAGATAGGCTCTTCCCATACCATATCTTATATGGAGTGGTAGGCACTGATTTGAATCGAACCCTATTCAATAGGTATGCAACTTCATAAGTGCATAACTCCCTAAAAGGAAATAGGAAACTCAGTAGTACTCATCATAGAGCGCACCATATCATATAGGGTGTGATTGCTCCGCCCCGATATACCATCGTGCTATGGTGTATACGGAGGAGTAATGCTGAGAGAGAATCTCATTCTCCTTTAGAATAGTCCAGGAATTCCATGCACAAGTATTCTCCTCCCTGATCTCATCATAGGACATAATACTTATACCTGGTTATTGGTTCTCTATTTCTAACTTATATTCTGTGAATATCTCAAAAGCTTCGGGCCTATGTTTCAACAGGAACATATGTCTGAATCTTGAGAGATCATCAGAGAACGTAATGAAGTACAAAGAACCGGTCCTGGCATGTGTAGACAGGATACCTTACATATATCATCATGTATCATTCTCAAGAGTTCATTAACTCTTTCTCTGTTTCCAATAAACAGGGCTATGGTCATCTAATCTTTGTGACATGACTGGCAAGTTTCACAAGATGTAAATTAAAACTGATTTAAATATGCATCTAAAATGTAACTTCAGCCAGTCGGGTCGCATTGATATGACCTAGTCTACAATGCCTCAAGAAGGATTCGTTCATTTCTGAACTCTTCTTCTTGTGTGTGTTCTGTATACTAGGAACTGTAGTTTGATTTAGAACGTCAATGCTTTTAGATAACGTGCCTGAACCGATCAACTTTTGAAATAGGAAATGTTAAAAACAGTATCCAACAATACAAAATTATATCCTTCTTTACTAATAAAGAAACTGATATGATTTTGTATATCAGGTTCGGTATCTAATAGCATTTATTCAGAATCAATGTACTGGCAATACAGGGTGACAGTGACCAACAGACTTGGCTGCAACACTTGCCCCGTTTTCTGTCTCATGAAACTTATCACCCGTTCTCAGTTTTTCTACCTTTTTGTAGCCCTATGTAACAGATTACATATCTGGGATCCTGATCCTGTATCAAATACCCAGGATTAATAGGATACAGAGAAACAGTTCTTTATAATGAACACACCCGAAGGAGATGCATCATATGCACTTTCTTCGTTTGGGCGGCATAGGAATTCTGGTATACCCCTATTTCCTGCTCTGTCTTATAACAATTATAAGTTGGAGCGGGACCAACGTTCCCCAGCTCAGTATAACAAGCGGGTTCGGTCAATACATCCATATTATTATCTTGATTAAGGCGTGATATGGTCGCTACCTGGAGAGAGAGAGAAGAAAACACTCTGCGTGCGCTCTTGCAAGATTAGATTGGTTATATATTTTATCTAATCAGGATGGCTCCCACTGTTTTTATCAAATCTTCCTTCAAACCTTAAAAGGAAAGACTAGCTGGGATTAATTACACTCTACAAGTTCGCCAATCTTTCAGCCAGGCCAGTGTCGGAACTTTGAGGGAGGTTCCCCGTGCTTTCGCATGGACCTAATTACAGTAAACCTCGTTTTCCCAGAGGCGTAACCCCGTTGACACCTTTCTAGACAACTACTTGATCGGCTAATCGTAAAATGCAAAACTCTCCTAGGAGTAACAATTACTCGCAGTGGGTATCGGGATCCAACTATCATATAGAAGGTATGCAATCTCATTGCAAATTTCAACACTTGAAACTCCCGATAAAGATTTTTACCCCTAGCACTTATGACCTTAACTATGGTCAACAAATCATAAGCACTAGTCAAGTTCTACCCGTCATTTCGTGATTAATTAGACCCACCCACATGACCCTTAACTAAGGTCAACAAAGTCACGCGACTGTCCTAACTAATCGCATCATATGCGGTGTAGGAAGACATCACTTAGCTACCGTACACTGTGCCTTAACAAAGGTCAACAAACACGGCACGAATACTAAGTACTCTACTTCCTAAAATGACGGAGGGTTGCGAATGGTTTTTATGAAAACCTTTAACGCTTTGAACTTGATCTCGTTGCGGAATCAAATATTTTTAAATGGAATGTTTTTGAGGCTTTTCTAGTTTTGCTAAAGGGGTCACTCCCGGTGAAGGGATCGTCGGCCCTTTCATCGTCGAATGAGGTGCGGGACATATCATATATATCACTGTGCAAAGCAGAAACTATAAAAGCGATCAAAAGACAAACCGAGGGTTGTAGCATCTTCCAGTTATTGCTAAAGGAGTCATTCCCGGTGAAGGGATCTCGGTCCTTTCCTCATCGAATAAGGTGCAGGATGTTCTATAATGAACACCGCGATGCAAAGCAAGAACTGTAGCTACCTGTTTTATTTTGAAATTCGATTCCACAATATCAATTAGGTTTATTTTCTTTCATTAATCTCATTAATGAATGTCCCATCATTTAAGTCCACCTAAACATCACAGATAAATATAACGTACGCTTATGCCATCCGCATTCGCCTCGATGTCCCGTCTGCACCGCTAGGTTAGGTAACTAACGCCAGAACGAGGCAGGGCTAGCACGGGTGTAAAACATAAGCAACGTCTATATAATATATCATATATACTATATACTGTATCTATCTGAATAAATCACATGATCACATCACAGATAACGCAGCAGAAAATATCATATGAAATATTGGATGTACTAGGACGTCCGTGTTTTTAATACGAGCCAGTATAAAACACGGATTCCACGGTCGTGATGAATAGCTAATCCCACACCCCTAGACCCCTACGAGAGCGGCAAGCAACCCAACCAATTCTAGGGTTAGGAGACCCGGACTCGACTCCTCGAGTTGGTCTCCCACTGGACCCTAGAACCCGGTTACTTGTGCTCCCCTCCTTGGGTCTATCCTAGTGCAGAAAAGTAAATAATATACAAATGGTGACATCATCCGCAACCTGGAAGTGCCCCAATAAAAGAATATTACATGAATGAAAATGAAAAACACTCATCTCACATAAAAAAAACCCCGGCTATTCAAACACGACGATCCAATATAACATATCCAGCAACACATAACATCACATGTCATCAACGTAAGTAAATATGCGCATCCCAATTGTCGTTGACATATAGCAACGAAACCGGCGATATCACATATTACATTTACAGTCACAGAAAAGAAAGTGTAAAACTACAACAGTTGGAATTCGCAAACTCTTTAGACATCGCATGCCTAATCAAATGAAATACTTAGACATCACATGCCTAACAATTATAAACCCCGCATTTTAGTCTCATTATCGAAAACTCTTTTCAATATCAAGTCGGGCAATTCAACAAGATTCCCAACATTTTGATCGAATGCTCATCGCAAACTTTAGTAGGCAGCTGCACCCCCGACGCCGTCGACGAAGTGCACCAAGGAGGAACACCGCTGCCGCGAGCACCCGGACGGATGCTTTCGGCGACGGGGCTCTCCTACAGTCACTTGGTCGGGGCTATGGGGTGAGGCTGTCTATTAAGTTTACCCGGCGAGTATCCGCGTACGCTACGTGATTGCGACGGACTTTTGATCACATCAAAATTCCGTGGCAACCGATCAAGTGAGACAAAACTGCTATGTTTATAACATTCATTCAGTTATCTCATAACTACTTGTGAATTCCAAATGTTGTATCACATTCCGGATAAATAGAAAAATGTTAAACTTTCCGATCGAACAATCGAACACCCAAGTTTTCCCGATACAGCTCAACACATGAAATAAGTCTAAAAACATTCATTTCGTGCCTCAGTACCAACGGTCCAGCCGTAGAAGGGTCAAGCCAACGCCTCACATGTGGCACGCCGTACTACCCCAAACCCTAAGGTTCAAAGGGCAATTCAAGACGGTCACATAATCGAGTTAAGGTTTGTTGTCTTCTAGAGGGGCCATCGCATTACTTGCACTATTTAGAACGTCATTAAACTACGGAAAAGTCCAACAATTGGAAATTTCCCGGTAGGGGAAAAAGTGGGTATTTATATCCGGTCGAACTTTTTAACATATTCTAAAATTACCCGGAAAAATACACAGACAAAATTAGACAATCCGATCGAAACACCGAGTCCCCAATACAACCCAGAAAACTCAACTCTTGAGTTCAGATTAAAAATTCCCAGGAAAACTAACACTGAAAAATAGGAATTACTGTGTAAAATTAATTGACTGAAGAGACAAATTGGCCGCGGAACCGCCGAATTAGCCATGCTAATGCCGCGGTTCCGCCGCTCTATGGTCGAATTAGGTGCTCGAACTTCACAGTAATTCTTATAAATACCTGCTGATTTTTCTGCATATTTTTAATTCTCAAAAATCCACAAATCCAGAATATGTCCAAAGAGCATTTTGGAGTTAGGGTTTCGATTCGATCGGACTTCTAACTCCGTCTACGAATCGCCTAAGGCTCTAGCTAGGCTCTGATACCACTGTAGGGTTCCTAGGCACACTAATGAAGTCTCACAAGTGATCAAACATGACCAATTCAAATTTTTCATGTGCCTGCAAACCCTAATACGGATCGTTAACTAGATGTATAGGTGATGCGATGCAAGTAAACAGCTTTAACCTAAAGGAAAGAAGCTACAACCTTTGTAGATCCGGTCCACCACCTCCTTGTCTCCGCGATGACGTCCCTCCGCTGTCCAAATCGAATCCAGGACTCTAGCATCGGTTTCATCGGAGAAATGGGCGGGCTAGGTCGTCGACTTCGATACCGAAGATGATCAACGTCGAGGCATCACAAGATCAAGCTCCCACTTCACCAAGTCATGAAACTTGTGAAGAAAACACCCTATACTACTTGGCAAGAGGTAGAGGATGAAGAAATAGGAAGTGGGTTCACTTTAGAATTGGATTTCTCACTCTTTTTCTCAAGTTGCCATTGATGGAGGCAAGCTTTCTTCATGTTGAAGAAGGAGAAGAAGAAGAAGATAATATAATAAGTCTTTTTTAAAAAAGAAAATAATATGAATACTTATCATATACTAACCATGGTTAGGTGTAGAGAATAGACTATGGTTAGGTAGAATGGTTAGGGTTAAGCCTGAGACAAATATGGTGGACTTGTTCAAAGCTTCATGAAGCTTCAACAAGCAAACAAAGAAAGCCACCATATCATTTATCTTTTCCAAAATAAATAAATAAATAAGTAAATAAACAAAACCCTAACCATTCATATAACCATGGTTTAATTCTTTACACAAACCCAAGTGAGCATGTATCATCAAACATGATACAAACAAGTGTACAAAAGTATATCACATATACAACTTGTGAATTTCAAGTGAGAAAATCCATTTAAAGTGAACCAATACTAGTTAATGCAAAGTAATATATCAAATATATAATTATACATTAAATCATTAAATCAACACTTGATTCAATGATCCGGTCATGTCGTATATAACCGACTAGTATCCAATGTACCGACTTATCGAATAAATCCTTGATTCGATAACTAGGTTATATCGCATACAACCATTCGATACATTCATCGTGAGAATAGAATACGGTATCACATACACGCATTATTCTCGGTCCCGCACATATCTCATATGCGCTCCTATTTCGTTTCGCTTGAGCCAGGAAACCTCTGTGTAGGGCTCTAAAGACTCGTCAATACGCCAGCAGCAGGTGATGATCATATCAAACACCCACAAGCCGCAAGCGGTCTGCTAAACGTAACGGCCACCCGGGTATTGAGCGATCAAAAGATCGACGAGCAAGCCCGCTCACACTCCTGTGAATCCAACCAGTAACACTTACCGTACAGTCCGGTCTGTTCGTCTGATATGTCGCATATCTCGCCTAGGGGTGGTAAACGTCAGACCCCAATAGCTCGATAAGTCATGCCGACGTGAGGTCCATAACATTCGTGAGACTACTGATAACTCTTACCAGTATATCACTGCAATCCTGGCCAGGGATTTCCTGTTATGGCCACTCGAGCATAGCGCAACATCAACCCCCAATACCGGGAGAGACGAATCCCCTCCTATCGCTCATTGCCTCCATGTGAATCGGGACTGTACCCAAAAACCACCTGTTTGCACGACTCAGTAGAGCCGTGGTAGGGTGGAAATCAAAGCACAGTGGGAGACACACAAGACTCTATGACGATCTCGGGTCAACAGACTAAGCTGTACCAGTGTCACCAGAGAACTGCCATCTGACGTGAGGTATAATACCATCTGGGAGTTCTCGGCGAGTCCGTTCAGTGTACCCAGTCTCCACTGAGCACCCGCATACCATCTCTGATGTCAAACACCAATGGATATGGGATCATCCATCGCCCATCACATGGGTCGAGAAGATATACGCTAGTCTACTCTGGAATATCGATGCCCCGTCTCGATATTCCCACGACTAGGAACATTGAAGGATGTACTCATGGACTATCCAGGCCCCACTAGTATGATCTTCATCATAGTCCTGGAAGTCGAGTACACATCCTAAGGGCTTTATCAACATGTAACAGAGAGACAGAAAGTATACATGTTAAGATAAAGAGCAACCAGATAGCGTACTATCATGTCGAGCAAGAAAGTCCTACCTATATATGACCCAGCATCCACTACAATATACATCTAATATACAGTAATGGCCTCTAGGGCATACATATAACTAACACCTGTACCCCCTACGAGTGCGGCGAATAGCCCGCCAATTCTAGAGTAAAGCCCCCTCCGTCTCAAAGCCATGTGATGCGGTCCCGTTGCCCTCTAGAACCCGGCTATTCGTGCACCCCTCCATAGGGTAATCCTAGTATAGAAAGCAAAATATACAACGGGTACATCGACCTCAGCCCGGTCGTGCCCCAAAAGAATAATATACAAACAGGCAGTGACGGCAGTCCACATGTCGGACGCTCGCCCCGCAATATCAAATGTACATATACAACCAAACTGTACTACCATTGCATTCAGGCTATCCACCATGACAAATCCGCAACATTACAGCACAACACAGAACATCAACGTGAATGTCACGTTCATAAATCCGTCTAAAAGGGCTATAGCAGTTAAACAGGATTTACCGATCAAATGACATTCACGGTGGCAGATATAATATAAATACTGTGAACTAACATGTTTAAAATTTTCGATCGACAAAATTTCCCGAAGTGGGCCCCAAGCAGAATACCCAGTACTCCAAAAAATCTGGGCCCAAACAGAATATACTAAAAACCCCAATTCCAACACAGAGACCTACTGAAGAAATTTGGTGCACTGTGGCTACAGTACGGCGGCGGTTCCGTGGCCAAAACGTGGTTACGGCCGCTGATCCGCCGCGTTACAGTGAAATCATCCGACCAAATTTCTTCAGTTCTCTTGAAAAAGCCTGCACATATTTCTGCAATATACCAAATAATTTTTCGAGCACAAATAAAATTCGACAGAAAGTGCATATTTGAAACTGTGGTTTTTGGAAATTTCGTTCGATCGAGTTCTAAGCACGTTAGAGCAAGCTGGTAAAGCTTAATGGCGTGGCTCTGATACCATGTAAGACCACGGTAGCGCCCCGGCCGTCTGTCCGAGGCCAAAATGCGGAAACAAAAACTTTTCTATAACTAGAAACCGGCGCTACCGCGGACTATAAATCCGGATCGGACCATTAACCTACTACTAGCTAACTAGAGAAGGGTAGAGAGCTATACCGAGCGATCCGTGTCCTTCGGTGTTCGGTCTCCATCCCAAGCTCCTCACGGCATCTCCTGTCTTGTTCTCCTCGTCGGAAATGGCACCACGTCACTGAGTCTTTTTACGGGCTCCCACCTCTGAACCGAGGCAACTCGGACACGATGTTGGCAAGCCGACGTGTCCAAGATTGCTGTAGACTGAGTGTAGAATGGTTTGTCTCAAGGGGTTAAAGAAGTTGCCATTTGGATGTGGAGGTGGAGTAATAGGCTTTGGAGATGAACAAAAGGATTTTGTGCAAGCAAATGAGATCAAAAAACCCACACTAAAAATTTTGGACAGCCCCCCAAACTTGTGGCTGGCCATGCTTGCAAAAATGAAAGGAGAGAGGTGAGTAATAATGCAAGAAAGAGAAAAGGGTGATCATGAGGAATAATGATCACAACAATGTCAAATCAAAAACCCATCTCATCTCAGAAAGCAAGTAATGATGAACCAATGGAGTCAACCTCAATCTAGAACTATCATGAAGCAACCACTAACAAAAAAGACCCTCCACTTTGCTAATTTGCACATATGCAAATAAGCCCCTCCATCAATTTTTCAGCCAAAGAAAGATAGAAAGGAAAATGGCCGAAACGAAATGCAAACTGGCAACTTCAAAAAAAATGATCCGATAATAAATTACAGGAAAACCCCGTGACTGTATATACATATCCGCATTTGTATTCCGACCGAATACAAATGCAATGAGACAAAATCTACACTATACAATACTAGGATCCAGCTTAAACCAAAGCCCGCTAGTATTATCCGTCCGAACCATAACACGTGCACAAGTGCACGCATATGTTCGAACCCTTCCATAAATCCATACGGCCTCTACAGCGTTTCGCCCGAAACTTGAGAAACTGTCTGTGGGGGACTCTAAAAACTCGTCAATACTTTGGCTGTGGATTCAACCACTAGCATGTCAGAGGTATTAACCGTACGTAACGAGCTACCAAGTATTGACCAAAAGGGAGGTCGATGAGCGAACTCATCCTGACACCCTACTGAGCCTGTCAGTGACAATATCCGTACAGTCCGGTCCGTTCGTCTATGAGCATCGCATGTCGGGCCTAGGGGGTTGGTAAAAGTCAGACCCTTAAAGTGGTACAAGTCGTGTCGGAGTGTAGCCCAGAACACCTTGAGATACTACTGGAATACCTACCAGTAAATCTTCTGCCTTGGCCAAGGACTTTGTGTAATGGCTCTCCCAGATACAGCGCGATCTTACCCCCAATACCGGGAGAGACGAACCCCTGCCGATCCGCTCACTGCCTCCATATGGCTCGGGACTGTACCCAACTAAAACTTGTTTGCACGACTCCTTTGAGCCGTGGTAGGGTAGTAATAAAAGTACAGTGGGAAATCACACGAGACAAATGACGATCTCAGGTCGATGAACTAACCTGTACACATGTCACCAGGGAACTGCTATCTGACGTCTGGTATAAGACCAACTAGCATGTTCCCAGCGAGTCCTGTCCGGTGTACTTATAACCCAATGAGCACCTGTATACATCTTAAGTGAACCAACTGACACTAGTAGCTTGTGAGACCGGCCACCGCCCCTCGTCGGGGTCTCGACTGTATACACTAGTCTACTCTGGAGTATCGATGCCCTGACTCGAAAACTCCCATGACTAGGGACCTTTTAAGGATGTGCTTATAGACCCCAGCTCCTACGTATATGATCGCCATCATACTGCTGGCCGTCAAGCAAGAATCCTAAGGGCTCTATCAACGCGCAATAGTGACCTGTAAGGTCACCTAAAGCAGTACACGATGATAAAGATAAACCAGATAGCATACTATCATCTTGAGTAAGACCGTCCTATCGGTATGGGTCCTCCCTCAATCATTGCAATCACGTGCCTGTGATCCAATAATTGACTCTGAGGTCACTATATCCAACAGATGTAATATTATTTTTGCGGGGCACATCCGGGTTGAGCTTGTAGCCACCGTTGTATTATTTTATTTACTTTTTCTTGCACCTAGGATAGACCCAAGGTGGGATGCACAAACTACGGGGTTCTTGAAGTGCCGAGTAACCTACTCATTTTATTGAGGGAGTTGCTTCACTTCGGGAATTTGGTTGGTAGTTTGCCGTACCTGTAGGGGTCTAGGGTAGGGTTTGGTTATTCATCACGACCGTGGAATCGGTCTTTCGTTCTAGGCTAAAACGAAATACGGAATTCCTAGTATATCCAATATATTCTTCTGTGATCTGGAATTCCTATTATTGCGTGAGACGAATGGCTATATATATATATATATATATATAATAAATGTTGCTTATGTTTTGCACCCGCGCTAGTCTTGCCCCTGCTCTGCCGTTAGTTAAGTAACCTAACGGTGCATGACGGGGCCCCGTGGCGAATGCGGATGGCATAAGCGTACGTTCTATTTTTGTTTCTTTTCTGCAATGATAGGACTAAATTATGGGACCGCGTTAATATTTATTAATGCAAGGAAAACAAATAAAAGTTTAAATAGTTGGAACAGTTTCAAAATCACTCGGTTTTCTTGAAAAACAACTTTTAAATTCTGAGCCTAAACCACTCCTTTTAAAAGCGATCATGGTTCCTTCGACTATATCAAGTTCATTACGTTCACGGTTTCACCAAAACCATCCGTAGCCCTCCATCATTTCAGATGGGTATTCAGTAGTATTTAAGCTATGTATTTTGACCTTCGCCAAGGCATAGTGATTGGTAGCTGCTGGGTATTCATCTGTAGCATAGATAGATGCATTCATTTGGGACAGTAGTACAACTATTTTGGCCTTCATCAAGGCTTTGTACGGATGGGTTCAAATTAACCTGGATAATGACAGGTAGAACTTGACTTGCATCTTATGATATGTTGGCCTTCGTCAAGGTCATAAAAGTCTGGGGAAAAAATCCACATCGGGAGTTTCGAAGAAAAATGAAACTTACTAGTCTTGCATATCATTTGGAGTGTGATGATTTTGGTAGGATTCCTTCAAGGTTGTCACACGATGATATTTGGATCCCGATCCTACTGTGAGTATCCTCTACTCTTCGGGAGATTTTTTCACTAAACAATCAATGCTATAAACCAAGCAGGTGCCTAGAACGGTGTTAGCGGGGCTACGCCTTCAGGGAAAAGAGGTAATGTAATTAAGAAACTTCATGAAAGCGTTGGAAAACCTCTCTCGAAGTACCGACACTAGCCTGCCTGAAAGGTTAAGCAAGAATTGTAAGAGTGAGATTAATCCTGACTAATTCTTCTTTTATGGTTTGAAGAAGGATTTGAAAAACAGTGGGAGCCATCCTGTTTAGATAAACTAATAACCAATCTAAACTTGCAAAAGCATCATGCTGAGTGTTTCTTCTTTCTCTCCTAATTGCAGCGACCAAAATGACCGGGCTTAAGTTACTGCTAGATAAAAATAAATTAACTGGGCTATACTATAAAGATTGGCTAAGGAATGTTCAGATGGCCATTAACTATGACAAGATGGGCTACCTCCTTACGACCAAATCCCCTGCCGTCCTAGGTCCAGATTCCACCGTCGCGGATGTTGAAATCCATAAGACATGGGAAATAGATTGTGCGAGAGCTAAGTGCCTCGTGCTGGCCTCAATGGATAATGAGCACCAGAGGCGACACAAAAAAATGGACATAGCTTCCATCTTCCTCCATACCAAAGATTTATATGGAGAGCAATCTCGTATCGCAAGATATGAGACCTTGAAGAAATTGTTTCAGGCGAGCTTGGCTGTCGGGTCATCCGTAGGGGACCACGTCCTTAAGATAATCATTTATATTGAAGAGCTCATTGACCTTGGGACCATGTTGGAGAATGAGTTATATACATACTTGATTCTACAGTCCCTCCCCTCTATCTACGCCTAGTTTATCTTGAATTTCAATATTCAAGGGAAGGAAGTTTCACTTCCAGAACTCCTCAACATGTTGAGGAGTGCTGAAGGAACCCTACATCATTATATTATTGGATTGTTATTATCTCATTGTATTCGTATTTTTTGGAATATGAATACGGGTATATATATACGGTGAGGGAATTCTTGTAATTTCACAAGACATGTTTCTTGAAGGGGACACCTCATTATTTGGATTTATTTATTTTTAGAAATAAATTAATGAGGTGGAAAATGGTGATAATTGAGGCATGGAGTGAAGCATGGCTCATGGTTTATTTTATTGGTTTGGACTCACTATTCAAGCATGGTTGATATTTTCAATTGGAAAATATTGCATGCTTGAGTGAGATGAGTGTAGGATCCATTCTTCACTTGCCTTCTCACTTGCACATTTGCATTTTCACTTTATCTCACTATTTTTCACTTCTCCTTCCTCAAGACCTTAATCCCTCACATGAGTTGTAAACCATAGAGTCAATTGAGATTGTATACTCCATTAGATACTATACATCTTCTAAGCTACCTAGCTTAGTGAAATAGGTACCTTAGTTATCTAATTTTAGAGGTTGGAGCTTGAGGTATAGACTCTCGGGTGGATCATCTTCGACACGAGGAGGCCGACGATTAAGCGCGATACGGATCTTCGAGGAGCTCAAGGAGAGGAAGAGAAGAAGACCCGAAGTACTAGAATCAAGGAGGTATAAAACTAACATAGTAGTTAGAACCTCCTAGTAGAATAGCTAGCTAAGGTTTCCGTAAAGATCCTGGAGTTAAAGTCGATGTTGCGAAGTAAGAAAAATCGTTTTTTGTAAATTCTGCTTTCCCGCGAACCCGCGGGGTGCACGACATCGACTTACAGCTATCTGGTTTGTATTCATCATTGATGAAGCCCGTAGGATTGTTGCTTGACAACGAGCATTATGATGGCGATCATGTATGTGAGAGCTGGGTTGTCTATATGCACATCCTTAAATGTCCCTAGTCGTTGGAGTATTGAGACTGTGGATCGATATTCCAGAGTAGACTAGTGTATATGCTTCTAGATCTCGATAAGGGGCATTGACCGGTTTCACAAGCCATTGGTGTTGTATCGCCTAAGATAGTATACAGGTGCTCACTGGAGGTGAGTACACCGGACAGACTTGCCGAGAACTTCTAGATGGTATTATATCTATCGTTAGATGGAAGTTCTCGTGTGGCATGAGTATAGCTTAGTCCTTTGAACTGAAGTCATCATTTGTCTCGTGTGAGTTCCCACTGTACTTTTATTACTATCCTACCACGGCTCAAAGGAGTCGTGCAAACAGGTTTTAGTTGGGTATAGTTCCGAGCCACATAAAGGCAGTGGTCGACTGTCAGGGATTCGTCACTCCTGGTATTAGGAGTCGATGTCGCGCTGTGTTCAGTTGACTATCATCAGAAATCCGTGGCCACGGTGAATGAGATTTACTGATAGTTGATCAGTAGTATCTCTATTGGTGATGCGCTTGACTCTGACACGAATTATCGGGTTAGTAGCGGTTTGACGTTATCCATCCCTAGCCCCGATATGCGATACTTTTTGACGAAGAGACCGGACTGTACAGAGATTGTCACATTCAGGCTCAGTAGGGTAAAGACGTACTTGATTGTCGACCCCCCTTTCGACAAGTACCTGGATAGCCATTACTTATAGCTAATGCCGCTGACGTGCTTGTGGTTAAATTCACTGTCAGCATATTGTCGAGTCTTTAAAGTCCCACACAGAGGGTTTTTCCGGTTCAAGCGACAGATATATGAGTCATACGTTTGTACATGCAGGGGTCCGATTAAATACGTGTGCACGATACACGGACTTTAATCGGACGGTTGATAATACTAGCCGGTTTAGAATTAAGCCGGATTATTAAATCAGCTTTTGATTTAATAATTTGTGTATGTATTTTTATACATATATTTTAGTATTATTGCTCACTATTTATTTTCTCTCTTTGGTGCTATCCGTATTTTTATACGGATACACGTATGTGTAGCGATATATATACCGGGTGAAGTATTCCGTATTTATACGGGAATACTTCTAGAAGAATGACATCTCATATTTATTTTTCTATTTAGAAAAATAAAAAGAACTGAGGTGTAAAGGAGAAGTTATGAAGCATGGTCAATGCATGTAGAAAGGTATGGCTTGGTGCTTTTAAAATGATAAATTCATTTGTACTATTGATACATGGTTGTAAAAGCATGCCATTCTCATCATTTGCAACACTTGACATTTTTCATTCCTCACTTGAGCTCATGCTTCATGGTTTCTTCCTCATTTCCTTCTCCTTCTCCTTCTTGCTCTCATTTTGAGCATAGATTTTAAAGAGAAAAATTTAGTGAAGTATTCGTACTTCACCGACCATCCACACCTAGCAAGTCTGGATTATCGGTTAGAGCCTCCTATGGATTCCTTTGGGTGGATCGTCTTCGGCAACGGTGGTCGATTCTCAAGCGCGATCCCGACGGCTATGAGCTTGGAGGGCTCTTCCATAATTGGGTGGACACGCGACAAAGATTGTATTTTCTCAACCATTGCACTTTTAAATAGGTAGTTTAGGTCTATGGACTGTATCCTGGATATTATGGGCGTCCGGTGCTCGCTAGAATTTTTGTTTTCGCTTTCGCCACGGCCGCGGTTTCCGCGGTGTGGGCACCGGATCCCAACATGGTATCAGAGCCACTTCGTAAACCTTAATTAGCCAGTTTGCACTTGTTTAGATTTTCAATCGACGGATTTTCCGAATCGCATTTCCATTTTACTTGCTTGTTGTTCAAATTTTATAGTTGTTCAAAAAATCATTCTAGTTACCTTAAAATTATGTGCAGGCGTTTTAAGAGGCTACGAAGAAAATTGGGCACTTGATCCTAAATATTGGACGCGGAACCGCAGCATAACATGCTCATTGGCCGCATTTCCGTGGTCATATTTAGGCCGTTGTGCCCCATTTTTTGGTGGTGCCTCTATTATATGAAAATGTAGTTTTTGGGATGTCTGGTTTGTACTTGGGGCCAATGCGGAAAGTTTTTATCGATCGAAATTTTGAATTCATGGTTTCAGTGAATTTGTTTGTTTCTGCGACCGTGAATATCATAATGTGGTACAATCCGACTAGTTGCTATATGTACAATCAGTCGCGTTGATGTTCTGTGTTGCACTGATGTTATGGATGGATTGTCGTGATGGATAGCCTTGTGTGCAATGTTAGATGTACAGTTCAAATTCATTTGTTTATTCATTATTGCGGGGCGAGCATTCGACATGTGGACTGTCGTTTCTTCCAGTTTGTATATTCTTTTATTGGGGAATGACCGAATTGAGGTCGATGTCACTGTTGCATATATATATATATATATATATTCTTTTCTGTACTAGAATTACCCCACAGAGGAGTGCTCGAATAGTCAGGTTCCAGAGGGTAACGGGCCCGTATCTCATGGCGTTAAGACCGGGGGGCCTTACTCGAGAATTGGCGGGCTATTCGCTCGTAGGGGGTATAATTTGAACCATAGAGGGATGCTCAAGTTACTGGATTCCGTGAAGTGCTGGGTGGCCCATTCACTTTGTTGATTGGGGTTGCCTTACTTTAAGGATTGGCGGGTAACTTGCCGCACTCGTAGTGGTCTCGGATCTTCATTGCACCGGTTATCCATACGACCAGGGAACATTGCATTTCATTTATGGCTAAAATGAAACGCGGGTCTCCTAGATTATCTGCTATTCCATATTGTTGTTCGCATACTTATGATGATTTTTATCTGCCTGTGATGACTATTATCTGCCTGCGATGTTGATATATATATATATATAATATTTTGTAGATGCTTCTATATGTTTTTCATCCATGCTAGTCCTGCCTCCGCTCTGCCGTTAGTTAAGTAACCTAACGGTGCATGACGGGGCCCTATGGCGAATGCGGATGGCATATAAATAGCATATTATTTTAGTTGTTTCTTCTATGGCTTGGAAACTTAAAATGATGGAAACACATTATCTGAATAATGCACGAAAAATAAACCTAAATGATGTTGTCGGAACCAATTTTAAAACTACTCAGTTTTCTTCAAAACTCATAGTCATATTCTTTTGCTTTGCATTGAGGTATTCGGTTAGAAATATTCTGCACCTCATTCTATGAGGAAAGAGCCTTGATCCCTTCGCAGGGAGTTCGCTCTTAAGAATAGGTTTATGTTACTAGTTTTAAAATGCGGAGCTTAATCCACTCGATTTCAAAGCCACTCGAGTTCCTTCAACGATATCAAGTTCATTACGTTAAAGTTTTTTCACCAAAAACCAGCCATAGCCCTCCGTCATTTTAGATTGGCATTACCTAGTATTCGTGCTGCGTTTGTTGGCCTTTGTCAAGGTGTAGTATTCGGAGCTATGTAGTGTCTTTCTGTTGTATAGTAATGCGATTATCTAGGACAGTCGTATAACCTTGTTGACCTTTGTCAAGGGCTTATACGAGTGGGTTTAGAGTAATCCAGGATAATGACGGGTTTAACCTAACTAGTGGTTTATAATTTGTTGGCCTTTGTCAAGGTCATATTCCGCTAGGGGCAAAAACCATATCGGGAGTTTCAAACATACGGGAAATTTGCCAGGCATTCACATTCCTTCTGCAGTGTGGTTATGTCACGACCCGGAAAGGCACGTGACTGTCACTTGAATCATGTGAGGTCTATAGGACCCCCACCTAATTCAAGTAAGCCAAAAGCCCAGAAATCTAAACCTTTTTAGGGAAAATAGTGGAGGTGCAGTTTTGAAATGATGTTTTACTGAAATCAATTTCTTTTTACAACACATAGATAATAGTATACGAAAACACAAGGTTTATATTTAACTTGAAAACATTTTCATCATTGAAAATTTAGGCAACACCTCCTTTGTAATTTTTAACCCGAAAACGATACAAGTAAACATAAATATAGGCATCCCCAAGCGGGAGCTAGCTCTTCGCCAATTGGCAGAAACAACTACGCAAGATAATATAAGTATACAATGCCGATGGCGAGAATCAAAAATCAGAAAGAAAACAAGAAAACTAAACATCATCAAGAAAACCAGAAACTAAACATAAGCGCGACTTTAAGGCCGAAAGAATATACAATTGTGGTTATCTAAGTCTACTAAATATACAGGTCTGGTGGATGGAGCCTTAACTAGATACAACTGAAATATAAAGTACATGTGCAACGGTGGTCACGATGCAAGTGAAACCACCCACCAAGCAATCACCCGAAGGAAATAATGTGCCAGCAAGCCGCAACGGAACATGTACGGCCGAACCTGCAAAGAAACTATGGCACAACGGGGGTGAGTTTCCAACCCGTGAGTAGAAGACATCACCAAGTAGAACTCGAATGTATGATGATCTCCTAGGTCATACAATAATATACTCATACCATAACACTGAAACATCTAGTAGTGGAAAGGGTAATAATCTAAATATAAGTGTATTACCAAATACTCGTGTTGGTGTCACAAAGAACAACATGTCATATATATAATGTATGAATGCATCATGAATGAATAATCCACATGAAATCAGGATATATCTGTATGAGAAAGCTGTATTCTTATCTTAGTAAAATTTCAGTATAAAAACTGGAGTGTCAACAATGAAATCGACAGAAATCTATATCAAACATCGACACAAAATCCTCAACTCCCGGGCTCAGTTAGTCCGGATCGGCCCATATCATCTAATCTCACGACTATGGTCGGTATCCTTTGGATATCCACCGTGGCAAATATCACCGGTAGGTAGTCCTCCCCTGCCAAGCTCATCGTCTACATCTTGAGCTTCTTGCCATGGGGTACCTTACCAGGTCTACCATGTACCCGAAACGGTTCATCCTACTCCTCGAATCGGGTCTCGAAAACCAACTCAATCAGGAAAACTCATGGTGGACGCCATATACATCATATCACGAGAAAACCGCAACTTGCATTTTTAAAATGATAATGAGTTTATAAAATTCTTACGGTTTTCCCCCAAATCCAGAAATCTCATGGAAAATTCAAAATCCCAAAATCAAGAGTCAATAAGCAGTGAATATCGGCATAAATCCCCACAATATTGCATAACAGAATGAACATATAAATGCATGGGGTATCTAAGTAAGTAATGTAATATCTAAACTCGCATATGGGAGCAAGCATACTAATAATATGTTGAAACTACCAGCTAGTAGGTTATACCAATGAAGTAACGTTTTCTAAAGTGTACGTGATATGGCCATTACCGACGGCGATGTGTGTGAGCCGGCAAGCAAGTGTACGTGTAACATGCGCATCATCGGTGATGGTGCAGGTGTCCTAGCAAGCGAGATCATAACAGCTAGTAAAAACACAATTTAATCTACAATGCAATGAAAACAATATAGATATAACGGAAAAATGAATAGTAAACGCAACATTAAAAGTATACATATCTGCGTATGAGTCATACGGTTTTAGTGTTTTGAAATAGTACGAATCGTGGTTTTTAGAAAAGTAAGGGCTACGGTGTTTTTGAGAAAAGATAGGTCTTTTGAAAAATTCCGTAGTATCCCTCAGGTTGTCTTTTGAAAATACTCACGATTCGTTAGTTTTGAAAATATGTATGACTCAAACCTAGTCTAGCATCTACCTAAACAACTAAAAGACTAACTAAGAAACTAGTCAGAAGGATAAGAAAATCTAAATATATATATCTCGAGTCGATATACCTAGTAGTCGGCAATCCAGCCTCATAGCGCCACGTACTGTATAATACATAGTACGGCATCCTCGAGTCAAGAGTGCGGATCAATCATATTATATATCTTGTACGGTAATATCCATCGTACGGCATCCTCAAAATCGAAGGTACGGGTCAAATCATACATAATATCATCATTCGTACGGTATCATCATCGTACAATATCATGATCAGGGGTACGGATCTAAGGTCTTGTATAATCTATTTTATCATCAAGTCACATGTTATCGCATGTCTTTTATATATCACCCAATGATCCTTTAGTATATCATATCGTGTACGGTGTCTCGACTCAATCACATATCAACCTCACGGCATCATGCCCGATCCTATCGACTCATATCCTTACAATATGTACTATCCTCATCACCCGTGTATATGTATACACACACACACAAACACACACACACACACACACACACACACACACACAAAATCAAGTGTGTGCGTGCATGTGTGTGACTACACAAAACCTGTGATTCGCCACCAAACTTATCATCACACACACAAAATCAAGTGTGTGCGTGCATGTGTGTGACTACACAAAACCTGTGATTCGCCACCAAACTTATCATCTTATGGATAGGTCTTCCTAAATCAACCTAATCTAACCTAAGGTCTTCTAAATACCCTATTCGCTAAGTATCCAAAAATCGCATCCAAACTTACTAATATACTAATACCCTATTCTACAGTTGTGGGGTTGCTATACGCCACCACCCGACTTCCCCCGTAGATATATATCTACTCACCTTGATCCTCGCTTACCGAAGTCAATGACGCCATGCTCTCCCTTGTTGTATGATGTCCACGCGGGGTACCTACAATTTCAAATACGTTATATCGTAAAACAAGAATCAAATACAAGAAACCCGATACAGCATAAGAGACATACATAGGTTAGAACCTACGGCCTACGTATGCAAGAATAACCAAATAACTCTCAATATCGACGTACGAACGCCAATCGATCGAGATAAAACACCAATATCAAAACTCAAGTTACTAATGCAGGGTTCCATAGGCGGCGGCAAGGTTTCGGGAGGCATCATCCATGCCAATTTCAAATTTTTGCCGTACTAAAGAACCCTAACCTAGAATCTTAACTAAAGATTTAGACAACTACAATGTAAACAACTTTATATCTAAGTGAATGGGGAATACAACCTTTGTAGACCGGTCCTTCACTTCTAAAGCTCCGTGTAGTAGTCCCTTCGCTCCAAGTAGGGAACACCCGAAACTCTAGTATGGGTTCACATAAAGAAATGAACAAGCTTGCTAGAAATCTTCGAGGCCGAAGATGATCTACATCGAAGAGACTCAAGCTCATGCTATCTCTTCACTAATGGTAGATTAGTGAAGCAAACACCCTAAACTAAATGGCTAATATAGTAGAGGATGATGAAGTAGGAATTGGGCTCACTTTAGATTTATTTTTCTCACAATATTTCTTCACTTTTTTAAAGCTAGTAAGCTTTCTCATAAGGAAGAAGAAGATGAAGTGGAGATGAGAATGAAACTCATGAGGTGAGAATAGCAACCATGGATGAGTTAGTGTCAAACACTAACTCATGCAGAGAATAAAGCATGGCTAACAATAATGGTTAGGTTAATAAATATCTACAAGTAAAACAAAATTAGTGGACTTGGTCAATGGGTCCACATGCTTTTACAAGCTTCAACCATGTTTTTAGTTGTATGTATGCCCTAGAGGCCATTATTGTACATATGATGTATATTATAGTGGATGCATTGACATATATAGAGAGTGTTAGTTATATGTATGCCCTAGAGGCCATTACTGTACATAGGATGTATATTGTAGTGGATGCTGGGACATATATAGGGAGGACTTTCTTGCTCGACATGATAGTATGCTATCTGGTTACCCTTTACCTTAACGTGTATGCTGATTGTCTCTCTGTTACATGTTGGTAAAGCCCTTAGGATCTGTACTTGACTACCTGGACTATGATGCGGATCATACTAGTGGAGACATGGTAGTCCATAAGTACATTCTTCAAAGTCCCTAGTCGTGGGTGTATCGAGACGGGGCATCGATATACCAGAGTAGACTAGCGTGTACCTTCTCGACCCATATAGATGGGCGATGGATGATCCCATATCCATTGGTGTTTGACATCAGAGATGATATACGGGTGCTCAGTAGAGACTGGGTACACTGGACGGACTAGCCGAGAACTCCCAGATGGTATTATACCTCACGTCAGATGGCAGTTCTGTGGTGACACTGGTACAGAGTAGTCTGTTGACCCGAGATCGTCATAGAGACTTGTGTGGTTCCCACTGTGCTTTGGTTTCCATCTTACCACGTCCAAGAGGGCGTGCAAAACGGTGGTTTTTGGGTACAGTCCCGAGTCACATGGAGGCAATGAGCGATAGGAGGGGATTCGTCTCTCCCGGTATAGGGAGTTGATGTTGCGCTGTGTTCGATTGGCTATAACAGGAAATCCCTGGCCAGGGTTGCTGAGATTTACTGGTAAGTGTTACCAGTAGTTTCTCGAATTGTTATAGACCTCATATCAACACGACTTATCGAGCTATTGGGGTCTGACGTTTACCACCCCTAGGCGAGATATGCGACATATCAGACGATCAGACCGGACTGTACGGTAGTGTTACTGGTTGGATTCACTGGAGTGTGAGCGGGCTTGCTCGTCGATCTTCAGATCGCTCAATACCCGGGTGGCCGTTACGTTTAGCAGACCGCTTGCGGCTTGTGGATGCTTGATATGATCATCACCTGCTGCCGGCGTATTGACGAGTCTTTAGAGTCCTACACAGAGGTTTCCTGGATCAAGCGAAACGAAATAGGAGCGCATATGAGATATGTGCGGGACCGAGAATAATGCGTGTATGTGATACCGTATTTCATTCTCGCGATGTGACATTGATCGGTTATATGCGATATAGCCGGGTTATCGGATCAAGTGTTGATTCGATAAGTTGTTACTGATGATACCTGTCGGTTATGTGCGACATGACCGGATCATTGAATCAAGTGTTGATTTAGTGATTTAATGCATAATTATATATTAGATATATTACTTTGCATTAACTAGTATCGGTTCACTTTAAATGGATTTTCTCGCTCGGAAGTGCACATTGTATATTCGATATAGTTTTGTGCACTTGATTGTATCATGTTTGATGATACATGTTTACTTGGTTAAGTGTAAAGAATTAAACTATGGTTAAACTTATGATTAGGGTTTTATATCCTTTTCTCATTTATTTATCTATTTATTCATTTTGGAAAATAGATGGAAAAAGGAGAAAAGAATGGTGGCTTTTTTTGTTGTTTAGTGGAAGCTTCATGAAACCTTAACCCTAACAATTCCTTTAACCTTGGTCAATTCTCTACACATAACCATAGTTACAATTATGATAAGGATTGTTTTTCTTTTCTTTTCTAATTAATCTTATCATAATATTCTTCTTCTTCTTCCTTGAACTCAAGAAGAAACCTTCACTTCATCAATGGTGGATTGATGAAATGAGTGAGAAATCCAAAACTAAAGTCTACCCACTTCCTATTTCTTCATCCTCTACCTCTTGCCAAGTAGTAGAGTGTGTTTCCCTCACAAGTTTTCAAGACTTGGTGAAGGTGGAGCTCGATCTAGCGATGCCTCGACGTAGATCATCTTCGGCATGGACATCGACGACCTAGCTTGCCCATTCTCCGACGAAGCCGACGCTAGAGCCCGGATTTGATTTGGACAGCGGAGAGGACCTCATCTCGGAGCCGTGGAGGTGGAGGACCGGATATACAAAGGTTGTATTTCCGTATCTCTTAGTTAATTGTTAACTAGTTTATTTTTCGCCTAGATTTCTAGCAAACGATCCGTAGTCGGGTCTCTCGGCACCTAGAATTTTTGAAAATGGCATGTTCGATGCCTTGTGAGACCTCATTAGGGTGCCTAGGAACCTTTCACTGGTATCAGAGCCTAGCTAGAGCCTTAGGCGAAGTCCAGACGGAATTTGAAACCCGAACAAACCCGAAACCCACACCCGAGAATGCTCTCTGGACATTTTTGAAATATCTGGATTTTTGTGAATTAAAAATTGCTAAAAAATTCAGCATAGAAAAATAAGAATTACGATGCAAAATGTTTCTGGTGAACAGTAATATGTGCGGAGGAACCGCGGCAGAGGCCTTGCTTCTGCGGCGGTTCCACGGCCAAATAGTGACATCATCCCTAGCACTTTGCACAGTAATTCCTGATTTATTATTCTGAGTTTTCTGGGAATTTTTATTTTGACTCCAGAGTTGAGTGTTCTGGGGTTGCATTGGGAATAGAGGATTCGATCGGATTATCAAGTTTCGTCTATTTGGCTTTCCGGATAAATTTTAGAATATGTTAAAAAGTTCGACCGGATATAAATACCCAATTTTTCCCCTGTCGGGAAATTTCCAAGTGTTGGATTTTTCCGTAGTTTAACGACGTTCTAAGTAGTGCAAGTAACGCGATGGACCCTCTATAAGACAACAAACCTTAACTCGATTATATGACCGTCTTGAACTGCCCTTTGAACCTTTGGGTTTGGGGCATACGGCGTGCCACATGTGAGGCGTTGGCTTGACCCTTCTACGGCTGGACCGTTGGTACTGAGGCACGAACTGAATGCTGTTAGACTTATTTCATGTGTTGACCTGTTTCGGGAAAACTTGGGTGTTCGATTGTTCGATCGGAAAGTTTAACATTTTCTATTTATCCGGAATGTGATACAATAATTGGAATTCACAAGAAGTTATGAGATAACTGAATGAATGTTATAAACATAGCACTTTAGTCTCACTTGATCGGTTGCCACGGAATTTTGATGTGATCAAAAGTCCGTCGCAATCGTGTAGCGTACGCGGATACTCGCCGGGTAAACTTAATAGACAGCTTCACTCCATAGCCCCGACCAAGTGACTGTAGGAGAACCCCGTCGTCGAAAGCATCCGTTCGGGTGCTCGCGGCAGCGGTGTTCCGCCTTGGTGCACTTCGTCGACGGCGTCGGGGGTGCGGCCGCCTACTAAAGTTTGCGACGAGCATTCGATCAGGATGTCGGGAATCTTGTTGAATTACCCGACTTGATATTGAAAAGTGTTTTCGATTATGAGACTAAAATGCGGGGTTTATAATTGTTAGGCATGCGATGTCTATGAAATTCATTTGGTCAGGCATGTGATGTCTGAGGTGGTTGCGGATTCCAACTGTTGTAGTTTTACACTTTCTTTTCTGTGACCGTAAGTGTAATATGTGATATCGCCGGTTTCGTTGCTATATGTCAACGACAATTGGGATGCGCATATTTACTTACGTTGATGACATGTGTTGTTATGTGTTGCTGGTTATGTTATATTGGATCGTCGTGTTTGAATAGCCGGGGGTTTTTATGTGAGATGAGTGTTTTTCATTTTCATTCATGTAAAAACTTGTATGTAATATTCTTTTATTGGGACGCTTCCAGGTTGCGAAAGTTGTCACCGTTTGTATATTATTTACTTTTCCGCACTAGGATAGACCCAAGGAGGAGGGCACAAGTAACCGGGTTCTGGAGTCCAGTGGGAGACCAACTCGAGGAGTCGAGTCCGGGTCTCCTAACTCCAGAATTGGTAGGGTTGCTTGCCGCTCTCGTAGGGGTCTAGGGGTATGGGTTAGGCTATTCTTCGCGACCGTGGAATCCGTGTTTTATACTGGCTCGTATTGAAAACACGGACGTCCTAGTATATCCAATGTTTCATATGTTTCTTCTGCTGCGATATCTGTGATGTGATCATGTGATGTTCTGTGATAGATACTGTATATAGTATATATGATATATTATATAGATGTTACTTATGTTTTACACCCGCGCTAGCCCTGCCCTGCTCTGCCGTTAGTTACCTAACCTAACGGTGCACGAGGGGACATCAAGGCGAGTGCGGATGGCATAAGTGTACGTCGTATTTATCTGTGATGTTTAGGTACTTAAATGATGGGACTTCATTAATGTGATTAATGAAATAAAAGAAACCTAAGATGTTGTAGAATCGAATTTCAAAATAAAACAGGTAGCTACAGTTCTTGCTCTGCACAGAGGTATATGTGATATATCCTGCACCTTATTCGATGAGGAAAGGACCGAGATCCCTTCACCGGGAGTGACTCCTTTAGCAATAACTGGCAGATGCTACACACTCGGTTTGATTTTTGAGTGCTTTTAAGTGTTTTTGCTTTGCACAGTGATATATATGATATATCCCGCACCTCATTCGACGAGGAAAGGACCGACGATCCCTTCACCGGGAGTGACTCCTTTAGCAAAACTAGAAAAGCCTAAAAAACACTCCATTTTAAAAATCATTTGATTCTACAACGATATCAAGTTCATTACGCAATAGGTTTTCAGAAAAACCTGTCGTAGCCCTCCGTCATTTCAGATAAGTTGTATATAGTATTCGTGCTGCATTTGTTGGCTTTCGTCAAGGTGCAGTGTGCGGTAGCTATATGCTGCTTATCTGCCAGCATACGATGCGATTGGATTAGGGTAGTCGTGCGGCTTTGTTGGCTTTCGTCAAGGGTCGTGCGGGTGGGTTTAATTCAATCAAGAAATGTACGGGTTGAACTTGACTAGCGGGCTATGGTTTGTTGGCTTTCGTCAAGGTCATAGCACGTTAGGGGCAAAATATTATCGGGAATTTCAAGTGTTGAAATTTGCAATGAGATTGCATACCTTCTATGAGATAGTTGAATCCCGATACCCGCTGCGAGTAAGAGTTACTCCTGGGAGAGTTTTATACATTACAATTAGCCGATCAAGTAGGTGTCTAGAAAGGTGTCAACGGGGTTACGCCTCTAGGAAAACGAGGTTTACAGTAATTAGGTTCGTGCGAAAGCACGGGGGACCTCCCTCAAAGTACCGACACTGGCCTGGCTGAAAGATTGGCGAACTTGTAGTGTGTAATTAATCCCGGCTAGTCTTTCCTTTTATGGTTTGAAGGAAGATTTGATAAAAAGCAGTGGGAGCCATCCTGATTAGATAAAATAATAACCAATCTATTCTTGACAGAGCGCACGCTGAGTGTTTTCTTCTCTCTCTCTCCAGGTAGCGACCATATCACGCCTTAATCAAGATAATAATACGGAACATTGACCGAACCCGCTTGTTATACTGAGCTGGGGAACGTTGGTCCCGCTCCAACTTATAAATGTTATAAGACAGAGCAGGAAATTGGGGAATACCAGATTTCCCGTGCCGCCCAAACGAAGAGAGTGCATGCTGATGCATCATCTTCGGGTGTGTTCATTACAAAGAACTGTTTCTCTGTATCCTCTACGTCCTGGGTATGTGATACCAGATCAGGATCCCAGATATGTAATCTGTTACATAGGGCTACAGATAGGTAGAGAACTGAGAACGGGTGATAAATTTCATGAGGCAGAAAACGGGGCAAGAGTTGCAGCCAAGTCTGTTGGTCACTGTCACCCTGTATTCCAAATACATTAATTCTGAACGAATGTTATTAGATACCGAACCTGATATACAAAATCATATCAGTCTCTTTATTAGTAAAGAAACGGTAAAATTTTGTATTGTTGGATAATGTTTTGAACATTTCCTATATCAAAAGTTGATCGGTTCGGCACGTTATCTAAAAGCGTTCATGTTCTAAATCAAACTACAGTTCTTAGTATATGGAACACACATAGGAGGAAGAGTTCAGAAATGAACGGATCCTTCTTAAGGTATTGTAGACTAGGTCAGATCAATGCGACCCGACTGGCTAGAGTTACATAAAGATGCATATTTAAATTAGTTTGAACTTACATCTTGTGAAACTCGCCAGTCATGTCACAAAGATAAGATGACCATAGCTCCGTTTACTGGAAACAGAGAAAGAGTTAGTAAACTCTTGGGATGATACATGTTGATGTATGTAGGTCCCCTGTCTACACATGCCAAGACTGATTCTTTGTACTTCGTTACATTCTCTGATAATCTCTCAAGATTCAGACCTATGTTCCTGTTGAAACACAAGTCCGAACCTTTTGAGATATTCATAGAATATAAGTTAGAAGTAGAGAACCAATAATAAGGGTATAAGTATTATGTCCTATGATGAGATCAAGGAGGAGAATACTTGAGCACGGAAATACTGGACTATTCTAAAGGAGAATGAGATTCTCTCTCAGCATTACTCCTCCGTATACACCATAGCACGATGGTATATCGGGGCGGAGCAATCACACCCTATATGATATGGTGTGCTCTATGATGAGTACTACTGAGTTACCTATTTCCTTTTGGGGATTATGCACTTATGAAGTTGCATACCTATTGAATAGGGTTCCAATCAAATCAGTTGCCTACCACTCCATATGAGATATGGTATGGGAAGAGCCCATGTCTTAAGCTAGTTAAGATTTGGGATTGTCCGGCCTATGTCTGAAAGAAAAATCCGGACAAGCTCGAGGCAAGGTCTGTAATGTAGAACTGGAAAGGTTCCAGCTATACAAACTACAGCAGATGATTTGATAGAACCAAGGGATTCATTAGATACCAACGAACCTCAGCCTCTCCGCCGATCTAGTAGGGTTCCTCACCCACCTGAGAGATACTTCGGTTTCTCTATGACAGTGGGAGCGAGGATTGCATCATGAGATGATGACCCAACTAGTTTCGAGCTGGCCATCAGGAGTAAGACTCTATAAGAATGGCTGGATGCTTAGTGATCTGAGATGGAATCCTTATACACCAACAAAGTATGGACTTTGGTTACTATATCTGAAGGGTTAAATCCCCATCAGGAGCAAGTATATCTTGAGAAGATTACTTGGTGTACATGGAAAAGTTGAGACTTTCAAAGCTAGACTTGTTAAAGGTTTGCATCATTGACCAGGTGTGGATCATGATGAAACTTTTTCTAAGGATCTATGCTTAAGTCCATCCAGATCCTACTTGCCACGGCTACATACCATGACTACGATATCTGGCGGTTGGGTGTCATGACTCCTTTTCTAAATGATGTTTTAGAAGAGAACGTCTATGAGTACACAGCCAGAGGGCTTCGTAGACAGAGGGAGCAGCGGAAACGTGTGCAAGATGCTTTATAGGATAAAGCAGGCATCGCGGAGTTGGAACATCTGTTTTGATGTGTTAGTCAAAGAGTTTGACATCATCAAAATGGTAGATGAACCTTGTATGAACAAAAAGGTAGTAGGGAGTATGGTGACGATCCTCGTAGAGTACGTGGATGACATACTCTTGATAGGGAAGGAGTTTCCTATGCTACGCTCGATCAATCTCCGCTTATCACAATGATTCTCCATAAAGGATCATAATGATACCTACTAAATCCTGGACTTTGGATCTATGAGATAGATCTAAATGGATGTCAGGCTACTCACTAGCTGTAGTGAGATGGTATCATTCGATCCTGGGGAGAATCACTGGAAGTGTTCCAGGGTGATAAAGACTACTGAATGTCAGTCACGGGCATTGTCTTTACCCTCAGTGGAGGGACGGTATGTTGGAAGAGTTCCAAGCTAGATACCGTGACATACTAGACAATAAAGGCTGGATACATCGCTACTTAAGATGCTACCAAAGAGGCTGTTTGGGTGTATATTGGTTCATGAGATGAACTACGTTCCAACCATTGTGAGACAATGGAGTTGTGGCTTATGCCAGGGAACGCCGGTCCCATCAGTGATCCAGACATATTCTAAGGCGGTGTCACCTGATCATGGAGATGGTTGATCTCCAAGGAGATCGAGGTTAGGAGAGTAGACTCAAAGGACAACACAGCGGATCCACTCACAAAGGCCTGTTCCCAGAGAGAGACTTTCATGGGATGGTTGAGTATGAGATACTGCAACCACTGCTACAGATGGCCCTAGTGCAAGTGGGAGATTGTTAGTTATATGTATGCCCTAGAGGCCATTACTGTACATAGGATGTATATTGTAGTGGATGCTGGGACATATATAGGGAGGACTTTCTTGCTCGACATGATAGTATGCTATCTGGTTACCCTTTACCTTAACGTGTATGCTGATTGTCTCTCTGTTACATGTTGGTAAAGCCCTTAGGATCTGTAATTGACTACCTGGACTATGATGCGGATCATACTAGTGGAGACATGGTAGTCCATAAGTACATCCTTCAAAGTCCCTAGTCGTGGGTGTATCGAGACGGGGCATCGATATACCAGAGTAGACTAGCGTGTACCTTCTCGACCCATATAGATGGGCGATGGATGATCCCATATCCATTGGTGTTTGACATCAGAGATGATATACGGGTGCTCAGTAGAGACTGGGTACACTGGACGGACTCGCCGAGAACTCCCAGATGGTATTATACCTCACATCAGATGGCAGTTCTGTGGTGACACTGGTACAGAGTAGTCTGTTGACCCGAGATCGTCATAGAGTCTTGTGTGGTTCCCACTGTGCTTTGATTTCCATCTTACCACGTCCAAGTGGGCGTGCAAAACGGTGGTTTTTGGGTACAGTCCCGAGTCACATGGAGGCAATGAGCGATAGGAGGGGATTCGTCTCTCCCGGTATAGGGAGTTGATGTTGCGCTGTGTTCGATTGGCTATAACAGGAAATCCCTGGCCAGGGTTGCTGAGATTTACTGGTAAGTGTTACCAGTAGTTTCTCGAATTGTTATAGACCTCATATCAACACGACTTATCGAGCTATTGGGGTCTGACGTTTACCACCCCTAGGCGAGATATGCGACATATCAGACGATCAGACCGGACTGTACGGTAGTGTTACTGGTTGGATTCACTAGAGTGTGAGCGGGCTTGCTCGTCGATCTTCAGATCGCTCAATAACCGGGTGGCCGTTACGTTTAGCAGACCGCTTGCGGCTTGTGGATGCTTGATATGATCATCACCTGCTGCCGGCGTATTGACGAGTCTTTAGAGTCCTACACAGAGGTTTCCTGGATCAAGCGAAACGAAATAGGAGCGCATATGAGATATGTGCGGGACCGAGAATAATGCGTGTATGTGATACCGTATTTCATTCTCGCGATGTGACATTGATCGGTTATATGCGATATAGCCGGGTTATCGGATCAAGTGTTGATTCGATAAGTTGTTACTGATGATACCTGTCGGTTATGTGTGACATGACCGGATCATTGAATCAAGTGTTGATTTAGTGATTTAATGCATAATTATATATTAGATATATTACTTTGCATTAACTAGTATCGGTTCACTTTAAATGGATTTTCTCGCTCGGAAGTGCACATTGTATATTCGATATAGTTTTGTGCACTTGATTGTATCATGTTTGATGATACATGTTTACTTGGTTAAGTGTAAAGAATTAAACCATGGTTAAACTTATGATTAGGGTTTTATATCCTTTTCTCATTTATTTATCTATTTATTCATTTTGGAAAATAGATGGAAAAAGGAGAAAAGAATGGTGGCTTTTTTCGTTGTTTAGTGGAAGCTTCATGAAACCTTAACCCTAACAATTCCTTTAACCTTGGTCAATTCTCTACACATAACCATAGTTACAATTATGATAAGGATTGTTTTTCTTTTCTTTTCTAATTAATCTTATCATAATATTCTTCTTCTTCCTTGAACTCAAGAAGAAACCTTCACTTCATCAATGGTGGATTGATGAAATGAGTGAGAAATCCAAAACTAAAGTCTACCCACTTCCTATTTCTTCATCCTCTACCTCTTGCCAAGTAGTAGAGTGTGTTTCCCTCACAAGTTTTCAAGACTTGGTGAAGGTGGAGCTCGATCTAGCGATGCCTCGACGTAGATCATCTTCGGCATGGACATCGACGACCTAGCTTGCCCATTCTCCGACGTAGCCGACGCTAGAGCGCGGATTTGATTTGGACAGCGGAGAGGACCTCATCTCGGAGCCGTGGAGGTGGAGGACCGGATCTACAAAGGTTGTATTTCCGTATCTCTTAGTTAATTGTTAACTAGTTTATTTTTCGCCTAGATTTCTAGCAAACGATCCGTAGTCGGGTCTCTCGGCACCTAGAATTTTTGAAAATGGCATGTTCGATGCCTTGTGAGACCTCATTAGGGTGCCTAGGAACCTTTCAGAGAGGACTTTCTTGCCCGACATGATAGTATGCTATCTGGTTACTCTTTATCTTAACATGTATACTTGTCTCTTGATACCGTCTCATAGTTACATGTTGGTAAAACCCATAGGATGTGTACTTGACTACCAGGATTATGATGCAGATCATACTAGTGGGGCCATGGTGGTCCATAAGTTCATCCTTTAATGTTCCGAGTCGTGGGTGTATCAAGACAGGGCATCGATATACAAGAGTAGACTAGCGTATACACTTCTTGACCCGTGAGATGGGTGATGGATGATCTTATATCCATTACTGTTTGACATCAGAGATGGTATACGGGTGCTCAGGGGAGACTGGGTACATTGGACGGACTCGCCGAGAACTCCTAGATGGTATTATACCGGACGTCAGATAGCAGTTCTCGGGTGACACTGGTACAGGTTAGTCGGTAGACTCGAGATCGTCATAGAGTCTTGTGTGATTCCCACTGTGCTTTGATTTCTACCTTACCACGTTTAAGAGGACGTGCAAAACGGTGGTTTTTGGATACAGTCCTGAGTCACATGGAGGAAATGAGCGATAGGAGGGGATTTCGTCTATCCCGGTATTGGGGGTAGATGTCGTGCTGTACTCAATTGGCTATAACTGGAAGTCCCTAGCCAGGGCTGATTTGGAGATTTACTGGTAAGTGTTATCAGTAGTTTCTCGACCCGTTATGAGCCTCATATCGGCATGACTTATCGAGTTATTGGGGTCTGACGTTTACCACCCCTAGACTGGATATGCGACATCTTAGACGAAGAGACCAGACTATACAGTAGTGTTACTGACAGGCATCACAGGAGCTAGAGCGGGCTTGCTTGTTGATCTTCTGATCACTCAATACCTGGGTAGCCGTTACATCCAGCTAGTACTGCTGACGGCTTATGGGTGCTTGACATGATCATCACTTACTGCCGGCGTATTGATGAGTCTTTACAGTCCTACACAGAGGTTTTACTGGATCAGGAAAAATGAAGTAGGAGAACATATGTGGTATGTGCGGGTCCGGGATTAATATGAGTATGTGATACCGTATTTTATTCTCACGATTTATTTGTATCGGTCGGTTGTATGTGATATAGCCGGGTTATTGAATCAAGTGTTGATTTAATAAGTTGATACATATAATATTAGTCAGTTATATGAGATATAGCCGGATTATTAAATCAATGGTTGATTTGATAATTTAATGTATAATTGTATATGTAATATACTAGTTTACATTAACTAATATTAGTTCACTTAAGCATTTATATTTCTTACATGTGCACACTTAATATATATATGTTTTATTTATGTGTCATGGTTGATGATACATGCAACATGGGTGTATGAGACTTACACCATAATAAAGATAATATAGGGTTTGTTTATTTATTGTAATTCAATTATTAGTTGGAAATTTGTCACATGGCATGAAGCTTCATGAAGCTTTGAGATCCATTGACTTAGTCCACTAGTTTTGTCTTACACTAGATATTTGTTAACCCAACCATTATCTAAACTCATGGTTAAGTCTCTACATGAGTAATATTAGATATTTTCTCACCCATGGTCTCCATTCACTCTAACAACATTATCTCTTTTCATCTTCTTCTTCAACCTCAAGAGCTCTCTAGCTTTTGTTCAAGTAAGAAATAATTGTGAGAAAAAGAATTCTAAAGTAAGCAAAAATCCTACTTCATCATCCTCTACTATATTTGCACTTTAGTATAGGGTGTTAGCTTCGCTAATCTCTCATTAGTGAAGTAATAGCTTGGATTAGTGTCTCCTCGACGTAGATCATCTTCGGCCTCGAAAACATTGCGCAAGCTCGTACCTTTCACCCTTGTGAAGCCATGTTAGAGTCCAGAAGATCACTACTTGGAGCGAAGGGACTACTACACGGAGCTATTGAAGTGAAGGATCGGTGTACAAAGGTTGTATTCCTAATTCACTTACTAGTAAAGTAGTTTACAATATGTTTCATATGATTCTCTTGTTAAACATCTTAGGTTAGAGTTCTTTAGCATGACAAAATTTTGAAAATAGCATGGAAGATGCCTCCCGAAACCTTGCTATCGTGCATAGGAACCCTACAGTGGTATTAGAGCCTAGCTAGAGAATTAGACCGATTTTGTTAGATTATGAAACCGAAATCAATCTGAAACTTGAAACCCTAAACTTGGTCTCTGTCGTTTTTTAAAAGTCTCTAAATTTTTTTTAAACAACTACAGAATGTTATATGTGATATGACATCAAGACCCAGAAAATTCGAGGCCATTTGACCTTATTAAAACCGGCCACAATGGGTTTAAAACCGGCCACCTCGGGTGGATTTTGGATTTTGGGCATCAAATTTTCAGGGTGTTCCAGTTTGTGCGTTTTAGGGTTTCAGGTGTTGTTAGTTTTTGCTAAAATTGCATGTAATGTTAATTTTCTGCATAGACAACTCGGACTGTTTTGTATTCATAATTCTAATATTTGTTTCGGTTATTTTAGACAGTGTTAAAAAGTTCGAATGGATATCAAATGCCAATTTTAACCCTCGCCGGAAAATTTTCCAAGAGTTGGATTTTTTCCGAGTTAAAGAACATTCAAACATCATCCAAGTAATGCGATAGACCCTCTAGAAGAACGGAATCCTAACTCGATTCTATGACCGTAAGAACCACCGCCAAACCCTAGGGTTTGCGGTAGTTCCGCGGTGCCATAGGCGAGGTAAGGGTTGACCCTTCTACGGTTGGTCCATTGGTACTGTGGCATGTGCTGAATATTTTTAAACTACGTTCAAGTGTTGAGCATTTTGGGTAACTTTGGGTGTTTGTTGATTCGATCGGAATGTTTAATATCGTATAGCTATTTGTGGAATGTGATGCACTATGTGGAATTCATATAGTTAGGCATGAAATCCGATGTATGAGATATTTCGGGTTTATGATATCTAAGGTGATTGTGGATTCCAAATGTTGTAGTTTGACATTTTTCTTTTCTGCGACCGTAAGTGTAATATGTTGTGTATCGCCAGTTTTGTTGCTATATATCAACGACAATTGGGATACGCATATTTACTTACATTGATGACATGTGATGTTATGTGTTGCTGTGGTATGTTATATTGGATCGTCGTGTTTTGAATAGCCGGGGTTTTTATGTGAGATGAGAGTTTTTATTTTCATTCACGTAAAATTCATTGTATGTAATATTATTTTATTGGGGCACATCCGGGTTGAAGATGATGTCACCATTGTTGTATATTATTTACTTTTCTGCATTAGGATAGACCCAAGGAGGGGAGCACAAGTAACCGGGTTCTAGAGTCCAGTAGGAGACCAACTCGAGGAGTCGAGTACGGGTCTCCTAATTCTAGAATTGGTAGGGTTGCTTGCTTCTCTCGTAGGGGTCTAGGGATGTGGGTTTGGCTATTCATCGCGACCGTGGAATCCGTGTTTTATACAGGCTCAAAATAAAACACAGACCTCCTACTATATCCAATTTTTCATATGTTTCTTCTGCTGTTCTGTGATGTGATCACTGTGGATTCTGAGACGAATGGCTATATATTATATATGAGATATATAATAGACGTTGCTTATGTTTTTCACCGCGCTAGTCCCGTCCCGGTATGCCGTTAGTTAAGTAACCTAACGGTGCATAACGGGACATTGTGGCGAATGCGGATGGCATAAGCGTACGTTATATTTTCGTTTCATTTTCTGTGATACTTAGGAAGCATTAAATGATGGGACTTCATTAATGAGATTAATGAAAAGAAAGAAACCTAAAAGATGTTATGGAATAAAATTTTCAAAAAAAGGGTAGCTCTAGTTCTTGCTTTGCATAGTGGTATTTGTGAAATACCCTGCACCTTAATCGATAAGGAAAGAGCCGAGATCCCTTCACCGAGAGTGACCTCTTTAACATTAACTGGCAGATGCTACAACACTCAGTTTTTCTTTTGATTGCTTTTTGGAGTTTTTGATTTGCATAGTGGTATTTGTGAAATATTCTGCACTTTATTCGATAAGGAAAGAGCCGAGATCCCTTCAACGGGAGTGACCTCTTTCGTAAAACTAGTAAAATCCTCAAAAACACTCCTTTTAAAAATCACTCGATTCTATAATGATATCAAGTTTATTACGCAAAAGGTTTTCATAAAAACTGTCGTAGCCCTCCTTAATTTCAGATAAGTACTACTTAGTATTCATGCTAAGGTAGTTTGTCCTCCGTCAAGGCGTAGTGTTCGGTAGCTAACTAGTGCTTATTTGCAGCATGAGATGCGATTGGATTAGGATATTCGTACGGCGTAGTTTGGCCTCCGTCAAGGGTCGTGCGGGTTGGTCTAATTCAATCAAAAATTGAACGGGTTGAACTTGACTAGCGCCCTATGGGTAGTTTGGCCTCCGTCAAGGTCGTAGGACGCTAGGTGTAAAATATTACCGGGAATTTCAAGTGTTGAAATTTGCGATGAGATTGCATACTTTCTATGAGATAGTTGGATTCCGATACCCACTGCGAGTAATTGTTACGCTTGGGAGACTCTTACACTTTACAATTAGCCGATCAAGTAGGTGTCTAGAAAGGTGTCAACGGGGCTATTCCTCTGAGAAAACGAGGTTTATTTTAATTAGGACCGTGTGAAAGCACGGGGAATCTCCTTCAAAGTACCGACACTGGCCTGGTTGAAAGATTGGCAAACTTGTAGGGTGTAATTAATCCCGGCTAGTCTTTCCTTTTAGGGTTTTAAGGAAGATTTGATAAAAACAGTGGGAGCCATCCTGATTAGATAAAATAATAATCATTCTGATCTTGCAAGAGCATACGCTGAGTGTTTTCTTCTCTCTCTCTCAAGGTAGCGACCATGTCACGCCTTAATCAAGATAATAATATAGATGTATTGAACGAGCCAGCTTGTTATACTGAGCAGGGGAACGTTGGTTCGGTTCTTTCTTATAATTGTTATAAGATTGAATAGGAAATAGGGGAATATCCGGATTCACACGCCGCCCAAACGAATAATAAGCATGTTGATGCATGTGTTAGTGTATATGCCCTAGAGGCCATTACTGTATCATACTGGTTTGTATATTACTTAATGGATGCTTGGGATATTCACCTTGTATATACAATCTTGCTCAAAATAGTAGTATGCTACTTGGTTTGTTTCTACTTCAATGTGTACATGTGTTTATTTTTGTATATCGCCTATACACATTAGTGGAGCCCTTAGGATCTTTGCTTGATTACCAGCGATGTGATGGCCGTCACACTAGTGGGGCTGGGTAATCTATAAGCACATCCTTATGCAGGTCCCTGGTCGCAGGACTATCGAGACAGGGCATCGATACTCCGGAGTAGACCAGCGCATGCGCTTCTCATCCCAGTGTGGGAGACGGTCTGTCCCACAGCCGTCAGTACGTCGTACTTGAGATAGTATGCGGGTGCTCGTTAGGTTACGGGTACACTGGACAGGACTCGTCGGGAACAGACTAGTTGGTATTATGCCTATCGTCAGTTATCAGTTCCCAGGTGACATGAGTACAGCTTAGTCCGCTGACTTGACACTGTCACTTCGCCTCGAGTGTGTTCCCACTGTACTTTGATCACTACCCTACCACGGCTCAAAGGAGTCGTGCAAACAGGTAGTGGTTGGGTGCAGTCCCGAAGCACTTGGAGGCAGTGACGGTTAGACAGGATTCGTCTCTCCCGGTATTGGGGGTTGACATCGCGCTGTGTCTAGGAGAGCCATTACACGAGTAGTCCCTGGCCAGGGCAAACGAGATATACTGGTAGGCTTCCAGTGTTATCTCAGGGTGTTTTGGGCTTCGCTCCGGCACGACTTGTACCGCTATTGGGGGACTGACGTTTATCGCCCCCTAGGCCCGCCATGCGATGTATCAGACGAACAGACCGGACTGTACGGAGAATGTCACACTCAGGCTCAGTAGGAGTTCAGATGGGTTTCGCCTCGTCGGTCTTCTTGTCGGCATTACCTGGGGACCGTTACGCACAGCTAGTGCCGCTTGCGGTCTGTGGTTAAACCCACTGCCAGCGTAGTGTCGAGTCTTTAGAGTCCCACACAGAAAGCTTTTCGCCTTTAGGCAAAAGAGTAGAGGTCGCATGGTATTGCGACAGGTCGCATGGTTTTGCGACAGGGTTCGGTCACATCCGTGCACTTGTGCACGTACAGTGTCCGGACAGTTTACACTAGCGGGCTTTGGTTTAAGCCAGATCCTAGTGTACCTTTTGGGATTGGATTTATCCAGTGTGCATTCGTGTTCCTCGGAACGCGGATGCGGGTGTGTATGCACAGTTGACAGGGAGACAGAGGCAGCGGATTCTCATTAGGGTTGTTGACAGTTGACCGTTGACTATTTGACTTTTTGTTCAACCCTAATGAGAATATGATATGTGATTAACTATTATATTAATTAAGTATTATGGTGACATGGCTGTTGACTTTTGTTGACTTTGTTGACTTGTTGACTTTTGTTGACTTGTTGACTTTGTTGACCGGTTGACTAGGCTTGACTAGTTGACCATCATGATAACCATAGCCATCATTTCATGGCAAAGACTTTTGTTTGCTTGCTCATTTGTGTAAAATAAGTGCATGAAATGATATGGTTATGGTTGCTTCAACCATCACATAAGAATTTTTTTAGTATGATGAGTTATCATGACTTTGGATTATGAGAGGGTGAGAGACAAAAGACTTGCTCATTCTTTCTTGCTCATTCTCTCTCTTGTTCTTGAGCTCTCTTGTTTTGCTCTCACCCTCAACCTCTTGCTCCCTCTCTTGACTCTATGGTTCTCTTGTCTCATGAGTTGAGAATCAAGAACCATAGATAAAATCCCATACAAACTCTTCTCTACTCATTCTAGTTCACTAGGTTTAGCAAACCAAGTGAACTAGTTTCTTCAAAGAACGAAGAAGGAGCTAAAGGTTGGAGCTTTCAGGTGGATCTATCTTCGGCGTACGGAGACGACGGGAAGAAGCCAATCCGGACCACCATCGGAGTTTGAAGACGAAGGAGTTCAAGACAAGCAAGGTATAAGCCCCTAACCGAGTAGCTAGAAACTCGTAGTTAGGTTGCTAGATAGATGTTTAACCAAGATCCGGGTTTTAGGTCCATGTTACCACCTCCGTAAAAATCGTTTTTTACCAAATTCCGCATTCCCGAAAGTACCGGGAGAGGTAGCATGGACTTACAGTGGTATCAGAGACTAGTTAAACTCTATCTAACATGTTATCAAGTAACTAGAAGATCGATCAAAGAAAAAGTCCCGAAAACAAAACCCCAAAAATTCGAGTTTCTGTCGATTTTTATACTGTTCAAAAGTTGATTATTTTCACACCTAAAATCGGCTCAGGCTTTTCTGTGAATAACCACCAAAAATGGTCCAACGATCGAGTCAAAGCGCCGCGGAAACGCGGCGGGAGCACGCTCCCGCCGCGGATCCGCGGCCGAGTTGACTCGGCCGAGGTCAATTTTTGGTGCAGTGTTATTCTGGGGGTATTTTGGGATTTTTGGAATATATATTTTCAACCCAGATTTTCCAGAACGAAAAATTTTATTTTGGGGTCATGAAAATCCGTATTTTTGATCGAACTTCTAAAAGACTTAAGCTAACGGGTTTTTCTGTAATGTGATATTTGTATTGAACGTCTACTAATCGCTATATGTCGATTAGTGGGGGTTATACAAATCTGTGATCTGTAATGTTGCTGGAATGTGGATATGAATATGTTGGATTGTCGCGGGTGAATAGCCGGGGGTTGTGAGACGAGAGTTTTTTTTTCTTTCAATCCATGTAAATTTGTAAATTGATGTAATAATTATTTGTATGGCCGCACAACCGGGTCGGGGTTGTAGCCATCATTGTATAATTTCTTTTTACTGTTTTTGCTCCTAGGATAGACCCATGGAGGGGGTGCACAAACTACCGGGTATGCCGAAGTGTCGAGTGGCCTACTCATGGAGATGAGGGAGGTTACTACGCTTCGGGTACTTGGCGGGTAGTTTGCCGCACCCGTAGGGGTCTTGGGTGGGGTATTTGGCTATTCACCGCGACCGTGTAATCTGTTTTTCTTTACAGGCTCGTGCGAATTACAGATTCCTAGTATATCCAATGTATTCATCTGTGATCTGAAATGTTTATCATTGCAGTATATCTATATATGATATTATTTAGGCGTTGCTTATGTTTTACAGCCGCGCTAGCCCAGCCCCCGCTCTGTCGTTAGTTAAGTAACCTAACGGGTAATGACGGGGCCCCGTGGCGAATGCGAATGGCATAAGCGTACGTCATATTTTGGTTGTTTTCTGCAATGGTAGGATTAAATGATGGGACGCATTAAAAGAACTAATGCAAGAATATCACGCATTAAAAGAACTAATGCAAGATAATAAACCAAGTTAAAGTCGTTGGAACACTTTCGAAAAACCACTCGGTTCTTTTCAAAACCAACTTTTAAATGCGGAGCTTGAGCCACTCCTTTTAAAAGCTATCTCGTTCCATCGACCAAATCAAGTTCACTACGTTCACGGTTTTGCCAAAACCATTCGTAGCCCTCCGTTGTTTCACATGAATAGTCAATAGTATTCAAGCTGTGTTTGTTGGCCAAAGTCAAGGCATAGTGATTGGTAGCTATTGGGTATTCATGTGCAGCATAGATAGATGCGTTGGTTTGGAACAGTCGCACTGCCTTGTTGGCCAAAGTCAAGGGTAGGTGCAGGTGGATTCAAATTAACCTGGAGAACGACGGGTAGAACTTGACATGTGACTTATGATTTGTTGGCCAAAGTCAAGGTCATAAGAGCATGGGGCAAAAATCCACATCGGGAGTTTCATAAGTACTGAAACTTGCTAGATTTGCATACCATTTGGAGTGTGATGATTCTGGTAGGATTCCTTCAGTTTCGTCACGCGATGATATTTGGATCCCGATCCTACTGTGAGTATATGCTACTCCTCGGGAAATTTCTCACTAATCGATCAATGCTATAAGCCTAGTAGGTGCCTAGAAAGGTGTTAGCGGGGCTATGCCCCCAGGGAAAAGAGGTTCTTTAATTAAGGAACTTCGCGAAAGCGTTGGAAAACCTCCCTCGAAGTACCGACACCGGCCTGGCTGAACGGTTAAGCAAGTATTGTGCGGTGGGATTGATCCCGACTAATTCTTCCTTTATGGTTTGAGGAGGGATTCGAGAAACAGTGGGAGCCATCCTGTTTAGACAAACTAAAAACCACTCTAAACTTGCAAGAGCATCATGCTGAGTGTTTCTTCTTCTCTCTCCTAATTGCAGCGACCAAATCGACATGACTGGACTTAAGTTACTCCTAGATAAAAACAAACTAACAGGGCCAAACTACAAAGATTGGCTCAGGAATGTCAAGATAGCAATCACTTACGACAAGCTGGGGTATCTTCTTACCACCAAAGCTCCCCATGCCCCTGGTCCCACTTCCAGCGTCGCGGATAAAGAAATCCGCAAGACTTGGGAGATTGATAGCGCGAAGGCCAAGTGCCTCGTACTTGCCTCGATGGACAACGAACATCAGAGGAGGCACGAGAATATGGACTTGGAATCCATATTTCTCCATACAAAAGAACTGTATGGAGAGCAATCTCGTATCGCAAGATACGAAGCGTCGAAAAAGTTATTTTCGACAAGAATGGCCGTCGGATCATCAGTAGCCGAGCACGTGCTAAAGATGATCGGCTACATTGAGGAGCTCGCGGACCTAGGGATCACATTGGAGAGTGAACTATATACGGATATAGTTATCCAGTCCCTTCCTTCCACTTACGCCCAGTTTATACTGAACTTCAACTTACAAGAAAAAGAGGTTGAACTTTCAGAACTCCTCAACATGCTGAGGAGCGCAGAGGGCGCCCTACAGAAAGGTAGGGAAACATCCACTTTGTTTGTAGGAGGATCATCTTCTTCTAGGTCCAAGGCGAAAGCCAAGGGAAAGAAGAAGAAAGCCCCCGCCAAACCAAGGGGCGGTGTTAGTAAAGTGGATACGAAGGGAAAAGCAAAAGCAACAAAGTTAGCGGGGAAGCTTGTGGATAAGGAAGAATGCTTCTATTGTCATAAGAAAGGACACTGGAAGAATGATTGCAGGGCCTGGAAGGCCAGAACACAGGAATTGAAGCAGGTTGCAGCTTCATCTTCAGGTGTGTATGTTATTGAAAACTGTCTTTCAATAAACTCTACTTCCTGGGTATTGGATACCGGATCAGGATCTCATATCTGTAATTCTTTGCAGGCGTTGAGAAACCGTAGTGTTTTGAAAGCAGGTGACATGACCCTCAGAGTTGCGAACGGAGCTAGCATGGATGCTAAAGCCGTGGGGGACTATCACCTGGGAATGTCAGATGGACATGTTTTGGTTTTGCGTAATTGCTTTTTTGTACCCAACGCAACTTGTAATATCATTTCTGTATCTTTAGTTTCTAAAGAAGGTTATGAATTTGCGTTTGTAAGTAATGTTGTAAACATTCTCCTTAATCAAGTTTTGATTGGGTCAGGTACATTGAGTAATGGTATATACGTATTGAACCAACCACAGATTTTCAATGTCCAGAATACACACAAAAGAAAGTCTCCAGAAATAAATCAGACTTTCTTGTGGCATTGTAGACTGGGTCACATCAATGAGAGAAGGTTGACTAAGTTACATACAGAAGGATATTTGAATGCGTTCGAATATCAATCATATGCCACTTGTCAATCTTGTCTCAAAGGAAAGATGACAAAGACTCCGTTTACTGGACATGGAGTAAGAGCGAGCGAGCTCTTGGGACTCGTACACAGTGACGTGTGCGGTCCAATGTCTACACATGCGCGAAGCGGTTATTCTTACTTCATTACTTTTACGGATGACTTCTCAAGGTACGGTTATGTCTTCTTAATGAAACATAAGTCCGAAGCCTTTGGAAAATTCCAGGAGTATAAGAATGAAGTAGAGAAACAGATCGGCAAAAGTATTAAGATTCTAAGATCGGATCGAGGTGGAGAATACTTAAGTGCCGAGTTCCTGGACTATTTAAAAGAGAACGGAATTCTCTCTCAGCTTACTCCTCCATACACCCCGCAACATAACGGTGTATCGGAAAGACGGAACCGCACCCTATTGGATATGGTGCGGTCCATGATGGGTAACGCTAAGTTACCGCGATCATTCTGGGGATATGCGCTAGAATCAGCCGCATATCTTTTGAACCGAGTTCCTACTAAGACTGTGTCTACTACGCCATATGAGATGTGGTGTGGGAAGAGACCCTATCTTAAGCACATTAAGACATGGGGATGTCCAGCTTTTGTCAAAAAGCAGCATGCGGACAAGCTCGAGGCACGCTCAGTACAGTGCAAGTTTGTGGGATATCCAAAGAATTCCAAAGGATATTTCTTCTACTGTGAAGAGGAACAAAAAGTTCTTGTTTCTCGTCATGCCTACTTCTTGGAAACTGAGTTTTTGGAAAACCAGATAAGTGGGAGCACAGTAGAACTGGAAGAAATTCCAGAGCCACGGACTATTACTGAAAGTTTAGTGGAACCAGAGGGTTCGGAAGAACAGGACATTCCTACGCCGCTCCGCAGGAGTAGTAGGCAGTCTCATCCGCCCGAGAGATACTACGGTTTTCTCATAGACGGGGATAGAGAGGATTGCATCATAGATTATGATGAGCCTACTAGCTTCCAGCAGGCCGTTCAGAGCGTTGACTCAGTGAAATGGCTGGATGCAATGCGGACCGAAATGGAGTCCATGTACACCAACAAGGTATGGACGTTGGACATTGCTCCAGACGGGGTAAAACCCGTAGGATGCAAGTGGATCTTCAAAAGGAAGATTGGTGTAGATGGACAAGTTGAGACCTATAAAGCTAGGCTGGTAGCAAAGGGTTTTCGTCAAAGACCTGGCTTGGACTATGACGAAACCTTTTCTCCAGTAGCCATGCTGAAATCCATTCGGATCCTTCTTGCCATTGCTGCCTTCCACGATTATGAGATCGGGAAAATGGACGTAAAGACAGCTTTTCTAAATGGAAATTTAGAGGAGTGTGTCTATATGGACCAGCCAGAGGGTTTCATTCAGAGTGGGAGCAGCGGAAAGGTGTGCAAGTTGCTTAAGTCCATCTATGGACTAAAGCAGGCATCGCGGAGTTGGAACATCTGCTTTGATGAGACGGTCAAAGAATTTGGCTTTATCAAAAATCCAGATGAACCATGCATCTATAGTAGATTTGTAGCGAGAACTGTAGTATTCCTCGTTTTATACGTGGATGACATTCTCTTAATAGGAAATGATATTCCTATGCTACAATCTGTCAAGGGGTTCTTGTCACACAGGTTCTCCATGAAAGACCTGGGTGATGCCTCATACATTCTGGGTATCCGGATCTACCGTGACAGATCCAAGAGGATATTAGGACTTTCTCAGTCCAGGTACATCGACACCATACTGAAAAGATTCAGTATGGAAGATTCCAAGCACGGTAACCTACCGGCTTGTCACGGGATCACCCTCTCTAAAGAGATGTCTCCCAAGACTGATTTGGAGAGGGATCGCATGTCTATTATACCCTACGCTTCTGCGGTAGGCACTATAATGTATGCGATGTTGTGTACCAGACCGGATGTATCTTATGCACTGAGTGTGGTAAGCCGGTATCAGTCAAACCCTGGGGAGAAACACTGGATAGCGGTAAAGAACATTCTCAAGTACCTGAGAAGGACTAAGGGGATGTTCTTGGTGTATGGCGGAAAAGACCTCCAGATCGAGGCTTTTGCTGACTCCAGCTTCCAGAGTGACAAGGATGATTCCAAGTCCATGTCGGGTTTTGTCTTTACCCTCAATGGAGGGGCGGTGTGTTGGAAGAGTTTCAAACAGGAAACCGTTGCAGACTCGACGATGGAAGCGGAATACATCGCTGCATCTGATGCCGCAAAAGAAGCTGTCTGGATGAGGAAGTTCTTGAAAGAACTTCAGGTGGTTCCGTCCATTGTTGATCCAATACCTCTGTATTGCGACAACAACGGGGCTATAGCTTTAGCGAAGGAACCAAGGTCCCATCAGAGATCCAGGCACATCTTAAGGCGGTATCACCTGATCAGGGAGATCGTGGATCGCCAGGAGATCGAGGTTCGGAGAGTCGCTTCAGAAGATAACACTGCAGATCCATTCACCAAGGCCTTGCCCTAGACTCAGTTCGAGCGGCTGATCGAGATGATAGGTCTTCGATACGCCAGTACATGGCCTTAGTGCAAGTGGGAGATTGTTAGTGTATATGCCCTAGAGGCCATTACTGTATCATACTGGTTTGTATATTACTTAATGGATGCTTGGGATATTCACCTTGTATATACAATCTTGCTCAAAATAGTAGTATGCTACTTGGTTTGTTTCTACTTCAATGTGTACATGTGTTTATTTTTGTATATCGCCTATACACATTAGTGGAGCCCTTAGGATCTTTGCTTGATTACCAGCGATGTGATGGCCGTCACACTAGTGGGGCTGGGTAATCTATAAGCACATCCTTATGCAGGTCCCTGGTCGCAGGACTATCGAGACAGGGCATCGATACTCTGGAGTAGACCAGTGCATGCGCTTCTCATCCCAGTGTGGGAGACGGTCTGTCCCACAGCCGTCAGTACGTCGTACTTGAGATAGTATGCGGGTGCTCGTTAGGTTACGGGTAGACTGGACAGGACTCGTCGGGAACTGACTAGTTGGTATTATGCCTATCGTCAGTTATCAGTTCCCAGGTGACATGAGTACAGCTTAGTCCGCTGACTTGACACTGTCACTTCGCCTCGAGTGTGTTCCCACTGTACTTTGATCACTACCCTACCACGGCTCAAAGGAGTCGTGCAAACAGGTAGTGGTTGGGTGCAGTCCCGAAGCACTTGAAGGCAGTGACGGTTAGACAGGATTCGACTCTCCAGGTATTGGGGGTTGACATCGCGCTGTGTCTAGGAGAGCCATTACACGAGTAGTCCCTGGCCAGGGCAAACGAGATATACTGGTAGGCTTCCAGTGTTATCTCAGGGTGTTTTGGGCTTCGCTCCGGCATGACTTGTACCGCTATTAGGGGACTGACGTTTATCGCCCCCTAGGCCCGCCATGCGATGTATCAGACGAACAGACCGGACTGTACGGAGAATGTCACACTCAGGCTCAGTAGGAGTTCAGATGGGTTTCGCCTCGTCGGTCTTCTTGTCGGCATTACCTGGGGACCGTTACGCACAGCTAGTGCCGCTTGCGGTCTGTGGTTAAACCCACTGCCAGCGTAGTGTCGAGTCTTTAGAGTCCCACACAGAAAGCTTTTCGCCTTTAGGCAAAAGAGTAGAGGTCGCATGGTATTGCGACAGGTCGCATGGTTTTGCGACAGGGTTCGGTCACATCCGTGCACTTGTGCACGTACAGTGTCCGGACAGTTTACACTAGCGGGCTTTGGTTTAAGCCAGATCCTAGTGTACCTTTTGGGATTGGATTTATCCAGTGTGCATTCGTGTTCCTCGGAACGCGGATGCGGGTGTGTATGCACAGTTGACAGGGAGACAGAGGCAGCGGATTCTCATTAGGGTTGTTGACAGTTGACCGTTGACTATTTGACTTTTTGTTCAACCCTAATGAGAATATGATATGTGATTAACTATTATATTAATTAAGTATTATGGTGACATGGTTGTTGACTTTTGTTGACTTTGTTGACTTGTTGACTTTGTTGACTTGTTGACTTTTGTTGACTTGTTGACTTTGTTGACCGGTTGACTAGGCTTGACTAGTTGACCATCATGATAACCATAGCCATCATTTCATGGCAAAGACTTTTGTTTGCTTGCTCATTTGTGTAAAATGAGTGCATGAAATGATATGGTTATGGTTGCTTCAACCATCACATAAGACTTTTTTTAGTATGATGAGTTATCATGACTTTGGATTATGAGAGGGTGAGAGACAAAAGACTTGCTCATTCTTTCTTGCTCATTCTCTCTCTTGTTCTTGAGCTCTCTTGTTTTGCTCTCACCCTCAACCTCTTGCTCCCTCTCTTGACTCTATGGTTCTCTTGTCTCATGAGTTGAGAATCAAGAACCATAAATAAAATCCCATACAAACTCTTCTCTACTCATTCTAGTTCACTAGGTTTAGCAAACCAAGTGAACTAGTTTCTTCAAAGAACGAAGAATGAGCTAAAGGTTGGAGCTTTCAGGTGGATCTATCTTCGGCGTACGGAGACGACGGGAAGAAGCCAATCCGGACCACCATCGGAGTTTGAAGACGAAGGAGTTCAAGACAAGCAAGGTATAACCCCCTAACCGAGTAGCTAGAAACTCGTAGTTAGGTTGCTAGATAGATGTTTAACCAAGATCCGGGTTTTAGGTCCATGTTACCACCTCCGTAAAAATCGTTTTTTACCAAATTCCGCATTCCCGAAAGTACCGGGAGAGGTAGCATGGACTTACAGCATGTTCTTCGGGTGTGTTAACTATCGAGAACTGTTTCTCGGTTCACTCTACGTCCTGGGTATTAGGTACCGTATCGGGATCCCTCGTATGTAATATGTTACATGGGCTAAGGAAAGGTAGAGAACTGGGAATGGGTGATCATTCCATAAGAGTAGGGAATGGTGCAAATGTTGCAGTCAAAGCAGTTGGCGAATGTCACCTTGTATTACCAAATGGTAATACATTGATTCTGAATGAATGCTATTACATACCGACCCTGATATGCAATCTTATATCAGTTTCTTTATTAAGTAAAGAAGAATATAATTTTGTAGTACGGGATAATATTATGAACATCTTCCTGAATCAAAAGTTGATTGGATCAGGCTCGTTAAATAATGGCATATACGTTCTAGATCAAACCATAGTTCTTAATGTACAAAACACACACAAGAGAAAGAGTTCAGAAATGAACGAATCCTTCTTGTGGCATTGTAGACTAGGTCATATCAATACGACACGACTAGCTAAATTACTTAAGGATGGATATTTGAATTCGTTCGAATTTTCATCTTATAACACTTGCCAGTCATGTCTCAAAGGCAAGATGACCAAAACTCCATTTACAGGACACGGAAAAATAGCTAGTGTGCTCTTGGGACTGATACATAGTGATGTATATAGTCCTATGTCTACACATGCCAGGAATGGTTCTTCGTACTTCATTACATTCACCGATGATCTCTCAAGATACGGACATGTGTTCCTGATGAAACACAAGTGAAGCTTTTGAGAAATTCAAGGAATATAAATCCGAAGTTGAGAACCAAACGGGTAAAAGTATTAAAATCCTACGATCTGATCGAGGAGGTGAATACTTGAGCATGGAGTTCCTAGACTTTCTAAAAGAGAATGGGATTCTCTCTCAGCTTACTCCTCCATATACACCACAGCACAATGGTGTATCGGAACGGAGGAATCGCACCCTATTAGATATGGTGCGCTCTATGATAAGCTCCGCTGAGTTACCTATTTCCCTTTAGGGGTATGCGCTTGAGACAGCAGCATATCTATTGAATCGAGTTCCCACCATATCAGTGCCTACCACTCCATATGAGATATGGAATGGGAAGAGGCCATATCTTAATTTTATTCAGATATGGGGTTGTCCAGCCTATGTGAAAACACAAAATCAGGACAAGCTCGAGGCAAGATCAGTTCTGTGTAAGTTTATAGGATATCCCAAACATTCGCGAGGGTATATCTTCTACCATTCCGAGGAACAAAAGTTGTTTTTTTCTCGACATGCCAACTTTTTAGAAAAGGATTTTCTTATGAAAGAAATTAATGGCAAGGAGGTAGAACTGGAAGAAGTTCTAGCTATACAAACTACGACAGAAGATTTGGTGGAAGCAGAGGATTCTCTAGTATCCAACGAACCCCAGTCTCTCCGCCGATCTAGTAGGGTTCCTCATCCACCTAAGAGATACTACGGTTTTTTCGTTGATGGTAGGAGCAAGGATTGCATCATGGAAGATGATGACTCAACTAGCTTCGAGCAGGCCATCACGAGTGGGGACTCTATGAAATGGCTGGATGCAATGTGATCTGAGATGGAATCCATGTACACCAACAAAGTATGGATTTTGGAAGTTGCTCCTAAAGGGGTAAAACCCATAGGGAGCAAATGGATCTTTAAGAAAAAACTGTAGCTGGAAAAGTTGAGCGTTCAAAACTAGACTTGTTGCAAAAGGTTTTCGTCAACGACCAGGTATGGACTATGATGAAACCTTTTCTCCAGTGGCTATGCTTAAGTCTATCCAGATCCTACTTGCTTTCGCTGCATACCATGACTACGAAATCTAGCAAATGGATGTTAAGACCGTTTTTCTAAATGGTGATTTGGAAGAGTGTGTGTACATGACTCAGTCAGAGAGCTTCATAGACAGTGGGAACAGCGGAAAGGTGTGCAAGCTGCTTAAATCTATGTACAGGTTAAAGCAAGCATCGCGGAGTTGGAACATCTGTTTTGATGTCGTTGTCAAAGAGTTTGACTTCGTCAAAAATATAGATGAACCTTGTATATACAAGAAGGTGGCAGAGAGTAAGGTTGTCTTCCTCGTATTGTACGTGGATGACATACTCTTGATCGGAAATGATATTCTTATGCTGCAATCGGTCAAGCTCTTCTTATCACAAAGATTCTCAATGAAAGATCTAGGTGATGCCTCCTACATCTTGGGAATTAAGATCTATAGAGATAGATCTAAACGGATACTAGGATTGTCCCAATTTAGGTACATTGACACCATACTAAAGTGGTTTAGTATGGAAGAATCCAAGCGTGGGTTTTTACCCATAATCTCAGGACACACTCTTTCCAAAAAGATGTCTCCCAAGACTGATTTGGAGAGAGCTCGCATTCAAGGGATACCCTATGGTTCAGCAGTAGGCTCTATCATGTACGCGATGCTATGTACTAGACCCGATGTAGCATACACACTAAGTGTAGTGAGTAGGTATCATGCAGATCCAGGAGAGAGTCACTGGACAGCTGTGAAGATCATTCTTAAGTACTTGAGAAGGACTAAAGAGATGCTCTTGGTGTATGGTAACGGAGAACTCCAAGTGGAGTCCTTTACTGATTCGAGCTTCCAGAATTATAAGGATGACTCTAAGTCGCACTCGGGATTTGTCTTTACACTCAATGGAGGGGCCGTATGCTGGAAGAGTTCCAACCAGGAAACCGTGGCAGACTCAACGATAGAGGCTGAATACATCGCTGCCAAAGAGGCTGTCTGGATGAAGAAGTTCATAACTGAACTTGGTGTGGTTCCATCTATTGAGCATCCAATGCCTTTGCATTGTGATAACAATAGAGCGGTGGCTTTGGCGAAGGAACACAGGTCCTATCAGCGATCCAAGAATATTCTGAGGCGGTATCACCTGATCCGGGAGATAGTTGATCGCCGGGAGATCGAGGTCAGGAGAGTTGATACGAAGAACAACACAGCGGATCCACTCATGAAGTCCATTCCCTAGATACAGTTCGAGAGACTCTTCGGGATGTTGGGTATGTGATACTACAACAGCTGGCCCAAGTATAAGTGGGAGATTGTTGATTGTATGTATGCCCTAGAGGCCATTATTGTACATATGATGTATATTATAGTGGATGCTTGGACATATATAGAGAGGACTTTCTTGCTCGACATGATAGTATGTTATATGGTTACACTTTATCTTATCATGTCTACTTGTCTCTTGATACTGTCTCATGGTTACATGTTGGTAAAGTCCTTAGGATGTGTACTTGACTACCAGGATTATGGCGCAGATCATACTAGTAGGGCCATGGTAGTCCATAAGTTCATCCTTTAATATTCCTAGTCATGGGTGTTGTTAGTTATGTATATGCCCTAGAGGCCAGTGTTGTATATATGATGTATATTATAATGGATGCTTGGATATATAGAGAGAGGACTTTCTTGCTCGTCATGATAGTATGCTATTTGGTTTCACTTTATCTTAACATGTTGACCAGTATTAGTTTACTGTCTTGTTCTCACATGTTGATAAAGCCCTTAGGATATGTACTCGACTACTGGGACTATGATGAGATCATACTAGTGGGGCCATGGTAGTCAACGAGTACATCCTATAACTGTTCCTAGTCAAGGGTGTATCGAGACAGGGCATCGATACACCAGAGTAGACTAGCGTATACGCATCTTGACCCATATGATGGGCGATGGATGATCCCATATCCATCGGTGTTTGACATCAAAGATGGTGTACGGGTGCTCAGTGGACTGGGTACACTAGACGGACTCGCCGAGAACTCCCAGATGGTATTATACCTCACGTCAGATGGCAGTTCTCTGGTGACACTAGTACAGGTTAGTCTGTAGACTCGAGATCGTCATAGAGTCTTGTGTGATTCCCACTGTGCTTTGATTTCCATCATACCACGTCCAAGAGGGCGTGCAAAACGGTGGCTTTTGGGTACAGTCCCGAATCGCATGGAGGCAATGAGCGATAGGAGGGGTTTCGTCTCTCCCGGTATAGGGAGTTGATGTTGTTCTGTGTTCGATTGACTATAACTGGAAGTCCCTGGCCTGGGAGAATATTGAGTACTACTGGTAAGTGTTATTAGTAGGTTATCAACCTGTTATGAGCCTCACATCGACACGACTTATCGGTTACTGGGGTCTGACGTTTACCACCCCTAGACTAGATATGCAACATATTAGACGAAGAGACCGGACTGTACGGTAGTGTTACTGATTGGATTTATAGGAGAATGTATAGGCTTGCTTGTTGATTTTCTAATCGCTCAATACCTGGATGGCTGTTACGTTTAGCTGACCTCTTGCAGCTTGTGGGTGATTGATATGATCATCACCTACTGCCGGCGTATTGACGATTGTTTAGAGTTCTACATAAAGATTTCTGGACTCAGGCAAAACGGAGTAGGAGCACATATGTGATATCTGCGGGACCGAGAATAATACGATATAAGATACCGTATTCTATTCTCGCGATATTTGATATCAGCCGGGTCATCGGATCAAGTGTTGATTCGATGAATCGGTACATGTTATATTAGTCGGTTATATGCGATATAGCCGGATTGTCGGATCAAGTGTTGATTCGATAATTTAATGTATAATTATATATGTGATATATTACATTACATTATCTAATATTGGCTCGCTTTATTGATTCATTTTCTCACCGGATAATACTTTGATATATATGCGATATATGTTAATTGTATTGTTTTGTTTTGTTACAAAAATATATTATATATATGTGATATATAATATTGTAACAAGTTATGATTACAAATACAACATGATTAGTGGAGATTAAACATGGTTAGGGTTTGATTTAGGTTAGTAATTTCTTGAGCTTCTAAAAGCTTTTGTTTTGTTTCAAGCTAAGATATTATGTGTTGATATTTGTAGAGATATTATCTAACCCAACCTAAACACTTAAACCTAGTCTGTTCTCTACATGAGTTAATACTTGATATTATTAACTCAAAGTTCATTTGTAACCATAAAAAAAAACAATTCATTATTCATCACAAAAGAATTCATCATCTTCTTCCTCCTTACAAAGCTTTCTAGGTTTTGGTTTTTTGATGAATTAGTGTGAGATTAAGAAAATAAAAGAGAGCTAAAATCCTAGTTCATCATCCTCATCTATTCTAGCCACTTAGATTAGGGTGTTCACTAGTCTAATACTTGATTAGAGAAGTGAGAGCTTGAGTTAAAGGAACTTCAAGGTAGATCATCTTCGAAAAGGAAGACTTCAAGCAAGCATGGATCGTTCGGCTTGTGGAGCCTCTCTTGAGTCCGGGTGATCATGGATTGCGGCGAAAGGACTACTATTCAGAGCTTATGAAGTGAAGGAGCGGAATACAAAGGTTGTTATCCCACTCTCTTAGTTGTAAAGATGTTTACTTGCATGTTTAGCCCTAATAATCTAGCAAAGATCCTTGTTTTGGGTTGTTCGGCACTTCTAAATTTTAAATCGGGCATGGTTGATGCCTTATAGACCCTTGTGACAGTGCATAGTAACCCTACAATGGTATCAGAGCCTAGCTAGAGCATTAGACGACGTGTATACGAAGTTAAAAGTCCGATCGAACCCCGTAACGTCGGTTTTGAACCCCTGTCTGGAAATATTTTAAAATGTTGATTTTTTCTGTATTAAAAATACTCAGAAAATTAAGCAGGGAATTCTAAGGATTACTGTGAAAAACGAGGTCTTAATTCCCTTAAAGCGCCGCGGAACCGCGGCAATACCATGCCTTGCGCGGCGGTTCCGCGGCCGTACAGGGGTATTAGGGTTAGCTTTTTTCACAGTAACATCCGTAGGTACTTTTGCATGCTTCTGGGAATTTTTAATTCTACTCAAGTGTTGAGTTTTCTGGAGATCTTTTGTATTCGTTGATTCGATCGGAAAGTTTAACTTCGTTTAAGTGTTTTCCAGATATTTTAGAACGTGTTAAAATGTTCGAACGGATATCAATAACTCACTTTTTTCCGACACGAAAAACTTTCAAGTGTTGAATTTTTCTTGAGTTTGAATCTTTTGGAAAAACATGCAAGCATATCTGTGGACCCTCTAGAAGAACGTAACCTTAACTCGATTATATGACCGTCAAAACATCCACTGAACCCTTGGGTTTGTGGTAGTTTAGCGTTGCCACATGCGAGGCGTTGGTTTGACCCTTCTACGGCTGGTTCACTGGGGCTGTGACATGTTCTGGGATTATTGAACTCCGCCCAAGTGTTGAGCTATTTGGAAATTCTAGGGTGTTTGATTATTCGATCAGAAAGTTTAACTTTGTCTATTTATCTGGAATGTGATACAATATGTGGAATTCATACAGTTAGGTATGAAATGCGAAGTATGTGATATTTCGAATTTATGATGTCTAAAGTGATTGTGGATTCCAAATGTTGTAGTTTTACACTTTCTTTTCTGTGACCGTAAGCGTAGTATGTGGTGTATCGCCGGCTTCATTGCTATACATCAACGACAGTCGGGATACGCATACTTGCTTACGTTGATGATATGAGAATTTATGTGTTGCTGTGATATGTTATATTGGATCGTCGTGTTCTGAATAGCCGGGGGTTTTATGTGAGATGAGGGTTTTTATTTTCATTCTTGTAAAATTCATTTGTATGTAATATTCTTTTATTAGGGCACTTCCGGGATGAGGATGATGTCACCATTGTATATTATTTACTTTTCCGCATTAGGTAGACCCAAGGAGGGGAGCACAAGTAACCCGGTTCTAGGGTCTAGTGGGAGGCCATCTCGAGGAGTCGAGACCGGGTCTCCTAACCCTAGAATTGACAGTGTTGTTTGCCGCTCTCGTAGGGGTGTAGGGATGTGGGTTAGGCTATTCATCGCGACCGTGGAATCCGTATTTTATATAGGCTCGATGTAAAACACGGGCGTCCTAGTATATCCAATATTTCATATGTTATCTTTTGCTGCAATGTTCTTTGATGAGATCATATTACTGCCTGAGACGAATGCTTATACTATATATATATATATATATATATATATATGTTGATATATAAATATTACAGCTTTCGTTTCTTCTGTGATGCTTAGGAAGCATAACTGATGGGATTTATTAATGAGATTAATAAAAGAAAAGAAACCTAAAAGATGTTGTAGAATCAAAACTTTATAAAAAGGGTAGCTACAGTCTTGCTTTGCACAGCGGTTTATATGATATACCCTGCACTTTATTCGATGAGGAAAGAGTCGAGATCCCTGTTGGAGATAGTGCCTTAAAGTCAATTATTGGATTGCAGGTACGTGATTGCAATGATTGAGGCAGGACCTATACCGATATGACAGTCTTGCTCGAGATGATAGTATGCTATCTGGTTTGTCTTTATCATCGTATACATACTTTAGTTCACTATTGCATGATGATAGAGCCCATAGGATTCTTGCTTGACTACCAGCAGTATTATGGCGATCATATACGTGGGAGCTGGGGTCTGTAAGCACATCCTTAAACGTGTCCCTAGTCATGGGAGTTACGAGACAGGGCATCGATACTCCAGAGTAGACTAGTGTAAACAGTCGAGACCCCGACAAGGGGCGGTGGCCGGTCTCGCAAGCCATTGGTGTTAGTTGGTTCACCTAAGATATATACAGGTGCTCATTAGGTTATGAGTACACCGGACAGGACTCGCCGGGAATCTGCTAGTTGGTATTATACATATCGTCAGATAGCAATTCCCTGGTGACATGTGTACAGGTTAGTTCATCGACCTGAGATCGTCATTTGTCTCGTGTGAGTTCCCACTGTGCTTAGATTACTACCCTACCACGCTCAAAGGAGTTGTGCAAACAGGTTTTAGTTGGGTACAGTCCCGAGCCACATTGGAGGCAAGTGAGCAGATCGTCGGGGATTCGTCTCTCCCGGTATTGGGGGTTGATGTCGCGCAGTGCACGGGTGGCCATCACTAGGAATCCTCGGCCGAGGTAGTGGAGAGTTACTGATTTGGATCAGTAGTTTCTCAGGTGGTGATGGGCTTCATACCGACACGATTTATCGCGTTATTAGGGGTCTGATTTTATCTACCCCCCTATACTCGATATGCGATACTCTTTAGACGAATGGACCGGACTATATGTACATTGTCACTGTCAGGCTCAGTAGGGTTTATAGATGAGTTCGCTCGTCAGCTTCCCTTCCAATCAATATATAGGCAAACGTTACGTACAGCTCGTACCTCTGACGTGCTAGGGGTTATACCCAGTGCCAGTGTGTTGATGAGTCATTAGAGTCCCCCACAAACACTTTCCCAAGTTTGGGCGAAACGTTGTAGAGGCTGTATGGTGATATGGCAAGGTTTGGAAAAAGCACGTGCGTTTTCGCACGTGTCGTTTTTCGGACAGATAATACTGGTCGACTTTGGTTTAAGCCGGATCCGAGTATTACACTGTGTAGATATAATATCTTTGTCTCAGATGCATTTGTATTCGGTCGTAATACAAATGCGGGTATGTTTATACTGATACGGGGTTATCCTGAAATTCGTTTCAGGATCACTTTTGGAAGTTGCCAGTTTCCAGTTTTCTATCAGCCGTATTTAACATTCGGTTAAATGCGGATTTATCTTTTCTTGATGAGGGTGAGTTATGGTTCTAGAAGGTTCTAGATATGGTGACTTGGCTTGGTGACTCATTGTTAGCATTAATTGTTCAATTAATGCTTGATGACTAGGTTAATTGTGATTGGTTTGCTTTAAATGCTTTCATACTTGATGCTAAGATATTTGTTGTTGATCTTTTCCTTTATGGTCACCTTCCCCCTCCTACACTCACCTCCCTCCCCTTTATAAGTGGCCGGCCTCCCCCCTCTCTTGGCTCATGGTTATTGTTCACTAGAAAAAAGATTATGATAGATTCGGGTTCATGAAAATTAGATAGCCTCTTTCTCATTTCACCCGATCCAAAAGGAAACTTCCATAACCGTTCGTCCGTGACTTTGGACGTAACGAGACAAAGTGTTCTACTCATTCTCTACTTCATCTTGGTCGTCTCTTTTAGCAAACTTGACGATCGAGTTGCCTCGGTTCAGAGGCGGGAGCCCGTTTAAAGATCCGTCGACGTGGTGCCACCTGGACGACAAGACTGGAGATCGAGGAGATCGGAGCAGCCGCAAAAAGCATGGGGTGATGGTTGAAGACCGAAGGACTCGGATCGTTCGGTATAACGTTTCTACCCACTTTGTAGATTGTTAGTTTAGCTTTAATGGCAGATCCGGGTTACGGTACACGATAGCGCCAGTTGTAAAAAGTTTTTGTTCCACATTTGGCGTCTGTTAGACGGCCGGGGCGCTACCATGGACTTACAATCCCTTCACCGGGAGTGACCTCTTTAGCAAAACTGGAAAATGCTACAAACTCGCGGTTTAGTTTTTAATTGCTTCTATAGTTCTTGCTTTGCACAGTGGTATATATGATATACCCTGCACCTTATTCAATAGGGAAAGAGCCGAGATCCCTTCACCGGGAGTGACCTCTTTAGCGAAACTAGAAAAGCCTAAAAAACACTCCTTTTCAAAATCACTTGTTTCTACAACGATATCAAGTTCATTATGCAATAGGTTTTCTGAAAAACCTGACGTAGCCCTCCGTCATTTCAGATAAATCTTGCTTAGTATTCATAGCGCGTTTGTTGACCTTGTCAAGGCACAGTGTACGGTAGCTTTAATGTTTATCTGCTAAAACATGAGATGTGATTTGATTAGGGTATTCATACGGCCTTGTTGACCTTGTCAAGGGTCATGCGGGTGGGTTTAATTCAATCGGGAAATGACGGGTTGAACTTGAATTGCGATTTATGGTTTGTTGACCTTGTCAAGGTTATAGATCGCTAGGGGCAGAATATTATCGGGAATTTCAAGTGTTGAAATTTGCAATGAGATTGCATACCTCCTATGAGATAGTTGGATCCCGGTACCCACTGCGAGTAAGAGTTACTCCTGGGAGAGTTTTACACAGGACAATTAGCTGATCAAGTAGGTGTCTAGAAAAGGTGTTAATGTGGTTATGCCTCTGGGAAAACGAGATTTATTTTACTTAGGTTCGTGCGAAAGCACGGGGAACCTCCCTCAAAGTACCAACACTGATCTGGCTGAAAGATTGACGAAATTGTAGGGTGTAATTAATCCCGGCTAATCTTGCCTTTTAGGGTTTGAAGGAAGATTTGATAAAAACAGTGGGAGACATCCTGATTAGATAAGATAATAACCAATCTAAATCTTGCAAGAGCATACGCTAAAGTGTTTCCTTCTCTCTCTCTCCAGGTAGCGACCATGTCAGGCCTTAATCAAGATAATAATATGGATGTATTGACTGAACCCGCTTATTATACTGAGCAGGGAAATGTTGGTCCCGTTCTTTCTTATAAGTGTTATAAGACTGAATAGGGAATAGGAGAATATCTGGATTCTCACGCAGCCCAAACGAAGAACAAGAATGTTGATTCATCTTCTTCGGGTGTGTTAGTTATTGAGAACTGTTTCTCAGTTCACCCTACGTCCTGGGTATTAGATACCGGATCAGGATCCCACATATGTAATTTGTTACGTAGGCTACGTAAAGGTAGAGAACTGGGAAAGGGTGATCATTCCGTACAAGTAGGGAATGGTACGAATATTGTAGCCAAAGCAGTTGGCGAATATCACCTAGTATTACCAAGTAGTAATACATTGATTCTGAACGAGTGATATTATATACCGAACATGATGTGCAACATTATATCAGTTTCTTTATTAAGTAAAGAAGGATATAATTTTGTAATACAGGATAATGTTATGAACATCTTCCAGGATCAAAAGTTGATTGGATCAGGCTCGTTACATAATGGCATATACGTTCTCAATCAAACTACAGTCCTTAATATACAAAACACACACAAGAGGAAGAGTTCAGAAATGAATGAATCCTACATATGGCATTGTAGACTTGGTCATATCAATGTGACACGGCTAGCTAAGTTACATAAGGATGGATATTTGAATCCATTCAAATTATCATCTTATGATACTTGCCATTCATGTCTCAAAGGTAAAATGACCAAAACTCCGTTTAGTGGACACGGAGAAAAAGTTGAGGAACTCTTAGGACTGGTACATAGTGATGTATACGGTCCCATGTCTACACATGCCAGGAATGGTTCTTCCTACTTCATTACATTCTCTGACGATCTCTCAAGATACGGACATGTATTCCTGACGAAACACAAGACTGAAGCTTTTGAGAAATTTAGAGAATATAAGCACGAAGTAGAGAACCAAACGGGCAAAAATATTAAGATCCTTCGATCTGATCGAGAAGGAGAATACTTAAGCAATGAGTTACTGGACTATCTAAAAGTGAATGGGATTCTCTCTCAGCTTTCTCCTCCTTATACACCACAGTACAACGGTGTATCAGAACGGAGGAATCGCACCCTATTAGATATGGTGCGCTCTATGATGAGCAATACTGAGTTACCTATTTCCTTCTGGGGTTATGCGCTTGAGACAGCGGCAAACCTATTGAATCAAGTTCCGTCTAAATCTGTACCTACCACACCATATGAGATATGGAGTGGGAAGAGACCGTATCTTAAACGAGTTAAGATATGGGGTTGTCCGGCCTATGTCAAAAGGCAAAATCCGGAAAAACTCGAGGCATGATCAGTTCTTTGCAAGTTTGTGGGATATCCGAAGAATTCTTATGGATTTTTTTTCTACCACAGTGAGGAGAAAAAGGTGTTTGTTGCTCAGCATGCCACCTTTTTAGAAAAGGAATTTCTTGCAAAAAAAATTAGTGGCAAAGAGGTCGAGCTGGAAGAAGTACCAGCGACACAAACTGCAACTGAAGATTTAGTGGAACCAGAGGATTCAGTAGTTCCCTACGAACCCCAGCCTCTCCGCCGATCTAGTAGGGTTTCTCATCCACCTGAGAGATACTACGGTTATCTCATTGATGGTGGGAGTGAGGATTGCATCATGAAAGATGATGACCCGACTAGTTTCAAGCAGGCCATCACGAGTGGTGACTTTGTGAAATGGCTGGATGCAATGAGATCTGAGATGGAATCCATGTACACCAACAAAGTATGGACTTTGGAAGTTGCTCCTGAATGGGTAAAACCCATTGGGAGCAAGTGGATCTTTAAGAAGAAACTTGGTGTAGATGGAAAAATTAAGACTTTCAAAGTTAGACTTGTTGCGAAGGGTTTTCGTCAACGACCAGGTGTGGATTATGTTAGTTATATGTATGCCCTAGAGACCATTACTGTACATTGGATGTATATTGTAGTGGATGCTGGGACATATATAGGGAGGACTTTCTTGCTCGACATGATAGTATGATATCTGGTTGCTCTTTACCTTAACGTGTATACTGATTGTCTCTCTGTTACATGTTGGTAAAGCCCTTAGGATGTGTACTTGACTACCTGGACTGTGATGCGGATTATACTAGTGGGGACATGGTAGTCCATAAGTACATCCTTCAAAGTCCCTAGTCGTGGGTGTATCGAGACGGGGCATCGATATACCAGAGTAGACTAGCGTATACCTTCTCGACCCATACAGATGGGCGATGGATGATCCCATATCCATCGGTGTTTGACATCAGAGATGATATACGGGTGCTCAGTGGAGACTGGGTACACTGGACGGACTCGCCGAGAACTCCCAGATGGTATTATACCTCACGTCAGATGGCAGTTCTCTGGTGACACTGGTACAGAGTAGTCTGTTGACCCGAGATCGTCATAGAGTCTCGTGTGGTTCCCACTGTGCTTTGATTTCCATCTTACCACGTCCAAGAGGGCGTGCAAAACGGTGGTTTTTGGGTACAGTCCCGAGTCACATGGAGGCAATGAGCGATAGGAGGGGATTCGTCTCTCCCGGTATAGGGAGTTGATGTTGCGCAGTGTTCGATTGGCTATAACCGGAAATCCCTGGCCAGGGTTGCTGAGATTTACTGGTAAGTGTTACCAGTAGTTTCTCGAACTGTTATAGACCTAATATCGACACGACTTATCGAGCTATTGGGGTCTGACGTTTACCACCCCTAGGCGAGATATGCGACATATCAGACGATCAGACCGGACTGTACGGTAGTGTTACTGGTTGGATTCACTGGAGTGTGAGCGGGCTTTCTCGTCGATCTTCAGATCGCTCAATACCCGGGTGGCCGTTACGTTTAGCAGAACGCTTGCGGCTTGTGGGTGATTGATATGATCATCACCTGCTGCCGGCGTATTGACGAGTCTTTAGAGTCCTACACAGAGGTTTCCTGGCTCAAGCGAAACGAAATAGGAGCGCATATGAGATATGTGCGGGACCGAGAATAATGCGTGTATGTGATACCGTATTCTATTCTCGCGATGGATGTATCGATTGGTTATATGCGATATAACCTAGTTATCGAATCAAGGATTGATTCGATAAGCCGATACGTAAGATACTAGCCGGTTATATGCGATATGACCGGATCGTTAAATCAAGTGTTGATTTAATGATTTAATGCATAATTATATATTTGATATATTAGTTTGCATTAACTAGTATTGGTTCATTTAAAATGGATTTTCTCACTCGGGTGTGCGCATTGCATATGCGATATGATTTTGTGCACTTGCTTGTATCATGTTTGATGATACATGCCTTATTTGTTAAGTGTATAGAATTAAACCTTGGTTAATGGAATGGTTAGGGTTTACTGTTTGATTATTCATTTTTATTCATTTGTTTATTCTTTTTGGAAAAGAAAAAGAGCATGATAAAATGGTGGCATTTTTGTTTTGTTCATGAAGTTTCTTGAACACTTTGACTTTGTAACCCTTTTGTCTCATGCTTAAACCTAACCACTTCATTTAACCCTAATTAGTTCTCTACACTTAACCATGGTCATGTTATGATAAGTTTGGATTTTCTTTTCTATTTTAAATCAACTTATCATAATTTTCTTCTTCTTCTTCTTCATATCTATCATGAAGAAAGCTTAGGTCATCAATGGTGATTGATGATAAAGAGTGAGAAATCCAATTCTAAATTGAACCCACTTCCTATTTCTTCATCCTCTACCTCTTGCCAAGTAGTAGAGTGTGTTTCCTTCACAAGTTATCATGGCTTGGTGAAGGTGGAGCTTGATCTAGCGATGCCTCGACGTAGATCATATTCGGCACGAAGCCGACGACCTTGCCCGCTCGTTCTCCGATGAAGCCGACGCTAGAGCCCGGATTTGATTTGGACAGCGGAGAGGACCTCATCTCGGAGCCGTGGAGGTGGAGGACCGGATCTACAAAGGTTGTATTTCCGATAACCCATTAGTTAAGTTGTTAACTAGATTGTTTTTCGCCTAGATATCTAGCCAACGATCCGTATTAGGGTTTCTCGGCACCAAGATTTTTAAATTTGGCATGGTTGATGCCTTGTGAGACCTCTTGGGAGTGCCTAGGAACCCTACAGATTATGATGAAACCTTTTCTCGAGTGGCTATGCTTAATTCCATCCGGATCCTACTTGCCATTGCTGCATACCATGACTACGAAATCTGGCAGATGGATGTTAAGACCGCCTTTCTAAATGGTGATTTAGAAGAGTGTGTGTACATGACTCAGCCAGAGGGCTTCGTAGATAGTGGGAGCAGCGCAAAGGTGTGCAAGCTACTTAAATCCATTTATGGGTTAAAGCAAGTATCGCGGAGTTGGAACATCTGCTTTGATGTTGTAGTCAAAGAGTTTGACTTCATCAAAAACGTAGATGAACCTTGTATTTACAAGAAGGTTGCAAAGAGTAAGGTTGTCTTTCTCGTATTGTACGTCAATGACATACTCTTGATAGGTAATGATGTTCCTATGCTGCAATCGGTCAAGCTCTTCTTATCACAAAGATTCTCAATGAAAGATCTTGGTGATGCCTCCTGCATACTGGGAATTATGATCTATAGAGATAGATCTAAATGGATACTGGGATTGTCCCAATTCAGGTACATTGACACCATACTAAAAAGGTTTAGTATGGAAGAATCCAAGCGTAGGAACCTACCCATGATCTCTGGACTCACTCTCTCCAAAAAGATGTCTCCCAAGACTGATTTGGAGAGAGCTCGCATGCAAGGGATACCCTATGCTTCGGCAGTAGGCTCTATCATGTATGCGATGCTATGTACCAGACCCGATGTAGCATACTCACTGAGTGTAGTGATTCGGTATCAAGCAGATCCTGGAGAGAATCACTGGACAGCTGTGAAGAACATTCTCAAGTACTTGAGAAGAACTAAGGAGATGTTCTTGGTGTTTGGTAACGGAGAACTCCAGGTGGAGTCCTTTACCGATTCGAGCTTCCAAAGTGATAAGGACGACTCTAAGTCGCACTCAGGATTTATCTTTACCCTCAATGGAGGGGCGGTATGTTGGAAGAGTTCCAAACAAGAAACCGTTGCAGACTCGACGATGGAGGCTGAATACATCGCTGCCAACGATACTGCAAAAGAGGCTGTCTGGATGAAGAAGTTCATTACTGAACTTGGTGTGGTTCCATCCATTGAGTATCCAATACCTTTGTATTGTGATAACAATGGAGCTGTGCCTTTGGCCAAGGAACCCAGGTCCCATCAGAAGTCCAGACATATTCTGAGGCGGTATCACCTGATCCGGGAGATAGTTGATCGCCGGGAGATCGAGGTCAGGAGAGTTGATACGAAGGACAACACTGCGGATCCACTCATGAAGGCCATACCCCAGACACAGTTTGAGAGACTCTTCGGGGTGCTGGGTATGAGATACTACAACAGCTGTACTTAGTGCAAGTGGGAGATTGCTAGTTATGTATATGCCCTAGAGGCCATTGTTGTACATATGATGTATATTATAATGGATGCTTTGATATATATAGAGAGGTCTTTCTTGCTCGTCATGATAGTATGCTCTTTGGTTTCACTTTATCTTAACATGTTGACCAGTATTAGTTTACTGTCTTGTTCTCACATGTTGATAAAGCCCTTAGGATATGTACTCGACTACTGGGACTATGATGAGATCATACTAGTGGGACCATGGTAGTCAACGAGTACATCCTATAACTGTTCCTAGTCAAGGGTGTATCGAGACAGGGCATCGATACACCAGATTAGACTAGCGTATACGCATCTTGACCCATATGATGGGCGATGGATGATCCCATATCCATCGGTGTTTGACATCAAAGATGGTGTACGGGTGCTCAGTGGAGACTGGGTACACTGGACGGACTCGCCGAGAACTCCCAGATGGTATCATACCTCACGTCACATGGCAGTTCTCTGGTGACACTAGTACAGGTTAGTCTGTAGACCCGAGATCATCATAGAGTCTTGTGTGATTCCCACTGTGCTTTGATTTCCATTATACCACGTCCAAGAGGGCGTGCAAAGTGGTGGCTTTTGGGTGTATCCCCGAATCGCATGGAGGCAATGAGCGATAGGAGGGGTTTCGTCTCTCTCGGTATAGGGAGTTGATGTTGTGCTGTGTTCGATTGCCTATAACTGGAAGTCCCTGGCCAGGGCGGATATTGAGTGCTACTGGTAAGTGCTATCAGTAGGTTCTCGACCTGTTATGAGCCTCACATCGACATGACTTATCGGTTACTGAGGTCTGACGTTTACCACCTTTAGACTAGATATGCAACATATTAGACGAAGAGTCCGGACTGTACGGTAGTGTTACTGATTGGATTTACAGGAGAATGTATAGGCTTGCTTGTTAATCTTCTGATCGCTCAATACCTGGGTGGCTGTTACGTTTAGCTGACCGCTTGCAGCTTGTGGGTGTTTGATATGATCATCACCTACTGCCGGCGTATTAACGATTCTTTAGCGTCCTACACAGAGGTTTCTTGACTCAGGCAAAATGGATTAGGAGCACATATGTGATATGTGCGGGACCGAGAATAATACGATATGAGATACCGTATTCTATTTTCGCGATATTTAATATCGGCCGGGTCATCGGATCAAGTGTTGATTCGATGAATCGGTACATGTTATATTAGTTGGTTATATGCGATATAGCCGGATTGTCGGATCAAGTGTTGATTCGATAATTTAATGTATAATTATATATGTGATATATTACATTACATTATCTAATATTGGCTCGCTTTATTGATTCATTTTCTCACCGGATAATACATTGATATATATGCGATATATGTTAATTGTATTATTCTCTTTTGTTACAAAAATATATTATATATATGTGATATATAATATTGTAACAAGTTATGATTACAAATGCAACATGATTAGTGGAGATTAAACATGGTTAGGGTTTGATTTGGGTTAGTATTTTCTTGAAGCTTCTAGAAGCTTTTGTTTTGTTTTAAGCTAAGATATTATGTGTTGATATTTGTGGAGATATTATTTAACCCAACCCAAACACTTAACCCTAGTCTATTCTTTACATAAGTTAATACTTGATATTATTAACTCAAGATTCATTTGTAACCATAAAAAACAATTCATTATTCATCACGAAAGAATTCTTCTTCTTCTTCCTCCTTGCAAAGCTTTCTAACTTTTGTGATGAATTAATGTGAGATTAAGAAAATAAAAGAGAGCTAAAATCCTACTTCATGATCCTCATCTATTCTACCCACTTAGATTAGGGTGTTCACTAGTCTAATACTTGATTAGAGAAGTGAGAGCTTGAGTTAAAGGAACTTCAAGGTAGATCATCTTCGAAAAGGAAGACTTCAAGCAAGCATGGATCGTTCGGCTTGTGGATCCTCTCTTGAGTCCGGGAGATCATGGATTGCGGTGAAGGGACTACTACTCGGAGCTTATGAAGCGAAGGAGCGGACTACAAAGGTTGTAATCCCTCTCTCTTAGTTGTAAAGATGTTTACTTGCATGTTTAACCCTAATAATCTAGCAAAGATCCTTGCTTTGGGTTGTTCGGCACTTCTAAATTTTAAATCGGGCATGGTTGATGCCTTATAGACCCTTGTGACAGTGCATAGTAACCCTACAGGTGTATCGAGACAGGGCATCGATATACCAGAGTAGATTAGCGTATACGCTTCTCGACCTATGAGATGGGCGATGGATGATCCCATATCCATTGGTGTTTGACATCAGAGATGGTATACGGGTGCTCAGTGGAGACTGGGTATACTGGACGGACTCGATGAGAAATCGTAGATGGTATTATACCTGACGTCAGATAGCAGTTCTCTGGAGACACTGATACAGGTTAGTCTGTAGACCCGAGATCGTTATAATGTCTTGTGTGATTCCTACTGTGCTTTTATTTCCACCTTACCACGTTCAAGAGGATGTGCGAAACGGTGGTTTTTAGGTACAGTCCCAAGTCACATGGAGGCAATGAGCGATAGGAGGGGATTTCGTCTCTCCCGGTATTTGGGGTAGATGTCGTGCTGTGCTCGATTGGCTATAACTGGAAGTCCCTGGCCAGAGCTGATTTGAAGATTTACTGGTAAGTGTTATCAGTAGTTTCTCGACCCGTTATGAGTCTCATATCGGCTTGACTTATCGAGTTATTGGGGTCTGACGTTTACCACCCCTAGACTGGATATGTGACATCTTAGACGAAGAGACTGGACTGTACGGTAGTGTTACTGACAGGCTTTACCGGAGCTAGAGCGGGCTTGCTTGTTGATCTTCTGATCGCTCAATACTCGGGTAGTTGTTACGTCTAGCTAGTACCGCTGACGGCTTGGGGGTGCTTGATATGATCATCACCTACTGCCGGCGTATTGACGAGTCTTTAGAGTCCTACACAGAGGTTTTACTGGCTTATGCAAAACGAAATAGGAGCACATATGTGATATGTGCAGGACCGAGATTAATACGAGTATGTGATACCGTATTTTATTCTCGAGATTTATTTGTATCGGTCGGTTGTATGTGATATAGCCGGGTTATCGAATCAAGTGTTGATTCGATAAGTTGATAGATATAATATTAGTCGGTTATATGAGATATAGCCGGATTATTAAATCAATGGTTGATTTAATAATTTAGTGTATAATTGTACATATGATATACTAGTTTACATTAACTAATATTAGCTCACTTAAACATTTATTTTTCTCATATGTGCACACTTAATATATATGTGATATATATTAATTGTGTTTTATTTATGTGTCATGGTTAATGATACATGCAACATAGGTGTATGAGACTTACACCATGATAAAAATAATGTAGGGTTTATTTATTTATTGTAATTCAATTATTAGTTGGAAATTTGTCACATGGTATGAAGCTTCATGAAGCTTTGAGATGCATTGACTCAGTCCACTAGTTTTGTCTTACACTAGATATTTGTTAACCCAACCATTATCTAAACTCATGGTTAAGTCTCTACATGAGTATATTAGATATTTTCTCACCCATAGTTGCCATTCACTCTAACAACATTATCTCTCTTCATCTTCTTCTTCAACCTCAAGAGCTCTCTAGCTTTTGTGCAAGTAAGAAATAATAGTGAGAAAAAGAATTCTAAAGTGAGAAAAAATCCTACTTCATCATCCTCAACTAGATTAACCTTTTAGTATAGGGTGCTAGATTCACTAATCTTTCATTAGTGAAGTACTAGCTTGGGTTAGTGTCTCCTCGACGTAGATCATCTTCGGCCTCGAAGACTTCGCGCAAGCTCGTACCTTTCACCTTGTGAAGCCATGCAAGAGTCTGGAAGATCAGTACTTGGAGCGAAGAGACTACTACACGGAGCTATTGAAGTAAAGGACCGGTCAACAAAGGTTATATTCCTAGTTCACTTACTTGTAAAGTAGTTTACAATATGTTTCGTAAGATTGTCTAGTCAAACATCCTAAATTAGAGTTCTTTAGCATGATAAAATTTTGAAAATGGCATGAAAGATGCCTCCCGAAACCTTACTGTCGTGCATAAGAACCTTATACATGTGACTAATTACCAACTAATTTGATTTACTTTAAATAAATAAAACCCATCATTATTATAAGTTTGGTGTAAGTCTCATACACCCATGTTGCATGTGGCATCAAGCATGACACAATAAAATATACATTAATATGTATCACATATATACTATATGCACACAAGTGAGAAAAAGAAATGTTTAGTGAGCAAATATTAGTTAATGTAAGTTAATATATCAAATATATAATTATACATTAAATTATCAAATCAACATTTGATTTAATAATCCGGCTATATCATATACAACCGGCTAATATCAAATGTAACAATCTATCGAATCAACACTTGATCCGATAACCCGGCTATATCACATATAACCGACCGATATCATATATCGCGATAATAGAATGCAGTATCACATATGCGCATAAATCTCAGTTCCGTACAAATCACATATGTGCTCCTACTTCGTTTCGCATGAACCAGGAAACCTCTGTGTAGGACTCTAAAGGCTCGTCAATACGCCGGCAGTAGGTGATGATCATATCAAACACCCACAAGCCGCAAGCGGTCTGCCAAATGTAACGGCCGCCCGGGTATTGAGCGATCAGAAGATCAACAAGCAAGCCTGCTCATACTCCTGCGAATCCAATCAGTAACACTACCATACAGTCCGGTCTCTTCGTCAGATATATCGCATATCTCAGCCTAGGGGTGGTAAACGTCAGACCCCAATAGCCCTGATAAGTCATGCCGATGCAAGGTCCATAACGGTTCGAGAAACTACTGGTAAAATTTACCAATAAATCTCAGCAACCCTGGCCAGGGATTTCCTGTTATGGCCAATCGAGCATAGCGCAACATCAACCCCCAATACCGGGAGAGACGAATCCCCTCCTATCGCTCATTGCCTCCATATGACTCGGGACTGTACCCAAAAACCACCATTTTGCACGATCTCTTGAATGTGGTAAGGTGGAAATCAAAGCACATTAGGAATCACACAAGACTCTATGACGATCTCGGGTCGACAGACTAACCTGTACCAGTGTCACCAGAGAACTGCTATCTGACGATAGGTATAATACCATCTAGGAGTTTTCGGTGAGTCCGTCCAGTGTACCCAGTCTCCACTGAGCACCCGTATACCATCTCTGATATCAAACACCAATGGATGTGGGATCATCCATCGCCCATCATATAGGTCAAAAAGCGCATACACTAGTCTACTATGGAATATCGATATCCTGTCTCGATACTCCTACGACTAGGAACATTTGAAGGATATACTTACCGACTACCATTGCCCCACTAGTATGATCTGCATCATATCTTGATTGTCAAGTACTCATCCTATGGGCTTTATCAACATGTAATAGAGCGACTATAAGTGTACATGTTAAGATAAAGTGCAACCAGATAGCATACTATCATGTCGAGCAAGAAAGTCCTCCCTATATATGTCCAAGCATCCACTGCAATATACATCACATGTACAGTAATGGCCCCTAGGGCATACATATAACTAACAATCTCCCACCTGCACTAAGGCCGTTTGTTGTAGTATCTCATACTCAATGTCCTATAGAAGTCTCTCTCGAGTAATGCCTTTGTGAGTGGATCCGCCGTGTTATCCTTCGAGTTAACTCTCCTGACTTCGATCCCTAAAAGATTAACCATCTACCTGATCAGGTGATACTTGTCTCATAATTTGTCTGGAACGCTGATGGGACCTGCGTTCCTAGGCCAAAGCCACAACTCCATTGCTGTCACAGTAACAGTTATTGGACGCTCAATGGTAGGAACCTTGTTCATCTCATGAACAAGAAATGTCCAGACAGCCACTTTGGTAGTATCGTTGGTAGCGATGTATCCATCCTTTATCGTCTAGTATGCCACGGTATCTAGCTTGGAACTCTTCCAACATACCGTCATTCCATAGAGAGTAAAGACAAAGCATGTGACTGACTTTCAGTCGACTTTATCACTCTGGAAGCTCGAACCAAGAACATTCTTTTAGTGCTTCTCAAGTACTTAAGAATGTCCACCACAGCTGTCCAGTGATTTTACTAAGATCCGATTGATTCCTGATCACTACACCTAGTGAGTTAGCTACATCTGGTCTGATACATAACATCGCACACATGATAGAGCCTACTGCCGAAACATAGGGTATCCCTTGCACGCGAGCTCTCTCCAAATCATTCTTGGGAGACATCTTTTTGGAGAGAGTGATCCATGAGTAAGTGGGCGAACCACCATGCTTAGAATCTTCCATACTAAATCCGTTTAGTATGGTGTTAATGTACTTGGATTTGGAACACTCCCAACATCCTTATAGATCTATTACTATAGATCATAATCCACAAGATGTAGTAGGTATCATCCAGATGTTCTATGGAGTATCCCCATGGTAAGAGGAGCTTCACCGAGTGTAGCATAGAAAACCATTTCCTACCAAGAGTATGTCATCTATGTACAATACGTGTAAGACAACCTCACTCTCTACAACCTTCTTGTATATACAAGGTTCATCTACCATTTTGATGAAGTCAAACTCTTTGACTGCCACATTAAAATAGATGTTCCAACTCCGTGATGATTGCTTTAATTTTGATGGACTTAAGCATAGCTTTGAAAGTCTCAACTTTTCCATTTACACCAAGAATCTTCTCAAGATCCATTTGCTCTTGATGGGTTTTACCCCTTTAGGTGCAACATTCAAAGTCATACTTTGTTGGTGTACATGGATTCCATCTTTGATTGCATAGCATCCAGCCATTTCACAAAGTCTCCACTTGTGATGGCCTGCCTGAATCTAGTTGGGCCATCATCAGCCATGATGCAATCCTCGCTCCCACTTTCACCTAGAAGACCGTAGTATCTCTCAAGTGGATGAGAAACCCTACCAGATTCGTGGAGAGGCTGAGCTTCGTTGGAGACTATTGAATCCTTTGGTTTCACCAAATCATCAGATGTTAGTTTGTCTAGCTGGAACTCCTTCCAGTTCTACCTCATGACCACAAATTTCTTCATAAGAAATTCTTTTTTCTAAAAAAGGTGGCATGCTGAGAAAAAAACACCTTTTGCTCCTTAGATAGGTAGAAGATATTCCCTCGCAAATGTATGGGATATCCAACAAACTTACAGAACTGAACTTACCTTGAGTTTGTCTGGATTTTGCTTTTCAACATAGGCCGGACAACCTCATATCTTAACTCGTTTAAGACATGGTCACTTCCCATACCATATCTCATATGGAGTGGTAGACAGTGATTTAGATGGAACCCTATTCAATAGGTATGCAGCTTCTCAAGTGCATAACACCAAAAGGAAATATGTAACTCAGCAGTACTCATCATGGAGCGCGCCATATCTCATAGGGTGCGATACCTCCGCCTCGATACACCGTTGTGCTATGGTGTATACGAAGGAGTAAGCTGAGAGAGAATCCTATTCTCTGTTTAGAAAATCCAGGAACTCCATGCCCAAGTATTCGCCTTCCCGATCTCATCGAATGACTTAATACTTCTACCCGACTGGTTCTCAACTTGAAGCTTATATTCTTTGAATTTCTCAAATGTTTCAGATTTTTGTTTCAACGGGAATACATGTCCGAATCTTGAGAGATAGTCAATGAATGTTATGAAGTACCAAGAACCAACCCTGGAATTTGTAGACATCGGAGCGTATATATCATCATGTATCCGTCCCAAGAGTTCACTAACTCTTTCTCTGTTTCCAGTAAACAGAGAATTGGTCATTTTACCTTTGAGATAAGACTGATAAGTATCATAAGATGAAAATTCGAACATATTCTAATATTCATCTTTTATGTAACTTAGCTAGTCATGTCGCATTGATATGACCTAGTCCACAATGCCACAAGAAAAGGATTCGTTCATTTCTGAACTACTCCTCTTGTGTGTGTTATAGATACTTTGAGCTGTGGTTTGATTTAGAATGTATATGCTATTATATAACGTGCCTGATCCAATCAACTCTTGATTCAGGAAAATGTTCACAACATTATCCTCCTATACTGAATTATATCTTTCTTTAACTGAATAAAGAAACTAATGTAATGTTGTATATCAGGTTCGGTATCTAATAACATTCGTTTAGAATCAATGTATTTACCACTTGGTAATACAAGGTGATATTTGCCAACTGACTTGGCTGCAACAATTGCACCATTCTCTAACACATAGAGATATATCACCCAATCCCAGTTCTCTACCTATCTGTCGCCCATGTAACAAATTACACATATGGGATCCTAATCCGGTATCTCATACCTAGGACGTAGAGGATACTGAGAAACAATTCTTGGTAATGAACACACCCGAAGAATATGCATCAACATGATTATTCCTCAAATGGGTGGTATAGGAATCCGGATATTCCTCTATTTCCAGCTCGGATTTATAACAATTATAAGATAGAGCGGAACCAACATTCCCCAACTCAGTATAATGAGCAGGTTCGGTCAATGCATTCATATTATTATCTTGATTAAGGCGTGACATGGTCGCTACCAGGAGAGAGGGAGAAGAAAACACTCTGCGTAAGCTCTTGTAAGATCAGATTGGTTATTATTTTATCTAATCAGGATGGCTCCCACTGTTTTTATCCAATCTTCCTTCAAACATTAAAAGGTAAGACTAGCTGGGATTAATTACAACCTACAAGTTCGCCTATCTTTCGGTCAGGCCAGTGTCGGTACTTTGAAGGAGGTTCTCCACGCTTTCGCACGGACCTAATTAAAATAAACCTCGTTTTCCCAGGGGCGAAACCCCGTTAACACCTTTCTAGACACCTACTTGATCGGCTAATTGTAATGTGTAAAACTCTCACAAGAGTAACTCTTACTCGAAGTGGGTATCGGGATCCAACTATCTCATAGAAGGTATGCAATCTAATTGCAAATTTCAACACTTGAAATTCCCAATAATATTTTACCCCTAACGTCCTATGACCTTGTCGGAGGCCAAACTACCCATAGGGCGCTAGTCAAGTTCTACCCGTTTATTTCTTGATTGAATTAGACCTACCCGTACGACCCTTTTCGGAGGCCAAACAACGCCGTATGAATACCCTAATCCAATCGCATCTCATGCTACAGATAAGTACTAATCAGCTACTGTACACTACGCCTTGACGGAGGCCTAACTACCGTAGCACGAATACTAAATACTACTTATCTGAAATGACGGAGGGCTACGCCATGTTTTTAAGAAAACCCTTTGCGTAATGAAATTGATATCGTTGTAGAATAGAGTGATTTTGAAATGGAGTGTTTTTTAGGCTTTAATTTGTTTTGCTAAAGAGGTCACTCCCGGTGAAGGTATCTCGGCTTTTTCCTTATTGAATAAGGTGCATGATATTTCACAAATACCACTATGCAAAGCATGAACTAAAAAAGCAATCAAAAGACAAACCAGTGGGTTGTAGCATCTGCTAGTTTCGCTAAAGATGTCACTCCCGGTGAAGGGATCTTGGCTCTTTCCTTATTGAATAAGGTGCTGGATATTCTACAAGGAATACCGCTATGCAAAGCAAGAACTAGAGCTATCAGTTTTTAAAACAAGATTCTGCAACATCTTTAGGTTTCTTTTATTTCATTAATCTCATTAATGAAGTCCCATCAATTATGCTTCCTAAGCATCACAAAAGAAATGAAAGCAACAATATTTATTATATATCATATATATAATATAAGCATTCATCTCAGACATATCAAGTGATCACATCACAGAATATCAGCAGCAGAAGAACACATATGAAATATCGGATATAATAGGAATTCCGTGTTTTAAATTAAGCTAGTAAAAAACATGGATTCCACGGTCGTGATGAGTAGCCAAACCCACATCCCTAGACCACTACGAGAGAGACAAGTAACCCTACCAATTCTAGAGTTAGGAGACCCAGTCTCGACTCCTCGAGATGGTCTCCCACTGGACCCTAGAACCCGGTTACTTGTGCTCTCCTCCTTGGGTCAATCCTAATGCGGAAAAGTAAATAATATACATCAATGGTGACATCATCCTCAACCTGGAAGTGACCCAATAAAAGAATATTACATACAAGATTTTACATGAATGAAAATGAAAAACTCTCATCTCACATAAAAACCCGGCTTTTCAAAACACGACGATCCAATAGAACATATCACAGCAACACATAAAATCACATGTCATCAACGTAAGTAAATATGCGTTTCCCAATTGCCGTTGACATATAGCAACGAAACCGGAGATACACTACATATTACACTTACGGTCGCAAAAAAGAAAATGAAAAACTACAACAATTGGAATCCGCAATCACCTCAGACAGCATAAACCCAATGTACTTCATACTTTGGATTTCATGCCTAACCAAATGAATTCCTTACACATTTCATGCCTAACAATTATAAACCCCGCATTTTAGTCTCGATATTGAATACACTTTCTAATAAGCTTTTGGGTAATTCAACAAGATTCCCGATAATCTGATCGAATGCTCGTCGGAAACTTTAGTAGAAGGCCGTACCCTCGATACCGTCGACGAAGTGCACTAAGGAGGAACACCGCGGCCGCGAGCACCCGAACGGATGCTTTTGGCGACGCGGTTCTCCTACAGTCACTTGGTCGGGGCTATGGGGCATGGCTATCTAGTAAGGTTACCCGGCGAGTATCCGCGTACACTACGTAATTGTGATGGATTTTTGATCCTTATCAAAATTCCGAGGCAACCTATCAAATGAGACTGGCTTGCTAGATTTATAAAATTCAAACTAGTTATCACATAACTAAATTTGTGGATTCCAAATATTGTATCACAATCACAGATAGCTAGACGACGTTAAACTTTTCGATCGAATAAATAAACACCCAAAATTTCCCAAAGAGCTCAACACTTGAGTGGAGTTTAAAAAGTACCCAGAACATGCCACAGTACCTATGAACCATCCGTAAAAGGGCCAACCCATGACTCACTCATGTTTCTGCGGAACTGCCGCAAACCCTAGGGTATGACCGCGGTTCCGCGATCCAAAAAATCGAGTTTGGGTATCGTTCTTCTAGAGGGTCAACAGAATCGCTTGCATGATTTTCTGAAGATTTTAAACACGGAAAAATCCAATACTTGGAAAATTTCCAGCAAGGGAAAAATTGGGTTATTCATATCCGTTCGAACTTTTTAACGTCGTCTAAATAACCCGAATAGATGTTAGAATTATGACTATGAAACACTCCGAATTGTTTTTGCACAAAGATAACATCACATGCAAATTTAGCAAAAACAAGCAACATCTGAAACACCAAAACCCAGAGACTGGAACACACTAAAAATTTGAAGCCAAAAAGCCCCAGAAAAACCGGTGAGCTCGGATTTTGTGGCATTGTGGCCGGCCAAAATCAGGTGGTATTGCTTCAAATTTGTATGGTGTTCATGTTATATCACATACAACATTCTGCAGTTGCTTAAAAAATTTTTAGAGACCATTTAAAATTCGACAGAAACTAGGATTATGTTTCATGTGTTTCGGAGTTATTTCGGTTTCGTAATCTAACAAACATCATCTAATTCTCTAGTATGTCTCTAATACCACTGCAGGGTTTCATAGGGCGGCAGCAAGGTTTCGAGAGGCATCGTCCATGCTAATTTCAAATTTTTGCCGTACTTAAGAACCCTAACCTAGAATCTTAACTAGAGATTTAGACGAACTACAATGTAAACAACTTTACATCTAAGTGAATAGGAATACAACCATTGTAGGCAGGTCCTTCACTTCTAAAGCTCCGTGTAGTAGTCCCTTCGCTCCAAGTAGTGAACAGCCATACTCTACTAAGGGTTTACATGAAGAAATGAACAAGCTTGCTCAAAGTCTTCGAGGCCGAAGATGATCTACGTCGAGGAGAATCAAGCTCATGCCACCTCTTCACTAATGGTAGATTAGTGAAGCAAACACCCAAAACTAAATGGCTAATATAGTAGAGGATGATGAAGTAGGAATTGGGCTCACTTTAGATTTATTTTTCTCACAATATTTCTTCACTTTTTTAAAGCTAGTAAGCTTTCTCATGAGGAAGAAGAAGATAAAGTGGAGATGAGAATGAAACTCATGAGGTGAGAATAGCAACCATGGATGAGTTAGTATCATACACTAACTCATGTAGAGAATAAATCATGGCTAAAAATATGGTTAGGTTAATAAATATCTACAAGTAAAACAAAATTAGTGGATTTGGTCAATGGTTTCACAAGCTTGTACAAGCTTCAAGCATGTGACTAATTACCAACTAATTTGATTTAGTTTAAATAAATAAAACCCATCATTATTATAAGCATGGTGTAAGTCTCATACACCCATATTGCATGTGGCATCAAACATGACACAATAAAATGTACATTAATATATATCACATATATACTATATGTACACAAGTGAGAAAAAGAAATGTTCAGTGAGCAAATATTAGTTAATGTAAGTTAATATATCAAATATATAATTATACATTAAATTATCAAATCAACACTTGATTTAATAATCCGGCCATATCACATACAACCGGCTAATATCAAATGTAAAAATCTATCGAATAAACACTTGATCCGATAACCCGGCTATATCACATATAACGGACCGATATCACATATCGCGAGAATAGAATGTGGTATCACATAGACGCATTATTCTCGGTCCCGCACATACCACATATGTGCTCCTACTTCGTTTCGCATGAACCAGGAAATCTCTGTGTAGGACTCTAAAGAATTGTCAATACGTCGGTATAGGTGATGATCATATCAAACACCCACAAGCCGCAAGTGGTCTGCCAAACGTAAAGGACACCCGAGTAGTGAGCGATCAGAAGATCAACAAGCAAGCATGCTCATACTCCTATGAATACAATCAGTAACACTATCGTACAACCCGGTCTCTTCATCAGATATGTCGCTTATCTCAGCCTTGGGGTGGTAAACGTCAAACCCCAATAGCCATGATAAGTCATGCCGATGTAAGGTCTATAACAGTTCGAGAAACTACTGATAACACTTACCAGTAAATCTCAGCAACTCTGGCCAGGGATTTCCTGTTATGGCCAATCGAGCATAGCGCAACATCAACCCTAAATACCGGGAGAGACGAATCCCCTCCTATCGCTCATTGCCTCCATTTGACTTGGGACTGTACCCAAAAACCATATTTTTGCATGATTTCTTGAACGTGGTAAGGTGGAAATCAAAGCACAGTGGGAATCACACAAGACTCTATGACGATCTCGGGCCGACAGATTAACATGTACCAGTGTCACCAGAGAACTGTTATCTGACGATAGGTATAATACCATCTAGGAGTTCTTGGCGAGTCTGTCCAGTGTACCCAGTCTCCACTGAGCACCCGTATACCATCTCTGATGTCAAACACCAATGGATGTGGGATAATCCATCGCCCATCATATGGGTCAAGAAGCGCATATGCTAGTTTACTATGGAATATCTATGCCCTGTCTCGATACTCCTATGACTAAGAACATTTGAAGGATGTACTTACCGACTAACATTGCCCCACTAGTATGATCTGCATCATAATCCTGGTAGCCAAGTACTCATCCTAATGGATTTATCAACATGTAATAGAGAGACTATATGTGTACATGTTAAGATAAAATGCAACCAGATAGCATACTATCATGTCGTGCAAGAAATTCCTCCCTATATATGTCCAAGCATCCACTACAATATACATTGCATGTACGGTAATGGCCTCTAGGGCATACATATAACTAACAACTAAAACCACAAAACTCAAAACAACAACTTAGTAAACTAGCTCTAGATTTTGACTCATGTAAATTGGGACTAATCTAACAATATAGGGGATAGTTTATGAGGTAAGTGAGCTATAAGCCAAACCCCAGCAGCAGAAACCCACATAGGCCCGGCGAGAAAATCAAAATTTCCGGCATCGCCGGTTTTTCCAAGGAATTGAGGTCTCGTATTTTAGTGGTGGTCTCCTAAGGTTCTAATGAGATCTCTGGGGTTGTTCGATTATCCTAAAAGGGTCTCAGATTGCTCCAAATTCCCTGTAGTCCCCAATATTGAAACAAAACCGACATTTGAAATATCTATACTCATGTTTGGGTCTTCTACACTAAGTGTTGGTCCCAAAATTGACACTGGAGGATTTGTGGTCACTAATAAGTCTCAATTTCACCCTTACACAACACAATATCACCAAAACCTCAACTAGGAATTTTCAAAGATCACTAAACCTCAATATAACAACTCAAAACTACTATAGGATATAAGGAAAAACAATAATCTTAACTAAAAGTGTGGAATATACCTCATTGGCTCATCAAGAAAATTCTAGAGTTGCCCAAGTGCTTCAAAGCCCCAACTTGATCTACCTATAGGGTTTGTAATGGTGTTTGGAATAGCTTTTGTGAAGTGAGCATGGTATTTTGGTGGGGATTTAGAGGTGTTTTATGGGTGGTAGTGGAGGGTTGAAGGGAAATGAGATGAAGAAAAATGAAGATGAGAATGAGGTGTAGAAAAATGTAAGACGATATGAAGGAAGGTTAAAGAAGTGTGTAGAATTTTCTCACCCTCTCTCTCCTTCTCTTTCTCACCATGCTCCCTTGTCCTCGCCCTCTCTTTCTCATCTTTATCTTTTTCTTTTCTAATTGAAACAAAACCTTTTAAAACAAAAGAATTCCATGATTCAATTTAATGTAACAAGTGTTATGCAACATGTTTTGTTGCATGCATAACACATAAACGAGATTAATGCATAATTAGTGAAATGCTAATCGAGTTTAGTATTAAACTCGTATACAAATAATTATATAATAATTTATAAAATATCCAAATCAACTAAATATTTTCAAAATTAATAATTCTTATAAATTTTCCAAATATTTTCCAAACTATCTACTTTAAAATATTCATAATATTTATTATTTTAATTATTTAATTTCCCAAAAATAATATTTTATTCGAGGATGGCCACAGGTTCTGGAGAAATTGATTAGGATTATTCGGTTGTCTCTTCCCTTTACCTTCTCTCAGGTTGCGAGAGCTCCTTGTATTTGGAGAGTACACCTGTTATGCTTATTGGATAGTCTTCTTCCAAAGCTCAGACTGGTGTCAAAAGGTAAGGAAGGAAGAAAACCAGTTAGCGCAGGAACGGTGTGCAAAAGGTAAGAAGTAGAGACATATAAAGGGACTGAATTGAGAGCAAATGAAATTGCGACTACTGTCATGAATCTGGATAATGGAAAATGCATTACTGGGAATACCTGATTATCCCATATGAAACATCTTCATGTTTCAGTTTTTCTCTTTACATGTAAAAGAGAACTATTTTACCAATTAATTCTGACTCCAAGGTATGTATTTACCAGATTTGGATCTCACGTTTATACGGTGTTACAGATGTTGAGGAGTAGAGTATTGGAAAATGGGCGATTTGATCATCAATATTGGAATTCGTTGCAATTGGTGATATTGGATTAAATCGCCTGGTTTTTGTCTAACGGCAAATATTTGGTTTTGAATAACCGTTATTACGTACCAAATTTTAAAATAAAATATCTGTACATTTGTGTTATAAAGTGAGATATACATTTTGAAAATTGTATTGTAAACATTTACCTTTATCAGTTGAGGATAAGGTAAGATGCATTGGATAACGATATAAGACATTCTCGACCAAAATACAGTTTTCAAACTGCAATACATAGAATTTGAGTTGGTATACTCTCAGGACTTATACATGGAAATGTATGTTGTCCAATGTTCTTTAGGACAAGGAGTTGGTACTCTTACTTTATTTAGGATTACCTATGAGTTCTCTAGTTTTAGATACGCATTCTTAGTAATGCAAAGTCCAAAGATTTTGAGAAGTTTGTAGGTATAAGAATAAAATAGAAAACTATACGTTGAAAGTATTGAGATTCTTCGAAGTGATTGAAGATGTAGATATTTATACTAGGTATTCCATCATTGTATCGAGAACTTGATTCACTTACAGGTTATTTATCCATGGACGCACTTCATGATATGCAATGTTATATTGGCTCTTTTCCATTAGGTAATATGCAGTGGAAACAGCTGTATAACTTTTGAATCTGGTTCTATTTAAATTAGTGCCTTGATTCTATATGGATATAGAATGGTTACATATCTTGAGGTTGTTAGGATATAGAGTTACCCAGTTTCTCTTTAAAATCAGAATTCGGACAAACTCGAGGCACGCTTCGGTAATGGCGGTTTGTGGATTTTCCCAAGTATTCTCTAGGATTTTATTTCTACCATTTTCAAGATTAATAGTTACATTGTTCTTGACTCTCCACCTTTTTATAAAAAGAATCTTTTTGCAAAAAAAACTAGTGGGAGTATGATAGAATTAGAAGTGATTCCAGAACAACAAACGGTTACCGAAAATTTAGTAGAACCTACGGATTCAATTGGACTTGAAAAACCGTTAACCACTCCGCAGATTTTAGTATGTGACCTCAGACACCCGAGAGATACTTCGATTTTCTCGTAGACGGTGTTGGAGATAGTGCCCTCAGAGTCAATTATTAGGTCACAGGTACGTGATTGCGATGATTGATGGAGGACCTATCCCGGTAGGACAGTCTTACTCGAAATGATAGTATGCTATCTGGTTTACCTTTATCATCGTGTACTGCTTTAAGTGACCTGACAAGTCGCTATTACACGTCTGTAGAGCCCCTAGGATTCTTGCTTGACCACCAGCAGTATGAGGGCGATCATATAAGTGGGGGCTGGGGTTTATAAGCATATCCTTAAATGGTCCCTAGTCGTGTGAGTTTCGAGACAGGGCATCGATACTCCAGAGTAGACTAGTGTATACAGTCGAGACCCCGACGAGGGGCGGTGGCCGGTCTCACAAGCCACTGGTGTCAGTTGGATCATCTAAGATGTATACAGGTGCTCATTGGGTTATGAGTACACCGGACAGGACTCGCCGGGAATATGCTAGTTGGTCATATACCAGACGTCAGATGGCAGTTCCCTGGTGACATGTGTGCAGGTTAGTTCATCGACCTGGGGATCGTCATTTGTCTCGTGTGAGTTCCCACTGTACTTTGATTACTACCCTACCACGGCTCAAAGGAGTCGTGCAAACAGGTTTTAGTTGGGTACAGTCCCGAGCCACATGGAGGCAGTGAGCGCATCTTCAGGGGTTCGTCTCTCCCGGTATTGGGGGTGAGGTCGTGCTGTGTCTAGGAGAGCCATTACACGAAGCCCTCGGCCGAGGCAAGGAGATTTACTGGTAGGTATTCCAGTAGTATCTCAGGGTGTTCTGGGCTACACTCCGACACGACTTGTACCGCTTTTGGGGGTCTGACTTTTACCAACCCCCTAGGCCCGCCATGCGATGCTCATAGACGAACGGACCGGACTGTACGGATATTATCACTGACAGGCTCAGTAGGGAGTCAGGCTGAGTTCGCTCACAGACGTCCCTTTTGGTCAATACCTGGTAGCCCGTTATGTATTGGCTTATACCTCTAACGTGCTAGTGGTTAAATCCACAACCAAGGTGTTGATGAGTCTTTAGAGTCCCCCACATTCAGTTACTCAAGCTTTCGGGCGAAAGGTTGTAGAGGCCGTATGGAGATATGGCAAGGTCCGATCAGATACGTACGGTATTGCACGAATCAGGATCGGACAGTTTGTACAATAGGCCGTATGGATATATGGCAGCGTTCGATCAGATACGTGCGGTATTGCACGGATCAGGATCGAACAGATATTACTAGCCGGCTTTGGTTTAAGCCGGATCCTAGTATAGTACAATGTAGATTTTGTCTCATTGCATTTGTATTTCGGTCGGAATACAAATGCGGGTGTGTATGCACAGTATCGGGGTTTTTCCTGTAATTTATTACGGGACCAGTTTTCTGGAGTTGCCAGTTTGCTTTCTGTTTCGGCCGATTTCCGTTGTTCCGTTCATTGGCCGAAGATTGGTGGAGGAGGGCTTATTTGCATTGTTGCAAATAAGTGGTTGTGGAGGGGGTCTTTGCATTTTTGTTGCATCATGATTATAGCCCCATCCCTTGACCTTGACTTCTTGACTTCCTCATGATGGCTTGACTTTTAAAGTCATCATGGTTGTTGGTGATGGTGGTGTTGGAGTGAGGGTTTTCTTGTGATCATTGTTTTGTGATGATCACCCTTTCTCTCTCTTGCTTGATTGGATGGCTCTCTCTCTCATTTTCTATCATATGACACTTTCATTCTCCTCACTCACTCACTCTCTTTCCAAGGAGAAGAGGCCGGCCACTTGAGGTGGGGCTGTCCAAATTGGTGGGGGTCTTTTGGTTCATCATATATCATTTTTGCTTCACCAAAATTCCCTAGTTCAACTCCATAGTTCAATCCCTCCACAAAAGGCAATTCCTACAACCCCAAAATGAGACTTGTACACTACATTCTACAGCAAACCTTGGGCACGTCGACTAGCCAGCTTCGTGCCCGAGTTGCCTCGGCATTGAGGTGGGAGCCCGTAAAAGAAGTAGGCGATGTGGTGCACTTCCGGCGATGAGGAGGAGACGGGACATTCCGCAGGAGATCGGGACGACGACGAGAAGACCGGAGGACTCGGATCTGTCGGTATATCTCTCTTCCCTTTCTTGTAGATAGCTAGGACTAGTTAGTGGTTCGATCCGGGTATTAGTGCGCGGCGGTTTGCCAGTTCAAGAAAATTTAAAGTTTATCACCGCTTCCGCATTTGGCCGTCGGATTGACGGCCGGGGCGCCGCCGTGCACTTACAGTGGTATCAGAGCCTCGCCATTAACTTAGCCTAGCTTTTTCTAATGTGTTTGCATTTCCGATCGATCAAAAAGTTCCAAAACCGCATCCTTGTTTGCATCAGTTTTCTGTTGAAAATTTTTGTTGTCGAAAAATTTTTCAGGTTGTATAAAATTGATGTACATGATAATATAAGAGCTATGTAAAAATTCGATGAAGTGATTCCACTGTGGGAGCGCGGAACCGCCGCAAATACCCCCTTAGCGCCGCTGTTCCGCCGCGCACTGTGGAGATCCCTGCACCAAATTTCTACAGTGTCCTTGTGGGCTTAAAATTGGGGTTTTGGAATATTAATATTGGGCCCAGAATTTCCTGATCTGCTACAGTAATGCTTGGGGGCCCACTTGTTAAAATTTGATCGATCGGATATTTTAAACACATTATTTCACAGTATTTACATTATATCTGCGACCGTGAATGTCACTCGATCGGTAAATCCGGTCTAACTGCTATAGCCCGGTTAGACGGATTTGCGAACGTGACTTTCACGTTGATGTTCTTTTTTTGCTGTGATGTTGCGGATCGGTCGTGGGGGATAGCCTGGTTGCAATGCTAGTACAGTTTTGTTGTATTATGTACATTTGATATTGCGGGGCGAGCGTCCGACATGTGGAATGCCGTCACTGCCTGTTTGTATTATTATTTTGGGACACGACCTGGTTGCGGTCGATGTACCCGTTGTATGTATATTTTACTTTCTGTACTAGGATTACCCCGTGGAGGGGTGCACGGATAGCCGGGTTCTAGAGGGCAACAAGCCCGCATCTCATGGCATTGAGACGGAGGGGGCTTCACTCTAGGATTGGCGGGCTATTCGCCGCACTCGTAGGGGGTACAGGTTGACCCAGGAGGGGTGCCCAAGTTACCGGATTCCGTGAAGTGCTGGGTGGTCCATTCACGGTGCTGAAAGGGGCTGCCTCGCTTCAGGTTTTGGCGGGTGACTTGCCGCGCCCGTAGGGGTCTAGGATTTCATTGCACAGGCTATCCACACGACCAGGGGAACGTCGGGTTTCAGTAGTGGCTCTGTGAAACCCGGGGATCCCAGATATCTGTATTGTTTCTGTGATGCTGTTCATTCTCTGTGATGTTGCATTTTTTCACGCCTTGAGCGAATATAATATATTGGTATATATATTAGTAGATGTTGTATATGTTTTACATCTGTGCTAGTCCAGTCCCCGCTCTGTCGTTAGTTAGCTAACCTAACGGGTAATGACGGGACCCAGTGGCGATTGCGGATGGCATATACGTACATCAGTATATTTTCGTTCTTTTTGGTGTGATCAATTGATGGGACTGCATTGATTCGGATCAATGCAAGTTAAAACAAACCTAATCTGATGTTGTTGGAACACTTTTCAAAAAAGCTGTTATTGCAAGGACGTTCACTTTTGTTTTGCACCGTGGTATTCAGTTGGAATATCCTGCTCCTCAGTCGACGAGGCAAGGGCCGAGATCCCTTCACCGGGAGTGACCCCTTGGACAGAAGTTTGCGTCAGGGCATTAACTTCACTATAGCCGATTACTTTTGCTTTGCACCGTGGTATTCAGTTAGAATATCCTGCACCCCATTCTATGGGGAAAGAGCCGAGATCCCTTCACCGGGAGTGACCTCTTTAGCGAAGGTTTTCGTCACTATATTTTTAAAAGCTATCCGTTCCTTCAACGATATCAAGTTCATTACGTTAAAGGTTTTCGCCAGAAACCATTCGTAGCCCTCCGTCGTTTCAGACGGGTAGCACGTAGTATTCATGCTGTGTTTGTTGACCTTCGTCAAGGCATAGTGTATGGTAGCTGCTTGTTACCTTTCTGCTGCATAGATAGATGCGTTGGTTTGGGACAGCCGTATAGCCTTGTTGGCCTTCGTCAAGGGCTTGTACGGGTGGATTCAAATTAACTTGGATAATGACGGGTAGAACTTGACATGTGACTTATGATTTGTTGACCTTCGCCAAGGTCATAAGAGCATGGGGCAGAAATCACATCGGGAGTTTCAAAAGAACTGAAACTTGCCAGATATGCGCATACCTTCTGGAGTGTGACACCGTGAGCGGATTCCGTCACGTTATCATGCGATGATAGTTGGATCCCGATTCCCACTGATGAGTTAGTTTACTCCTCGGGTGACCCCGACTAATTCTTCTTTCAGGTTTGGAGGAGAATTTGAGGTACAGTGGGAGGTTTCCAGATTAGATAAATTGGTAACCATTCTGATCTAGGTTAGAGTGCACGCTGAGTGTTTCTTTTCTCTCTCTCTGGCAGCGACCATTGACCCGACCCTAAGACTATGACTCAGTGACCAAATTGACCGAACCTTCTTAAACACTGGCTTTTGGATTGTCAGAGTTGCGAACCTCATTGCCACTCCTACTTTTACCCTTTTCTCCAGGACACCCCGTTTTACTACGAATGTCCACTTCCATTGGACAAAACCATCGTATGGTTAGATACGAACTCGAAGGGATTTATTCGAGGATGGTTTCCGGTTCTGGAGAAAACGGATAGGATTATTCAGTTGTCTTTTCCTTTTGCCTCCTCTCCGGTTGCGAGTGCTCCTTGGTTTAGGAGTAGTACACCTGTTACGCAAATTGGATAGTCTTCTTCCAAACCTTAGGCTGGTGCCGACCGGTAGGGAATGAAGAAAACCAATTAGCCTAACGATGGTGTGCAGAAGGTATTAAGTTAAGACAAAGCAAAGGATTAGTAAGAGGGCAAAGTAAATTGCAACAGATATTCACGACCAAACCAAGTATTCCTTCGCCAATCCTAAATCACCTTTGTATTTCTCCAGGACACTCCGTATCACTACGAAGATCCACAGTTTATTGGATACTCCATCGTATGGTTATATACGAACTCGAAAGGAACTTGTTCCAGTTCGGGGATGGATTCTGGTTCAGGAGAAATAGGAATAAGGTTTATTCGGTTGTCTTTTATCTTCACCTTCTCTCGCATTGCGAGTGTTCCTAGGATTAGGACAGTACACCCATTATGCTTATTGGATAGTCTTCTTCCAAACCGTAGGCTGGTGCCGAACGGTAGGGAAGGAAGAAAACCATTTGGCCTAAAGGGGTGTGCAGAAGGTAATGACTAAAGACATATGAAGGGATTTGGAGAGGTGGCAAAGGATTATACGGTTACAGTCGTGAATCTGGAAGAGGCATTACTAAGAATACCGGGATACCCCATCGAAACATTTCAATGTTTCAGTTTCACTGTGTACTGTTAAAGGAAAACTGATTTCCCAATTAGTCCTTACTCCAGGGTATGTATTTACCAGGTACGATTCTCACATCTGTATGGTTTTACAGATGATGAGTGGGAGTAAGTTATTAGGAATTGGGTGATCATCCTCATTATATCGGGATTCGTTGTAATCGGTGATATTTGAGGAAATCACCTGGGCTGTTTGCCGGTCGGCAAATATTTGGTTTTGAATATCCGCTGTTATGCACCAATTTCAAATTGATATATCTGTACGTCTATTTTCATAGAGTGAGATATACCTTTTGATATTATGTCGATAACATTTACCTATATCAGTGGATGGTTAGGTAAGGAGCATTAAACAGCGGTGTAATTCTTCTTAACCATAAGTACAGTTTTCAACCTACGACACACAGTGAATGAGTTATCAGACTCAAGGGACTTATACAGAGTATTGTATGTTGTCCAGGGTCCATCAGGACAGAGGGGTTGGTCCTCGTACTATATTCGGTTTACTTATGACTTCTCTAGTTTTTAGACAGGTGTTTCGCGGAAACACAGGGTCTGAATTTTGAGAAGTTATAGGTATTTGAATAGAGTAGAGAACCAAGTATAGCAAGTATCGGGATTCTTCAAAGTGATCGAAGATGTAGATACTTGTATATGGTATTCAGTTGATAGTAGTGATTAAGAGAAATTGCTTCTCTTTCAGGTTATTCATAATTGGAAGCATTCCTAAGTTGAGTAACGCTGATCGGCCTCCTTCCTTTTAGTTGACATGCACTGGAGACAGTTGCATGATTTGGATCTGGTTCAATTAAATCAGTGCCTCTGTTTCTATATTAGATATAGAACAGTTCATATCTTAACGATGTTAAGGTACGGGGAGTTGTCCGGTTTATGCTTAAAACCAGACACTGGACAACTCAAGGCAGGTTTCTGTAATGGCTGTTTGTGGGTTGACTCAGGCTATGACGAGGGTTGATTTTCTACCATCTGGATGAACAATAGCGATATTGTTCTATACTCGCCACAGTTTTAGTAAAAATGGATTTTTTCAAAAAAAAAACAGTAGTGGGAGTATGGTAGAACTGGAAGTGATTCCAGAACCACAAACGATTACTGAAGATTTGATAGGAACCTAAAGATTCAATCTAGATTGACATTCTATTGGCCACTCCACAGATAAGGTGGGTAACTTCAGGCACCCGAGAGGTACTACGGTAGCCTCAAGGACGGTGACAGGGAAGTTCTTGTTTACCCACAATTACCATTGCTGTTGTTCCAGGCTGCGAGACCCAGCGGGAGGATGAGTATAGCGTCGTTCTAAACTAGTTTTAGAAGTGTACGTCTATATGACTCTGCCAGAGGGTTGTCGTAGTCAGTGGGAGCAGCGGAAGCATTGGTGGACAGGTAGCTTATGCCTATTTATAGACTAAAGCAGATATAGCGGAGAAAGATCATCTATTTCCGACGTGACAGTCATGGGTTTGACTTCATCAGAATAGGGGATGGATCTGTTGAGAAGGTAGTAGGGTGTGATGTCCTGGTATTTGGATGACATACACAGAGTAGGAAAAGAAACTCCTATACTACAATCGGTTATACTTTGGTCGTCACACAGTGGTTTCTCCATAAAGGAAATGGACTTTATATCAGACATACTGGTTACTAGATCTATGGTTTTAGATCTAGATTTGGGTGGTTTCCCAATCAGGGTACTTGACAGCATTCTAAGAGTATTTAGGATGGACGACTCCTGGCACGGTAGTGTACCTGCAGGTAATGGAGTCACCCTCTCCAAAGGTGTCTTACAGACTAAAGGGGAGAGGGACATGCATGATTGGCAGATCACTTGCTCAGGCAATTGAGTCAATCGTGAGATGTCAAGTACCACACCAGATGTTGTTCTTGCACTAGATGCAATAAGTTGGCATTAATCCAATCCTGGAGAAACAGTCGGAAGCAGTTTTAGAACATAAGTGGATGTTCTAGGGATATGATAACAACAGCCTTATTCGGGAGACAGTTATCATTCCAGGCTCCCAAGGTGACATGGACGACAAGGAGGTTGTCAGAGTTATAGTTTTTCCTTCTGACGAGGGGCGGTATTTTGGACAGGTGGTCCAAGGCAATACTGAGGGAGGCATGGCGTAGAATACTGATTAAGTTCAGTTGACGATACAGTCTAAGAAGTTTGGATTTGGAGTTCATTTATGAGCTATGTCCCATCAGACATCCAGACACATTCTAAGACAGGTATTGCTCATTTCGGGAGATGGGTTCTCTCCGCGAACATGAGATATAGAGAGACATAGAAAGAAACATCAAGGCGGATCCACTCACTGAGGCTATTCCTCGAACGCAATAGTTTCGCAAACGAGCTTTGTGAGACTGACTAGTAGAGGAGTTGGGTGTTCGGTATCACACGGGCTGTGAGTATACGACATCGCAATAATTAGCCTTGAGTGCAAGTGGGAGATTGTTGGAGATAGTGCCCTCAGAGTCAATTATTAGGTCACAGGTACGTGATTGCGATGATTGATGGAGGACCTATCCCGGTAGGACAGTCTTACTCGAGATGATAGTATGCTATCTGGTTTACCTTTATCATCGTGTACTGCTTTAAGTGACCTGACAAGTCGCTATTACACGTTGGTAGAGCCCCTAGGATTCTTGCTTGACCACCAGCAGTATGAGGGCGATCATATAAGTGGGAGCTGGGGTCTATAAGCATATCCTTAAATGGTCCCTAGTCGTGTGAGTTTCGAGACAGGGCATCGATACTCCAGAGTAGACTAGTGTATACAGTCGAGACCCCGACGAGGGGCGGTGGCCGGTCTCACAAGCCACTGGTGTCAGTTGGATCACCTAAGATGTATAAAGGTGCTCATTGGGTTATGAGTACACCGGACAGGACTCGCCGGGAATATGCTAGTTGGTCATATACCAGACGTCAGATGGCAGTTCCCTGGTGACATGTGTGCAGGTTAGTTCATCGACCTGGGGATCGTCATTTGTCTCGTGTGAGTTCCCACTGTACTTTGATTACTACCCTACCACGGCTCAAAGGAGTCGTGCAAACAGGTTTTAGTTGGGTACAGTCCCGAGCCACATGGAGGCAGTGAGCGCATCTTCAGGGGTTCGTCTCTCCCGGTATTGGGGGTGAGGTCGTGCTGTGTCTAGGAGAGCCATTACACGAAGCCCTCGGCCGAGGCAAGGAGATTTACTGGTAGGTATTCCAGTAGTATCTCAGGGTGTTCTGGGCTACACTCCGACACGACTTGTACCGCTTTTGGGGGTCTGACTTTTACCAACCCCCTAGGCCCGCCATGCGATGCTCATAGACGAACGGACCGGACTGTACGGATATTGTCACTGACAGGCTCAGTAGGGAGTCAGGCTGAGTTCGCTCACAGACGTCCCTTTTGGTCAATACCTGGTAGCCCGTTATGTATTGGCTTATACCTCTAACGTGCTAGTGGTTAAATCCACAACCAAGGTGTTGATGAGTCTTTAGAGTCCCCCACATTCAGTTACTCAAGCTTTCGGGCGAAAGGTTGTAGAGGCCGTATGGAGATATGGCAAGGTCCGATCAGATACGTACGGTATTGCACGGAACAGGATCGGACAGTTTGTACTATATGCCGTATGGATATATGGCAGCGTTCAATCAGATACGTGCGGTATTGCACGGATCAGGATTGAACATATATTACTAGCCGGCTTTGGTTTAAGCCGGATCCTAGTATAGTACAATGTAGATTTTGTCTCATTGCATTTGTATTTCGGTCGGAATACAAATGCGGGTGTGTATGCACAGTATCGGGGTTTTTCCTGTAATTTATTACGGGACCAGTTTTCTGGAGTTGCCAGTTTGCTTTCTGTTTCGGCCGATTTCCATTGTTCCGTTCATTGGCCGAAGATTGGTGGAGGAGGGCTTATTTGCATTGTTGCAAATAAGTGGTTGTGGAGGGGGTCTTTGCATTTTTGTTGCATCATGATTATAGCCCCATCCCTTGACCTTGACTTCTTGACTTCCTCATGATGGCTTGACTTTTAAAGTCATCATTGTTGTTGGTGATGGTGGTGTTGGAGTGAGGGTTTTCTTGTGATCATTGTTTTGTGATGATCACCCTTTCTCTCTCTTGCTTGATTGGATAGCTCTCTCTCTCATTTTCTATCATATGACACTTTCATTCTCCTCACTCACTCACTCTCTTTCCAAGGAGAAAAGGCCGGCCACTTGAGGTGGGGCTGTCCAAATTGGTGGGGGTCTTTTGGTTCATCATATATCATTTTTGCTTCACCAAAATTCCCTAGTTCAACTCCATAGTTCAATCCCTCCACAAAAGGCAATTCCTACAACCCCAAAATGAGACTTGTACACTACATTCTACAGCAAACCTTGGGCACGTCGACTAGCCAGCTTCGTGCCCGAGTTGCCTCGGCATTGAGGTGGGAGCCCGTAAAAGAAGTAGGCGATGTGGTGTACTTCCGGCGATGAGGAGGAGACGGGACATTCCGCAGGAGATCGGGACGACGACGAGAAGACCGGAGGACTCGGATCTGTCGGTATATCTCTCTTCCCTTTCTTGTAGATAGCTAGGACTAGTTAGTGGTTCGATCCGGGTATTAGTGCGCGGCGGTTTGCCAGTTCAAGAAAATTTAAAGTTTATCACCGCTTCCGCATTTGGCCGTCGGATTGACGGCCGGGGCGCCGCCGTGCACTTACAGACGGTGACAGGGAGGTCAGCATCATGGTGATGATGGTCCTACTAGTTGTCAGCAGGTCATAAGAAGTGGTGACTTCTAGGTGACCAGATGCTTCATATCCAAGAAGAACTCCATGCACTCCAGCAAATTATGGATTTTGGATTTTTCTGGGTGCTTCTGAGGGGGTAAAACCCATTAGGAGAAAGTAGATCTTTCGAAAGGTGCTAACCTAATAAGGCTATACTTGTTGTTAAGAGTTTTCATCAAATACCCGTTATGGATTGTGATAAGACTTTTACTTTTGTGTCTATACTGAAGTCCATACGGATATGACTTGACACTGCTATTTCCCTTACTTGTTATGAGCAGGTCATAGGAAGTGGTAACTTCTAGGTGACCAGGTATTTCATACCCGAGATGAACTCCACTCACTTCAGCAAGTCATGGATTTTGAATTATGCCGTGTGCTCCTGAAGGGGTAAAACCCATTAGGAGCAAGTAGATCTATGCAGGTGGAAATGTACTTACCTAATAAGGCTAGACTTGTTGTAAAGAGTTTTCATCAAATACCCGTTGTGGATTGTGATGCGACTTTTACTTCATCGTCTACGCTTAAGTTCATATGGATATGATTTAGCACTAAAGTAGTTCATGGCTATGATATCTGGCAGGTGGGTGACTATAATGTCTTTCCAAATGGGATTTTGGAAGTGCACGTGTATATGACTCTGCCAGAGGATTATCGTAGTCAGTGGAAGCAGCGGAAGGTGTGCAAGTTACTTATGTCTATTCGTAAACTGAAGCATAGATAGCGGAGATGGATAATCTATTTTGATGTGACAGTCAAGGTGATTAACTTTGTTAAAAAAATGAACCTAATAAGAAGAATATAGGGAGTATTGTCCTGGATTTGGATGACATACTCCAAATAGAAAGTGATGTTCCTATACTACAATCGGTCAGATTTTGGTTGTCATAGGTGTTTTCTCCATGTTGGATATGGATAGTATATCAGATGTTCTGGTGACTAGATCTATGGTTTTATATCTAGATTTGGGAAGTTTCCAAATCGGGTACTTAGACAGCATTCTAAAAGTATATTAGAATGGACGACTCCTGGCGTGATAGTGTACCTGCAGGTATTGGAGTCACCTTCTCTAAAAAGGATGTCTTCTAGACTGATGAGGAGAGGAACTGGCATGAATGACATATCATTTGCTTAGACAATTGAGTCAATCATTCAAAGTCCTGTACAACACTAGATATTGCTTCTGCACTAGTTGCAATAGGCATATATTAATCCAATCCTTGAGAAACAATGGAAAGAAGTAAAGAACATAAGAGGATGTTCTTGGTATAAAATAACTGCAGCTTACTCTGGGAAGCAGTTATCGGTTCAGGCTTCCAAGGTAACCTGGATGACAGAGATGCTATCAGGGTTTTGAGTTTAGCGTTTTCTGAGGATCAGTATATTGGATAGTGTTCTAATAAAGATACTGAGGTAATCATGGAGCAGGATGCTGCTTATGACTCAACACAAAATACAGCCCAAGAAGTTTGTTGGATAGAAGTTGTTCATTGATGAACTTGGTCCTATCAGGTATCCAGACAAATTCTTGAGGCGGGGTATCGCTCAGTTTTGGAGATTTTTAATCTTCGAAAAGTTGAGATACAGAGAGATGAAGTTGGAACATTATAGAGAATCCACTCACTGTTGGTTATAGTGCCCTCAAGGCAATTATCGTAATCGCAGGTAAGTGATTTTGATGATTGAGGGAGGACCTGCACCGGTAGAACACTCTTACTCGAGATGATAATATGCTATCTGCTTTGTTTTTATCATCATGTACATGTTGATAGAGCCCATAGGATTCTTGCCTGACTACAAGCATTATGATGGCGATCATATACGTAGGAGATGGGGGTCTATAAGCACATCCTTAAATGACTCTAGTCGTGGGAGTATCGAGACTGGGCATCGATACTCCAGTGTAAACTAGTGTATACTGATCGAGACCCCGACGAGTGGCGGTGGCCAGGTCTCACAAGCCATTGGTGTTAGTTTGTTCACCTAAGATAGTATACAGGTGCTCATTGGGTCATGAGTACACTGGACAGACTCGCCGGGAACGTGCTAGTTGGTATTATTCCTATTGTCAGATGGCAGTTCCAAGGTGACATGTGTACAGGTTAGTCTGTCGATTTGAGATCGTCATTTGTCTCGTGTGAGTTCCGACTGTTCTTTGATTACTACCCTACCATGGCTCAAAGGAGACGTGCTAACAGGTTTTAGTTGGGTACAGTCTCGAGCTATATGGAGACAGTGATCGGATCTTCAAGAATTCGTCTCTCCCGGTATTGGGGGTTGATGTTGCGTTGTGCACGGGCAGCCATCACTAGAAATCCATGGCCATGGTGGAAGAGAATTACCGATCCAAAATCGATAGTTTCTCAGGTGGTGATGGGTTTCATGCCGACACTAAATGTCGCGTTGTTAGGGGTCTGAATTTATCCACCCCTAGACTCGATATGCGATACTCTTAGACGAACAGACCAAACTGTACGGATATTGACACTGTCAGGCTCATTAGGGGTTCAGGATGAGTTTTCTCATCGGCCTCCCTTTCACTCAATATCTGGGTAGCCGTTACGTATAACTAGTGCCGCTGACGTGCTTGTGGTTAAACTCACTTCCAGCGTATTGACGAGTCTTTAGAGTCCCACACAGAGGGTTTTCACGGTTCAGGCGAAATGGTGTAGATGACGTATGTTGGTGCATACAGGTGTCCGATTAAATATGTGCACATGCTGCACAGACATTAATCGGACGGTTGATAATGCTAGCGGCTTAAGATTAAGCCGGATTATCAAATCAGGTTTTGATTTAATAATATATATATATATATATATATATTCTAGTATTACTGTTCACTATTCATTTTCTATCTTGGTTATTCGTATTTTTGTACGAATACGCGTATATGTATTTCGATACGTGTACTAGGTTGCATTTCCATATTTATACGGAATGGCTTCTAGAAGATGGCCACCTCATTATTGGATTTTCTTTTTAGAAAATCAAATAAGGAAATGAGGTGGAGGGGTGAGGTGGCATGAGCATGGGTCTTGGACATGTAGAGAGGCACGGGTCTTTATTGTTTAATGGAAAAAGGAAAAGAGATATTTTTGTATGTGGATTATTGAGAAAGAGAGAGAGAGAGGGCAGCCACAACTCTTGTGTGGCCTTGGTCAATTTTTCATTACTTGCTAGCTCTCACATTCACCACTCACTTCAACACTTAGCCATTCTTGAGTTGGTCTTGCCATTGTTTCCTCACCTCCTTCATCTTCTATGGTTGCTCTCTTGAGCAATTGTGATGAGAGAAAAATATAATGAAACATTCCTATACCTCCACTCTCCATTGCTAGCAACCATGGAGCGTCGGTTGCCTCGTTTCATAAGGCTGAAGCTTGCGCCGTTTCCCTCAGGTGGATCATCGTAGATAGAGGAAGACCGGCAACCAAACTCGATCAAGGAGCTACTAGGAGCTTGGGGATGATGGTTGAAGACCGAACGACACGGATCATCTTAGTATAACCATCTAACTTCTTATATATAGCTTGCTAGTTTAGGGTTTAAGGTAGATCCGGACATCGGGTAATGGCAGCGCCAGTTTAGTAAATTTTTGTTCCGCATTTGGCCACGGTTTGATGGCCATGGCGCTGCCGTAACCCAACATGGTATCAGAGCTAGCCTTTAAACCCTTAGCTAGCTTGTTTAGAGTATCAAAATCGAAACAATCCCAAAACTTTGCACTGCTGGTTCCAGTCTCTGTTGTTTTTCGAAGTCTTCAAAAAATTATTTTAGCAACTGCAGAAGACCACTTAAGTGACCACTAGAACATACCCCAAATACGAACCCATTCCATGCAATTTGACCCGAGCACATTGGCTCAAAAATCGAGGAGGCTGGCCATTATAAGGAATTTGGGCATCGTATTTTGGGTGTTGTTTGGTCTCTGGAATATTGGTTCATTGGTATTGCTAGTTTTGCCCATTTTGGATATTATGTTATCTGTTGTTCAGGGGCAATTCGGGATATTTCAAAGTCGATAATTTAGCACTATTTAAATGTTTATCAGTACATGCATTACTATCTATAACCTTGAATATCATTAGATCGGTACAACTTGTCTAATTGCTATAGTTCTTTTAGATGGGTTTGCGAACATGACATTCACGTTGATGTTATGTGTTGTGTTGTGTTGTGGTTGGATCGTTGTGGTGGATAGCTATGGTGCAATTTCAGTACAGTTTAGTTTCATTTGTACATTTGATATTGCGGGGCGAGCGGCTGACATATGGACTGTCGTCACTGCCAGTTTGTATATTATTTGTTTGGGGCATGACCGGGTTGAGGTCGATGTCACTGTTGTACATATTATTTTCTTTTCTGTACTAGGATTACCCCGCGGTGGAATTCACGAATAGCCGGGTTCTAGAGGGCAACGGGTCCACATCTCATGGCGTTGGGATGGACGGGAACTTACTCTAGAATTGGCGGGCTATTCGTCACACTCGTAGGGTGTATAGGTTGACCCAAGGAGGAGTGCTCAAGTTATCGGATTCCGTGAAGAGCCGGGTGACCCATTCACTTTGCTGAAGGGGGCTGCCTCGCTTCTGGTTTTGGCAGGTAACTTGCCGTGCTCGTAGGGGTCTAGGTTTTCATTGCACAGGTTATCTACATGACAGGGAACGTCGGGTCTCATTTGCGGCTCAAGTGAAGCCCGGGGCTCCAAGATTATCCACCATTCTGTGTTGCTTCTTTGATGCTTCTGTGATGTTGATTTATATCATGCCTAGGATGAATGTTATATATATATATTTATATATACTAGTAGATGTTGTATATGTTTTGCACCCGTGCTAGTCCAGTCCCCGCTCTGTCGTTAGTTAAGTAACCTAACGGGTGATGATGGGACCCAGTGGCGAATGTGGATGGCATATACGTACATTTTATTTTCGTTCTTTTCTGGTGTGATTAATTGATGGGACTGCGTTGATTCTTATCATTCCAAGGATAAAAGAAACCTATATATGATGTTGTTAGAACCAAGTTTTTAAAAACTGACATTACAGATGTTCTCTTTTGTTTTACACAGTGGTATTCGATTGGGAATATCCTGCACCTCATTCGACGAGGCAAGGGCCGAGATCCCTTCATCGGGAGTGACCCCTTCTGTAAAAGTTTGCGTCAACGTAATAACTGCACTATAGTCGTTTCCTTTTGCTTTTTCATCATGGTATTCAGTTTGGAATATCCTGCACCTCATTCGATGAGGAAAGACCTGAGATCCCTTCAACGGGAGTGACTTCTTTAGCAAAAGTTTTTGCCACTATATATTTGTAAAACCACTTGGATTCCTTCAACGATATCAAGTTCATTACATTAAAGGTTTTTAGCTAAAAACCAGCAGTAGCCCTCCGTCATTTAAGACGAGTATTGCTTAGTATTCGTGCTACGTATGTTGACTTAGTCAAGGCGTAGTGATCGGTAACTCTGTAGTACTTTTTCTGCTGCATAGATATGCGATTGTTTAGGACAGTCGTACGGTCATGTTGACCTAGTCAAGGGCTCATACGGGTGGGTCTAATTAATCCAGGATAATGACGGGTTGAACTTGACTTGCGACTTATGATATGTTGACCTAGTTAAGGTCATAAGCCGCTTGAGGTAAAAACACACATCGGGAGTTTCAAACATACATGAAACTTGCAAGGCATGTGCATACCTTCTGAAGTGTGGTAACTTGAGTGGCTTCCATCAAGTTAGCATGCGATGATAGTTGGATCTCGATTCCCACTGATGAGTAGGATTACTCCTCGGGTGATTTTAGATGATCCCGACTAATTCTCCTTTTGGGTTTGGTGGAGAATTTGAGGAAACAGTGGGAGCCATTCTTATTAGATAAAGTGATTAAACAATTCTGATCTAGGTTAGAGTGCACGCTGAGTGTTTCTTTTCTCTCTCTTTTTGGCAGCGACCATGGCCCAACCCTTAACTAAAACTCATAAACCAAGTTAACCGAACCTTCTTAAAACACTTTGGCTTTTGGAATGTCACGGTGTCGCATACATCATTGCCACTTCTATATCACCTTTGCATTTCTCCATAACACTCTGTATAACTACAAACATACACTTTCATTGGATAGATTCATCGTATAGTTACATACGAACTCGAAGGAACATGTTCCAGATTCGAGGATGGATTCTATTTCTGGAGAGATTGAATAAGATTATTCGGTTGTCTTTTCCCATTACCTTCTCTCAGGCTGTGAGGGCTCCTAGGTTTAGGAGAGGGTACACCTATTGAGCTTATTGTATAGTCTTCTTCCAAACCATAAGTAGGTGCCGATAGGTAGGGAAGGAAGAAAACCAATTATGCCTAAGTATGGTGTACAGAAGGTAATAAGTAAAGACATATAAATGGATTAGATTAAGGGCAAAGAAAATTGCGACTGCTATTATTCACGACAAAAACCGTGTATACCTCTGCCACTCCTACATCCACTTTGCATTTCTCCAGAACACTCCGTATCGCTACGGATATCCACTTCTATTGGATATGCCATCATATAGTTACATACGAACTCGAAGGAACTTGTTCCAGATTCGACGATGGTTTCCGGTTCAAGAGAAATTGAATAAGATTATTCAGATGTCTTTTCCCTTTACCTTCTCTCAGGTTGCGAGGGATCCTAGGATTAGGAAAGTACACATATTACGCTTATTGGATAATCTTCTTCCAAACCTTAGGTTGGTGCCGAAGGGTAGGGAAGGAAGAAAACCAATTAGCCTAAAAGTGGTGTACAAAAAGTAATAAGTAAAGACATAATAAAGGAATTGGAGTGAGGGCATGTAAGTATATGGTCACTGTCATAAATCAGGATAGTGGAAAGAGGCGTTACTAGGAATACCCGGTTACCGTTTTGAAACATTTTCATGTTTCAGTTTCACTGTGCGATATTAATTGAAAACTGTTTTCCCAATTGGAATCTAACTCCAAGGTATGTGTTTACTAAATCAGTTTCTCACATCTGTATGTTATTACAGATGGTGAGTGAAAGTAAGATATTGGGAATCGGGTGATTGGATCCCCATTATATCGGAATTCGTTGTAATTAGTGATATTTGAGAAAATCATCTGGATTTTGCCGGATGGCAAATATTTGGTTTTGAATATCCGTTATTATGCACCAATTTCAAACTGATATATCTGTACGTTTATTTTATAAAGTAAGATATAGCTTTTTGATATTATGTCTGTGACATTTACCTATATCAATTGGTAATTCGGTAAGGTGCATTCAACAGCGGTGTAATTCTTCTTAACCATAGTACAGTTTTTCAACCTACGACGCACAAGGTTTGAGTTATTGAACTCAGGAGACTTATACAAAGTATTGTATGTTTTCCAGTGTCCATTAGGACAATGGGGTTGGTACTCATACTATATTCTGTTTACTCATAACTTCTCTAGTTCTAGACAAGTATTTCGTTGAAATACAAGGTTCAGATTTTGAGAAGTTATAGGTATAAGAATAAAGTAGAGAACCATTTGTTGGAAGTATCAGGATTCATCGAGGAAGTCGAAGATGTAGATACTTGTGCTAGGTATTCCGTTGTAAGTAACAGTTTTGAGAACTTGCTGCTCTTTCAGGTCACTCATATATGGATGCACTCCTAGTTGAGTAATGTTGAATGGCCTCCTTCCATTTGGTTGATATGCACTGGAGACAGCTGTATGATTTTGAATCTGGTTCCAATTAAATTAGTGCTTTTGTTTCAATATTAGATATATATATATATAATCAATTTATATCTTAACGATGTTAAGGTATAGGGAGTTGTCCGGCTGATGCTTAAAACCAGAATCCAGATAAACTCGAGGCACGTTTCAGTAATGACTGTTTGTGGGTAATCCCGAGCTTTGACGAGGGTTAATTTTCTACCATCAGGAAGATCAATATTTATATGTTTTAAACTCGCCACAGTTTTAGTAAAATGGATTTTTCAGAAAACAGAAGAGGGAGTATGTTAGAAATGGAAGTGATTCCAGAACCACAAACGATTACTGAAGTTTTAATAGATCCTGAGGATTCAATTTGTTTCGACATTCCATTAGCCACTTCACGGATTTGGTGGGTAACCTCAGGCACCCGAGAGGTACTTCGGTCTTCTCAGTGACGGTGACAGGGAGGTTCTTATTTACCCAGACTTGCCATTGCTGCTATTCTAGACTATAAGACCCGGTAGGAGGATGGGTATATCGTCGTTCTAAACTACGTTTAGAAGTGCACGTGCATATGACTCTGCCGGAGAGTTGTTGTAGTTAGTGGGAGCAGCGGAAGTATAGTGGGCAAGTAGCTTATGTCTATTTATAGACTAAAGCATGTATATCGAAAATAGATCATCTATTTTTGATGTGACAGTCATAGAGGAGATGGATCTGCTAAGAAGGTAGTAAGTAGTGATGTCCAGGTAATTAGGATGACATGCACTTGATAGGAAGAGATATTCATATACTACGATCTGTTATACTGTGGTTGTCATAAAGTTATTTCTCTACATAGGATATGGATATAATATCAGTGTTTCTGGTTACAAAATCTATGGTTTTAGATCTAGATTTGGGAAGTATCCTAATCTGGGTACTTTGACATTATTCTAAAGGTATTTTAGAATAGACAACTCCTGGCATGGTGGTGTACCTGCAGGTGATGGAGTCACCCTCTCTAAAGGTGTTTTACAGACTAAAGGGGAGAGGGATCTGCATGATTAGCATATCACTTGCTTAGGCAGTTAAACATGAAATGTCAAGTACCACACCAGATGTTCGAAAGTCAAATCAATTTCCTCAACCTAGAAAGAGAACTCCGGGATCTTCTTTTTCTGTTTTTGCACTAGCTACAATAAACATATATTAATCCAATCCTGGAGAAACGTTGGGAAGCAGTTTATGAACATAAATAGATGTTTTAGGGATATGGTAATGGCAGCCTCCTTCGGGAGACAGTTATCATTTCAGGCTTCCAAGGTGACATGGATGTCAGAGTTATATTTTCCCCTCTTTTGAGGGACAGTATGTTAGACAGGTGGTCTAAGCGGATACTGAGGAAAGGCATGGTGCAGAATACAGATTAAATTCAGTGGATGATACAGTCTAAGAAGTTTGTTGGATTTGGAGTTCATTTGTGAACTGGGTCCCATCAGATATCCAGACAAATTCTAAGACAAGTATTGCTCATTTCGGGAGATAGCTTTTCTCCGCGAAGTTGAGATATAGAGAGATAAAGAATGAAACATTAGAGCGGATCCACTCACTGAGGCTATTTCTCGAATGCAATAGTTTCACAAACAGGTTTTGCGAAACTGATTAGCAGAGAAGTTGGGTGTTCGGTATCACACGGGCTGTGTGTATACGACACCGTAATAATTGGCTTTAAGTCCAAGTGTGAGATTGTTAGCTATAGTGCCCTCAAGGCAATTATCGTAATCGCAGGCAGGTGATTATGATGATTGAGGGAGGACCTATACCGGTAGAACACTCTTACTCGAGATGATAGTATACTATTTGGTTTGTCTTTATCATCATGTACATGTTGATAGAGCCCATAGGATTCTTTCCTGACTATAAGCGTTATAATGGCGATCATATACGTGGGAGATGGGGGTCTATAAGCACATCCTTAAATGTCCCTAGTCATGGGAGTATCGAGACTGGGCATCGATACTCCAGTGTAGACTAGTGTATACTGATCGAGATCCCGACGAGGGGCGGTGGCCAGGTCTCACAAGCCATTAGTGTTAGTTTGTTTACCTAAGATAGTATACAGGTGCTTATTGGGTTATGAGCACACTGGACGGACTCGCCGGGAACGTGCTAGTTGGTATTATACCTATTGTCAGATGGCAGTTCACAGGTGACATGTGTATAGGTTAGTCTGTCGACCTGAGATCGTCATTTGTCTCGTGTGAGTTTCCTGTGTGCTTTGATTACAGCCGTACCACGACTCAAAGGAGTCGTGCAAATAGGTTTTAGTTGGTTATAGTCCCAAGCCACATGGAGGCAGTGATCGGATCGTAGGGAATTTGTCTCTCCGGGTATTGGGGGTTGATGTCGCGTTGTGCATGGGTAACCATCACTAGAAATCCATAGCCATGGTGGATGAGAATTACCGATCCAGGATCGATAGTATCTCTGGTGGTGATGGGTTTCATGCCGACACTAAATGTCGCGTTGTTAGGGGTCTGACTTTGTCCACCCCCATAGACTCGATATGCGATACTCTTAGACGAACAGACCAGACTGTATGGATATTGTCACTGTCAGACTCAGTAGGGGTTCAGGATGAGTTTGCTCGTCGGCCTCCCTTTCACTCAATACCTGGGTAGCCGTTACGTACAGCTAGTACCACTGACGTGCTTGTGGTTAAACCCACTGCTAGCATATTGATGAGTCTTTAGAGTCCCACACAAAGGGTTTTCACGGTTCAGGCGATATGGTGTAGATAACGTATGTTGGTACATACAGTAGTCCGATTAAATATGTGCACATGCTGCACAGACTTTAATCGGATGATTGATAATACTAGTAGCTTAGGATTAAGCCGGTTTATCAAATCTGGTTTTGATTTAATAATTTATATATATATATATATTTATATATATATATATATATTCTGGTATTATTGTTCACTATTCATTTTCTCTCTTGGCTATTCGTATTTTTGTACGAGTACGCGTATATGTATTTCGATACGTGTACCGGGTTGCATTCCGTATTTATACGGAATGGCTTATAGAAGATGGCCACCTCATTATTGGATTTTCTTTTTAGAAAATCAAATAAGGAAATGAGGTAGAGGGGTGAGGTGGCATGAGCATGGGTCTTGGACATGTAGAGAGGCATGTGTCTTTATTGTTTAATGGAAAAAGGAAAAGTGATATTTTTGTATGTGGATTATTGAGAAAGAGAGAGAGAGAGGGCAGCCACAACTTTTGTGTGGCCTTGGTCAATTTTTCATTACTTGCTAGCTCTCTCATTCACCACTCACTTCAACACTTAGCCATTCTTGAGTTGCTCATGCCATTGTTTCCTCACCTCCTTCATCTTCTATGGTTGCTCCCTTGAGCAATTATGATGAGAGAAAAATATAGTGACACATTCCTACACCTCCACTCTCCATTGCTAGCAACAATGGAGCGTCGGTTGCCTCGTTTCGCGAGGCTGAAGCTTGCACCGTTTCCCTCAGGGGATCATCGTAGATGGAGGAAGACCGGCAACCAAACTCGATCAAGGAGCCACTTGGAGCTTGGGGATGATGGTTGAAGACCGAAGGAAATGGATCAACTCGGTATATCTATCTAACTTCTTATATATAGCTTGTTAGTCTAGGGTTTATGGTAGATCCGAGCATCGAGTAATGGTAGCGCCAGTTTAGTAAATTTTTATTCCGCATTTGGCCACGGTTTGATGACCAGGGCGTTGCCGTAACCCAACACTCACTAAAGCTATTTCTTGAAAAAATTAAGTTTCATAAACATGGTTTGCGAAACTGATAAATAGAGAAGTTAGGTATTCGATAGCACATGAGCTGTGGGTACGCGATACCGCAATAATTGGCATTATGTGCAAGCGGGATATTGTTGGATATAGTGCCTTCAAGGCAATTATTATGATCGCATGTAGGCGATTATGATAATTAAGGGAGAACCTATACAGGTATAACAGTCTTACTCGAGATCATAGTATGCTATCTGGTTTGTCTTCATCATTGATGAATCCCGTAAGATTGCTGCTTGAAAACTAGCATTATGATTGCGATCTTATATGTGAGAGCTGGTTTGTCTATAAGCACATCCTTAAATGTCCCTTGTCGTGGGAGTATCGAGATTGGGCATCCATATTTCAGAGTAGACTAGTGTATACGCTTCTAGACCTTGACGAGGGGCGGTGGACGGTCTCACAAGCCATTGGTATTGTGTCACTTAAGATAGTATACAGGTGCTCACTGGAGGTGAGTACAACGGATGGACTTGCTGAGAACTTCTAGATGGTATTATATCTATCGTCAGATGGAAGTTTTCAGGAGGCATGAGTACATGTTAGTCCTTTGACTAGAAGTCATCATTTTTCTCGTGTGAGTTCCCACTGTACTTTGATTACTACCCTACCACGGCTCAAAAGAGTCGTGCAAACAGGTTATAGTTGGGTACAGTCCTGTCACAACCCGAAATATTAGCTCGTGACCAACACTTGAATCACGCAACGTCTAAAGGCGTAACGGAATTCAAGTAAGCTGAAACCCAGAAATCTAAACCTTTTAGGAAAAATAAAGGAGGTGAGGTTTTGAAATAAAGGTATAATGAAATCAAGTTTTCTTAATGCATAGAAAAGGAGCATGAATGATGCAAGTGAAATTTACTAGTTTGAAAACATGTTTCGTCTTTAAAAATTTTTTGGCAGCACCTCCTTTGTATATTTTGATTCAAAACCACAAATACATATTAATGATAAAGGCATCCCCAAGCGGGAGCTAGCTCTTCGCCAAACGGCGGATCACAACCACGCAATACAGTATAAATAAGTATACGACGCCCAACGGCGAAGTTCACCACAAAAAGTAAAATAAATAAGCAAGACATCACCCACAAGTAGCGAAAAACCCCTCGCTCTAAGTCTCGTAACCACAATCTCACTAAGTCTCATTACTTATACAAATTACTAATTTTGATTGATGGAGTTTTACTAGATACAATAAGAAATATAATACAAGAATGGGTACGATACAAAAGTCCCACCTACCACTGCAAACACCCTAATGAAGCTGTGTGCCAGCGAAGCCGCTACCGATCCAAGCGGTCAACCTGCAAGAACTGTGGCACAACGCGGGTGAGTTGCCAACTCGTGAGTAGAAAAACATCTACAAGTAGAAATCGAATAAACAATGACTCCTAGGTCAACTATATCATAAAGGTAATACTATGATACCTAAGATGACCGGGTCTATATGTGCCAACAAGGTCGTCAATACCTATATGCATGTAGATCTCGTCCACCCATATAATCAATGTATGTATGCATGTAGATCTCGTCCACCCATATAATCAAGGTATGTATGCATGCCACCCATATAATCAACATATGTATGCATGTGGATCTCGTCCACCCATATAATCAACATATGTATGCATGTGGATCTCGTCCATCTATATAATCAATGTCTGTATGCACGTAAATATCATAAAAGAGTATGCGTGAAAGTATGAGGATATATATCAACGGTGTCCCTCACGACACATCAAAATCATGGAACCTGGGTGCCTAGCATCGACACTCGAAAACATCATGAAAACCGTGCCCAGTATCGGCACGTAAATCTTCATATATCGGGCTCTGTCAGTCCGGATCGATCCACGGGCTCCGTCAATCCGGATCGGCCTATATCATCTCTCGACTCCGGCCGGTATCCTCCGGATATCCACCGAGCCCAAATACTATCACCGGTAGGTAGTAGTCCCTCTGCCAGGCTCACCGTCTGTATACACAGCATCCCTTTCTTACCCCGGGGTACCATACCGGGTCCACCATATACCCGCAATCGGCCTCCGCCTCTTCGAATCGGGTTTCACAAGTCACACGTCTCAGAACCGAGAAAACGCATGGTGGACGCACTGAAATATCATATCAATACAAACCAGGTTTTAAAAACAACACATAATCTCTTTTAAAATGTCCACGGTTCTCAAATCCAGAAATCTCATGAAAACAGCATATCTCAATGCATAAAATCATAGAGCATGATGTATACGACATTTAATAGAAATGTAAGCATATCCGTATATCATGCAACATGGAACAGTAATATGACATATTAAGGGAAAACCGCTCTTTTAAATGATTCCAGTTTTTAAAATATAACACGTGGTTCCCAATTTCCCAATAAAATCAGTTATCTATGTAGGCACAATATGTATATGCGCAAGTATAGAGCTACCAATGTATATGTGCACCAATATAAATATACAATGTGTATGTGCGCAAATATGGATGTATCAATGTATATGTGCACCAATATGAATATATAATGTGTATGTGCACAAATATGTATGTATCAATGTATATATGCACCAATATAAATATACAATGTGTATGTGAGCAAATATGGATGTATCAATGTATATGTACCAATTTAAATATACAATGTGTATGTACGCAAATATGGATGTATTAATGTATATGTGCACCAATATGAATATACAATGTGTATGTACGCAAATATTGATGTATCAATGTATATGTGCACCAATATGAATATACAATGTGTATGTACGCAAATATTGATGTATCAATGTATATGTGCACCAATATGAATATACAATGTGTATGTGCGCATACATGGATGTATCATTGTATATGTGTAAGGAGGTTATGCGAAGAGTCATATCATGATACAGCAATCCTACTTTATAGTGACATGGCAATTATCGATGATGAGGTGTGTGAGCCTACAATCTGTGTACGTGTAACATACGCATCATCGATAATGGTGCAGGTGTACTATCATAGGTATATGTAGTATAATGTGAATAACATGAATGCATCATAAGGTAAATCGTCAGCTAGCAGCTATAAGGTATACATATCTAACATAACTGAGTCGGTGAATCTATCAATCGGCATCCAGCCTAACAACATCGCATACAGTATAATCCATCGTACGACAATCTCTAGTCAAGGGTAAGGATCAATCATCAAGTCAACTCATCACGCACGGAAAATTATCGTACGGCGGCATTAAGCTAATAGGGATCCTATCAACCTATAAGACAACGAGGGTACGGCCTAATATCATGTACGGCCTATCATCCATGATTCACAACATTTTATATATATATATATATTATATATATATATATATATTATATATATATATATACCTATGTCCCAGGTCACTTCCGCAATAATCTCTTATCAGGGGATCGGCAGGGTATAAATCATCTCGATCGACTCGCATCCGTATACTATCATATCATCATATCCGACTTATATTCTTTCGTCGCATTTATATCCCACATCATGTCGAGTTTATATAAACATTCTATCTCTACTAAGTATGAGTATCTAATCTAACATACACACCTAAACCATACAAGCAGATTTTTAAAGGAAGCGAATCGTAGCTTTGAAAATAAGAGTTACGGTGTTTTTAAGGAAGAGATATCATTTGAAAATCCATAATGTCCCTCAAGGTATATACTTAAAAGATACATACGATTCTTCATTTTAGAAAAGGGTATGGTTCAGATGACAATTCAACATCGGCTATCTCGTCTTATAATACCCTAAACGGCAATGTCGTCACATGTCATTCTATAATAGTCGTTACATATCGCTTCTAGCTATCCACTAGTTTTTAATATGGTTTCATAGCTATCATCATTTTAACCCTAGTTTCCTAATCTAGGTTTCCTTAACCATATGCTATAAATCAGTTTCCATCAAAACTTTGCGGGGGTGCTATACGCCATCCACCCGACTTCCCCCGTGGATATAGATCCACTCACCTGGTCTTCGCTCGCCGAAATTGATGACGCCACGCTCCGTCACCTCGGAGTTTATGCGAGGGTACCTACAATAATAAACAATCGCAAATGCGTATTAAAAATCAAGCCGGAAAACCAAAACGGCACGCGCATTGCTCATAGGTTAGAACCTATAGCTTACGCGTACAAAATCAACCAAACAACACTTGTTGTTGATGTAAGAACATCCAACAACCAAAAACGAATCCAAATATCAAGACTCATCATTCGAAATACGGAAAACATATCCTAAATCACACACAAGTGTTCCCAGATTTTGACTCAGGTCAAATAAAGGCAAGAAAACAAGTATAGGGTGATGCATAATATGTAATTGAGCTACTGAACCAACCCCAACACCCCAGACAACCAAGTGGCCGGCCCCATCCCTAGAAATTCTGGCAAGACTGGCCCCCCATGCTCAGTTGTGTCTCATTTTGTCATGGTGGTCTTCTATGGTCAATAATTGGTCTCTAGTATTGTTTGCTACTTTTAGAAATTCCCTGGGTTACTCCAGATTTCCCTGCACACCCAAAATACTCGCAAGACCAACATGGATCAATTCTAAAGTTTGTGCATCGGGTTCAATTCTATGGTTCAGGTCAGGGTAAAGTGTCACCATGGTCATGTAAACACCCCTAACAGTTCCCAGATTTCACCTATTTTCACAACAGAAGAATCTAATAGGACCAAACACCCTTAAACAACTTCAGGTAGCTACCCTACAGAAGCCAAACCCTAACTCCTCTACCCACCCGAGGTCGCCGGATTTTTCCCCATACGCGCCGGCCCAAACCGCCCAGATAGGTATCGTTCTTCAGGTGGTCACTTAGGGTTACAAGTAAAACATTACCACACTGTTTGTTTTCACCAACAAGTCTCGGGGTCACAGCAGGTTGTCGATGTCACAAAACGACACTAAAATACGACATCGTACAAAACTAAACTAAAAGGAAACTAAACTAAAAGGAAGAAGTTATACCTCATTTGGTCCCCTCTAGGCAGCACTAACTTCCCAAAGCCGTCAAAATCCCACTTTGCTCGGCTCAAAGTGTAGAGGAAGAGATGGGGATTAATTTTTGTGAATGGGGTTTAGCGTTTTGGGGATTGTTTGGAAATAGATCTAGGGTTCTTTGAGGAGGGAAGTGAGGTTGGAGAATGAAGAAAAAGGAGGAGAAAATGATAGGCCAAGGGTTTGGCAGCAGCCCCCCCTCTCATTATTATTCACACACACTCTCTCTCTCTCCAAATGTCTACATACCCTAATCATTATGTCCCCTTTTTGACTTTTCTTTTTCCTTTTCTTTTTCTTACAAAAAACACATACACCCATCTAAAACCACACATGAAATAACATGTAACATGTCATGGGGCACTAGCCATGAAAAACTGTAGAAACGCGGATTTGGCTTAAGTCGCGATTAGTAGTGCACTAATCGGGTTTTTATCAAAACTGCATATAATAAATTTTAAAAATGCCAAATCCTTTAAATATATTATTAAATGAATAAATCATTTTAATTTTCATTTATTTCACAAATATTGGTATATATTTATACCCTTTTTCGAAAACCCTAATTTCGCAAATCGGGCAGTTTTCGGGAAATATATTATTTTAATATTAAATTCCAAAAATAATATTTTATATTTTATGAAATGTTACAATCTTCCCCCCTTAAATAAATTCAGTCTCCGAATTTAAATTTAAACCCCCAAAATCTAAAACAATTCAATAATCAACTCAAATCAACGGGGCTCCGAAAACACGGAAGATACAGGAATAACACAGCACATCGCGTCAAGTGCGCATGAAAATGAGTACAAAACTCAAAATCGAACTCCGTCAAGCGTTACGCAAATCATCGGATTTGAACGCATATCCTCGGAGTTACAATAGAGTTGCAGATCTCGAAATCCACTTCTGAAATCCAATATACTCTAGTCAAATACTATAATACGTGTATAGTACGCATCCTTGAAAACTTCAAAATCTGAATAAAATACATGCAAAATATTTTCTAAATCGCCGCGGGAATGCATAACTCACGGCATAACTGACGGACGCTCATTTTAAAATAGTAATATATGTCCATATATGTTTTCTTAAATACACGTTCCGTCGTTTTCAAAATATCCCAAAAGGTTTTCCATTATAAACGTTCGTGTCGCTCACGGACACGTGGGAAATAGAGAGACTATAGCTCCTCTTGAAAACCCTTTTGGTAATCTTCTAATGCATGCAAAGTACTCAGGTACTGTCCTCGGATCAGTCCCGTTTGGCTACTACACAATATAGTGCCCAACATGAAAACAAAGTGCTCAAAAACAAAATCAGCCTCAAAAGGCGTATCCAATAATCACGTGCGTCTGGTGCGCATGGAAATCAAATCCAAACACAGGTGCCACTATACGCACAAAGCAAAACTAAGTGCAACGGGTGTGCACAAAAACATCTGTCCACTGCAACGGGTGCGGATGACAACAATACCTGGTGCATCTATTGTGCACAAAAATCTCAATCATGTGCATCCAACATGCACGAAACCACGAAATCAAATATCAAGCGTCGATCATGCGCAAGAATCTAATCAGGTGCATAAGGTGCACAAAACAAATATCGAGTATCAAAATCAAAATCGACGGTATACAACACATTTCAATCCAAATCCAAATCAGCTATACCGTGGCATATAATCTCACAACCATGTGCATCAGTGTGCACAAAAGCAAATCAAATACCAAAAGTGCATGAAAACTATGCCGAAAGCATAAATCATATCATATGCATGCCCCAGGCATGAAATCACAATAAATAACTCAAATGACATCAAAACGAAGTCAGGTGCACTTGTGGTGCACAAAATACGTATCAATGCACTACAAGCACATATAAGCTATACCGAGTGCAGAAATCAAATCATCCGTATGAAATCCACGAAATCATAAACACATGCTACGAAGGTATAAAATCGACATTAATGCAATAGATATGCATAAATTGCAAATCTACACAACGGTGTATAAAATATATGTCAGGTGCGACAACTATGCGCAAAATGTAAATACCCAGTAGGTGCAACTATGGTGCACGGAATCAATATCAGGAAACTCATCATCAAAAACTCAAATCCAAGCGATATAAGCGTGATACTCAGATCACCAATGCAAATCGCAACAATGGTCATTGAGGTACACCTCCTACAATGTCGAAAAATGAGCCGGTGCGCCTAAAACTGGCAGAACAAGAATATCCGCTCAGCTCCTGCTCACGGTCTGGCGTCTTCTGTCTCTGGGTACTCATCTTCTCCTCGGATTACCAATCTCGCAATCTATCGGCTCATCGGCCCTGTCAGGTGTGCTAACGGGGACGATTCCATTCTGGCACTTCTCTGGTCATCTCCCGGTCATTCATCACGACCTCTCGTAAGGCAGCAAGTCACTGGCGTCGGCCTCTGGCTCTCTGAATACATATGACACATCTGATCCTGGGTGCAAATCTCATTGCAGTAGTGTCCCGGAAGGAATCCCACTCAAGGTCTCTTCCGATCTCGCCTATGCCGAACTGTACGGAGGCTGGTATTCTTACATAATCTTTTCTCGTTTTCTGGACATCTCCATGTTCCGCACACATTCCCTCGGGAATAGGCCGTATCCCAGCGCCCTGTATACTTATCAGATCTCTAATCTCGACGGGTAGTAGTAACAGCTCGTCAGCATCTCGCATGAACCTCTGGCTCCACTCGCCTTTATCATCGTCTGCTTCGACGTCACGTTATGCTATCTATGTTCTGCAACGGTTCTCGGCCACGGTCAATCCGAAGTCTCTCACACGGACTCGAAATCGCATACTCTGTATCTTCATCACTCTGTAGAAGATATCTGGCCGAACACGTCCTCGGGAACTCATCCCAACCATCATAGGAATACTCAATACTCGCCCGCTCTCGATCAACTCACAACGCATCTGGGTGAGGTCCTCTGTCTGAAGCTGGTCAGCTTACTGGTCTCTTATCACATGGTATCTGGACGACGTCAAACTTTTCGATCGAGTTATCGAGGTCCCAAAATTTCCCGAAGGCTCAACACTTGAGCGCAGTCTAAAATATCTGGTACATACCACAGTACCTCTGGACCAGCTGTAGAAGGGCAAACCCAAGCCTCACTGATGGCACCGCTAAACTGCCACAAACCCTATGGTTCAAAGCGTTTCCATGGTCATCATGTCGAGTTAGGGTTTCATTCTTCTAGAGGGTCCACAGAATTACCTGCATGTTCCTCCGAACACTTTAAACTTGGGAAATATGGATTTCTGACACTCGCTCGAACTTTTTAACTTCGTCTAGGCGACATGCGAATATCCTTCGTCCGTACGCTAAACAATGTCTCAATCCTCAAGGAAAGGTGATACATCAACGGTCATCTCTGGATCGGTCTGCTCTAGATCTGAGTAAGACTCTCCATACTGAAAATCTTCAACTCAACTGGGCCCACGTCGGCGCATCAATCTGACGAATCACCTTAGTCTCTCAACTCGGGGTAGACTAGCTATCATCTGTCGCATTTCTGCCTGGAAGCTCCGGCGATCTTAGCTCGTAAGCTCAGGAAGCGACATCCCATCAATCTCAGCAACAGTTGGGTCATCTGTCTGCACTGTAGATAGCATCATAATCTCTGAGGTATGCTGTACATCAACAGTCCTCTCGCAACTGGCAGCTCTATCAAAGGCCCGATCATCTGGTGCAAAACAAAACACCCGCCTCAACAGGAGGTCACAACACAAAAATACATCGAGACGTTCCCATATCACCAGAAAACACAATGTTCGGCCCTCATACCAGACGAGCTCTCCCAGACCGCAACACTAGCAGCAGCTCAATCTGCGCTCAAGACATGGTGACAGGAACCTCAATCGAGTATCGAAGAAAGCAGATCAACGGCATGAAAAAAAACGATAGATCCAGAATGGATACATGATCATAAGAAAGAACAACATCAATGAGAGTATGATCATGGAACAAATAACATCAAGGACCTCAAATGGATGTATAATCAAGGATACGAAGAGAATCACAGATCTCAAATATGTACATCCTAAGGTTTCTTAAGTGGAGTATCGTATCGTAAATATGCCGCGGAACATACGTACGGTACGTCACTCTGCTCAAGCTACCTACTCCATCAATCAGGGTCAACCTATGAAATGAAATTCGGGTCTAATACCCCTGCCCCCCCTCCCGCCTCCCGTTCAAGTCTAAGTTCCGTAAGGTCAAGCCTAGGTTCCAAAATACATACCCGTCCTAGACTCTGCATAGTCAAACATAGACTCGAACAAAGGTTAAACCTAACGCTCTGATACCAACTTTGTCATGACCCGAAATATTTGCTCGTGACCAGCACTTGAATCACGCAACATCTAATGGCGTAACGGAATTCAAGTAAGCTGAAACCCAGAAATCTAAACCTTTTAAGAAAAATAAAGGAGGTGAGGTTTTGAAATAAAGGTATAATGAAATCAAGTTTCCTTAATGCATAGAAAAGGATCATGAATGATTCAAGTGAAATTTACTAGTTTGAAAACATGTTTCGTCTTTAAAAAAATTTTGGCAGCATCTCCTTTGTATATTTTGATCCAAAACCACAAATACATAATAATGATAAAGGCATCCCCAAGCGGGAGCTAGCACTTCGCCAAACGGCGGATCACAACCTCGCAATACAGTATAAATAAGTATACGACGCCCAACGGCGAAGTTCACCATAAAAAGATAAATAAATAAGCAAGACATCACCCACAAGTAGCGAAAAACCCCTCGCTCTAAGTCTCGCAACCACAATCTCACTAAGTCTCATTACTTATACAAATTACTAATTTTGATTGATGGAGTTTTACTAGATACAATAAGAAATATAATACAAGAGTGGGTACGATACAAAAGTCCCACCTACCACTGCAAACACCCAAATGAAGCTGTGTGCCAGCGAAGCCGCTACTGATCCAAGCGGTCAATCTGCAAGAACTGTGGCACAACGAGGGTGAGTTGCAAACTCGTGAGTAGAAAAACATCTACAAGTAGAAATCGAATAAACAACGACTCCTAGGTCAACTATATCATAAAGGTAATACTATGATATCTAGGGTGACCGGGTCTGTATGTGCCAACAAGGTCGTCAATACCTATATGCATGCGGGTAACATCCAACAGTAATAATCAATGCATGTATGCATGTGGATCTCGTCCACCTATATAATCAACATATGTATGCATGTGGATCTCGTCCACCCATATAATCAACATATGTATGCATGTGGATCTCGTCCATCCATATAATCAATGTCTGTATGCACGTAAATATCATAAATGAGTGTGCATGAAAGTATAAGGATATATACCAACGGTGTCCCTCACGACACATCAAAATCATGGAACCTGAGTGCTTAGTATCGACACTCGAAAACATCATGAAAACCGTGCCTGGCATCGGCACGTAAATCCTCATATATCGGGCTCCGTCAGTCTGGATCGGCCCACGGGCTCCGTCAGTCCGGATCGGCCCATATCATCTCCTGACTCTGGTCGGTATCCTTCGGATATCCACGGAGCCTAAATACTATCACTGGTAGGTAGTAGTCCCTCTGCCAAGCTCACCGTCTGTATACACAGCATCCCTTTCTTGCCCCGGGATACCATACCGGGTCCACCATGTACCCGCAATCGGCCTCATCCGCCTCCTCAAATCGGGTTTCACATGTCACACGTCTCAGAACCGAGAAAACGTATGGTGGACGCACTGAAATATCGTATCAAGAGAAAACGGGTTTTTGAAATAACAAATAATCTTTTTAAAATGTCCACGCTTCTCAAATCCAGAAATCTCATGAAAAAGCATATCTCAATGCATAAAATCTTAGAGCATGATGAATGCGACATATAATAGAAATGTAAGCATATCCGTATATTATGCAACATGGAACAGTGATATGACATATTAAGGGAAAACCGCTCTTTTAAATGATTCCAGTTTTTAAAATATAACATACGGTTCCCAATTTCCCAATAAAATCAGTTATCTATGTAGGCAAAATATGTATATACGCAAGTATAGAGCTACCAATGTATATGTGCATCAATATGAATATACAATGTGTATGTGCGCAAATATGGATGTATCAATGTATATGTGTACCAATATAAATATATAATGTGTATGTGCGCAAATATGGATGTATAAATGTATATGTGCACCAATATAAATATACAATATGTATGTGTGCAAATATGGTTGTATCATTGTATGTGTGCACCAATATGAATATACAATGTGTATGTGCACAAATATGGTTGTATCATTGTATATGTGCACCAATATGAATATGCAATGTTTATGTGTGCAAATATGGATGTATCAATGTATATGTGCACCAATATGAATATACAATGTGTATGTACGCAAATATGGATGTATTAATGTATATGTGCAAGCAGGTTATGCGAAGAGTCATATCATGATGCAGCAATCCTACTGTGTAGTGACATGGCAATTATCGATGATGAGGTGTGTGAGCCTACAATCTGTGTACGTGTAATATACGCATCATCGATAATGGTGCAGGTATACTATCACAGGTATAAGTAGTACAATGTGAATAACATGAATGCATCATAAGGTAAATCGTCAGCTAGCAGCTATAAGGTATACATATCTAACATGATCGAGTCGGTGAATCTATCAATCGGCATCCAGCCTAACAACATCGCGCACGGTATAATCCATCATACGACAATCTCTAGTCAAGGGTAAGGCTTAATCATCAAGTCAAATCATCAGGCACGGAAAATCATCGTACGGCGGCATTAAGCTAATAGGGATCCTATCAACCTATAAGACAATGAGGGTACGGCCTAATATCATGTACGGCCTATCATCCATGATTCACAATAATCTCTTATCAGGGGACCGGCAGGGTTAAATCATCTTGATCGACTTGCATCCGTATACCATCATATCATCATATCCGTCTTATATTCTTTCGTCGCATTTATATCCCACATCATGTCGAGTTTACAAAAACATTCTATCTCTACTAAGTATGAGTATCTAATCTAACATACACACCCGAACCATACAAGCAGATTTTTAAATGAAGCGAATCGTAGTTTTGAAAATAGGAGTTACGATGTTTTTAAGGAAGAGATATCATTTGAAAATCCGTAACGTCCCTCAAGGTATATATTTAAAAGATACATACGATTCTTCGTTTTAGAAAAGGGTATGGTTCAGATGACAATTCTACATCGGCTATCTCGTCCTATAGTACCCTAAACGGCAATGTCGTTACATTTCATCCTATAATAGTCATTACATATCGCTTCTAGCTATCCTCTAGTTTCTAATATGATTTCATAGCTGTCATCATTCTAACCCTAATTTCCTAATTTAGGTTTCCTTAACCATATGCTATAAATCAGTTTCCATCAAAACTTTGAGGCGGTGCGATACGCCATCCACCCGACTTCCCCCGTGGATATAGATCCACTCACCTGGTCTTCGCTCGTCGAAATCGATGATGCCATGCTCCGTCGCCTCGAAGTCTATGCGAGGGTACCTACAATAATAAACAATCGCAAATGCGTATTAAAAATCAAGGCGGAAAACCAAAACGGCACGCGCATTGCTCATAGGTTAGAACCTATAGCTTATGCGTACAAAATCAACCAAACAACCCTTATTGTTGATGTACGAACATCCAACAACCAAAAACGAATCCAAATATCAAGACTCATCATTCGAAATACGGAAAACATATCATAAATCACACACAAGTGTTCCCAGATTTTGACTCAGGTCAAATAAAGGAAAGCAAACAAGTATAGGGTGATGCATAATGTGTAATTGAGCTACTGAACCAACCCCAACACCCCAGACAACCAAGTGGCCGGCCCCATCCCTAGAAATTCTGGCAAGACCGGCCCCCCATGCTCAGTTGGGTCTCATTTTGTCATGGTGGTCTTTTATGGTCAATAATTGGTCTCTAGTATTGTTTGCTACTTTTAGAAATTCCCTGGGTTACTCCAGATTTCCCTGCACACCCAAAATACTCGCAAGACCAACATGGATCAATTCTAAAGTTTGTGCATCGGGTTCAATTCTATGGTTTAGGTCAGGGTAACGTGTCACCATGGTCATGTAAACACCACTAACAGTTCCCAGATTTCACCTATTTTCATAATAGAAGAATCTAATAGGACCAAACACCCTTAAACACCTTCAGGTAGGTACCCTATATAACCTAAACCTTAACCCCTCTACCCACCCGAGGTCGCCGGATTTTGCCCCATGCTCGCCGGCCCAAACCGCCCAGATCGGTCTCGTTCTTCAGGTGGTCACTTAGGGTTACAAGTAAAATATTATCACACTGTTTGTTTTCACCAACAAGTCTCGGGGTCACAGCAGGTTGTTGATGTCACAAAACCACACTAAAATACGACATCGTACAAAACTAAACTAAAACTAAGAAGTTATCCCTCATTTGGTCCCCTCTAGGCAGCACTAACTTCTCAATGTCGTCAAAATCCCACTTTGTTCGGTTCAAAGTGTAGAGGAAGAGATGGGGATTAATTTTTTTGAAAGGGGTTTAGGGTTTTGGGGATTGTTTGGAGATAGATCTAGGGTTCTTTGAGGAGGGAAGTGAGGTTGGAGAATGAAGAAGAAGGAGGAGAAAATGATGGGCCAAGGGTTTAGCAGCAGCCCCTCTCTCTCTCTCACTATTATTCACACACTCTCTCTCTCTCCAAAAGTCTACCTACCATTATCATTATGTCCCCCTTATGACTTTTCTTTTTCCTTTTCTTTTTCTCACCAAAAACACATACACCCATCTAAAACCACACATGAAATAACATGTAACATGTCATGGCGCACTAGCCATGAAAAACTGTAGAAACGCGGTTTTGGCTTAAGTCGCGATTAGTAGTGCACTAATCGGGTTTTTATCAAAACTGCATATAATAAATTTTAAAAATGCCAAATTCTTTAAATATATTATTAAATGAATAAATCATTTTAATTTTCATTCATTTCACAAATATTGGTATATATTTATACCTTTTTTCGAAAACCCCAATTTCGCAAATCGGGCAATTTTCAGGAAATATATTATTTTAATATTAAATTCCAAAATAATATTTTATATTTTCTGAAATGTTACAAGTCCCGAGCCACATGGAGGCAGTGATCGACTGTCAGGGATTCGTCTCTCCTGGTATTAGGAGTCGATGTCGCGCTGTGTTCAGTAGACTATACGGGATGTCTCTCCTGGTATTGGTGATGAGCTTGACTCTGACACGACTTATCGGGTTAGAAGGGGTCTTATATTATCCATCCCGTATAACTAATATGCGATACTCTTTGACGAAGAGACAGGACTATATGGAGATTGTCACATTCAGGCTCAGTAGAGTAAGAACGTACTTGATTGTCGACCCTCCTTTCGACAAGTACCTAGGTAGCCGTTACGTATAGCTAGTGCCACTGACGTGCTTGTGGTTAAACCCACTGCCTGCATATTGTCGAGTCTTTAGATTCCTACACAGAGGGTTTTCCGATTCAGGCAATAGATGTAAGAGCCATACGTTGGTACGTGCAGGGGTCCGATTAAATACGTGTACGCGATACACGGATTTTGTAACAACCCTAATTTTCCTTTACACTTTTCTATACAATATATAAATATATATAAGTAATTATTTTGTTTTTAAATAACTCCATTTTTAGTGTACATAAAATTGTTTTAAAATTAAAGTATACTTGGGTTATTTAATGTTACTGTTACCACTTTAAGCAATTATTTCACACCATAATTACAAGCAAGAGCTTGTAGCTCATTGGTAATATCTTGCACTACTGAACCAAGCCACCAGAGTTCAAATCCCATACCCCACATTATTTTTAATATTGATTTTTTTTAAAACCTTTAGAATACCAAGAGTTTACACGTGCATATCTCACAAAAACCCTGCTATACCCAAACATGTAACACTTCCAGGAGTTAGATGAACCATCGAGGGGATCCTAGCCATAGGACTAGGCCGGGAATCGGCCAACTCGGCCTTGACTCGGCCGACTCCGTGCTCAGACCGAGTCACGGCTGAGTCACCCCCGAGTCGGCCGATTCCGGCGACGGCCACAACATGAAAGTTGTGTCTTATCATATTCTCTATGCACCTGCAAAATTTCTGCCTCAGACCACTTCCAGAACTCTTTAAAAACCCCAATTAATCCACTTTTAATACATTTTTATTACATTTTATCACATTTTTATTTTTAACTTTTCATCTACTCTAACCCTAGCCTAACCCTATAAATACCAACCCTACACACTACCCTCTCACCCCCAAAATCTTGAGCCACTCTCTCAAAAGTTTTCCAAGAAGTGTGTACTTTGAAAACAAGTTCGCGGCGAAGCTCCGACGAAATTCCGGCGACGTTTTTAGAAACAACTGGCGATGAAGAAACGCCTCGGCAACACCTTTAGTCCCCCCTCACTCCTTAGTATAGATCGAAACCCGTAAGTCCGTTTCTATTCTTCTTCCTATTTCTCCAAAATACGAAATTACGAAACCCGACGGAATCGGAACAAATCCGATTTCCGATTCGGTTTTCTATAAAACTTCACTTCTAACTAATACATTCATGCCTAAACATCTTTATCTTGACTATTAAACTTTTAAAAATCAATTTGAACAAGTTTCGTCACATGAAATGATAACCTTTTCAATTTATCGTATTTTTCACTTTAATACCATCATATTTCGATTTCACATTTAACCCCTTAACTTTGCTATACATTTAAAGTAGAGCACGAGGTAATGACCTACCTCCAAACACACGCAAATACAAGCTTAAACGACATCATCAAAAACTTAGAATATGATAAAACGAAACTTTCATTTAAATACCATATTCTTAATAAAACCATTCTTAAAAGTTTTAGATTTGATACACTTTTAAATAAATACTTCTTATTAGGAAAACACGATAAGTTGTGGACATCGATCATTTATCTAAACCTGACTTTGTGGTGTCTAGGCTAGGCAAGTGAGCTTAGGTAACTTTAAAAGGCCCGTCTCACGATTCGTGAGCGGATCCCTCCTTCCTCATTTGTACATACCTGGCCACAATTGGCGATGAAGAGGCGATTTGAGGCTTCTAACGACTTGTCGTTTAGACCATTTAGAAATAGGCTAGTTGGCTTAGGAAACCCTAGAACCTAAAATACGGAAAATTACACTTTGCAAATAAATACCTTTTACTTTATAAAACCATTTTCTAAAGGAATAGTATTTTACAATCTTTGCAAAGCGCCGCTACAACCCATCTTTGAGGAACCCGTTCGGGATCGTGCGATTTATCGCGCACCCTCGGGCTAGTAGTGCGAGATTCAGACCTCCGCAAGGAGCATTCGGTCTCGAAAGGTTTAAAATACGACATCTTAAGAAAATGAGATTTTTGGAATATAAAATATTTATTAAAATTATTTTTGTATATATCTATGTATATTTATCATCTAAATATCTATTTTATTATATATAAATATTCCACCTTTTTCTAAAAATCACAATAATAAATTTTACACTAAAATACCATGAACTTCAAATAAATCAATATTACAGATAAATACCCTTATTTATAAATATAGGATATTTCCACTAGAAATATCACAACATAAAATCCACCCTCATTACAACTCTAAAGACGAACAATAAATACTTGGGGTTTATTTTGAAAAGTATATAAAAGTATTTTTACATAAAACCCCCTCAAGTTCATAAATTACCCTAAGGACCCTAGCAATTATAAGACCTCGATTCACGTTTCTGATTGTCTGACTCGGGTTTGAGTCTGATTAATCTGACTTGAATATGGTTCAAGTCAATCTATAATCTACAATATTCCAATTCAATATGAACACATGAAACCATGAATACAATTATCAATTTATACAACTTGACTGAACCGAATCATGGATATATATTCCTTTTACATGATTCTCAGTATTCCATTTACATGACTCTATGGTTGCAACTGTTTTCTGATATCATGGCTTCGGTCAGTCAGTCAATCAATCTTATAATCAATACAAGTTACAAGGTAACAATACAAACAAGACATCGCGGAGTTTAAGGGGTAGATTGGTACGGAAGATGTTAAAGGTGGCACGAGACGGTAAGATTAAGACACCTAACATGAATCCAATTGCCGTTGTTCCGGGCCTTCTAACGGAGCCTTGTACTCTATATTCCGTTTGCCCTGATCTCTAGCATATAGGGACCCCTCTCGTATACACTGGCATTCTTCTGTACCAAGCTACAAACAACAGCGTTAATACAACATTACAATAATATAATACAATATTAAAAGCTACTCTCTCTCTCTCTTACTCTCTGTCTATTTCTCCCTTATCTTTGGGACTTACCGAGCGACCTGTTCGCTGACGACATTCCATTTCTTTCTTCTTTGAATGTTGTCAGGTGGTTTGGACCCGGCGGAGATTGAGCCATCTGCAGAAGACTTGGAGCAGTTTTCCAAAGACCCTGCACTTTAGTTTCATTGTACACTTTTCTTTTCTGTATTTTTCATTTCCTGTTATGCCACTGTTTAGGCATCTTTTTATTTCAGTTGTATTTCCTTTTCATGCATTGTACAAAAGAATGTTAATAAATAAAAGTTGCTGTTCTTTTTATTTCTTGTCTCTTGTCTATTTATTTATATTGTTTAGATACGCTTAGCGTATGTACTTCTGAGTATATACGTAGCGGACTTCGTCGCGTCCCCTTCGCCGTACACTGGGAAGCGGGGCATGACAGGTTTTGTTGGCGGCCTATGCAGGTCAGAGCTGTATGAATCCCTATCATGCAGTTCTGGTCTGCGTGAACAACCTAAGCAATATAACACAAGAACCAGCAACTAAAACATTCTTTACAATTCATGTTTCTTGAATCCTACAAATTTCTAATCCTTGAATCCTATCATTTCATGTATTTGAATCTGTCCTAACCCAATATTTTCTTCAAGGTTATCGATTCTTCGAACAACACCAGTACCAATGTCAACAACACACCTCCAGCACTACCTCTTGCACCAGCTATTCCTGCACCACCCACCGAGCAAACAGTGCTACTTGAAGAGATCTGCAGCCTTCTTGAGGGACAGCAACAACTCCTGAACCGTCCTGAGACCGACGCACCAGGGGTAAAGCAATTCAGGCTTTGCACCCCAAGCAGTTCTCTGGTAAAGGAAGCCCTCTTGAAGCTGATGAATGGGCAAAAAGCATCAAAGATGATCTGGCAGCAGCACAAGTGCCAAACATAGCTTGGGTCCGTGTGGCGAAGCTACAGCTCACGGATAATGCTCGCAACTGGTGGAAGGCGAAAGAAAGCTGTCTGGTACAGCCTATTGAATGGAAGACTTTTCACGAGAAGTTCGACGCGAAATACTTCCCTGTGACTGCCAAGTTTTCCATGGAGCAGCAGTTTATTCATCTACAACAGGGTTCAATATGGGACAAATCAGTAGATGAGTACGACGCTGAATTCACCATGTTAAGCCGGTAAGATATGTCACAATAGTTCAATATCACATACTACACAGCTAACACAATCCTTAAACAGATTCGCGGCACACCTGATTTCGAAATACGAGATCAGAGCCCGTCGCTTTCAACAAGGACTGGACACGGAGATTCAGGCTGCTCTAGCCACGGGAAAATTTCTGACTCATGAGGATACTCTGGAAGCTGCCCTAAGTTATGAAGCAGTGATAAAAGCAAGGGGCAGACCTCAATCTGCCGGTTTGAAACGCCCTGCCACTCAAATGGCAGGAGGAGCCTCTCCAAGGCCATTGTTTGAACCCAGGAGACCAGAAGAAAACAATAATCAGTCAAGTCCAGATTTCTGCTACTTTTGCAGAAGAAAGGGACACTTGTGGAAGGACTGTAGGTGCGCAAAAGGCTTGTGTCTGTTAGTTATATGTATGCCCTAGAGGCCATTACTATACATAGGATGTATATTGTAGTGGATGCTTGGACATATATAGGGAGGACTTTCTTGCTCGACATGATAGTATGCTATCTGGTTGATCTTTACCTTAACGTGTATACTGATTGTCTCTCTGTTACATGTTGGTAAAGCCCTTAGGATGTGTACTTGACTACCTGGACTATGATGCAGATCATACTAGTGGGGACAGATAGTCTATAAGTACATCCTTCAAAGTCCCTAGTCGTGGGTGTATCGAGACGGGGCATCGATATACCAGAGTAGACTAGCGTATACCTTCTCGACCCATACAGATGGGCGATGGATGATCCCATATCCATTGGTGTTTGACATCGGAGATGATATACGGGTGCTCAGTGGAGACTGGGTACACTGGACGGACTCGCCGAGAACTCCCAGATGGTATTATACCTTACGTCAGATGGCAGTTCTCTGGTGACACTGGTACAGAGTAGTCTGTTGACCCGAGATCGTCATAGAGTCTTGTGTGGTTCCCACTGTGCTTTGATTTCCACCTTACAACGTCCAAGAGGGCGTGCAAAACGGTGGCTTTTGGGTACAGTCCCGAATCACATGAAGGCAATGAGCGATAGGAGGGGATTCGTCTCTCCCGGTATAGGGAGTTGATGTTGCGCTGTGTTCGATTGGCTATAACCGGAAATCCCTGGCCAGGGTTGCTGAGATTTACTGGTAAGTGTTACCAGTAGTTTCTCGAATTGTTATAGACCTCATATCGACACGACTTATCGACCTATTGGGGTCTGACGTTTACCAACCCTAGGCGAGATATGCGACATATCAGACGATCAGACCGGACTGTACGGTAAGTGTTACTGGTTGGATTCACAGGAGTATGAGCGGGATTGCTCGTCGATCTTCTGATCGCTCAATATCCGGGTGGCCGTTACGTTTAGCAGACCGCTTGCGGCTTGTGGGTGTTTGATATGATCATCACCTGCTGCCGGCGTATTGACGAGTCTTTAGAGTCCTACACAGAGGTTTCCTGGCTCAAGCGAAACGAAATAGGAGCGCATATGAGATATGTGCGGGACCTAGAATAATGCGTGTATGTGATACCATATTCCATTCTCGCGATGAATGTATCGATTGGTTGTATGCGATATAACCTGGTTATCGAATCAAGTATTGATTCGATAAGCCGATACATAGGATACTAGTCGGTTATATGCGATATGACCGGATCGTTAAATCAAGTGTTGATTTAATGATTTAATGTATAATTATATATTTGATATATTACTTTGCATTAACTAGTATTGGTTCACTTTAAATGGATTTTCTCACTTGGATGTACAAGTTGTATATGTGATATACTTTTTGTGCAAATGATTGTATCATGTTTGATGATGCATGTTTACTTGAGTTTGTGTAAAGATTGAACCATGGTTATTTAAATGGTTAGGGTTTTGGTTTTCTTATTTATTTATTTATTTATTCTTTATGGAAAATAATAAGCATAAAGAAAAATGGTGGCTTTCTTTGGATGGATATTGAAGCTTTATGAAGCTTTGACTAAGTCACCATTTTTTGTCTTCATGCTTAACCCTAACCATTCACTTAACCCTAGTTCATTCTCTACACTTGACCATGGTTGTATTATGATAAGTATTGTTTTTATTTTCTTTTTAAAAAGAACTTATCATAATATATTATTATCTTCTTCTTCTTCTTCTTCAAGGAAAAGCTTGCCTCCATCAATGGCAACTCTTGAAATGAGTGAAAAATCCAATTCTAAAGTGAACCCACTTCCTATTTTTTCATCCTCTACCTCTTGCCAAGTAGTATAGGGTGTTTCCTTCACAAGTTTTCATGGCTTGGTGAAGGTGGAGCTTGATCTAGTGATGCCTTGACGTAGATCATCTTCGGCGTCGTAGTCGATGACCTAGCCCGTCCATTCTCCGATGAAGCCGACACTAGAGCCCGGGATCTGATGATCGCAGCGAGGAGACATCATCACGGAGCTATGGAGGTGGAGCACCGGATCTACAATGGTTGTATTTCCGTTACACTTTAGTTAAGTTGTTAACTAGCTCGTTGTTTCGCCTAGACATCTAGTTAACGATCCGTATTAGGGTTTCTTGGCATCCGTAAAATTTGAAATTGGCATGGTTGATGCCTTGTGAGACCTCATTAGTGTGCCTAGGAACAGTGGTATCAGAGCCTAGCTAGAGCCTTAGGCGATGCGTAGACGAAGTTTGAAACCCGAACGAACCCGAAACCCTAAACCAAACATGCTCTCTGGACTTTTTCTATAATCTGGGATTTTTCCACATTAAAAATGCTTAAAAAATTTAGCAGGGAAATCTAAGAATTACGGTGCAAAATTTTTTCCATGAACTGTTCATAGTGCGGCGGAACCGCGGCAGAAGCCTGGCTTCTGCGGCGGTTCCGCGGCCAAATGATGGAAGTTGCCTTTCTATTTTGCACAGTAACTCATAGTTTCAGGTGCTGAGTTTTATGGGAATTTTTAATCTGTACTCAAGAGTTGAGTATTTTGGGGTTGCTTTGGGGATTCGATGTTCGATCGGATTATCAAATTTTGTCTGTGTGGTTTTCTGGATAATTTTTGGATATGTTAAAAAGTTCGACCGGATATAAATACCCAACTTTTCCCCTGTCGGGAAATTTCCAAATGTTGGATTTTTCCGTGGTTTAACGACGTTCTAAGTAGTGCAAGTAACGCGATGGACCCTCTAGAAGACAACAAACCTTAACTCGATTATGTGACCGTCTTGAACTGCCCTTTGAACCTTCGGGTTTGGGGCAGTACGGCGTGCCACATGTGAGGCGTTGGCTTGACCCTTCTACGGCTGGACCGTTGGTACTGAGGCACGAAGTGAATGTCTTTGAACTTATTTCATGAGTTGAGCTGTTTCGGGAAAACATGGGTGTTTGACTGTTCGATCGGAAAGTTTAACATTTTCTATTTATCTGGAATGTGATACAATAATTGGAATTCACAAAAAGTTATGAGATAACTGAATGAATGTTATAAACATAGCAGTTTAGTCTCACTTGATCGGTTGCCACGGAATTTTGATGTGATCAAAAGTCCGTCGCAATCACGTAGCGTACGCGGATACTCGCCGGGTAAACTTAATAGATAGCTATACCCCATAGCCCCGACCAAGTGACTGTAGGAGAACCCCGTCGCCGAAAGCATCCGTTCGGGTGCTCGCGGCAGCGGTGTTCAGCCTTGGTGCACTTCGTCGACGGTATCGGGGGTGCGGCCGTCTACTGAAGTTTGCGACGAGCATTCAATCAGGATGTCGGGAATCTTGTTGAATTGCCCGACTTGATATTGAAAAGAGTTTTCGATAATGAGACTAAAATGCGGGGTTTATAATTGTTAGGCATGCGATGTCTAAGTAATTCATATGATCAGGCATGCGATGTCTAAAGAGATTGCGGATTCCAACTGTTGTAGTTTTACACTTTCTTTTCTGTGACCGTAAGTGTAATATGTGATGTCGCCGGTTTCGTTGCTATATGTCAACGACAATTGGGATGCGCATATTTACTTACGTTGATGACATATGATGTTATGTGTTGCTGGATATGTTATATTGGATCGTCGTGTTTGAATAGCCGGGGGTTTTTATGTGAGATGAGTGTTTTTTTTCATTTTCATTCATGTAAAAAACTTGTATGTAATATTCTTTTATTGGGGCACTTCCAGGTTGCGGAAGTTGTCACCCTTTGTATATTATTTACTTTTCTGCACTAAGATAGACCCAAGGAGGGGAGCACAAGTAACCGGGTTCTGGAGTCCAGTGGGAGACCAACTCGAGGAGTCGAGCCCGGGTCTCCTAACTCTAGAATTGGTAGGGTTGCTTGCCGCTCTCGTAGGGGTCTAGGGGTGTGGGTTTGGCTATTCATCGCGACCGTGGAATCCGTGTTTTATACTGGCTCGTATTGAAAACACGGACGTCCTAGTATATCCAATATTTCATATGTTTCTTCTGCTGCGATATCTGTGATATGATCATGTGATGTTCTGTGATAGATACAGTATATAGTATATATGATATATTATATAGACGTTACTTATGTTTTACACCCGCGCTAGCCCTGCCCCGCTCTGCCGTTAGTTACCTAACCTAACGGTGCACGAGGGGACATCGAGGCGAATGCGGATGGCATAAGTGTACGTCGTATTTATCTGTGATGTTTAGGTACGTAAATGATGGGACTTCATTAATGTGATTAATGAAATAAAATACACCTAAGATGTTGTGGAATCGAATTTCAAAATAAACTAGGTAGCTACAGTTCTTCCTTTGCACAGCGGTATATGTGATATATCCTGCACCTTATTCGATGAGGAAAGGACCGAGATCCCTTCACCGGGAGTGACTCCTTTAGCAATAACTGGCAGATGCTACACACTCGGTTTGTCTTTTGATTGCTTTTAAGAGTTCTGCTTTGCATAGTGATATATATGATATATCCCGCACCTCATTCGAAGAGGAAAGGACCGACGATCCCTTCACCGGGAGTGACTCCTTTAGCAAAACTAGAAAAGCCTCAAAAGCACTCCATTTTAAAATCATTTGATTCTACAACGATATCAAGTTCATTACGCAATAGGTTTTCAGAAAAACCTGTCGTAGCCCTCCGTCATTTCAGATATGTACTAGTTAGTATTCGTGCTGCGGTAGTTTGGCATTCGTCAAGGCGTAGTGTACGGTAGCTAACTAGTATTTATCTGCTTATGCATATGATGCAGATTGGAATAGGGTATTCGTACGGCATTGTTTGGCATTCGTCAAGGGTCGTGCGGGTGGGTTTAATTCGATCAAGAAATGTACGGGTTGAACTTGACTAGTGGACTATGGGTTGTTTGGCATTCGTCAAGGTCATAGAACACTAGGGGTAAAACAATTATCGGGAATTTCAAGTGTTGAAATTTGCAATGAGATTGCATACCTTCTATGAGATAGTTGGATCCCGATACCCGCTGCGAGTAAAAGTTACTCCTGGGAGAGTTTTATACATTACAATTAGCCGATCAAGTAGGTGTCTAGAAAGGTGTCAACGGGGTTACGCCTCTGGGAAAACGAGGTTTACATTAATTAGGTTCGTGCGAAAGCACGGGGGACCTCCCTCAAAGTACCGACACTGGCCTGGCCGAAAGATTGGCGAACTTGTAGTGTGTAATTAATCCCGGCTAGTCTTTCCTTTTAGGGTTTGAAGGAATATTTGATAAAAAGCAGTGGGAGCCATCCTGATTAGATAAAATAATAACCAATCTATTCTTGCAAGAGCGCACGCTGAGTGTTTTCTTCTCTCTTTCTCCAGGTAGCGACCATATCACGCCTTAATCAAGATAATAATACGGATATTTGACCGAACCCGCTTGTTATACTGAGTTGGGGAACGTTGGTCCCGCTCCAACTTATAATAGTTATAAGATAGAGCAGGAAATTGGGGATTACCAGAATTCCTATGCCGCCCAAACGAAGAGAGTGCATGTTGATGCATCATCTTCGGGTGTGTTCATTATTCAGAACGGTTTCTCAGTATCCTCCGCATCCTGAGTATATGATACCGGATCAGGATCCCAGATATGTAATCTGTTACATAGGGCTACAAAGAGGTAGAAAAACTGAGAACGGGTGATAAGTTTCATGAGACAGAAAACGGGGCAAGTGTTGCAGCCAAGTCTGTTGGTCACTGTCACCCTGTATTACCAATACATTGATTCTGAACAAATACTATTAGATACCGAACTTGATATACAAAATCATATCAGTTTCTTTATTAGTAAAGAAATGATAAAATTTTGTATTGTTGGATAATGTTTTGAACATTTCCTATATCAAAAGTTGATCGGTTCAGGCACGTTATCTAAAAGCGTTGATGTTCTAAATCAAACTACAGTTCTTTAGTATACGGAACACACACAAGAGGAAGAGTTCAGAAATGAACGAATCCTTTTTGAGGCATTGTAGACTAGGTCATATCAATGTGACCCGACTAGCTGAAGTTACATGTAGATGCATATTTAAATCAGTTTGAATCTACATCTTGTGAAACTTGCCAGTCATGTCACAAAGATATAATGACACCAGCTTGTTTTATTGGAAACAGGGAAAGAGTTAGTAAACTCTTGGGATGATACATGTTGATGTATGTAAGGTCCCCTGACTACACATGCCAAGACCGGTTCTTTGTACTTCATTACATTCTCTGATAATCTCTCAAGATTCAGACATATGTTCCTGGTGAAACACAAGTCCGAACCTTTTGAGATATTCACAGAATATAAGTTAGAAGTAGAGAACCAAAATACGGGTATAAGTATTATGTCCTATGATGAGATCAAGGAGGAGAATACTTGAGCACGAAATTCTTGGACTTTTCTAAAGGAGAATAAGATTCCCTCTCAGCATTACTCCTCCGAATACACCATAGCACGATGGTATATCGGGGCGGAGCAGATGCACCCTATATGATATGGTGTGCTCTATGATGAGTACCACTGAGTTACCTATTTCCTTTTTTGGCAGTTAAGCACTTGAGAAGCTGCATACCTATTGAATAGGGTTCCAGTCAAATTAGTTGCCTACCATTTCATATGTGATATGGAAAGGGAAGAGCCCATGTCTTAAGCTAGTTAAGATTTGGGGTTGACCGGCCTATGTCTCAAAGCAAAATCCAGACAAGCTCGAGGCAAAGTCTGTAATGTAGAACTGGAAAGGTTCCAGCTATACAAACTGCAGCTGATGATTTGATAGAACCAAAGGATTCAGTAGATTCCAACGAACCTCAGCCTCTCCGCCGATCTAGTAGGGTTCCTCACCCACCTGAGAGATACTTCTGTTTCTCTATGACAGTGGGAGCGAGGATTGCATCATAAGATGATGACCCAACTAGTTTCGAGCTGGCCATCAGGAGTGGGACTCTGTAAGAATAGCTGGATGCTTAGCGATCTGAGATGGAATCCTTATACACCAACAAAATATGGACTTTGGTTGCTATATCTGAAGGGTTAAATCCCCATCAGGAGCAAGTATATCTTGAGAAGATTACTTGGTGTAGATGGAAAAGTTGAGACTTTCAAAGCTAGACTTGTTAAAGGTTTTCGTCATCAACCAGGCGTGGATAATGATGAAACCTTTTCAAGTATCTATGCTTAAGTCCATCCAGATCCTACTTACCACGGCTACATACCATGACTACGATATCTGGTGGTTGGGTGCCATGACTGCTTTTCTAAATGATGTTTTGGAAGAGAGCGTCTATAAGTACACAGCCAGAGGGCTTCGTAGACAGTGGGAGCAGCGGAAACGTGTGCAAGATGCTTTATAGGATAAAGCAGGCATCGCGGAGTTGGAACATCTGTTTTGATGGATTAGTCAAAGAAGTTGACATCATCAAAATGGTAGATGAACCTTGTATAAACAAAAAGGTAGTAGGGAGTATGGTGACGATCCTCGTAGAGTACGTGGATGACATACTCTTGATAGGGAAAGAGTTTCCTATGCTACGCTCGATCAATCTCCGCCTATCACAATGATTCTCCATATAGGATCAAAGTGATACCTACTAAATCCTGGGTTGTGGATCTATGAGATAGATCTAAATGGATGTTATGAGCCTCACTAGTTGTAGTGAGACGGTATCAATTGATCCTGGGAAGAATCACTGGAAGTGTTCCAGGGTGATAATGACGACAGAATGTCAGTCACAGGCATTATCTTTACCCTCAGTAAAGGGATGGTATGTTGGAAAAGTTCCAAGCTAGATACCGTGGCATACTAGACGATAAAGGCTAGATACATCGCTACTTAAGATGCTACCAAAGAGGATGTTTGGGTGTTTATTGGTTCATGAGATGAACTAAGTTCCTCCCATTGTGTGACAATGGAGTTATGGCTTGTGCCAAGGAACACCCGTCCCATCAGTGATCCAGACATATTCTAAGGCAGTATCACCTGATCATGGAGATGGATGATCTCCAGGGTGATCGAGGTTTGGAGAGTAGACTCAGAGGACAACACAGCGGATCCATTCACAAAGGCCTGTTCCCAGAGAGAGATTTTTATGGGATGGTTGAGTATGAGATACTACAACCACTGCTATCAGATGGCCCTAGTGCAAGTGGGAGATTGTTAGTTATATGTATGCACTAGAGGCCATTACTATACATAGGATGTATATTGTAGTGGATGCTTGGACATATATAGGGAGGACTTTCTTGCTCGACATGATAGTATGCTATCTGGTTGATCTTTACCTTAATGTGTATACTGATTGTCTCTCTGTTACATATTGGTAAAGCCCTTAGGATGTGTACTTGACTACCTGGACTATGATGCAGATCATACTAGTAGGGACAGATAGTCTATAAGTACATCCTTCAAAGTCCCTAGTCGTGGGTGTATCGAGACGGGGCATCGATATACCAGAGTAGACTAGCGTATACCTTCTCGACCCATACAGATGGGCGATGGATGATCCCATATCCATTGGTGTTTGACATCGGAGATGATATACGGGTGCTCAGTGGAGACTGGGTACACTGGACGGACTCGCCGAGAACTCCCAGATGGTATTATACCTTACGTCAGATGGCAGTTCTCTGGTGACACTGGTACAGAGTAGTCTGTTGACCCGAGATCGTCATAGAGTCCTGTGTGGTTCCCACTGTGCTTTGATTTCCACCTTACCACGTCCAAGAGGGCGTGCAAAACGGTGGCTTTTGGGTACAGTCCCGAATCACATGAAGGCAATGAGCGATAGGAGGGGATTCGTCTCTCCCGGTATAGGGAGTTGATGTTGCGCTGTGTTCGATTGGCTATAACCGGAAATCCCTGGCCAGGGTTGCTGAGATTTACTGGTAAGTGTTACCAGTAGTTTCTCGAATTGTTATAGACCTCATATCGACACGACTTATCGAGCTATTGGGGTCTGACGTTTACCACCCCTAGGCGAGAATTGCGACATATCAGACGATCAGACCGGACAGTACGGTAAGTGTTACTGGTTGGATTCACAGGAGTATGAGCGGGCTTGCTCGTCAATCTTCTGATCGCTCAATACCCGGGTGGTCGTTACGTTTAGCAGACCGCTTGCGGCTTGTGGGTGTTTGATATGATCATCACCTGCTGCCGGCGTATTGACGAGTCTTTAGAGTCCTACACAGAGGTTTCCTGGCTCAAGCGAAACGAAATAGGAGCGCATATGAGATATGTGCGGGACCGAGAATAATGCATGTATGTGATACCGTATTCCATTCTCGCGATGAATGTATCGATTGGTTGTATGCGATATAACCTGGTTATCGAATCAAGTATTGATTCGATAAGCCGATACATAGGATACTAGTCGGTTATATGCGATATGACCGGATCGTTAAATCAAGTGTTGATTTAATGATTTAATGTATAATTATATATTTGATATATTACTTTGCATTAACTAGTATTGGTTCACTTTAAATGGATTTTCTCACTTGGATGTACAAGTTGTATATGTGATATACTTTTTGTGCAAATGATTGTATCATGTTTGATGATGCATGTTTACTTGAGTTTGTGTAAAGATTGAACCATGGTTATTTAAATGGTTAGGGTTTTGGTTTTCTTATTTATTTATTTATTTATTTATTCTTTATGGAAAATAATAAGCATAAAGAAAAATGGTGGCTTTCTTTGGATGGATATTGAAGTTTCATGAAGCTTTGACTAAGTCACCATTTTTTGTCTTCATGCTTAACCCTAACCATTCACTTAACCCTAGTTCATTCTCTACACTTGACCATGGTTGTATTATGATAAGTATTGTTTTTATTTTCTTTTTAAAAAGAACTTATCATATTATATTATCTTCTTCTTCTTCTTCTTCTTCTTCAAGGAGAAGCTTGCCTCCATCAATGGCAACTCTTGAAATGAATGAGAAATCCAATTCTAAAGTGAACCCATATCCTATTTCTTCATCCTCTACCTCTTGCCAAGTAGTATAGGGTGTTTTCTTCACAAGTTTTCATGGCTTGGTGAAGGTGGAGCTTGATCTAGTGATGCCTCAACGTAGATCATCTTCGGCGTCGTAGTCGATGACCTAGCCCGTCCATTCTCCGATGAAGCCGACACTAGAGCCCGGGATCCGATGATCTCAGCGAGGAGACATCATCACGGAGCTATGGAGGTGGAGCACCGGATCTACAAAGGTTGTATTTCCGTTACACTTTAGTTAAGTTGTTAACTAGCTCGTTGTTTCGCCTAGACATCTAGTTAACGATCCGTATTAGGGTTTCTTGGCACCCGTAAAATTTGAAATTGGCATGGTTGATGCCTTGTGAGACCTCATTAGTGTGCCTAGGAACCCTACAGTGTCTATTTGTGGCGCATCCAACCACGGAATTGGGAACTGTCCTTACAATAACAACTCAATTCACACATCCACCAACTACCCGCAGCGGCCAGCTATCCAGGCTCCTACACCTCGTTATGCACTACCAGCTCCACTACCTACACAGCCTACTCGCCAATTTCAACAAGTAATGAGGGACATGCCTAGAGGGCAGAGAAAGAAGCCCCAAAGGCAGAATGTGCCTCCAGCTAGAAGGAATTTACCACGGCGGCAGGCATTCACATTAGAAGCCGTAGAAGCCAAGACTGTAGGTCAAGGTAACACCGGTAAGCTTTTTCACCCTTGTATCCCTTTGTCATTTTTATACACTATCTATACTACAGTCATCAGACTTTCCTTGAAACTGTTACACTTTCCTTTTTCAAATTTCGAGGACGAAATTTTTTAAGGAGGGTAGAATGTAACAATCATAATTTTCCTATACACTTTTCTATACAATTTTTTTTTAAAATTATTAAAAATCCATAAAGGAGTATTTTAACCTGAGCACAATATATATATATATATATAAGTAATTATTTTGTTTTTAAATAACTCCATTTTTAGTGTAAAATTGTTTTAAAATTAAAGTATACGTGGGGTATTTAATGTTACTGTTACCACTTTAATTAATTATTTCACACCATAATTACAAGAAAGAGCTTGTAGCTCATTGGTAATACCTTGCACTGCTGGACCAAGCCACCAGAGTTCAAATCCCATACCCTACATTATTTTTAATATTGATTTTTTTAAAAACCTTTAGAATACCAAGAGTTTATACGTGCAAATCTCACAAAAACCCTACTACACCGAAAGATGTAAGACTTCCAGGAGTTAGATGAACCGTCGGGGGGGATCCTGGACGCAGGACTCGGCCGGGAATCGGACAACTCGGCCTTGACTCGGCCGACTCAGTGCTCCGACCGAGTCACGGCCGAGTCACCCCCGAGTCGGCCGATTCCGGCGATGGCCACAACATGAAAGTTGTGTCTTTTCATATTCCCTATGCACCTGCAAAATTTCAGCCTCAGACCACTTCCAGAACTCTTTAAAAACCCCAATTACTCCACTTTTAATACATTTTTATTATATTTTATCACATTTTTATTTTTAACTTTTCATCTACTCTAACCCTAGCCTAACCCTATAAATACCAACCCTACACACCACCCTCTCACCCCCAAAACCTTGAGCCACTCTCTCAAAAGTTTTCCAAGAAGTATGTACTTTGAAAACAAGTTCGCGGCGAAGCTCCGACGAAATTCCGGCGGGAATTCCGGCGACGTTTTTAGAAACAACCGGCGACGAAGAAACGCCTCAACAACTCCTTTAGTCCCCCATCACTCCTTAGTATAGATCGAAACCCGTAAGTCCGTTTCTATTCTTCTTCCTATTTCTCTAAAATACGAAATTACGAAACCCGACGGAATCGGAACAAATCCGATTTTCGATTCGGTTTTCTATAAAACTTCACTTCTAACCAATACATTCATGCCTAAACATCTTTATCTTGACTATTAAACTTTTAAAAATCAATTTGAACAAGTTTCGTCACATGAAATGATAACCTTTTCAATTTATCGTACTTTTCACTTTAATACCATCATATTTCGACTTCACATTTAACCCCTTAATTTTGCTATACATTTAAAGTAGAGCACGAGGTAATGACCTACCTCCACACACACGCAAATACAAGCTTAAACGACATCATCAAAAACTTCGAATACGATAAAACGAAACTTTCATTTAAATTCCATATTCTTAATAAAAGCATTCTTAAAAGTTTTAGATTTGATACACTTTTAAATAAATACTTCTTATTAGGAAAACACGATAAGTTGTGGACATAGATCGTTTTTCTAAACCTGACTTTGTGGTGTCTAGGCTAGGCAAGTGAGCTTAAGTAACTTTAAAAGGCCCGTCTCACTATTCGTCAGCGGATCCCTCCTTCCTCACTCATACTTACCTGGCCACAATTGGCGGTGAAGAGGCGAATTGAGGCTTCTAACGACTTGTCGTTTAGACCATTTAGAAATAGGCTAGTTGGCTTAGGAAAGCCTAGAACCTAAAATACGGAAAATTACACATTGCAAATAAATACCTTTTACTTTATAAAAACCATTTTCTAAAGGAATAGTATTTTACAATCTTTGCAAAACGCCGCTACAACCAATCTTTGGGGAACCCGTTCGGGATCGTGCTGTTTATCGCGCACCCTCGGGCTAGTAGTGCGAGATTCAGACCTCCGCAAGGAGTATTCGGTCTCGAAAGGTTTAAAATACGACATCTTAAGAAAATGAGATTTTTGGAATATAAAATATTTATTAAAATTATTTTTGTATAAATATATGTATATTTATCATCTAAATATCTATTTTATTATAATATAAATATTCCACCTTTTTCTAAAAATCACAATAATAAATTTTACACTAAAATACCATGAACTTCAAATAAATCAACATTACAGATAAATACCCTTATTTATAAAACTAGGATATTTCCACTAGAAATGTCACAACATAAAATCCACTCTCATTACAACTCTAAAGACGAACAATAAATACTTAAGATTTATTTTGAAAAGTATATAAAAGTATTTTTACATAAAACCCCCTCAAGTTCATAAATTACTCTAAGGACCCTAGCAATTATAAGACCTTGATTCACGTTTCTGATTGTCTGACTCGGATTTGAGTCTGATTAATCTGACTTGAATATGATTCAAGTCAATCTATAATCTACAATATTCCAATTCAATATGAACGTATGAAACCATGAATACAATTATCAATTTATACAACTTGACTGAACTGAACCATGGATATATATTCCTTTTACATGATTCTCAGTATTCCATTTACATGACTCTACGGTTGCAACCGTTTCCTGATATCATTATTTCGGTCAGTCAGTCAATCAATCTTACAATCAATACAAGTTACAAGGTAACAATACAAACAAGACATCGCGGGGTTTAAGGGGTAGATTGGTACGGAAGATGTTAAAAGTGGCACGAGACGGTAAGATTAAGACACCTAACATGAATCCAATTGCCGTTGTTCCGGGCCTTCTAACAGCGCCTTGTACTCTATATTCCGTTTGTCCTGATCTCTAGCATATAGGGACCCCTCTCATATACACTGGCATTCTTCTGTACCAAGCTACAAACAACAGCGTTAATACAACATTACAATAATATAATACAACATTAAAAGCTACTCTCTCTCTCTCTTACTCTCTGTCTATTTCTCCCTTATCTTTGGGACTTACCGAGCGACCTGTTCGCTGACGACATTCTATTTCTTTCTTCTTTGAATGTCGTCAGGTGGTTTGGACCCGGCGGAGATCGAGTCATCTGCAGAAGATTTGGAGCAGTTTGCCGAAGACCCTGCACTTTAGTTTCATTGTACACTTTTCCTTTCTGTTTTTTTCATTTCCTGTTAAGCCACTGTTTAGGCATCTTTTTATTTCAGTTGTATTTCCTTTTCATGTATTGTACAAAAGAATGTTAATAAATAAAAGTTGATGTTCTTTTTATTTCTTGTCTCTTGTGTATTTATTTATATTGCTTAGATACGCTTAGTGTATGTACTTCTGAGTATATACGTAGCGGACCTCGTCGCGTCCCCTTCGCCGTACACTGGGAAGCGGGGCGTGACAGGTTTTATTCGGACGGTTGATAATACTAGACGGTTTAGGATTAAGCCGGATTATTAAATCATGTTTTGATTTAATAATTTGTGTATGTATTTTGATACATATATTTTAGTATTCATGTTCACTATTTATTTTCTCTCTTTGGTGCTATCCGTATTTTTATACGAATACGCGTATGTGTCGCGATACATATATCTGGTGAAGTATTCCGTATTTATACAGGAATGCTTCAAGAAGAAGGACACATCATATTTATTTTTCTATTTAGAAAAATAAAAAGAAATGAGGTGTAAAGGAGGAGTTATGAAGCATGGTGCATGCATGTAGAGAGATATGGCTTGGTGCTTTTAAAATGATAAATTCATTTGTATGCACTATTGATGCATGGTTGTAAAGCAAGTCATTCTCATCATTTGCAATACTTGATGTTTTCAATTTCTCACGTGAGCTCATGCTTCATGGTTGCTTCCTCTTTTCCTTCTCCTTCTTCTTCTTGCTCATTTTGAGCTTAGATTTTAAGGAGAAAAATTTAGTGAAGTATTCCTACTTCACCGACCATCCACACCTAGCAAGTCCGGATTATCGGTTAGAGCCTCCTCCGAATTCCCTCGGGTAGATCGTCTTAGGCATGGGTGGTCGATTCTCAAGCGCGATCCCGATGGCTACAAGTGTTAGTTGTATATATGCCCTAGAGGCCATTGTTGTACATATGATGTATATTATAGTGAATGCTTGGATATATATAGTGAGGACTTTCTTGCTCGACATGATAGTATGCTATCTGGTTTCCCTTTGTCTTAACATGTTGACTTGTATTGGTTTACTGTCTTGCTCTCATATGTTGATAAAGCCCTTAGGATATGTACTTGACTACTGGGATTATGATGAGATCATACTAGTGAGGCAAGGGTAGTCAACGAGTACATCCTATAACTGTTCCTTGCCGAGGGTGTATCGAGACAGGGCTTCGATACACCAGAGTAGACTAGCGTATACGCATCTTGACCCATATGATGGGCGATGGATGATCCCATATCCATCGATGTTTGACATCAAAGATGGTGTACGGGTGCTCAGTGGAGACTGGGTACACTGAACAGACTCGCCGTGAACTCTTAGATGGTATTATACCTATCGTCAGATAGAAGTTCTCCGGTGACACTGGTACAGGTTAGTCTGTAGACCCGAGATCGTCATAGAGTGTGATTCCCACTGTGCTTTGATTTCCACCTTACCACATCCAAGAGGGCTTGCAAAATGGTGGCTTTTGGGTACAGTCCCAAATCATGTTAGTTATATGTATGCCCTAGAGGCTATTACTGTATATTGGATGTATATTGTAGTGGATGCTGGGACATATATAGGTAGGACTTTCTTGCTCGACATGATAGTACACTATCTGGTTGCTCTTTATCTTAACATGTATACTTTCTGTCTCTCTGATTACATGTTGATAAAGCCCTTAGGATGTGTACTCGACTTTCAGGACTATGATGAAGATCATACTAGTGGGGCCTGGGTAGTCAATGAGTACATCCTTCATTGTTCCTAGTCGTGGGAATATCGAGACGGGGCATCGATATTCCAGAGTAGACTAGCGTATATCTTCTCGACCCATGTGATGGGCGATGGATGATCCCATATCCATTGGTGTTTGACATCGGAGACGGTATGCGGGTGCTCAGTGGAGACTGGGTACACTGAACGGACTCGCCGAGAACTCCCAGATGGTATTATACCTCACGTCAGATGGCAGTTCTCTGGTGACACTGGTACAGCTTAGTCTGTTGACCCGAGATCGTCATAGAGTCTTGTGTGTCTCCCACTGTGCTTTGATTTCCACCCTACCACGGCTCTACTGAAGCGTGCAAACAGGTGGTTTTTGGATACAGTCCCGATTCACATGGAGGCAATGAGCGATAGGAGGGGATTCGTCTCTCCCGGTATTGGAGGTTGATGTTGCGCTATGCTCGACTGGCCATAACAGGAAATCCCTGGCCAGGGTTGCAGTGATATACTGGTAAGAGTTATCAGTAGTTTCACGAATGTTATGGACCTCAAGTCGGCATGACTCATCGAGCTACTGGGGTCTGATGTTTACCACCCCTAGGCGAGATATGCGACATATCAGACGAACAGACCGGACTGTACGGTAAGTGTTACTGGTTGGATTCACAGGAGTGTGAGCGGGCTTGCTCGTCGATCTTCTGATCGCTCAATACCCGGGTGGCCGTTACGTTTAGCAGACCGCTTGCGGCTTGTGGGTGTTTGATATGATCATCATCTGCTGCCGGCGTATTGACGAGTCTTTAGAGTCCTACACAGAGGTTTCCTAGCTCAAGCGAAACGAAATAGGAGCGCATATGAGATATGTGCGGGACCGAGAATAATACCAGTATATGATACTGTATTTGATTCTCGCGATTTGTAACATTGATCGGTTATATGCGATATAGCCGGGTTATCGGATCAAGTGTTGATTCGATAAGTTGTTACTATTGATATTAGTCGGTTATATGCGATATGACCGGATCGTTAAATCAAGTGTTGATTTAATGATTTAATGCATAATTATATATTTGATATATTACTTTGCATTAACTAGTATAGGTTCACTTAAATTGGATTTACTCACTTGTATTGCACATTGTATATGTGATATATTTTGGTGCACATGATTGTATCATGTTTGATGATACATTCTAGCTTGGTTTTGTGTAAAGTATTAAACCATGGTTAGTTAATGGTTAGGGTATCATTTCTTTTACTTATTCATTTATCTATTTATTTATTTCATTTAGAAAAGAAAAAGAGAAAAGAATGGTTGCTATTTTTGTTTTTATTTGAAGCTTCTTGAAGCTTTGAACAAGTCCACCATTCTTGTCTCTTCTCTAACCCTAACCACTCATCTAACCTTAGTTAAATCTCTACACTAAACTATGGTTGAAGTCATGATAAGTATTGATTTATTTATCAAATTAAAAAAAAAGAACTTATCATATCTTCATCTTCTTCTTCTTCTTCAAGAAGAAGCATGCCTCCATCAATGGCAACTAGCCAAAACAAGTGAGAAATCCAATTCTAAAGTGAACCCACCTCCTATTTCTTCATCCTCTACCTCTTGCCAAGTAGTATAGGGTGTTTCCTTCACAAGTTTTCTTGACTTGGTGAAGTTGGAGCTTGATCTAGCGATGCCTCGACGTATATCATCTTCGGCATCGTCGTCGATGACCTAGCCCGCTTTTTCTCCGATGAAGCCGACGCTAGAGCCCAAGATCCGATTTGTACAGCGAGGAGACTTCATCGCGGAGCCATGGAGGTGGAGAACCGGATCTACAAAGGTTGTAGCCACTTTCCTTTAGCATTTAATTCGTTTACATGCTTGCATCGCCTCATTATCTAGTTAACAATCCGTATTAGGGTTTGTAGGCACTTGTAAAATTTTAATTGGCCATGTTTGATGCCTTGTGAGACTCCATTAGAGTGCCTAGGAACCCTACAAATCACATGGAGGCAATGAGCGATAGGAGGGGTTTCGTCTCTCCCGGTATTGGGAGTTGATGTTGCGCTGTGTTCGATTGGCTATAACTGGAAGTCCCTGGCCAGTGCGGATATGGAGATTTACTGGTAAGAGTTATCAGTAGTTTCTCGACCCGTTATGAGCCTTACATCGATCCGACTTATCAGTTACTGGGGTCTGAAGTTTTACCACCGCTAGACTGGATATGCGACATATCAGATGAAGAGACCGGACTGTATGGTAGTGTTACTGATTGGAGTCACAGGAGAATGTACACGCTTGCTTGTTAATCTTCTGATCTTTCAATACACGGGTGGCTGTTACGTTTAGCTGACCGCTTGCAGCTTATGGGTATTTGATATGATCATCACCTACTGCCGGCGTATTGACGATTCTTTAGAGTCCTACACCGAGGTTTCCTGGCTCAGGCAAAACGGAGTAGAGGCACATGTGTGATATGTGCGGGACCGAGACTAATACGATATGAGATACCGTATTCTATTCTCGTGATATGTGATATCGGCCGGGTATATGTGATATAGCCGGGTCATCGGATCAAGTGTTGATTCGATGAAATGGTACTTGTTATATTAGCCGGTTATATGTAATATAGCCGGGTTATAGGATCAAGTGTTGATTCGATAATTTAATGTATAATAATATATGAGATATATTACGTTACATTAACTATAAGCTCGCTTTATTGATTCTTTTTCTCACTTGGATAATACATTGATGTATATGCGATATATGTTAATTGTATTATTTTCTTTTGTTACATTATATGTTATATATGTTATATATAATATTGTAACGTGCTAGGTTAAAATTGCAACTAGGGTTTATGAGAGTTGAACCATGCTAGGGTTAGATTAGGGTTTATAATTATTATTAAGGAAATACAAATAATGGTGGAATTATCCATGGTTGATATTTTGATGGACGCTTGTAGGTTTCTTTGACTTTGTTCACCATTTTTGTCTTTCTTAAGATATTTGTTGACCTAACTCTAACCATAGCAAATGGTTAAGTCTCTACAAGGGTTAAGGATGTTATCTTTAACCCTTGGTTGCAATTCTAACCTCACAACAATTCATTATTCATCACAAAAGCTTTCTTCTTCATCTTCCTCCTTGAAAAAGCTTTCTAGCTTTTTGTGTTGTGATGATTTAAAGTGAGAAATTGAAAACAAAAGAGAGCGAAATTCCTACTTCTTCATCCTCATCTATTTTAGCCACTTAGATTAGGGTGTTCACTTCACTAATACTTAATTAGAGAAGTGAGAGCTTGGGTTTGACATTCTTCAAGGTAGATCATCTTCGAAAAGGAAGACTTCAAGCAAGCAAGGATCATTCGAATTGTGGAGCCTCTCTAGAGTCTGGGAGTTCATGGATCGCAGCGAAGAGACTACTACTCAGAGCTTATGAAGCGAAGGAATGGACTACAATGGTTGTAATCCCTCTCTCTTAGATGTAAAGTTGTTTACATGCAAAACAAACCCTAATTCTCTAGTTCGATTACTTGGTTGGTTTGTTTAACACCCCAAAAATTTTAATATAGCATGTTTGATGCTTGCCAAAACCTTGCTAAGGTGCTAAGCTGTCACGATCCGAAGGTACGGAATGTGACCGGTACTTAAATTACAAAACGTCTAGAGGCATATCGTAATCTAAGCAAGCCGAAACCCAGAAATCTAAAGCATTTGAAAGAAGAAGTAATGGAAAACATGTTTTAAAAACAACATCAATTTCCTCAAAAATTTTGGTACAGTCTCCTTCGTAAAAACTGGCCCCAAACGGGTATAAATAAGAATATACACATATGAAATAATCAAAAGGCATCCCCAAGCGGGAGCTAGCTCTAAGCCAAAAGACGGAAACAACCACACAATGCACTATAATATACAACGCCGAAGAGCGAGGCTCAAAACACAAAAGAAAACCAAATCCACCAGAAACCATAATAATACAAGCGCGACTCTAAGGTCGAAATACAAACAACCGGTCTTCTAAACTATCAAGTAATACAAGTCTGGTTGATGGAGCTTACTAGATACAAATGAAATAATAAAAGTACAATGGTGGTCCTGATACAAGTGAACCAATCTACCAAGCAAATCACCCTGAATGAAATGATATGCCAGCAAGCTGCCAAGGAAACCTGTACATCGAAACCTGTAAGAAAAATTTAGCACAACCGGGGTGAGTTGCCAACTCGTGAGTAGAAAACATCTGCGACTAGAAATCGCATGCACGACGCTCTCCTAGGTCATAATAATATACTTAATATAACACTAATCATCTAGTAGTGGCAGGGTAATAGTCTATATGTAAGTGCAATGCTCAGTGCTCGTGTCAGTGCCTCAAGTAGTAAGATGTCATGTGTATGAGTATGCATGCACCATGAATGTAAAACAATCAACCTTGAAATCTGGATATATCTGTATAAGAAATCTTTAACTTTTATCATAGTAAAATTTGTATGGTAATCTGAAACATCAATTAAATCCATGGAAATCCGTGTCAAGCATCGACACAAAACATGTAAATCTCAAAGTCTCAATACCTCATAGTCTCAATATCTCATAGTCTCAATATCTCGGGCTCCGTCGGTCCGGATCAGCCCATATTATCAAATCTCACGACAACGGTCGGTATCCTCCGGATATCCGCCGCGCCAGACATCACCGGTAGGTAATCTTCCCCTGCCTGGCTCATCGTCTACAACTCGATCTTCTTGCCCCGGGGTACCATACCGGGCCCACCATGTAACCGAGGCGGTTCATCCATTCCTCGAAATCCAACAGAAAATATGAAATTTCATGGTGGACGACACATACATCATGAGAAACCGCAACTTGTATTTTAAAATGAAAAGGAAAGAGAGAGAAGTTTTTATATATATTCTTGCGGTTTCCCCCAAAATCTAGAAATCTCATAGAAATCCATAATCCTAAAATCATGAGTAAGTCATAATAAGTATCGGCATAAGCCCCACAATACTGCATGATAGTATGAAAATATGAATGCAAAAAGTGTCTATGTAATAAATGCAATGTCTAACTAGCACATGAGAGTAATCATACCCAATTATATTGATCTAGCCTTTAGTTGATTCTATCAATAAAAGATAACATGTTCTAAAGTGTACGTGACATGGCAATTACCGATGATGATGTGTGTAAGCCGGCAAATAAGTGTACGTAGAACATGCGCATCATCGGTAATGGTGATGGTGTCCTAACAGGTAGAGTTTCATATTAACTAAAGAAACATATGTATGAACATGCGACGTAATGATTACAATCTGAATATAAAGGTGAATGTGTATTAACTACTCATTTGGAATAAACAAGTCTAACTACAAACTATATGACTCGAGCCTAAATCAGTATCTATCTAACCCACTAAAGAACTAAACTAAAGAACTAGTCGATAGGAAATAAGAATCTACTTAAAGTCTGAGTCGATATCTCTAATAGTCGGCGATCCAGCCTCAATAGCGTCACGTACATAGTACGACTTTCTCGAGTCAACAGTGCGGATCAATCATCACATCTATGTCTCGTACGGTAAAATCCATCGTACGGCATCCCAAAATCGGGGTACGGGTCAACTATCACCTATGTACATCATCATTTGTATAATATCATCATCAAAAATTATCATGATCAAGGGTACTGTGCTATAATCGCATACATCCCAATATCATGAAACATATATCATTATTTGTGTAAATATATATCGTCAAATGGTCCTTAGAAATATCATGTCACATATATCATATCGTGATTAAGTCACATATTACGGTCCGGGTTCTATTTTAGAGTCTCGTATATCTCAATGTCATCATCACCTATTATCGTTTATGTATAAATATCCAACGATCCTCTAATATCATTGTACATCTCATATCATACTCAATCGTATATGTTTAACTCAGGGCATCACGCCCAATCATACTGACTCTTCCCCAGATATCATATATCCTCCCCATATCACGTGTATATGTTATATGTACACACACACACAGAAACCTACACACAATCACACACACACACACACACACACACACACACCAAGTCAAATGTATGTGTGTGCGTGTGTGTGTGTGTCTACCTGAAACCTACGAATTTCCTCCAAGGCATTGACCCTCTGGTTAAGTCTTTCTAAACCAGTCTAGTCTAACCTAAAGTCCTAAATAAGATCCTACTCGCCAAGAATCTAAGGTCATGTCCGACTTCCTAATAACAGTAAGTAAATCCCTATTCTACGTTTGCGGGGGTGCTAAACGCCATCCACCCGACTTCCCTCGTAGATATACATCTACTCACCTGGTCCTTGTCTGCCGAAGTCGATGTCGCCCTCCTCTTCTTCCTCGTCCGAAATCCACGTGATGGGTATCTATACGCAAATATATATAATATTGTAAACCGAATCACAGACAAAACCAAAACGGCGCACGAAACGCGCATAGGTTAAAACCTATTACCCGCTCATGCAAAAGAACTGAAAAACCCTCGACATCGGCGTATAAACGCCGATTGATCGAGATAAAACACGAACGTACAAGTCGTAGTTCCAAAACTCACTAGTTATAATATACAATAGATTGCAACTTATCGAAAACTCAAAATAATTTAAATCGGTTTATTTCCAAAAACCTAGAAAGCGTCAATTAAGCTTTTCACTTCAAAACTTGATGTTTAAATGAAACTAATGGCCATAATATTCACTAAATATCATAACTAAGTCATACAAATCATTACTATACTTTTATCACACTTATTTGTATTAAAATAAAAATTCTAGTCTGCAAATTTAGCCAAATTTAACACCATTTAAGCCAAAATTCACAATTCCACAACTAAACTTGATTTTGCATATTTTAAATTGTTAAACCACTCAATGAAACCTTAATGATGTGTTAAAGCCCTAACTAGATTTTTAATCCCGCATTTTAAATAAATTTCTAAAACCTAGTTTACAAAATAGCATATTTATCACATTTTATTAACTAACAATTTGAAACTAATAAGTAGATTAGGTTTTGCATTCCATTAATATGTGAATATCCTCATTAAAACCACAATCTAATGATAAAAACCCTAATTAGAATTTTTGTCTCACCAACATATATATTTTATAAAACCTAGTTAGCCAAAAACCTAATTACAACAATTTAAATACAACAATTTACAAATTAGCAACTAATTTAAGTTTTCTAGGTCTTAACTTATTTAGTTACACCATAATATCATGAACACATGGTAAAAACCCTAACTTAATTTTAGAAACCCTTTCAAGAATTTCCTACACAACAAATTATAACCAAATTAACACTTTAAAATTCTAGTTTAGCATCTTTCAATTACAAATTAAACATTTAGATTAGAATTATACCTCCCAAGCTTTGAACCCCTTGCACTTAGCCTCCAAAGTTGCCTAATTTCTCCATGTTTTAAACCAATTAGGGTTTGGGAAGAGGCAGAATAGGATTTAGGTTTGAATTAGTGAAGAAAATTGTAGATTTTTGTTGATTTTTAAAAGAATTCTTGAGGCAAGAAATGGGGAAAAATGAGGGGGGTTTCCTACAGTGAGGCTCGGCCATAGGTGAATGGGGAAGGGAGTGAGGGATTTGTGCGGAAATTTCTACACAAAAACTCTCTCTCAAGTATAATAAATGCATATCACATAATTCCTATTTAAAATTGCATTTAAAATTCATTTTGATTTAATTTTCAAACCATAGAACTAAAATCTTGAAAAGTCTTGATACAATTTTTGTTACACTAAATTTTAGTTTATAATGGTTCCTAAGTGTGTAATTTACCCATTTAAATTTGTATTTATCATTAATTTAATGAATTTTTAAAAGCTTAAAATAATATTAAAAATAATTAATTAAGGATTTTTTTTTAAATAACTAGAAAATTTTAAGTGACAATTTAGTGACCAATGTCTAGCAATATCTTATCTAAATTTTGTATAATTAGGCCTATATTGAAAAATACTTATTTTGACTTTTTACGGAAAAGACTGATTATTTTGCCGATTATCGAAAAACTGCCTAAACGATTTTCGAAGCGTTACAGTCTTCCCCCTTAAAGAAATTCGGTCCCCGAATTTAAATTAAAACCCCCCAAATACTAAAACATTCAGCCAAAACACTCAAATCGTCGGGGCACCGAAATCATCAATACATAAAACACATCTTAGCGTAATGCATGCGCATGAAAAACGAGTAAATAACTCAAATTCAAAACTCCGTCAAACATAACGCAATCATCGGAGTTATGGTGAGAATTAAATATCAAAACCCAACACAAAAACCCACATGATACACATCAAATCTATAACTTATATATAGTGCACATCGTAGTAAAATCGTCTAAACATCTTAACAAAGAAGCATGCAAAACCTCTTTTTAAAATCGTCGTGCGATGTGCGTGTCACGGCATAAGTAGCGGACGTTTATTTAATAAAAAATAGCTATACATATATATCTTTTACTTAACATACACGTCCCACCTGGTTACTAAATCAAATAGTAATGAATATAGAAACATACTGCTCAAAATGAAATCAATCCCAATCATAGTATACTAGGTACTACGTGCGTCCGGTGCGCACGAAAATCGAAGTCAGTTACAGATGCCATGAATACGCACAGGAACAAAACTGAGTGCAACGGGTGTGCACCAAAAACATCTGTCAAGTGCAACGGGCGTGCACGACAATAATATCAGGTGCATCTAATCTGTACAAAACCCCAATTTAATGCATCTGGTGTGCACAAAATCGCATCAAGTGCGCCAAGTATGCGCAAGAATCTCAATCAAGTGCACATGGTGCACGAAAACATATACCAAATATCAAAATCGAAATCACAGTACGAAAAATGCATGAAAACTATGTCGAAGCATATGTCAAAATCATGTGCAACCCATATGCACGAAATCAAATCAATATCTCAAAATGTATAAAACCAAATCGAATGCACTGGGTAGGCACAAAACAACATCAATACCACTGATATATGAAACACGAATAGAGTATAATGAATGTACACATAGGAAATACCAATCGTAGAACAAAATTCTCAAAATACCAAAATCCAAACAACGGAAATATGAAATTCAAATCACTAAATCACAATCGTAAACACTATCGTCAATGTGTCTTTTCTAATGTCAACTGATTCGGACTCGTCTCTTCATCGCTGTGCTGACTGCGCTACAAACGGCTATGCTTATATCGAGTGTCTCCCACGTAATCTATCCCTTCACCTGATATCCGGACTACGTTAAACTTTTCGATCGATTCATCAAAATCCCATAATTCCCCGAGAGCTCAACACTCAAGTACAGTTTAAAAATATCCATTACATGCCCCAGCATCTGCGGACCAACTGTAGAAGGGCAAACCCAAGCCTCACTAATGGCACCGCGGAACTGCCGCAAACCCGGAGGTTCACCAGCGTTCTCACGATCATTATGTCGAGTTAGGGTTTCATTCTTCTAGAGGGTCCATAGAAATACCTGCATGTTCTTCCGAATACCTTAAACTTGAGAAAAATGGGTTTCTGACATTCATTTTTAACTTCGTCTGGACGATATGTGAATACCCTTCGTCCGAACGCTGACAATGCTTCAATCCTCAAGAATAAACGATACCCTAATGGTCATCGCATTCGAGCCGCAGCTCCCTCTTCCCGTACGACCATGGTAACAGAAACCGCCATCTAACATTGACGAAGATAGATCATAGCAACGAATAGAATATGATGCAAAGAAATGTACATCCTAAGGTTTTTTAAGCAGAGTAGCGTATCGTAAGTATGCCGCGGATCATACCCACGGTACGTCACTCTACCTAAGTCACCTACTACATCAACCAAGGTCAACCTAGACTCGGACAAAGGTTAAACCTAGCGTTCTGATACCAACTTTGTCACAACCTGAAGGTACGGAACGTGACCGGCACTTAAATTACGAAACGTCTAGAGGCGTATCGTAATCTAAGAAAGCCGAAACCCAGAAATCTAAACCATTTAAAAGAAGAAGTAAAGGAAAACATGTTTTAAAAACAACATCAAATTCCTCAAAAATTTCGGCAGAGTCTCCTTTGTAAAAACTGGCCCCAAACGGGTACAAATAAGAATATATACATATGAAATAATCAAAAGGCATCCCCAAGAGGGAGCTAGCTCTACGGTAAAAGGCGGAAACAACCACACAATGCATTATAACATACAACGCCGAAGGGCGAGGCTCAAAACTCAAAAGAAAACCAAACCCATTAGAAACCATAATAATACAAGCGCGACTCTAAGGTCGAAATAAAAATAACCAGTCTTCTAAACTATCAAGTAATACAAGTCTGGTTGATGGTGCTTACTAGATACAAATGAAATAATAAAAGTACAATGGTGGTCCTGATACAAGTGAACCAACCTACCAAGCAAATCACCCTGAATGAAATGATGTGCCAGCAAGCTGCCAAGGAAACCTGTATATCGAAACCTGTAAGAAAAATTTGGCACAACGGGGGTGAGTTGCCAACTCATCAGTACAAGACATCTGCGAGTAGAAATCGCATCCACGACGCTCTCCTAAGTCATAATAATATACTTAATATAACACTAATTATCTAGTAGTGGCAGGGTAATAGTCTATACATAAGTGCAATGCTCAGTGCTCGTGTCAGTGCCTCAAGTAGTAACATGTCATGTGTATGAGTATGCATGCACCATGAATGTAAAAAAATCAACCATGAAATCTGGATATATCTGTATAAGAAATCTTTAACTTTTATCATAGTAAAATTTGTATGGTAATCTGAAACATCAATGAAATCCATGAAAATCCGTGTCAAGCATCGACACAAAACATGTAAATCTCAAAGTCTCAATACCTCATAGTCTCAATATCTCGGGCTCCGTCAGTCCGGATCGACCCATATCATCAAATCTCACGAAAACGGTCGGTATCCTCCGGATATCCGCCGAGCCAGACATTACCGTAAGGTAGTCTTCCCCTGCCAGGCTCATCGTCTACAACTCGATCTTCTTGCCCCGGGTACCATACTGGGCCCACCATGTACCCGAGACGATTCATCCACTCCTCGAATCGGGTCTCGAAATCCAACAGAAAACATGAAATTTCATGGTGGACGACACATACATCACGAGAAAACCGCAACTTGTATTTTAAAATTAGAGGGAGAGAGAGAGAGAAGTTTTTATATATATTCTTGCGGTTTTCCCCAAAATCCAGAAATCTCATAGAAATCCATAATCCCAAAATCATGAGTAAGTAATAATGAGTATCGGCATAAGCCCCACAATACTGCATGATAGTATGAAAATATGAATGCAAGAAGTGTCTATGTAATAAATGCAACGTCTAACTAGCACATGAGAGTAATCATACCCTATTATATTGATCTAGCCTTTAGTTGATTCTATCAATAAAAGATAACATGTTCTAAAGTATACGTGACATGGCAATTATCGATGATGATGTGTGTGAGCCGGAAAATAAGTGTACATGGAACATGCGCATCATCGGTAATGGTGATGGTGTCCTAACAGGTAGAGTTTCATATTAACTAAAGAAACATATGTATGAACATGCGACGTGATGATTACAATCCGAATATAAAGGTGAATGTGTATTAACCACTCATTTGGAATATATAAGTCTAACTACAAACTATATGACTTGAGCCTAAATCAGTATCTATCTAACCCACTAATGAACTAAACTAAAGAACTAGTCGATAGGAAATAAGAATCCACTTAAAGTCTGAGTCGATATCTCTAATAGTCGGTGATCTAGCCTCAAAAGCATCACGTAAATAGTACGACTTTCTCGTGTCAAGAGTGTGGATCAATCATCACATCTATGTCTCATACGGTAAAATCCATCGTACGGCATCCCAAAATCGGGGTACGGGTCAACTATCACCTATGTACATCATCATTTGTGTAATATCATCATGATCAATGGTACTGTGCTATAATAGCATACATCCCAATATCATGAAACATATATCATTATCTGTGTAAATATATATCGTCAAATGGTCCTTAGAAATATCATGTCACATATATCATATCGTGATTAAGTCACATATTACGGTCCGGCTTCTATTTTAGAGTCTCGTATATCTCAATGTCATCATCGCCTATTATCGTTTATGTATAATAATCCATTTTCTCATTTCCCAACGATCCGCTAATATCATAGTACATCTCATATCATACCCGATCGTATATCTTTAACTTACGGCATCACGCCCAATCATACTGACTCTTCCCCAGATATCACATATCCTCCCCATATCACGTGTATATGTTATATGTATATATACACACACACACACACACATAGAAACCTACACACAATCATCTACACACACACACACACACACACACACACACACCCCAAGTCAAATGTATGTGTGTGCGTGTGTGTATGTGTGTCTATCTGAAACGTACGAATTTCCTCCAAGGCACCTTCTGGTTAAGTCTTTTTAAACCAGTCTAGTGTAACCTAAAGTCCTAAATAGGACCCTACTCGCCAAGAATCTAAGGTCATGTCCGACTTCCTAATAACAGTAAGTAATATCCCTATTCTACGTTTGCGGAGGTGCTAAACGCCATCTACCCGACTTCCCTCGTAGATATACATCTACTCACCTGGTCCTTGTCTGCCGAAGTCGATGTCGCCCTCCTCTTCTTCCTCGTCCGAAGTCCATGTGAGGGGTACCTATTTGCAAACATATATAATATTGTAAACCGAATCACAGACAAAATCAAAACGGAGCACGAAACGCGCATAGGTTAAAACCTATGACCCGCTCATGCAAAAGAACTGAAAAACCCTCGACATCCGCGTATAAACGCCGATTGATCGAGATAAAACATGAACGCACAAGTCGTAGTTCCAAAACTCACTAGTTATAATATACAATAGATTGCAATTTATCGAAAACTCAAAATAATTTAAATCGGTTTGTTTCCGAAAACCTAGAAAGCGTTAATTAACCTTTTCACTTCAAAACTTGATGTTTAAATGAAACTAATGGCCATAATATTCACTAAATGTCATAACTAAGTCATACAAATCATTACTATAATTTTATCACACTTATTTGTATTAAAATGAAAATTCTAGTTTGCAAATTTAGCCAAATTTAACACCTTTTAAGCCAAAATTCACAATTCCACAACTAAACTTGATTTTGTATATTTTAAATTGTTAAACCACTCAATGAAACCTTAATGATGTGATAAAGCCCTAAATAGATTTTTAATCCCGCATTTTAAATAAATTTCTAAAACCTAGTTTACAAAATGGCATATTTATCAAATTTTATTAACTGACAATTTGAAACTAATAACTAGACACTACTACAAATAAGGGTTGCCCCTACGGATTTATCGGTAGGGGCAACCCACTGCCCCTACGGATATATACGTAGGGGCGAAAAAAGACCCCGTAGGTGCAAAGGCCGCAGGTGCAAGTTGAGGCCCTGAACTTGCCCCTACGGACAAATTCATGCCCCTACGGATAACTCGGTAGGTGTTATAGCCCCTACGGAGTACCCCGTAGGGGTAATAAAATCATATATTTAATTTTTTTTTTGAATATATTGTATATACCTACGGATACATCCGTAGGGGATAGAAAGTAGCCCCTACGGATAACTCCGTAGGGGCGACTCCCAACACCCTGCACTGAGATCGGGGGGAAAAATATCAGGAAACCTGATATTTTGCCCCTACGAATTTATCCGTAGGGGATAAACAGTGGCCCCTACGGACATATCTGTAGGGGCACCCCCAACACCCTGCACTGATATCAGGTGGGAAAATATCAGGTTTCCTGATAGTTTGCCCCTACGGGTAACTCCGTAGGGGCAAAGTATATACCTACGGCTTAATCCGTAGGTACATATTGTCTGTATTTTTTTTTAAAATATGGGCTGCTAGATTTTTTCCCGCCCTGTGCACAATACTATATACATCAATCAAATCATATATTGCAGTATTCATAATCACATCTCACGCATATATATAATATACAAAAGAAACCCAAAAACTGAATATGATATAAATACAAACCAATATCAATATCGTTTCAAAATGTAGTACAATGTGATATAAATACATGTTTCAAAAAATAAGAACCAAAAAGCTACCCTAGTTCGGTCCAGCTCCACCTCCGAATAACGTTAGAATAACGCGCGCCTGCTCCTCGGTCAATACACTCTGCAATGCTACATATAAGGGAGTCTGAGCGGCATGTGGAGCTGGCGATGTGGTCTGCGCAGCCGCCGTCGAGGCAGTCGCTTGCGGAGCCGCGGCTGCGGGAGTCTGAGTGGGCGGTGGAGCTACAGGAGCTGTCTGCGGAACCGTTGCCGATGTAGTAGCTTGCGGAGCCGCAGCCGAAGGAGATGCATGTGGAGGCTCGGCCGATCTACCCTGTCGCGTCTGGACATAACGTGTGTAAGAAGCGTGTAAGAACTGTGTATTATTCGAATTCATTTCATTATTAAGTTATTTCGAAACCCTGTTTGGATATCTAGTTTGGAAAAGCGTTGTTTATTTTAATTACATATGTATGTGTGATTAATCAGGCTTAAGTCTAAAACCAAATAAGCTCAAGCTACGTACTAATTATGGATATGTTGATATGTATATAATATGAAATGATATTTTACTATAAAGTAGTATACATACCAGCATCTCCTTCAACTCCTGAACGGTGGCCCTCAAGCTATCCAGTTCCTGATGGACATGCCGGTCACTACAGACGGAGGAAGTAACCGTCGGGGTGGAGTCCAACCTCATATGGGCCCTGCTAGGGCCCAATCCCCGGCCACTCTCCCAACCTCCGTGGTGCCCTCCGTGTGCGGTGTCCAGAACTGGGGTCAGCAGCCTCGGATCGTTCTGTCCGGTAAAATCGATCCCCGAGGCCTGGGCCTGCTCAACCACCCGCTCCTACACCCACATTAAGCAGTAAAGTATAAGTATAAAATTTAAACTTGAACCTTCCAAAACTAAAATTTCAAATTTGGGTAGAAAAAATATTAACACTTACGCAGTACTCCTGGGTAGCGACGTCGGGACATCGAAGCTCGCCCGTGGCGGGATCTGTCGAGGTGCCGTGGACGGCAAGATATGCGGACAGCACGCTCGGTGTACCACCTGACACCACGGTCCGAGATGTCTGCAATATTAGAAAGTAACTCTTAATATTAGAAATATTAGAGAATAACTCTTAATATTGCAGAATATTAGAGAATAACTCTTAATTTACCGATAACTCCATGGCTCGAGTAATGTTCCTCGAGCCACCTGTGTAAGTGGGGCGACCCCTCTTCGCCGACTTCCTGTTCTCCATATTCTGAGCGGCCTGTTTCTGCACAACGCATTAACATTTAGTTTTCTAATTAAGAAACACAAAGAAATAAATTATATCATAAATAATGAATTAAATTTAAAATACATACTTGTTTGCGTTCGAAGTCGAAATAAGCGCACAATAGAGGCCATGTCTCTACTTCGACTCTCGCAAACGCCGGAGTAGATAGGAGGGCCGCTCTCTCTGCCTCGGGGGTCACTATCCACAGGGAGTAGCAGTCGGCCTTCAGCTCATTCCTGTTGTATCGGACCTTGGCCTGCATGTTCTTCATCAGGCCATTGTACAGAGCATGAAGGTCGAGCACCCTCCCCGAGTGATCAGGGTCGGCTACAGGCTGAAAATCGTAATCCAACTGAAAATACAAAAAAAACATTGTTATTAGATTGCAAGTGTTAATAATAAATATATTGGATAGATCAAATGAAAATATATATTAATACATACCCGAGCCTGATCAAAGAAGAGGGCGAATGAGCGCTGGTGCTGCTCGCCCCACTCAACGTGAAGTGGATAGTTCTTCACGATCCGGCTCTCGTCCCCCAAATACCGGCCGAACCTCTCGGCATGAGGACCGGTATAGCGATAGTCAAGGGTAAAAAATAGGGGGAATGCTGCCTCCCCCCTAGCTCTATCAGGCCTCAGCCTATGGGACTGATTCGGGCCTCGAGTCCCCCTCTGGGGATGGAGAGGCCCTGCGTCTGCACGAAATATCAAGACAATCAATAATAAGACAAAGTTGTATTAAGAAATCAAGGTTAAACAAAAATTCAAGTGTGATATATACCTCCGGTGATTAGCGCACGAGCCTGGGCCCGAGCAGCAGCACGAGCGGGACGATAGTTCCTCCGGTGAGGAACAACCGGGGTCCCGGACCCGGACGCATCCCCTCCAACTATAAAATAAACATCGACGCAAAATCTCCATGAAGTTCATATTTATTCTATATAGCATATGTAAAATAAATAAATATTTTAAATTTATTCATACTAACCTGCAGACGATGCGGAGGGTACGGAAGCGGCAGGAGTGGCCCCTGTGGAAGGTGTGGACGCACCACCTATAATTAGACAATTAAAAATAGATTTTATAAGTAATTGCAAAAAGAATGTATAGATCAATAATATAACGTTCTAAATCAATATGCATGAACTATAGGACATATAAACATACCCGCAGGTGCGGTGGTGTCACCACCTACAGCTAGACAATAATAAAAAATGCTAAGTAAGAGCAAAAGGAATGTGTATATTTATGATATAGCATTCTAAATCAATATACATACACTATATGATATATAAACATACCTGGAGGAGCGGGGGTGGCCTCTGTCCCAGATGTGGACGCAGGACCAACAACTAGACAATTAAAAATAGATTTTATAAGTAATTGCAAAAAGAATGTGTAGATCAATAATATAACGTTCTAAATCAATATGCATGCACTATAGGACATATAAACATACCCGCAGGTGCGGTGGTGTCACCACCTACAGCTAGACAATAATAAAAATTGCTAAGTAAGAGCAAAAGGAATGTGTATATTTATGATATAGCATTCTAAATCAATATACATACACTATATGATATATAAACATACCTGGAGGAGCGGGGGTGGCCTCTGTCCCAGATGTGGACGCAGGACCAACAACTAGACAATCAAACATTGACAATATAAGTAATTTTGACATAAACATGCATGAATATCTGTAATATTACATTGAAAATGGATATGCGTGCAGTATACCTGGAGGTGTGGCAAAATCCACACGGAAGGAGGCATCCGAAGGGGTCTCCGATCTGGGTGCAAGACCGGCCCTCTGAAGCTCCCTACGGAGCTCTCCGGGCGGCAGAACCGCTCTGCCTCTGCCTCTGCCTCTGCCGCGGCTGGAGCTCCTGCCGCCCCTCGCTGCTCCCGACATCGTCATCAAATCTAGATAAACGGTTCGTGGACGCATTAGACAATCATTAAAAGTATTGACTATATATGATCTAGAGCGTAAAATGTGAAGTAATAATATAACATTACTGATAACCTTTTTCGTTTCGTGGGCGCATCATACATATCTACTTGGATTTCATCGTCGATGTCATTTCTAACCCACGTAACTTCATGATCGGTCGAAGACAACCCGTCCTTCGAAACAGACGGTCGGAGCACTTTAAGCCTTCTCTCTTCTTCGTCCTCATCGCTGTCCTCGTATTCTGGGACATCGTAGACATCTCTAGGTTTCCATCGGCATACAACACTCCACCCCGGATGCTTCAAACACTGTGAGTAGTATACTTGGAACGCTTGGTTCGGAAAGATAAACGGATCGTCCTGACCGTAAAATCGAAGTGTGTTCACACTGGTCAATCCATATTCATCTTTCCAAGTCCCAAGACTGCTTCATGTTGTCTTTCGATTTCCCGTCTTTACACAGAAGCAAGTTAAGTATGTGCTCTGATACTCCCTTCTCTATATGCATGACGTCCAGACAATGACGCACTGAATTTGTAGACCAGTACGGAAGCTCGAAGAAAATGCTTAACTTGTTCCAATATTGTGGTTTGACCTGTCTCGTCGGATCCATCCCGAAGGTCACGTTATTGTAACCATCCCATTTAGCAGTCACGTCCTCTCCGGACAATGGGGATGGAGGCCCAAGAAGCTCCTGATGACCATCAAAGTGAACCGTGTCTAACCTATAGGGGTGGTCTGGAGGCAGAAAACGTCGATGGCCGCAATAACAAACCTTCCTGCTAAAATTCAAAAATTTTGATGTTGTGTGTTCATGGCAATGAGGACATGCTTTGTGACCATGTACGGACCAACCTGAAAGCATTCCATACGCAGGAAAGTCATTAATTGTCCACATTAAAGCAGCACGCAGTATGAAGGTTGTATTTGTGTTTGAATCATATGTCTCTACACCATCAATGAACAAAGTTTTCAGCTCCTCAATCAGAGGTCGGAGATAGACGTCGATATTGTTCCCCGGTGAGTTTGGTCCGTCGATAAGAAGAGGCATCATAAAGTATGATTGGTCCATAGCCAACCAAGGAGACAGATTATAAATCATCATTACAACGGGCCATGTACTGTGACTTCCAGCCATATAGTTGAATGGGCAGAAGCCATCGGCAGCCAGTCCGAGCCGGACATTGCGAGGATCGCTACTGAATATTGCGTGCCTCCTATCGAAATCCTTCCATGCCGGTGAATCTCTTGGATGGCTCATTTTTCCATTTTCGCTTGGAGGAGCACGGTGATGCCAAATCATTGCCTCGGCTGTTTTCTTGCACCTGAATAGCCTCTGTAGCCTCTGTGTTATGGGAAAATATCGTGCTATCTTCACAGGTATATCAGGCTTCTTATCAGAATCTTTCGGCTTATACCTGGCCTCTCCGCATGTTGGACACTCTTTCAAATCTGAATTCTCTTTCCGGTACAACACGCAATTTTTAGGACATGCTTGAATCTTCTCGCACTTTAGACCCAAATCAGACATCATTTTCTGGGCTTCGTACCAGCTTTCGGGCACATTATTTCCCGGAGGCATAGAATCTTTCAAGAACGAAAGAAGCATTGTGAATGACTTGTTGCTCCATCCATTTAGGCACTTAATTTGGAAAAGTTGGACGAACCATGAGAGGGTGGAATACTTCGCATTCTCATAAATTGGTTTCCTAGCATCATTCATGAAATTTTCATATTTATCCGCACGCGGTCCTTGACCGGAAGGAATGTCATCTTCGGTACGAATAGATTCACCTAGGGCAGCCTCTACCATATCCTCCATTTCTTCTGATGGAAATAAATTTCCGTATCCTGCCGTATTACCGAATTCTTCTTCTTCTCCTGCCGCATTATCGTGTTCTCCTTCTTCTACCGCAGTACTGCATTCTTCTCCTTCCCCGTGATATTTCCAAGTTGAATAAAGTCTAGTAAACCCATGTTTTACAATATGAAGCTCTGCCAATTCTACCTTCTGCCAGTACTTATTGCCACATCTATCGCACGGATAGAGAATCTTCTCTATTATGATCTTAATATATGCTCGTGCAAATTCAAGGAAAGCAGCAACTCCTGCGACAAACTTAGGTTGCATACGTTGTTTCCAATCCACATACATCCAGTCCTTAACTCTGACGTACTCATGGGCCATGTTAGACTGAATAACATATAAATTATAGGTTATGCTGACTATATTGAGAAATATAAGAACGGGATAGTTACTGACAAAGGAGAAAATCCATGTATATGCTTCGTGTGTGCGTTTGTCGTTGAAAAGAATAAATTATCGCACGTTATGTTGACCGATAGACGGGGACTAAGTGGCGCTTTTAGTTTCATATATGGGTATCGATGGGAATATGAAGGTTTCATATTATCATATATTGGTTTTAACCCGAACATCTCGAATCGCTCTCTGATTATGCGTTTGTATGTATGTGTTCCGGCTGTCGGGGGTAGGCTTCTATCCCATTAAGAATGTATAGAGCGAACGCCCATCACTTGTGCTTTCAACCGTTTCGAGTAAATTTCGGCAGCACCTCCCCGCTGTTCTCCGAGTACACTGTAATAGAATAGATAATCATTTCAAAGCTGTGAAACAACGTTGAAATGAACATCTAATCTATCTTTGTACACGGAGAACCAGCGGAAAGATACCGACGAAATATCTCGAAACGGATGAAAACACAAGTGAATGAAGGCGTTTGCTTTATACATTCTTAACTTGTCCACACGGGACAAATCTATGGGTTACCATACGATTGAATTTTCTCGTCGCGTAGACTATACGACGGTTGTTAGTATCGAGCTATACTGTCCGATATTTAACAACCTTCGTATAGTTCTAGGTCACGACGAGCATCGCACGTATGTTAACCGATAGACGGGGACTAAGTGGCGCTTTTAGTTTCATATATGGGTATCGATGGGAATATGAAGGTTTCATATTATCATCGAGTATCATATATTGGTTTTAACCCGAACATCTCGAATCGCTCTCTAATTATGCGTTTGTATGTATGTGTTCCGGCTGTCGGGGGTAGGCTTCTATCCCATTAAGAATGTATAGAGCGAACGCCCATCACTTGTGCTTTCAACCGTTTCGAGTAAATTTCGGCAGCACCTCCCCGCTGTTCTCCGAGTACACTGTAATAGAATAGATAATCATTTCAAAGCTGTGAAACAACGTTGAAATGAACATCTAATCTATCTTTGTACACGGAGAACCAGCGGAAAGGTACCGACGAAATATCTCGAAACGGATGAAAACACAAGTGAATGAAGGCGTTTGCTTTATACATTCTTAACTTGTCCACACGGGACAAATCTATGGGTTACCATACGATTGAATTTTCTCGTCGCGTAGACTATACGACGGTTGTTAGTATCGAGCTATACTGTCCGATATTTAACAACCTTCGTATAGTTCTAGGTCACGACGAGTATCGCACGTATGTTAACCGATAGACGGGGACTAAGTGGCGCTTTTAGTTTCATATACGGGTATCGATGGGAATATGAAGGTTTCATATCATCATCGAGTATCATATATTGGTTTTAACCCGAATATCTCGAGTCGCTCTCTAATTATGCGTTTGTTGTGCATTCGTGTTGTATGTGTAACATGATTTTAAACCATTGAGATCAAGATTGATAGAACTGATCATCCTACATTGCAATAGCATTCATCAACCAAAAACTATTATTGCAATGGTATACATCTATAACAATCAACAATTAAAACTATAAATATAGGATACTGATATCATAAAGCGTTATAAGACACCTCATCTGCCACGTGTCGTGATCATGGAAATCGCTAATATTGAGTTATGAGACACCTCATCTGCCATGTGTCATGGAAATAGCATGCATGGTGTGTTCAATATATGATAAACAAGTACACTTCTAATAGTTTTTAAATTTGAGAAGTCCAGAGTGTATGGAAGGAGTTGAATAACAGAAGCATAAGGGGCACAACATTTTTTTCTTAAATTCTGGATACATTCTAAAATCTTCAACAGCAATTGGAGTGTATTTCGCTGTGAGAGACTCTTCAAAGAAATGGAGGAAGAAGCACTAAAGAAAAAAGAGAGAAAAATAAGAATATAAAGTTGAAACTAAACTTGAGCTATCCGCTGAAATCATAAAGCATAGGAAAGTTGATTGAGTCTTGATCTATTGCTCTTTCTTTGCATTATCTCGTATGTCCATTTATAGATTTTAATGCCACATGAGATGTATGATCTGTCAGCTCCCTATGGTTGTATTAATGTCAGCTCTTACACAATATGGGTATCTGCCTTACCATTAAGACAACTATGGAATATGTTAATTTAAAATGTAAGGCTAGCTATCTATGTATTCTGAGGGACTGCTTGCATAGAACTTAGCTTGATCCTCTCAATTATTACACATAAATATGCTGACATGCCTCTCATAACCCTAACCCCAGCCCCACAGTAACCTTAACCCCAGCCCCAACCCTAACCCCAGCCCACCGTAACCCTACCCCAGCCCCACAGTAACCCTAACCCCAGCCCCAACCCTAACCCCAGCCCACCGTAACCCTACCCCAGCCCCACAGTAACCCTAACCCCAGCCCCACAGTAACCCTAACCCCAGCCCCACCCCAGCAGCAGCCGAACCCTAACCCTAACCCTACCCCGACCCCGACCCCGACCCCGACCGCCACCGCGCCCCTGCCCAAACCCAACTCTCGCGCGCGCAACCCAGACCTAGCCATGAATAATCCAAAAATGCTTTAATTTACCTCGAGATTTATACCTGAACGGGTGCGCTGGTGGGCTGGAGCGACGACGGTGGCGAATTGGCGAAGAAACCGGCGGTGGCGACGACGAAACCGGCGGTGGCGACAACGGTGGCGACGAAATCGGCGGTGGCGACGACGGTGGCAACTCTGCCCAACGACGGTGGCGACGCGACGGTGGCGATTTGGGGTTTTTCGCGCGCGTTTGAGGGAGAGAGAGAAAATGAGCGTAGGCTTTTCGATCTGGCTTTATTTTAAAACGATATTTACTTTCCCCTACGGATATACCCGTAGGTCCTTTGTTTGCGCCTCCGTAGGGGCCAACACCAAATTAAGAATTAATATTTTTATTCTTGAACGTCAGTGCCCGTAGGGGCAAGCTTTTAGCCCTACGGATTAATCCGTAGGGCCAAGTTAAATATGCCCCTGCGGATATTTCCATCCGTAGGGGCAACCCCCTATTTTACTAGTGAGATTAGATTTTGCTTTCCATTAACATGTTAATATCCTCATTAAAACCACAATCTAATGATAAAAACCCTAATTAGAATTTTGTCTCACAAACATATATATTTTATAAAATCTAGTTAGCCAAAAACCTAATTACAACAATTTAAATACAACAATTTACAAATTAGCGACTAATTTATGTTTTCTAGGTCTTAACTTATTTAGTTACACCATAATATCATGAACACATGGTAAAAACTCTAACTTGATTTTAGAAACGCTTTTAGAATTTCCTAGACAACAAATTATAACCAAATTAACACTTTAAAATTCTAGTTTAGCACCTTTCAACTACAAATTAAAAATTTAGATTAGAATTATACCTCCCAAGCTTTGAATATTAGTTATATGTATGCCCTAGAAGCCATTACTATACATACGTCGTATATTGTAGTGGATGCTTGGACATATATAGGGAGGACTTTCTTGCTTGACATGATATTATGCTATCTGGTTACTCTTTATCTTAACATGTACTCTGATTGTCTCTATGTCACATGTTGATAAAGCCCTTATGATGAGTACTTGACTACTAGGACTATGATGCAGACCATACTAGTGGGGACAAAGTAGTCGCCAAGTACATCCTTCAAATGTTCCTAGTCGTGGGAGTACCGAGACAGGGCATCGATACTCCAGAGTAGACTAGCGTATGCGCTTCTTGACCCATATGCTGGGCGATGGATGATCCAATATCCATTGGTGTTTGACATCAGAGAAGGTATGCGGGTGCTCAGTGGAGACTGGGTACACTGGACGGACTCGCCTAGAACTCCCAGATGGTATTATACCTCACGTCAGATGGCAGTTCTCTGGTGACACTGGTACAGGTTAGTCTGTAGACCCGAGATCATCATAGATTCTTGTGTGATTCCCACTGTGCTTTGATTTTCATCATACCACGTCCAAGAGGGCATGCAAAATGGTGGCTTTTAGGTATAGTCCCGAATCACATGGAGGCAATGAGCGATAGGAGGGGTTTCCTCTCTCCCGGTATAGGGAGTTGATGTTGCGCTATGTTCGATTGGCTATAACTGGAAATCCCTGGCTAGGATTGCTGAGATTTACTTGTAAGTGTTATCAGTAGTTTCTCAAACTATTATGGATCTCAAATCGACACGACTTATCAAGATACTGGGGTCTGACGTTTACCACCCCTAAGCAAGATATGCGGCATATCAGACGAAGAGACCGGACTGTACGGGAGTGTTACTAGTTGGATTCACAGGAGAATGTACAGGATTGCTTGTTGATCTTCTTATTGCTCAATACCTGGATGGCTGTTACGTTTAGCTGACCGCTTGCAGCTTGTAGGTGTTTGATATGATCATCACCTACTGCCGGCGTATTGATGATTCTTTAGAGTTCTACACAGAGGATTCCTGGCTCAGGCAAAACGGAGTAGGAGCACATATGTGATATGTGCGGGACTGAGAATAATACGTATATACGATACCGTATTAGATTCTCGCGAAATGTGATATCGGTCGGGTAAATGTGATATAGCCGGGTCATCGGATCAAGTGTTGATTCGATGAACTGATACAGATTGTAGTCGGTTATTTATGAAATAGCCGGATTATCGGATCGAGTATTGATTCGATAATTTAATATATAATTATATATTTGATATTATATTACATTAACAAATATAAGCTCACTCAAAGATTCTTTTTCTCACATGGATAATACATTGATATATGTGTGATATATGTTAATTGTATTATTTTATTTTGTTACAAAATATATTATATATGTGATATATAATATTGTAACATGTAAGGGTTAAAATTGCAGCTAGGGTTTTGAGAATAAAACATGTTAGGGTTTGGATTAGGGCTAATGTTATGGATGAACTTTGTGGAAGCTTCTTGAAGCTTTGACTTTAGTCTTCATCCTTTGATATTTTGTGAAGATATTTGTTAACCCAACCCAAACCTCAACCCATGGTTTATTTTCTACAAGAGTCAAGGATGTTATCTTTAACCCATGGTTGCAATTTTAACCACATAGAATAATTCATTATTCATCACAAAAGAAATTCTTCTTCTTCTTGCTCTTGATAAAAACTTTCTAGCTTTTTCTGATGTGATGAAATAAAGTGAGAAATTGAAAATAAAAGAGAGCTAAATTCCTACTTCATCATTCTCATCTATTCAAGCCACTTAGATTAGGGTGTTTGCTTTGCTAATACTTGATTAGTGAATCATGAGCTTAGGTTTGAGATTCTTCAAGGTAGATCATCTTAGTTGTTGAAAATTGGAAGCAAGCTTGCATCTTTCTCTTCATGGAGCCTCTCTAGAGTCCGGGTACATGATGATCGCGGCGAAGGGACCTCAACACGGAGCTTATGAAGTGAAGGAACGGACTACAGAGGTTGTAATCCCAAACTCTTAGAAGTAAAGTTGTTTACTTGCTTTGTTTACCCTCTGTCTTTAGTTAAGATCTTGATTAGGGTTTGTTTAGCACCTCAAAAATTTTAAAATAGGATTATTGATGCTTGTCAAGACCTTGCTAAGGTGCTAAGCTAACCCTACATTGGTATCAGAGCCAAGCTAGAGCATTAGGCGTTGTTTAGACGAAGTTTGAAGTCCGATCGAACTCCGAAACCCCGATAAATCCCACTTTCTGGAAAAAATTTCAGAACTTGAAATTTTTCATATTAAAAATACTCCGAAAATCATGCAGGGAATTCTAAGAATTACTGTGAAGTACGAAGCCACAACTCACTCAAGCGACCGCAGAACCGCGGCCAAACCATGGGTTTGGCGGCGGTTCCGCGGCCAACTTTGGGAGTTGGGGGCTAATATTTCAGGGGTATATTCTTGGGTATTTTTCATGCTTCTAGGAATTTTCAGTTCTACTCAAGTGTTGAGCTTTCTGGGATATATTGGGAACTCGATAATTCGATCGGATAATTTAACTTCATTTAACGTTTTCTAAGTAATTTAGAACGTGTTAAAAGGTTCGAACGGATATCAATAACTCACTTTTTCCCCTATCGAAAAACTTTCAAGTGTTAGATTTTTCCTGAGTTTAAAACTTTCAGAAAATCATGCAAGCAAATCTGTGGACCCTCTAGAAGAACGTAACCTTAACTCGATTATGTGACCGTTAAAACCGCCACTGAACCATATGGTTTGTGGTAGTTTAGCGTTGCCACATGTGAGGCGTTGGTTTGACCCTTCTACGGCTGGTTCATAACGGCTGTGACATGTTCTGGGACTTTTTGAACTCCGCTCAAGTGTTGAGCTATTTGGGAAATCCTGGGTGTTTGTTTATTCGATCGGAATGTTTAACATTGTCTATTTATCTAGAATGTGATACAATATTTGGAATCCACAAGTAGTTATGAGATAACTAATTTGAATGTTATAAATCTAACTGTTTTTAGTCTCATTTGATCGATTGCCACGGGATTTTGATATGATCAAAAGTAAGTCGCAATCACGTAGCGTACGCGGATACTCGTCGAGTAAACTTAATAGATAGCCACACCCCATAGCCCCGACCAAGTGACTGTAGGAGAACCCCGTCGCCAAAAGCATCCGTTCGGGTGCTCGCGACAGCGGTGTTCCGCCTTAATGCACTTCGTCCACGGCATCGGGGGTGTGGCCGTCTACTAAAGTTTCCAACGAGCATTCGATCAGGATGTCGGGAATCTTGTGGAATTTCCCGACTTGATATTGAAAAGAGTTTTCGATATTGAGACTAAAATGCGGGGTTTATAATTGTTAGGCATGCGATGTCTAAGAAATTCATTTGGTTAGGCATGAGATGTGTAAGGTGGTTGCGAATTCCAACTGTTGTAGGTTTACACTTTCTTTTCTGCGACCGTAAGTGTAATATGTGGAGTATCGCCGGTTTCGTTGCTATACATCAACGACAATTGTAATACGCATATTTACTTACGTTGATGACATGTGATGTTATGTGTTGCTGTGATATGTTATATTAGATCGTCGTGTTTTGAGTAGCCGGGGGTTTTATGTGTGATGAGAGTTTTCATTTTCATTCCTGTAAAATTCATTGTATGTAATATTCTTTTATTGGGGCACTTCCGGGTTGAGGATGATGTCACCATTGTATATTATTTACTTTTCCGCATTAGGATAGACCCAAGGAGGGGAGCACAAGTAACCGGGTTCTAGGGTCTAGTGGGAGACCATCTCGAGGAGTCGAGACCGAGTCTCCTAACTCTAGAACTGGCAGGGTTACTTGCCGCTCTCGTAGGGGTCTAGGGATGTAGGTTTGGCTATTCATCGCGACCGTGGAATCCACGTTTTATACAGGCTCGCATTAAAACACGGACCTCCTAGTATATCCAATATTTCATATATGTTCTTCTGCTGCAATGTTCTGTGATGAGATCATATTACTGCATGAGACGAATGTTTATATTATATATATGTGATATATATTATATATTGTTGATTTCATTTCATATCTGATACTTGGGATGCATAATAAAATGGGACTTCATTAATGAGATTAATGAAACTAAAAGAAATCTAAACATGTTGTAGAAACTTGTTTAAAAACTGGTAGCTCTAGTTCTTGCTTTGCATAGCGGTATTCCTTGTAGAATCCAGCACCTTATTCGATAAGAAAAGAGCCGAGATCTCTTCACCTGGAGTGACCTCTTTAGCGAAACTAGCAGATGCTACACACTCGGTTTGTCTTTTGATTGCTTTTATAGTTTTTGCTTTGCACAGCGGCATTTGTGAAATATCCTGCACCTTATTCGATAAGGAAAGAGCCGAGATCCCTTCACCGGGAGTGACCTCTTTAGCGAAACTAGTAAAAGCCTCAAAAACACTCCTTTTCAAAATCACTCGATTCTACAACGATATCAAGTTCATTACGCAAAGGGTTTTCTTAAAAACCTGACGTAGCCCTCCGTCATTTAAGATAAGTACTTCATAGTATTCGTGCTACGTTTGTTGGCTTTCATCAAGGCGTAGTGTGCGGTAGCTATTTATGCTTATCTGTATAAGCATATGATGCGATTTAGTTAGGGTAGTCGTGCGACTTTGTTGGCTTTCGTCAAGGGTCGTACGGGTGGGTTTAATTCAATCGGGAAATGACGGGTTGAACTTGACTAGTAGCTTATGGTTTGTTGGCTTTCGTCAAGGTAATAGGATGTTAGGGGTAAAATATTATCGGGAATTTCAAGTGTTGAAATTTGCAATGAGATTGCATACCTTCTATGAGATAGTTGGATCCCGATACCCGCTAGCGAGTAAGAGTTACACCTGGGAGAGTTTTACACATTACAATTAGCCGATCAAGTAGGGTGTCTAGAAAGGTGTCAACAGGGTTACGCCCCTGGGAAAACGAGGTTTATTTTAATTAGGTCCGTACGAAAGCGCGGGGAACCTCCCTCAAAGTACCGGCACTAGCCTGGCTGAAAGATTGGCGAACTTGTAAAGTGTAATTAATCCCGGCTAGTCTTTCCTTTTAGGGTGTGAAGGAAGATTTGACTAAAACAGTGGGAGACATCCTGATTAGATATATTAATAACCAATCTAATCTTGTAAGAGCATACGCTGAGTGTTTTCTTCTATCTTTCTCCAGGTAGCGACCATGTCACGCCTTAATCAAGATAATAATATGGATGTATTGACCGAACCCGCTTGTTATACTGCACTAAGGAATGTTGGTCCCGCTCCAACTTATAATTGTTATAAGACAGAGCAGGAAATAGGGGATTACCAGAATTCCCGTGCCGCCCAAACGAAGAAAGTACATGCTGATGCATCTTCTTCAGGTGTGTTCATTATCGAGAACTGTTTCTCAGTATCCTTTACGTCCTGGGTATGAGATACCGGATCAGGATCCCGCAAATTTAATTTGTTACATGGGCTACAGAGAGGTAGAGAACTGAGAACGGGTGATAAGTTTCAAGAGTTGGAAATGATGCAAGTGTTGCAGCCAAGTCTGTTGGCAGTTATCACCCTGTATTACCAGAATACATTGATTCTGAACAAATGTTATTAGATACCGAACCTGATATACAACATCATATCAGTCTCTTTATTAGTAAAGATGGATATAATTTTGTATTGTTGGATAATGTTTTGAATATTTCCTATATCAAGAGTTGATCGGTTCAGGCACGTTATCTAAAAGCATAGACGTTCTAAATTAAACCACGGTTCTTAATGTACGGAACACACACAAGGGGAAGAGTTCAGAAATGAACGAATTCTTTTTGAGGCATTATAGACTAGGTCATATCGATACGACCCTACTAGCTAAGTTACATAAAGATGCATATTTAAATCAGTTTGAATTTACATCTTGTGTAACTTTCCAGTCATGTCACAAAGATAAGATGACCATAGCTCCGTTTATTGGAAACAGAGAAAGAGTTACTGAACTCTTGGGATTGATACATGCTGATGTATGAAAGTCCCCTGTCTACATATGCCAGGACCGGTTCTTTATACTTTATTACATTCACTGATGATCTCTCAAGATTCAGACATATGTTCCTGTTGAAACATAAGTCCGAAACTTTTGAGATAATCACAGAATATAAGTTAGAAGTAGAGAACCAAAAACGGGTATAAGTATTATGTCCTTTGATGTGATCAAGGAGGAGAATACTTGGGCACGGAATTCTTGGACTATTCTAAAGGAGAATGAGATTCTCTCTCAGCATTACGCCTCCGAATACACCACAGCACGTCGGTGTATCGGGGCGGAGCAATCGCACCCTATGTGATATGGTGTGCTTTATGATGAGTACTACTGAGTTGCCAATTTTCTTTTGGGGTTATGCACTTGAGAAATTGCATACCTATTGAATAGGGTTCCAACCAAATCAGATACCTACCACTCCATATGTGATATGGTATGGGAAGAGCCCATCTCTTGAGGAAGTTAAGATTTGGGGTTATCCGGCCAATGTCAAAAGCAAAATCCGGACAAGCTCGAGGCAAGGTCAGTTCTGTGGAAGTTTGTTGGATAAGCATTCGCAAGGGAATATCTTCTACCACACCGAGGAACAAAAGATGTTTTATTTCTCGGCATACCACTTTTTGAGAAAAAGGGAATTTCTTATGAAGGAATTAGTTGTCATGAGGTAGAACTGGAAGGAGTTCCAGCTATACAAACTGCAGCTGGTGATTTGGTAGAACCGGAGAATTCAATGTTTCCAACGAACCTCGGCCTCTCCGCCGATCTGGTAGGGTTCCTTATCCACCTAAGAGATACTTCGGTTTCTCTATGACAGTGGGAGCGAGGATTACATCATGAGATGATGAATCAACTAGTTTCGAGCAGGCCATCAGGAGTGGGGACTCTATGAGAATGGCTGGATGCTTAGCGATCTGAGATGGAATCCTTATACACCAACAAAGTATGGACTTTGGTTGCTTTATCTGAAGGGTTAAATCCCCATCAGGAGCAAGTATATCTTAAGAAGATTACTTGGTGTACATGGAAAAGTTGAGACTTTCAAAGCTATGCTTAAGTCCATCCAGATCCTACTTGCCACTGCTACATACCATGACTACGATATCTGGCGGTTGGGTGTCATGACTGCTTTTCTAAATGATGATTTGGAAGTGAGCGTCTATAAGTACACAGCCAGAGGGCTTCGTAGACAGTGGGATCAGCGGAAACGTGTGCAAAATGTTTTATGTGATAAATCAGGCATCGCGGAGTTGGAACGTCTGTTTTGATGTAGTACTCAAATAGTTTGACTTCATCAAAATGGTAGATGAACCAAGTATATACAAAAAGGTAGTAGGGAGTATGGTGGTGAACCTCGTATAGTACGTAGATGACATACTCTTGATAGGGAAGAAGTTTCCTATGCTACGCTCGGTCAATCTCCTCTTATCACAAAGATTCTCCATATAGGATCAAGGTGATACCTCCTAAATCCTGGATTATGGATCTATGAGATAGATCTAATTGGATGTTAGGATTAGTTGTAGTGAGATAGTATCAATCGATCCTAGGGAGAATCACTGGAAAGGTTCCACAGTGATAAGGACGACTGAATGTCAGTCGCAGGAATTGTTTTTACCCTCAGGTGAGGGACGGTATGTTGGAAGTGTTCAAAGCTAGATACTGTGACTTACTAGACGATTAAAGGCAAGATACATCGTTACCAAGGATGCTACCAAACAGGCAGTCTAGATATATATGAGTTCATGGGATGAATTTCGTTCCAACCATTGTATGACAATGGCGTTGTGGCTTAGGCCTAGGAACCCCCGTCCCATCTGTGATTCAGATATATTCTTAGACAGTATCACCTGATCATGGAGATGGTTGATCTCCAAGTAGATTGAGGTTAGGAGAGTAGACTCAAAGGACAACAGCGCGGATCCACTCACAAAGGCCTATTTCCCAGTAGAGACTTTTATGAGATGGTTGGGTATGAGATACTTCAACCACAGCTGATTGTTGGGTATGCGATACCACAACAGATGGCCCTAGTGCAAGTAGGAGATTGTTAGTTATATGTATGCCCTAGAAGCCATTACTGTACATACGTTGTATATTGTAGTAGATGCTTGGACATATATAGGGAGGACTTTCTTGCTCGACATGATAGTATGCTATCTGCTTACTCTTTATCTTAACATGTACTCTGATTGTCTCTATGTCACATGTTGATAAAGCCCTTAGGATGAGTACTTGACTACCAGGACTATGATGCAGATTATACTAGTGGGGACAGAGTAGTCGCCAAGTACATCCTTCAAATGTTTCTAGTCGTGGGAGTACCGAGACAGGGCATCGATACTCCAGAGTAGACTAGCGTATACGCTTCTTGACCCATATGATGGGCGATGGATGATTCCATATACATTGGTGTTTGACATCAAAAAAGGTACGCGGGTGCTCAGTGGAGACTGGGTACACTGGACGGACTTGCCGAGAACTCCCAGATGGTATTATACCTCACGTCAGATGGCAGTTCTCTGGTGACACTGGTACAGGTTAGTCTGTAGACCCGAGATCGTCATAGAGTCTTGTGTGATTCCTATTATGCTTTGATTTCCATCATACCACGTCCAAGAGGGCGTGCAAAACGGTGGCTTTTGGGTGCAGTCCCGAATCACATAGAGGCATGAGCGATAAGAGGGGTTTCTTCTCTCCCGGTATAGGGAGTTGATGTTGCGGTGTGTTCGATTGGCTATAACTGGAAATCCCTGGCCAGGGTTGCTGAGATTTACTGGTAAGTGTTATCAGTAGTTTCTCGAACTGTTATGGACCTCAAATTGACACGACTTATCAAGCTACTGGGGTCTGACGTTTACCACCCCTAGGCGAGATATGCGACATATCAGATGAAGAGACCGGACTGTACGGGAGTGTTACTGGTTGGATTCACAGGAGAATGTACAGGCTTGCTTGTTGATCTTCTGATTGCTCAATACCTGGGTGGCTGTTACGTTTAGCTGACTACTTGCAGCTTGTAGGTGTTTAATATGATCATCATCTACTGCCGGCGTATTGACGATTCTTTAGAGTCCTACACAGAGGTTTCCTGGCTCAGGCAAAACGGAGTAGGAGCACATATGTGATATATGCGAGACTGAGAATAATACGTGTATACGATACCGTATTAGATTCTCGCGAAATGTGATATCGGCCGAGTATATGTGATATAGCAGGGTCATCAGATCAAGTGTTGATTCGATGAACTGATATAGATTATATTAGTCGGTTATTTGTGAAATAGACGGATTATCGGATCGAGTATTGATTTGATAATTTAATGTATAATTATATATTTGATATATTATATTACATTAACTAATATAAGCTCACTTAAAGATTCTTTTTCTCACATGGATAATACATTGATATATATATGATATATGTTAATTGTATTATTTTATTTTGTTACAAAATATATTATATATGTGATATATAATATTGTAACATGTAAGGGTTAAAATTGCAAATTGGGTTTTGAGAATAAAACATGTTAGGGTTTGGATTAGGGTTAATGTTTTGGATGAACTTTGTGGAAGTTTCTTGAAGCTTTGACTTTAGTCTTCATCCATTGATATTTTATGAAGATATTTGTTAACCCAACCCAAACCTCAACCCATGGTTTATTCTCTACAAGAGTTAATGATGTTATCTTTAACCCATGGTTGCAATTCTAACCTCATAGAATTATTCATTATTCATCACAAAAGAAATTCTTCTTCTACTTGCTCTTGAAAAAAGCTTTCTAGATTTTTGTGATGTGATGAAATAAAGTGAGAAATTGGAAATAAAAGAGAGCTAAATTCCTAATTCATCATCCTCATCTATTCAAGCCACTTAGATTAGGGTGTTTGCTTTGCTAATACTTGATCAGTGAAGCATGAGCTTGGGTTTGAGATTCTTCAAGGTAGATCATCTTAGTTGTTGATGATTGAAAGCAAGCTTGCATTTTTCTCTTCATGGAGCCTCTCTAGAGTCCGGGTACATGATGATCGCGGCGAAGGGACCTCAACACGGAGCTTATGAAGCGAAATAATGGACTACAAAGGTTGTAATCCCAAACTTTTAGAAGTAAAGTTGTTTACTTACTTTGTTTACCTTATGTCTCTAGTTAAGATCTTGTTTAGGGTTTGTTTAGCACCCCAAAATTTTTAAAGTAGCATAATTGATACTTGCCAAGACCTTGCTAAGGTGCTAAGCTAACCCTACATTGAACCCCATGCACTTAGCCTCCAAAGTTGCCTCTTTTCTCCATATTTTAAACCAATTAGGGTTTGGAAAGAGGTAGAATAGGATTTAGGTTTGAATTAGTGAAGAAAATTGTAGATTTTTGTAGATTTTTGTTGATTTTTAAAGGAATTTTTGAAGCAAGAAATGGGGAAAAATGAGGAGGGTTTCCTGCAGTGAGGCTCGGCCACAGGTGAATGGGGAAGGGAGTGAGGGATTTGTGTGGAAATTTCTACACAAAAACTCTCTCTCAAGTATAATAAATGCATATCACATCATTTTCCTATTTAAAATTCTATTTAAAATTCATTTTGATTTAATTTTCAAACCATAGAACTAAAATCTTGAAAAGTCTTGATACAATTTTTTTACACTAAATTTTAGTTTATAATGGTTCCTAATTGTGTAATTTACCCTTTTAAATTTGAATTTATCACTAATTTAATGTATTTTTAAAAGCTTAAAATAATATTAAAAATAATTAATTAAGGAATTTTTTTTAAATAACTAGAAAATTTTAAGTGACAATTTAGTGACCAATGTCTAGCAATATCTTATCTAAATTTTGTATAATTAGGCCTGTATTGAAAAATACTTATTTTGACTTACGGAAAAAACTGATTATTTTGCCGATTATCGAAAAACTGCCTAAACGATTTTCGAAGCGTTACATAAGCTAACCCTACAGTGGTATCAGAGCCAATCTAGAGCATTAGGAGTTGTCTAGACGAAGTTAGAAGTCCGATCGAACCCCGAAACCCCGAAATGACCCCTTTTCTGGAAATTTTTCAAAAAGTTGAATTTTTCATGTTAAAAATACTCAGAAAATCATGCAGGGAATTCTATGGACACACCTGAAGAACGAAACCCTAACTCATCTAAGTGACCGCGGATCCGCGGCCAAAACCTGGTTTTGGCGGCTGATCCGCGGCGCCACATGAGAGGCTTGGGTCGGCCCTTCAGCTGTTGGTTCGTAGGTACTGTAGTATGTCTCCAGTTAATTTTAACTATGCTCAAGTGTTGGGCTCTCTGGGAATTTTTGGGAATTCGTTGTATCTATCGAATTATCTAAATTCGCCTAGTTATCTGTGATGATCATGTGTTGCCGTGATATATTATATTGGATCGTTGTGTATTGAATAGCCGGGGTTTTATGTGAGATGAGAGTTTTCTTTTTCATTCATGTAAAATTCATTTGTATGTAATATTCTTTTATTGGGGCACTTCCGGGTTAAGGATGATGTCACTATTGTATATTATTTACTTTTCCGCATTAGGAAAGACCAAAGACGGAGAGCACAAGTAACCGGGTTCTAGGGTCCAGTGGGAGGCCATCTCGAGGAGTCGAGACCGGGTCTCCTAACCCTAGAATTGGCAGGGTTACTTGACGCTCTCGTAGGGGTCTAGGGATGTGGGTTTGGCTATTCATCGCTGTTAGTTATATGTATGCCCTAGAGGCCATTACTATACATAGGATGTATATTGTAGTGGATGCTTGGACATATATAAGGAGGACTTTCTTGCTCGACATGATAGTATGTTATCTGGTTGATCTTTACCTTAACGTGTACACTGATTGTCTCTCTGTTACATGTTGGTAAAGCCCTTAGGATGTGTACTTGACTACCTGGACTATGATGCGGATCATACTAGTGGGGACATGGTAGTCAATAAGTACATCCTTCAAGGTCCCTAGTCGTAGGTGTATCGAGACGGGGCATCGATATACCAGTGTAGACTAGCGTATACTTTCTCGACCCATACAGATGGGCGATGGATGATCCCATATCCATCGGTGTTTGACATCAGAGATGATATACGGGTGCTCAGTGGAGACTGGGTACACTGGACGGACTCGCCGAGAACTCCCAGATGGTATAATACCTTACGTCAGATGGCAGTTCTCTGGTGACACTGGTACAGAGTAGTCTGTTGACCCGAGATCGTCATGGAGTCTTGTGTGGTTCCCACTGTGCTTTGATTTCCACCTTACCACGTCCAAGAGGGCGTGCAAAACGGCGGTTTTTGGGTACAGTCCCGAATCACATGGAGGCAATGAGCGATAGGAGGGGATTCGTCTCTCCCGGTATAGGGAGTTGATGTTGCGCTGTGTTCGATTGGCTATAACCGGAAATCCCTGGCCAGGGTTGCTGAGATTTACTGGTAAGTTTTACCAGTAGTTTCTCGAATTGTTATAGACCTCATATCGACACGACTTATCGAGCTGTTGGGGTCTGACGTTTACCACCCCTAGGCGAGATATGCGACATATCAGACGACGAGACCGGACTGTACGGTAAGAGTTACTGGTTGGATTCACAGGAGTGTGAGCGGGCTTGCTCGTCGATCTTCTGATCGCTCAATACCCGGGTGGCCGTTACGTTTAGCAGACCGCTTGCGGCTTGTGGGTGTTTGATATGATCATCATCTGCTGCCGGCGTATTGACGAGTCTTTAGAGTCCTACACAGAGGTTTCCTGGCTCAAGCGAAACGAAATAGGAGCGCATATGAGATATGTGCGGGACCGAGAATAATGCGTGTATGTGATACCGTATTTCATTCTCGCGATGAATGTGTCGAATGGTTGTATGCGATATAACCTAGTTATCGAATCGAGGATTGATTCGATAAGCCGATACATTGGATACTAGTCGGTTATATGCGATATGACCGGATCATTGAATCAAGTGTTGATTTAATGATTTAATGTATAATTATATATTTGATATATTACTTTGCATTAACTAGTATTGGTTCACTTTAATTGGATTTTCTCACTTGAAGTTCACTTGAAATGCACATTGTATATGTGATATATTTTTGTGCACAAGATTGTATCATGTTTGATGATACATGCTAGCTTGGGTTTGTGTAAAGAATTAAACCATGGTTAGTTAGTGGTTAGGGTTTCATTTGATTTACTTATTCATTTATCTATTTATTTATTTATTTATTATGGAAATGATAAAGAGAAAATGGTGGCTTTCTTTGTTTGTTGTTGAAGCTTCATGAAGCTTTGACTAAGTGACCATTTTGTCTCATGCTTAACCCTAACCATTCCACCTAACCATAGTCAATTCTCTACACATAACCATGGTTAGAATATGATAAGCATTCATATTATTTTTCTTTTTGAAAGAGAACTTATGATATTCTATCATCTTCTTCTTCTTCTTCAAGAAGAAACCTTGCCTTCATCAATGGCAACTAGTGAAAAAGAGTGAGAAATCCAATTCAAAAGTGAACCCACTTCCTATTTCTTCATCCTCTACCTCTTGCCAAGTAGTATAGGGTGTTTTCTTCACAAGTTTCTTGACTTGGTGAAGTTGGAGCTTGATCTAGTGTTGTCTCGATGTAGATCATCTTCGGCATCGAAGTCGACGACCTAGCCCGCCCATTTCTCCGATGAAGCCGACACTAGAGTCCGGGATCCGATATGGACAGTGAGGGGACTTCATCACGGAGCTATGGAGGTGGAGGACCGGATTTACAAAGGTTGTATTTCCGTTCACTTAGTTAAGTTGTTAACTAGTTGCAAGTTTCGCCTAAAATCTGGTTAACGATCCGTATTAGGGTTTCTCGGCACTTGTAAAATTTGAAATTGGCATGGTTGATGCCTTGTGAGACCTCATTAGCATGCCTAGGAACCCTACAGTGGTATCAGAGCCTAGCTAGAGCCTTAGGCGATGCGTAGACGGAGTTAGAAGTCCGATCAAACCGAAACCCTAACTCAAAAATTGCTCTCTGTACATTTTTGAATTTTGTGGATTTTTAAGAATTAAAAATATGCAGAAAAATCAGCAGGAATATCTAAGAGTTACTGTGAAATTCGATTCCCTAATTCCATCAAACCGCCGCGGTTTCGCGGCACGAGTATAGCTCGTGCGGCGGATCCGCGGCCGTTTTGTCTTATCATGCATTGAATTTTGTACAGTAATTCTTATTTTGCAGTACTGGTTTTCCTGGGAATTTTTAATATTTATTCAAGAGTTGAATTTTCTGGGTTGTATTGGGGACTCGGTGTTTCGATCGAATTGTCTAATTTTGTCTGTGTGCTTTTCCGGATAATTTTAGAATATGTTAAAAAGTTCGACCGGATATAAATACCCACTTTTTCCCCTGCCGGGAAATTTCCAATTGTTGGACTTTTCCGTAGTTTAATGATGTTCCAAGTAGTGCAAGTAACACGATGGTCCCTCTAGAAGACAACAAACGTTAACTCGATTATGTGACCGTCTTGAACTGCACATTGAACCTTAGGGTTTGGGGCAGTACGGCGTGCCACATGTGAGGCGTTGGCTTGACCCTTCTACGGCTGGACCATTGGTACTGAGGCATGAAGTGAATGTCTTTGAACTTATTTCATGTATTGAGCTGTTTCGGGAAAACTTGGGTGTTCGATTGTTCGATCGGAAAGTTTAACATTTTCTATTTATCCGGAATGTGATACAATACTTGGAATCCACAAGCAGTTATGAGATAACTGATTTGAATGTTATAAACATAGCACTTTAGTCTCACTTGATCGGTTGCCACGGAATTTTGATGCGATCAAAAGTCCGTCGCAATCACGTAGCGTACGCGGATACTCGCCGGGTAAACTTAATAGACAGCCATGCCCCATAGCCCCGACCAAGTGACTGTAGGAGAACCCCGTCACCGAAAGTATCCGTTCGGGTGCTCGCGGCAGCGGTGTTCCGCCTTAGTGCATTTCGTCGACGGTATCGGGGGTGCGGCTGATTGTTAGGATACGAGCGTGTTCAAGTTTTAGTTTTAAATACCGCAATCAAGACGGTTTCGCACGTAGCTAGCCGGTTGAGTACGGGTCGTCCGCAGGGAGATGGGAATCTTTTTCTATGTGTTTTTCGACGAGTTAAGTCCAGTTGTTCAGATTTTGTTTGTAGTTATCTAAGTGTTGAGTTGATATTTAAAGAGAGCTTGTTAGGGTTAGGATTAGGTTAGTTTGAGTTAGGAGTCTCCACATCTTTCGTTACCCCACTTAATATCGGTGTTACGGTAATCGGCAACAACGGGGATTAGCACGACTAGGAAGGAACTTGCGAGTATAAGCTAGGCTTTCCAACGCATAGTCCTTCCTTTTGGTGCTTGTCCGTCCGTTCTTGGTTCTTATCCATAACCTCCGGTTAAATCAACCACAACCGGTCTCACTACGGAATCACCGCTATCATGTAGGATAGGGTGCCGTAAGGAGCGGATTGTGGTTGGGTTAACGGGAGTTGATTTAAGTTGTTGGGCAAGGAAAGAGTGAGAGAGATTTCCTTCTCTCAAACTTCCCTTATCCTACCCTAACAAGTATAGAACTACTCACACTTCATAATACGGAAAAAAATAAAACAACACAAAAGAGGAAGATAGGAAGAAGGAGATTAGAAGAATACGACTAACTGTTTGCGACCTCACCTTGGCGAGGATCAAGCGTAAGTATCATTGTCGTATGTAAGGATAAAGAAAAAGAGAGAAGAAACAAACAACAAGGAAATAACAACAACTACTTAACAATTAAAATTACAACAATTATAACAAGTAAAGGAAGAGACAAGCATGATAATAAAAATGGTCTTCTTTATTCATCACTCTTCACTCAAAAGCTCACTTACAAGTTTAATGGAGAAGAGGTGAGAAGAGGAAGAAGAACATGTACTAAAACCTAGCAAAGAAAAATACAAGATTATGCACCCCTTCCTTCACAAACTTCTGGACTATTTATAGGCCAAAACATGAAACCCTAGGGCAACCAACAGAACATACATGAAAAGACAAACCTACCCCCCAAAACCCTCAACATTTGGCGCCAAGATGGCCGCGGAAGGGCGGCCAAAACCACCCTTTGGCCGCGCTTCCGCGGCCGTTTAGATGAGTTGGGTCTGGATCTTTTTGGTGGGACCCTGGTTTGATGTGAGAATCCTTCTGGTATATGTATTTTCCCATAATTGCTTCACGAATTTTCCAGAATTTCTGTTGAGGGAAAGGTGGACTTTTTGTCAAGATTTTGTCATGATTGCCTCGAGCTCCGCGTAGATCTCTTGGATCTTGTGCCACCATTGAGCCTTGTGCATAGATTTGACATTTTGTCTTCCTACTGGTATCTGGCAACGTACGGATGAGGGACGGAGACCGTGTTTTATCTGTGGTCGGCAAGAACCCGGATTTTTTCGTGTTTTCCATGAATTTCATCGTTTTGGAACCGAGAACCTGTATCCTGCAATTGACTAGCAAACACGGCTCAAGAGTATCTACGGATATGCAATGTGATAAAAATTGGGCGGTATGAAAATGCAAAAATCTGATATGAACAAATACCCCCAATCTTATCATTTGCTCGTCCCGAGCAAAATCCATTTATTCACAAAAAATTTCCTAACCTCACTTTCGCAGGGAACGCGATTGCACTGAGCATGTGCAACAAGCCGTTAAACCTCTAGGTGTCCCTAGTAGGAGGAGTGTTGTCTCCTGAGGGTTTTCAGCGGATACTACCCACAAAATCCGGTCAAGTTGGTTTGTAAAAATGACTAAGTTTCAAACCCTAAAGTTTTGTTTTTAGAAAATAACAATTCTATAATCCTTAGTCTAGACTATCGAACCTTTATTTTTCACACCTCACATCTTATTTAACTACAGATTTTATATGTCTTTACGTGCAGTGCGGATAGTGTCGTTAAGTTCCAGAAGGATCGATTAGAGTCATCATGTCGCACAATAAAGCCCAGATAACAATTTTAAAAGGATCACATAAGTTTTATAATGAGTTAAGCATTTTTCAAGTTTCGTTTTGCAGTAAGGTTTCAACTTTAGAATTTCAATCTTCCTTAACAGGAAATTAAGTCGTATTTTTCACTCCACCTTTTTCTTGTTTTCATTTCATACACACCACTGTGAACGTGCAATAGTCTTTATCAAAGAGTAAAACCTTCATATCTCCGTTAAAATTTTTTTAAAAGCCTGTCTTTTATCAAGATTATTCTCGCACAAAGAACCGTTAGGAATTTTAACTCGGAGAGAACACTTGCTTGACTTTGTTTTAAACTGGACTTTCTAGGCTTCTTAGCGAGCTTTGGGCCAATGCACCCAAACCAGTTGGTTTTAGGGCATTAGGTGTAGAAACACCCCAGCGGACTTAATTACTCAAGTTACCTAGGTCCAAAAACAAAAGACAGTTTGGCGTGAAAATCAGATGATTTAATACGAACGGAGATATAACCGGCAGTTCAAATATTTTTTTTGGATAAAAGACGTGTCTAGTGGGTTTGGTGTGTAATCATTCCAATCAAGTTTTAGATGGGTTATTTTTCAGACTTAGCTCCTATTACGGCATCAATAACATTCCTTCATATTCGCTTTACTTCATAAACTATTCTTGTCATTACTTATTTCAGAACAAACCTATTTGATTCTCAGAAAATCATTTATCTGTTTAAAAGTTTGAACATGAAAGACTTGTCATCTAATTCCCAAAACTCACGACACGTGTAGTGTGATGTAAAGACGTATATCAGCTATAGTTAACTTCAAAGGAGAGTTATCTTTCAGGTTTTCAAAATCCAAACATAAGATCTAGTTATTCCTATTTTATCAAACAAAAACCGTCGAATGTTGAATCAGAGTTCTTCCACAAGCTAACTTGACAAAAAAGTTTTTATATTTTTGGAAATGGATTTTAATATGCAGATGCAAAATATACATATGAATGCGAAGGAAAGAAATGCGTACCGAGCGTACCCCCAAACTTAAACTGGACAGTGTCCTCACTGTCATTGCATGAAGAGAGTAGTTTGAAGGTTCAAAATTGTTGGTTAGCGATACACAAGTTTTATTTGTTTTTGTTTTGAAAGAAAAGAAAAAGAATATACACAAATATAAACAAAATGGTTTGTACATACCCCCAAACTTATTTGGAACAGTGTCCACTGTTCTTGGCTGGATAACCGAAGTTTGGAGGTAGGCAGAGGAAGATCAAGCAAGGTAAACCGGCTCCTGTAAGAACAGGAGCTCCTCTGTTGGTTCGGCGCTAAGGTACGGTTTGCATCGGTGTCCGTTCACTTTGAAGAGTGAACCGTCCTTTGGATTTTCCAAATCCACAGCGCCCTGCGGATACATAGTCCGCACAAAATATGGCCCTTTCCAGCGAGATCGGAGCTTTCCAGGATGGAAGTGAAGTCGGGTGTCGTAAAGAAGTACCTGCTGACCAGGTACGAAGGTTTTGCGCACAAGGTGTTTATCATGAAACACCTTCGTTCGATTCTTAACGACAACCGCGTTGTCGTAAGCCTCATCCCTAAGCTCGCTCAGTTCGTTCAGCTGCAGCTTCCGATGGCTGCCCGCGTCCTCCAGAGACAGATTCAGCTCCTTTATCGCCCAAAACGCGCGATGCTCGATTTCGACAGGAAGGTGGCAGGCTTTTCCGTACACAAGCCGATAGGGAGACATGCCAAGGTCGGTCTTATAAGCGGTTCTAAATGCCCAAAGGGCATCAGTGAGTTTCAAAGACCAATCTTTACGGTTCTTGGAAACCGTTTTCTCCAGTATCTGCTTGATTTGCCGATTTGAAACTTCGGCCTGCCCGCAGGTTTGGGGGTGGTAGGGCGTAGAAAGCTTATGATTAATGGAGTATTTCCGCATCAAGGCCTCGAAAGTCCTATTGCAGAAATGACTTCCATTGTCGCTAATGATCGCTCGGGGGTGCCCAAACCGTGAGAAAATGTTTTCTTTAAGGAACCTAACGACAACCTTGTTGTCGTTAGTTCGGCTGGGCACAGCCTCGACCCATTTAGAGACGTAATCAACAGCTAGAAGGATGTACAAGTTCCCAAAAGAGCTGGGAAACGGCCCCATGAAGTCTATCCCCCAAACATCGAAAATCTCCACAACCAAGATCGGTTGGAGCGGCATCTCATTCCTCCGGGATATCCGGCCCATGTGTTGGCACCGGGAGCAAGTTTTGCAATAATCGTGAGCGTCTTTGAAAAGTTGTGGCCAGTAGAAACCACATTGCAAGATCTTCTCGGCTGTCTTTCTGGGCCCAAAATGCCCGCCACATGCTTGGTCGTGGCAAAATGACAGCACACTCTTGAATTCCTCATCAGGGACACACCGACGAATAATCTGGTCGGGACAGTACTTGAACAAGTAGGGTTCGTCCCAGTAAAAGTGTTTTACTTGGGATAAGAAGCGAAGTCTGTCCTGACGTGACCATTCGGTCGGTAGCAATCCTGTGGCCAAATAGTTCACAATATCTGCGAACCAGGGTTCGCAAGAAACTGTCAAGAGTTGTTCATCCGGGAAAACGTCGTTTATCGGAATTGGAAGCGAAGGCGAAGAAGGAAGTCGCGAGAGATGGTCGGCAACCACGTTTTCACATCCCCGTTTGTCCTTAATGACAAGGTCAAACTCTTGAAGCAAGAGGATCCAACGGATTAACCGAGATTTGGCATCTTTCTTCGCAAAAAGATGGCGCAGAGCTGAGTGGTCAGTGTAGACAATGACTGGAGAGCCGATGAGGTAGGGCCTGAACTTTTCTAAGGCAAATACAACAGCTAAGAATTCCTTCTCAGTTGTTGTATAGTTAAGTTGGGCGTCGTTCAGGGTTCGGCTCGCGTAATAGATTACGTGCGGCATCTTGTTGATGTGCTGTCCAAGGACAGCACCGATGGCAAAGTCGGATGCATCGCACATGATCTCGAATGGGTGCGTCCAGTCAGGAGAAGAAAGAACGGGAGCAGAAGTGAGTGAGCGTTTTAGTGACTCGAATGCAGTCACACAGCTCGAGTTGAAGTCAAAAGGCGTGTCCTTGGCCAGCAAAAGCGTCAAGGGCCTAGCAATCTTGCTAAAGTCCTTGATGAACCGTCTATAAAAACCGGCATGGCCAAGGAAGGCTCGGATATCTCTGACGCATCGGGGAGGAGGCAGATTGGAAATGACCTCAATCTTTGCTTTGTCGACCTCTATGCCATTTTGCGAGATGATATGTCCTAAGACAATACCTTCACGCACCATGAAGTGGCATTTCTCCCAGTTCAAAGTGAGATTCTTGTCCTTACATCTGGTAAGGACAGCGTCGAGATGCAGCAGACACTCGTCAAAAGAATCGCCGAAAATGGAGAAGTCATCCATGAAAATCTCCAGAAATTTCTCCACCATGTCTGAGAAAATCCCCATCATACACCGCTGGAAGGTAGCGGGCGCATTGCATAACCCAAAGGGCATGCGTCGATATGCAAACGTGCCGAAAGGACAAGTGAAAGTGGTCTTGTCCTGGTCTTTTTCGGCGATGGGAATTTGATTGTAGCCAGAGTAGCCATCAAGAAAGCAATAGTACTCATGTCCGGCCAATCGTTCGAGCATCTGGTCAATAAAAGGTAGCGGAAAGTGGTCTTTCCGCGTTGCAGCGTTGAGTTTTCTGTAATCAATGCAAACTCGCCACCCAGTTTGGGTGCGAGTAGGGATTAATTCATTCGCCTCGTTGGTTATGACCGTGATGCCCGACTTCTTGGGGACAACGTGAATGGGGCTAACCCACTGGCTATCAGAGATAGGGTAAATGATACCACTATCTAGACATTTGACGATCTCCTTCTTCACAGCCTCCTTCATGACTGGATTAAGACGTCTCTGTGGATCCCGGGCTGGTTTGGCATCATCCATCAGATGAATGTGATGCTCAACGATGAGGGGACTAATCCCCTTGATGTCCGCCATGGACCAGCCAAAAGCTTGCCTGTTGCTGTGCAAGACCGCGAGAAGGGCTTTCTCTTGCTCGGGAGCTAGAGAAGCCGAGATGATGACAGGGTGGGTCTCGTTCTCACCTAAGTAAGCATACTTAAGGTGAGATGGCAACGGCTTGAGTTCGAGCGTTGGAGGTGAAATGATGGAAGGCAAGACTGGTGCAAAGGTCTCGAACTCAAAGGACTCCAGCAAAGGTTCAAAACGAGTGTAGGCAACCGAGTCGGATGGTTCAGGTAACTCATCCGAAAAGTCGAAAGATTCAAACTCGGGTTGTGCGCGGCTAAGATCGTTCGTGAACATGAAACACTCGTAGTCGTTATCGGGCGCAGAAACAGCAGCAGGTTCGAAGAGACACGCACTAGTGGCGTCAAGATTATCGTATTCAAACAAAAATTCCTCGAATTCACACTCTTCGGGGGTGATCTCCTGGATCGAGCAAACATCCAGTATATGAGCATTAGGTTCGGCGGGCTGATTCCCCAACCTAAAAATGTTGAGTTCAATTGTCATATTTCCAAAAGAGAGGTTCATTGAACCATTGCGACAATTGATCACAGCATTTGAGGTTGCGAGAAATGGGCGACCGAGTATCACCGGAATTTGATTCCGGGGGTTAGCTACAGGCTGTGTATCCAAGACAATGAAGTCGACGGGGAATATGAAGTCCCCGACTTTGATTAACACATCCTCTAGCTCACCCCTAGGATGGGTGATCGATCGGTCGGCCATCTGGAGAGTGCAGTGTGTGGGTTTCAGCTCTCCGACGCCTAATTGCTCGTATACTGAATACGGAAGCAAGTTAACACTGGCACCAAGATCTAATAGTGCGCGGTTGATGTTCTTATCCCCAATAGTAATTGAAATCGTAGGACAGCCAGGGTCCTTCCGTTTTTGTGGTAAAGATTGGGTAAGGGCATCACTCACAGCACTAGCCAAGAAAACTTTCTTGGGTACCTGAGACTTCCTCTTTTTCGTGCACAAGTCCTTTAAGATTTTCGCGTAAGAAGGGACTTGTTGGACAGCATCTAAAAGAGGAATGTTAATGTTAACTTGCTTGAATAACTCCAAAATCTTCTCCATTTGTGGATTTTGTTTGTTAGACCTCAACCGGTTTGGAAATGGAACATTCTGAAAATTGGTTGAGTCTAATGCTGGAGGAGGAGATTTTGGAGTTGGAACGGATCCCAGAATAGGTGTTTTCGTGGAGTGAGAAGTGGGTCCGTTCAGAGCAGAAGAAGAAGAGGGAGAGCCTTGTGAAGAACGGAGAATAGGCTCGGAAGACGAAGAAGAAGAAGAAGAAGAAGAAGAAGAAACAGCGGCCGGGGTGTCATTGTTGATCCGTCTGCCAATATTGTTTTGCAGCACCCTCCCCGATCTCAGTGTGGTCACGGCACTCACATTATGGTTTTGTTGTTCAAGAGCAACATGAGCATTATGTGGGTGGCCGGGATTTGGAAGTGGCTGGGACGGGAGCTTCCCCTTCTCTCGCTCGCTCAAGGCCGCGTTCAGCTGTGCAATCTGGGCCTCGATGGTCTTGATGCTCTGCCCGTGTGCGGCGGTGTGTTGCACTAAAGATTGGATCGAAGACTGGATGTTGGCGGTGGATTGAGTCGATTGTTTAACAAACGCATCCAGACTTCGCTCGAGCGAGGAAACCTTATCGTTGTTTGACGGAACACAGTTGTTTGGTGGAAAGGAATTGTTCGGTGCAAAGTTGTTCGTCTGGTTTTGGTAAGGTTGGGGTTGGAAGGGCTGCTGATACTGAGTTTGTTGTTGCGCTTGTTGTTGTGGTGGAGGGCCCCTTTGGAAATTGTTGCCCTGGAATTGATTCTGATTCTGATTCCAGGCGAAATTGGGGTGGTTCCTCCAACCGGGATTGAAGGTGGAAGAGTATGGATCATTCCTCGGTCTTTGCTGGAATGCATTAACCTGATCCTGTCCTTGCGAGGGTGGATTGTAAGGACACTCTTCAGTCAAGTGGGACGGATCGGAACAACAAGCGCAGATGGTACGAAGGGGGAGAACAGGGGCAGGAGTAGGAGAAGAAAATTTGCTCTCTATTGCTTCAAGCTTTTTTGTTATTGCAGCCATTTCAGCTCTCATCGCAATAGAGACATCAAGCTGGTGAATTCCTACCCTAGACTGACCGGTAGAAGTGGAGGTAGAAGAAGAAGAAGGAGTCGGTCTGGTGCTCTCCCACTGTAGCGTTTGCTCCGCAAGATCATCAAAGAACTGCCATGCTTCCTCGTCAGATTTGGATAGGAAGTGGCCCTGACAGATGGTTTCCAGCAACTGCTTCGTTGCTGGGTTCAGTCCCTCGTATAAGGTTTGGCAGAGTTGCCATTTCTCTATACCGTGGTGAGGACACTGAACAAGAAGGTCTTTGTATCGGTCAAAGCACTTCCAAAAGGGTTCAGAAGGAAGCTGGGAGAATTGGTTGATCTCATTTCGAATTCTTGCGGTCTTATGATTTGGGTAGAATTTTTTCAGAAACGCTTTAACAAACTCGTCCCAGCTGGTGATTGAGTGGGAAGCGGTGCTATACAGCCATTTTTCTGCGAGATCGCATAAAGTGAACGGAATGACCCGTAGACGTATAGCATCGTCCGACAGCTGGGTTGTTTTCATCATGGCACAGACGTTTTGAAATTTGTTAATGAAGATATAGGCATCTTCAGATTCAAGCCCATGAAAACATGGAAGCATGTTGATGAAATGGGGCTTAATTTCAAAGTTGTCCCCATTGGCCGGAGGAAGAGAAAGGCAGGTTGGAAGTGCAGAACGGGTAGGGTAGAAACGATCCTGGAGCGCAATTCGCTGCGGCGCTACAACAGGCGGAGGTGGTGGGAGATTGGTCTCCATAGGAGGTGGAGCCAATCCAGGGGTGGTCAACGAGATGTTCGGATTAAATCCCGACATCGCGGAAGAAGAGGTTGGTGAAGGTGAAGGTGAAGATGTATGAACAGAATTCCGGTCAACGTCGGAGTTGGCCGGCAAAGGAAGGGGTGAAAGAGGAGTGGACGGAGTATCGACTTCGGAGTCGATCGCGTAGTCGGTCGCGACTAACGTAACGCGGACTAGACGGGCGCTAGTGTCCCGAGTCCAAGCGGACATACACTAAACGAGTTTAGTATAGTCAAAGCGGAGAAGGTGAGGGTAAGAAAACGTCAATGAAGAAAGGCGAAGGGTGTTGGGTGAAAATGGATTTGGCGACAAAAGGGCAAGTTTTTATAAAAGTTTTTGATTTTTTCTTTTTTTTTTTTAGAAAAAGATTTACAGAAGTATGTACGGGAATACGGCTTAAGCAATCACAAACAAGATATGCACAATCACACCTAGATCTAGGGTAACCTAGGTCTACTAGACCTGCTCCCGAACTTGATTGTCGAAGTTAAACAGTGTCGAGAAACAGGCTTAAAAATACACTGATCACGAGGCCAGGTAAGTGCAGAGATAAGGGGAGGTTGTCCAACGCTTTCGCGAAGTTCCTTAATTAAATAACCCTTTCTCTTTCGGCGGTTGCGCCTTTAACACTTTCCTAGACACCCCGTAAACAATATACGGTTAAGCAAGGTTCTAAACAAGGTTTATCTTCTCCTAATGAGCGCGAAGTCCTTAGGGCTGAAGTCTAGTATTTTTTTTAATTACAATGGACAATGCATATGCTTTAGTGATTTCCGGGGTCCTGGGAAGGGTGATGAAATCCCCACCCAATCTGGATTGGTTTCAAGCCCCTTAAGTCCGTATTAAAGAATGCAAAACAGTAACAATATCAACAGCAAACAATTTTTATTTGCGGCGCAAAGAATCCTGCACAAGAACAGTTTATTGGAAGGGGGAGAAGAATTTGCGCAAAGAAGGCTGCAGAAAACACAATTCAGTGGAGCTCAGAGGAGTGGAGAGAGGCAGAGGGACTTACAGAGAGAAGATGGCACACTGACCCCACCAAGTGGCCGCGGAAGGGCGGCAAAAAGGCCCTAATGCCGCGGTTCCGCGGCGGAAATGAGGAATTGGTGCTTAATTTTTCTGGTGTGGGCTCTGTTTGATCTCCTCTACTTGTCTGGATGTGTGGAATTCTAATATGCTCACTGTATCCGCTCCAGATTTCTACAGTAGACCGGATGCTTCGTTTTTGTCCGTCGCGGTGTAGCCGCGAACTGTGGGTCTATCTTCCCACGTCTTTGGCACTGTACTTGAACTCCGTATTTCCAACGTCTTAGGCGTTGATCTTGAGCTTCGTATTTCCTGCACACTTGCACAAAAACTAATCAAGAATAACAAGATGATTTTTTACAAAGTATATTTTTTTTGGTTTTTTTTTTTTTTTGGTTGTTTTTATATTCACAAATTAACCCGAAATTTCACTTAGAAATAGACTACCGTCTCCCCGGCAACGGCGCCATTTGATTGTTAGGATACGAGCGTGTTCAAGTTTTAGTTTTAAATACCGCAATCAAGACGGTTTCGCACGTAGCTAGCCGGATGAGTACGGGTCGTCCGCAGGGAGATGGGAATCTTTTTCTATGTGTTTTTCGACGAGTTAAGTCCAGTTGTTCAGATTTTGTTTGTAATTATCTAAGTGTTGAGTTGATATTTAAAGAGAGCTTGTTAGGGTTAGGATTAGGTTAGTTTGAGTTAGGAGTCTCCACATCTTTCGTTGCCCCACTTAATATCGGTGTTACGGTAATCGGCAACAACGGGGATTAGCACGACTAGGAAGGAACTTGCGAGTATAAGCTAGGCTTTCCAACGCATAGTCCTTCCTTTTAGTGCTTGTCCGTCCGTTCTTGGTTCTTATCCATAACCTCCGGTTAAATCAACCACAACCGGTCTCACTACGGAATCACCGCTATCATGTAGGATAGGGTGCCGTAAGGAGCGGATTGTGGTTGGGTTAACGGGAGTTGATTTAAGTTGTTGGGCAAGGAAAGAGTGAGAGAGATTTCCTTCTCTCAAACTTCCCTTATCCTACCCTAACAAGTATAGAACTACTCACACTTCATAATACGGAAAAAAATAAAACAACACAAAAGAGGAAGATAGGAAGAAGGAGATTAGAAGAATACGACTAACTGTTTGCGACCTCACCTTGGCGAGGATCAAGCGTAAGTATCATTGTCGTATGTAAGGATAAAGAAAAAGAGAGAAGAAACAAACAACAAGGAAATAACAACAACTACTTAACAATTAAAATTACAACAATTATAACAAGTAAAGGAAGAGACAAGCATGATAATAAAAATGGTCTTCTTTATTCATCACTCTTCACTCAAAAGCTCACATACAAGTTTAATGGAGAAGAGGTGAGAAGAGGAAGAAGAACATGTACTAAAACCTAGCAAAGAAAAATACAAGATTATGCACCCCTTCCTTCACAAACTTCTGGACTATTTATAGGCCAAAACATGAAACCCTAGGGCAACCAACAGAACATACATGAAAAGACAAACCTACCCCCCAAAACCCTCAACATTTGGCGCCAAGATGGCCGCGGAAGGGCGGCCAAAAACACCCTTTGGCCGCGCTTCCGCGGCCGTTTAGATGAGTTGGGTCTGGATCTTTTTGGTGGGACCCTGGTTTGATGTGAGAATCCTTCTGGTATATGTATTTTCCCATAATTGCTTCATGAATTTTCCAGAATTTCTGTTGAGGGAAAGGTGGACTTTTTGTCAAGATTTTGTCATGATTGCCTCGAGCTCCGCGTAGATCTCTTGGATCTTGTGCCACCATTGAGCCTTGTGCATAGATTTGACATTTTGTCTTCCTACTGGTATCTGGCAACGTACGGATGAGGGACGGAGACCGTGTTTTATCTGTGGTCGGCAAGAACCCGGATTTTTTCATGTTTTCCATGAATTTCATCGTTTTGGAACCGAGAACCTGTATCCTGCAATTGACTAGCAAACACGGCTCAAGAGTATCTACGGATATGCAATGTGATAAAAATTGGGCGGTATGAAAATGCAAAAATCTGATATGAACAGCGGCCGCCTACTAAAGTTTGCGACGAGCATTCGATCAATGTGTCGGGAATCTTGTTGAATTGCCCGACTTGATATTGAAAAAGGTTTTCGATAATGAGACTAAAATGCGGGGTTTATAATTGTTAGGCATGCGATGTCTAAGGAATTCATTTGATTAGGCATGAGATGTCTATGTAGGTTGCGGATTCCAACTGTTGTAGTTTTACACTTTCTTTTCTGTGACCGTAAGTATAATATGTGATATCGCCGGTTTCGTTGCTATATGCCAACGACAATTAGGATGCGCATATTTACTTACGTTGATGACATGTGATGTTATGTGTTGCTGGATATGTTATATTGGATCGTCGTGTTTGAATAGCCGGGGGTTTTTATGTGAGATGAGTGTTTTTCATTTTCATTCATGTAAAAACTTGTATGTAATATTCTTTTATTGGGGCACTTCCAGGTTGCGGAAGATGTCACCCTTTGTATATTACTTACTTTTCCGCACTAGGATAGACCCAAGGAGGAGGGCACAAGTAACCGGGTTCTGGAGTCCAGTGGGAGACCAACTCGAGGAGTCGAGTTCGGGTCTCCTAACTCTAGGATTGGTAGGGTTGCTTGCCGCTCTCGTAGGGGTCTAGAGGTGTGGGTTTGGCTATTCATCGCGACCGTGGAATCCGTGTTTTATACTGGCTCGTATTGAAAACACGGACGTCCTAGTATATCCAATATTTCATATGTTTCTTCTGCTGCGATATCTGTGATGTGATCATGTGATATGTTCTGTGATGGATACAGTATATAGTATACATGATATATTATATAGACGTTACTTATGTTTTGCACTCGCGCTAGCCCTGCCCCGCTCTGCCGTTAGTTACTCAACCTAACGGTGCATGAGGGGACATCGAGGCGAATGCAGATGGCATAAGTGTACGTCGTATTTATCTGTGATGTTTAGGTACTTAAATGATGGGACTTCATTAATATGATTAATGAAAGTAAAGGAAACCTAAAGATGTTGTAGAATCGAATTTCAAAATTAAAACAGGTTGCTACAGTTCTTGCTTCGCACAGCGGTATATATGATATATCCTGCACCTTATTCGATAAGGAAAGGACCGAGATCCCTTCACCGGGAGTGACTCCTTTAGCAATAACTGGCAGATGCTACACACTCGGTCTGTCTTTTGATTGCTTTTAAGATTTTTTGCTTTGCACAGTGATATATATGATATATCCCGTACCTCATTCGATGAGGAAAGGGCCGACGATCCCTTCACCGGGAGTGACCCCTTTAGCAAAACTAGAAAAGCCTCAGAAACACTCCATTTTAAAATCATTTGATTCTACAACGATATCAAGTTCATTACTCAATAGGTTTTCAGAAAAACCTGTCGTAGCCCTCCGTCATTTCAGATAAGTGGTAGTTAGTATTCGTGCTACGTTTGTTGGCCTGCGTCAAGGCGTAGTGTGCGGTAGCTAACTAGTATTTATCTGCTTATGCATATGATGCAGATTGGATTAGGGTAGTCGTGCGACTTTGTTGGCCTGCGTCAAGGGTCGTGCGGGTGGGTTTAATTCAATCAGGAAATGACGGGTTGAACTTGACTAGCGCACTATGGTTTGTTGGCCTGCGTCAAGGTCATAGGACGCTAGGGGCAAAATTATCGGGAATTTCAAGTGTTGAAATTTGCAATGAGATTGCATACCTTCTATGAGATAGCTGGATCCCGATACCCGCTGTGAGTAAGAGTTACTCCTGGGAGAGTTTTACACATTGCAACTAGCCGATCAAGTAGGTGTCTAGAAAGGTGTCAACGGGGTTACGCCTCTGGGAAAACGAGGTTTACTGTAATTAGGTTTGTGCGAAAGCACGGGGGACCTCCCTCAAAGTACCGACACTGGCCTGGCTGAAAGATTGGCGAACTTGTAGTGTGTAATTAATCCCGGCTAGTCTTTCCTTTATTGGGTTTGAAGGAAGATTTGATAAAAAGCAGTGGGAGCCATCCTGATTAGATAAAATAATAACCAATCTATTCTTGCAAGAGCGCACGCTGAGTGTTTTCTTCTCTCTCTCTCAAGGTAGCGACCATATCACGCCTTAATCAAGATAATAATACGGATGAATTGACCGAACCCGCTTGTTATACTGAGCTGGGGAACGTTGGTCCCGCTCCAACTTATAATTGTTATAAGATAGAGCTGGAAATTGGGGATTACCAGAATTCCCGTGCCGCCCAAACGAAGAGAGTGCATGCTGATGCATCATCTTCGGGTGTGTTCATTATAAGAACTGTTTCTCAGTATCCTCCGCATCCTGGGTATATGATACCGGATCAGGATCCCAGATATGTAATCTGTTATATAGGGCTGCAAAAAGGTAGAAAAACTGAGATCGGGTGATAGGTTTCATGAGGCAGAAAACGGGGCAAGTGTTGCAGCCAAGTCTGTTGGTCACTGTCACCCTGTATTCCAAATACATTGATTCTGAACAAATGCTATTAGATACCGAACCTGATATACAAAATCATATTAGTCTCTTTATTAGTAAAGAAATGATAAAATTTTGTATTGTTGGATAATATTTTGAACATTTCCTATATCAAAAGTTGATCGGATCAGGCACGTTATCTAAAAGCGTTGATGTTCTAAATCAAACTACAGTTCTTAGTATACTGAACACACACAAGAGGAAGAGTTCAGAAATGAACGAATCCTACTTGAGGCATTGTAGACTAGGTCATATCAATGTGACCCGACTAGCTGAAGTTAATTGTAGATGCATATTTAAATCAGTTTGAATTTACATCTTGTGAAACTTGCCGGTCATGTCATAAAGATATAATGACACCAGCTCTGTTTATTGGAAACAGAGAAAGAGTTAGTAAACTCTTGGGATGATACATGTTGATGTATGTAAGGTCCCCTGTCTACATATGCCAGGACTGGTTCTTTGTACTTCGTTACATTCTCTGATAATCTCTCAAGATTCAGACATATGTTCCTGTTGAAACACAAGTCCGAACCTTTTGAGATATTCACAGAATATGATTTAGAAGTAGAAAACCAAAACACGGGTATAAGTATTATGTCCTTTGATGAGATCGAGGAGGAGAATACTTGAGCACGGAAATCCTGGATTATTCTAAAGGAGAATGAGATTCTCTCTCAGCATTACTCCTCCGTATACACCATAGCATGATGGTATATCGGGGCGGAGCAATAGCACCCTATGTGATATGGTGTGCTCTATGATGAGTACTACTGAGTTTCTTATTTCATTTTGGGAGTTGTGCACTTGAGAAGCTGCATACCAATTGAATTGGGTTCCAATCAAATCAGTTGCCTACCGCTTCATATGTGATATGGAAAGGGAAGAGCCCATATCTTAAGTTGGTTAAGATTTGGGTTGTCCGGGCTATGTCTAAAAGCATAATCCGGACAAGCTCGAGGCAAAGTCTGTTATGTAGAACTGGAAATGTTCCAGCTATACAAACCGCAGCTGATGATTTGAAAGAACCAAAGGATTCAATAGTTACCAACGAACCTCAGCCTCTCCGCCGATCTAGTAGGGTTCCTCACCCACCTGAGAGATACTTCGGTTTCTCGATGACAGTGGGAGCGAGGATTGCATCATGAGATGATGACCCAACTAGTTTCGAGCTGGCCATCAGGAGTAAGACTCTGTAAGAATGGCTGGATGCTTAGTGATCTGAGATGGAATCCATGTACACCAACAAAGTATGGACTTTGGTTGCTATATCTGAAGGGTTAAATCCCCATCAGGAGCAAGTATATCTTGAGAAGATTACTTGGTGTAGGTGGAAAAGTTGAGACTTTCAAAGTAAGACTTGTTAAAGGCTTTCGTCATCAACCAGGCGTGGATAATGATGAAACCTTTTCCAGTGGCTATGCTTAAGTCCATCCAGATCCTACTTGCCATGGCTACATACCATAACTACGATATCTGGCGGTTGGGTGTCATGACTGCTTTTATAAATGATGTTTTAGAAGAGAGCGTCTATAAGTACACAGCCAGAGGTCCTCGTAGACAGTGGGAGCAGCGGAAACATGTGCAAGATGTTTTATAGGATAAAGCAGACATCGCGGAGTTGGAACGTCTGTTTTGATGTAGTTATCAAAAAGTTTGACTTCATCAAAATGGTAGATGAACCTTGTATATACAAAAAGGTAGTAGGAAGTATGGTGGCGATCCTCGTAGAGTACGTGGATGACATACTCTTGATAGGGAAGGAGTTTCCTATGCTACGCTCGATCAATCTCCGATTATCACAATGATTCTCCATATAGGATCAAAGTGATACCTACTAAATCCTGGGTTTTGGATCTATGAGATAGATCTAATTGGATGTTAGGATTCTCACTAGTTGTAGTGAGATGGTATTAATCGATTCTGGGGAGAATCATTGGAAGTGTTCCAGGGTGATAAGGACGACTGAATGTCAGTCACAGGCATTGTCTTTACCCTCTGTGAAGGGACGGTATGTTGGAAGAGTTCCAAGCTAAATACTGTGGCATACTAGACGATAAAGGCAGGATACATCGCTACTTAAGATGCTACCAAAGAGGCTGTCTGGATGTATATTTGTTCATGAAATGAACTTAGTTCCTCCCATTGTGTGACAATGGAGATATGGCTTATGCCAAGGAACGTCCATCCCATCAGTGATCCAGACATATTCTAAGGCAGTATCACCTGATCATGGAGATGGTTGATCTCCAGGGTGATCGAGGTTAGGAGAGTAGACTCAGAGGACAACACGGCGGATCCACTCATAAAGGCCTTTTCCCAGAGAGAGACTTTTATGGGATGGTTGAGTATGAGATACTACAACCACTGCTATCAGATGGCCCTAGTGCAAGTGGGAGATTGTTAGTTATATGTATGCCCTAGAGGCCATTACTATACGTAGGATGTATATTGTAGTGGATGCTTGGACATATATAGGGAGGACTTTCTTGCTCGACATGATAGTATGCTATCTGGTTGATCTTTACCTTAACGTGTACACTGATTGTCTCTCTGTTACATGTTGGTAAAGCCCTTAGGATGCGTACTTGACTACCTGGACTATGATGTGGATCATACTAGTGGGGACATGGTAGTCCATAAGTACATCCTTCAAGGTCCCTAGTCGTAGGTGTATCGAGACGGGGCATCGATATACCAGTGTAGACTAGCGTATACCTTCTCGACCCATACAGATGGGCGATGGATGATCCCATATTCATTGGTGTTTGACATCAGAGATAATATACGGGTGCTCAGTGGAGACTGGGTACACTGGACGAACTTGCCGAGAACTCCCAGATTGTATAATACCTTACGTCAGATGGCAGTTCTCTGGTGACACTGGTACAGAGTAGTCTGTTGACCCGAGATCGTCATAGAGTCTTGTGTGGTTCCCACTGTGCTTTGATTTCCACCTTACCACGTCCAAGAGGGCGTGCAAAACGGTGGTTTTTGGGTACAGTCCCGAATCACATGGAGGCAATGAGCGATAGGAGGGGATTCGTCTCTCCCGGTATAGGGAGTTGATGTTGCGCTGTGTTCGATTGGCTATAACCGGAAATCCCTGGCCAGGGTTGCTGAGATTTACTGGTAAGTCTTACCAGTAGTTTCTCGAATTGTTATAGACCTCATATCGACACGACTTATCGAGCTGTTGGGGTCTGACGTTTACCACACCTAGGCGAGATATGCGACATATCAGACGACGAGACCGGACTGTACGGTAAGTGTTACTGGTTGGATTCACAGGAGTGTGAGCGGGCTTGCTCGTCGATCTTCTGATCGCTCAATACCCGGGTGGCCGTTACGTTTAGCAGACCGCTTGCGGCTTGTGGGTGTTTGATATGATCATCATCTGCTGCCGGCGTATTGACGAGTCTTTAGAGTCCTACACAGAGGTTTCCTGGCTCAAGCGAAACGAAATAGGATCGCATATGAGATATGTGCGGGACCGAGAATAATGCGTGTATGTGATACCGTATTTCATTCTCGCGATGAATGTGTCGAATGGTTGTATGCGATATAACCTAGTTATCGAATCGAGGATTGATTCGATAAGCCGATACATTGGATACTAGTCGGTTATATGCGATATGACCGGATCATTGAATCAAGTGTTGATTTAATGATTTAATGTATAATTATATATTTGATATATTACTTTGCATTAACTAGTATTGGTTCACTTTAAATGGATTTTCTCACTTGAAGTTCACTTGAAATGCACATTGTATATGTGATATATTTTTGTGCACGAGATTGTATCATGTTTGATGATACATGCTAGCTTGGGTTTGTGTAAAGAATTAAACCATGGTTAGTTAGTGGTTAGGGTTTCATTTGATTTACTTATTCATTTATCTATCTATTTATTTATTTATTATGGAAATGATAAAGAGAAAATGGTGGCTTTCTTTGTTTGTTGTTGAAGCTTCATGAAGCTTTGACTAAGTGACCATTTTGTCTCATGCTTAACCCTAACCATTCCACCTAACCATAGTCTATTCTCTACACATAACCATGGTTAGAATATGATAAGTATTCATATTATTTTTCTTTTTAAAAGAGAACTTATGATATTCTATCATCTTCTTCTTCTTCTTCTTCTTCAAGAAGAAACATTGCCTTCATCAATGGCAACTAGTGAAAAAGAGTGAGAAATCCAATTCTAAAGTGAACCCACTTCCTATTTCTTCATCCTCTACCTCTTGCCAAGTAGTATAGGGTGTTTTCTTCACAAGTTTCTTGACTTGGTGAAGTTGGAGCTTGATCTAGTGTTGCCTCGACGTAGATCATCTTCGGCATCGAAGTCGACGACCTAGCCCGTCCATTTCTCCGATGAAGCCGACGCTAGAGTCCGGGATCCAATATGGACAGCGAGGGGACTTCATCACGGAGCTATGGAGGTGGAGGACCGGATCTACAAAGGTTGTATTTCCGTTCACTTAGTTAAGTTGTTAACTAGTTGCAAGTTTCGCCTAAAATCTAGTTAACGATCCGTATTAGGGTTTCTCGGCACTTGTAAAATTTAAAATTGGCATGGTTGATGCCTTGTGAGACCTCATTAGCATGCCTAGGAACCCTACAATCGCGACTGTGGAATCCGTGTTTTATACATGCTCAAAATAAAACACGGACGTCCTAGTATATCTAATATTTCATATGTTGACTTCTGCTGCAATGTTTTGTGATGTGATCATATTACTGCCTGAGACAAATGCTTATACTATATGTATATGTTGATATATAAATATTACTGCTTTCGTTTCTTCTTTGATGCTTAGGAAGCTTAAATGATGGGATTTATTAATGAGATTAATAAAAGAAAAGAAACTTAAAAGATGTTGTAGAATCAAATTTTCAAAAAGGGTAGCTACAGTTTTTGCTTTGCATAGCGGTATTTCTTGTAGAATATCCAGCACCTTTTTCGATAAGGAAAGAGCCGAGATCCCTTCACCGGGAGTGACCTCTTTAGCAAAACTGGCAGATGCTACAAACTCACGGTTTAGTTTTTGATTGCTTCTATAGTTCTTGCTTTGCACAGCGGTATTTATGAAATATTCTGCACCTTATTCGATGAGGAAAGAGCCGAGATCCCTTCACCGGGAGTGACCTCTTTAGCGAAACTAGAAAAGCCTAAAAAACACACCTTTTGAAAATCACTTGTTTCTACAACGATATCAAGTTCATTATGCAAAAGGTTTTTATAAAAACCTGTCGTAACCCTCCGTCATTTCAGATAAGTAATATTTAGTATTCGTGGTATGTTTGTTGACTTAGTCAAGGCATAGTGTACGGTAGCTAAATACTGTTTATCTGCTAAAGCATGAGATGCGATTGGATTAGGGTAGTCGTACGGCCTTGTTGACTTAGTCAAGGGTCGTATGGGTGGGTTTAATTCAATCGGGAAATGTACGGGTTGAACTTGACTTGCGATTTATAGTTTGTTGACTTAGTCAAGGTCATAGATCGCTAGGGGTAAAAGAATTATCGGGAATTTCAAATGTTGAAATTTTCAATGAGATTGCATACCTTCTATGAGATAGATGGATCCCGATACCCACTACGAGTAAGAGTTACTCCTGGGAGAGTTTAGCACATGACAATTAGCCGATCAAGTAGGTGTCCAGAAAGGTGTTAACGGGGTTATGCCTCTGGGAAAACGAGATTTATTTTAATTATGTCCGTGTGATAGCACATGGGACCTCCCTCAAAGCACCAACACTGACCTGGCTGAAAGATCGACGAACTTATAAGGTGTAATTAATCCCGTCTAATCTTACCTTTTTGGGTTTGAAGGAAGATTTGATAAAACCAGTGGGAGCCATCCTGATTAGATAAGATAATAACCAATCTAATCCTGCAAGAGCGCATGCTAAAGTATTTTTCTTCTCTCTCTCTCTCCAGGTAACGACCATGTTAGGCCTTAATCAAGATAATAATATGGATGTATTGACCAAACCCACTTGTTATACTGAGCAGGGGAACGTTGGTTCTGTTCTTTCTTATAATTTTTATAAGACTGAACAGGAAATAGGGGAATATCAAAATTCACACGCCGCCTAAACGAAGAATAAACATGTTGATGCATCTTCTTCGGATGTGTTAGTTACCGAGAACTGTTTCTCAGTTCACTCTACGTCCTGGGCATTAGATACCGGATCAGGATCCCACATATGCAATATATTGCATGGGCTAAAGAAAGGTAGAGAACTGGGAATGGGTGATCATTCCGTAAGAGGAGGGAACGGTGCAAATGTTGCAGCCAAAGCAGTTGGCGAATATCCCCTTGTATTACCAAGTGGTAATACATTGATTCTGAACGAATGCTATTACATACTGAGCATGATATGCAACATTATATCAGTTTCTTTATTAAGTAAAGAAGGATATAATTTTGTAGTACAGGATAATGTTATGAACATCTTCCTGAATCAAAAGTTGATTGGATCGGGCTCGTTAAATAATGGCATATACGTTCTAAATCAAAACACAGTACTTAATATACACAACACACATAAGAGAAAAAGTTCAGAAATGAACGAATCCTTCTTGTGGCATTGTAGACTTAGTCATATCAATGCGACACGACTTGCTAAGTTACATAAAGATGGTTATTTAAATACGTTCGAATTATCATCTTATGAAGCTTGCCATTCATATCTCAAAGGCAAAATGACCAAAACTCCGTTTAGTAGACACGGAGAAAAAGTTACGGAACTCTTGGGACTGATACTGTTGGCTATAGTGCCCTCAAGGCAATTATCATAGTCGCGGACTTATGATTATGATGATTGGGTGAGGACCTATACCGATAAAACAGTCTTACTCAAGATGATAGTATGCTATCTGGTTTGTCTTTATCATCATGTACATGTTGATAGAGCCCATAGGATTCTTGCTTGACTGCCAGCATTATGATGGCGATCATATATGTGGGAGCTGGGGTCTATAAGCACATCCTTAAATGTCCCTAGTCGTAGGAGTATCGAGACCATGTATCGATACTCCAGTGTAGACTAGTGTATACTGATCGAGACCCTGACGAGGGGCGGTGGCCAGGTCTCACAAGCCATTGGTGTTAGTTTGTTCACCTAAGATAGTATGCAGGTGCTCATTGGGTTATGAGTACACTGGAGGGACTCGCCGGGAATCTGCTAGTTGGTATTATACCTATTGTTGATTGATAGAATTAAAGTTAACCGCAATCAAGACGGTGTCGCTATGCAGCTAGCCGGTTGAGCACGGGTCGATCCACAGGGAGAAGGTTGTATGTCCTTTCTTGTTTTAGACGAGTCAATAAAGAATTTGTGTATGAGTTGTTCAATTCTATCCTAAGTGTATTATTTGCAAGTATAAAGTTGTTAAGAAAAAGATACGAGATTATAAGCTAAAGAAATCCGTACTCAAAACCTTTGAGCCGAATCTTGACCAATTGAAGCTAGAGCAATCAGCAACAACGTGGATTAGGGGATTTAAGCGCGGTATTCGTGGAATACGGCTTATTTACCCTTGTCCTTCCGTTCTTGTCTCTTGCTTTCGCCTCCGGCCAAACCGAACGCAACCGGTCGCGGTTAGAAATCACCGTTACCTTGTCAGGGTACGGTGCCTAACGGAGCGCTTGCGTATGGTTTGGGCCGAGTTCAATGGAAAATACGGGAAAAGGAAATGGGTAAAGAAATGTTAACTTATAATACCGTATTTCTTCTTAACAATAATAATTACATTCATTCACAAAAGAGAACCAAAAAGAGAGAACAAAAAGAAAAGAACAAAGAAAAGAAAAGATTACAAACAAGTAATTAAAGTGCATGAATATAAATTGCAAGAAAGTAAAGCAAGGTAATAAAAAGCAAGTAATAAATAAGCAAATAAAAAGAACAAGAAACTAGAACTCAAGACAAGCATGTGATCAATAGCCAACCCTTAAACTTGCAAGCTCAATCAAGAGGTTGCAAGATCAAGGGAAGGGTAGAGAACGCATGTGAAATGAAGTGCTAATTCCATGAAAGAATACGACCCTTGAGATCAATAACTAACCCTTAATCATTCAAGCTCAATGAAGAGGTTGAATGATCAAGAGAAAGCAAGAATCTCAAGGGGAAGAAGAAACAAGAGAGAATGATACAAAAAGCCCTCATCTTCATTGATCTCCCACTCAAAAAGCTCTCACTACAATTTTCATGGAAAAAGAAATGAAGAAGAAGAAGAAAAAGACTAAAACTAAACTAAAGTGGAACCAAAGAATGCCCATTGGTTGAGCTCAGTTCTGCTGTATTTATAGGCAGAGGGTTGAAGATCTAGGGCAAGAATCTGCCACTATATGAAGTCCCCAAAATACCCCCAAAAGACGACAGATCGAGGAGCCCACATGGCCGCGGATCCGCGGCCTAGACCCCCTTTAGGCCGCGGATCCGCGGCCATATTGATGACTTGGGTCGTCGTATTTTGGGTGGTTTCCTGGTTTGTATTTGTCTGCTATGTGGTATATGAATTTTCTCAGAAACTCTTCACAATTATTCCAGAATTTTAGTAGAACAAAAAGGTGATGTGATGTGGATCTTATGCCATGATTTCCTCGAGCTCCGCGTAGATTTCTTGGATCTTGTGTTGACCTAGAGCTTTGTGCTTGACATGACAATCGATTTTCCATCTTGTCCCTTAACTGGTATGTGGCAACACATGGATAGAGAGCGGAGACCGTGTTTTATCTGTTGTTGGCAGTAATCCGGAATTTGTCGTACTTTTCCATGATATTCATTGTTCAGAGCCGAGAACCTGTATTCTGCAATTATGTAGCAAACACTGATTAAAAGCACCTACCTATAAACACACGAGCATAAGAATGGGCGGTATAAAATGCAGTATTCTGTTATGAACAAATACCCCCAAACTTAACTTTTGCTCGTCCCGAGTAAAACCAATTATTCACAAAAATAAAATCCTAACCGCACTTTCGCAGGGAACGCGATTGCACTGAGCGCGTGCAACAAGCCGTTAAACCTCTAGGTGTCCCTAGTAGGAGGAGTGTTGTCTCCTGAGGGTTTTCAGCGGATTACACCCACAAAATCCCGTCAAATTAGTGTCATAAGTTAACATTGATTCTACTCCTATAGTTTAGTATTTACGTTAGAAACTCTATTATCCTAAGTTAGAAATATCCAACCCTAATGCTTCACACCTCCTATCTATTTAACTTTAGATCATATACGTTCCAAAAAAGTTTAGAAAGATGTTGGTATCTCCTGAGTTTTCCTTCTAAAGTGTGGTCTCAAATCAGGGATTTTTATCAACTTTACAGAAAACACAAGTCTTATTCTTCATTTCTATCTTTTATTCAAACATCGATTGTATACCCCTACGTGTGTGTATATTTGCACCCCTACACTTGAGAATTCAATTCAAGCTATAATACCCTTGTCCTAATACCTAATACTACTTCTTTTCATTAAGGATGGACGGATTTGCTCACACACCTTTCATGCGACTATTAATGCTTCTTGAGGCACTAACGGCCGATTACTGAATATGTGAACTTTAAAGCGTAAATAGCAGTTTCCAGGTCTTGACTTTATTCTATTTTTTCTTTTTCTTTTTCTTTTTTCTTTTTCTTTTTCAAGACCGGATATATTTTTCAACATGCTCTTTTGGTGTTTAGCTTTAAATACCGTTTTTTCTTTCATACTAGGCTTTCAGGCAAGAGTATTTCAAGGTATCCTCTACTATCCCAAGTTTCAAGGTGCGTGTAAGTGCAGTCTGTAGGGTATATACTTTCTAAATTTGAACTCAAGAGAAGAAACTATTTTTCAGACTTATTCTTTAGTAAAGCTTCAATACTTTCCCTTCATCTTGACTTAACTCAAGAACTGAACTCAAGATTACCTATTTCTCAAAAAAAACTGTAAGGACGTATACTTACCAAAGTTAGACAAAATGAGGGTTATTTTTAGGGTTTTCAATTCCTAAGCCTAGAATTTAGTTATTTCTATCATATCAACTAAACTTTCGGAATAAAGATCTAAGTTACCCTATTAGCTAACTTGACGACAAAGTTTTTATATTTTTTTGGAAAATTTTTAATTTTTGTGGGTTTTTAATAGGGTATGCAAATGCAAAATATACAGATGAATGCGAAGGAAGAAAGCTTACCGAGCACACCCCCAAACTTAAACTTGACAGTGCCCTCACTGTCAGGCTATACCAAGAGGGTCAAAATTGTCGGCGCTCCCCCTAAAAACAAATTATATACAAAAAGAAAAACCAAAAATATATACAAAAAAGGTGTTCCCCCCAAACTTAAGTAAAACAGTGTTTCCACTGTTAGGCGTTGAAGTTCAGGTTTAGGGGGGAAAGAACAGTATCAAGCTATACAAGGCCTTACACAGGCCAAAAGTTAGTACCAACCATTCAAAGATTTTATCTCTATAATGTGTTGGTTGGTGAAAGAAGGCGTAGAGAAAAGAGATGGAGAATACGCGAGACCGTATGCGGAGAGAAGCGGGATATGGTCTCGGTATATGAAAGGAAGAAAAATGGCGGAAGGGAAAAAGAAGTGGAATACGAACTTGAGGGTGAAAATGGAGTAAATAGATTAGCACAATTTGTGATGACCGATGTGTGAAAAGCGATTGTGCTAATATATTTATCCGTCGAGAAATAGGGTCAAATCCCTCAAGATTCGTAAGAAACCATGGGTACGCCGAACTTGGTAAACCAGACACAGGAAGTGAAAATGGTACGGGTTCTTGCAAGGTCGGAATGATGGAAAGGATGGAGGGAAGTGGTTGAGGAAGGGTATCGGTTAAGGGTTCTGGAGGGTGTACACAGTCAGTGAAAGGAACAGGATGAATTGGAAAATCCGACTCATCATCTAGAACTGTTTCATCCTCAAAAATATCCTCAAAATTCTCCTCAAAGTTAAGCTCATCCATGCATATTTCATCAAAGTCCAGACGCATATGTTGTTCGTGAAAAACATTTAATGACTCGGGATGATGAATTGGAGAGAAAAACTCAGTCAAATCTACGGGTTCATCATCCAAAATAGTCCCAGTGTCAATATCCTTAATCAAGTGAAAGTCAATTTTCTCAGACACCTCATCAAAAGCATGGATTTCAATCAATTCAGGTTCTAAGATGGAGGTGTAGAGGTCAAAAGGATTGGGTGTGGTTTCACTTGGCAAGGTCCCTTCACAATTTGGCAAATCAAATACTACAAAGTCGCACAACTCATTAAACATTCTATCTTCAACTGATAATTCATTTGGGACACTTGATAGATTTTCAACACAGGAGTTGTGGGATTCAATTTGAGACGGGTAGGTTTGATTTGGAAGGGTATACAGCTCACTTTCTCCACTCAAATTCACATCCTGTCCTACCGCCTCTTCATACATTGGAAAATTTGGAGCTAGTTGAAAACTAGCTACCGGGTCACTAGGTTGTATGAGGGCGGCCATGGACGCATTCAAATCCATCATCTGTTGGCTTGACGCTACCCTAAAGTCTTCCAAGGACTGTTCTAGACTAGACATTGGTTGTGAAGGGGTTTCAGTAAAAGATTCAAAGTTGTTTGGATACTGAAAATTCCCAAGTGGCGGTTCAGAAACAATGTCTAGGGAAGGTGAAAAAGTAGGGTAGGACTGGTAGGAATTGAATGGTTGGACAGGGGTAGGATCAACATTTGGATAAGAAGGTGAATGAAATTGTTGATCCCAAGAATTTGAAGTGGTGAAAGGAGTGAAAGATCGGCTACGAGATTGTTCAATACGTTCAGCGATGGACAAAGGACGACTTGCAAAAGGGGTATCAACATAAGAGGGTGGGGGAGGTTGAAAAGGTTGATACAAAGTGGATTGCGGAGGGCAAGTGTTTGTCCTAGACGCTGCTATCCGATCTTTCAAAGAGATTTTGGGCATGGAGGGATCGTTCGACGTTCGGCCAAAGCAAGAACCGTAAGAAGTAATGTCTGGTTGTGGGTACCAAAGTTCGGCAAGAGTTTTTCGAGGTGGGGTACCCATGATATGAAGAGAGAGAAAGAAAGGTAGAGAAAAGGAGGGGAAAAAGAATGTGATATTTTTTTTATAGATATTAACAAAAGAATAAAAAAAAGTATATGGACAAAAACAATCACGACACAAAAATACCACACACCTAATCGTTCTAGGGTTCACCTAGGTCAACTAGACCTGCTCCAGAACTTGATTGTCGAAGTAAAACTTGTGTCGAGAAACGGGCTCAAGATACACTGATCACGAGGCCAGGTAAGTGCAGAGATAAGGGGAGGTTTTCCAACGCTTTCGCGAAGTTCCTTAATTAAATAACCCTTTTTCTTTTGGCGGTTGCGCCGTTAACACTTTCCTAGACACCCCGTAAGCAATATACCGTTAAGCGAGGTTCTAAACACAGTTAATTTCTCCTAGTGAGCGCGAAGTCCTTAAGGCTTAAAGTCTAGTTTCTTTTAAATTTTGTGCGGGTAAACGTTATGCTCAAGTTCGTGATTTGTGGGCCACGGAAAAGGTGATGAAATCCTTTACCGTATATTGTGGGGTTCGCTTGCCCTTAAGTCCGTATTAATGTATGCAATGCGCAATTCAATAAAAATTCTGTAAAGAATCAAAAAATCGTTTTTTAGTTTAAGCGCGGCACTGCAACAAATACGGGTTAGTCAATTTTTAGCGTTTGCTAGCGAACTTGCAAAGAATCCTGCAAAGAATAGTATATTGGATGCGTCGGATTTGAGAAGAAGGTGTTAGTAAAGTACGTACCGTTAAGTTTTGGGTTAGGAAACCCCTGTTGAATCAAATCCGGTAAGCTTGAAAAGTTCGCTTGCGCGGGTCAAACTACCCGGATCTTTGGCACTGTACTTTGCAATCACCTTAGCCTTGAATGTACACTTTGCTCCCCACAATTGCAGTTTGCAAATCTGCAAAAATCTGCACTCTTGCCCACAAAAATGATCAAAAAAAACAAAAAGATATTTTTTTTATTTTTTTATTTTATATATATACAAAAAGAATATTAACCCGAATAACAAGAAAGAAAATACGCTACCGTCTCCCCGGCAACGGCGCCATTTGATTGATAGAATTAAAGTTAACCGCAATCAAGACGGTGTCGCTATGCAGCTAGCCGGTTGAGCACGGGTCGATCCACAGGGAGAAGGTTGTATGTCCTTTCTTGTTTTAGACGAGTCAATAAAGAATTTGTGTATGAGTTGTTCGATTCTATCCTAAGTGTATTATTTGCAAGTATAAAGTTGTTAAGAAAAAGATACGAGATTATAAGCTAAAGAAATCCGTACTCAAAACCTTTGAGCCGAATCTTGACCAATTGAAGCTAGAGCAATCAGCAACAACGTGGATTAGGGGATTTAAGCGCGGTATTCGTGGAATACGGCTTATTTACCCTTGTCCTTCCGTTCTTGTCTCTTGCTTTCGCCTCCGGCCAAACCGAACGCAACCGGTCGCGGTTAGAAATCACCGTTACCTTGTCAGGGTACGGTGCCTAACGGAGCGCTTGCGTATGGTTTGGGCGGAGTTCAATGGAAAATACGGGAAAAGGAAATGGGTAAAGAAATGTTAACTTATAATACCGTATTTCTTCTTAACAATAATAATTACATTCATTCACAAAAGAGAACCAAAAAGAGAGAACAAAAAGAAAAGAACAAAGAAAAGAAAAGATTACAAACAAGTAATTAAAGTGCATGAATATAAATTGCAAGAAAGTAAAGCAAGGTAATAAAAAGCAAGTAATAAATAAGCAAATAAAAAGAACAAGAAACTAGAACTCAAGACAAGCATGTGATCAATAGCCAACCCTTAAACTTGCAAGCCCAATCAAGAGGTTGCAAGATCAAGGGAAGGGTAGAGAACGCATGTGAAATGAAGTGCTAATTCCATGAAAGAATACGACCCTTGAGATCAATAACTAACCCTTAACCATTCAAGCTTAATGAAGAGGTTGAATGATCAAGAGAAAGCAAGAATCTCAAGGGGAAGAAGAAACAAGAGAGAATGATACAAAAAGCCCTCATCTTCATTGATCTCCCACTCAAAAAGCTCTCACTACAATTTTCATCGAAAAAGAAATGAAGAAGAAGAAGAAAAAGACTAAAACTAAACTAAAGTAGAACCAAAGAATGCCCATTGGTTGAGCTCAGTTCTGCTGTATTTATAGGCAGAGGGTTGAAGATCTAGGGCAAGAATCTGCCACTATATGAAGTCCCCAAAATACCCCTAAAAGACGACAGATCGAGGAGCCCACATGGCCGCGGATCCGCGGCCTAGACCCCCTTTAGGCCGCGGATCCGCGGCCATATTGATGACTTGGGTCGTCGTATTTTGGGTGGTTTCCTGGTTTGTATTTGTCTGCTATGTGGTATATGAATTTTCTCAGAAACTCTTCACAATTATTCCAGAATTTTAGTAGAACAAAAAGGTGATGTGATGTGGATCTTATGCCATGATTTCCTCGAGCTCCGCGTAGATTTCTTGGATCTTGTGTTGACCTAGAGCTTTGTGCTTGACATGACAATCGATTTGCCATCTTGTCCCTTAACTGGTATGTGGCAACACACGGATAGAGAGCGGAGACCGTGTTTTATCTGTTGTTGGCAGTAATCCGGAATTTGTCGTACTTTTCCATGATATTCATTGTTCAGAGCCGAGAACCTGTATTCTGCAATTATGTAGCAAACACTGATTAAAATCACCTACCTATAAACACACGAGCATAAGAATGGGCGGTATAAAATGCAGTATTCTGTTATGAACAATTGTCAGATAGCAGTTCCCAGGTGACATGTGTGCAGGTTAGTCTGCCGATCTGAGTTCCCACTGTGTTTTGATTACTACCCTACAACGGCTTAAAGGAGTCGTGCAAACAGGTTTTAGTTAGGTACAGTCCCGAGCCACATGGAGGCAGTGATTGGATCGTCAAGGATTCGTCTCTCCCGGTATTGGGGGTTGATGTCGCATTGTGTACGGGTGGCCATCACCACAAATCCATGGCCATGGTAGACGAGGACTACCGATCCAAGATCGATAGTTTCTCAGGAGGTGATGGGTTACATGACGACACTAAATATCGCGTTGTTGGGGGTCTGACTTTATCCACCCCCTAGACTCAATATGCGATACTCTTAGACGAACGGACTGGACTGTACGGATATTGTCACTGTCAGGCTCAGTAGGGGTTCAGGATGAGTTTGCTCATCGGCCTCCCTTTCGCTCAATACCTGGGTAGCCGTTACGTACAGCTAGTGCCGCTGACGTGCTTGTGGTTAAACGCACTGCCAGCGTATTGACGAGTCTTTAGAGTCCCACACAGAGGGTTTTTCACGGTTCAGGCGATATGGTGTACATGTTTTATGTTGGTACATACAGGTGTCCGATTAAATATATTCTTGCTGCGCAGACTTTAATCGGACGGTTGATAATACTAGCGGCTTAGGATTAAGCCAGATTATTAAATCAGGTTTTGATTTAATAATTTACATATGTATGTATTCTAGTATTATTGTTCACTATTCGTTTTCTCTCTCGGCTATTCGTATTTTGGTACGAATACGCGTATATGTATTTCGATACATGTACCGGGAAGTATTCCGTATTTTATACGGAATAGCTTCTAGAAGTTTTTGCCACCTCATTATTTGATTTTTCATTTATGAAAATTCATTTTGTTTAATGATGAGGTGGAGGGTGTGAGGTGGCATGAACATGACTAAGGTATGGGTTTTGGGTATGGTTGTGAATTGTTTAATTGGAAAAGAGAATGATAATTTTTTATGGGAAAGAGAAAGAGGGGCCCGGCTACTTGATGGAGAGGGCTTCATTTTCATTTGATGCATGATTAATTTATACTAGCCCCCTCTCTCACTCTCTCAAGTTCACACCATTCTTTGTTCATGCCAAGTTTTCTTCACCACCTTCATTCTTCTTCTATGGTTGCTCTCATGAGCAAATGAGTATGAGAGAAAATAAAGTGACACACTACTATACCTCGACTCTCCATTGTTAGAAACTTTGGAGCGTCGGTTGCCTCATTCGTCGAGCTGGAGCTTGCGCCGTTTCTTTCGGGTGGATCATCGGAGATGGAGGAAGACCGGCAACCAAACGTCATCAAAGGACCGCTAGGAGCTTGGAATGAAGACCGAAGGACTTGGATCAACTCGGTATAACAATTCTAACTCTTAGTTAGCTCGCTAGTATAGGGTTTAAGGTCGATCCGTAAATCGGGTAGCGGTAGCGCCAGTTTAGAAAATTTTTGTTCCACATTTTGGCCGCGTTTTGACGGCCGGGGCGCTGCCGGGACCCTTCATGGTATCAGAGCCAGCCTTTAAACCCCTTACTAGCTTGTTTAGACATGCTTAAAAGATCGATCGACGGATTTTACCAAAAACACGATTCCAATTGTCTGTTCTCGGTCGATTTTCAAAGTGGTCAATAAATTATTTCACACATCTTAAAAATCCGTGGAAGAAATTTTAAGGGTACTGGAAATATTTGGGCTCGTGATTCCACAAAAGCGTCGCGGAGCCGCCGCACTAAGCCCCTATTGGCGGCGGTTCCACGGTGGTTTAGTGGCAACGGGCGACCAAATTTTTCCTGTAGCCCATTTACTTGGAAATGTGATTTTAGTGATATTCTGTTTTGGCCCAGGTTTCAGTGAAGTGTTGTTTTTCTATTGGGGCCAATTTGAAACTTAGTCGATCGATATTTTAAGTATGCGTTTGACAGTACATACATTATATTCTGGGACCGTGAATGTCATTTGATCGGTAAACCTGTCTAACTGCTATATGTTCTTTTAGACGTGTTTGCGAACGTGACATTCATGTTGATGTTCTGTGTTGTGCTGTGATGTTGGTTGGATCGTCGTGGTGGATAGCTGTGGTGCAATGTTAGTACAGTTTTATTTCATTTGTACATTTGATATTGTGGGGTGAGCGTCCGACATGTGGACTGCCGTCATTGCCAGTTTGTATATTATTCTTTTGGGGCACGACCGGGCTGAGGTCGATGTCACCCTTGTATATTATTTTATTTTCTGTACTAGGATTACCCCGCGGTGGAGTGCACGAATAGCCGGGTTCTAGAGGGCAACTGGTTCGCATCTCAAGGCATTCAGACGGAGGGGACCTTACTCTAGAATTGGTAGGCTATTCGCCACACTCGTAAGGGGTATAGGTGACCCAGGAGGGGTGCTCAAGTTACCGGATTCCGTGGAGTGCTGGGTGGTTCATTCACGTTGCTGAAGGGGGCTACCTCACTTCTGGTTTTGGCGGGTAATTTGCCGCGCTCGTAGGGGTCTAGGTTTCATTGCACAGGCTATCCACACGACAGGGAACGTCGGGTCTCACTTGCGGCTCAAGTGAAACCCGGGGCTCCAGATTATCCACCATTCTGTATTGCTTCTGTGATGTTGCTTTATATCATGCCTGAGACGAATGTTATATATATATATTTATATATACTAGTAGATGTTGTATATGTTTTGCACCCACGCTAGCCCAGTTCCCGCTCTGTCGTTAGTTAAGTAACCTAACGGGTGATGACGGGACCCAGTGGCGAATGCGGATGGCATATACGTACATTTTATTTTCGTTCTTTTCTGGTGTGATTAATTGATGGGACTGCATAGATTCTTATCAATGCAAGGATAAAACAAACCTATATATGATGTTGTTGGAACCAAGTTTTTAAAAAACTGACATTACAGACGTTATCTTTTTCTTTGCATCATGGTATTCATTTGGAATATCCTGCACCTCATTTGACGAGGCAAGGGCCGAGATCCCTTCATCGGGAGTGACCCCTTGGGTAAAAGTATGCGTCAATGTAATAACTTTACTATAGTCGTTTCCTTTTGCTTTGCATCGTGGTATTCATTTGGAATATCCTGCACTTCATTCTACGGGGAAAGAGCCGAGATCCCTTCACCGGGAGTGACCTCTTTAGCAAGAGTTTTCGCCACTATATTTTTTATAAAACCACTTAGATTCCTTCAACGAGATCAAGTTCATTACGTTAAAGGTTTTTCGCCAAAAACCAGCCTCAGCCCTCCGTCATTTCCTACAAGTAGTACTTAGTATTCGTGCTGCGTTTGTTGACTCCGTCAAGGCGTAGTGTGTGGTAGCTGAGTGGTGCTTGTTTGTAGCATGGATATGTGATTGGTTAGGACAGTCGTGCGGCCTTGTTGACTCCGTCAAGGGCTCGTGCGGGTGGGTTTAATGCAATTAAGATAATGACGGGTTGAACTTGAGTAGGACTCTTTGATTTGTTGACTCCGTCAAGGACACTTGGGTCTTAGGGGTAAAAATCACATCGGGAGTTTCAAACATACAGGAAACTTGCCAGGCTTGCGCATACCTTCTGGAGTGTGGTGACTTGAGTGGTTTCCATCAGGTTATCATGCGATGATAGTTGGATCCCGATTCCTACTGATGAGTAGGATTACTCCTCGGGTGATTCCGACTAATTCTCCTTTCAGGTTTGGAGGAGAATTCGAGGATACAGTGGGAGCCATCGAGATTAGATAAAGTGATTAACCATTCTAATCTAGGTTAGAGTGCACGCTGAGTGTTTCTTTTCTCTCTCTCTGGCTGCGACGATGACCCGACCTTTGACTAAAACTCATGAACCAAGTGAACCGAACCTTCTTAAAACACTTTGTCTTTTAAAGTGTCACGGTGTCGCAAATACTGTTGCCACTTCTATATCACCTTTGCATTTCTCCAGAACACCTCGTATCACTATGAACGTCCAATTCCATTGGACAAATCCATCGTATGGTTATATACGAACTCGAAGGAACTTTTTCAAGGATGGATTCTGGTTCTGGAGAGATAGAATAGGATTATTCGGTTTTCTTTTCTCTTTACATTCTCTCAGGTTCTGAGGGCTCCTAGGATTAGGAGAGGGTACACCTATTGAGCTTATTAGATAGTCTTCCTCCAAACCATAGGCAGGTGTCGAACGGTAGGGAAGGAAGAAAACAAACAAGCTTAACTGTGGTGTACAGAAGGTAATAAGTAAAGACATATAAAGGGATTAGAATAATGGCAAAGGAAATGCGATCACCATCATTCAAGACTAAACCAGGTATGCCCCTGCCACTCCTACATCCACTTTGCATTTCTCTAGGACACTCCGTATCACTACAGATATCCACTTCCATTGGATAAATCCATCGTATAGTTACATACGAACTCGAAGGAACTTTTTAGAGGATGGATTCTGGTTCAGGAGAAAAAGAATAGAATTATTCAGATGTCTTTTCTCTTTACCTTCTCTCAGGTTGCGAGGGCTCCTAGGATTAGGAGAGTACACCTATTACGCTTATTGGATAGTCTTCTTCCAAACCTTAGGCTGGTGCCGAAAGGTAGGGAATGAAGAAAATCAATTAGCGTAAAGGAGGTGTACAGAAGATAATAAGTAAAGACATAATAAAAGGATTGGAGTGAGGGCAGGTAAGTATATGGTTACTGTCGTGAATCAGCATAGTGGAAGAGGCGTTAATAGGAATACCAGTTATCCCCTTTTGGAACATTTTCATGTTTCAGTTTTACTGTGCGATGTTAATTGATAACTATTTTTCCAATTGGAATCTAACTCCAGGGTATGTATTTATCATATCAGTTTCTCATATCTGTATGTTATTACGGATGGTGAGTGGGAGCAAGATATAGGGAATTAGGTGATTAGATCCTCATTATATCGGAATTCGTTAAAATTGGTGATATTTGATGAAATCATCTGGATTTTGCCGGATGGCAAATATTTGGATTTGAATATCTGTTGTTATGCACCAATTTCAAACTGATGTATCTGTACGTTTATTTTTATAAAGTGAGATATATCTTTTTGATATTATGTCTGTGACATTTACCTATATCGGTTAGTGATTAGGTAAGGTGCATTCAACAGCGGTATAATTCTTCTTAACCATACTACAGTTTTTCAACCTACGACACACAGGGTTTGAGTTATTGAACTCAGGGGACTTATACAAAGTATTGTATGTTGTCCAGTGTCCATTAGGACAAAGGGGTTGGTACTTGTACTATATTTTGTTTACTTATGACTTCTCCAGTTATGGACATGTATTTCATTGAAATACAAGGTCCAGATATTCAGAAGTTATAAGTATAAGAATAAAGTAGAGAACCATTTGTTGGAAGTATCAGGATTCTTCGATGAAGTCGAAGATGTAGATACTTGTGTTTGGTATTCCAGTGATAGTAATGGTTTTGAAAACTTGCTTCTCTTTTGGGTTACTCATATATGGATGCACTCCTAGATGAGTAATGCTGATTGTCCTCTTTCCATTTGGTTGATATGCACTGGAGACAGATGCATGTTTTTGAATCTGGTTCAAATTAGATTAGTGCTTTTGTTTCTCTATTAGATTAATATAGAATCAATTTATATCTTAACGATGTTAAGGTATAGGGAGTTGTCCGGCTAATGCTTAAAACCAGAATCCAGATAAACTCAAGGCACGTTTCAGTAATGGCTGTTTGTGGGTAATCCCGGGCTTTGACGAGGGTTAACTTTCTACCATCAGGAAGATCAATATTTATATTGTTCTTGACTCGCCACAGTTTTAATAAAATGGATTTTTTCAGAAAACAGAAGTGGGAGTATGGTAGAACTGGAAGTTATTCCAGAACCACAAACGTTTACTGGAAATTTAATAGAACCTAAGGATTCAATTGGATTTGATGTTCCATTAGCCACAACGCAGATTTGGTGAGTAACCTCAGGCACCCGAGAGGTACTTCGGTCATCTCAGAGACGGTGACAGGGAGGTTCTTGTTTACCCAGACATGCCATTGTTGCTGTTCTAGACTATAAGATCCGGCAGGAGGATGAGTATAGCGTCATTCTAAACTAGCTTTAGAAGTGCACGTGTATATGACTCTGCCAGAGGGTTGTTGTAGTCAGTGGGAGCAGCGGAAGTATAGTAGGCAAGTAGCTTATGTCTATTTAGAGACTAAAGAAGGTATAGCGGAAATAGATCATCTATTTTTGATGTGACAGTCATAGGTTTTGACTTCATCAGAATAGGAGATGGATCTGGTAAGAAGGTAGTAGGGTGTGATGTCCGAGGATTCGGGATGACATGCACTTAATAGGAAGAGATATTCCTATACTACGATCGGTTGTACTGTGGTTGTCACAAAGTTGTTTCTCCACATAAGATATGGATGTAATATCAGGGTTTCTGGTTACTAGATCTATGGTTTTAGATCTAGATTTGGGAAGTATCGTAATCTGGGTACTTTGACATTAAATGGACGACTCCTGGCAAGGTGGTGTACCTGCAGGTGATGGAGTCACCCTCTCTAAAGATGTCGTACAGACTGAAGGGGAGATGGATCTACATGATTAACATATCATTTGCTTAGGCAATTGAGTTAATCATGAAATGTCAAGTACCACACCAGATATTGCTTTTGCACTAGATACAATAACCAGATATATTAATCCAATCCTGGAGAAACATTGGGAAGCAGTTATTGAACATAAGTGAATGTTCTTAGGAAATGATTACTTCAGCCTCCTTCGGGAGACAGTTATCATTTCAGGCTTCTAAGGTGACCTGGATGACAGAGTGCCTGTCAGAGTTACAGTTTTTCCCTCCTTTGAGGAACAGTATGTTGGACAGGTGGTCCAAGCGGATACTGAGGAAAGGTAAGGCACAGAATACTGATTAAATTCAGTGGACGATACAGTCTAAGTAGTTTGCTGGATTTGGAGTTCATTTGTGAATTGGGTCCCATCAGATATCCAGACAAATTCAAAGACAAGTATTGCTCATTTCAGGAGATAGTTTTCTCCGCGAAGTTGAGATTAAGAGAGATACAGAAAGAAACATTAAAGCGGATCCACTCACTGAGGCTATTTCTCGAACGCAATCATTTTCACAAACAGGTTTTGCGAAACTGATTAGTAGAGAAGTTGGGTGTTCGGTATCACACGGGCTGTGAGTATGCGACATCGCAATAATTGGCCTTAAGTGCAAGTGGGAGATTGTTGGCTATAGTGCCCTCAAGGCAATTATCATAATCGCGGACTTGTGATTATGATGATTGGGTGAGGACCTATACCGATAAAACAGTCTTACTCAAGATGATAGTATGCTATCTGGTTTGTCTTTATCATCATGTACATGTTAATAGAGCCCATAGGATTCTTGCTTGACTGCCAGCATTATGATGGCGATCATATATGTGGGAGCTGGGGTCTATAAGCACATCCTTAAATGTCCCAGTCGTAGGAGTATCGAGACCGGGCATCGATACTCCAGTGTAGACTAGTGTATACTGATCGAGACCCCGACGAGGGGCGGTGGCAAGGTCTCACAAGCCAGTGGTGTTAGTTTGTTCACCTAAGATAGTATGCAGGTGCTCATTGGGTTATGAGTACACTGGACGGACTCGCCGGGAACCTGCTAGTTAGTATTATACCTATTGTCAGATCGCAGTTCCCAAGTGACATGTGTGCAGGTTAGTCTGCCGACCTGAGATCGTCATTTGTCTCGTGTGAGTTCCCACTGTGCTTTGATTACTACCCTACCACGGCTCAAAGGAGTCGTGCAAACAGGTTTTAGTTGGGTACAGTCCCGAGCCACATGGAGGCAGTGATTGGATCGTCAGGGATTCGTCTCTCCCGGTATTAGGGGTTGATGTCGCATTGTGTACGGATGGCCATCACCACAAATCCATGGCCATGGTAGACGGGGATTACCGATCCAGGATCAATAGTTTCTCAGGAGGTGATGGGTTACATGCTGACACTAAATATCACGTTGTTAGGGGTCTGACTTTATCCACCCCCTAGACTCGATATGCGATACTCTTAGACAAACAGACCGGACTGTACGGATATTGTCACTGTCAGGCTCAGTAGGGGTTCAGGATGCGTTTGCTCGTCGGCCTCCCTTTCGCTCAATACCTGGGTAGCCGTTACGTACAGTTAGTGCCGCTGACGTTCTTGCGGTTAAACCCACTGCCAGCGTATTGACGAGTCTTTAGAGTCCCACAAAGAGGGTTTTTCACGGTTCAGGCGATTTGGTGTACATGTTGTATGTTGGTACATACAGGTGTCCGATTAAATATACGCTTGCTGCGCAGACTTTAATCGGACGGTTGATAATACTAGCGGCTTAAGATTAAGCCAGATTATTAAATCAGGTTTTGATTTAATAATTTACATATGTATGTATTCTAGTATTATTGTTCACTATTCGTTTTCTCTCTCGGCTATTCGTATTTTGGTACGAATACGCGTATATGTATTTTGATACATGTACCGGGAAGTATTCCGTATTTTATACGGAATAGCTTCTAGAAGTTTTTTCCACCTCATTATTTGATTTTTCATTTATGAAAATTCATTTTGTCTAATGATCAGGTGGAGGGTGTGAGGTGGCATGAACATGACTAAGGTATGGGTTTTGGGTATGGTTGTGAATTGTTTAATTGGAAAAGGGAATGATAATTTTTTATGAGAAAGAGAAAGAGGGGGCCGGCCACTTGATGGAGAGGGATTCATTTTCAATTGATGCATGATTAATTTAGACTAGCCCTCTCTCTCACTCTCTCAAGTTCACACCATTCTTTGTTCATGCCATGTTTTCTTCACCACCTTCATTCTTCTTCTATGTTTGCTCTCATGAGCAAATGAGTATGAGAGAAAATAAAGTGACACACTACTAAACCTTGACTCTCCATCGTTAGCAACTTTGGAGCGTCGGTTGCCTCGTTCGTCGAGCTGGAGCTTGCGCCGTTTCTTTCGGGTGGATCATCGGAGATGGAGGAAGACCGGCAACCAAACGTCATCAAAGGACCGCTAGGAGCTTGGAATGAAGACCGAAGGACTTGGATCAACTCGGTATAACGATTCTAACTCTTAGTTAGCTCGCTAGTATAGGGTTTAAGGTCGATCCGTAAATCGGGTAGCGGTAGCGCCAGTTTAGAAAAATTTTGTTCCGCATTTTGGCCGCGTTTTGACGGCCGGGGCGCTGCCGGGACCCTTCAGATACATAGTGATGTATGCGGTCCCATGTCTACACATGCCAGGAATGGTTTCTCGTACTTCATTACATTCACTAACGATCACTCAAGATACAGACATGTGTTCTGTTGAAACACAAGTCTGAAGCTTTTGAGATATTCAAGGAATATAAATACGAACTCGAGAACCAAATGGGTAAAAGTATTAAGACACTTCTATTTGGGAGGAGGAGAATACTTGAGCAATGAGTTCCTGGACTATCTAAAAGAGAATGGGATTCTCTCTCAGCTTACTCCTCCTTATACACCATAGCACAACGGTGTATCGAAGCGGAGGAATCGCACCCTGTTAGATCTGGTGCGCTCTATGATGAGCACTGCTGAGTTGCCTATTTCCTTTTGGGGGGATGCGATTGAGACAGCCATATACCTATTGAATCTAGTTCCATCTAAATCTGTACCCGCCACACCATATGAGTTATGGAGTGGAAAGAGACCATATTTTAAACGAGTTAAGATATGGGGTTGTCCGGCCTATGTCAAAAGGCAAAATCCGGACAAGCTCGAGGCACGATCAATTCTTTGCAAGTTTGTGGGATATTCAAAGAATTCTCAAGGTTATTTTTTCTACCACTCTGAGGAACAAAAGGTCTTTGTTGCTCAACATGCCACCTTTTTAGAAAAGGAATTTCTTGTAAAAGAAATTAGTGGCGAAGAGGTAGAGCTGGAAGAAGTTCCAATAACACAAACTGCAACTGAAGATTTAATGGAAGCAGAAGATTCAGTAGTTTCCGACGAACCTCTGCCGCTCCGCCGATCTAGTAGGGTTCCTCATCCACCTGAGAGATACTACGGTTTTCTCATTGATGGTGGGAGCGAGGATTGCATCATGGAAGATGATGACCCAACTAGCTTCAAGCAGGCCATCACGAGTGGTGACTCTGTGAAATGGATGGATGCAATGCGATCTGAGATGGAATCCATGTACACGAACAAAGTATGGACTTTGGAAATTGCTCCCGAAGGGGTGAAACCCATTGGGAGAAAATAGATCTTTATGAAGAAACTTGGTGTAGATGGAAAAGTTGAGACTTTCAAACCTAGACTTGTTGCAAAGGGTTTTCGTCAACGACCAGGTATGGATTATGACGAAACCTTTTCTCCAGTGGCTATGCTTAAGTCTATCCGGATCTTACTTGCCATTGCTGCATACCATGACTATAAAATCTGGCAAATGGATGTTAAGACCGCCTTTCTAAACGGTGATTTGGAAGAGAGCGTGTACATGGCTCAGCCAGAGGGCTTCGTAGACAGTGGGAGCAGCGGAAATGTGTGCAAGCTGCTTAAATCCATCTATGGGTTGAAGCAGGCATCGCGGAGTTAGAACATATGTTTTGATGTGGTAGTCAAAGAGTTTGACTTCATCAATAATATAGATGAACCTTGTATATACAAGAAGGTGGCAGAGAGTAAGGTTGTCTTCCTCGTATTGTACGTGGATGACATACTCTTGATAGGAAATGATATTCCTATGCTGCACTCGATCAAGCTCTTCTTATCACATAGATTCTCAATGAATGATCTAGGTGATGCCTCCTGCATTTTGGGGATTAAGATCTATAGAGATAGATCTAGACGGATTCTGGGATTGTCCCAATCTAGGTACATTGACACCATACTAAAGAGGTTTAGTATGGAAGAATCCAAGTGTGAGAACTTACCCACGATCTCTGGACTCACTCTATCCAAAGAGATGTCTCCCAAGACTGATTTGGAAAGAGCTCGCATGCAAGCTATACCTTATGCTTCGGCAGTAGGCTCTATCATGTACGCGATGCTATGTAGCAGACCCGTTGTAGCATACTTACTAAGTGTAGTGAGTAGGTATCAAGCAGATCCTGGAGAGAATCACTGGACAGCTGTGAAGAACATTCTCAAGTACTTGAGAATGACTTAAGAGATGTTCTTGGTATATGGTAACGGAGAACTCCAGGTGGAGTCCTTTACCGATTCGAGCTTCCAAAGTGATAAGGACGACTCTAAGTCGCACTCGGGATTTGTCTTTACCCTAAATAGAGGGGAGGTTTGTTGGAAGAGTTCCAAATAGGAAACCGTGGCAGACTCGACGATAGAGGCTGAATACATCGCTGCCAACGATGCTGCCAAAGAGGCTGTCTGGATAAAGAAGTTCATCACTGAACTTGGTGTGGTTCCATCCATTGAGCATCCAATACCTCTGTATTATGATAACAATGGAGCTGTGGCTTTAGCCAAGGAACCCAGGTCCTATCAGAAGTCCAGACATATTCTGAGGCGGTATCACCTGATCCGGGAGATAGTTGATCGCCGCGAGATCGAGGTCAGGAGAGTTGACACGAAGGACAACACTGCGGATCCGCTCATGAAGGCCATTCCCCAGATACAATTTGAGAGACTCTTGGGGATGTTGGGTATGAGATACTACAACAGCTGGCCTTAGTGCAAGTGGGAGATTGTTAGTTGTATATATGCCCTAAAGGCCATTGTTGTACATATGATGTATATTATAGTGGATGCTTGGATATATATAGAGAGGACTTTCTTGCTCGACATGATAGTATGCTATCTGGTTTCCCTTTGCCTTAACATGTTGACTTGTATTGGTTTACTGTCTTGCTCTCATATGTTGATAAAGCCCTTAGGATATGTACTTGACTATTGGGATTATGATGAGATCATACTAGTAGGGAAAGGGTAGTCAACGAGTACATCCTATAACTGTTCCTAGTCGAGGGTGTATCGAAACAGGGCATCGATACACCAGAGTAGACTAGCGTATACGCATCTTGACCCATATGATGGGCGATGGATGATCCCATATCCATCGATGTTTGACATCAAAGATGGTGTACGGGTGCTCAGTGGAGACTGGGTACACTGAGCGGACTTGCCGAGAACTCCTAGATGGTATTATACCTATCGTCACATAGCAGTTCTCCGGTGACACTAGTACAGCTTAGTCTGTATACCCGAGATCGTCATAGAGTTTTGTGTGATTCCCACTGTGCTTTGATTTCCACCTTACCACGTCCAAGAGGGCGTGCAAAATGGTGGCTTTTGGGTACATTCCCGAATCACATGGAGGCAATGAGCGATAGGAGGGGTTTCGTCTCTCCGGGTATTGAGAGTTGATGTTGCACTGTATTCGATTGGCTATAACTGGAAGTCCCTGGCCAGGGTTGAAATGGAGATTTACTGGTAAGAGTTATCAGTAGTTTCTCGACCCGTTATGAGGTTTACATCGACACGACTTATCGGTTACTGGGGTCTAACGTTTTACCACACCTAGACTGGATATGCGACATATCAGAAGAAGAGACCGGAATGTATTGTAGTGTTACTGATTAGATTCACAGGAGAATGTATAGGCTTGCTTGTTGATCTTCTGATCATTCAATACATGGGTGGCTGTTATGTTTAGCTGACCGCCTGCAGCTTGTGGGTGTTTGATATGATCATCACTTACTGCCGGCATATTGACGATTCTTTAGAGTCCTACACAGAGGTTTCCTGGCTCAGGCAAAAAGAAGTAGGGGCACATATGCGATATGTGCCAGACCGAGACTAATACGATATGAGATACCGTATTCTATTCTCGCGATATGTGATATCGGCTGGGTATATATGATATAGCCGAGTCATCGGATCAAGTGTTGATTCGATGAAATGGTATTTGTTATATTAGCCGGTTATATGTTATATAGCCGGGTTATCGGATCAATTGTTGATTCGATAATTTAATGTATAATTATATATGAGATATATTATGCTACATTAACTAATATAAGCTCGCTTTATTGATTCTTTTTCTCACTTGGATAATACATTGATGTATATGCGATATATGTTAATTGTATTATTTTCTTTTGTTACATTATATATTATATATGTGATATATAATATTGTAACGTGCTAGGTTAAAATTGCAACTAGGGTTTATGAGGCTTGAACCATGCTAGGGTTAGATTAAGGTTTATAATTATTATTAAGGAAATAGAAATAATGGTGGAATTATCCATGGTTGATATTTTGATGGAAGCTTGTAGGCTTCTTTGATTTTGTTCACCATTTTTGTCTTCCTTAAGATATTTGTTGACCTAACTCAAACCATAGCAAATGGTTAAGTCTCTACAAGGGTTAAGGATATTATCTTTAACCCATGGTTGCAATTCTAACCTCACAACAATTCATTATTCATCACAAAAGCTTTTTTCTTCTTCTTCCTCCTTGAAAAAGCTTTCTAGCTTTTTGTGTTTTAATGATTTAAAGTGAGAAATTGAAAACAAAAGAGAGCAAAATTCCTACTTCATCATCCTCATCTATTTTAGCCACTTAGATTAGGGTGTTCACTTCACTAATACTTAATTAGAGAAGTGAGAGCTTGGGTTTGAGATTCTTCAAGGTAGATCATCTTCGAAAAGGAAGACTTCAAGCAAGCATGGATCATTTGACTTGTGGAGCCTCTCTAGAGTCCGGGAGTTCATGGATCATGGTGAAGGGACTACTACTCGGAGCTTATGAAGTGAAGGAATGGTCTACAAAGGTTGTAATCCCTCTCTCTTAGATGTAAAGTTGTTTACATGCAAAGCTAATCCTAATTCTCTAGTTCGATTACTTGGTTGGTTTGTTTAGCACCCAAAATTTTTTAATATAGCATGTTTGATGCTTGCCAAAACCTTGCTAAGATGCTAAGCTAACCCTACAACAAGCTTGGAGGGGTATTCCACAATTGGGTGGACATGCGACAAAGGTTGTATTTTCTCAACCATTGCACTTTTAACTAGCTAGTTTAGGTCTATGGACCGTATCCTGGGTATTACGGGCTTCTGGTGCTCGCTAGAATTTTTTTTTGCGCTTCCGCCTCAGTCGCGGTTTCCGCGGTGCGGGCACCAGATCCTTATAGAATACACTTGAGACTGCACATAAAGGGACTAATCAAGTAAAAGAAAGTAAGATAAATCGTCTAATGCATGAATACAAAATATTTTTTATGAAAGAAAACAAGATTATCGATTCCTTGTACTCTAGGTTTAATAACATAATAACTGAATTAATTAACTTAGGAAAGAAATTTGTAGAGAAAGAAAAGAATTATAAAATTCTGCGATAACCAACTTTATCTTGGCAGTTTAAGTTACTGCGATAGGAGAAGAAAACGATATGAGCACCATGTGCGTTGATACTGTTTGGGTTCCTAGCACCCTGCTCCTCGACTGTGGCCGTTGCAGAACGAAAAATTTTGGTGTTTAAAAAACTTGGCGCTAGAAATAATTACTTAGAATCGAAACAAAACATGAAACTAGCATGCTATAAAGATGTTATCTACTATGATAGAGTTATTTTACCGAATGATTTATGTCATTCGGTCTTCTACCCTCTTCTTTGGCTCATTGAGTTCTCCTCGATCGAGCTTGGCCGCTAGTCCTCCTCGGTCAAAGATGATCCACCCGAGGGATGTAGCTCATGGCTCTAGCTCCATACTAAGAATCTAGTAAAGCAAATAGAGACTCTAGGTTGCTAATCTAGAGTGCTTAGGGATGTAGTGAGTTGCTCTAAGTGTGGTTCTATCTCTCTTCTACCCTTGATTCTCAACACATGAGATGGTAGGGTGGAAGATGAAGAAGGAGTAGGAGCTCAAGAAAGGTAGTGAAGAGAGAGGTAGCAAAATGGTGAGAGTCCAACCATGCAAAAGCTCAAATGAAAAACTTAAGTGAAAAAACTCTAGAGAGAGAAAAACATCAAGCATGGTTTTGTAAAACTCAATTCTCAATTATAATATATCAACCATACTTGGATAGTTTGCACAAATGAATTAAGAATTCATTTGTCAACACTATTCAAGCATGGTTCTCACCATTCTCTCTTCTTTACCTTTACATCCAATTTCCATTTAATTTAATAAATGGATAAACCAAAATGAGGTGTCCACCATCTAGAATGTTTTCCGTATAAATATGGATTACACTCAACTGTATATACATACCCGTATTTGTACCAAAATACGAATACCCAAAGAGATAGAATAACACAAAGAACATAATACTATCGAAATACAGATACGTAAATTATTAAATCAATACTTGATTTAATAATACGACTCAAACCCGAGCCGGCTAGTATTATCGACCGTTTGATCGAAAGTCTGGGTAACTAGTACAATCATTCGATCAGAGCCCTACACGTATCAAAGTACGTCAGCGGCACTATCTGTATATAACGGCTACCCAGGTATTGAACGAAAAGAAGGCCGACAAGCAAACTCATCCGAACCCCTACCGAGTCCATACAGTCCGGTCTGTTCGTCTAAAAGATCGCATATCGGGTCTAGGGGGTGGATAAAGTCAGACCCCTAATAACGCGATATTTTGTGTCGGTGTGAAGCCCATCACCCACTGAGAAACTACTGATCCAAATCAGTAATTCTCGTCTACCTTGGCCAAGGATTTCTGGTGATGGCTACCCGTGCACAGCGCGACATCAACCCCCAATACCGGGAAAGACGAATCCCCAACGATCCGCTCACTGCCTCTATGTGGCTCGGGACTGTACCCAACTAAAACCTATTTGCACGACTCTTTTGAGCCATGGTAGGGTAGTAATCAAAGCACAATGGGAACTCACACGAGACAAATGATGATCTCAGGTCGACAGACTAACCTATGCTCATGTCACCTGAGAACTGCTATCTGACAATCGGTATAATACCATCTAGCATATTCCCGGCGAGTCCATCCAGTGTGACTTATAACCCAATGAGCACATGTATACTATCTTAGGTGACTAACTGACACCAATGGCTTGTGAAACCGGCCACCGCCCCTCGTCGGGTTCTTGAAAAGTATACACTAGTCTACTCCGGAGTATCGATACCCAGTCTTGATACTCCCTCGACTAGGGACATTTAAGGATGTGCTTATAGACTACCCAGCTCCCACGTATATGATCGCCAATATAATGCTAGTAGTCTACCAAGAATCATATGAGCTCTATCAATATGTAATAGTGATCTGTAATACCACATAATGCACGTACATAATGATAGAGACAAACCAGATAGCATACTATCATTTTGAGTAAGACTGTTCTACCCGTATAGGTCCTCCCTCAATCATCGCGTGCCTGCGATTAAAATAATTGACTTGAGGGCACTATATCCAACAATCTCCCACTTGCTCTTAAGGCTAATTATTGCAATGTCGCATACTCACAGCCCATATGATACTGAACACCCAACTTCTCTACTAATCAGTCTCGCAACTTCGCGGAGAAAGACTATCTCCCGAAATAAGCGATACATGTCTTATAATTTTTCTGGATATCTGATGAGACCCGGTTCAAAAATGAAGTCCAAATCCAACAAACTTGTCAAACCGTATCTTCCACTGAATTTAATCAGTATACTGCGCCATGCCTTCCTCAGTATCCGCTCAAACCACCTGTCCAACGTACTGCCCCTCAAAAGAGGGAAAACTATAACTCTGACAGTCACTCTGTCATCCATGTCACCTTAGAAGCCTTAAATGATATCAGCCTCCTGAAGAAGGCTGCCGTTACCATATGCCAAGAACATCCTCATATGTTCATAACTGCTTCCCAATATTTCTCCAAGATTGGATTAATATATGCTTATTGCAGCCAGTGCAAAAACAATATCTTGTTTGATACTTGACATCTCATGATTGACTCAATTTCCTAAGCAAGGGATATGTCAATCATGCAAATTCCTCTCCTCGTCAGTTTAGAAGACATCTCTTTAGAGAGGGTGACTCCATTACCTGCGGGTATACCACCACGCCAGGAGTCGTCCATTCTAAAAAACTTTAGAATAGTGTCAAAATACCCGAATTGTGACACTTCCCAAATCTAGATCTAAAACCATAGATCTAGTCACCAGAATCCCTGATATTTTATCCAGATCCTATGTGGAGAAACACCTTGTGACAACCACAATATAACCGATCGTAGTATAGGAAGACCACTTCCTATCAGGAGCATGTCATCCAAATACCAGGACATCACACCCTACTCCCTTCTTACCAGGTCCATCTATTATTCTGATGAAGCCAAACTCTATCACTGTCATATAAAAAAATAGATGATCTATCTCCGATATTCTTGCTTTAGTCTATAAATAGACATAAGCTACTTGCCCACCATTCTTCTGCTGCTTCTACTGACTACAACAACTCTCTGGCAGAGTCAAATACATGTGTATTTCTAAAGCTAATTTAGAACGACGTTATAGTCATCCACCTACCAAATCTCATAGTCTAGGACAACAATAGTGGCAAGCTTGGGTCATCAAAACCTCCCTGTCACCATCTTTGAGGAGACCGAAGTACCTCTCGGGTAGCTGAGGTTACCCACCAAATCTGCGAAGTGGCTAATGGATTGTTGAATCCAATTGAATGTTTAGGTCTTACCAAATTTTCTGTAATCGTTTGTGGTTTTAGAATCACTTCTAGTTCTACCATACTCCCACCAATGTTTTCTGAAAAGAATTCATTTTACAAAAGAGGTGGTGAGTCAAGAACAATATAACTATTGATCCTCCAAATAGTAGAATGTTAACCCTCGTCAAAGCCCGGGATAACCCACAAACTGCTATTACTGAAACATGCCTAGAGTTTATCTAGATTCTGGTTTTAAGCATAAGCCGAACAACTCCATATACCTTAACATCATTAAGATATGAATTCATTCTATATCCAATATAGAAACAAAGGCACTAATTTAATTGGAACCAGATTCAAAAAACAAGCAGCTGTTCCAGTGCATATCGACTAAATGGAAGAAGGCCAAGCAGGATTACTCATCAAGGAGCGTACTCACGGATGAGTAACCTGAGAGAGAAACAAGTTCTCAAATATATTACTTACAACGGAATACCTAGCATAAGTATCTACATCTTCGATCACCTTGAAGAATCCTGATACTTACAACATATAGTTCTCTACATAACTTCTCAAAATTTGGACCTTGTATTTCAACGAAATACTTGTCTAAAACAAGAGAAGTCATAAGTAAATGAAATATAGTATGAGTACCAACCCCTTTGTCCTAACGGACATCAGACAACATAGAGTACTTTGTATAAGTTCTCTGAGTTTAATAACTCAATCCCTATGCGTGTAGGTTGAAAACTGCACTATGGTTAAGAAGAATTACACCGCTGTTGAATGCACCTTACCTAACCATCAACTGATATAGGTAAATATCATAGACATAATTTCAAAAAGTTATATCTCACTTTATAAAACAAACGTACAGATATATCAGTTTGAAATTGGTGCATAACGACGGATATTCAAAATCAAATATTTGTCGTTAGGCAAAACCAAGGTGATTTCCTCAAATATCACAAATTACAAAGAATTCTGATATATAGAGGATCTAATCACCCAATTCCCAATATCTTACTTCCACTCGCATCTCTAACACCATACAGATGTGAGAATCAAGTCTGGTAGTCAGAATCTAATTGGCAAAACAATTTTCAATTAACACTTTACAGTAAAACTAAAACATGAAAATGTTTCGAAGGGGTGGCCGGGTATTCCTAGCAATACCTCGTACACTATCCAGATTCATGACAGTAACCGTATATTTCCTGGCCCTCATTCCAATCTTTTCATATGTCTTTACTTTTTACTTTCTGTACACCATACTTAGGCTAATTGGTTTCTTCCTTCCCTACCATTCGGCACCAGCCTAAGGTTTGGAAGAAGACTATCCAATAAGCGTAATAAGTGTACTATCCTAATACTAGGAGCCCTCGCAACCTGATAGAAGGTAAAGAGAAAAGACAACCGAGTAATCCTATTCAATTTCTCCCAGAACTGGAAACCATCCTCGAACAGAAACAAGTTTCTTCGAGTTCTCATGTAACTATACAATGGAATATCCAAGCAATATGGATCTTCATAGTGATACGGAGTGTTCTGGAAAAATGCAAATGGGAAGTAGGAGTGGCAGGGATATACGCAGCTTCATTGTGAATGATAGTAGTCATAATTTCCTTTACCCTCACTCTAATCCCTTTAGATGTCTTTACTTATTACCTTTTGTACACCACACTTAGGCTAATTGGTTTTCTTCCTTCCCTACCTTTCGGCACTTACCTATGGTTTGGAAGAAGACTCTCCAATAAGCGTAATAGTTGTGCTCTCCTAATACCTGGAGCTCTCACAACCTGAGAGAAGGGAAAAAGAAAAGACAACCGAATAATTTGATTCAATTTCTCCAGAATCAGAATCCATCCTTGAATAGAAACAAGTTTCGAGTTCGTATGTAACTATACGATGGAATATCCAAGCAATATGGATCTTCGTAGTGTACGAAGTGTTCTGGAAAAATTTCAAAGAGAAAGTAGGAGTGGCAGGGATATACGCGACTTAATGACAATCCAAAATCCAAAGTGTTTAAGAAGGTTCGGTTAACTTGGTTCATGAGTTTTAGTTTAAGGTCAGGTCATGGTTTCTACCAAAGAAAGAAAGAAAAGAAACACTCATCGTGCACTCTAACCTATATTAGATTGGTTAATCATTTTATCTAATCAGGATGGCTCCCACTGTTTCCTCGAATTCTCCTTCAAACTATAAAAAGAGAATTAGTTGGGATAATCTGAAAATCACCCGAGGAGTAACACCTACTCATCAGTGGGAATCGGGACCCAACTATCATCGCATGATAACTGTAAGTCCATGATGCACACCCCACGGCTTGCGGGGAGGCGGAATACTTGAAAAACGTTTTTCTCACCACATAAAGAATACTTGTTTTAGGTTTGCATCATGAACTTGTTCCACTTTTGGATCTTGTTTAAACCTTAGATAACAAAATTGAACTACAAGAGAGTGCTAACTACTAGGTTAAGAAGTTATACCCTCGTGTCTAGTCCTTCGGTTCTTCAAGTTGTTCCTTGCTCCTTGTTCTTGATCTCCTTGCTTTGGCTTCTTGAACGAAATCGGTCACCGGTCTCCTTTGTGTCGAAGATGGATCCACCCGAGGACCTATGGTCAAGCTCCAATCTCCATGAGATAATTTAGTGATCAAACTTGCTAAGAGAGAAGACTAAGTTGATGTAGAGTGAGTGTATTGGATTAATTGATCTCAAAGCTCATTATTTTGCAACACATGCAAGTGTATGAGCTTAAGGAAGAAGGAGAGAAGAAAACCTAGGAGAGAGAAATCTTTTGATAGAATGAGAAGAAAATTGAGTTGTGAGAATGGCTAAGTATTTTGATAATAATTCAACCATGGAATTATTTAATCTCACAAATTACAACCTTACTTGAATAGTAACTCCAAAGTGAATAAACAAATGCTTAGCCATGCTTTCAACCCATGCCTCATAACTCTCCTAATTTCCACCTCATTAATTCTTTAATGAAAAAGAATAAAACAATAATGAGGTGTCTCCTTCTAGAAGGTCAATCTTGTGAATTTACAAGAATGCCCTTTTCCGTATTTTCATATCCGTATTCCGAAAAATACGGATACACCGAGATCAGTATAATCCAATACTACAAAACTAGTATCCGGCTTAAACCAAAGCCTACCAGTATAATCCGTCCGATTGTCATTCGAGTAGCCAGTACACGAATGCGATCGAAACCCTGCCGTAAGACCATAGGGCGTCTACATCGTCTCCCCTGATCCAGAGAAACCCTTTGTGTGGGACTCTAAAGACTCGACAGTACGATGGTAATGGGTTTAACCACAAGTCCGTCAGTGGCACTAGCTGTTTGTAACGACAACCCAGGTACGTGTCGAAAAGGAGGCCGACGAGCGAACTCGTCCGTAACCCCTACTGAGCATGTCCGTGACAATATCCGTGCAGTCCGGTCTGTTCGTCTGAAAGTATCGCATGTATGGTCTAGGGAGGTGGTAAACGTCAGTCCCCTAAAAACCATACAAGTCGTGCCGGTATGGCTCAAGACCCTCCGAGAATCTACTGGTCAGTCCACCAGTAATTCTCTATCAGCCCTGGCCAGGGACTTATGGTAATGACCAACCGATCACAGTGCGATATCGACTCCCTATACCGGGAGAGACAAATCCCTAACAGACGCTCACTGCCTCCATGTGGCTCGGGACTGTACCCAACTAAAACCTGTTTGCACGACTTCTTTGAGCCATGGTAGGGTAGTAATCAAAGTACAATGGGAACTCACACGAGAAAAATGACGACCTCAAGTCGACAGACTATCTGCATACATGTCACCTGAGAACTGCTATCTGACGTTAGGTATAATACCATCCAGCCAGTTGTCGGCGAGTCCTGTCCGGTGTACTCACACTCGGTGAGCATCTGTATACAATCTTAGGTGCACATCACCAATGGCTGCGGGACCAATCCATCGCCCCTCGTCAGGGTCTACTCTGGAGCATCGATGCCCAGTCTCGATACTCCTGCGACTAGGGACATTTAAGGATGTGCCTATTGACTATCCAGCTCCCACAAGTATGACTGCCATCACAACGCCGGTAGTCAGGCAAACACCCTACGGGCTTTATCAACATGTATATAAATACAAAGTAAAATATATCACACGTTAAGATAAAGACAAACCAAATAGCGTATTATCATATTAAGCAAGATTGTCATGTACATACATATCCCTAGCATCCTATACAATGAAGGCCTCTAGGGCATATATATCCAACAATCTCCTACTTACACTATGGCCTGTAACTGGCGCAATGAGTACCCACTGTCTGCACTAGATCCACTAGATCCAGTTGCTGGCGTACCGCATGCCCAACATCTCAAACAGCCTCTCGAACTGGACTTGAGGGATGGCCTTTGTGAATGGATCGGCCGTGTTGTCTTTTGTGTCCACTCTCCTTACCTCGATCTCCCGGCGATCCACGATCTCCCTGATCAGGTGATACCGCCTCAAGATATGCCTGGATTTCTGATGGGACCTTGGTTCCTTCGCTAATGCTACAGCCCTATTGTTATCACAATACAAAGGTATTGGATTGGTAATGGACGGAACCACCTGAAGTTCAGAGATGAACTTCTTCATCCAGACAGCCTCTTTCGCAGCATCGTTAGCAGCTATATACTCAGCTTCCATAATTGAGTCTGCGACGGTATCTTGTTTGGAACTCCTCCAACATACCGCCCCTCCATTGAGTGTAAACACAAAACCCGAAACGGATTGAGAGTCATCTTTGTCACTTTGGAAGTTGGAGTCGGTAAAGGCCTCGACCTGTAGGTCCCCATTACAGTAAACCAAGAACATCTCCTTACTCCTTCTCAGGTACTTAGGAATGTTCTTTACCGCTATCCAATGCTTCTCACCTGTGTCTGACTGATACCTGCTTACCACACTAAGTGCATAAGTTACATCTGGTCTGGTACATAACATCGCATACATTATGGATCCTACTGCCGAAGCGTAGGGTATAATGCCCATGCGAGCCCTCTCTTCATCAGTCTTTGGAGACATCTCTTTGGAGAGGGTGATCTCGTGACAAGCGGGTAAATTACCGCTCTTGGAATCTTCCATACTAAATCTCTTTAGTATAGTATCAATATACCCGGACTGTGAAAATCCCAACATCCTTTTGGATCTACCACGATAGATCTTAATGCCCAGAATGTAGGATGCATCTCCTAAGTCTTTCATGGAGAATTTCTGTGACAAGAAGAGCTTTACTGATTGTAGCATAGGGACATCATTCCCTATCAGTAGTATGTCGTTGACATACAAAACGAGGAAGACTGCTGCTCTTTCTACAATCTTCCTATAAATGCATGGTTCATCTACATTTTTGATAAAGTCAAATTCTTTGACCGTCTCATCAAAGCAGATGTTCCAACTCCGTGATGCTTGCATTAATCCATAAATGGATTTAAGCAACTTGCATACCTTTCCGCTGCTCCCACTGTCTAAGAAACCTTCTGGTTGATCCTTGTAAACACTTTCTTCTAAATGTCCATTTAGAAAAGCTGTTTTTTCGTCCATCTGCCAGATTTCATAGTCATGGAAGGAAGCAATGGCAAGTAGGATTCGAATGGATTTAAGCATAGCTACTAGGGAAAAGGTTTCATCATAGTCCAATCCTGGTCTTTGACGGAAACCTTTTGCAATGAGTCTAGCTTTGTAGGTTTCCACTTGTTCAAATGCACCAATCTTCTTTTTGAAGATCCATTTGCATCTAACTGGTTTCACCCCAGGAGGAGCAACATCTAAAGTCCAAACTTTATTGGTGTACATGGATTCCATTTCAGATCTCATAGCATCCAGCCACTTCACCGAGTCTTTACTCGTGATTGCCTGCTGAAAATTAGTAGGCTCATCATCATCGCTGATGCAATCCTCTCGATCCCCATCAACAAGAAACCCATAGTATCTTTCAGGAGGAAGAGAAAGCCTACCAGATCTGTGGAGCGGCGTTGGTTCGTCGGGCTCTATTGAAACCTGAGGTTCTACTAATTCCTCGGCAGTAGTTTGAGGTTCTGGAATTTCTTCCAGCTCTACCGCGCTCCCACTAATTTCTTTTGCAAGAAATTCGCTCTCTAAGAAGACAATATGGCGAGCGACAAACACCTTTTGTTCTTCAGTGTGGTGGACAATATATCCCCTTGAGTGCTTGGGGTATCCCACAAACTTGCACAAAACCGATCGTGCCTCGAGCTTGTCCGGATTATGCTTTTTAACAAATGCCGGACACCCCCATATCTTGATATACTTGAGACATGGTCTCTTCCCACTCTTTATTTCATATGGACTGGTTGGCACAGACTTAGTCGGAACTCTATTCAATAGGTATGCTGCTGATTCTAGCACAAAACCCCAGAAGGAAAGTGGCAACTCAGCACTACTCATCCTTGAACGCACCATGTCTAGTAGCGTGCGATTCCTCCTTTCTGATACACCATTATGCTGAGGTGTATATGGTGGAGTAAGCTGAGAGAGAATTCCATTCTCTTTTAAGTATTCAAGGAAACTGGTACTTAAGTATTCTCCACCTCGATCAGATCGAAGTGTCTTGATGCTTTTACCAGTCTGTTTCTCCACTTCATTTTTATACTCCTTAAACTTCTCAAAAGCCTCGGATTTATGCTTCATTAAAAACACATGTCCATACCTAGAGAAGTCATCAGTAAAAGTGATGAAGTAGGCGTGACCGCTTCGTGCATGTGTAGACATTGGACCACATATATCACTGTGTACAAGTCCCAAGAGTTCTGTAGCTCTTTCTCCGTGTCCGGTGAACGGAGATTTGGTCATCTTTCCTTTGATACATGATTGACAAGTTGCATACGATGAATATTCAAACGGATCTAAATATCCATCTTTATGTAACTTAGTCAACCTTGTTTCATTTATATGACCAAGTCTACAATACCATAGGAAGGCTTGGTTTGAATCTGGAGCCTTCCTTTTAAGCGTGTTTTGAATATTGAAAACTTGAGGTTGATTAAGTATGTTTATGACATTTTCCAGTGTGCCAAACCCAATCATTTCTTGATTTAGGAGAATGTTCATGACATTTCTTTCAAGTGCAAAATTATATCCTTCATTAGATAACAAAGATACTGATATAATATTACACAGCATACTGGGAATACAAAAACAGCTGTACATCACCAAAATGTGCCCACTAGTCAACCCCAGGTGATATTCCTCCATTGCAACAGCATCTACGTATATTCCATTGCCCATCCGAAGAGTCATGTCACCTGTCTTCAGTGCTCTACGGTTTTTCAGAGCCTGCAAAGAATTACAGATGTGAGAACCAGAACCGGTATCAAGTACCCATGATGTATAGTTTAATGAAAGTCAATTTTCGATTACAAACACACCTGAAGCAGAAGCAGCAGCTTGCTTCGTGTCCTTCGCTTTGAAAGCCATGCAATCCTTCTTCCAGTGCCCTTACTTGTGACAATAGTAGCATTCGTTCTTATCCGCCTTCACCCTTCCTGCCTTGTTCGTTCCCTGCACCTTCTTGACCCCGCCTTTCGGTTTGGTGGCTTTCATTTTCTTTTTCCCTTTAGCTTTCGCTTTAGATTTAGAAGAGGATGATTGGCCAACATATAGAACGAGGGTCTTCTCCTTTTTCAAGGAGGTCTCTGCTACCCTCAGCATGTTGAGGAGCTTTGGAAGATCAGCTTCCATTTCGTGCATATTGAAGTTCAGCATGAACTGAAAGAAGGTGTAGGGAAGGGACTGCAAAATCAAGTCGATGTATAAATCATTTTCTAGCATGCATCCCAGGTTTGTGAGTTCCTCAATGAGGATGATCATTTTCAGGACGTGCTCTCTTACAGGTGATCCTGGAGCTAACCTCATCTGGAACAGTTTCCTTGTAGTCTCGTACCTCGCGATACGGGAGTGCTCTCCATACATATCCTTGCAATGGAGAAAGATGGACATAATATCCATACTCTCGTGCTGTTTCTGGAGTTCATTGTTCATGGACGCCAGCACGATACACTTAGCTCTCTCACAGTCTAGATCCCAAGTTTTGCGAACCTCCTTGTCCGCAACTGAGGAATCTGGTCCTGGGATAGGAGGAGGAACAGCGGTGGTAACATATACAACTTTGTTATAAGTCTGTGCAATGTTGACGTTCCTTAGCCAATCTTTATAGTTTGGCCCGGTCAGTGTATTCTTTTCAAGTAATAGTTTTAGTCCCGTCATAGTAGCTGCCAGAGAGAGAGAGAAAAGAAACACTCAGTATATGCTCTTGCAAGTTTAGATTGGCTTATTAGTTTATCTAAACAGGATGGCTCCCACTGTTTTCTCAAATCTTTCTTCAAACCCTAAAAGAAGAATTAGTCAGGATTAATCACACGTCACAATACTTGCTTAACCTTTCAGCCAGGCCAGTGTTGGTACTTCGAGGGAGGTTTTCCAACGCTTTCGCGAAGTTCCTTAATTATGTAACCTCTTTTCCCTGGAGGCGTAGCCCCACTAACACCTTTCTAGACACCTACTTGGTTTATACCATTGATTGTTAAGTGAGAAAATCTCCCGAGAGTGGTCCTACTCATCAGTGGGATCGGGTTCCAACTATCATCGCATGATGCCCTAGATGGAAGCCACTTTAGTCACCACACTCCAGAAGGTATGCTAAATCTGCAAGTTTCCTTTATGTTTGAAACTTCCGATGTGATTTTTACCCCAAGCTCTTATGATCTTGACGTAGGCCAACAAATCATAAGATGCAAGTCAAGTTCTACCCGTCGTTGTCCTGATTAATTTAGATCCATCCGTACTTGCCCTTGACGTAGGCCAACAAGGCTGTACAACTGTCCTAAACTAATGCATCTATTTGTGCAACAAATAAGCAACATATTGCTACCATACACTATGCCTTGACGTAGGCCAACAAACATAGCATGAATACGATGTGCTGTTTATTTGAAACGACGGAGGGTTACGGCTGGTTTTTGGCGAAACCGTTAAAGTAATGAACTTGATATGATCGAAGGAACCATGATAGCTTTTTAAAAGGAGTGGTTTAAGCTCCGCATTTAAAATTTGCTTTTTGAAGAAAACCCAGTGGTTTTGAAATTGTTCCAACGATTTAGTTTAAGTTTATTTTCTTTGCATTAATTAATTAATGCTGTCCCATCATTTAATCCTACCATTGCAGAAAACAACGAAAATACAACGTACGCTTATGCCATCCGCATTCTCCACTGGGCCCTGTCATTACCCGTTAGGTTACTTAACTAACGACAGAGCGGGGGCTGGACTAGCGCGGGTGTAAAACATAAGCAACGTCTAATAAATATCATATATAGATATATCCATTCGTCACATGCAATAATAAGCAATCTAGATCACAGATGAACATATTGGATATACTAGGAATTCCGCACTTCGTTTAAGCCCATAACGAAGGACGGCTTCCACGGTCGTGATGAATAGCCAAAACCCCACCCTAGACCCCTACGGATGCGGCAAACTACCCGCCAAGTATCAGAAGTGAAGCAGTCTCCCTCAACAACGTGAGTAGCCCACTAAGCACTTCAAAATACCCGGTAGTTTGTGCACCCCTCCTTGGGTCTATCCTAGGAGCAAAAACAGTAAAAGAAATAATACAACGGTGGCTACAACCTCATCCCGGATGAGCCCCGCAAAAATAATATTACATCAATTTTACAAATTACATTGAATGAAAGAAAAGAAAACACTCGTCTCACATCCCCGGCTATTCATCATCGACAATCCAATAAGATTCATATACACAAACCAATCATCATAGATACGTGCAACCCCCACTAATCGTTGTATAGCGATTAGCAGACGTTTCAAAACACACATAACATTACAGAAGAACCGATTAGCTAAAGCAATTAGAATTTCGATCGATTAAGCAAATTTGAATCTATCCCCAGTTTAACACAGTACAAAAAATATCTGGGTAGAAACAAACTATCCCAAAAATCATAATTCCAGAAACTAAGAATAACAGAAAAAGTTTGGACTGAATCAGAGTTGACTCGGCCGCGGATCGGCGGCAGAATGCATGGTTCTGCCATGGATCCGCGGCGGTCTGACCGATTCATGAGTCCAAATTTTTTCTGTGTTCTTAAAAAATCCTGCACAAATTTTTAAGCCTTCTGAAATAAATTTTAGACCAGATTTCAAAATCGACAGAAACTAGCTTTTTCTGACGCGTTTTTGGGATTTTTCCGGCGATCGAATTTCGAAAACTTTTCTAACAAGTTAGTTAATGTTTAAATAGGCTCTGATACCAGTGTAAGTCCATGATGCACACCCCACGGCTTGCGGGGAGGCGGAATACTTGAAAAACGTTTTTCTCTCCACATAAAGAATACTTGTTTTAGGTTTGCATCATGAACTTGTTCCACTTTTGGATCTTGTTTAAACCTTAGCTAACAAAATTGAACTATAAGAGAGTGCTAGATACTAGGTTAAGAAGTTATACCCTCGTATCTAGTCCTTCGGTTCTTCAAGTTGTTCCTTGCTCCTTGTTCTTGATCTCCTTGCTTTGGCTTCTTGAACGAAATCGGTCGCCGGTCTCCTTTGTGTCGAAGATGGATCCACCCGAGGACCTATGGTCAAGCTCCAATCTCCATGAGATAATTTAGTGATCAAACTTGCTAAGAGAGAAGACTAAGTTGATGTAGAGTGAGTGTATTGGATTAATTGATCTCAAAGCTCATTGTTTTGCAACACTTGCAAGTGTAAGAGTTTAAGGAAGAAGGAGAGAAGAAAACCTAGGAGAGAGAAAGCTTTTGATAGAATGAGAAGAAAATTGAGTTGTGAGAATGGCTAAGTATTTTGATAATAATTCAACCATGGAATTATTTAATCTCACAAATTACAACCTTACGTGAATAGTAACTCCAAAGTGAATAAACAAATGCTTAGCCATGCTTTCAACCCATGCCTCATAACTCTCCTAATTTCCACCTCATTAATTCTTTAATGAAAAAGAATAAAACAATAATGAGGTGTCTCTTTCTAGAAGGTCAATCTTGTGAATTTACATGAATGCCCTTTTTCCGGATTTTCATACCCGTATCCGTATTCCAAAAAATACGGATACACCAAGATCAGTATAATCCAATACTACAATACTAGTATCCGGCTTAAACCAAAGCCTACCAGTATAATCCGTCCGATTGTCATTCGAGTAGCCAGTACACGAATGCGATCGAAACCCTGCCGTAAGACCATACGACGTCTACATCGTCTCGCCAAATCTAGGGAAACCCTCTATGTGGGACTCTAAAGACTCGACAGTACGCTAGCAGTGGGTTTAACCAGAAGTCCGTCAGTGGCACTAGCTGTACATAACGGAAACCCATGTACGTGTCGAAAAGGAGGCCGACGAGCGAACTCGTCCGTAACCCCTACTGAGCCTGTCCGTGACAATATCCGTGCAGTCCAGTCTGTTCATCTGAGAGTATCGCATGTATGGTCTAGGGAAGTGGTAAACGTCAGACCCCTAACAACCGTACAAGTCATGCCGGTGTGGCTCAAGACTATCCGAGAATCTACTGATCAGTCTACCAGTAATTCTCTATCAGCCCTGACCAGGGACTTATGGTAATGACCATCCGATCACAGTGCGATATCGACTCCCTATACCGGGAGAGACGAATCACTAACAGTTGCTCACTGCCTCCATGTGGCTCGAGACTGTACCCAACTAAAACCTGTTTGCACGACTCCTTTGAGCCGTGGTAGGGTAGTAATCAAAATACAGTGGGAACTCACACGAGACAAATGATGACCTCAAGTCGACAGACTATCTGCACACATGTCACCTGAGAACTGCTATCTGACGTTATGTATAATACCATCCAGCCAGTTCTCGGCGAATCCTGTCTGGTGTACTCACACTCAGTGAGCATCTCTATACAATCTTAGGTGCACATCACCAATGGCCGCGGGACCAATCCATCGCCCCTCGTCAGGGTCTAGATATGTATACACTAGTCTACTCTGGAGCATCGATGCCCAGTCTCGATACTCCTGCTACTAGGGACATTTAAGGATGTGCCTATTGACTATCCAGCTCCCACAAGTATAACTGCTATCACAACGCCGGTAGTCAGGCAAACACCCTACGGGCTTTATCAACATGTATATAAATACAAAGTAAAATATATCATACGTTAAGATAAAGTCAAACCAAATAGCGTACTATCATATCAAGCAAGATTGTCATGTACATACATATCCCTAGCATCCTATACAATGAAGGCCTCTAGGGCATATATATCCAACAATAACTTGATGAAAGCCACACAAGTCACCATACTCTAGAAGGTATGTGCATGCCTGGCAGGTTTCCTGTATATTTGAAACTCCCGATGTGGTTTTTGCCCCTAAGATCGAAGTGACCTTGACATTGCCAACATATCAAAGGGTCCTAGTCAAGTTCAACCCGTCATTATCTTGATTGTATTAAACCCACCCGTACGATTCCTTGACAATGCCAACATGACCGTACGACTGTTTTAACCAATCACATTTAATGCTACAAACAAGTAATACTCAGCTGCCGTACACTACGCCTTGACAGTGCCAACATACGCAGCACGAATACTGAGCACCACTCATAGGAAATGACAGAGGTCTACGGCTGGTTTTTGGCGAAAAAACTTTAACGTAATGAACTTGATATCGTTGAAGGAACCCGAGCAGTTTTGAAAAGGAGTGGTTTAGGCTACGCATTAGAAACTTGTGGTTTTGAAGGAAACCGAGTAATCTAAAGTATCATAAACTTTTGCTCAAGAGGTCACTCCCTGTTCAGTTGATAAAACTGCACTTTTAATATGACATTTTCCTTTCTATTTATATATAATAAAAGATGTTTATTGTAAATATGACACATATAAGGATTTATCCGTAAAAATACTATTTTCATGTGTTTATATATTATATTTAACATTATGAAGGGAAATGTAAGAATATAATATTCATGTAATATTTAGACTATTTAAATATGCTTACCTTATTAAATATCTTTGACCAATTCTCTTAAAACTAAAATATCATGACAAATGGTTAAGATAATATCTCAATAAAAAAAATTCTACTAATATCATTTATTAAGATAATTGTGCAGGAATTATTTCATGATTGAAATCAATGAAATCCAAGTTGGCGAGATTAAATCTGCCGAAAATATTCAATTAAATTGAAGAAACCAATTCTGGCAGAAACGTAGAGAAGATTTTCAAAGTTTAAATATTCAAAAGATCACCATGTGTCACCAGAAGAAGCCACATGAGAAATGAGCCCAAGATCTCCTTAACTCACCGCGGATCCACGGCCAAACCCACACAATGGCCTCGGTTCCGTTGCAATTTGAAGGAGTTTGGATTCTGGATTTTTTTGGTAGGATCTCAACAGATAGTTACCTTATTAGGAAACTAGAGATTCTGGCTCTGTGACTATAAATAAGGACCGAGAGCCTCATGGAAAAATCATTAAACCGACGCGATCATGAAGTCCACGACAGCTCAAGAATCCTGGTTGATCATCAACGGTTCATCTACCTCTTTAGAAGAGATCGAGAAGCAAACTAGGGTTTTGTAATCATTTTCTAAGGAAGCAAAGTATACTTGATCTTGTTGATTAAGAAAGGTAGTTGTTTTCTTATATCATTTTATTTTTCTGCATTTTGCATTATGTTTTCCCTCTCTATCATTACTTTTCCCAACATGCGTGAGTAATTCTCCGCTTGTTATGGTTCATAGAATTAGGGTAGATTAATGAAAGATGAAGATTCTTAAACTCTTTTTAAATCCTATAAAGTTTATAAACTTTATCAAAAAATAGTTAACATTCTACTAGGGTGCGCTATCAATTCATTGATGGTCACAACCATGATTAGAGATTAGATTAACAATTGTTTTGGTAAAGAATAGACATGAACGGAGATCCATGGCACGATAGGGGTAAAAAGTGGGAACCCTATTCCCTCCAGAAACCCTAATCTACATGCATCACTGTCGATCTAGTTTTAAATCTATTAAAAGATAAAAAGAGTAATCTTTAAGTAATCATCCATGACTACTAAATCTTAATGAACCCTACAATCCCCCTTCTATTATAAAACCTATATCCGTAGTTAATCTAGATCTATATTCTGCATCCGTGTTTGACGTAGATCTAGAACCTACAACCATTCTTCACCATTCTTTATTCTTCCTCCTTTCTTTCTCAACACGCCTAAAGTAAAATTAAAAGATTCAACGTTTCCCAGAGGATGACCCGTACTCATCTCGGTCTAGCTACACGCGACACCGTTATTAATTGCGGTTAACTACTACACATAAATCAGTTCAATCAATCATTCCCCGTAAAGGGATCTAGGCTCTTGCCTCCTAGAATGTGGTGCTAGATGTTCCTGAACGAACACGACTATGCAAAGAAAACGAATACAACTATAGAGAAGTTATTAGAAAAACGCAAACTTTTGCCCAAGTGGTCACTCCCTATAAAGGGATCTCGACTCTTGCCGCGTCGAATGAGGTGCTGGATATTCATAACCGAATACCGCTGTGCAAAGCAAAAAGAAACGTCCGTAATAATAGTTTTCAAAAATTGGTTCCAACAAAATCATTTAGGTTTATTTTTCCTTGCATTAATCAAAATTAACGCAGTCCCATCAATTAATCCATATCACACCAGAAAAGAACGAAAATACAATGTACGTATATGTCATCCGTATTCGTCACAGGGCCTCATCATGCACCGTTAGGTTACTTAACTAACGGTACAGTGGGGGCTGGACTAGCACGGATGCAAAACATATAAAACATCTACTAGTATATATAAATATATATATATATATAACATTTGTCCCAGGCATGATATAAGCAACATCACAGAAAAGCAATAAGCAACACAGAATAACGGATAATCTAGGAGCCCCGGGTTTCCTTTGAGCCGCAAATGAAACCCGACGTTCCCCGGTTGTGTGGATAGCCTGTGCAATGTATAACCAAGACCCCGACGAGTGCGGCAAGTTACCTGCCAATCTCAGAAGTGAGGCAACCCCAATCAACAAAGTGAATGGGCCATCCAGCACTTCATGGAATCCGGTAACTTGAGCACCCCACTGTGGGTCATCCTATACCCCCTACGAGTGCGGTGAATAGCCCGCTAATTTGTAACGTTTCTGAAATCGTTATGCGAATTTTCCGTTTTAGGGTAAAATAGTCGGTATTTTCCGTTTTAACCCGATAGTGATCAAACTTCTGTATAGACTTGTTTACAACTAGTTTTACTAGAATAAAGCTAGTTTATGGGTTTTGTGGGTCACTTGGAAGTTTTGGTTCACTTTGAAAATTTCCCTAATTAAATTATTATTTTAAGTTAATTATGCACTTAATTAGTAGTAATTACAATTTTGGTTTGGGATAATTACTTCTAACGGAAATCTATGCTAATCTAATCACTAGATTAGGCTTAATTCATTCATAGAAAAATATCTAGATATTTGTGATTTAAATTGAATTTTTAAAAGAAAATAAAAGGTGGAAAAAGATATTTTAGTGCATTAATGAGCATTTATTGTATTTTAGCTAAATTTTTCCATTTCTTTTTCACAAAACCCCCTCATTCTTGCCATGGCCGAACTCCTTCCCCATGCTTCCCTCTCTTGGTTCTAGCCCATTTCCATCTTCTTCTTGCTCATATAAAACATCAAAAATCATGAAATATTCACACAAACTCAAATAGAAATCCATACTCCTTAATCTTTAGCCTAAACTAGCTTAGTTCTTCATTAAAGTTAGCATTTTGGGAGGCTATTTTGGAATTCAATTTGCAAGGTTGATAGCATGTTTGTGAAGTATAAATCCTAACCCTAATCCTTTATTGTTTCTTAAATCTTTAAGCTTGCTATTTAAATGTTTAATACAGTTTTAAAGTTCATGTTTTGAATTTTCATGATAAGCTTTATGAATTTCAAGTTAGGGTTTTGATGTGTTTAAGTGGTTAATCTTGAAGTGTAGACTTGGATAAGCTAATCATTTTGTGAGAATGATATTTGTTAAATTCCTATTTGTCTAATTGAGATAATTAGCAAACTAGATTTTACTAAAACTTGTTTTGGGTGAGATTAAAATGATAGTAAAGGTTTGTATGACTTAATTAAGACGCTTTGTGATGATTGTGATCACTGGATTGTTTAAAACATCTAACTTTGTGTTAAAATGAGTTAAAATGATATAAAATGCTTACTGGGTTTTCGGTAAAACTTAGATGTGAGTTTTAATGGACGTTTGGATGACGTGAATATTATTATCCACGATAATTATTGTGTTGTGAATGAGTATTGGTACGATTGGGTTTTTGGCGTGGCAGTTTTCATGTATAGCGACCCTAGTTAGGGTTTTGGCTATATTTTCTGGTATTTGATTTTCCTTGTTTTGGGACTGGATATTGTATTTGGTCGTTGGACGTTTGTACGTCAATGACGAGTGTTGTTTTGCATGCGTATTCTATATGTTTTAACCTATGAGCGCACCGCGTGCCGTATTTGGATTTCGGGATTTGATGTTAATAGCTTTGCGATTTCATATTGATTGTAGGTACGTTCGCGTGGATTTCGAGACGACGAAGTGCATCGACTACGGCTAAGCGAGGAGTTTAGCAGGTGAGTAGATTTATATCTATGGGGGAAGTCGGGTGGATGGTGTATAGCACCCCCGCAAACTTGGATATGGAAGATCGTTTGATTATTATATCCTGATAATGATATGCGACGGACATGATTGTAGGATTTACAAACGATAATATGATAGAAGTTGATGCTAATGGATATATTGACTTATGAGAATATGAAATGATAAGTGAATCATGATAGCTACAAATTAAAAGAGAATAAGTGTGACGTTTATATTATTGTGATGTGAGATATTAATGTGATGAACGAGTATACGATGCGATATGATGACTTAGTGTGATATGTCGTTATATAGATTCGAGTCGATATGAGATTGTTGATACCATTGTGGGTCCCCTGATACGAGATTGACATGGATGTGACCTGAGAGATAGGTATATATATATGGATAATGTTTTGCATATTGACTGATATGCCGTACAAGACTTAGATCTGTACCCCGATTTTGTATAGGTTGATAGAATCCCTATTTGTTTAATGCTGCCATACGATAGATTTACATACGCGATGAGTTTTACATGTTGATTTATCCATACCCTTGTTTAGAGGAGGCCGTACGATGGATTGTACCGTACGTGATGTTGTGAGGCTGGATGCCAATTGATGGATTCACCGACTCGGATATATTGTAGACATGTATACCATATAGCTTTTAGCTGATGATGTACTTTATACCACGATCATGTTATTCTCATTGCATTAAATATACCTATGCTAGTACACCTACACCATTATCGATGATGCGTATGTTACACTCACAGATTTGCCGGCTCACACACTTCATCATCGATAATTACTATGTCACTACACAGCAGAACTGCTACATCATGCTATGATATACCTGATATGCTCACATCACTATGCTATGTTGCACGATATACTTGCTACAACTACATGTACCTTATGCATACATACTGACATGTACACCCACATATCTTACTATAGCTGCATATACCCCTAAGTAGTATAGTATTGACATGTGATTTGGAGACATTGGTTATTGTGCTATTGCGCTTATAAAATGCATCATACATACTTTCTTACATGTAGATACTTATACCTTGCTACAGTTACATATACATCTCATATGATGCTGCCCTTGATTTCAGAGGATTTGGGGACCGCATGATATATTTTAAAACTGGATTCATTTAAAAGAGCAGTTTTCCCTTAATATGCTCATATTGCTGTTTTATGTTGCATATATCAGTTTTCATGGATTTACACATTGAGATATGGATTTCATGTGATTTATGGATTTGATAACCGTGGGGGTGTTTCAAGAAACTTTTTATTGTTTGAAAATCCGGTTTCTCTTGATATGATATTTCAATGCGTCCAGCATGAGATTTCTCGGTTCTGATATTTATAATATATACCCGATGCGAGGAGTGTAGTGGGCTGTGTGCGGATACATGTTGGAGCCCGGTACAGTTCCTCTCGGCAAGAAGTTCGTAGTTGATAGGCGATGGCCTGGAAGGCTGGGCAAGTACCTACCGGTGATAGTATTTGGACTCGGCGGTTATCGTGGGGATACCGACCGGAGTGATGTACATACATGACATTAGGGCCAGTCGTGGGGAAGGCGCCTGAGGCATAAGGATTTACGTGTCGATGCTAGACAGGGGTTTCATGATGTTTTGAGTGTCGAGGTTAGACACTCAGGTTTCCATGATTTTTGTTGTGTCGCGAGGGACACACGTTGTTTTATATCCTCATATTTACCTGCATATTCTTTATTGATATTTACATGCAGGAGTTGTTGTGTCGGTGGTTGACACGTGGACGGGATCCACTGCATACATGCATTGATTATATTGTTGGACGAGATCCACTGCATACATGCATTGATTATATTGTTGGATGATATCCACTTGCTGATAGGCATTTATTATGTGTTGACACATATGCAGATACGGTCACCCTAGATATCATAGTATTACCTTTATGATATAGTTGACCAAGGAATCGTTGTTTATTTCGATTTCTACATGATGATGTTTTCTATTCACGAGTTGGCAACTCACCCCCGTTGTGCAACAGTTCTTGCAGGTTGTCCGCATGGATCAGTAGCGGCATCGCTGGCACACAGCTTGCTTTCGGGTGTTTTGCTTTGGTAGGTGGTACATGTTGGATCGTACCCCTCTTTTATTCATTATTCATATTGTATCTCGTTAACTCCATCAATTCAGAAACTAGCAAATTGTATATGTTGCAGACTTAAAAGACTTGTAGTTGCGAGACTTGAGCGATGGGTTTTATGTTCGCTTTTAGGGTTGATGTCTTGCTTTTCTTTTCCTTGTGTGGATCTTCGCCGTTGGGCGTCGTATACTTGTTATTATACTTGTGGTGGTTGTTCTGCCATTGGGTGTGATTTGCTCCCATTTAGGATGCTTTATTTATATTCTGTGTAGTACCCGTTTTCGGGGTTAGTTTTTATAAGGGAGGTGCTGCCCAAATTTTCAAAAGAAAAAACAGGATTTACTATACCTCTATTTCAAACCTTCACCTCTTTATTTCTTAAAAAGGTTTAGATTTCTGGGTTTTCAGCTTACTTGAATTACGTTACGCTTGTAGACGTCGTATGATTTAAGTGCTAGTCGTGAGCTAATATTTTAGGTCGTGACACAATTCTAGAGTAAGGCCCCTTCTGTCTCAATGCCATGAGATGCGGGCCCGTTGCCTTTTAAAACCTGGCTACTCGAGCACTCTACCGCAGGGTAATCCTAGTAAAAAAAAGAAAAGCATATATACAACGGTGATATCGACCTCAACCCGGTCGTGCCCCAATAAAAGAATATACAAACTGGCGGAAATGGCAGTCCACATGTCGGACGCTCGCCCCGCAATAATGAATATACAAATGAATCAAAACTGTACAACTACCATTGCACTAGAGGCTATCCTACACGACAATCCGACATTCCATTACAGATATCAACATCACAGCAGTATAAGCAAGTATGTGAAACCTCTTCTAAATGACATATAGCAAATAGATGACGTTTGAAAAACACATACAGCACATCACAGATATAAACGATGCAAAATTTTAAGTTTTGAAACTTTCAAAGTTGCCCCAAAAGCAAAAGACAACACTAAGTGAAATTTGGGGAAAACAAACAAGACTAAAAACACCAACTTACAAAACCCAAGACACTGGATGAAAACGGGGCCCAGAAGTGAATAGTGAAAAGGCAGAATCAAGAAAATGGTGAATTTGGCCAGCCAAACTTGCATGGAATGGGCTCGTTTTCATCATGTGTCACATACATGTCTAGACTAAGTCTCTACACTTGTTTAAAAAAATTTTAGAGACAAAAAATTTCAGAACAGACAGTGGGTTTTGAAATCGGAATTTTTCAGTTTTGAAACTAATGCATCGTCTACTACTAGTTTCTTATGTTTGGGTGGCTCTAAGAAAATGTTGGGGTTCCTAGCGCCCTGACCGTTGATGGCGGCCTTTGCGGAACGAAAATTTTTGTTGTTTATAAAACTTGGCGCTAGAAACAACTACCTAGAATTGAAACCAAATATGGAACTAGCAGGCTACAAAGATGTTATCTACTGTGATAGAGTTGTTTTACCGAATGATTCGTGTCCTTCGGTCTTCTACCCTCTTCTTTGGCTCGTTGAGGTCTCCTCGATCGAGCTTGGCCTCCGGTCCTCCTCCATCAAAGATGATCCACCCGAGAGATGTAGCTCATGGCTCTAGCTCCACACTAAGAATCTAGTGAAGCATCTAGGGACTCTAGGTTGTTAATCTATAGTGCCTAAAGATGTAGTGAGTTTCTTTAAGTGTGTATCTATCTCTCTTCTACATTTGATTCTCAACACATGAGATGGTAGGGTTGAAGATGAAGAAGACGGAGGAGGAGCTCAAGAAAGGTAGTGAAGAAAGAGGAAGAAAAATGGTGAGAGTCCAACCATGCAAAAGATCAAATGAAAAACTAAAGTGAAAAAATTCTAGAGAGAGAAAAACATCAAGCATGGATTTGTAAAACTCAATTCTCAAATATAATATATCAACCATACTTGAATAGTTTGCACAAATGAAATAAAAATTCATTTGTCAATACTATTCAAGCATGGTTCTCACCATTCTCTCTTCTTTACCTTTACACCCCATTTCCATTTAATTTAGTAAATGGATAAACCAAAATGAGGTGTCCACCTTCTAGAATATTTTCCGTATAAATACGGATTACACTCAACTGTATATACATACTCGTATTCATATCAAATTACGAATACCCAAAGATATAGAATAACACAAAGAACATAATACTAGAATATACATATTGAAATACGCCTAAATTATTAAATCAATACATGATTTAATAATCCCTGATCAGGTGCAGGGGCTAAGCCCCTTTGTCCTTCTTTCAGGATTTTAACTCCAAAAGTCAATTGGAAGTGCAGCTCCCAGTATAGGGGCTACGCCCTTTTTTTTCCGCAGGCGCCCAGCGTCTACGTGCCGGGCACGTATGGCACTGGCGCCCAGTGCCCGCGTGTCCAGAGTCCTGCGCCCGCATGCTGGGCACGTGAGGCGCTGGCACCCACACGTCCTTTGGATGCTATTCACCCGTTTTTTATTACACACTCCACAACACTGTCCTGTGATAGAAAAAATTTCTAACAGGGTGCTACCCCGCATCCCGCAAAGGGGCTGCTAGCCCCCTTGACCCCCAGCCCGCTATTCGAGTAGCGAGACCCCCGTAAACTCTGCAAGGCCCCCGATATACCCAAGACCCCTCAAACACAACACGCGCACACTGCACATTGAGTTCGTATGACCAGTTTGACCCGTCAATCGGAGGTTCCTTCGCTCCAAAGGCGAGGGGTAATTAACGACAACTTAGTTTGCGGATGCCGGAGATTCGGATCCCCAATATCAATAAACCCCAGCTTACCCTAGGCAGGGGGAATCTGTAATGCGCTTGACAAGCGACGTGTATTCCCGTCTCAATAGGGTAACGAAAAACACCCTACAGATTCTGGCACATCCGGTGGGACCTTTTCTCTCCTCCCATATTTCGGGTTAAACATTCATACGAACTCAATCAATATACATATCGATATTTATACAAAAATAATTCTCTTTTATGCAGGATTTCAAGCGATTAAGCCTCAACAATATTTCCAAGGACAAGTTCAGCTCTCGAGACGGCTCCCATCTCCTACATGATGAAGATGGACGCTAGGACGGTCCTCCCGGCCAGTCTCGGGCAACAGTGGGAGGAGCCGCTGCTACCATTTGGCTTTATTTTGTTCATGCCAGCTAATGCCATCCCTGCTCTTCAAGCCCCGGTGATGGATAAACCAGCCTAAAAAAGGAAAGGCCGAATGTCATGGTCGCGAAGGTACCTTAGCCCAAGCACAAATCTGTTTCCGAATTATTCTCTATTGCTCCAGCTGAGGGCAAGGCCATCAACACCAACAAAGCAATAAGGCATCTCGGGCAAGCTCCATCGGTGCCCCTGACAACTGCTCAAGCTAGTATCTTTTCTAAGCTCCCCGTCAATCGACTCACGATGGCTTCCTGGATGACAGATGCCCGTCAAGCCCTCAAAATCGAGAAGCTAAGACAGAAAAGGCTCAAATACAGAGACAACAAAAGGGTTAGGGCTCCTGCTGGGCTGAACTTCATGAGATTCCAAGAACAGGGTTACCCTACAACAACAGCTGAATCAGCTGTAAAGCTCGCTAATTCTTTTGAACCACTGAAATTGGTCCAGAAGAATGCCACGGCCGCAAGAGTCAAGAAAGTTGTGAGCTATATAGCTCTACCTAAAGACCTAGTCAGACCAATCGTCTTCAATCGCATGTCTTTTCTAGAAGAGGAAGGGCCACTACGATGGTCCGAAAAATCAACCGCCAAAGATAAAAAGATGGCTGGATATGTGGTCCACACTGTCTATATGGTGGACACGCGCAGCACGAGCAAGAATGGGGCCACCACATCTCAAATACAATCGGGTGTGAATGTGGCTGCCACTTTCCTTGACTAGCATCCTCTGGAAAGTAATGAAGTCGGGCTCGAAAAGCGAAAAGGAGCCAATCTTCCATCCCAAGACCGCATAACAGCAACTTCTCCAAGAGATCCAAAAGCAGCTCAGAATCAAAGACAAGGAGATAGCCAAGGTTTACTATAAAATTAACGACTTGACAAACGCCGTCTTATATCTCATAGCCCAAGTTGCTTCTCAGCCGCCCAATCAAGTGCAGGGCTCTGCTCATGAACCGGGAAACGGTGTCCCGGAACAGCCGACTCCTATTCCCTTAAATCCAAAGGTGGGTGAGACACATGAAAGTCGGCTGCATCCTATCTGTCGAAATGTCATGACTGCCAATGACAACAACCCACTAACACAAGATCAAATTATGGATTTGGTCGCCAACAAAGTCAAAACATTAGTAGCCGAAACCGAAGCGTAAAAAGATATCGGCAGTAGTATGAGACCGTATCCTGCTCGGTATGATCTGGTAGAGTTTCTTGGTGTAACATTTTGAAAATTTGGAAATAAATAAAATTATTTAATTAAATAATAAAGTGTTAAATTAAAAAGTTATTAAAACCAAATAAGACAATATCATAAGTTTTATGTAAAACAAATTAAATTTTAGTTTTAGTTTGGAACATAAATAAATTATAAGGGTTTTAGTGATAAATTTAGCTTCATTTTAGTAAAATGGTGATTTTATAATAACATAAGTTGTGAGGAGTTGTTATGTAAAGCTTAGGACTTTGTGCAAATTGAAAGTTGTTAAGGGTGTAAATGAAAGGAGATGGGATAAGATTTGGTTCAGAATTTAATCATAAAGTAAATCAAATTGAAAAAGAAATTCATTGCCACCACCTCCTCTCATGCACAACACACTCCCCACACCTCCTCCTTACATGAAACCACACATCTTGCACGGTGACACCTCCTCCTACACCTCATCCTTCCTTTCATCCTTTTATCTAGTGTGTTCAGATCAGTTTAACTAGCTAAACATTCAGAAAAAAATTCAAAAGTTAAAGAAAATGAAGAACAAGAAAAAAATAAAAGAAAAGAGAAGTGAGAAAGAGAAAATGGCTAAGGAGTTCCAATATCAAGCTAGGAGCTAAGGAATTGGGTGTCTTGAAGGAAGCCTTTCAACTATCCTCGGTAGGTATAATGTTTAACTCAGTAGACTTTAGCTCTGTAGTTGTAAGAAAATTTGGAATCGAATGTCTATAATATCGTATTTTAGCAAAACATAACTCTGTTAAAATCTGCTTTAGTTTAGATAAAAATCAAATTAACAAAACAGTGCCAGAATGATGTATGTGGGACCTAGAACAACCCATAGAAACACGAACCAAGGGGATCGGTTTTGGGCCGGCGACATAAGGGCGGAATCCGGCGTCGCCGGATTTGTAGGAGGCTAGAGTGTTTTGGCTTTCTGGGTAGGTCTCTGTGTAGAATTATGGTTAATACAGTATTGTTTAATCAATGTAGTTTAACTGTATATAAGATCTGGGAGCAAATATCGGAAAAGTTATATAAAAACCCAAAATACGATACGGGTAAAACGTAACGCGATCTGTTTTCTGTCACGGTGCAGAGTTGGGTTAGATTTCAGTGAAGTTAAGTATTAAGTCGATTGTAATGTTCGTATGTAGTGTAATCAGAGCGTACAATTTGTGTTTTCATGATTTTTGTCGTATCGGAGTAGCCGTTTCCTTATTCAAGTTATTGCAATATTTGATTCCAATACGGGAACTTCGGAGACCGCAAGGAAAGGAAAAAGGATTGGCGACTCGTGAGAAGATACGACGTATTTCCAGTGAGTAGATTTACATCTACGGGGGAAGTCAGGTGGATGGCGTATAGCACCCCCGCAACCTTATGATTACTATTATGATATTTACTTAAGTTTAGCTTTTGTCAAAGCATTGATATGGTATTGCATCTTGTATACCCTCCATTTTTATAAAATTTCATATATGGTTCTTAAATGAGATATATGTGATATTTGATCCGTACGATATGGGTATGAATTGATGAGTTTGTACGAAGGATCGTGTCGTACTTAAGTTGATATGGATATAGCGATATGATGAGCTATAATACAAGGATTTATACGTATCAGAAATGATGAACTTCGTATGCCGAATAACGGCCAATTTATTCCTCGACTCGTAGAGATAGATTATGCTCTGGTTTAGGATGTAATAATGGTATGAGCTATATTATTTTAAAAACTACGGTTCGTTGCATTTTAAATAAACTACCAGGATGCGTGCCAGTTTCTAAAACCAACACCTCTTTTAAAGCTAAGGCAGCTTCTTTATTCAAACTTAACGTTCCAATCATTTCTAAAGATCATGGTATAGCTCATAACAAGTAATTCAGTAAGTACGTTTAGATTACTTATAGGTTTGCATTATGTATTCTATGTTATATATTTCCGCGTTACGCACACTCTGGTAGAATACTGCACAAATACCAATGAGTACTATACTGCACAAGCACGTAAATATATGTTACACTACACCTCATTGGTATTGCCATGTTACTGTAGACTCGTTTTGTTATATATGTGTTAATAGATAGATTGTTACACCGTAGCACACTTACACAAATACTAATGATTTCCATGTTGCACGAGCACAGACGCTACACTACACATCATTAGTAGTGCCATAACACATTAGAATCGAAATCATTATGTTATGTGATATGATTACGTAGTCGTTTCCTATTTATGTTGTAGTACTATAGATTATGTATTTGATTTTCTTGGGATTTCTGAGTAATTTACTCCTGATGATATATATATCGGTGGTATGGGATACTGATATATATATATATATATTATATACCATCAGTACGAACTATGCAATTATTCTTATTCCTTACTTGATATTTTGAGATGATGAGTAATACGTCCACCATGAGTTTTGTGTTTTCTGGTTTTGTTCCGGACCGAGTGAGGGAGATATATGGTCGCGGATTTGTATATTATCCAGACTGAGTGGGGGAGATATACAGTTGGATACGTGGTGGACCCGGTCGAGACCGAGGGACAGGTTAGCCGCATTGAGGCGGGGGAGCCTAGCGAGGATACTCGATACCGAAGATAGAATTAAGCACGGCAGATATCCAGTGGATACTGACCGGAGATTGAGATGAGCACGGCAGCTATCCAGGGGATACTGACCGGGGTTCGATTAGGTACGGCAGATATCCAGGGGATACTGATCGTAGCCAGGATATCGGGTGACGATCATCTGTTGAGATGGTGTCGACAGTATCTGTATTTACGTGTCGATGCTGGACATGAGAGATTTCAGATTTCGATGTCAATGTTGGGCATCTATTTGTATATTGATACGATCATTATCATGAGGTACATCGTTAGATATGTATTTATTGGATTCCATCAGGACTGATCCAGGGGACAGTACCTGCATATATTTGTACAGATATTCATAGACAAAAAGGGAATTCCAATAGGGATAATAGATTCATGATTTTGATTCATATGACATTGAGATATTATACCTGTGATTGCATGATAGCTAGTGTTGTACCTTTGCATATCATATAGTATATCGATATAGATGATGATAGTACTATACTTATGACCTAGGTAATCGTCATGCATTCGATTTCTACCTTTTGATGCACTTTTATTCACTGAGTTGGCAACTCATCCCTGTTGTGCCACAGTTTCTTGCAGGTTTTACTGCTTGGATTATCAGCGGTTTGGGCACACATTCTTTTGGGGTTGATGGGTAAGTGAGTTTTTATTGTATCCTATTCACTTTTGATTATGCATATATTCTTATATCTAGTGGAAACTCCATCAACCTAGAAATGGCATATTATGGACTTAGTATCGAGGATTAGGGTTGTGTTTTGATTGTCGCACTCTTTAGAGTCGACTACTGCTTAGAATAATTGGTTGCTCCATTGTTTGGACGTGGGGACTAGCATCCGTTGGGATGCTATTTTATTATGTTGTATCGGGTTTTTATAAAAATGCAAAGGAGGTGATGACAAGTTTCAAAACGTCATAAATGCTTTTCAACATACTTAGTTAAATTTAGATGTTATTTTAACTTGATTTTTTCAGATGATTATTTAAACCTCACCCCCAATAAATAAAAAAAAGGTTTAGATTCCGGGTTTCGGCTTACTTGGATTGCGTTGATGTCTTTAGATGTCATGTGATTTAAGTGCCGGTCACGTGCTATATTTGGGTCGTGATAAAGTTGGTATCAGAGCGTTTGGTTTTACCTTTGTTCGAGTCTAGGTTGACTATATGAAGTCTGGGAATACATTTTTACCTAGGCTTGACCTTATAGGACTTAGACTTAACTTTGGGGGTCTTATACCCGAATTTTCGTTATTTAGGATGACCTTTGTTGATGGAGTAGGTACTAAGTAAAGTGACGTACCGTATATATGTTCCGCGGCATATTTACGATATGATACTCCACCTAAGATACCTTAGGATTTATATCTTGAGATTTTCCTTCTATTCCTTCCGTTGATCTATCTTCGTCAGTGCATGATTGATTGTTTCGATCACCATGTTATGAGGGCCGAGAGGGCTACAGTTAGAGATACGATCAGAGCAGATTTGTCTGGGATAAGGACTGACTGGGTGACTTTTTGATGATATAGAGATGTCGTTTATTCATATATGATCGAGTTCTAATAGTAGAGCGAGTTTCTTCGGAATCCACACCAGATGGTAGAGTCATTGTTAGAGCTCAGGCAGACTTGAGACGTGATGTTTTCCCCTCTTCGAAGATCATGGTGTTGGGTACTGTTCAGACAGCAGTATCAATCTTTGCTAAGATTATCGAGATGTTAATTCCGGAGTTCATGAAGTTAAAGATTGACAAGGTTACAAGTGTAGATGGACCAACAGGATTGACAGACGTTCAGAGGTGAGATGGTTAGGATTTTAAATCCGTTGTGGCGTTTCGATACGAGATCGGTGGAATTGATGTATTTCTTCCGATGGAGTTTTTTCAGACCAGATGCAAGTCGTTCAAGAAGGAGATCGTGTAGTAAGCTTTTCTCTGATAAATTGGGATGAGTCTTCGAAGGTGAGATTAGCCAGACTTCTCTACAGGGTATCAGAAGTAACGGATTCGCTAAATTCTCCAAGTGTGCTTTCTGGCTGGATATTGTAGAATTCTAGGGTCACGTAGTTGTAAGAGATGAGATACGTAGGGACCCCAAAGAAGGTAGAAGCGGTACAGCACTGGTCCAGACCTGTTTCAGTTATTGAGGTTCGAAGTTTCTTGGGTCTGGCCGGTTATTACAGACGTTTTGTGCAGGATTTTATCGGATCGCTGCACCGTTGATCGGATTGACTAGGAAGGAAGTTCCATTTCTTGGGACAGATGCATAGAGTTTCCAACAGTTAAAGACTCGATTGACGACTACACCTGTCGTATCGTTACCTTCTAGGTTAGGTAGTTTTGTTGTGTATTGTGATGCATTTCGAGTGGGTGTAGGCTATGCATTGATGCAGCACGGCAGGCTTGTAGCTTATACTTTTCGACAGTTGAAGAGGCACGAGCAGAACTACCCCACTCATGATGTGGAGATGGCTGCTGTAGTATTCGCTCTGAAAATTGAAGACATTACTTGTGTGGAGAGTCGTGCCAAATTCTCACAGATCATAAGAGCTTAAAGTATATTTTTCAGCAGAGGGATATGAATCTAAGGCAGCGTAGATGGAGGGAACTCGTGAAGAATTACGATTGTGAGATCTGGTATCATCCAGGAAAAGCAAATGTTGTGGCAGATGCCTTGAGTCGGAAGCCTGGAGGTAGCTTATCTCGTTTGCGCACCTTACAGAGGCAGTCTTCTACAGACTGGCAGATTTTATGTGATAGCCATATATAAAGTTTGAGTTCACCTCGGTAAGAGGACAGTTAGCACATGTTCGCACCCGACCTCAGTTATTGGATAATATTCGAAAGACACAGCCTGAAGATGCTCGTATGACAGAGATTATGGATCAGGTTAGGCAGGGCAGAGAGTCGGAGTTTATGATTGATGACAGTGGGGTATTACGTTTTGGAACCCGTCTTTGTGTGCCTGATTCGGATGGACTGAGACGTGAGATCTTAGAGGAGGCCCATAGGTCAGCATACAGTATTCATCCTGGTTCCACCAAGATGTATCATGATTTGAGAGATGTTTATTAGTGGAGAGGTATGAAAAGGGACATTGCGGAGTTTGTTTCAAGATGCTTGATTTGTCAGCAAGTCAAGACAGAGCACCAGAGGCTGGCTGGAGAATTGCAGCCCTTACCCATTCCGGAGTGGAAATGAGAACAGATTTCCATGGATTTGTGGTGGGTCTACCAGGACTAGCAGAGGGTATGATTCCATCTGAGTGATTGAAGATAGACTGACAAGGGCAGCTCACTTTCTACCAGTGAAGACGACGTATGGGTTTTACAGTGCGCTCAGATTTATATCGATGAGGTTGTTCGATTGCATGGAGTTCCAACGAGTATAGTGTCAGATAGGGGTACCCAGTTTACTAACAGGCCATGGCAGAAACTTCAAGAAGTTCTTGGTACACGATTGAGTTTTAGTACAACTTTTCATCCACAGACGGGTGGTCAGTCAGAGTGGACCATTCAGACTTTAGGGGATATGCTTCGAGCTTGCAGCCTTGATTTCGGTGGTAGTTGGGATCGTCACATACCTTTGATGGAATTTTCATACAACAATAATTTTCAGAAGACGATCAAGATGACTCCCTTTGAAGCTTGTTATGGAAGGAAATGTCAATCGCTTGTTTGCTGGATGGAACTGAGTGAGAGTAGCATTTTGGGACCGCAGGAATCATATGCAGATCGACGACGTCGTAGACTCGAGTCTGATGTGGGAGACCATGTGTTCCTTTGTGTATCTTCGATAGAAGGTGTGATTTTAGGAAGAAGGGGAAGCTCAGCCCCAAATGTGTCGGGCCCTACGAGGTTCTAAAGAGAGTGGGTGTTGTAGCTTGTCGTTTAGAACTTCTACCAAGTTTTCCCGATGTGCATCCGGTGTTTCACGTTTCGATGCTTCGCAAGTATCTTCATGATCCTTCTCGCACGATCCAGCATCAGACCTTACAGCTTAAGCCGGATTTATCCTACGCAGTGCAGCCTGTAGCTATTCTAGACAGGCAAGCAAAGAAATTAAGATCAAGGGTACTTCCATCTGTAAGGGTTCTTTGGCAAGGAAGGAATCACGAGAAGATTACTTGGGAAACCGAGGATGCGATGTGAAATGAGATTTCCACATATTTTGAGGGTATGCCTAGTTAATTTTAAATTCGGGGACCGAATTTTCTTAAGGGGGGAATATTGTAACATTTTAAAAATTTGGAAATAAATAAAATTATTTAATTAAATAATAAAGTGTTAAATAAAAAAGTTATTAAAACCAAATAAGACAATATCATAAGTTTTATGTAAAACAAATTAAATTTTAGTTTTTGTCAAAGGATTGGCGATTTCTGAGAAGATACGACGTATTTCCGGTGAGTAGATTTACATTTATGGGGGAAGTCAGGTGGATGGCGTATAGCACCCCCGCAACCTTATGATTACTATTATGATATTTACTTAAGTTTAGCTTTTGTCAAAGCATTGATATGGTATTGCATCTTGTATACCCTCCATTTTTATAAAATTTCATATATGGTTCTTAAATGAGATATATATGATATTTGATCCGTACGATATGGGTATAAATTGATGAGTTTATATGAGGGATCGTATCGTACTTAAGTTGATATGGATATAGCGATATGATGAGCTATAATACAAGGATTTATACGTATCAGAAATGATGAACTTCGTATGCCGAATAACGGCCAATTTATTCCTTGACTCGTAGAGATAGATTATGCTCTGGTTTAGGATGTAATACTGGTATGAGCTATATTATTTTAAAAACTACGGTTCGTTGCATTTTAAATAAACTACCAGGATGCGTGCCAGTTTCTAAAACCAACACCTCTTTTAAAGCTAAGACAGCTTCTATATTTCAAACTTAATGTTCCAATCATTTCTAAAGATAATGGTATAGCTCATAACAAGTAATTACAGTAAGTACGTTTAAATTACTTATAGGTTTGCATTATGTATTCTATGTTATATATTTCTGCGTTACGCACACTCTGGTAGAACACTGCACAAATACCAATGAGTACTATGCTGCACAAACACGTAAATATATGTTACACTACACCTCATTGGTATTGCGATGTCACTGTAGACTCGTTCTGTTATATATGTGTTAATAGATAGATTGTTACACCGTTGCACACTTACACAAATACTAATGATTTCCATGTTGCACGAGCACAGACACGTATGCTACACTACACATCATTAGCAGTGCCATGACACATTAGAATCGAAATCATTATGTTATGTGATATGATTACGTAGTCGTTTCCTATTCATGTTGTAGTACTATAGATGATGTATTTGATTTTCTTGGGATTTCTGAGTATTTTACTCCTGATGATATATATATCATTGGTATGGGACACTGATATATATATATATATATATATATATATATATAGTATACCATCAGTACAAACTATGCAATTATTCTTATTCTTTACTTGATATTTTGAGATAATGAGCAATACGTCCACCATGAGTTTTGTGTTTTCTGGTTTTGTTCCAGACCGAGTGGGGGAGATATACGGTCGCGGATTTGTATGTTATCCAGACTGAGTGGGGGGAGATATACAGTTGGATACATGGTGGACCCGGTCGAGACCGAGGGGTAGGATAGCCGCATTGAGGCGGGGGAGCCTAGCGAGGATACTCGATACCGGAGATAGAATTGAGCACGGCAGATATCCAGTGGATACTGACCGGAGATTGAGATGAGCACGACAGCTATCCAGGGGATACTGACCGGGGTTCGATTAGGTATGGCAGATATCTAGGGGATACTGATCGTAGCCAAGATATCGGGTGACGATCATCTGTTGAGATGGTGTCGACGGTATCTGTATTTACGTGTCGATGCTGGACACGAGAGATTTCAGATTTCGATGTCGATGTGGGGCATCTATTTGTATATTGATTCGATCATTATCATGAGGTACATCGTTAGATATGTATTTATTAGATTCCATCAGGACTGATCCAGGGGACAGTACCTGCATATATTTGTACAGATATTCATAGACAAAAAGGGAATTCCAATAGGGATAATAGATTCATGATTTTGATTCATATGATATTGAGATATTATACCCGTGATTGCATGATAGCTAGTGTTGTACCTTTGCATATCATATAGTATATCGATACAGATTATGATAGTACTATACTTATGACCTAAGTAATCGTCATGCATTCGATTTCTACCTTTAGATGCACTTTTATTCACTGAGTTGGCAACTCATCCCCGTTGTGCCACAGTTTCTTGCAGGTATTACCGCTTGGATTATCAGCGGTTTGGGCACACATTCTTTTGGGGGTTGATGGGTAAGTGAGTTTTTATTGTATCCTACTCACTCTTGATTATGCATATATTCTTATATCTAGTAGAAACTCTATCAACCTAGAAATGGCATATTATGGACTTTGAATCAAGGATTACGGTTGTGTTTTGATTGTCGCACTGTTTAGAGTCTACTGCTTAGATTAATTGGTTGCTCCATTGTTTGGACGTGGGGACTAGCTTTTGTTGGGATGTTATTTTATTATGTTGTATCGGGTTTTTATAAAAATGCAAAGGAGGTGATGACAAGTTTCAAAACGTCATAAATGCTTTTCAACATACTTAGTTAAATTTAGATGTTATTTTAACTTGATTTTATCAGATGATTATTTAAACCTCACCCAAAAAAACTAAAAAAAAAGGTTTAGATTCCGGGTTTCGGCTTACTTGGATTGCGTTGATGCCTTTAGATGTCATGTGATTTAAGTGCCGGTCACGTGCTACATTTGGGTCATGACACTTAGTGGCTATGACATCACCAAATTCGGAAGATTTGATGGGACGGGAAATACGAATCAGCACATCGCCCACTTTAAAGCCTCATGCGGGAATACTGGGGGCAATGATGTGCTTCTCTTCCGCCAGTTCGTTAATAGCTTAACCGATATTGCTTACTACTGGTACGTGAGAATACCGGTTGGCCCTATCAAAATTTTCGTCCAAATGGAATCTCTGTTTCGGCAAAGGTTCATGAGTGTCTGCGATAAGATCACCTTTGCCGACCTCATAAGGACCAAGCCAAAGAATAAAGAAAGAATTATCAATTTTATAACCCGATGGTGCAATCTCTCCGTCAAATGTGAACCGCTGATAGAACAGGACCAATCTGCCAGCCTCCTCGTCGGAAATCTCAATAATTGGACAGCCCCGTTTGTATGCACCGCGTGTCTCAAAACATTCCAAGAGCTGACCAGGAAAGTTTAGATGTTGGAGCTCTCAAAGCAGTAGTCCTCCTCTGATTCCCAAAATAACAATTGGTCTTCAAGAAACCGAAAGGACGATAATCGCAAAGGCGGAAATTCCGACGATACTGAATCTTTTAACACCTCGGCTAACCGAAATAGGCGAGGGACGTGCAGGCCCAATGTCAACCAACCTTGGAAGCCATTGTTAGGAGGGGTAGGAGAATCGCCTTTGAAAGAGAAGCTGGATAAGGTCTATTCCTTCAGAAAGGACAAAGTCCGTAAAATATTCAAAGATGCTCTAAGAAACGGTCTACAATTGCCAGAATCAAAAAGACCTCAAGAAGAGAATATGACCGACGACCCCAAATATTGCCCCTATCACAAAGTGATAGGTTATGCTATTGAAGACTACTTTGTCTTTAAAGATTGAGTCGAAAAGCAATACAAGGCAGGAGAGATAGAACTGTTTAAAGGCGTTTTAGCAAACAGTCAAGATAGAACCGCCAATTTCATACAAACGGAGACCGAAGTCCTTTAGGAACCTGATTCTCTCAGACGTCTGCCTTTCCCAAAAAAGAGCGAACCAAGGCAACAAGGTAAGAGCCAAACGAGTAATATTGTCAATGAAGAAGCGGTAGTTGGGTACACAACCCATACAGTCTACATGATAGAACCCAGAGGAACAAGTCTTCCTACGCCTTATAGCCATGACGATGACATGATTGTTGCAATACAACACCGGCTCGGTCTAGATGATGGAAAGCCCGCTTATTCAATTAAGCCAAAGGAGCCCATGGTTCTTGCATAATCGAGCCCAGGCTCTAACAGATGACCACTACGTCGTTAAAATGGAAACAATCGACCACCATGTCGTTAAAATGGGAACAATCGACCTCTAAGTCGTTAAACTGGGGATGTAAAAAATGTGTAAATAAAGAAAGGGTCGAAATGATAGGGCAACTTGCAATAAAAATCTGCAAGTAAAATAAAAATGAAAATAAACAGCCGAAATGATAGGGCAACCGCGAATGAATAGCCGAAATGATAGGGCAATCGTGACCTTCGTGATAAGAAAAGCTGAAATTATAGAGCAATCGCGGAAAAAAAACCCTCCAAAGGCAAATGATGAGTCGCTCCTGGTATTATATTACAGTGCAGCGATGTAGACGCCGATCAAAATCCAAATCCCCAAACGGCGAATAATGAGTCACTCCTGGTACCATATTCCAGTGCAGCGATGCAGACGCTAATCAAAATTTCAAATCTCTAAATGTCTCAACGGCGAATGATGTGTTGCTCCTGGTACCATAATCCAGTGTAGTGATGCAAATACCAACCAAAATTCTCCCAGCCCTACGGTTGGTCCTCAAACTGACTACCGTATACAATCTATGAGCTCAAACTCATCACACCCATACCCCACCGCAATCACAAGTCTATCGGCCGGTCTCCATCCTTGGAATTATGCTCTATTTGGGAAGACCCACTCATATGTCCTCATGATACATGAGGAGAACAAAACTTACGAGATCCTCTCGACTCGTAAGAAAACACCTTCGTGGAATCCTTACGACTCACAAAGGAAAAAAACATTTGGGGGTCCTCATGACTCTTAAGGAGAAAATACACCTGCGGGATCCTTTTGACCCGTAGGAAGAAAATGCTTTTATGGGACCCTTACGGCTCATGAAATTGAAAAGCCTTAGGTGATAAGAACCTAAACCAGTCTCCTAAGCCATCGCTCCCCAATGGGTAAAGGAAAATGATGAATTGCTCCTGGCACTTGTACTCCAGTCTTAGCAACGCTAATGCCAACCCCAACCCCAAAATTCCAAACTTTCGATCCAATAGACCCCTAAATCGTTAAACTGGGAACAGATGAACCCTAAGTCGTTAAACTGGGAACGAGGGAAATCCCCTCACGGAAAATGATAATTCGCTCCTAGTGTAGGGTCACTAGGCACAATAACAAGGCTCTACAAGGCATCGACCATGCCCAAATTAAATTTTTATGTGCCCAACAACCTTATGCAAGATCTTATACTAGAGATTAGGCGAATAAGATATCAAGTAAACAACTTTACGACTAAGTGAATACGAAATACAACCATTGTAGATCGGTCCTTCACTTCTTTAGCTCCTTGTTGAATTCCCTTCGCTGGGATCGTGGTTCTCTGGGACTCTTGCATGGCTTCACGAGGCGAAAGACGTGTCCTTGCTTGAAGTCTTCGAGGTCGAAGATGATCTATGTCGAGGGGATGCCAACTCAAGCTTCTACTTCACTAACTTGACAATTAGTGAAGCAAACACCCTAAACTAAAGTGCTAGTCTAGTAGAGAATGGAGAAATAGGAAGTGGGGTCTCTTTAGAATTTTATTTCTCACAATGTTTCTCACTTTGGATCAAACCCAAGCTTGCTTTTCTTTTTAACAAAGAAGAAGAAGATGAACAAAAGAAAGAAATGAGGATAATGATCAAGTGAGTGAGCTAACCATGGTGAGTGAGTATCATATACTAACTCTTGTAGAGACTTAACCCATGGCTTATTGTTATGGTTGGGTTAATAAATATCCATAGTAAAAACAAACTCAAGTGGAATTAGTCAATGCATCCACAAGCTTCCATAAGCTTCATGCATTTTCTAATCCTCCACTTGATTTTGTAATTACTTTAAATATTAAAATCGAAACTAAAAACTAGCATAATGTAAGTCTTATACACCCATGGATGATGTATCATTTGTAGGGTTCCTAGGCACTCTCAAGAGGTCTCACAAGGTATCAACCATGCCAATTTCAAATTTTAACGTGCCGAGAAACCCTAGAATACAGATCGTTGGCTAGATTTCTTGGCGAAAAGCAAACTAGTTAACGCTTAACTAAGAGTTATACGGAAATACAACCTTTGTAGATCCGGTGCCCTACCTCCATAGCTCCGCAATGAAGTCCTCTCGCTGTCCAAAACAAATCCCGGGCTCTAGCGTCGGCTTCATCGGAGAATAGGCGAGCTAGGTCGTCGATGTCCATGCCGAAGATGATCTACGTCGAGGCATCGCTAGATCAAGCTCCAACTTCACCAAGTGATGAAACTTGTGAAGAAAACACACTCTACTACTTGGCAAGAGGTAGAGGATGAAGAAATAGGAAGTGGGTAGACTTTAGAATTGGATTTCTCACTTGTTTTCATCAATCACCATTGATGAAGCAAGCTTCTTCTCATGTTGAAGAAGAAGAAGATGAAGAAAAAGAATATGATAAGTATTTTGTAAATGATAAATAAATCAATACTTATCATTTACTAACCCTTGGTTAGTTGTAGAGAATGGACCATGGTTAACTTGAATGGTTAGGGTTAAGGATGAGACAAGAATGGTGGACTAATTCAAAGCTTCAAGAATCTTCAACTAGCAAACAAAAATAGCAACCATTCTTTTCTCATCTTTTTCCAACATAAATAAATAAATAAGGAAAAAGAAAACCCTAATCATAATCTTAACCATGGTCTAATTCTTTACACTAACCCTAGCTTGCATGTATCATCAAACATGATACAATCATGTGCACAAAATATATCACATATGCAATGTGCACAAACCAAGTGAGTAAATCCATTTAAAGTGAACCAATACTAGTTAATGTAAAGTAATATATCAAATATATAATTATACATTAAATCATTAAATCAACACTTGATTCAATTATCCGGTCATATCGCATATAACCGGCTAGTATCCAATGTATCGGCTTATCGAATCAATCCTTGATTCGATAACTAGGTTATATCGCATATAACTAATCGATACATTCATTGCGAGAATAGAATACGGTATCACATACACGCATTATTCTCGGTCCCGCACATATCTCATATGCGCTCCTATTTCGTTTCGCTTGAGCCAGGAAACCTCTGTGTAGGACTCTAAAGACTCGTCAATACGCCGGCAGCAGATGTTGATCATATCAAACACCCACACGCCGCAAGCGGTCTGCTAAACGTAACGGCCACCCGGGTATTGAGCGATCAGAAGATCGACGAGCAAGCCCGCTCACACTCCTGTGAATCCAACCAGTAACACTACCGTACAGTCCGGTCTGATCGTCTGATATGTCGCATATCTCGCCTAGGGGTGGTAAACGTCAACCCCAATAGCTCGATAAGTCGTGTCGATATGAGATCTATAACACTTCGAGAAACTACTGGTAACACTTACCAGTAAATCTCTGCAACCCTGGCCAGGGATTTCCTGTTATAACCAATCGAACACAGCGCAACATCAACTCCCTATACCGGGAGAGACGAATCCCCTCCTATCGCTCATTGCCTCCATGTGACTCGGGACTGTACCCAAAAACCACCGTTTTGCACGCCCTCTTGGACGTGGTAAGATGGAAATCAAAGCACAGTGGGAACCACACAAGACTCTATGACGATCTCGGGTCAACAGACTACTCTGTACCAGTGTCACCAGAGAACTGCCATCTGACGTGAGGTATAATACCATCTGGGAGTTCTCGGCGAGTCCGTCTAGTGTACCCAGTCTCTACTGAGCACCCGTATATCATCTCTGATGTCAAACACCAATGGATATGGGATCATCCATCGCCCATCTGTATGGGTCGAGAAGGTATACGCTAGTCTACTCTGGTATATCGATGCCCCGTCTCGATACATCCACGACTAGGGACTTTGAAGGATGTACTTATGGACTACCATGTCCCCACTAGTATGATCCGCATCATAGTCCAGGTAGTCAAGCACACATCCTAAGGGCTTTACCAACATGTAACAGAGAGACAATCAGTGTACACGTTAAGGTAAAGAGCAACCAGATAGCATACTATCATGTCGAGCAAGAAAGTCCTCCCTATATATGTCCCGGCATCCACTACAATATACATCCTATGTATAGTAATGGCCTCTAGGGCATATATATAACTAACAATCTCCCACTTGCACTAGGGCCATCTGTAGCAGTAGTTGTAGTATCTCATACTCAACCATCCCATAAAAGTCTCTCTCTGGGAACAGGCCTTTGTGAGTGGATCCGCTGTGTTGTCCTCTGAGTCTACTCTCCTAACCTCGATCTCCCTGGAGATCAACCATCTCCATGATCAGGTGACACTGCCTTAGAATATGTCTGGATCACTGATGGGACGGGCGTTCCTTGGCATAAGCCACGACTCCATTGTCACACAATGGGAGGAACTAAGTTCATCTCATGAACTAATATACACCCAGACAGCCTCTTTGGTAGCATCTTAAGTAGCGATGTATTCAACCTTTATCGTCTAGTATGTCACGGTATCTAGCTTGGAACTCTTCCAACATACCGTCCCTTTACTGAGGGTAAAGACAATGCCTGTGACTGACTTTCAGTCGTCTTTATCACCCTGGAACCCTTCCAGTGATTCTCCCCAGGATCGATTGATACCATCTCACTACAACTAGTGAGAATCCTAACATCCATTTAGATCTATCTCATAGATCCAAAACTCAGGATTAAGGAGGTATCATCTTGATCCTATGTGGAGAATCATTGTGATGAGCGGAGATTGATCGAGCGTAGCATAGGAAACTCCTTCCCTATCAAGAGTATGTCATCCACGTACTCTACGAGGATCATCACCATACTCCCTACTACCTTTTTATTTATACAAGGTTCATCTACCATTTTGATGATGTCAAACTCTTTGACTACTTCATCAAAACAGATGTTCCAACTCCGCGATGCCTGCTTTATCCTATAAAGCATCTTGCACACGTTTTCGCTGCTCCCACTGTCTACGAAGCCCTCTGGCTGTGTACTTATAGACGCACTCTTCTAAAACAACATTTAGAAAAGCTGTCATGACACCCAACCACCAGATATCGTAGTCATGGTCTGTAGCCGTGGCAAGTAGGATCTGGATGGACTTAAGCATAGACCCTTAGAAAAAGGTTTCATTATGATCCATATCTGGTCAATTATGCAAACCTTTAACAAGTCTAGCTTTGAAAGTCTCAACTTTTCCATCTACACCAAGTAATCTTCTCAAGATATACTTGCTCCTGATGGGGATTTAACCCTTCAGATATAGCAACCAAAGTCCATACTTTGTTGGTGTATAAGGATTCCATCTCAGATCGCTAAACATCCAGCCATTCTTACAGAGCCTTACTCTCGATGGCCTGCTCGAAGCTAGTTGGGTCATCATCTCATGATGCAATCCTCGCTCCCACTGTCATAGAGAAAACGAAGTATCTCTCAGGTGGGTGAGGAACCCTACTAGATCGGCGGAGAGGCTGAGGTTCATTGGTAACTATTGAATCCTTTGGTTCTTTCAAATCATCAGCTGCAGTTTGTATAGCTGGAACATTTCCAGTTCTACATAACAGTCCTTGCCTCGAGCTTTTCCAGATTTTGCTTTTAGACATAGCCCGGACAACCCCAAATCTTAACCAACTTAAGATATGAGCTCTTCCCTTTCCATATCACATATGAAGCGGTAGGCAACTGATTTGATTTGAACCCTATTCAATAGGTATGCATCTTCTCAAGTGCATAACTCCCAAAAAGAAATAGGTAACTCAGTAGTACTCATCATAGAGCACACCATATCAAATAGGGTGTATCTGCTCCGCCCCGATATACCATCGTGCTATGGTGTATACAGAGGAGTAATGCTGAGAGAGAATCTCATTCTCCTTTAGAATAGTCCAGGAATTCCATGCACAAGTATTCTCCTCCCTGATCTCATCATAGGACATAATACTTATACCCGTATTTTGGTTCTCTACTTCTAAATCATATTCTGTGAATATCTCAAAAGGTTCGGACTTGTGTTTCAACAGGAACATATGTCTGAATCTTGAGAGATTATCAGAGAATGTAATGAAGTACAAAGAACCGGTCTTGGCATATGTAGACAGGGGACCTTTATACATCAACATGTATCATCCCAAGAGTTTACTAACTCTTTCTCTGTTTCCAGTAAACGGAGCTATGGTCATCTTATCTTTGTGACATGACTGGCAAGTTTCACAAGATGTAAATTCAATCTGATTTAAATATGCATCTATATGTAACTTCAGCCAGTCGGGTCGCATTGATATGACCTAGTCTACAAAACCTCAAGAAGAATTCGTTCATTTCTGAACTCTTCCTCTTGTGTGTGTTCCGTATACTAAAGAACTGTAGTTTGATTTAGAACATCAATGCTTTTAGATAACGTGCCTGAACCGATCAACTTTTGATATAGGAAATGTTCAAAACATTATCCAACAATACAAAATTTTATCGTTTCTTTACTTCTAAAGAGACTGATATGATTTTGTATATCAGGTTCGGTATCTAATAACATTCGTTCAGAATCAATGTATTTGTAATACAGGGTGACAGTGACCGACAGACTTGGCTGCAACTCTTGCCCCGTTTTCTGCCTCATGAAACTTATCACCCGTTCTCAGTTCTCTACCTATCTGTAGCCCTATGTAACAGTTTACATATTTGGGATCCTGATCTGGTATCATATACCCAGGACGTAGAGGATACAGAGAAACAGTTCTTTGTAATGAACACACGTGAAGATGATGCATCAGCATGCACTCTCTTCGTTTGGGCGGCACGGGAAATCTGGTATTTCCCAATTTCCTGCTCTGTCTTATAACAATTATAAGTTGGAGCGGGACCAACGTTCCCCAGCTCAGTATAACAATCGGGTTCGGTCAATATTCCGTATTATTATCTTGATTAAGGCGTGATATGATCGCTACCTGGAGAGAGAGAGAAGAAAACACTCAGCGTGCGCTCTGGCAAGAATAGATTGGTTATTATTTTATCTAATCAGGATGGCTCCCACTGCTTTTTATCAAATCTTCCTTCAAACCCTAAAAGGAAAGACTAGCCGGGATTAATTACACACTACAAGTTCGTCAATCTTTCAGCCAGGCCAGTGTCGGTACTTTGAGGGAGGTCCCCCGTGCTTTCGCACAAACCTAATTACTGTAAACCTCGTTTTCCCAGAGGCGTAACCTCGTTAACACCTTTCTAGACACCTACTTGATCGGCTAATTGTAATATGTAAAACTCTCCCAGGAGTAACTCTTACTCGCAGCGGGTATCAGGATCCAACTATCTCATAGAAGGTATGCAATCTCATTGCAAATTTCAACACTTGAAATTCCCGATAATATTTTGCCCCCAGCTCGCTATGACCTTGACGCATGCCAAACAACCCATAGTCTGCTAGTCAAGTTCAACCCGTACATTTCTTGATTGAATTAAACCCACCCGCACGACCCTTGACGCATGCCAAACAACGCCGTACGAATACCCTAATCCAATCGCATCGTATGCTAGCAGATAAGCACTAGTTAGCTACCGTACACTACGCCTTGACGGAGGCCAAACAACCGCAGCACGAATACTAACTAGTACTTATCTGAAATGACGGAGGGCTACGACAGGTTTTTCTGAAAACCTATTGCGTAATGAACTTGATATCGTTGTAGAATCAAATGATTTTAAAAATGGAGTGCTTTTGAGGCTTTTCTAGTTTTGCTAAAGGAGTCACTCCCGGTGAAGGGATCGTCGGTCCTTTCCTCGTCGAATGAGGTGCGGGATATATCATATATATCACTGTGCAAAGCAAAAACTCTTAAAAGCAATTAAAAGACAAACCGAGTGTGTAGCATCTGCCAGTTATTGCTAAAGGAGTCACTCCCGGTGAAGGGATCTCGGTCCTTTCCTCATCGAATAAGGTGCAGGATATATCACATATACCGCTGTGCAAAGCAAGAACTGTAGCTACCTGTTTTATTTTTGAAATTCGATTCTACAACATCTTAGGTTTCTTTTATTTCATTAATCACATTAATGAAGTCCCATCATTTAAATACCTAAACATCACAGATAAATAAGACGTACACTTATGCCATCCGCATTCGCCTCGATGTCCCCTCGTGCACCGTTAGGTTAGGTAACTAACGGCAGAGCGGGGCAGGGCTAGCGCGGGTGTAAAACATAAGTAACGCCTATATAATATATCATATATACTATATACTGTATCTATCACAGAACATCACATGATCACATCACAGATATCGCATCAGAAGAATCATATGAAATATTGGATATACAAGGACGTCCGTGTTTTCAATACGAGCGAGTATAAAACACGGATTCCACGGTCGTGATGAATAGCCAAACCCACACCCCTAGACCCCTACAAGAGCGGCAAGCAATCCTACCAATTCTAGAGTTAGGAGACCCGGACTCGACTCCTCGAGTTGGTCTCCCACTGGACTCCAGAACCCGGTTACTTGTGCTCCCCTCCTTGGGTCTATCCTAGTGCGGAAAAGTAAATAATATACATAGGGTGACAACTTCCGCAACCTAGAAGTGCCCCAAATAAAAGAATATTACATACAGATTTTTACATGAATGAAAATGAAAAACACTCATCTCACATAAAAAACCCCGGCTATTCAAACACGACGATCCAATATAACATATCCAGCAACACATAACATCACATGTCATCAACGTAAGTAAATATGCGCATCCCAATTGTCGTTGACATATAGCAACGAAACCGGCGATATCACATATTACACTTACGGTCACAGAAAAGAAAGTGTAAAACTACAACAGTTGGAATCCGCAACCTCTTTAGACATCGCATGCCTAATCAAATGAATTACTTAGACATCGCATGCCTAACATTTATAAACCCCGCATTTTAGTCTCAAAATCGAAAACACTTTTCAATATCAAGTCGGGCAATTCAACAAGATTCCCGACATCTTGATCGAATGCTCGTCGCAAACTTTAGTAGGCGGCCGCACCCCTGATACCGTCGACGAAGTGCACCAAGGCGGAACACCGCTACCGCGAGCACCCGAACGGATGCTTTCGGCGACGGGGTTCTCCTACAGTCACTTGGTCGGGGCTATGGGGCGAGGCTGTCTATTAAGTTTACCCGGCGAGTATCCGCGTACGCTACGTGATTGCGACGGACTTTTGATCACATCAAAATTCCGTGGCAACCGATCAAGTGAGACTAAATTGCTATGTTTATAACATTCATTCAGTTATCTCATAACTCATTGTGAATTCCAATTATTGTATCACATTCCGGATAAATAAAAAATGTTAAACTTTTCGATCAAACAGTCGAACACCCAAGTTTTCCCGATACAGATCAACACATGAAATAAGTCTAACAACATTCAGTTCGTGCCTCAGTACCAACGGTCCAGCCGTAGAAGGGTCAAGCCAACGCCTCACATGTGGCACGCCGTACTGCCCCAAACCCGAAGGTTCAAAGGGCAGTTCAAGACGGTCACATAATCGAGTTAAGGTTTGTTGTCTTCTAGAGGGTCCATCGAGTTACTTGCACTACTTAGAATGTCTTTAGACTACGGAAAAATCCAACACTTGGAAATTTCCCGACAGGGGAAAAATTGGGTATTTATATCCGGTCGAACTTTTTAACATATTCTAAAATTTATCCGGAAAGCCACATAGACAAAATATGATACTCCGATCGAAACACCGAATCCCCAAAACAACCCCAGAAAATTCAACTCTTGAATAAATATTAAAAATTCCCAGAAAATCCAGCACTATCTATTAGGAGTTACTGTGTAAGATTCGCTGAACAATGATGCCGTACGGCCGCTGAACCGCCGCACGAGCCTTGCTCGTGCCGCGGAACCGCGGCAGTTTGATGGAGTTACGAGCACGAATTTCACAGTACCTCTTAAATTCACCTGCTGATTTTTCTGAATATTTTTAATGTTGAAAAACTCACTGTTTTCAAAAATGTACAGAGAGCATGGAAATTTTGGACTTTCGGGTTCGATCGGACTTCAAATTGCGTCTAGACTTCGCCTAAGGCTCTAGCTTAGCTCTGATACCACTGTAGGGTTCCTAGGCACTCTCAAGAGGTCTCACAAGGCATCAACCATGCCAATTTCAAATTTTAACGTGCCGAGAAACCGTAGAATACGGATCGTTGGCTAGATTTCTAGGCGAAAAGCAAACTAGTTAACACTTAACTAAGAGTTATACGGAAATACAACCTTCGTAGATCTGGTGCTCCACCTCCATAGCTCCGCAATGAAGTCCTCTCACTGTCCAAAACAAATCCCGGGCTCTAGCGTCGGCTTCATCGGAGAATAGGCAAGCTAGGTCGTCGATGTCCATGCCGAAGATGATCTACGTCGAGGCATCGCTAGATCAAGCTCCAACTTCACCAAGTGATGAAACTTGTGAAGAAAACACACTCTACTACTTGGCAAGAGGTAGAGGATGAAGAAATAGGAAGTGGGTAGACTTTAGAATTGGATTTCTCACTTGTTTTCATCAATCACCATTGATGAAGCAAGCTTCTTCTCATGTTGAAGAAGAAGAAGATGAAGAAAAAGAATATGATAAGTATTTTGTAAATGATAAATAAATCAATACTTATCATTTACTAACCCTTGGTTAGTTGTAGAGAATGGACCATGGTTAACTTGAATGGTTAGGGTTAAGGGTGAGACAAGAATGGTGGACTAATTCAAAGCTTCAAGAATCTTCAACTAGCAAACAAAAATAGCAACCATTCTTTTCTCATCTTTTTCCAACATAAATAAATAAATAAATAAGGAAAAAGAAAACCCTAATCATAATCTTAACCATGGTCTAATTCTTTACACTAACCCTAGCTTGCATGTATCATCAAACATGATACAATCATATGCACAAAATATATCACATATGCAATGTGCACAAACCAAGTGAGTAAATCCATTTAAAGTGAACCAATACTAGTTAATGCAAAGTAATATATCAAATATATAATTATACATTAAATCATTAAATCAACACTTGATTCAATGATCCGGTCATATCGCATATAACCGGCTAGTATCCAATGTATCGGCTTATCGAATCAATCCTTGATTCGATAACTAGGTTATATCGCATATAACTAATCGATACATTCATCGCGAGAATAGAATACGGTATCACATACACGCATTATTCTCGGTCCCGCACATATCTCATATGCGCTCCTATTTCATTTCGCTTGAGCCAGGAAACCTCTGTGTAGGACTCTAAAGACTCGTCAATACGCCGGCAGCAGATGTTGATCATATCAAACACCCACAAGCCGCAAGCGGTCTGCTAAACATAACGGCCACCCGGGTATTGAGCGATCAGAAGATCGACGAGCAAGCCCACTCACACTCCTGTGAATCCAACCAGTAACACTACCGTACAGTCCGGTCTGATCGTCTGATATATCGCATATCTCGCCTAGGGGTGGTAAACGTCAGACCCCAATAGCTCGATAAGTCGTGTCGATATGAGGTCTATAACACTTCGAGAAACTACTGGTAACACTTACCAGTAAATCTCTGCAACCCTGGCCAGGGATTTCCTGTTATAGCCAATCGAACACAACGCAACATCAACTCCCTATACCGGGAGAGACGAATCCCCTCCTATCGCTCATTGCCTCCATGTGACTCGGGACTGTACCCAAAAACCACCGTTTTGCACGCCCTCTTGGACGTGGTAAGATGGAAATCAAAGCACAGTGGGAACCACACAAGACTCTATGACGATCTCGGGTCAACAGACTACTCTGTACCAGTGTCACCAGAGAACTGCCATCTGACGTGAGGTATAATACCATCTGGGAGTTCTCGGCGAGTCCGTCCAGTGTACCCAGTCTCTACTGAGCACCCGTATATCATCTCTGATGTCAAACACCAATGGATATGGGTCCATCCATCGCCCATCTGTATGGGTCGAGAATGTATACGCTAGTCTACTCTGGTATATCGATGCCCCGTCTCGATACACCCACGACTAGGGACTTTGAAGGATGTACTTATGGACTACCATGTCCCCACTAGTATGATCCGCATCATAGTCCAGGTAGTCAAGCACACATCCTAAGGGCTTTAGCAACATGTAACAGAGAGACAATCAGTGTACACATTAAGGTAAAGAGCAACCAGATAGCATACTATCATGTCGAGCAAGAAAGTCCTCCCTATATATGTCCCGGCATCCACTACAATATACATCCTATGTATAGTAATGGCCTCTAGGGCATACATATAACTAACATCATTAACCATGATACAAAGAGATAACACATTTTAATATATATCACATATATATTAAAGTTGTGTACATGTGAGAAAAAACCCTAAGTGAACAAGTGTTAGTTAATGTAAACTAGTATATCAAATATACAATTATACAATAAATCATTAAATCAACACTTGACTTAATAATCCGGTCATATCACATATAACCGACTAACATCCAATGTATCGACTTATCGAATCAACACTTGATTCGATAACCCGGCTATATCACATATAATCGACCGATACAAAAAGTAGCGAGAATAGAATACGGTATCACATACATGCATCATTCTCGGTCCCGCACATACCACATATGCGCTCCTATTTCGTTTTGCCTGAGCCAGGAAAACCTCTATGTAGGACTCTAAAGACTCGTCAATACACCGGCAGTAGGTGATGATCATATCAAGCAACCACAAGCCGTCAGCGGTACTAGCTGGACGTAACGGCTATCCGGGTATTGAGCGATCAGAAGATCAACAAGAAAGCCCGCTCCAACTCCTGTAAAAGCCTGCCGGTAACACTTCCCGTACAGTCCGGTCTCCTCGTCTGATATGTCGCATATCAAGTTTAGGGGTGGTAAACGTCAGACCCCAATAACCGATAAGTCGTGCCGATGTGAGGCTCATAACGGGTCGAGAAACTACTGGTAACACTTACCAGTAAATCTCTAACTCAGCCCTAGCCAGGGACTTCCCTGTTATGGCCAATCGAGCACAGCGCAACATCAACCCCCAATACCGGGAGAGATGAAACCCCTCCTATCGCTCATTGCCTCCATGTGACTCGGGACTGTACCCAAAAACCACCATTTTGCATGCCCTCATGGACGTGGTAAGGTGGAAATCAAAGCACAGTGGGAATCACACAAGACTCTATGACGATCTCGGGTCTACAGACTAACCTGCACAAGTGTCACCAGAGAACTGCCATCTGACGTAAGGTATAATACCATCTGGGTGTTCTCGGCGAGTCCGTCGAGTGTACCCAGTCTCCACTGAGCACCCGTATACCATCTCTGATGTCAAACACCAATGGATATAGGATCATCCATCGCCCATCTCATGGGTCGAGAAGCGTATACGCTAGTCTACATTGGTATATCGATGCCCCATCTCGATACCCCCACGACTAGGGACCTTGAAGGATGTACTTATGGACTACCATGTCCCCACTAGTATGATCCGCATCAGAGTCTAGGTAGTCAAGTACACATCCTAAGGGTTTTACCAACATGTAACTATAAGACAGTATAAAGAGACAAGTATACAAGTTAAGAAAAAGAGCAACCAAATAGCATACTATCATGTCGAGCAAGAAAGTCCTCTCTATATATGTCCAAGCATCCAATATAATATATATCATCTATACAATACTGGCCTCTAGGACATACATACAACTAACAATCTCCCACTTGCACTGGGGCCAGCTGCTGTAGTATGGCATACCTAGCATCCCGAAGAGTCTCTCAAACTGTATCTGGAGAATGGCCTTCGTGAGTGGATCCGCAGTGTTGTTCTTTGTATCAACCCTCCTGACCTCGATCTCCCGGCGATCAACTATCTCCCGGATCAGGTAATACCGCCTCAGAATATGCCTGGATCGCTGATGGGACCTGGGTTCCTTGGCTAAAGCCACCGCTCCATTGTTATCACAATACAAAGGTATTGGATGCTCAATAGATGGAACAACTCCAAGTTCAGTAATGAACTTCTTGATCCAGACAGCCTCATTGGCAGCATCGTTGGCAGCGATGTATTCAGCCTCCATCGTCGAGTCTGCCATGGTTTCCTGCTTGGAACTCTTCCAGCTAACCGCCCCTCCGTAGAGGGTAAAGACAAATCCTGAGTGCGACTTAGAGTAGTCTTTATCACTCTGGAAGCTCGAATCGGTAAAGGACTCCACTTGGAGTTCTCCGTTACCATACACCAAGAGCATCTCTTTAGTCCTTCGTAAGTACTTGAGAATGCTCTTCACAGCAGTCCAGTGACTCTCTCCAGGATCAGCTTGATACCTACTCACTACACTTAGTGAGTATGCTACATCGGGTCTGGTACATAGCATCGCGTACATGATAGAGCCTACAGCCGAAGCATAGGGTATCCCTTGCATGCGAGCTCTCTCCAAATCAGTCTTGGGAGACATATCTTTAGAGAGAGTGACTCCAGAGATCGTGGGTAAGTTCCCACGCTTGGATTCTTCAATACTAAACCTCTTTAGTATGGTGTCAATATACCTGGATTGGGACAATCCTAATATCCTTTTAGATCTATCTCTATAGATCATAATTCCCAGTATGCAGGAGGCATCACCTAGATCTTTCATTGAGAATCTATGTGATAAGAAGAGCTTGACCGATTGCAGCATAGGAATGTCATTTCCTATCAAGAGTATGTCGTCTACGTACAATACGAGGAAGACAAGCTTACTCTCTGCCACCTTCTTGTAGACACAAGGTTCATCTACGTTTTTGACGAAATCAAACTCTTTGATAACGACGTCAAAGCAGATGTTCCAACTCTGCGATGCTTGCTTTAATCCATAAATGGATTTAAGCAGCTTGCACACCTTCCTGCTGCTCCCACTATCTACGAAGCCCTCTGGCTGAGTCATGTACACGCCCTCTTCTAAATCACCGTTTAGAAAGGCTGTCTTAACATCCATTTGCCAGATTTCGTAGTCATGATATGCAGCGATGGCAAGCATGATCCGGATGGATTTAAGCATAGCCACTGGAGAAAAGGTTTCGTTATAGTCCACACCTGGTCTTTGACGAAAACCCTTTGCAACAAGTCTAGCTTTGAAAGTCTCCACTTTCCCATCTATACCAAATTTTTTCTTGAAGATCCACATGCTCCCAATTGGTTTTACCCCTTCAGGAGCATCTTCCAAAGTCCATACTTTGTTGGTGTACATGGATTCCATCTCGGGCCGCATTGCATCCAGCCATTTCACTGAGTCCCCACTCGTGATGGCTTGCTTGAAGCTAGTTGGGTCATCATCAACCTTGATGCAATCCTCGCTTCTACCATCCATGAGAAAACCGTAGTATCTCTCAGGTGGGTGAGGAACCCTACTAGATCGGCGGAGAGGCTGAGGTTCGTTGGGAACTACCGAATCCTCCAGTTCCACTAAATCTTCAGTTTGAGTTTGTGTAGCCGGAATTTCTTCAAGTTCTACCTTGTCGCCACTAATTTCTTTTGCAAGAAATTCCTTTTCTAAAAAGGTGGCATGTCGAGAAACAAGCACCTTTTGTTCCTCGCTAAGGTAGAAAAGATATCCATGTGAATGTTTGGGATATCCCACAAACTTGCATAAAACTGACCGTGCCTCGAGTTTGTCCGGATTTTGCCTTTTGACATAGGCCGGACAACACCATATCTTAACTCGTTTAAGACATGGTCTCTTCCCACTCCATATTTCATATGGTGTGGTAGTTACAGATTTAGATGGAACTTGGTTCAATAGGTATGCTGCTGTCTCCAGCGCATACCCCCAGAAGGAAATAGGTAACTCGGCTTTGCTCATCATAGAGCGCACCATATCTAATAGGGTGCGGTTCCTCCGTTCAGATACACCGTCGTGCTGTGGTGTATATGGTGGAGTCAGCTGAGAGAGAATCCCATTCTCTTTTAGGAAGTCCAGGAATTCATGGCTCAAGTAGTCACCTCCTCGATCAGATCAAAGGATTTTAATTCTTTTCCCGGTTTGGTTCTCGACTTCTTGTTTATATTCTCTAAATTTCTCAAAAGCTTCTGATTTGTGTTTCATCAGGAACACATACCCGAATCTAGAGAGATCGTCAGTGAATGTAATGAAGTACGAAGAACCATCCCTCGTATGTGTAGACATGGGACTACATACATCACTATGTATCAGTCCCAAGAGTTCTGTAACTCTTTCTCTGTGTCCTGTAAATGGAGTTTTGGTCATCTTGCCTTTGAGACATGACTGGCAAGTATCATAAGATGAAAATTCAAGCGGATTTAAATATCCATCCTTATGCAACTTAGCTAGTCATGTCGCATTGATGTGACCCAGTCTACAATGCCACAAGAAGGATTCGTTCAGTTCTGAACTCTTCCTCTTGTGTGTGTTTGTTATGCTCAGAACTGTTGATTGATTTAGAACATAAATGCCATTGCACAACGTACCTGATCCAACCAACTTTTGGTTAAGGAAAATGTTCATAACATTATCCTGTAATACAAAATTATATCCCTCTTTACTCAACAAAGAAACCGATATAATGTTGCATATCAGGTTCGGCATGTAATAGCATTCGTTCAGAATCAATGTATTACCAGTTGGCAATACAAGGTGATATTCCCCGACGGTTTTAGCTGCTACAATTGCTCCATTTTCCAACCCTTATGTCTTTATCACCTTATCCAAGTTCTCTACCTTTCTTAAGCCCATGTAACTGATTACATATATGGGATCCTGACCCGGTATCTAATACCCAGGACGTAGAGGAAAAGGAGAAACAGTTCTCTGTAACGAACACACCTGAAGAAAATGCATCAACATGTACTTTCTTCATTCGGGTGGCATGGGAATCCTGGTATTCCCCTATATCCTGTTCAGTCTTATAACTTTTATAAGAAAGAACGGAACAAACGTTCCCTAGCACAGTATAACATGCGGGTTCGGTCAATACATCCATATTATTATCTTGATTAAGGCATGATATGGTCGCTACCTGGATAGAGTGAGAAGAAAAAACTTTAGCGTATGCTCTTGCAAGATCAGATTGATTATTATTTTAACTAATCAGGATGGCTCCCACTGTTTTTATCAAATCTTCCTTCAAACCCTAAAAGGAAAGACTAGCCGGAATTAATTACACCCTACAACTTCGCCAATCTTTTAACCAGGCCAGTGTCGGTACTTTGAGGGAGGTTCCCCGTGCTTTCGCACGGACCTAATTAAAGTAAACCTCGTTTTCCCATAGGCGTTACCCTGTTGACACCTTTCTAGACACCTACTTGATCGGCTAATTGTCCCGTGCAAAACTCTCCCAGGAGAAACAATTACTCGCAGTAGGTATCGGGATCCAACTATCTCATAGAAGGTATGCAATCTCATTGCAAATTTCAACACTTGAAATTCCCGATAATATTTTGCCCCTAACCCCTATGACCTTGACAAAGGCCAACAAATCATAGGATGCTAGTCAAGTTTAACCCGTCATTTCTTGATTGAATCAAACCCACCCGTACGACCCTTGACAAAGGCCAACAAGGTCGTACGACTACCCCAAAACAATCTGCATCATATGCATAAGCAGATAAGCACCATTCAGCTACCGCACACTACCCCTTGACAAAGGCTAACAAACGCAACACGAATACTAAATAGTTCTTATCTGAAATGACGGAGGGCTACGACAGGTTTTTCTGAAAACCTATTGCGTAATGAACTTGATATCGTTGTAGAATCGAGTAAGTTTTGAAATGGAGTGATTTTGAGGCTTTCATTAGTTTTGCTAAAGAGGTCACTCCCGGTGAAGTGATCTCGGCTCTTTCCTCATCGAATAAGGTGTTTGACATATCATATATATCACTATGCAAAGCAAAACTCCAAAAGCAATCAAAAACAAACTGAGTGTTGTAGCATCTGCCGGTTTTGCTAAAGAGGTCACTCCCGGTGAAGGGATCTCGGCTCTTTCCTCATCGAATAAGGTGCAGGATATATCATATAGATCGCTATGCAAAGCAAAACTGTAGCTACCTTTTTTGAAAAATTTGATTCTACAACATCTTTTAGGTTTCTTTTCTTTCATTAATCACATTAATGAAGTCCCATCATTTAAGTTACCTAAACATCACAGATAAATACGACGTACACTTATGCCATCCGCATACGCCTCGATGTCCCCTCGTGCACCGTTAGGTTAGGTAACTAACGGCATAGCGGGGCAGGGCTAGCACGGGTGTAAAACATAAGTAACGTCTATATAATATATCATATATACTATATACAGCATTTATCACAGCACATCAAATGATCACATCATAGATATCGCAGCAAAAAAAACATATGAAACATTGGATATACTAGGACGTCCGTGTTTTATTTTGAGCCTCTATAAAACACGAATTCCACGGTCGCGACGAATAGCCAAACCCACACCCCTAGACCCCTACGAGAGCGGCAAGCAACCCTACCAATTCTAGAGTTAGCAAACCTGGACTCGACTCCTCGAGTTGGTCTCCCACTGGACTCTAGAACCCGGTTACTTGTGCTCTCCTCCTTGGGTCTATCCTAGTGCGGAAAAGTAAATAATATACAAATGGTGACATCGACCTCATCCCGGAAGTGCCCCAATAAAAGAATATTACATACATTTAATTTTACATGAATGAAAATAAAAACTCTCATCTCACATAAAAAAAACCCCGGCTATTCAGAACGCGACGATCCAATATAACATATCCAGCAACACATAACATCACATGTCATCAACGTAAGTAAATATGCGCATCCCAATTTTCGTTGATATATAGCAACGAAACCTGCGATACCACATATTACACTTACGGTCTCAGAAAAGAAAGTGTAAAACTACAACATTTGGAATCCACAATCTCTTTAGACATCGTAAATCCGAAATATCACATACTTCGCATTTCATGCCTAACTTTATGAATTCCACATATTGTATCACATTCCAGATAAATAGACAGTATTAAACTTTCCGATCGAATAATCAAATACCCAAGATTTCCATAATAGCTCAACACTTGAGCGGAGTTCAAAAATTCCAGAATACGTCACAGTAGCAACGGTCCAGCCGTAGAAGGGTCAAGCCAACGCCTCACATGTGGCACGCCATACTGCCCCAAACCCTAAGGTTCAAAAGGCAGTTCAAGACGGTCACATAATCGAGTTAAGGTTTGTGTTCTTCTAGAGGGTCCATCACGTCACATGCATGTTTTTCCGAAAGATTTAAACCCGAGAAAAATTCAGCACTTGAATGTTTTTCGTGCCGGGAAAAATTGAGTTAATGATATCCGTTCGAACATTTTAGAACTTTCTACATTATCCGGAATACCAAAACAAAATTAAATTCTCCGATCGAATCGAAGATTACAAAATAAACCCAAAAATACTCAACACTTGAGTCATAATAAAAATATCCAGAAAGATGCAGGTACGCTAGTGGATATTACTGCACAAAGATCTGGCCCCAATTCAATTTATCTGCCGCGGAACCGCCGTCAGAAGTAGGGTGGGACCGCGGTTCCACGGCGTCCCTACGGAATTAGAGTCTCGAACTTTGTGGTAATTCTTAGAAAACCCTGCTGATATTTTTAGGTATTTTTAATCCAGAAAAAACACAGTTTTGAAAAAATGTCCAGAGAGGGGTTAATTTTGACGTATTCGGGTTCGTTCGGAGTTTTAACTTCGTTAACACGTCGCCTAATGCTTTAGCTAGGCTTTGATACCACTGTAGGGTTACTACGCACAATAACAAGGCTCTACAAGGCATCGACCATGCCCAAATTAAATTTTTATGTGCCGAACAACCCTAAGCAAGATCGTATACTAGAGATTAGGCGAATAAGATAGCAAGTAAATAACTTTACGACTAAGTGAATAGGAAATACAACCTTTGTAGATCGGTCCTTCACTTCTTTAGCTCCTTGTTGAAGTCTCTTCGCTGCGATCGTGGTTCTCCGGGACTCTTGCATGGCTTCACGAGGCGAAAGACGCATCCTTGCTTGAAGTCTTCGAGGCCGAAGATGATCTACGTCGAGGGGATGCCAAATCAAGCTTCTACTTCACTAACTTGAGAATTAGTGAAGCAAACACCCTAAACTTAAGTGCTAGTCTAGTAGAGAAAGGAGAAATAGGAAGTGGGTACTCTTTAGAATTTTATTTCTCACAGTATTTCTCACTTTGGATCAAACCCTAGCTTTCTTTTCTTTTGAACAAAGAAGAAGAAGATGAACAAAAGAAAGAAATGAGAATAATGATCAAGTGAGTGAGCTAACCATGGTGAGTGAGTATCATATACTAACTCTTGTAGAGACTTAACCCATGGCTTATTGTTATGGTTGGGTTAATAGATATCCATAGTAAAAACAAACTCAAGTGGAATTAGTCAATGCATCCACAAGCTTCCACAAACTTCATGCATTTTCTAATCCTCCACTTGATTTTATAATTACTTTAAATATTAAAACCCAAACTAAAAATTAGCATAGTGTAAGTCTCATACACCCATGGATGATGTATCATCAACCATGATACAAAAAGATAACACATTTTAATATATATCACATATATATTAAAGTTGTGTACATGTGAGAAAAAACCCTATGTGAACAAGTGTTAGTTAATGTAAACTAGTATATCAAATATACAATTAAACAATAAATCATTAAATCAACACTTGACTTAATAATCCGGTCATATCACATATAACCGACTAACATCCAATGTATCGACTTATCGAATCAACACTTGATTCGATAACCCGGCTATATCACATATAACCGACCGATACAAAAAGTCGCGTGAATAGAATACGGTATCACATACACGCATCATTCTCGGTCCCGCACATATCACATATGCGCTCCTATTTCGTTTTCCCTGAGCCTGTAAAACCTCTATGTAAGACTCTAAAGACTCGTCAATACGCCGGCAGTAGGTGATGATCACATCAAGCACCCACAAGCCGTCAGCGGTACTAGCTGGACGTAACGGCTACCCGGGTATTGAGTGATCAGAAGATCAGCAAGCAAGCCCGCTCCAACTCCTGTAAAAGCCTGCCGGTAACACTTTCCGTACAGTCCGGTCTCCTCGTCTGATATGTCGCATATCAAGTATAGTGGTGGTAAACGTCAGACCCCAATAACCGATAAGTCATGCCGATGTGAGGCTCATAACGGGTTGAGAAACTACTAGTAACACTTACCAGTAAATCTCTAACTCAGTTCTGGCCAGGGACTTCCCTGTTATGGCCAATCGAGCACAGCACAACATCAACCCCCAATACCGGGAGAGACGAAACCCCTCCTATCGCTCATTGCCTCCATGTGACTCGGGACACTGCCTAAAAACCACCGTTTTGCACACCCTCATGGACGTGGTAAGGTGGAAATCAATGCACAGTGGGAATCACACAAGACTCTATGACGATCTCGGGTCTACAGACTAACCTGCACAAGTGTCACCAGAGAACTGCCATCTGACGTAAGGTATAATACCATCTGGGAGTTCTCGGCGAGTCCGTCCAGTGTACCCAGTCTCCACTGAGCACCCGTATACCATCTTTGATGTCAAACACCAATGGATATGGGATCATCCATCGCCCAACTCATGGGTCGAGAAGCGTATACGCTAGTCTACACTGGTATATCGATGCCCCGTCTCGATACACCCATGATAAGGGACCTTGAAGGATGTACTTATGGACTACCATGTTCCCACTAGTATGATCCGCTTCATAGTCCAGGTAGTCAAGTACACATCCTAAGGGCTTTACCAACATGTAACTATAAGACAGTATAAAGAGACAAGTATACATGTTAAGAAAAAGAGCAACCAGATAGCATACTATCATGTCGAGCAAGAAAGTCCTCTCTATATATGTCCAAGCATCCAATAAAATATACATCATCTGTACAATACTGGCCTCTAGGGCATACATACAACTAACAATCTCCCACTTGCACTAGGGCCAGCTGCTGTAGTATCGCATACCTAGCATCCCGAATAGTCTCTCAAACTGTATCTGGGGAATGGCCTTCGTGAGTGGATCCGCAGTGTTGTTCTTCGTGTCAACCCTCCTGACCTCGATCTCCCGACGATCAACTATTCCCGGATCAGGTGATACCGCCTCAGAATATACCTTGATCGCTGATGGGACCTGGGTTCCTTGGCCATAGCCACCGCTCCATTGTTATCACAATACAAAGGTATTGGATGCTCAATGGATGGAACCACTCCAAGTTCAGTAATTAACTTCTTGATCCAGACAGCCTCTTTGGCAGCATCGTTGGCAGCGATGTATTCAGCCTCCATCGTCGAGTCTTCCACGGTTTCCTGCTTGGAACTCTTCCAGCTAACCGCCCCTCCGTAGAGGGTAAAGACAAATCCCGAGTGCGACTTAGAGTCGTCCTTATCACTCTGGAAACTTTAATCGGTAAAGGACTCCACTTGGAGTTCTCCGTTACCATACACCAAGAGCATCTCTTTAGTCCTTCGTAAGTACTTGAGAATGCTCTTCACAGCTGTCCAGTGACTCTTTCCAGGATCAGCTTGATACCTACTCACTACACTCAGTGAGTATGCTGCATCGGGTCTGGTACATAGCATCGCGTACATGATAGAGCCTACAGCCGAAGCATAGGGTATCCCTTGCATGCGAGCTCTCTCCAAATCAGTCTTGGGAGACATCTCTTTGGAGAGAGTGACTCCAGAGATCGTGGGTAAGTTCTCACGCTTGGATTCTTCCATACTAAACCTCTTTAGTATGGTGTCAATGTACCTGGATTGGGACAATCCCAATATCCTTTTAGATCTATATCTATAGATCATAATTCCCAGTATGCAGGAGGCATCACCTAAATCTTTCATTGAGAATCTTTGTGATAAGAAGAGCTTGACCGATTGTAGCATAGGATTGTCATTTCCTATCAAGAGTATGTCGTCTACGTACAATACGAGGAAAACAACCTTACTCTCTGCCACATTCTTGTAGACACAAGGTTCATCTACGTTTTTGACGAAATCAAACTCTTTGATAACGACGTCAAAGCAGATGTTCTAACTCCGCGATGCTTGCTTTAATCCATAAATGGATTTAAGCAGCTTGCACACCTTCCTGCTGCTCCCACTATCTACGAAGCCCTCTGGCTGAGTCATGTACACGCTCTCTTCTAAATCACCGTTTAGAAAGGCGGTCTTAACATCCATTTGCCAGATTTCGTAGTCATGATATGCAGCGATGGAAAGCATGATCCGGATGGATTTAAGCATAGCCACTGGAGAAAAGGTTTCGTCATAGTCCACACCTGGTCTTTGACGAAAATCCTTTACAACAAGTCTAGCTTTGAAAGTCTCCACTTTCCCATCTACACTAAATTTTTTCTTGAAGATCCACTTGCTCCCAATGGGTTTTACCCCTTCAGGAGTATCTTCCAAAGTCCATACTTTGTTGGTGTACACGGATTCCATCTCATACCGCATTGCATCCAGCCATTTCACTGAGTCCCCACTCGTGATGGCCTGCTCGAAGCTAGTTGGGTCATCATCAACCATGATGCAATCCTCGCTTCCACCATCCATGAGAAAACCGTAGTATCTCTCGGGTGGGTGAGGAACCTTACTAGATCGGCGGAGAGGCTGAGGTTCGTTGGGAACTACCGAATCCTCCGGTTCCACTAAATCTTCAGTTTGAATTTGTGTAGCCGGAATTTCTTCCAGTTCTACCTTGTGGCCACTAATTTCTTTTGCAAGAAATTTCTTTTCTAAAAAGGTGGCATGTCGAGAAACAAACACCTTTTGTTCCTCGCTATGGTAGAAAAGATATCCATGTGAATGTTTGGGATATCCCACAAACTTGCATAAAACTGACCGTGCCTCGAGTTTGTCCGGATTTTTCCTTTTGACATAGGCCGGACAACCCCATATCTTAACTCGTTTAAGACATGTTCTCTTCCCACTCCATATCTCATATGGTGTGGTAGGTACAGATTTAGATGGAACTTGATTCAATAGGTATGCTGCTGTCTCCAGCGCATACCCAAGAAGGAAATAGATAACTCAGCTGTGCTCATCATAGAGCGCACCATATCTAATAGGGTGCGGTTCCTCCGTTCAGATACACCGTTGTGCTGTGGTGTATATGGAGGAGTCAGCTGAGAGAGAATCCCATTCTCTTTTAGGAAGTCCAGGAATTCATTGCTCAAGTATTCACCTCCTCGATCAGATCGAAAGATTTTAATACTTTTCCTGGTTTGGTTCTCGACTTCTTGTTTATATTCACTAAATTTCTCAAAAGTTTATGATTTGTGTTTCATCAGGAACACATACCCGAATCTAGAGAGATCGTCAGTGAATGTAATGAAATACGAAGAACCATCCCTGGCATGTGTAGAGATTGGACCGCATACATCACTATGTATCAGTCCCAAGAGTTTTGTAACTCTTTCTTCGTGTCCTGTAAACGAAGTTTTGGTCATCTTGCCTTTTAGACATGACTGGCAAGTATCATAAGATGAAAATTCAAACGGATTTAAATATCCATCCTTATGCAACTTAGCTAGTCGTGTCGCATTGATGTGACCCAGTCTACAATGCCACAAGAAGGATTCGTTCAGTTCTGAACTCTTCCTCTTGTGTGTGTTTGTTATGCTCAGAACTGTTGATTGATTTAGAACATAAATGCCATTGCACAACGTGCCTGATCCAACCAACTTTTGGTTAAGGAAAAAGTTCATAACATTATCCTGTAATACAAAATTATATCCCTCTTTACTCAACAAAGAAACCGATATAATGTTGCATATCAGGTTCGGCATGTAATAGCATTCGTTCAGAATCAATGTATTACCAGTTGGCAATACAAGGTGATATTCCCCGACGGTTTTAGCTGCAACAATTGCACCACTTCCAACCCTTATGTCTTTATCACCTTCTCCAAGTTCTCTGCCTTTCCTAAGCCCATGTAACTGATTACATATATGGGATCCTGACCCGGTATCTAATACCCAGGACGTAGAGGAAATGGAGAAACAGTTCTCTATAACGAACACACCTGAAGAAAATGCATCAACATGTACTTTCTTCATTCGGGTGGCATGGGAATCCTGGTATTCCCCTATATCCTGTTCAGTCTTATAACTTTTATAAGAAAGAACAGAACCAACGTTCCCCAGCACAGTATAACATGCGGTTCGGTCAATACATCCATATTATTATCTTGATTAAGGCATGATATGGTCGCTACCTGGATAGAGAGAGAAGAAAACACTTTAGCGTATGCTCTTGCAAGATCAGATTGATTATTATTTTATCTAATGAGGATGGCTCCCACTGTTTTTATCAAATCTTCCTTCAAACCCTAAAAGAAAAGACTAGCCAGGATTAATTACACCCTACAACTTCGCCAATCTTTCAGCCAGGCCAGTGTCGGTACTTTGAGGGAGGTTCCCCGTGCTTTCGCACGGACCTAATTAAAGTAAACCTCGTTTTCCCAGAGGCGTAACCCCGTTGACACCTTTCTAGACACCAACTTGATCGGCAAATTGTCCTGTGTAAAACTCTCCCAAGAGTAATAATTACTCGCAGTGGGTATCGGGATCTAACTATCTCATAGAAGGTATGCAATCTCATTACAAATTTCAACACTTGAAATTCCCGATAATATTTTGCCCCTAACCCCTATGACCTTGACAAAGGCCAACAAATCATAGGATGCTAGTCAATTTCAACCCGTCATTTCTTGATTGAATCAAACCCACCCACCCTTTACAAAGGCCAACCAGGTCGTACGACTACCCCAAAACAATCTGCATCATATGCATAAACAGATAAGCACCATTCAGCTACCGCACACTACGCCTTGACAAAGGCCAACAAACGCAGCACGAATACTAAATAGTTCTTATCTGAAATGACGGAGGGCTACGACAGGTTTTTCTGAAAACCTATTGAGTAAGGAACTTGATATCGTTGTAGAATCGGGTGAGTTTTGAAATGGAGTGATTTTGAGGCTTTCATTAGTTTTGCTAAAGAGGTCACTCCCGGTGAAGGGATCTCGGCTCTTTCCTCATCGACTAAGGTGCTGGACATATCATATATATCACTATGCAAAGCAAAACTCCAAAAGCAATCAAAAACCAACCGAGTGTTGTAGCATCTGCCGGTTTTGCTAAAGAGGTCACTCCCGGTGAAGGGATCTCGGCTCTTTTCTCATCGAATAAGTTGCAGGATATATCATATATATCGCTATGCAAAGCAAAACTGTAGCTACCCTTTTTGAAAAATTTGATTCTACAACATCTTTTAGGTTTCTTTTCTTTCGTTAATCACATTAATGAAGTCCCATCATTTAAGTCACCTAAACATCACAGATAAATACGACGTACACTTATGCCATCTGCATTCGCCTCGATGTCCCCTCGTGCACCGTTAGGTTGGTAACTAACGGCAGAGCGGGGCAGGGCTAGCGCGGGTGTAAAACATAAGTAACGTCTATATATTATATCATATATACTATATACAGTATTTATCACAGCACATCAAATAATCACATCACAGATATCGCAGCAGAAGAAACATATGAAACATTGGATATATTAGGACGTCCGTGTTTTATTTTAAGCCTCTATAAAACATGGATTCCACGGTCGCGACGAATAGCCAAACCCACACCCCTAGACCCCTACGAGAGCGGCAAGCAACCCTACCAATTCTAGAGTTAGGAGACCCGGACTTGACTCCTCGAGTTGGTCTCCCACTGGACTCTAGAACCCGGTTACTTGTGCTCTCCTCCTTGGGTCTATCCTAGTGCGGAAAAGTAAATAATATACAAATGGTGACATCGACCTCATCCCGGAAGTGCCCCAATAAAAGAATATTACATACATTTAATTTTACATGAATGAAAATAAAAACTCTCATCTCACATAAAAAAAACCCGGCTATTCAGAACGCGACGATCCAATATAATATATCGAGCAACACATAACATCACATGTCATCAACGAAAGTAAATATGCGCATCCCAATTGTCGTTGACATATAGCAACGAAACCGGCAATATCACATATTACACTTACGGTCGCAGAAAAGAAAGTGTAAAACTACAACATTTGGAATCCACAATCTCTTTAGACATCGTAAATCCGAAATATCACATATTTCGCATTTCATGCCTAACTTTATGAATTCCATATATTGTATCACATTCCAGATAAATAGACAGTATTAAACTTTCCGATCGAATAATCAAATACCCAAGATTTTCATAATAGCTCAACACTTGAGCGGAGTTCAAAAATTCCAGAATACGTCACAGTAGCAATGGTCCAGCCGTAGAAGGGTCAAGCCAATGCCTCACATGTGGCACGCCGTACTGCCCCAAACCCTAAAGTTCAAAAGGCAGTTCAAGACGGTCACATAATCGAGTTAAGGTTTGTGGTCTTTTAGAGGGTCCATCGCATCACATGCACATTTTTCCGAAAGATTTAATCCCGAGAAAAATTCAACACTTGAATGTTTTTCGTGCCGGGAAAAATTGAGTTAATGATATCCGTTCGAACATTTTAGTACTTTCTAAATTATCCGGAATACCAAAACAAAATTAAATTTTCCGATAGAATCGACGATTACAAAATAAACACCAAAATACTCAACACTGAGTCATAATAAAAATACCCAGAAAGATGCAGGTACGCTAGTGGATATTACTGCACAAAGATCTGGCCCCAATTCATTTTATCTGCCGCGGAACCGCCGCCGGAAGTGGGGTGGGACCGCGGTTCCGCGGCGTCCTTACGGAATTTGAGTCTCGAACTTTGTGGTAATTCTTAGAAAACCCTACTGATATTTTTAGGTATTTTTAATTTAGAAAAACACAGTTTTGAAAAAATGTCCAGAGAGGGGTTAATTTTGACGTATTCAGGTTCGTTCGGAGTTTTAACTTCGTTAACATATCGCCTAATGCTCTAGCTAGGCTCTAATACTACTGTAGGGTTACTAGGCATAATAACAAAGCTCTACAAGGCATCGACCATGCCCAAATTAAATTTTTATGTGCCGAACAACCCTAAGCAAGATCGTATACTAGAGATTAAGCGAATAAGATAGAAAGTAAACAACTTTACGACTAAGTGAATACGAAATACAACCTTTGTAGATCGGTCCATCACTTCTTTAGCTCCTTGTTGAAGTCCCTTCGCTGCGATCGTGGTTCTCCGGGACTCTTGCATGGCTTCACGAGGCGAAAGACGCGTCCTTGCTTGAAGTCTTCGAGGCCGAAGATGATCTATGTCGAGGGGATGCCAACTCAAGCTTCTACTTCACTAACTTGAGAATTAGTGAAGCAAACACCCTAAACTAAAGTGCTAGTCTAGTAGAGGATGGAGAAATAGGAAGTGGGTTCTCTTTAGAATTTTATTTCTCACAATGTTTCTCACTTTGGATCAAACCCTAGCTTGCTTTTCTTTTGAACAAAGAAGAAGAAGATGAACAAAAGAAAGAAATGAGGATAATGATCAAGTGAGTGAGCTAACCATGGTGAGTGAGTATCATATACTAACTCTTGTAGAGACTTAACCCATGGCTTATTGTTATGGTTGGGTTAATAAATATCCATAGTAAAAACAAACTCAAGTGGAATTAGTCAATGCATCCACAAGCTTCCACAAGCTTCATGCATTTTCTAATCCTCCACTTGATTTTGTAATTACTTTAAATATTAAAACCCAAACTAAAAATTAGCATAGTGTAAGTCTCATACACCCATGGATGATGTATCATCAACCATGATACAAAAAGATAACACATTTTAATATATATCACATATATATTAAAGTTGTGTACATGTGAGAAAAAACCCTAAGTGAATAAGTGTTAGTTAATGTAAACTAGTATATCAAATATACAATTATACAATAAATCATTAAATCAACACTTGACTTAATAATCCGGTCATATCACATATAACCGACTAACATCCAATGTATCGACTTATCGAATCAACACTTGATTCGATAACCCGGCTATATCACATATAACCGACCGATACAAAAAGTCATGAGAATAGAATACGGAATCGCATACACGCATCATTCTCGGTCCCGCACATATCACATATGCGCTCCTATTTCGTTTTGCCTGAGCCAGTAAAAGCTCTATGTAGGACTCTAAAGACTCGTCAATACGCCGGCAGTAGGTGATGATCACATCAAGCACCCACAAGCCGTCAGCGGTACTAGCTGGATGTAACGGCTACCCGGGTATTGAGCGATCAGAAGATCAGCAAGCAAGCCCGCTCCAACTCCCGTAAAAGCCTGCCGGTAACACTTCCCGTACAGTCCGGTCTCCTCGTCTGATATGTCGCATATCAAGTCTAGGGGTGGTAAACGTCAGACCCCAATAACCGATAAGTCGTGCCGATGTGAGGCTCATAACGGGTCGAGAAACAACTGGTAACACTTACAAGTAAATCTCTAACTCAGCCCTGGCCAGGGACTTCCCTGTTATGGCCAATCGAGCACAGCGCAACATCAACCCCTAATACCGGGAGAGACGAAACCCCTCCTATCGCTCATTGCCTCCATGTGACTCGGGACTCTGCCCAAAAACCACCATTTTGCACGCCCTCATGGACGTGGTAAGGTGGAAATCAAAGCATTATGGGAATCACACAAGACTCTATGACGATCTCGGGTCTACAGACTAACCTACACAAGTGTCACCAGAGAACTGGCATCTGACGTAAGGTATAATACCATCTGGGAGTTCTCGGCGAGTCCGTCCAGTGTACCCTGTCTCCACTGAGCACCCGTATACCATCTATGATGTCAAACACCAATGGATATGGGATCATCCATCGCCCATCTCATGGATCGAGAAGCGTATACGCTAGTCTACACTGGTATATCGATGCCCCGTCTCGATACACCCACGACTAGGGACCTTGAAGGATGTACTTATGGACTACCATGTCCCCACTAGTATGATCTGCATCATAGTCCAGGTAGTCAAGTACACATCCTAAGAGCTTTACTAACATGTAACTATAAGACAGTATAAAGAGGCAAGTATACATGTTAAGATAAAGAGCAACCAGATAGCATACTATCATGTCGAGCAAGAAAGTCCTCTCTATATATGTCCAAGCATCCAATATAATATACATCATCTGTACAATACTGGCCTTTAGGGCATACATACAACTAACACCTAGTACCATATTCCAGTGTAGCGGTGCTGATGCCAAACCAAAATCCCCGAATCCTCTAATGGCAAATGATGATTCGCTCTTAGTATCATATTCCACTGTAGCAATGCTGATGTCAACCCAAATTACATCAAATCAGTAAGTCAAATCCAATCCCTGACATCGCAAGAAGCAGAGAAAGTCAAATCAAGCACCGACCGACCGTCTAATTCGTAAAAAGGGTAGCAACGACCTCCCCGTCAGAATTATGCTCCGTCTCTGAATTAAGTCAACGAACGACCTCCCTTTCGGAATTATGCTTCGATCGGAATCAAGTCAACCAACAATCTCTGCGTCGGAATCATATTTCGTCTCAAAATGTACCCCGTGTCGAAATCATGCTTCGTCTTGGAGTATCTGCCTTCCCTATCGGAATTATTCTCTGTCTCGGAATCAAGTCAACCAATGATCTCCCCGTAGGAATTATGCTCCGTCTCATAATCAAGTCAACCAATGACCTCCCCGTCGGAATTACGCTCCGACTCGGAATCAAGTCAACCAACTATCTCCGCAGTGGAATCATTCATCTCAGAGTGTACCCCGTGTCGAAATCATGCTTCGCTTTGGAGTACCGGCTTTCCCCGTCGGAATTATGCTTCGCTTGGGAATTGACCTCTGCGTCGGAATCATGCTTCGTCTCAGAGTGTACCCTGTGTTGAAATCATGCGTCACCTCGGAGTATCTGTCTTCCTTATCGGAATTATGCTTCGACTCGGAATCAACCTCTGCATTGGAGCTATACTTCATTCAGAATGTCTGCCTTATGCCGGAACTAAGCTTCATCTCAGGATACACCTGTCCCATGTCAGAATCATGCTCCAATCCCCAGAATCATGCTCCGGTCCTCGGAATAATTCTCCGATCTTCGGAATGATACCCCAATCCCGAAATTATGCTCTGATCCTCGGAATTATACTTCGATCCCTGGAATTATGCCCCCAGAATGATGTTCCACCTCGAAGTCCAACACCAAGATTTATCAATTTCATGCACACAACTCATATAAGCGGTGTGCATTTATTGATAGGGGGTACTTTGTTGGGGTCAAAAATTACACCCCGGTTGACCAAGTCAAAGTCAATGTCAACCCCAAGTAAAGGGCCCAAGCCCAGTTCAAGTGGGTCCATGCTCAAGTCGAGCCCCACGGCCAGCCTCCCCCATGCCAATATGAAAATTATGTAATAAATAATTTTGAAGTAATTTTTATGAATAAATGTAAGAAAAATAGGCATAAAACCAAATTTTTGTAAAGCCCATGGCTCATGTGCAATGAAACAAGCACATGAGGCATTAGATGAGCTAAATGTCATTTTGTAAAGCTCAAGGGGCTATGTGTAAATTTGTAAGCTTATATAAAGCAACATGATAATGAAATAAAGAATAATAATTCATTCCCCTCAAAATCTAGGGTTTCTGTGCCCCCTTCTCCTTCCTCAAGGTTCTAAACCTTCTTCCCTTTTTTTGGAATTAAATCAAGAGTTTAACTCTTCTTTTTCCAAAAAGAAACCATTTTTCACCATAAAACCCTTGAAGTGGAACTCAGATCTCCCATAAAATCCCCAAAATGGGTGATTTTTAAGCCTCATCCTGACTTTTCCACCAAGATCCAGCCAATAGAGCGGAGCAAGAAGGAGACCCATCTCCAAAAAATCCCACTTTGGGAAAGATCCAATGCTCAAGAGAAAACACAGGGCTCAAGAGAGAAGAAAGGGGTCCCCTTTCATCATCTCCGAAAATCTCTTAATAGTTTAACTCTACAAAAAAATTATATATATATATATACACATATATAAAATAATAAATCATTCTTTTTAGGAGTTCAACTCCAAAAGTCAATTGGGAGTACAACTACCGCTGCAGGGGCTAAGCCCATTTGTCCTTCTTTCAGGAGTTTAACTCCAAAAGTCAATTGGGAGTACAACTCCCGGTACAGGGGCTACGCCCCTTTTTTCCGCCGGCGCCCAGCGCCCACGTGTCGAGCGCATAAGGCGCTGGCACCCAGCGCCCACGTGTCGGACGCATAAGGCGCTGGCACCCAGCGCCCACATGTCGGGTACGTGTGGCGCCGACGCCCACGTGTCGGGCACGTCTGGTGCTGGCGCCCAGCACCCTCGTGATGGGCACGTGAGGCTCTGGTGCCTACAAGTCCTTTGGACGCTATTCACCCTTTTTTTATATATACACACTCTACAACACTATCCATCTTCGAAAAATTTCTAACGGGGAGCTGCCCTGCACCCAGCAAGGGGGATGCTAGCCCCCTTAGCCCCCAGCCCTTTATCTGGGTAGAGGGACCCCCGTAAACTCTGTAAGGCCCCTGATATACCCAAGACACCTCAAAACACAACACACGCACACTGTACATTGAGTTCGCATGACCAATTTGACCCGTCAATCGGAGGTTCCTACGCTCCAAAGGCGAGGGGTAATTAACGGCAGCTTAGTCCGCGGTTGCTGAAGATTCGGATCCCCAATATCAATAAACCCTAGCCTACCCTAAGCAGGAGGAATCTGTAATGCGCCTGACAAGCGACGCGTATTCCCATCTCAATGGGGTGATAAAAAACACCTTACAGTGACATGAGTACAGGTTAGTCTGTCGACCTGAGATCCTCATTTGTCTCGTGTGAGTTCCCCACTATGCTTAGATTACTATCCTACCACAGCTCAAAGGAGTCATGGAAACAGATTTTAGTTGGGTACAATCCCGAGCCATATGGAGGCAGTGAGCAGATCATCGGTGATTCGTCTCTCCCGGTATTAGGGGTAGATATCACGCTGTGCACGGGTGGCCATCACCAGAAATCCTTGGCCAAGGTGGATGAGAATTACTGATTTAGATCAGTAGTTTCTCAGTGGGTGATGGGCTTCACACCGACACGAAATATCGCGTTGTTAGGGGTTTGAATTTATCCACCCCCTAGACCCGGTATGCGATACTCTTAGACGAACAGACTGGACTGTACGGAGATTGTCACAGACAGACTCAGTAGGGGTACGGATGAGTTTGCTCATCGGCGTTCCTTTTGCTCAATACCTGGGTAGCCGTTACGTACAGCTAGTACAGCTGACGTGCTTGTGGTTAAACCCACTGCCAGCGTATTGGCGAGTCTTTACAGTCCCAAACAGAGTGTTTTCCCGGTTCAGGCGATATGATATAGATGACATATGTTGGTACATACATGTGTCCGATTAAATATGTATATTGGCTAGACAGACTTTTATCAGACGGTTGATAATACTAGCGGCTTAAGATTAAGCCGGATTATTAAATCATGTTTTGATTTAATAATTTATATATATATTTTTATATATGTATTCTATTATTATTGATCACTATTTACTTTCTCTCTTGGCTATTCGTATTTTTATACAGATACTCGTATAAGTATTTCGATACGTATACCGGGTTGTATTCTGTATTTATACAGAATCTTTGCTAGAAGATGGGCACCTCATTTGTGAATATTCATTTATGAATATTCATGAAATGATGTGGAGGGTGAGATGACCTTGAGCATGGTTGAAGACATGTAGAGAGGAATGAGCTTCATTTTTTAACAAATAAGTTATGATATTTGGTGTATGGTTCAAAATTATGAAGCCATTCTACTCTTTTCTATTGTTCATTCATTCTCCCATTTTTCTTGAGTTGGTCATGGCTATCTTGCCTCACCTCCTCCTTCTTCTTCTTTAGATGCTCTCTTGAGCTTAGAATTGAGAGAAAAAGATAGTGGAAAATTTCTACATCCCTACTCTCCATTCCTAGAGAGCTTGGAGCGTCGGTTGCTTCACTAGGCGAAGCTGGAGCTTGGATCGTTTCCTTCAGGTGGATCATCTTCGGCGAAGGAGGATCGACTTGCAAACGCGACCTGGAGCTCTTAAGAGTATGCTAGAGTCCAACCTAATTGGAGCAAATGAAGACGCTACATAGGCTGCGATTTCTATCTTTGTGTGCTTCCAAGTTTAGCTGTTTGGTTCGATTCTTAGGTTTAGTTTATAGTGCCATAAAAAATTTTGTTTTGGATTCCGCATTGGCCGCGGGTTAGCGGTGAGGGCACTAGGAACTTCCACTTACATTGCTCCATTTTTACACTTTGAATTACACAATTGTGTTTGTGCGGCATATTGGCAAGTTATATCGCTTTTTTCGCTAAAATATATGTTTTCTGACTTTATCAGATTTTAACGGATTTGCGAACGATGATCATGTGAAGCAAAGTGAACATTCAAGACCGATGAGAAGTTGAGTATAGTGCCGAAGATCCGGATTGTTTTTTTCGTGCAAGCTTACCATTTCAAGCTATCGGGATCGACTCAACGAGGGTTTCTTAACCCAAAAATTTTGGTACATAATTTCTAAAACTCCTTCTGTCTCATATCCAACGCATTACACTATTCTATTTTCTGGAGGATTTTTTGCAAAGTTTACTGCCAATAGCCAAAAGAGAACTAACCCGTATTTTTTACAGCGCCTAAGCCTAAAATGAAAAAGATGTGCTTGGTTGTTTGATTGCTTAAATTCTTTTATTGCTTGCGCATTTGCATATGTTAAATACAGACTTAAGGGTATGCGAACCCCACATGATACAGTAAAGAATTTCATCACCTTTTTCCGTGGCCCGCAAATCACAAAACCGAGCATTCTTGCATACCCACAGTAATTTTAAAATCAATTAGAACTCTGACTTTAAGGATTCAAACTCATTAGGGAAAGTTAATTGTGTTTAGAATACCACTCAATATTATATTGTTCGTGGGGTGTCTAGGAGAGTGTGATAGGCACAACTGCCGAAAGAGAAAGGTTTATTCTAATTAAGAAACTTCGCAAAAGCGTTGAACAACCTCCCCTTATCTCCGCACTTACTTGGCTTCTTGATCAGTATATCTTGAGCCCGTTTCTCAACACAATTTTACTTCAACAATCAGGTTCTTGAGCAGGTCTAGTTGACTTAGCAAAATATAGACTGTCAGGAGTGTGATATTCTTTGTTTTTGTGATTTTGTGAATGTTTGTTGATATGGGTGATACACAGTTCAATTCGATTCTTCACAATCCATATTCTTTTGTTTATACACATACCTAATTTGTTTGTTCAAATTGTCAAGATTCTTCCTATATTTTTGACAACTGTCCTTTGTTAGGGTGTAACCAACCGTACCAAAATATTTATATTCATCCACACCGTAACACTCTTGAACCCAATCCCACATCAAATATAGAGCAATTGATTGAAAACTTAGAGAAAGAGGTCGACAAGATGACTGGTTTAGCATTGCTACCATCACAACCCTCCCCTTCTGAAATAATTGACACATCAATAGGGTATGATAGTGATATGGATGCTAGGTTGACCGCTTTAGAGAAATGTTTAGAAGTGATGATTGCAGACGAGAATTAAACAGGTTTGACGCTAGCCATGTTCATACAACAATCTGATCAATTGTTTCACATTCAATCTCAATCATTGGCTAGAATCGACGAACAAGTGAAACATTTAGCGATACAGATTTTAGGGAGTGAACACAGCCAATTTGAAACCAATAATGCCAATATTTATCAATTAGGAAGTCAATTGAGTAAGACAAATGATCAAACAATTTTTGATGATTTCATACTTAATGATGATGATATAACCGATTTGACTGAGTGTTATAAGGACAAGCAAGAAAACCCTCCGAGTCATTCCGATACAAGCCTTCAGGTACCAATTAAGCCTCCTATCACTTGTGATCTTGAGGATGATTTAATCGATAAACTACATGAAGATGGGATTCTTGCACTGACAGATTATAGCAATAAAATTTTAGAGGAGGAAACTTATGAATTTGACGGCTATGGTTTCAATATAGTGTTCAACGAAATTTACAATCAGGAACCCACGACTTTAGATTTACCGATTGATATAGTCTTTCAAGAAATTTTAGAGTTGGAACATACATTTTTGGATGACATCAATCTTCCCATAGGTCAGTATGTTGAGGGAGAACTTGAATTGGGAGATGTGAGCTGTATTGATGAGAATATGATTGTGGAGGAGTATAGTGAGGAAGATACTGTTAGTGTATATGCCCTAGAGGCCATTATTGTATCATACTGGTTTGTATATTACTTAATAGAAGCTTGGGATATTCACAGTTGTATTGACAGTCTTGCTCAAAATGGTAGTATGCTATTTGGTTTGTTTCTACTTCAATATATGCATGTGTTTCTTTTAGCATATCGCTTATACATATTGGTAGAGCCCTTAGGATCTTTGCTTGATTACCAGTGTTGTGATGGCAGTCACACTAGTGGGGGCTAGGTAATCTATAAGCATATCCTATACAGGTTCCTAGTCCTAGGATTATCGAGATGGGGCATCGATACTCCACAGTAGACTAGTGTATTCGCTTCTCATCCCAGTAGAGGAGATGGTCTGTCCCACAACCATTAGTACGTCGTACTGGAGATAGTATGCATGTGCTCGTTAGGTTACGAGTATACTGGACAGGACTCGTCGGGAACTGTTAGTGGGTATTATACCTGTCGTCGGGTAGCAGTTCCCAGGTGACATGAGTACAGCTTAGTCCGTCGACTTGACACTGCTATTCCGCCTCGAATGTGTTCCCACTGTACTTTGATTACTACCCTACCACGGCTCAAAGGAGTAGTGCAAATAGGTAGTTGTTGAATGCAGTCCCAAAGCACTTGGAGGCAGTGGCGGTTAGATAGGATTCGTCTCTCCCGGTATTGGGGGTAGATATCGCGCTGTATTTGGAGAGCCATTACGGAAATTCCTTGGCCAGGGCAAGTGAGATTTACTAGTAGGTGTTCCAGTAATTTCTCAGGGTGTTCTGGGCTACACTCCGACACGACTTATACCACTATTAGGGGTCTGACATTTACCACCACTAGGCCTGATATGCGATACTCTTAGACGAACAGACCGGACTGTACGAAGATTATCACATTCAGGCTCAGTAGGAGTTCGGATGGGTTTTGCTCATCGGCCTTCTTATCGACATCTACCTGGGGACCATTACGTATAGCTAGTACCACTTGCGGCCTATTGTTACACCCACTGCCAGCGTAGTGTCGAGTCTTTAGAGTCCCACACAGAGAGTTTCCCTGCACTGGGAAAAAGGTGTTGAGGCCGTATGGTTTTACGGCAGGGCTTCAATCACTTGCGTGCACTTGTGCACATATGATGTTCGGGCGGATAATACAAGTGGTCTTTAGTTTAAGCCGGATTCTAGTATTATATTGATGGTTCAGTTTCATCTCTTTGTATTCGTGTTTCTTGGAACACGAATGCGGGTATGTATATACGGATGTGAGGAGCGCAGAAGGAGACACCTCAATAGGGTTTTGACCATTTACTTGATAAAACAATTATGAGGTGGAGGAAAGTATTTGTAATTTTTGTAAATGATAAATGTGGCATGGCTACTTGGATTGACTACTTGACTTGGTTTGACTATTTGACTTGGTTTGACTCATTGACTGGACATTTTGTCGCACTAGATATTTTTTTTATGAGATATTTTCATAACATGAGAGTAGTCAAGTCATGGGAGCCATCATATTTTCATGACATGAGAGTTGAGTAAATTAGGGTTTCAAGAGACAAATAAATCTATCTTCATACTCTACATCACTTAGGACATCATGTTTAGCAAGCTTGTTGCCCTAGTTACCTCGGTTTTGAGGTGGAGCTCGGACTATAAACTCTTGGGTGGATCGTCTTCGACTTGAGGAGGCCGTGGAGATTAATATGACCCGGATCAATACTTGGAGACTACGTGGATGAGGAGGATAGTGATGAAGACCCAAAGGACATGTATCGTGAGGTATAACTTCGTATTCGAGTAGTTAAACCTCAAGTAGTTTGCTAGCTAAGGTTTATGTTCGATCCTTAATTCTAGTCGGTGTTGCGAAGCCCGTAAAAATCATTTTTTGCAAATTCAACCTCCCCGCGAACACGTGGAGTGCGCAACACAGATTTACAGTGGTATCAGAGCCTCTCATAAACCTTAGATAGCTTATAACGATGTTAAAATTCCGTCGTTTTTGTCGCCGAAAAACTGTCGACAGAAACAGTTTTCAAAAGTGAGATTTTGAGTTGTTTGCACACCCCGCGGGCTCACGGTTTGAACCGAGAAGACGCGGGATTAAGCGTGCACACCCCGGCGACACCCCAAGGGGAACGAACGGCCGGGAACACCCCCCAAGATCACCAATTGGTGGCCTTGGGGGCTGCTGACCCGAGAGCACCAGAAACTGGTGCTCTCGGGTCTGTCCTATTTTTGGGGGCCACCTCATGGTGGCCTCCAGGAGTGGGCACCCCCTGAGGCCCCCTATCGAAGTATTAACATGTATCTTTGCCTCCGCGAAGATTCGGGCGGGTTTCGAGTTCGTTTCGACTCCCGGATTGACTCAAAACTTTCAGTTTTTGAAATTTAGCTCACTGAATTTCGTGTCTTGGAGAATTATTTAAGTTTGCTAATTGCATGCGGAATTCTAATGTTGTAGTTACTTTACAAGCTCTGTAATGTATATATGTGTTTAGAAACGGCGACTAAGTTCTATACGTCGATTAGTCGGGGTTGCAGATATATGTGATGTTGATGTGATGGTTTGTGTATATGAACTTATTGGATCGTCGTGGATGAATAGCCGGGATGTGAGATGGGAGTTTTCATTCTTTCATTCGATGTAAATTTATAAAGTGATGTAATATTATTTTTGCGGAGCACATCCGGGTTGAGTTTGTAGCCACCGTTGTATTATTTCTTTTATTGTTTTTGCTCCTACGATAGACCCAAGGTGGGTTGCACAAACTACCGGGTACTTTGAAGTGCCGAGTGGCCTACTCACTTTATTGAGGGAGGTTGCTTCACTTCGGGTATTTGGCGGGTAGTTTGCCGTACCCGTAAGGGTCTAGGGTGGGGTTTAGCTATTCATCACAACTGTAGGATCCGTCTTTCGTTACAGGATCAAACGAAACACGGAATTCCTAGTATATCCAATGTGTTCATCTGTGATCTGGAATGCCTATCATTGTGTCTGACGAATGGATATTATTATATATGTATTATATAATGGACATTGCTTATGTTTTGCATCCGTGCTAGTCCAGCCCCCGCTCTGTCGTTAGTTAAGTAACCTAACGGGTGATGACGGGGCCCTGTGGCGAATGCGGATGGCATAAGTGTACGTTGTATTTTCATTGTTTTCTGCAATGGTAGGTTAATTGAAGGAACTGCATTACATTAATACAAAGCAAACAAACCAAAGCTGGCGTTGGAACAAATTTTAAAACCACTCGGTTATTTTAAAAACAGCTGACTTTTAAATGCGGAGCTTAAACCACTACTTTTAAAAATTATCAGGTTCCTTCGATTATATCAAGTTTACAATATTCGACAAAACCATCCATAGCCCTCCGTCATTTCATATGAATATTCAATAGTATTCAAGCTATGTTTGTTCACCTTAGTCAAGGCATAGTGATTGGTAGCTGCTGGTTATTCATATGTTGCATAGATAGATGCATTGGTTTGGGACAGTCGTACTGTAGGGTTACTAGGCACTCTCACAAGGGTCTATAAGGCATCAACCATGCCCGATTTAAAATTTAAACGTGCCGAACAACCCTAACCAAGATCTTTAAACTAGAGATTAGGCGAAACAAAGCATGTTAAACACTTTAACATCTAAGAGTTTGGGATTACAACCTTTGTAGTCGGGTCCTTCACTTCTAAAGCTCCGTGTTGAGGTCCCTTCACTATGATCATCGAGTACCCGGACTCTAGAGAGGCTCCACGAAGAGAAAGATGCAAGCTTGCTTCCGATCTTCGATAACAAAGATGATCTACCTTGAAATTTCTTTAACACAAGCTCTAACTCACTAAATGAAGTGAACACCCTAATCTAAATGGCTAGGATAGATTAGGATGATGAAGTAGGATTTTAGCTCTCATTTGTTTTCTTAATCTCACTCAAAATCACCACTAATGAAAAAGCTAGTAAGCTTTTCCATGAAAGAAGAAGAAGGAAGAAGAAGATCTAATCTTTTTGTGATGAATAATGAAAGTGTGTAAGGTTATAAATGCAACCATGGTATATGTGGCCCTTGTAGAGATTTAACTAAGGTTAAAGGGTTGGGTTGGGTTAAACAAATATCTTGCAAAATATCAAAACAAATATCTTTGCTCAAAACAAAACAAAACCTTCTAGAAGTTTCTAGAAAAGATTAACCTAAATCAAACCCTAACCATGTTTAATTTCTACTAAACATGTTGCATTAATAACCCTAACATGTTACAATATTATATATCACATATACAATATTTATTGTAACAAAATAAAATAATACAATTAACATATATCGCATATATATCAATGTATTACCCGAGTGAGAAAAAGAATCTTTTAGTGAGCTTATATTAGTTAATGTAATTTAATATATCATATATATAATTATACATTAAATTATTGAATCAACACTTGATCCGATAATCCGGCTATTTCATAAATAACCGACTAATATAATCTGTATCAGTTCATCGAATCAACACTTGATCCGATGACCCGGCTATATCACATATACCCGGCCGATATCTCATATCGCGAGAATCTAATACGGTATCACATACACGTATTGTTCTCGGTCCTGCACATATCATATATGTGCTCCTACTCCGTTTTGCCTGAGTCAAGAAACCTCTGTGTAGGACTCTAAAGAATCGTCAATACGCTGGCAGTAGGTGATGATCATATCAAACACCCATAAGCTGCAAGCGGTCAGCTAAACGTAACAGCCACCCAGGTATTGAGCGATCAGAAGATCAACAAGCAAGCATGTACATTCTCCTGTGAATCCAATTAGTAACATACTCGTACAGTCCGGTCTCTTTGTCTAATATGGCGCATATCTCGCCTAGGGGTGGTAAACGTCAGACCCCAGCAGCTTGATAAGTCGTGTCGATATGAGGTCCATAACAATTCGAGAAACTTCTGATAACACTTACCAGTAAATCTCAGCAACCCTGGCCAGGGATTTCTAGTTATAGCCAATCAAACACAGCGCAATATGAACTCCCTATACCGGGAGAGACGAATCCCCTCCTATCGCTCATTGCCTCCATGTGATTCGGGAATGTACCCAAAAGCCACCTTTTTGCACGCCCTCTTAGACGTGGTATGATGGAAATCAAATCACAGTGGGAATCACATAAGACTCTATGACGATCTCAGGTCTACAGACTAACCTGTACCAGTGTCACCAGAGAACTGCCATCTGACGTGAGGTATAATACCATCTGGGAGTTCTCGGCGAGTCCTTCCAGTGTACCCAGTCTCCACTGAGCACCCGTACACCATCCTTGATGTCAAACACCGATGGATATGGGATCATCCATCGCCCATCATATGGGTCAAGATGTGTATACGCTAGTCTACTCTTGTATATCGATGCCCTGTCTCGATACACCCTTGACTAGGAACAGTTATAGGATGTACTCGTCGACTACCGTGGCCCCACTAGTATGATCTCATCATAGTCCCAGTAGTCGAGTACATATCCTAAGGGCTTTATCAACATGTAACATAGAGACAATCAGAATACATGTTAAGATAAAGAGTAACAAGATAGCGTACTATCCTGTCGAGCAAGAAAGTCCTCCCAATATATGTCCAAGCATCCACTACAATATACATCGTATGTACAGTAATGGCCTCTAGGGCATATATATAACTAACAATCTCCCACTTACACTAGGGCCATCTGTTGTGGTATCGCATACCCAACAATTAGCTGTGGTTGAAGTATCTCATACTCAACCATCCCAGATAAGTCTCTGTTGCGCCACGGCAGCGCCCCGGCCTCGTACTCGAGGCCAAAATGCGGAATCAAAAAATTTTTCCTTACTCGGAAACCGGCGCTACCGCGGACAATGAAAAACCCGGATCGTAACCATTAACCTAATGCTAGCAATCAAGAGATAGGGTGAGAAGTATACCGAGTGATCCGAGTCCTCCGGTCTTCTCTTCATCGTCCCGATCTCCCGCGGAAAGTCTTGTCTCCATATCATCGCCTCCTCGCCGGAAAGGGCACCACATCGCCTGCGTCTTTTACGGGCTCCCGCCTCAATACCGAGGCAACTCGAGCATGAAGCCGGCAACTCGACATGCCCAAGAATTGCTGTAGAATGTAGTGTAGAAACTTTGTCTCTTGGAGTTTATGTAGTTGCCATTGATGGATGGAGGAAGAGGTAAAGAAAATTGGTGCTTTCAATTTTCTAGCAAGAAGAAGATGAAAAATGAACTCTCTCATTCTTTTTTCTCTCAAGTGAAGGCTCTATCATCTTGCAAGAATGGTGGAGGAATCAATATTAAAACCATAACAAGAAGGGAGGTTAGTGTAGGAGAAAAAAAAAAAAGGTGACCATATCCAAAGCATCATGATAACCATCTCACATCAACTTATCATCCATTTCTAATCACAATCAATCCAAGAAAAGGTGATGGAAAAAGAATATAATGATGATGGAAAAGAATGGTATCTAAAGATGCTATCATAACAAATCATCTTACAAATAAACCCTCCAGAAAATGTAATTTGCAAAACAGCAAATTACCCCCTCCATCAGAAAAGTCCGGCCGGGAAAGAACAAAGGAAAACCGGCCGGGACGGAATGCAATCTGGCAACTCCAGAAAACTGGTCCCGTAATAAATTACAGGAAAACCCCGATACTGTGCATACACACCCGCATCTGTATTCCGACCGGATACAAATGCAAAGAGACAAAATCTACACTGTACTAGACTAGGACCGGCTTAAGCCAAAGCCGGCTAGTAAAATCCGTTCGATCCTGATCCGTGCAATACCGCACGTATCAGATCAAACCCTGCCATATAACTATACGGCCACTAGTACAAAACTGTCCGATCCTGATCCGTGCAATACCGCGCGTATCTGATCGGACCCTGCCATATCTCCATACGGCCTCTACAGCGTTTCGCCCGAAAGCTTGAGTAACTGTAAGTGTGGTGGACTCTAAAGACTCGTCAATACAATGGCTGTGGATTTAACCACTGGCACGTCAGAGGTATAAGCCAATACGTGACGGGCCACCAGCTATTGACCAAAAGGGACGTCGATGAGGAAGCTCACCCCGACACCCAACTGAGCCTGTCAGTGACAATATCCGTACAGTCCGGTCCGTTCGTCTATGAGTATCGCATGGCGGGCCTAGGGGGTTGGTAAAAGTCAGACCCCCAAAAGCGGTACAAGTCGTGTCGGAGTGTAGCCCAGAACGCCCTGAGATACTACTGGAATACCTACCAGTAAATCTCCTGCCTCGGCCGAGGGCTTTGCGTAATGGCTCTCCTAGACACAGCGCGACCTCACCCCCAATACCGGGAGAGACGAACCCCTGCAGATCCGCTCACTGCCTCCATGTGGCTCGGGACTGTACCCAACTAAAACCTGTTTGCACGACTCCTTTGAGCCGTGGTAGGGTAGTAATCAAAGCACAGTGGGAACTCACACGAGACAAATGACGATCTCAGGTCGATGAACTAACCTGTACACATGTCACCAGGGAACTGCTATCTGACATCTGGTATAAGACCAACTAGCAGGTTCCCGGCGAGTCCTGTCCGGTGTACTCATAACCCAATGAGCACCTGTATACATCTTAGGTGAACCAACTGACACCAGCGGCTTGTGAGACCGGCCACCGCCCCTCGTCGGGGTCTCGACTGTATACACTAGTCTACTAATGGAGTATCGATGCCCTGTCTCGAAACTCCTACGACTAGGGACCTTTTAAGGATGTGCTTATAGACTACCAGCTCCCACGTATATGATCGCCATCATACTGCCGGCAGTCAAGCAAGAATCCTAGGGGCTCTATCAACGTGTAATAGCGACATGTCAGGTCACCTAAAGCAGTACACGATGATAAAGATAAACCAGATAGCATACTATCATCTCGAGTAAGACTGTCCTACTGGGATAGGTCCTCCCTCAATCATTGCAATCACGTGCCTGTGATCCAATAATTGACTCTGAGGGCACTAACTCCAACAATCTCCCACTTGCACTCAAGGCTAATTATTGCGATGTCGCATACTCACAGCCCGTGTGATACCGAACACCCAACTCCTCTACTAGTCAGTCTCACAAAGCTCGTTTGCGAAACTATTGTGTTCGAGGAATAGCCTCAGTGAGTGGATCCGCTCAGATGTTTCTTTCTATGTCTCTCTATATCTCAAGTTCGCGGAGAAAGCCATCTCCCGAAAAGAGCAATACCTGTCTTAGAATGTCTGGATGTCTGATGGGACCTAGCTCATAAATGAACTCCAAATCCAAACTTCTTAGACTGTATCGTCAACTGAACTTAATCAGTATCCGGCGCCAAGCCTCCCTCAGTATTGCCTTGGACCACCTGTCCAAAATACTGCCCCTCCTCAGAAGGAAAAAATAACTCTGACAACCTCCTTGTCGTCCATGTCACCTTGGAAGCCTGGAATGATAACTGTCTCCTAAAGGAGGCTGCCGTTATCATATCCCTAGAACATTCACTTATGTTCTAAAACTGCTTCCGACTGTTTTTCCAGGATTGGATCAATATCAACTTATTGCATCTAGTGCAAGAACAACATCTGGTGTGGTACTTGACATCTCATGATTGACTCAATTTCCTAAGCAAGTGATATGCCAATCATGAGTATCCCTCTCCCCTTTAGTCTATAAGACACCTTTAGAGAGGGTGACTCCATCAACTGCAGGTACACTACCGTGTCAGGAGTCGTCCATTCTAAATACTCATAAAATGCTGTCAAGTTACCCAGATTGGGAAACCACCCAAATCTAGATCTAAAACCATAGATCTAGTAATCAGTATGTCTGATATAATATCCAAGTCCTATATGGAAAAAGCACTGTGTGACGACCAAAGTATAACCGATCGTAGTATAGGAATATCACATCCTACTACCTTCTCAACAGATCCATCCCCTATTCTGATGACGTCAAACCTATGACTGTTACATCAGAAATGGATGATCTATCTCCGCTACATCTGCTTTAGTCTATAAATAGACATAAGCCTGATGTCCACCAATGCTTCCGCTGCTCCCACTGACTACGACAACCTTCTGGCAGAGTCATACAGACGTGCACTTCTAAAGCTAGTTTAGAACGACGCTATACTCATCCTCCTGCCGGGTCTCGCAGCCTGGAACAATAGCAATGGTAATTGTGGGTAAACAAGAACTTCCCTGTCACCGTCCTTGAGGCTACCGGAGTACCTCTCGGGTGCCTGAAGTTACCCACCGTATCTGCGGAGTGGCCAATGGAATGTCAAACCAGATTGAATCTTTAGGTTCCTTATCAAATCTTCAGTAATCGTTTGTGGTTCTGGAATCACTTCCAGTTCTACCATACTCCCACTACTTTTTCTGAAAAATCCATTTTTATTAAAACTGTGGCGAGTCTAGAACAATATTGCTATTGTTCATCCGGATGGTAGAAAGTCAACCCTCGTCATAGCCTGGGTCAACCCACAAACAGCCATTACAGAAACGTGCCTTGAGTTGTCCAGTGTCTGGTTTTAAGCATAAGCCGGACAACTCCCCGTACCTTAACATCGTTAAGATATGAACTGTTCTATATCCAATATAGAACCAGAGGCACTGATTCAATTGAACCAGATTCAAATCATGCAGCTTTCTCCAGTGCATGTAAACTAAATGGAAGGAGGCCGATCAGCGTTACTCAAATATGGAATGCTTCCAATTATGAGTAACCTGAAAGAGAAGCTAGTTCTCTTAAACATTACTATCAACTGAATACCATACACAAGTATCCACATCTTCGATCACTTTGAAGAATCCCGATACTTGCTATACCTGGTTCTCCACTGTATTCAAATACCTATAACTCCTCAAAACTTAGACCCTGTGTTTCCACGAAACACATGTCTAAGAACTAGAGAAGTCATAAGTAAACCGAATATAGTACGAGGACCAACCCCTCTGTCCTAATGGACACTGGACAACATACAATACTCTGTATAAGTCCGCTGAGTCTAACAACTCTTTCACTGTGCGTCGTAGGTTGAAAACTGTACTTATGGTTAAGAAGAATTACACCGCTGTTTAATGCTCCTTACCTAACCATCCACTGATATAGGTAAATGTCATCGACATAATATCAAAAGGTATATCTCACTCTATGAAAATAGACGTACAGATATATCAATTTGAAATTGGTGCATAACCGCGGATATTCAAAACCAAATAATTGCCGTCCGGCAAACAACCCAGGTGACTTCCTCAAATATCACCGATTACAACGAATCCCGATATAATGAGGATGATCACCCAATTCCCAATAACTTACTCCCACTCATCATCTGTAAAACCATACAGATGTGAGAATCATACCTGGCAAATACATACCCTGGAGTAAGTGTCTAATCGGGAAATCAGTTTTCTATTAACAGTACACAGTGAAACTGAAACATTGAAATGTTTCGATGGGGTATCCTGGTATTCTTAGTAATGCCTCTACCATTTTCCAGATTCACAACTGTAACCGTATATCTCTTTGCCACCTCTCCAAATCCCTTTATATGTCTTTAGTCATTACCTTTTGCACACTCTTTAGGCCAAATGGTTTTCTTCCTTCCCTACCGTTCGGCACCAGCCTATGGTTTGGAAGAAGACTATCCAATAAGCATAATGGGTGTACTGTCCCAATCCTAGGAACACTCGCAATGCGAGAGAAGGTGAAGATAAAAGACACCTGAATGTACTTTATTCCTATTTCTCCTGAACCAGAATCCATCCCCGAACTGGAACAAGTTCCTTTCGAGTTCGTATATAACCATACGATGGAGTATCCAATAAACTGTGGATCTTCGTAGTGACACGGAGTGTCCTGGAGAAATACAAAGGTGATTTAGGATTGGCGAAGAAATACTTGGTTTGGTCGTGAATATTACTCGCAATTTACTTTGCCCTCCTACTAATCCCTTGCTTTGTCTTAACTTAATACCTTCTGCACACCATCGTTTATGCTAATTGGTTTTCTTCATTCCCTACCGGTCAGCACCAGCCTAAGATTTGGAAGAAGACTATCCAATTTGCGTAATAGGTGTACTATCTCCTAAACCAAGGAGTACTCGTAATGAGAGAAGGTGAAAAGAAAAGACAACTGAATAATCCTATCCGTTTTCTCCAAAACCGGAAACCATCCTCGAAGTCCTTCGAGTTCGTATCTAACCATACGATGGTTTTGTCCAATGGAAGTGGACGTTCGTAGTAATACGGGGTGTCCCGGAGAAAAGGGTAAAAGTAGGAGTGGCAATGAGGTCTGCAACTCTGACAATCCAAAAGCCAGTGTTAAGAAGGTTCGGTCAACTTGGTCACTGAGTCAAAGTCTTAGGGTCGGGTCAAAGGTCGCTGCCAGAGAGAGAGAAAAGAAACACTCAGCGTGCACTCTAACCTAGATCAGAATGGTTATCACTTTGTCTAATCTGGAAACCTCCCACTGTACCTCAAATTCTCCTCCAAACCTGAAAGAAGAATTAGTCGGGGTCACCCGAGGAGTAAACTAACTCATCAGTGGGAATCGGGATCCAACTATCATCGCATGATAACTTGACGGAATCCACTCAAGTCACCACACTCCAGAAGGTATGCGCATGCCTGGCAAGTTTCAGTTCTTTTGAAACTCCCGATGTGATTTTTACCCCTAGGACCCAAGTGACCTTGACAATGCCAACATATCAAAGAGTCCTAGTCAAGTTCAGCCCGTCATTATCTTGATTGCATTAAACCCACCCGTACGAGTCCTTGACAATGCCAACATAACTGTACGACTGTCCTAACCAATCCACTTATCCATTCGACAGAAAAGTATTACACAGCTACCGAACACTACGCCTCGGCAATGCACGACATACGTAGCACGAATACTAAGCAATACTAATCTGAAATGACGGAGGGCTACGGATGGTTTTTGGCGAAAAACCTTTAACGTAATGAACTTGATATCGTTTGAAGGAACTGGATAACTTTTTAGAAAATATAGTGACGAAAACCTTTACTAAAGAAGTCACTCCCGGTGAAGGGATCTCGGCTCTTTCCCCGTAGAATGAGGTGCAGGATATTCCAACTGAATACCACGATGCAAAGCAAAAGTAATCGGCTATAGTGAAGTTAATGCCCTGACGCAAACTTCTGTCCAAGGGGTCACTCCCGGTGAAGGGATCTCGGCCCTTGCCTCGTCGACTGAGGAGCAGGATATTCCAAATGAATATCACGATGCAAAACAAAAGTGAACGTCCTTGCAATAACAGCTTTTTGAAAAATGTTCCAACAACATCAGAATAGGTTTGTTTATCTTGCATTGATCCGAATCAACGCAGTCCCATCAATTATTCACACCACAAAGAACGAAAATATACTGACGTACGTATATGCCATCCGCATTCGTCACTGGGTCCCGTCATCACCCGTTAGGTTAGCTAACTAACGGCAGAGCGGGGACTGGACTAGCGCGGATGAAAAACATATACAACATCTACTAATATATATACCAATATATAGTATTTCGCTCAAGGCGTGAATAAAATGCAACATCACAGAAATGTACAGCATCACAGAACAATACAGATATCTGGAAGCCCCGGGTTTCACAGAGCCGCTGCTGAAACCCGACGTTCCCCTGGTCGTGTGGATAGCCTGTGCAATGAAATCCTAGACCCCTACGGGTGCGGCAAGTCACCCGCCAAAACCTGAAGCGAGGCAGCCCCCTTCAGCACCGTGAATGGACCACCCAGCACTTCACGGAATCCGGTAACTTGGGCACCCCTCCTGGGTCAACCTGTACCCCCTACGAGTGCGACGAATAGCCCGCCAATCCTAGAGTGAAGCCCCCTCCGTCTCAATGCCATGAGATGCGGGCCCGTTGCCCTCTAGAACCCGGCCATCCGTGCACCCCACCGCGGGGTAATCCTAGTACAGAAAGTAAAATATACATACACCGGGTACATCGACCGCAACCAGGTCGTGCCCCAAAAGAATAATACAAACAGGCAGTGACGGCAGTCCACATGTCGGACGCTCGCCCCGCAATATCAAATGTACATAATACAACAGCACTGTACTAGCATTGCATCCAGGCTATCCCCACCGACCGATCCGCAACAACACAGCATAAACATAGAACATCAACGTGAAAGTCACGTTCGCAAATCCGTCTAACCGGGCTATAGCAGTTAGACCGGATTTACCGATCGAGTGACATTCACGGTCGCAGATATAATGTAAATACTGTGAAAAAATGTGTTTAAAATTTTCCGATTAACCAAAAATTAACAAGTGGGCCCCCAAACAAAACTGTAGCACTCACAGAAAACCTGGGCCCAATTTTAATATTCCAAAACCCCTAATATAAGCCCATAAGCCCACTGAAAAAATATGAAGCAATGACCCCACCATCTTGCGGCGGAAGCGCGGCCAAAAGCGGGTTTTGGCCGCCCTTCCGCGGTCGTGGTAAGGGGTCACTGTCTCGTTTTTTCCCAGAGTTCTTAGAACTCCCTGCACATCTTTCTGAGACTACCTGAAAAATTTTTAGACTCCAAAAAATTTCGACAGAAACTGATGTGCAAGGAAAAATACGGTTTTTGGAATTTCGGTCGATCGGATAAGCAAAACACATTAGAACAAGCTAGGTAAGGTTAATGGCGTGGCTCTGATACCATGTTGCGCCACGGCAGCGCCACGGCCTCGTACTCGAGGCCAAAATGCGGAATCAAAATTTTTTTCCTTACTCGGAAACCGGCGCTACCGCGGACAATGAAAAACCCGGATCGTAACCATTAACCTAATGCTAGCAATCAAGAGATAGGGTGAGAAGTATACCGAGTGATCCGAGTCCTCCGGTCTTCTCTTCATCGTCCCGATCTCCCGCGGAAAGTCTTGTCTCCATATCATCGCCTCCTCGCCGGAAAGGGCACCACATCGCCTGCGTCTTTTACGGGCTCCCGCCTCAATACCGAGGCAACTCGAGCATGAAGCCGGCAACTCGACATGCCCAAGAATTGCTGTAGAATGTAGTGTAGAAACTTTGTCTCTTGGAGTTTATGTAGTTGCCATTGATGGATGGAGGAAGAGGTAAAGAAAATTGGTGCTTTCAATTTTCTAGCAAGAAGAAGATGAAAAATGAACTCTCTCATTCTTTTTTCTCTCAAGTGAAGGCTCTATCATCTTGCAAGAATGGTGGAGGAATCAATATTAAAACCATAACAAGAAGGGAGGTTAGTGTAGGAGAAAAAAAAAAGGTGACCATATCCAAAGCATCATGATAACCATCTCACATCAACTTATCATCCATTTCTAATCACAATCAATCCAAGAAAAGGTGATGGAAAAAGAATATAATGATGATGGAAAAGAATGGTATCTAAAGATGCTATCATAACAAATCATCTTACAAATAAACCATCCAGAAAATGTAATTTGCAAAACTGCAAATTACCCCCTCCATCAGAAAAGTCCGGCCGGGAAAGAACAAAGGAAAACCGGCCGGGACGGAATGCAATCTGGCAACTCCAGAAAACTGGTCCCGTAATAAATTACAGGAAAACCCCGATACTGTGCATACACACCCGCATCTGTATTCCGACCGGATACAAATGCAAAGAGACAAAATCTACACTGTACTAGACTAGGACCGGCTTAAGCCAAAGCCGGCTAGTAAAATCCGTTCGATCCTGATCCGTGCAATACCGCACGTATCAGATCAAACCCTGCCATATAACTATACGGCCACTAGTACAAAACTGTCCGATCCTGATCCGTGCAATACCGCGCGTATCTGATCGGACCCTGCCATATCTCCATACGGCCTCTACAGCGTTTCGCCCGAAAGCTTGAGTAACTGTAAGTGTGGTGGACTCTAAAGACTCGTCAATACAATGGCTGTGGATTTAACCACTGGCACGTCAGAGGTATAAGCCAATACGTGACGGGCCACCAGCTATTGACCAAAAGGGACGTCGATGAGGAAGCTCACCCCGACACCCAACTGAGCCTGTCAGTGACAATATCCGTACAGTCCGGTCCGTTCGTCTATGAGTATCGCATGGCGGGCCTAGGGGGTTGGTAAAAGTCAGACCCCCAAAAGCGGTACAAGTCGTGTCGGAGTGTAGCCCAGAACGCCCTGAGATACTACTGGAATACCTACCAGTAAATCTCCTGCCTCGGCCGAGGGCTTTGCGTAATGGCTCTCCTAGACACAGCGCGACCTCACCCCCAATACCGGGAGAGACGAACCCCTGCAGATCCGCTCACTGCCTCCATGTGGCTCGGGACTGTACCCAACTAAAACCTGTTTGCACGACTCCTTTGAGCCGTGGTAGGGTAGTAATCAAAGCACAGTGGGAACTCACACGAGACAAATGACGATCTCAGGTCGATGAACTAACCTGTACACATGTCACCAGGGAACTGCTATCTGACATCTGGTATAAGACCAACTAGCAGGTTCCCGGCGAGTCCTGTCCGGTGTACTCATAACCCAATGAGCACCTGTATGCATCTTAGGTGAACCAACTGACACCAGTGGCTTGTGAGACCGGCCACCGCCCCTCGTCGGGGTCTCGACTGTATACACTAGTCTACTAATGGAGTATCGATGCCCTGTCTCGAAACTCCTACGACTAGGGACCTTTTAAGGATGTGCTTATAGACTACCAGCTCCCACGTATATGATCGCCATCATACTGCCGGCAGTCAAGCAAGAATCCTAGGGGCTCTATCAACGTGTAATAGCGACATGTCAGGTCACCTAAAGCAGTACACGATGATAAAGATAAACCAGATAGCATACTATCATCTCGAGTAAGACTGTCCTACTGGGATAGGTCCTCCCTCAATCATTGCAATCACGTGCCTGTGATCCAATAATTGACTCTGAGGGCACTAACTCCAACAGTCTCTACTGGGAAAAAGGCCTTTGTGAGTGGATCCGCGCTGTTGTCCTCTGTGTCTACTCTCCTAACCTCGATCTCCCTGGAGATCATCCATCTCCATGATCAGGTGATACTGCCTAAGAATTATATCTGGATATCTGATGTGACGGGGGTTCCTTAGCATAAGCCACAACACCATTGTCACACAATGGTAGGAACGAAGTTCATCTCATGAACTTATATATATCCAGACTGCCTCTTTGGTAGCATCCTTGGTAACGACGTATCTTGCCTTTAATCGTCTAGTAAGTCATGGTATCTAGCTTGGAACTCTTCCAACATACCGTCCATCCACTGAGGGTAAAGACAATGCCTGCGACTGACATTCAGTCATCCTTATCACCCTGGAACCTTTCCAGTGATTCTACCAAGGATCGTTTGATACCATCTCACTACAACTAGTGAGAATCCTAACATCCAATTAGATCTATCTCATAGATCTATAACTCAGGATTTAGGAGGTATCACCTTGATCCTATATGGAAAATCTTTGTGATAAGAGGAGATTGACCGAGCGTAGCATAGGAAACTACTTCCCTATCAAGAGTATGTCATCCACGTACTCTACGAGGATCACCACCATACTCCCTACTACCTTTTTGTATATACAAGGTTCATCTACCATTTTAATGAAGTCAAACTCTTTGACTGCCACATCAAAACAGACGTTCCAACTCTGCGATGCCTGATTTATCACATAAAACATCATGCTCACGTTTCCGCTGCTCCCACTGTCTACGAAGCCCTCTGCCTGTGTACTTATAGACGCTCTCTTCTAAATCATCATTTAGAAAAGCAGTCATGACACCCAACCGCCAGATATCGTAGTCATAGTATGTAGCTGTGGCAAATAGGATATGGATGTACTTAAGCATAGCTTTGAAAGTCTCAACTTTTCCATGTACACCAAGTAATCTTCTCAAGATATACTTGCTCCTGATGGGGATTTAACCCTTCAGATAAAGCAACTAAAGTCCATACTTTATTGGTGTATAAGGATTCCATCTCAGATCGCTAAGCATCCAGCCATTCTTACAGAGTCCCACTCCTGATGGCCTACTCGAAACTAGTTGGGTCATCATCTCATGATGCAATCCTTGCTCCTACCGTCATAGAGAAACCGAAGTATCTCTCAGGTGGGTGAGGAACCTTACTAGATCGGCGGAGAGGCTGAGGTTCGTTAGAATCTATTGAATCTTTTGGTTCTACCAAATCATCTGCTATAGTTTTTATAGCTGGAACTCCTTCCACTTCTACCTCATGACCACTAATTTCTTCATAAGAAATTCCCTTTCACAAAGGTGGCATGTTGAGAAACAAAACATCTTTTATTCCTCGGTTTGACAGAAGATATTCCCTTGCGAATGCTTGGGATATCCAACAAACTTCTATAGAACTGACTTTGCCTCGAGCTTGTCCGGATTATGGTTTTAGACATAGGCTGGACAACCCTAAATCTTAACATACATAAGATATGGGCTCTTCCCATTCCATATCACATATGAAGTGGTAGGCAACTGATTTGATTTGAACCCTATTCAATAGGTATGCAGCTTCTCGAGTGCATAACTCCTAAAAGGAAATAGGAAACTCAGTAGTACTCATCATAGAGCGCACCATATCATATAGGGTGTGATTGCTCCGTCCCGATACACCGACCTGCTGTGGTGTATACGGAGGAGTAATGCTGAGAGAGAATCTCATTCTACTTTAGAATAGTCCAGGAATCCCGTGCTCAAGCATTCTCCTCCTTGATCTCATCAAAGGACATAATACTTATACCCATTTTTGGTTCTCTACTTCTAACTTATATTCTGTGATTATCTCAAAAGTTTCGGACTTTTGTTTCAACAGGAACATATGTCTGAATCTTGAGAGATCATCAGTGAATGTAATGAAGTACAAAGAACCGGTCTTGGCATCTGTAGACAGGGGACCTTCATACATCAGCATGTATCAATCCCAAGAGTCCACTAACTCTTTCTCTGTTTCCAATAAACGGAGTTGTGGTCATCTTATCTTTGTGACATGATTGGCAAGTTTTACAAGATGTAAATCCAAACTAATTTAAATATGCATCTTTATGTAATTTCAGCTAGTCGGGTCGCATTGATATGACCTAGTCTACAATGCCTCAAGAAGGATTCGTTCATTTCTGAACTTTTCCTCTTGTGTGTGTTCTGTACGTTAAGAACTGTGGTTTGATTTAGAACGTCTATGCTTTTAGATAACATGCATGAACCGATCAACTCTTGATATAGGAAATGTTCAAAACATTATCCAACAATACAAAATTATATCCTTCTTTACTAATAAAGAGACTGATATGATGTTGTATATCAGGTTCGGTATCTAATAACATTCGTTCAGAATCAATGTATTCTGGTAATACAGGGTGATAACTGCCAATAGACTTGGCTGCAACACTTGCACCGTTTCTATCTTATGAAACTTTTCACCCGTTCTCAGTTCTCTACATATCTGTAGCCCATGTAACAAATTACATATATGGGATCCTGATCCAGTATCAAATACCCAGGACGTAAAGGATATTGAGAAACAGTTATGTGTAATGAACACACCTGAAGATGATGCATCAACATGCACTTTCTTCGTTTGGGCGGCACGGGAATTCTCGTAATCCCCTATTTCCTGCTCTGTCTTATAACAATTATAAGTTGGAGTGGGACCAACGTTCCCTAGCGCAGTATAACAAGCGGGTTCGGTCAATACATCCATATTATTATCTTAATTAAGGCGTGACATAGTCGCAACCAAGAGAGAGAGAGAAGAAAACACTTTGCGTGCGCTTTTACAAGATTAGATTGGTTATCAGTTTATCTAATCAGGATGGCTCCCACCGTTTTAGTCAAATCTTCTTTCAAACCCTAAAAGGAAAGACTAACCGGGATTAATTACACTCTACAAGTTCGCCAATCTTTCAGCTAGGCCAGTGCCGGTACTTTGAGGGAGGTTCCCCGCGCTTTCGCAGGGACCTAATTAAAATAAACCACATCTTCCCAGGGGCGTAACCCCGTTGACACCTTTCTAGACACCTACTTGATCGGCTAATTGTAATGTGTAAAACTCTCCCAGGAGTAACTCTTACTCACAGCGGGTATCGGGATCCAACTATCTCATAGAAGGTATGCAATCTCATTGCAAATTTCAACTCTTGAAATTCCCAATAATATTTTACCCCTAGCGTCCTATGATCTTGACGGAGGCCAAACTACCCATAGTCCGCTAGTCAAGTTCAACCCGTCATTTCCTGATTGAATTAAACCCACCTGCACGACCCTTGACGGAGGACAAACTATGCCGTATGAATACTCTAATCCAATCGCATCGTATGCTAGCAGATAAGCACTAGTTAGCTACCGTACACTATGCCTTGACGGAGGTCAAACTACCGCAACACGAATACTAAGTAGTACTTATCTGAAATGACGGAGGGCTACGACATGTTTTTAAGAAAACCCTTTGCGTAATGAACATGATATCGTTGTAGAATCGAGTAATTTTAAATGGAATGTTTTTTAGGCATTTTCTAGTTTTGCTAAAGAGGTCACTCCCGGTGAAGGGATCTCGGCTCTTTCCTCATCGAATAAGGTGCAGGATATTTCGCAAATACCACTATGCAAAGCAAAAGCTATAGAAGCAATCAAAACACAAACCGTGTTTGTAGCATCTGCTAGTTTCACTAAAGAGGTCACTCCCGGTGAAGGGATCTCGGCTCTTTCCTTATCGAATAAGGTGCTGGATGTTCTACAATGAACACCGCTATGCAAAGCAAGAACTAGAGCTACCAGTTTTTGACACAAGTTTCTACAACATCTTTAGGTTTCTTTTATTTTCATTAATCTCATTAATGAAGTCCCATTTTATTATGCTTCACAAGCATCACATTTGAAACGAAATCTGCAATATAACATATATCTCATATATATAATATAAACATTCGTCTCAGGCAGTAATATGATCTCCTCACAGAACATTGCAGCAGAAGAACATATATGAAATATTAGATATACTAGGAGGGTCCGTGTTTTCAATACGAGCCTGTATAAAACACGGATTCCACGGTCGCGATGAATAGCCAAACCCACATCCCTAGACCCCTACGAGAGCGGCAAGCAACACTGCCAATTCTAGGGTTAGGAGACCCGGTCTCGACTCCTCGAGATGGTCTCCCACTGGACCCTAGAACCCGGTTACTTATGCTCCCCACCTTGAGTCTACCTAATGCGGAAAAGTAAATAATTTACAATGGTGACATCATCCTCAGCCCGGAAGTGCCCCAATAAAAGAATATTACATACAAATGAATTTTACATGAATGAGAATTAAAAAAACTCATCTCACATAAAACCCCCGGCTATTCAGAACACGAAGATCCATTATAACATATCACAGCAACACATAATATCTCATATCATCAACGTAAGCAAGTATGCGTATCCCGATTGTCGTTGATGTATAGCAATGAAGCCGGCGATGCACCACATACTACGCTTACGGTCGCAGAAAAGAAAGTGTAAAACTACAACAGTTGGAATCCGCAACCTCCTTAGACATCGCATGCCTAACCAAATGAATTCCTTAGACATCTCATGCCTAACAATTATAAACCCCGCATTTTAGTCTCATTATCGAAAACTCTTTTCAATATCAAGTCGGGCAATTCAACAAGATTCCCGACATCCTGATCGAATGCTCGTCGCAAACTTTAGTAGACGGCCGCACCCCCGGATGCCGTCGACGAAGTGCACTAAGGCGGAACACCGCTGCCGTGAGCACCCGAACGGATGCTTTTGGTGACGGGGTTCTCCTATAGTCACTTGGTCGGGGCTATGGCGTGTAGCTATCTATTAAGTTTACCCGGCGAGTATCCGCGTACGCTACGTGATTGCGACGGACTTTTGATCATATCAAAATCCTGTGGCAACCGATCAAATGAGACTAAACTGCTAGATTTATAACATTCAAATTAGTTATCTCATAACTATTTATGGATTTCAAATATTGTATCACATTCCAGATAAAAAGACAGTGTTAAACTTTCCGATCGAATAATCAAACACCCAAGATTTCCCAAATAGCTCAACACTTGAGCGGAGTTCAAAAAATATCCATCACATGCCACAGTACCAATGGTCCTGCCGTAGAAGGGTCAAGCCAACGCCTCACATGTGGCAACGCCGTACTGCCCCAAACCTTAAGGTTCAGAGACGGTTCAGACGGTCACATAATCGAGTTAAGGTTTGTGTTCTTCTAGAGGGTCCACCGCGTTACTTGCATGATTTTCCAGAAGTTTCAAACTCGAGAAAAAAAATCCAACTTTTGAAAAAATTTCCGACAGTGGAAAAATTGAGTTATTGATATCCGTTCAAACTTTTTAACACGTTCTAAAATTACCCGGAAAAACTTAAACGATGTTAAATTATCCGATCGAATCAACGAGTCCCCAATACATCCCAGAAAACTCAACACTTGAGTAATATCAAAAATACCCAGAAGTATCAGGAATTAGCTACGGATTTTACTGTACAAAATTCAAACCCTAATGCCACTGTAGCGCCGCGGAACCGCCGCGCAAGGCATGGTCCTGCCGCGGTTCCATGGTGCTTTAAGAAAATTAATGGCTCGTTTTTTACATAAATCATTAGAATTCCCTGCTGATTTTTTTGAGTAGTTTTAATGCAGAAAAAAATCACATTTTTAGAAAATATCCAGAGAGGGGTCTAAACCAGGGTTTCGGGGTTCGATCGGACTGTAAATTTCGTCTAGACTTCGCCTAAACCTCTATCTTGGCTCTGATACGACTGTAGGGTTACTAGGCACTCTCACAAGGGTCTATAAGGCATTAACCATGCCCGATTTAAAATTTAGACGTGCCGAACAACCCTAACCAAGATCTTTAAACTAGAGATTAGGCGAAACAAAGCATGTTAAACACTTTAACATCTAAGAGTTTGGGATTAGAACCTTTGTAGTCCGGTCCTTCACTTCTAAAGCTCCGTATTGAGGTCCCTTCGCTGCAATCATCGAGTACCCGGACTCTAGAGAAGCTCCACGAAGAGAAAGATACAAGCTTGCTTCCGATCTTCGATAACAAAGATGATCTACCTTGAAGTTTCTTTAACACAAGCTCTCACTCACTAAATGAAGTGAACACCCTAATCTAAATGGTTAGGATAAATTAGGATGATGAAGTAGGATTTTAGCTCTCATTTGTTTTCTTAATCTTACTCAAAATCATAACTAATGAAAAAGTTAGTAAGCATTTCCCTGAAAGAAGAAGATCTAATCCTTTTGTGATGAATAATGAAAGTGTGTAAGGTTAGAAATGCAACCATGGTATATGTAACCCTTGTAGAGATTAACTAAGGTTAAAGGGTTGGGTTGGGTTAAACAAATATCTTGCAAAATATCAAAAAAAATATCCTTGCTCAAAACAAAACAAAACCTTCTAGAAGTTTCTAGAAAAGATTAACCCAAATCAAACCCTAACCATGTTTAATCTCTACTAAACATGTTGCATTACTAACCCTAACATGTTACAATATTATATATCACGTATACAGTATTTATTGTAACAAAATAAAATAATACAATTAACATATATCGCATATATATCAATGTATTACCCGAGTGAGAAAAAGAATCTTTTATTGAGTTTATATTAGTTAATGTAATTTAATATATCATATATATAATTGTACATTAAATTATCGAATCAGCACTTGATCCGATAATCCGGCTATTTCAAAAATAATCGACTAATATAATCTGTATCAGTTCATCGAATCAACACTTGATCCGATGGCCCGGCTATATCACATATACCCGGCCGATATCTCATATCGCGAGAATCTAATACGGCATCACATACACGTATTGTTCTCGGTCCCGCACATATCATATATGTGCTCCTACTCCATTTTGCCTGAGTCAAGAAACCTCTGTGTAGGACTCTAAAGAATCGTCAATACGCCGGCAGTAGGTGATGATCATATTAAACACCCACAAGCTGCAAGCGGTCATCTAAACTTAACAGCCACCCAGGTATTGAGCGATCAGAAGATCAACAAGCAAACCTGTACATTCTCCTGTGAATCCAATCGGTAACACTCCCGTACAGTCCGGTCTCTTCGTCTGATATGTCGCATATCTCGCCTAGGGGTGGTAAACGTCAGACCCCAGTAGCTTGATAAGTCGTGTCGATATGAGGTCTATAACAGTTCGAGAGACTACTGATAACATTTATCAGTAAATCTCAGCAACTCTGGCCAGGGATTTCTAGTTATAGCCAATCGAACACAGCGCAACATCAACTCCCTATACCGGGAGAGACGAATCCCCTCCTATCTCTCATTGCCTCCATATGATTCGGGACTGTACCCAAAAGCCACCTTTTTGCACGCCCTCTTGGACGTGGTATGATGGAAATCAAAGCACTGTGGGAATCACACAAGACTCTATGACGATCTCGGGTCTACAGACTAACCTGTACTAGTGTCACCAGAGAACTGCCATCTGACGTGAGGTATAATACCATCTGGGAGTTCTCAGCGAGTCCGTCCGGTGTACCCAGTCTCCACTGAGCACCCGTACACCATCCTTGATGTCAAACACCGATGGATATGGGATCATCCATCGCCCATCATATGGGTCAAGATGCGTATACGCTAGTCTACTCTGGTGTATCGATGCCCTGTCTCAATACACCATCGACTTGGAACAGTTATAGGATGTACTCGTCGACTACCGTGGCCCCACTAGTATGATCTCATCATAGTCCCAGTAGTCGAGTACATATCCTAAGGGCTTCATCAACATGTTATATAGAGACAATCAGAGTACATGTTAAGATAAAGAGTAACCAGATAGCGTACTATCATGTCGAGCAAGAAAGTCCTCCCTATATATGTCCAAGAATCCACTACAATATACATCGTATGTACAGTAATGGCCTCTAGGGCATATATATAACTAGTACGTACTACTTTGTTGGCCTTAGTCAAGGGTATGTACGAGTGGGTTCAAATTAACCTGGACAATAACGGGTAGAACATGACATGTGACTTATGATTTGTTGGCCTCAGTCAAGGTCATAAGAGCATAGGGCAAAAATCCACATCGGGAATTTCTAAAGAAACTGAAACTTTCTAGTACTGCATACTATTTGGAGTGTGATAATGTTGATAGGATTCCTTCAGGGTTATCACACAATGATATTTGGATCCCGATCCTACTGTGAGTATCCGCTACTCCTCGAGACATTCTTCACTTAACGATCAATATTATAAACCAAGTATGTGTCTAGAACAGTGTTAGCGGGGCTACGCCTCTACGGGAAAGAGGTTATTTAATTAAGGAACTTCGCAAAAGCATCGTAAAACCTCCCTCGAAGTACCGACACTAGCCTGGCTGAATGGTTAAGAAAGTATTGTATGGTGAGATTAATCCTGACTAATTTTTCTTTTATGGTTTGAGGAAGGATTCAAGAAACAGTGGGAGCAATCCTGTTTGGATAAATTAAAAACCAATCTAAACTTGCAAGAGCATCATGCTAAAGTGTTTTCTTCTCTCTCTCTTAATTGCAGCGACCCCATGACCGAACATAGGTTACATTTAGATAATAAAATGACTGAATCTGACTATAATGACTGGCAAAGGTCTGTCTAGATGTCCATTACCTATGACAAGCTGGAACACCTCTTTACTACTCAAGCCCCCGCCGTCTCAGGACCAGTTTCCAACGTCACGGATATTGTTATCCGTAAGACATTGGAAAAAGACTATGCGAATGCCAAGTGCCTCGTGTTGGCCTCAGTTGATGATGTAAACTAGAGGCAGCATGAGAAGATGGACTTAGCTTCCATCTTCCTCTATAACAAAGATTTATATGGAGAGCAATCTCGTATCGCAAGATATAAGACCTCAAAGGAATTGCTTCAAGCGAGGTTCGCTATTGGGTCATCTGTAGGGGACAACATCCTTATGATGACTGGCTATATTGATGAGCTCACGGACCTAGAGACCACGTTGGGAAACAGGTCATATGCTGACTTGTTTATACAGTCCCTATCATCTACTTTTGCCCAGGGGAAGAAAGTTATACTTCCAGTTGAGGGCATCCTGAAGGAAACCAGGGTGACACCCACTCAGCTTATTAGAGAATCTTCCTCTTCTGCATCCAAGGTGAAAGCAAAGGGTGAAAAGAAGAAGACCTCCACAAAGCCGATATGTGGTGTCAGTAAGGTAGAAGGACAGGGAAGGGCAAAAGTTTCTAGGCTAACAGTAGGAAAGGAAGGATATTTTTATTGTCACGGGAAAGGGCATTGGCAGAGGGATTACAGGGCTTTGAAAGCCAGAATCCAGGATCGGTAGCATGTTGTGGTTTCGACTTCGGGTGTGTTTGTAATAGAAAACTGTATATCAATTAACTCCACTTCTGGGTACTGGATACCGGATCAGGAACTTTTATCTATAATTCATTACAGGCTTTGAGAAACCGTGGAGTTATCAGGTTAGGTGATATGACTCTCAGAGTTGCGAACGGAATGAGCGTGGATGCTGAATCCGTAGGGGAATATTATCTAGGATTGACAAGTGGGAAGATATTAATTCTACGTAACTGTTTGTATGTACCTAGTCTAGCTTGTAATATCATATTTGTATCCTTACTTTCTAAGGAAGGATATGATTTTACATTTGTAACTGATGTAGTCCACATCCACCTAAATCAAGCTTTGATTGGGTCAGGTACATCAGATAACAGAATATACGTATTAAATCAAGCTCAGGTTTTCAGTGTCCAGAACACACTAAAAAGAAAGTCTCCGGAACTAAATCAGGCTTTCTTATGGCATTGTAGACTGGGTCACATCAATGAAACACGGTTGACGAAGCTACATAGAGAGGGATATTTGGATCCGTTCGAATATCGGTCTTATGCAACTTGTCAATCTTGTCTCATGGGAAAGATGACAAAGACTCCATTCACTGGACACGGAGTAAGAGCGAGCGAGCTCCTAAGACTCATACACAGTGATGTGTGTGGTCCAATGTCTATACATGCGCGAAGTGGTTACTCATACTTCATTACTTTTACGGATGATTTCTCTAGGTATGGACATGTCTTCTTGATGAAGCATAAATCCGAGGCCTTTGAGAAATTCCGGGAATACAAGAATGAAGTGGAAAAACAAACAGGCAAAAGTATCAAGAAACTGAGATCTGATCGAGGTGATGAATACTGAGTGCCGAGTTCCTCGATTATCTAAAAGAGAATGAAATTCTCTCTCAGCTTACTCCTCCATACACGCCACAACACAATGGTGTATCGGAAAGGCGGAACAGAACCCTATTGGATATGGTTTGTTCAATGATGACTAAGGCTAAGTTGACGCGATCCTTCTGGGGACATGCACTAGAATCAGCTGCATATCTTTTGAACCGGGTTCCTGCTAAGTCAGTGCCTACCACACCATATTAGATGTGGAGTGGAAGGAAACCCTGTCTTAAACACTTTAAGACATGGGGAAGTCCATCTTTTGTCAAAAAGCAGCATTCGGACAAGCTCGAGGCACGATCAGTACAGTGTAAGTTTGTGGGATACCCAAATAACTCAAAAGGGTATCATTTCTATTATGCAGAGGAGCAAAAGGACATTATTTCTCGTCATGCCTGCTTCTTGGAAACTGAATTTTTAGAAAATCAGATAAGTCGGAGCGCAATAGAACTGGAAGAAATTCCAGAACTACAAGCTATTACTGAAAGCTTGGTAGAACCAGAAGTTTCAGAAGAACCGGACATCCCAGCGCCACTCCGCAGGAGTAGTAGGAAGTCTCATCCGCCCGAGAGATACTACGGTTTTCTCATAGATGGGGATCAAGAAGATTGCATCATTGACAATGATGAGCCTACTAGCTTCCACCAAGCCATTCAGAGTGGCGACTCGGTAAAATGGCTGGATGCAATGCGGACCGAAATGGAGTCCATGAACACCAACAAAATATGGACTTTGGACATTGATCCAGAAGGGGTAAAACCCGTAGGCTGCAAATGGATCTTCAGAGAAGATTGGTGTAGATGGACTGGTTGAAACCTATAAGGCTAGACTTGTTGCAAAAGTTTTTCGTCAAAGACCTGGTTGGACTATGACGAAACCTTTTCTCCAGTGGCTATGCTCAAATCCATTTGGATCCTTCTTGCCATTGCTGCCTTCTACGATTATGAGATCCGGCAGATGGACGTAAAGACGGCTTTTCTAAATGGTAATTTAGAAGAGTGCGTCTATATGGATCATCCGGAGGGTTTCATTCAAAGTGGGAGCAGCGGTAAAGTGTGCAAGTTGCTTAAGTCCAATTATGGACTAAAGCAGGCATCACGGAGTTGGAACATCTGTTTTGATGATACTGTCAAAGAATTCGACTTTATCAAAAATCCAGATGAACCATGCATTTACACTAAGATTGTAGGGAGAACTGTGGTATTTCTCGTCTTGTACGTGGATGGCATTCTCTTAATAGGAAATGAAATTTCTATGCTATAGTCAGTTAAAGGATTCTTGTCACAGAGGTTCTCCATGAGGAGCTGGGTGATGCCTCCTATATTATGAGGATCCAAATTTATCGTGATAGATCTAAAAGGATATTGGGACTTTCATAGTCCAGGTACATCGACACCATACTGAAAAGGTTTAGTATGGATGAATCAAAGAGCGGTAATTTACCAGCTTGTCACGGAATCACCCTCCCCAAAAAGATGTCTCCCAAGACTGATTTGGAAAGGGCTCACATGTCATCTATACCCTACGCATCTGCGGTAGGCTCTATAATATATGCGATATTGTGTACCAGACCAGATGTAGCATACGCATTGAGCGTTTTAAGCCAGTATCAGTCAAACCCAGGGGAGAAACACCGGATAGCAGTAAAGAACATTCTCAAGTACCTGAGAAGGACTAAGGAGATGTTCTTGGTGTATGGCAGAAAATACCTCCAGATCGAGGCCTTTCCTGACTCCAGCTTCCAGAGTGACAAGGATGACTCCAAGTTCATGTCAGGTTATGTCTTTACCCTCAATGGAGGGGCGGTCTGTTGGAAGATCTCCAAGCAGGACACCGTTGCTGACTCGACGATGGAAGCGGAGTACATAGCTGCTTGCGATGCCGCAAAAGAAGCTGTCTGGATGAAGAAGTTCCTCATAGAACTTCAGGTGGTTCCGACCATTGTTGATCCAATACCTCTGTATTGTGACAACAACGGCGCTATAGCTTTAGCGAAGGAACCCAGGTCCCATCAGAAGTCCATACACATTTTGAGGCGATACCACCTGATCAGGGAGATCGTAGATTGCTGAGAGATCGAGGTGAGGAGAGTAGATACAGAGGATACAACTGCAGATCCACTCACGAAAGCCATCCCTCAGACACAGTTCGAGCGGCTGATCGAGATGATAGGTCTCCGATAAGCCAGTACATATCGCTAGTGCAAGTGGGAGATTGTTAATGTATATGCCCTAGAGGTTATTATTGTATCATACTGGTTTCTATATTACTTAATGGAAGCTTGGGACATTCACAGTTGTATTGACAGTCTTGCTCAAAATGGTAGTATGCTACTTGGTTTGTTTCTACTTCAATATGTGCATGTGTTTCTTTTAGCATATCGCTTATACATATTGGTAGAGCCCTTAGGATCTTTGCTCGATTACCAGCGTTGTGATAGCAGTCACACTAGTAGGGACTGGGTAATCTATAAGCACATCCTATACAGGTCCCTAGTCGTAGGATTATTGAGACGGGGTATCGATACTCCACAGTAGACTAGTGTATACGCTTCTCATCCAAGCAGGGGAGATGGTCTATCCCACAGCCACCAGTATGTCGTACTGGAGATAGTATGCAGGTGCTCGTTAGGTAACGAGTACACTGGACAGGACTCGTCGGGAACTGTTGGTGGGTATTATACCAGGTCTTTGACGCAAAACTTTTGCGGTTCTGCACGCTTGAGAAATTTTAGTAAAAGCAATCCATCAAATGCTCATGGTGCGAAAATCATAATAAAATGACACATCTATGCAATCATGTGTCACCGAAATTACGCCCTGGTCCGTCCTCGTCCAAGACGAGCTCATGCTGATCGCAACTCTAGCCACAGCTCTCTCTCTCTGCCCGTGCAATCGTGGTAACACCAACCACAAACCGATATCGATGATGTTAGATCATAGGAATGAATATAATATGGTGAAAAGAAATGTACATCCTAAGGCTTCTTAAGCAGAGTAGCATATCGTAAGTATGCCACGGAACATACACACAGAACGTCACTCTATTTAAGTTACCTACTCCATCAACCAAGGTCAACCTATGTGACGAAAGTTTGGGTCTAATACCCCCTCGACCAATTCTAAGTTAAGGTCAAGCCTAGGTTCCGAATATATATACGCCCTAGACTGCGCATAGTCAATCATAGACTAGAACCAAAGTTAAACCTAGCGCTCTGATACCAACTTTGTCACGACCCAAAATGGCACGTGACTGGAACTTGAATCATATAAAGTATATAGGACCCCATCTAATTCAAGTAAACCAAAATCCCAGAAATCTAAACCTTTTGAAAAGACAGAGAAGGAAAAGTTTAGTTTTAAAGCAAGTGGTTTAATAAAAAAAGCCGTAGTATGCATTTTTAAAACATCAAGTCTTTTCCAAAAATTTCGGCAGAGTTTCCCTTGTAAATACTGGCCCCAAACGGGTACAAACATGGATAATATAAAGGCATCCCCAAGCGGGAGCTAGCTCTTCGCCAATTAGCAGACACAACCACGCAATGCAATATAATATACAACACCGAAGGGCGAGGATCAAAACTCATCATGAAAAGCAATATCCTTAAGAAAACCAGAGAAAACCCATAATAAATCAGACAAGCGACTCTAAGGTCGAAAGAATATACACTGGTCTTCTAAGTCCAACAAATATACAAGTCTGGTTGATGGAGTTTACTAGATACAACTGAATAAATAAAAGTACTGCGGTGGTCACGATGCAAGTGAACCAACCTACCAAAGAAATCATCCGGAAAGAAGCAGTTTGCCAGCAATGCCACCAAGGAAACCTGTACGGCAAAACTTGCAAAAACTGTGGCACAACGGGGGTAAGTTGCTAACTCGTGAGTAGAAAATATCACCGAGCAGAAATCGCATGTATGACTCTATCTTAGGTTATACCATAATATACTCAGAAATATAACCTGAAACATCTAATAATAGCAAGGTAATTATCTAACATAAGTGAATACCAAGTGCTCATGTCAGTGCTTCAGGTAGCAACATATCACATATATGATATATGAATGCAATAAGGATGAAAACAGAATACATTTTGAATGAGAAAACTGTTTTCATATCTTAGTTAGATTTCCGTATAAAAACCGAAGTATCATCAATGAAATCAACAGAGAATCAGTGTCAAGCATCGACACAAAATATATATCTCGATATCTCAATATCTCGGGCTCCGGCAATCCGGACTGGTCCATATCATCAAATCTCAATACCACGGCTCCGGCAATCCGGACTGGCCTATATCATCAAATCTCAGGACTACGTCGGTATCCTCCAGATATCCGCCGCTTCACAATAACCGGTCGGTAGTGCTCCCCTGCCAGGCTCAACGCAATCATCTGCGACCATCTTGCCCCGGGGTACTGCACCGGGTCCACCATGCACACTCAGACGGTTCCTCCTCCTCCTCGAATCTGGTGTATGATATCGTTTAAGAGCCGAGAAAACTCATGGTGGACACATCTCACATCTTATCACGAGAAAACCGAAATTTCTATCTTTAAAAATGATAATGAGTTTATAAAAATCCTTACGGTTTCTCCAAATCCAGAAATCTCATGGAAATCCGAAATCCCAAATCTCGAGAGTAAATAATAGTGAATTATCGGCATAAAGCCCCATAATATTGCATGACAATGAATATGTATACGTGCACGGTTATCTATATAAAGAATGCAATATCTAAACTAGCACAGTAATGATATATCGGAACTATCAGCTAACAAGTGATATCAATAAAGTAATATTCTCTAATGTGTACGTGATATGGAAATTACCGATGATGATGTGTGTGAGCCGACAAGAAAGTGTTCATGGACATACGCATCATCGATAATAGTGTTGGTGTCCTGACATCATGGGTTCATAATTCAAAAGACACACATGTATAAGTATGCAATGCGATAAGAACAACATAAATGTAATGGAGAATGAATAGTAAACGCAACATATAAGCATATACGTTTGTATACATATACGAGTCATACACTTTTGGCATTTGAAATAACATGAATCGTACGGTAAAATCCCTTGAAAATAGGGGCTACGGCGTTTTTAAGAAAAGGTATGTCCTTTAAAATATCCGTAGTATCCCTTGGCCTGTCTTTAAAATACTCATGATTCGTTAGTTTTGGAAATAATTATGACTCGAACCCAGTCTAACATCTACTAAGTAAACTACAGGACAAAACTAAGAGACTAATCAAAGCGTAAGGAAAACTACCTAAGTCCGAGTCGATATATCTAGTAGTCGGTTATCCCGCCTCAATAGCGTCACGTACGATAAACTATATAATACGACATCCGCAAATCAAAAGTGCGGATCAATTATCATATTTATACTTCATACGATAAATTCCATCGCACGACATCCCAAATCGGGGTACGGGTCTAATATCACATATAACACATTATTCATATCGTATCATTATCATCATATCCTGAATTAGGGGTACTGATCCTAAGTCTAGTACATTCCGATACCATCATACATATACCTAGCCGCGTGTGTATAAAAACACATCGCCAAACGATCCACTCATATATCATGTCGTATATCATAACACGAGCCAATTCACATCACCGATCTCACGGCATCATGCCCAATCACATCGACTCATCTCCAAGTATCATATATTATCCTCATCATACATGTATACATATATGTATATATATATATAGCAACACATCCACATGCATATATATATACAAACATATATCATATACACCAAAACATAACCCGTGTGTGCATGTGTGTATGTGTATACCTTATTCTAGGGTTCGCGACTAAGAACTAACTAAAAATGTTATCTTCCGAATACGCTAAAAATAACCCTTGATTTCCTAAGCCGTTCTTGCTAGTAATCCAGGTATCACACTACACATAATATATATATATATATATATATAACATATCAATGCTACACTACGAACTACGGGGGTGCAATACGCCATCCACCCAACTTTCCCCGTAGATATATATCTACTCACTTTGATCCTTACTTACCGAAGTCGATGTCGCCATTCTCTTCTTCATCGTACAAAGTCCACGTGAAGGTGCTTACATATATAAACACATAGCATCGTAAATGGAAGTCGCGCACGAAAACCAAGACGGCACATAAATCACCCATAGGTTAAAACCTATGGTCTACGTTGCAAGAATAATCAAACAACCCTCAAGATTGACGTGCAAACGTCACACCACTGAGTGAAAACCCAAATACTAAAATCCAAGTCAGAAATAGTCGCAAAACCAAAGCAGCAACATAAGAAAACACTCCCAGATTTCATTTCAGGTGAAATTAGCCAATTCTGCTTATGGGGTAGGTCTAATTTGCCTAAAATGGATCCACAGACAAAGCACGAGGTGATTCCATCGCACCAAGGCCGCAATTTGTGGCCAAAATGAGATAATTGGCGGCCAGAACATGGAGTGGGGGTCTCAGGTTTTGGGGTTAGCTTCTAGGTTTCCTGCACACCTCTCAGTCTTCGCTAAATATTTTTCAGGTGCCCCGGGTCATAGAAGATCTCTAAATATCATCACAATTCCCACAAAATCCGACATCGGGGTTTCTAAGTTCATGATGTGGGGTTTCAGTCTCATTTTTGGTCCATGTTTTATCAATAAAAGAGTTGTAGTCACTTAAGACACCTCAATTTTACTTTTCCAATACACACAAAACCCTAATCTCCTCTTGAAATTTTCCAAGTTCACTAAACCTCACCAAATTACATCTAAACTAAAATAGAAGCTAAAGGAATACAAATACTACACTTAAAGTGAAAGAATTACCTCAGTGGGACTCAAGAATTCCCTAGAGCATCAAAATCATATTTTTCCTTATCCACCATGCTTTTAGTGAGCTTGTGCATAATTTTAATGAAGGGAAATAGGTGTTTTGAGGTGGTTTTGGTGGTGTTGTGAAGAGGTGGAGGAGGTGGAGAGTAGGGGGCAGCCATGAGAGAGGAGGAGGTGAGAATGATGAAGGAAGTGGAGGGAAAACAAATGGGAGCAATGGTCAAATGACCCCTCACCTCTCTCGCTCTCTTCTCTCTCTTGCCCATACCCATTTCTATATTCATTTTCATTTCCCTTTTCTTTTAAAACCCAAAACACAAATATATGAGAAGAAAACAAGAATGTCATGGTTTATAGAATGATAAAAATGTGTTTTGAAATATGACATGGTGCATGTCAAATGCAAAAATCATACTTAATGCATAATTAGTGAACATTAATCAAGTTTAAAAATAAACTTGTATATAATATATTATACAATAATTCATAAAATGTCTAAATCTCATAATTTCTTTAAAATCAACATTCAATGTAATTTTCCAATATTTTTCCAATCTATTGGTATAAAATCAAACCAAAACATTAAAATTAATTTCCATACATTAAAATATTCATAATATTTACTATTTTAATTATTTAACTTCTCAAAAATAATATCTTATTTTTCTGAAATGTTACAAGTTCCTTGGCCAAAGCCACGGCTCCATTGTTATCACAATACAAAGGTACTGGATGCTCAATTGATGGAACCACATCAAGTTCAGGTATGAACTTCTTCATCCATATAACCTCTTTTGCGGCATCCTTGGCAGCAATGTATTCAGCCTCCATTCTCGAGTCAGCCACGGTATTTTTCTTGAAACTCTTCCAACATACCGCCCCTCTATTGAGGGTGAAGACAAATGTTAGGAATATGTATGCCCTAGAGGCCATTATTGTACATTGATGTATATTATAGTGGATGCTTGGACATATATATAAAGGATTTTTTTGCTTGACATGATAGTATGCTATCTGGTTACTCTTTATCTTAACATGTGGACTGGTATTCTTATACTTTCTTTCTCTTACATGTTGATAAAGACCTTAGGATATGTACATGACTACCAGGATTATGATGCGATCATACTAGTGGGTCCAGGGTGGTCCAAAAGTATATCCTTTAACAGTTTCTAGTCGAGGGGATATCGAGACAGGGCATCGATATTCCAGAGTAGATTAGTGTGTGTGTTTCTTGTCCCTTGGAGGGCGATGGTTGATCCCATAACCATTGGTGTGTGACATGAAAGATTGTACACATGTGCTCATTAGAGAATAGGTACACCGAACAGGACTCGCCGATGAGTCCTAGTTGGTAGTATACCTATTGTCAGATAGCAGTCCTCAGGTGACACTGGTACAGGTTATTCTGCAGACCCGAGATTGTTATAGATTCTTGTATGGCTCCTACTATGCTTTTATTTCCTCCCTACCATGCTCAAAGGAGTCATGCAAACAGGTGGATTTTGGGCACAGTCCTGAGTCACATGGAGGAAATGAGCGATAGGAGGGGTTCCGTCTCTCCCGGTATTGGGGGTTGATGTTGCGCTATGCTCTATTGGGTATAACTGGAAGTCCCTGTCCAGGGCTGCTGCTGAGATAAACTGATAAGAGTTATCAGTAGTTTCTCAAACCGTTATAGGCCAGACATTGGCATAACTTATCACGTTACTAGGGTCTGACGTTTACCACCCCTAGACATGATATGCGACATATCAGACTAAGAGATCGGACTGTACGGTAGTGTTACTGATAGGCTTCATGGAGAGTATGGACAAGCTTTCTTGTTAATCTTCATATCGCTCAATACCCGAGTAGACGTTACGTCCAGCTAATACCGCTGACAGCTTGTAGATGACTGATGTGATCATCACCTACTGCTGGCGTATTGATGAGTCTTTAGCGTCCCACACAGAAGTTTCCCGGTTCAAGCGAAACGAAGTAGTTCACATATGTGATATGTGCATGGGCCTGATTAAATAGGTGTATTTGATACCGTATTGTAATCTGGCAATTATCTGTTATCAAGATAGGTTAATTGTGATATAACCAGATTATCGAATCAAGTGTTGATTTGATAATATGATACACAAATAAATGATATTAGTCGGTCATATGTGATATAACCGGATTATTAAATCAAGTATTGATTTAATAATGTGATATATATTGTATTTGATATAATTATATCTTAACTAATATCATTATCTCACTAATTATTCTTCATAATATATATATATATATATATATATATGATATGTGTGTGTGTGTGTGTTTGTTTGTGTGTGTGTGTGTGTGTTTTATGAAGCATGGCATGCCTTTTTCTATTTTATGGAAAATGGAAAATTGAGGTGGAAAGTGAAGAGATATGGATGGCATGGGTGAAGCATAGCTTTTTATGTTTGTTTATTCATCTTACTTCACTATTGAAGCATGGCTTCATTTTATTATTGGAAAAAATAGCATGCTTCAATGAATGAGGGATTTATGATGAGCCATTCTTCATTCTTGACTACACTTAGTTCCTTTTCTCTAGTAGAGCTCATTCTTGAGTTGCTCTCTAGCTTGCTCTCATCATCTTCTTCCTCCTCTCGCTTGAGCCATAAACCCTCACATGTGATGTGAATCATATGGCTCAATACAAATCCTAGTGAGCTAAACCAAACCCCTAATTCACCATCCTACACTTGACTAGCAATCAAGTGTTGCGTGTTTCCTTCGCTAAAGGTAGATTAGTGAAGAGGTGGCTTGAGCTAGACGGACTTCAGGTGGATCGTCTTTGGCGTGAAGATCACGGAGGAGGTTCGTTCAACTCGAAGTGGAGGCTAGTGGAGTCGCGTGGACCATAACCCGGAGCTAGTGAAGTGAAGGACTCGATCTACGAGGGTATAACTTTCTTTCACTTCTTTAGTTTAGTTCATATCATCATAGTAAACCCTAATCTTCTAGTTAAGATCTTGGTTAGTCTAACTTAGCACCTAAAAATTTTAAAATTCAGCATGCTTGATGCTACTAAAAGCTCATGGTTGTGCTATGGTAGACTTTTATGGTATCAAAGTCAAGTTAGAATAATTGGGTAGGTCAATATGACATTAAAGCGTTCGATCGGTTTTCAAAACCACATTTTTTTGATGTTTCTGTCGAATTTTTCAAAAGTTGAAATTTTCGTAATTATAAATATACAGAAAATCGTGCAGGGTATTTTATAGAGCCCCGAAAAATTTGAACCCTTAACTCTCTCAAACGACCATGAAACCGCGGCCCAAACCCATGTTTGGCCACAGTTCTGCCGCACTTTTATGGAGTTATGTTCTCTTTTTCTCTGTGCTATTCAATTGGTAAATTTAGCACTCTCTGGGTATTTTTAATTATTCTTAAGTTGTTGAAATCTCTGGAATTTGTGGGTGTTTAACAAACCGATCGAAATGTTTAACTTCGTATAGATCTTGATGATATGTGATACAATATTTAGAATCCGGATTAATTAGTTTTGTGAAAACTAGTTACTATATTATAAATCTAGTGTATTAGTCTCGGTTTATCGGTTGCCACGGAGTTTTGATTCGGATCAAAACTCCGTCGTAATCGCGTACTGTATGCGAACACTAGCCGGGTAACTCTAGTAGACAACCATGCCCCAGAGCCCCGACTAAGTGACTGTAGGAGAACCCCGTTGCCAAAAACATCCACTCGGGTGCTCGCGGCCACGGTGTTCCGCCTTAGTGCATTTCGTCGACAGCATCAGGGGTGCGGCCATCTGCTAAAGTTTCCGACGAGTATTCGATAACGTAGTCGGTAATCCTGTTCAATTACCCGACTAAAGTAATTGAAAAGTGTTTTCAATTTGAGACTAAAATACAAGGTTAATAGGTTAGACATGAAATCTGGAATATGAGATATTCTGGGTTTATGATGTCTAAGGATATACAGATTCTAATTATTGTAGTTTTCCATTTCTTTTCTGCAACCGTAAGTGTAATATGTGGGGCATCCTGATCTCGTTACTATATGTCAACGAAATTCGGGATGCGTATATTTACTTACGTTCATGACATGAGATGTTATGTGTTGCTAGTGATATGATTATTGAATCGTCGTGAATGAATAGCTGGGTTTTTTTTATATGAGAGTTTTTATTTTCATTCATGTAAAATCTGTATGTAATATTCTTTTATTAGGACATTTCCGGGTTGAGGATGATGTCGCCATTGTTGTATATTATTTACTTTTCCGCATTAGGATAGACCCAAGGCCGGGAGCACAAGTAGCCGGGTTCTTGTAACATTTCAGAAAATATAAAATATTATTTTTGGAATTTAATATTAAAATAATAATTTTCCCGAAAACTGCCGATTTGCGAAATTGGGGTTTTCGAAAAAGGGTATAAATATATACCAATAATTGTGAAATAAATAGAAATTTAAAATGATTTATTCATTTAAATATATAATTAAAGGATTTGGCATTTTTCAAATTTATTATATGCAATTTTGATAAAAACCCGATTAGAGCACTGCTAATCGCGATTAAGCCAAATCCGCATTTTTACAGTTTCCATGGTCAGTGCACCATGACATGTTTCATTTTGTTACATGTTTCATTTCATTTGGGCTATATATTATGGTTTATTCATGGAGAGAAAAGAAAAGAGAAATGATTGAGGAGAAGGTCAAATGGGGACATAATGATGACTTGGAGAGAGAGAGAAGGTGTGAGTATGTGAGAGAGAGAGAGAGAGAGGCGCTGCTGCCCAAAATCAAATCCCACACCATTTCCATCACCCTCTTCATCTTCCTCAACTCCTCCACCATCCACTTAAACCCTAGATCTATCTCCAACCATTCCCCAAAACCCTATACTCCCTTCACAAAAATTAATCCCCTCTTTAACTTCTATACATGGGACCAAGAAAAATTCAGTTTTGATGATCTTAGGGATTCATGGGTGCTATATGAGATAATCCCTTCACTAATTGGGTAGTTTTCATTTACTTTAGTATTCATATGTGTTTAGATGTGATATTGTGAAGATTAGTGAACATTGGGAAACCCTAGCGAAAGTTTGAGTGTTGTTTGAAGTTGGTGATGTGTTGTGGCTGTTAACTAGACTTAGATGCTGTTTAAAGACCTGGAACAGAGCTTAGAAACCCAAAACACGGATTTAGAAACCCCGACATCGGATAAATGTATGATTTGAGAGGGTATTTTGGAATTTGGAGCAACCCGGGGACACTAGAAATGATTTTGGGATTACTCGGAGTCGTGCAGGCACCTAGGAAGATACCACCAAGACCTGAGCCCCATCCCCTGCACCCAGACCGCAGATTTAATCAATCTGGCCGCAATTTTCGGCCAGAGTAGGGTAGAATTGTTCCAATTTTGTTCCATGGCTCCTTTTGCACTAAATTAGACCCCTCCTATATGCAGTTTTGGCTAATTGTCACCTGGGGAAAATCTGGAAGCATTTTGGTGTGTTTTAGGCTATGTTTTCCGTATTTTAAAATGCACTTTCTTGATGTTTAGATTTGTATTTGGTTGTCGGGTGTTTGTACATCGACAATAAGGGTTGTTTGATTGATTTGCACGTTTAGGCCATAGGTTCTAACCTATGAGCACACCGTGCGCCGTATCGGTTTTCTGCCTCGATTTTAATACATATTGCGATTATTTATTATTGTAGGTACCCTCGCATGGATTCCGAGGCGAAGAAGCGCGGCGTCATCGATTTCGGAGAGCGAAGACCAGGTGAGTAGATCTATATCTACCGGGAAAGTCGGGTGGATGGCGTATAGCACCCCCGCAAACTTTTGATGGAAAACCGATTTATAGAATATGGTTAGGAAACCTAGATTAGGAAACTAGGGTTAGAATGAGATAGCTACGAAACCATACTAGAAACTAGAGGACAGTTAGAAGTGATATGTTACTACTGTCGTTGGATGACGTTTAGCGATATTACCGCTTAAGGTATTGTAGGACTAGATAGTCGATGTAGATGCGTCATCCGAACCATACCTTTTTCTAAACCAAAGAATCGTATGTATCTTTTAAATGTATACCTTGAGGGATGTTACGGATTTTCAAATGATATCTTTTCCTTAAAAACACCGTAACCCCTATTTTCAAAACTACGATTCACTTCCTTAAAAATTTGATTGTATGGTTCGGGTGTGTTTGTTAGATTAGATACTTATACTTAGTAGAGATAGCATGTTTATGTAAATTTGACATGATATGAGACATAAATGCGATGAATGAATACAAGACGAATTTGATAATATGATAAGATGATGATATGATATGATGGTATACGGATGCGAGTCGATCGAGATGATTTATACCCTGTCGGTCCCCTGATATGAGATCATTGCAGATGCGACCTGGGACATAGGTATATAGGGTTATATATATATATAATGTTGTGAATCATGGATGATAGGCCGTATGTGATATTAGGCCGTACCCTCATTTGTCGTATAGGATGATAGGATCCCTTTTAGTATAATGCCGCCGCATGATGATATTCCGTGCGTGATGAGTTTGACTTGATGATTGATCCTTACCCTTGACTAGAGGTTTTTGTACGATGGATTATACCGTACGCGATATTATTGGGCTAGATGCCGATTGATAGATTCACCGACTCGGACATATGATAGTTACGTATACCTTATAGCTGTTAGCTGATGATTTACCCTGTGCTGCATTCAAGATACTATTATTGCATCGCATATACCTGTGATAGTACATCTGCACCATTATCGATGATGCGTATGTTACACGTACACATAATTGCCGGTTCACACACTTCATCATCGATAATTGCCATGTCATTACACACTAGGGCTGCTGCATCATGACATATACCTTGATAGACCCATACTTATGCACATACACATTGTATATTCATATTTGTGCACACATACATGATACATCTATACTTGCGCATATACATATTGTATCTACATAGATAGCTAGTTTTATTGGAAAATTGGGAACCGCATGTTATACTTTAAACACTGGAATCATTTTAAAAGTGCGGTTTTCCCCTTAATATGTCATATCACTGTTCCATGTTGCATGATACACGGATATACTCGCATTTCTTTTTATATGTCGCATACATCATGCTCTATTATTGTACGCATTGAGATATGCTGTTTTCATGAGATTTCTGGATTTGAGAACCGTGGATATTTTAAAAGAGATTATGTGTTGTTTCAAAAACCCGGTTTCTCTTGATATGATAATTTAGTGCGTTCACCATGTGTTTTCTCGGTTCTGAGAGCGACATGTGAAACCCAATTCGAGGAGGCGGATGAGGCCGATTGCGGGTACATGGTGGGCCCGGTATGGTACCCCGGGGCAAGAAAGGGATGCTGTGTATACAGACGGTGAGCCTGGCAGAGGGACTACTACCTACCGGTGATTGGTTGGACCTGGCGGTTATCCGGAGGATACTGACCAGAGTCGATAGATGGATACGGGACGATCTGTACTGCCGGGGCCGAGAGCCGATTCCGCAGACGGAGCCCGTGGGCCGATCCGGACTGACGGAGCCCGATATATGAGGATTTACATGCCGATGCTGGGCACGGTTTTCATGATGTTTTCGAGTGTCGATGCTAGACACTCAGGTTCCATGATTTTGATGTGTCGGGAGGGACACCGTTGATTTATATCCTCATACTTTTATGCACACCCCTTTATGATATTTACGTGCATGCTGACCATTGATTATATGGGTGGACGGGATCCCCATGCATACATACCTTGATTATAGTTGGACAAGATCCATATACATGCATTGATTATTACTGTTGGATGCTATCTGCATGCTTTTAGGTATTGACTACCTTGTTGGCACATATACAGACTCGGTCACCATAGATATCATAGTACTACCTTATGATATAGTTGACCTAGGAGTCGTTGTTTATTCGATTTCTACTTGTAGATATATTTCTATTCACGAGTTGGAAACTCACCCCCGTTGTGCCACAGTTCTTGCAGGTTGACCGCTTGGATCAGTAGCGGCTTCGCTGGCACACAGTTGCATTCGGGTGTTTTGCATCGGTAGGTGGGACACTTGTATCATTCCCACCCTTGTATCTACATTTCATATTGTATCTAGTTAACTCCATCAATCAAAACTTGTAATTTGTATAAGTATTAAGACTTAGTGGGATTGTGGTTGCGAGACTTAGAGCGAGGGGTTTTCCGCTACTTGTGATTTATATGTCTTGCTTTTCTTTTATTCTTTTGTGGAGAACTTCGCCGTTGGGCGTCGTATACTTGTTTATGCTGTATTGCGTGGTTGTGATCCGCCGTTTGGCGAAGAGCTAGCTCCCGCTTGGGGATGCCATTATCATTATTATGTATTGTGGTTTTGGATCAAAAAAATACAAAGGAGGTGCTGCCAAAATTTTAAAAGACGAAACATGGTTTCAAATTAACAAATTTCACTTGCATCATTCATGTTCCTTTTCTATGCATTAAGAAAACTCAATTTCATATACCTTTATTTCAAAAAAAACCCACCTCCTTTATTTTTCTAAAAAGTTTAGATTTCTGGGTTTCAGCTTACTTGAATTCCGTTACGCCTTTAGACGTGGCGTGATTCAAGTGCTGGTCACGAGCTAATATTTCGGGTCAGACAGTTCTAGAGTCCAGTGGGAGACCATCTCAAGGAGTTGAGACTGGGTCTCAACTCTAGAATTGGTAGGGTTACTTGACGCTCTCGTAGGGGTCTACGGATGTGGGTTTGGCTATTCTTCACGAACGTGGAATCCATGTTTTACATTAATGGCTAAATTTAAAACACGAAAATCCTAGTATATACAATATATCATATGTTGCTTCTGCTGCTTGGTTCTGTGATGTGATCATATAACTGCGTGAGACGAATGTTATATTATATATATGATATATAATAAACGTTGCTTATGTTTTGCACCCGCGCTATGTTAGTGTATATGCCCTAGAGGCCATTATTGTATCATACTGGCTTGTATATTACTAATGGAAGCTTGGGATATTCACAGTTGTATTGACAGTCTTGCTAAAAATGGTAGTATGCTACTTGGTTTGTTTCTACTCAGATATGTGCGTATGTTTCTTTTAGCATATCGCTTATACATATTAGTAGAGCCTTTAGGATCTTTGCTTGATTACTAGCCTTGTGATGGCAGTCACACTAGTGGGGGCTGGGTAATCTACAAGCACATCCTTATACAGGTCCCTAATCGTAGGATTATCGAGACGGGGCATCGATACTCCGGAGTAGACTGGTGTATGCGTTTCTCATCCTAGGTCGGGAGATGGTCTGTCCCACAGCCATCAGTACGTCGTACTGGAGAAAGTATGCTGGTGCTCGTTAGGTTATGAGTACACTGGACAGGACTCACTGGGAACTGCTGATGGTTATTATACCTCTTGTCAGGTAGCAGTTCCCAGGTGACAGGAGTACAGCTTAGTCCGTCGACTTGACACTGCTACTTCGTCTCGAGTATGTTTCCACTGTACTTTGATCACTACCCTACCACGGATCAACGGAGTCGTGCAAACTGGTAGTAGTTGGGTCAGTCCCAAAGCACTTGGAGGCAGTGGCGGTTAGACAGGATTCGTCTCTCCCGGTATTGGGGGTTGATATCGCGCTGTGTTGGAGAGCCATTACACAAAGGTCCATGGCCACGGCAAGTGAGATTTACTGGTGGGTTTTCCAGTAGTTTCTTAGGGTGTTCTGGGCTACACTCTGACATGACTTATACTGCTATTAGGGGTCTGACGTTCACTATCTCCTAGGCCTGATATGCGATACTCTTAGACGAACAGACCGACTGTACGGAGATTGTCACATACAAGCTCAGTAGGAGTTCGGATGAGTTACCTCATCGGCCTTCTTATCGACGTCTACCTGGGGACCATTACGTACAGCTAGTACCGCTTGCGGCCTATGGTTAAACCCACTACCAGCATAGTATCGAGTCTTTAGAGTCCCACAAAGAGAGTTTCCCTGCACCGGGCAAAAGGTGTAGAAGCCGTATGGTTTTACGGCAGGGCCGCGATCACTTACGTACACTTGTGCACTTGATGTGATCGGGAAGATAATACTAGTGGGCTTTGTTTTAAGCCAGATTCTAGTATTATACTGATGGATTTATTTAGTCTCGGTTTATTCGTATTTTTTGTAAATTCGGATGGGTGGGGCAGTCTCGTAATTTGTCGGGAAGCTTCTAGAAGAAGGTGACTCATTGAGGTTTTTATCTTTTGATTAAAGCTTAAATGAGGTGTATGTTTGCATTAAATGAACCATGCCTCATGAGGTGATTCACCACTTGAATTAAATGATGCATGCTAAGATATTTACTAGATATTATTTGATAGATATTTGTATGCTTCATATTATTCAATCATGAGTAATGCTTCATCATTATTCATCACAAACACTTTCATTCTCTCAAGTCTTCATCTTCTTCTTTCTCAAACCCTAATAGCTCTCATGTGTTGAGAATCCTAGGGTTTAAAGAGACAAAGTAATCCGTCTAAATACTCTACACCATCTAGGACTTCTAGATTAGCAAACTAGAAGCCGTAATTATCTCAGATTCGAGATAGGAGCTCGGACTATAGACTCTCGGGTGGATCGTCTTTGACTCGAGGAAGCCGTCGAGGTAGCCGCGATCCATTACGATCCTTAGAGCTAACAATGAGTAGAAGACAGCGATGAAGACCCGAAGGACTTGTATCGTGAGGTATAACTTTGAATCCGAGTAGTTAAACCTCTCGTAGTTTGCTAGCTATGGTTTGTGTTTGATCCTTCATTTGAGTCGGTGTTGCGAAGCTCGTAAAAATCATTTTTTGCTATTTCCGCCGCCCCATGGACACGTGGGTTGTGTGACATTGACTTACAGTGGTATCAGAGCCTTTCACAAACCTTAGATAGCTTGTAACGATGTTAGAATTCCGCCGTTTTTGTCGCCGGAAAACTGTCGACAAAAACTATTTTGAAAGTGAGGTTTTGAGTTGTTTGCGCACCCCGCAGGCTCACGGTTTGAACCGAGAAGCCGCGGGGTGAAGCGTGCGTACCCCGGGGACAGCTCAGGGGGGACCAACAGCCGAGACCACCACCCAAGACCACCAATTGGTAGCCTTGGATGGTGGTGACCCGAGAGCACCACCAGATGGTGCTCTCGGGTGTGCCCACTTTGTGGGGCTACCTCGTGGTGTCCCGCAAGGTGGGTACCTCCCCGAGGCCCCTAGTTTGATGTATTATCATGTGCTTTCACCTTTGTAAAGATTCGGGTGGGTTTCGAGTTCGTTTCGACTCCCGGATTGGCTATAAACTTTCAGCTTTTGAAATTTAGCTCACTGAATTTTCAAGCCTTGGAAAATTGGATGTGTTTGCTAATTGCGTGTATGATTCTAATGTCGTTGTTACTTTACAAGCTTGGTGATGTTTATATGTGTTCGTAAACTTCCGCTAAATGCTATATGTCGGTTAGTTGGGGGTTGCACATATCTTTGATGTTGATACATATCGGTTTGTGTATATGAACTTGTTGGATTGTCGTGGATGAATAGCCGGGGATGTGAGATGAGAGTTTTTATCTTTCATTCAATGTAAATTGTAATTTGTTGTAATATTATTTCGCGGAGCACATCCGGATTGAGGTTATAGCCACTGTTGTATTATTTCATTTAATGTTTATTGCTCCTAGGATAGACCCAAGGTGCGGTGCACAAACTACCGAATACTTTGAAGTGCCGAGTGACCTACTCACTTTGTTGAGGGAGGTTGTTCCACTTCGGGTATTTGGTGGGTAGTTTGCCGCATCCGTAGGGGTCTAGGGTAGGGTTTGGCTATTCATCACGACCGTGGAAACCGTCTTTTGTTGCAGGCTCAAACGAGACACGGACTCCTAATTTATCCAATGTGTTCATCTGTGATCTGAAATGCCTATTATTGCGTCAGACGAATGTACATATCTATATATGATATCTAGTAGACGTTGCTTATGTTTTGTATCCGCGCTAGTCCAGCCCCCTCTCTGTCGTTAGTTAAGGAACTTAACGGGTGATGACGGGACCCAGTGGCAAATGCGGATGGTAAAAGCATACGTTGTATTTTCGTTGTTTTCTGCAATGATAGGTTTAAATGTTGGGACTGCATTAGATTAATGCAAAGAAAATAAACCAAAGTTGAATCGTTGGAACAAAGTTTGAAAACCACTCGGTTATTTTAAAACAACAGTTTTTTAATTGCGGAGCTTAAACCACTCTTTTAAAAAGCTATCAGGTTTCTTCGATTATATCAAGTTCACTACGTTCACGGTTTCGCCAAAACCAGTCGTAGCCCTCCGTCGTTTCATATGAATATTCAGTAGTATTCAAGCTATGTATTTTGACCAATGCCAAGGCATAGTGATTGGTAGCTACTGAATATTCATCTGTTGCATAGATAGATGCGTTGGTTTGGGACAGTCGTACTACCATTTTGGCCAATGTCAAGGGTATGTACGGGTTGGTTCAAATTAACCTGGATAATGATGGATAGAACTTGACATGTGACTTATGGTATTTTGGCCAACGTCAAAGTCATAAGAGCATGGGACAAAAATCCACATCGTGAGTTTCTAAAGAAACTGAAACTTGCTAGTGATGCATACTATTTGGAGTTTGATAATGTTGGTAGGATTCCTTCAGCATTATCACACGATAATATTTGGGTCCCGATCCTACTGTGAGTATATGCTACTCTTCGGGAGATTTTCACTTAACTATCAATGTTATAAACCAAGTAGGTGTCTAGAACAGTGTTAGCGGGACTACGCCTCCACGGAAAAGAGGTTATTTAATTAAGGAACTTCGCGAAAGCGTCGTAAAACCTCCCTCGAAGTACCAACACTAACCTGGCTGAACGGTTAAGCAAGTATTGTACAGTGAGATTAGTCCTGACTAGTTCTTCTTTTATATTTGTGGAAGGATTCGAGAAACAGTAAGAGCCATCCTGTTTAGATAAATTAAAAACCAATCTAAACTTGCAAGAGTATCATGCTAAGTGTTTTCTTCTCTCTCTCTTAATTGCAGTGACCCTGTGACCGAGACTAGGTTACATCTAGATAATAAAATGACTGAATCTGACTGTAATGACTGGCAAAGGTTTGTCCAGATGTCCATTGCCTATGACAAGCTGGACCACATCATTACTACTCTAAACACCGTCGTCCCAGGTCCAGTTTCCACCGTCGCGGATATGGATATCCGTAAGACAAGGGAAAAAGAATGTGCGAATGCCAAGTGCCTCGTGATAGCCTCAGTAGATGGTGTAAACCAGAGGCAGCACGAAAAGATGGACTTAGTTTTTATCTTCCTTAATAACAAAGTTTTATATGGAGAGCAATCTCATATCGCAAGATATAAGACCTCGAACGAATTGCTTCAAGCGAGGTTGGCCGTCGGGTCATCTGTAGGGGACAACGTCCTTACGATGACTAGCTATATTAATGAGCTTACGGATCTGGAGACCACGCTGAGAAATGGGTCATATGTTGACTTGATTCTACAGTCTGTACTTCCTACTTACGCCTAGGGAAAGAAAATTATACTTCTAGTTAAGGGCACCCTGAAGGCAACCAGGGTGACACCGGCTCTGCTTATTAGAGAATCTTCCTCTTCTGGATCCAAGGCAGAATCCGAGGGTAAGAAGGAGAAGACCTCCACAAAGCTGATATGCGGTGTCAGTAAGGTAGAAGGACGGGAAAGGGTAAAAGCTTCAGGGTTAACAGTAAGGAATGAAGGACGTTCCTATTGTTATAGGAAGGGGCATTGGCAGAGGGATTGCAGGGCTTGGAGAGCCAGAATCCAGGATCCGAAGCATGTTGTGGTTTCGACTTCGGGTGAGTTTACGATTGAAAACTGTATGTCAATTATCTCTACTTCCTGGGTACTAGATACTAGATCAGGATCTCATATCTGTAATTCATTACAGGCTTTGAGAAATCGTAGAGTTATCAGGGTAGGTGATATCTCTCTCAGAGTTGCGAACGGAATGAGCGTGGATGCTGAATTCATGGGAGAATGTCATCTAGGACTGACAAGTGGGCAGAAATTGATTCTACGTAACTGTTTGTATGTACCTAGTTTGGCTTGTAATATCATATCAGTGTTCCTGCTTTCTAAAGTGGGATATGATTTTACATTCGTAAGCGATGTCGTGCACATCCACCTAAATCAAGTTCTGATTGGATCAGGTACATTAGAGAACGATATATATGTATTAAATCAAGCTCAGGATTTCAGTGTCCAAAACACACTCAAAAGAAAGTCTCCAGAAACAAATCAAGCTTTCTTATGGCATTGTAGACTGGGTCACATCAATAAAACACGGTTGACGAAGTTACATAGAGAATGATATTTGAATCCATTCAAATATCAGTCTTATCCCACTTGTCAATCTTGTCTCATGGGAAAGATGACAAAGACTCCGTTACTGGACACGGAATAAGAGCAAGCGAGCTCTTAGGACTCATACACAGCGATGTTTGCGGTCCAATGTCTACACATGCGCGAAGTGGTTATTCCTACTTCATTACTTTTATAGATGATTTCTCTAGGTATGGACATGTCTTCTTGATGAAGCACAAATCCGAGGCCTTTGAGAAATTTTGAGAATACAAGAATGAAGTGGAAAAACAAACATGCAAAAGTATCAAGACACTAAGATCTGATCGAGGTAGTCAATACTTAAGTGTCGAGTTCCTGGGTTACCTAAAAAAGAATGGAACTCTCTCTCAGCTTACTCCTCCATACACGCCACAACACAATGGTGTATCGGAAAGGCGAAATCGAACCTATTAGATGTGGTTCGTTCCATGATGAGTAAGGCTGAGTTACCAAGATCTTTCTGGGTTATGCGCTAGAATCAGCTGCATATCTTTTGAACCAGGTTCCAACCAAGACTGTGCCTACCACACCATATCAGATGTGGAGTGGGAAGAAACCCTGTCTTAAGTACCTTAAGACATGGGGATGTCCAGCTTCTGTAAAAAAGCAGCATGCGGACAAGCTCGAGGAACGCTCAGTACAGTGTAGGTTTACGGGATACCCAAAGAAATCCAAGGGGTATTTTTTCTATTACGCAGAGAAGCAAAAGGTATTTGTTTCTCGTCATGCCCACTTCTTGGAAGCTGAAATTTTAGAAAATTAGAAGAGTGGGAGCATAATAGAACTGGAAGAAATTCCAGAACCACAAGTTATTACTGAAAGCTTGGTAGAACCAGAAATTTTAGAAGAAAGGGACATCCCAGCGCCAATCCGCAGAAGTAGTAGGCAGTCTCATCCTTCCGAGAGATACTACGGTTTTCTCATAGACGGGGATCGAGAGGATTGCATCATTGATAATGATGACCCTACTAGCTTCTAGCAAGCCATTCAGAGCGGCGACTCGGTAAAATGGCTAGATGCAATGCGGACCGAGATGGAGTCCATGTACACCAACAAAGTATGAACTTTGGACATTGCCCCAGAAGGGGTAAAACCCGTAGGCTGCAAATGGATCTTCAGAAAGAAGATTTGTGTAGATGGACAGGTTGAAACCTATAAGGCTAGACTTGTTGTAAAGGGTTTTCGTCAAAGACCTGGTTTAGACTATAACGAAACCTTTTCTCCAGTGGCTATGCTCAAATCCATTCGGATCCTTCTTACCATTGTTGCCTTCCACGATTATGAGATCTGGCAGATGGGTGTAAAGACGGCTTTTTCTAAATAGTAATTTGGAAGAGTGCATCTATATGGATGAGCCAGAAGGTTTCATTCAGAGTGGGAGCAGCGGGGAAGTGTGCAAGTTGCTTAAGTTCATTTATGGACTAAAGCAGGCATCGCGGAGTTGGAACATCTGTTTTGATGATACTGTTAAAGAATTCAACTTTGTCAAAAATCCAGATGAACCATGCGTTTACAGTAAGATTGTAGGAAGAATTGTAGTATTTCTCATCTTGTACATGGATGACATTCTCTTAATAGGAAATGATATTCCTATACTACAGTCAGTCAAAAGATTCTTGTCACAGAAGTTCTCCATGAAGGACCTGGGTGATGCCTCCTACATTCTAAGGATCCAGATCTATCGTGATAGATCTAAACGGATAGTTGGACTCTCATAGTCAAGGTACATAGACACCATTCTGAAAAGATTCAGTATGGAAGATTCAAAGTGCGGTAATCTGCCGGCTTGTCACAGAATCATCCTTTCCAAAGAGATGTCTCCCAAGACTGATTTGGAAAGGGCTCGCATGTCATCTATACCCTACGCGTCGGCGGTAGGCTCTATAATGTATGAGATATTATGTACCAGACAAGATGTAGCCTACGCATTGAACGTTGTAAGACGGTATCAGTCAAACCCAGGGAAGAAGCATTGGATAGCAGTAAAGAACATTCTCAAGTACCTGAGATGGACTAAGGAGATGTTCTTGGTGTATGGCAGAAAAGACCTCCAGATCGAGGATTTTGCTGACTCCAACTTCCAGAGTGATAAGGAAGACTCCAAGTCTATGTCGGGTTATGTCTTTACCCTCAATAGAGGGGCGGTCTATTGGAAGAGCTCCAAGCAGGACACCGTTGCTAACTTGACGTTGGAAACGGAGTAGTTAGCTGCATAAAGACACCGCAAAAGAGGAAGTCTGGATATGGAAGTTCTTAACTGAACTTCAGGTGGTTCCTACCAATGTTGATCCAATACCACCGAATTTCGACAACAACGGAGCTATAGCTTTAGTGAAGGAACCCTGGTCCCATCAGAAGTCCAGACACATCTTAAAGCAGTATCACCTGATTAGGGAGATCATAGATCGCCACGAGATCGAGGTGAGGACAGTAGAAGCAGATGATAATACTGCTGATCCACTCATGAAGGCCATCCCTCAGACGCAGTTCGAGTGGCTAATCGAGATGATAGGTCTGTGATATGCCAGTACATGGCCCTAGTGCAAGTGGGAGATTGTTAGTGTATATGCCCTAGAGGCCATTATTGTATCATATTGTCTTGTATATTACTAATGGAAGTTTGGTATATTCACAGTTGTATTGACAATCTTTCTAAAATGGTAGTATGCTACTTGGTTTATTTCTACTCAGATATGTGTGTATGCTTCTTTTAGCATATCGCTTATATATATTAGTAGAGCCCTTAAGATCTTTGCTTAATTACCAGCGTTGTGATGGCAGTCACACTAGTGGGGGCTGGATAATCTACAAGCGCATCCTTATACAGGTCCCTAGTCATAGGATTATCGAGACGGGGCATCGATACTCCGGAATAGACTGGTGCATATGTTTCTCATCCCAGGTCGGGAGATGGTTTGTCCCACAGCCATCAGTACGTCGTACTGGAGATAGTATGCAGGTGCTCGTTGGGTTACGAGTACACTGGACAAGACTCGCCGGGAACTGCTGATGGTTATTATACCTGTCATCAGGTAGCAGTTCCCAGGTGACATGAGTAAAGCTTATTCCTTCGACTTGATACTGCTACTTCGCCTCGAGTATGTTCCCACTGTACTTTGATCACTACCCTACCACGGCTCAACGGAGTTGTGCAAACAGGTAGTAGTTGGGTACAGTCCTGAAGCACTTGGAGGCAGTGGCGGTTAGAGAGGATTCGTCTCTCCCAGTATTGGGGGTTGATATCGCGCTGTGTTGGAGAGCTATTATACAAATGTCCGTGGCCACGGCAAGTGAGATTTACTGGTAGATTTTCCAGTAGTTTCTTAGGGTGTTCTGGGCTACACTCCAACACGACTTATACCGCTATTAGGGGTCTGACGTTCACCATCCCCCTAGGCCTATTATACGATACTCTTAAACGAACAGACCGGACTGTACGGAGATTGTCACATACAGGCTCAGTAGGAGTTCGGATGAGTTACCTCATCGGTCTTCTTATCGACATCTACCTGGGAACCGTTACGTACAGCTAGAACCGCTTGCGGCCTATGGTTAAACCCACTACTAGCATAGTGTCGAGTCTTTAGAGTCCCACACAGAGATTTTCCCTGCACCGGGAAAAAGGTGTAGAAGCCGTATGGTTTTACGGCAGGGCCGCGATCACTTACGTACACTTGTGCACGTAATATGATCGGCAGATAATACTAGTGGGCTTTGGTTTAAGCCAGATTCTAGTATTATACCGATAGATTTATTTAGTCTTAGTTTATCCATATTTTTTGTAAATACGGATGGGAGGGACAGTCTCGTAATTTGTCGGGAAGTTTCTAGAAGAAGGTGACTCATTAAGGTTTTTATCTTTTGATTAAAGCTTAAATGAGGTGGAGGAAATGAGGTGTATGTTTGCATTAAATGAACCATGACTCATGAGGTGATTCACTACTTGAATTAAATGAAGCATGTTAAGATATTTACTAGATATTATTTGATAGATATTTGTATGCTTCATATTATTCAATCATGAGTAATGCTTCATCATTATTCATCACAAACACTTTCATTCTCTCAAGTCTTCATCTTCTTCTTCCACAAACCCTAATTGCTCTCATGTGTTGAGAATCCTAGTGTTTAAAGAGACAAAGTAATCCATCTAAATACTCTACACCATCTAGGACTTCTATATTAGCAAACTAGAATCCGTAGTTATCTCAGATTCGAGATAGGAGCTCGAACTATAGACTTTCAGGTGGATCGTCTTTGACTCGAGAAAGCCGTCGAGGTAGCCATTATCCGTTACGATCCTTGGAGCAGACGATAAGTAGAGGACATCGATGAAGAACCGAAGGACTTGTATCATGAGGTATAACTATGAATCCGAGTAGTTAAACCTCTCGTAGTTTGTAGCTATGGTTTGTGTTCGATCCTTGGTTTGAGTCGGTGTTGCGAAGCTCGTAAAAATCATTTTATGCTATTTCCGCCTCTCCGCAGACACGTGGGGTGCGTGACATCGACTTACACGCTAGTCCAGCCCCCGCTCTACCGGTTGTTAAGTAACCTAACAGTGCATGACGGGGCCTCATGGCGAATGCGGATGGTATAAGCGTACGTTCTATTTTCATTTCATTTTTTCTATGATGTTTAGGAAACATTAAATGATGGGACTTCATTAATGAGATTAAGGAAAAGAAAAGAAACCTAAAGATGTTGTAGAATCAAATTTTCAAAAAGGGTAGCTCTAGTTTTTGCTTTGCATAGTGGTATTACTTGATGAATATCCAGCACATCATTTGATAAGGAAAGAGCCGAGATCCCTTCACCGGGAGTGACCTCTTTTGCGAAACTAGCAAATGCTTCAACCCATTTGGTTTTGTATTTTGATAGCTTCTCTAGTTCTTGCTTTGCATAGTGGTATTCCTGAATATCCAGCACCTCATTCGATGGGGAAAGAGCTGAGATCTCTTCACCGGGAGTGACCTCTTTAGCGAAACTAGCAAAAGCCTCAAAAACACTCATTTTCAAAAATCACTAGATTCTACAACGATATCAAGTTCATTACCTTAAAGGTTTTCTTCAAAACAATCTGTAGCCCTCCGTCATTTCAAATAAGTACTATTTAGTATTCGTGTTGCGTTTGTTGACCTTTTCTAGGCGTAGTGTGCGGTAGCTGATTAGTGCTTATCTGCTAGCATGTGATGCGATTGGATTAGGGTAGTCGTACGGCTTTGTTGACCTTGTCAAGGGTCGTGCGGGTGGGTTTAATTCAATCAAGAAATGACGGGTAGAACCTGATTAGCACTTATAATTTGTTGACCTTGTCAAGGTCATAAGCGGCTAAGGGTAAAAACCATTATCGGGAATTTCAAGTGTTAAAATATGCAATGAGATTGCATACCTTCTATATGATAGTTGGATCCTGATATCCACTGCGAGAAAGAGTTACTCCTGGGAGAGTTTTGCACTTTACAATTAGCTAATCCAGGAGGTGTCTAGAAAGGTGTCAACGGGGTTATGCCTCTAGGGAAACGAGGTTTATTTTAATTAGGTCCGTTCGATAGCACGGGGAACCTCTCTCGGAATACCGACACTAGCCTGGCTGACCGGTTGGCGAACTAGTATAATGTAATTAATCCCGGCTAATCTTACCTTTTATGGTTTGAAGGAAGATTTGATAAAAACAGTGGGATCCATCCTGATTAGATAAGATAATAACCAATCTAATCTTGCAAAGTGCGCACGCTAATGCGTTTCCTTCTCTCTCTCCAGACAGCAACCAATGTCACCCATTAATAAAGATAATAATATGGATGTATTGACCAAACCCGCTTAATATAATAAGCTAGGGAACATTGGTTCCGTAGGAATAGGGGAATATCAGGATTCCCACACCACCCGTATGAAGAAACAACATGTTGATGCATCTTATTCGGGTGTGTCCGTTACCGAGAATTGTTTCTCAGTTTGTTCTACGTCCTAGGAATTGGATACCGGATCAGGATCCCATGTTTGTAATTTGTTACATGGGCTAAAGAAAGGTAGAGAACTGGGAAAAGGTGATAAATCTCTAACAGTAGGGAATGGTGCAATTGTTGCAGCCAAACCAATTGGCGAATATCATATAGTGTTACCAACAAGTAATACATTGATTCTGAACGACTGTTACTACGTACTAAAGATGATGTGCAACATTATATCGGTTTCTTTGCTAAATAAAGAAGAATATAATTTCACATTAAATGATAATGTTATGAACATTTTCCAAATTCAAGTGTTGATTGGATTTGGTACGTTATGTAATGGTATATACGTTCTGAATCAAACCACAGTTCTAAACGTACAGAACACAAACATAAGTAAAAGTTCAGAAATGAACGAAGCCTTCTTGTGGCACTGTAGACTAGGTCATATCAATGCGATAAGACTAGCTAAGTTACATAAAAATGGATATTTGAATTCGTTCGAATTTACATCTTATGAAACTTGCCAGTTGTGTCTCAAAGGTAAGATGACAAAAACTGTGCTTACTGGACACGGAGAAAGAGCTACGGAACACTTGGGATTGATACATAGTGATGTATGCGATCCTATGTCTACAAATGCTATAAATAGTTTCTCGTACTTTATTACATTCACCGATGATCTCTCAAGGTAAGGACATGTGTTCTTGTTGAAACAAAAGTCTTAAGCTTTTGAGAAATTCAAGGAATATAAGTGCGAAGTTGAAAACCAGATAGGAAAAATTATTAAAGTCCGACGATCTAATCGGGGAGGAGAATACTTGAGCGGGGAATTCCGAGACTATTTAAAAGAGAATGGGATTCTCTCTCAGCTTACTCCTCCTTAAACATCACAGCACAACGGAGTATTGGAGCGGAGGAATCACACCCGCACCCTATTAGATATGGTGCGCTCTATGTTGAGTAATGCTGAGTTACCCATTTCCTTTTGGGGTTATGCGCTTGAGACAGACGTATATCTATTGAATTAAGTTCCATCAAAATCTGTGCCTAAAAAACCATATGAGATATGGAGTGGAAAGAGACCATATCTTAAACGAGTTAAGAAATAGGGTTGTCCGGCATATGTCAAAAGGCACAATCCGGAGAAACTCGAGACAAGGTCAGTTCTATGTAAGTTTATAGGATATCCAAAGAATTCACATGGATATTTTTTCTACCAAAGTGACGAACAAAAGGCGTTTGTTGTTCAACATGCCACTATTTTAGAAAAAGGAATTTCTTGTAAAAGAAATTAGTGGCAATGAGGTAGAACTAGAAGAAGTTCCAGCTACACAAACTGTTACTGACGATTTGGTGGAACCAGAGGATCCAATAGCACCCAACGAACCCCAGCCACTCTGCAGATCTAGTAGGGTTCCTTATCCACCTGATAGATATTACGGTTTTCTCGTAGACGGTGAGAGCGAAGATTGCATCATGGAAGATGATGACCCGACTAGTTTCGAGCAGGCCATCACAAGTGGAGACTCTGTGAAATGGCTGGATGCTATGCGATCCGAGATGGAATCCATATACACCAACAAAGTATGGACTTTGGAAGTTGCTCCTGAAGGGGTAAAACATAATGGGAGCAAGTGGATCTTCAAAAAGAAGATTGGTGTAGATGTAATAGTTGAGACTTTCAAAGCTAAACTTGTAGCAAAGGGTTTTCATCACCGACCTGGTGTCGACTATGATGGAACATTTTCTCCTGTCGCTATGCTTAAGTCTATCAGGATCCTACTTTCCATTGCTGCATACCATGACTACGAAATATGGCAGATGGACATCAAGACCGCTTTTCTAAATGGTGATTTAGAAGAGAGCATGTACATGACACAGCCAGAGGGCTTTGTAGACAGTGGGAGCAACGAAAAGGTGTGCAAGCTGCTTAAATCCATCTATGGATTGAAGCAGGCATCGCGGAGCTGGAACATCTGTTTTGATGAAGTTGTCAAAGAGTTTTACTTCATCAAAAATGAAGGCTATAGAGAGTAAAGTGGTCTTCCTCGTATTGTACGTGGATGACATATTCTTGATAGGAAACGATATTCCTATGCTACACTCAGCCAAGCTCTTCTTATCACATAAGTTCTCCATTAAAGATCTAGGTGATGCCTCATATATCCTGGGGATAAAGATCTATAGAGATAAATCTAAACGGATGTTAGGATTATCCCAATCCAGGTACATAGACACCATACCAAAGAGATTTAGTATGGAAGATTCCAAGCGAGATAATTTACCCGCTTGCTCAGGAATCACTCTCTCCAAAGAGATGTCTCCTAAGACTGATTTGGAGAGGGCTCGCATGCAAGGGATACCCTATGCTTCGGTAGTCGGGTCAATCATGTATGTGATGTTGTGTACCGGACCAGATGTAGCTTACTCACTAAGTGTAGTTAGCAGGTATCAATCAGATCCTGGGGAGAAACACTGGACAGCTGTGAAGAACATTCTTAAGTACTTGAGAAGGACTAAAGAAATGTTCTTGGTGTATGGTAACGGTAAACTCCCGGTGGAGTCTTTTACCGATTCGAAGTGATAAGGACGACAGTAAGTCAGTCTCGGGTTTTGTCTTTATCCTCAATAGAGGGGCAGTGTGTTGGAAGAGTTCCAAGAAAGACACCGTAGCAGACTCGACGATGGAGGCTGAATACATCGCTGCCAACGATGATACCAAAGAGGTTGTCTGGATGAAGAAGTTCATTTCTAAGCTTGGTGTGGTTCCATCCATTGAGCATCTAATACATATGTATTATAATAAGAATGGAGCTGTGACTTTGGCCAAGGAACCCAGGTCCCATCAGAGAGCCAGACATATTATTAGGCGGTATCACCTGATCAGGGAGATAGTAGATCGCCGAAAGATCGAGGTTAGGAGAGTTGAAACGAAAGACAACGTAGCGGATCCACTCACGAAAGCCCTCTCCCAGATGCAGTTTGAGAGACTTTTTAGGATGTTGGGTATGAGATACTGTAAGTACACGGTAGCGTCCCGGGCGTCTAACAGACGCCAAATGCGGAACAAAAACTATTTAACTGGCGCTATCGTATACTATAACCCGGATCTGCCATTAAAGCTAAACTAACAAACTACAAAGTGGGTAGAAATGTTATACCGAACGATCCGAATCCTTCGGCCTTCAACCATCATCCCACGCTTTGTTATGGCTGCTTCGATCTCCTGAATCTCTAGTCTTCTCGTCCAGGTGGCACCACGTCGACGGATCTTTAAACGGGCTCCTGCCTCTGAACCGAGGCAACTCGATCATCAAGTTTGCTAAAAGAGATGACCAAGATTGATGTAGAGAATGAGTAGAATATTTCGTCTCGTTACATCCAAAGTTATGGATGAACGGTTAATGAAGTTGCCATTTGAATCGGGTAAATGAGAAATCGGCAATTCTAATTTTCATGAACCAAACTCTATAATCTTTTCTTTTGCAAAATCAATCCTCTCTCTCTCACTCAAGGGGCCGGCCACTTAAAGGAGTGGGGAAGTGAGTGTAGGAGGAAAAAATGGTGACCATAATGAAAAATGAATGAGTGAGTCATAATAACACCTAGCACAACAATTAATGAAAACAATGAATCATCTAACCTTTCATCCTTTCATTAAATGATCAATTAATGCACTAATGAGTCACAAAACACCTCATCATCCTAGTCACCATCTAGAAGCTTCTTGAACCACGACTCACCCTCATGACTCACCCTAGTGACGAAAAGATAAATCCGTCTTTAACCGAATTTTAAAGACGGGTGATAGAAAACTGGAAACTGGCAACTTCCAAAAGCGATTCCGAAACGAATTTCAGGATAACCCCGTAACAGTATAAACATACCCGCATTTGTATTACGACCGAATACAAATACAACTGAGAGAAAGATATTATATCTACACAGTATAATACTCGGATCCGGCTTAAACCAAAGCCCACTAGTATTATCTGCCCGAAATATGACACGTGCGTAAACGCCCGTGCATTTTCCGAACCCTGCCATAAAACCATACGGCCTCTACAACGTTTCGCCCGAACTTGGGAAACTGTCTGTGGGGGACTCTAATGACTCATCAACACACTGGCACTGGGTATAACCACTAGCACGTCAGAGGTACTAACTGTACGTAACGGTTGCCTATGTATTGATTGGAAGGGAAGCTGACGAGCGAACTCATCCAGAAACCCTACTGAGCCTGATAGTAACAATATCCGTACAGTCCGGTCCGTTCATCTAAGAGTATCGCATATCGAGTCTAGGGGGGTGGATAAAGTCAGACCCCTAATAACGCGATAATTCGTGTCGGTATGAAGCCCATCACCTCCTGAGAAACTACTGATCCAAATCAGTAATTATCCACTACCCCGGCCGAAGATTCTAGTGATGGCCATCCGTGCACTGTGCGACATCAACCCCCAATACCGGGAGAGACGAATCCCCGACGATCCGCTCACTGCCTCCATGTGGCTCGAGACTGTACCCAACTAAAACCTGTTTGCACGTCTCCTTTGAGCGTGGTAGGATAGTAATCAAAGCACAGTGGGAACTCACACGAAACAAATGATGATCTCAGGTCGACAAACTAACCTGTACACATGTCACCTGGGAACTGCTATCTGACGATATGTATAATACCAACTAGCATATTCCCGGTGAGTCCTGTCCGGTGTACTCATAACCTAATTAGAATCTGTATACATCTTAGGTGATCCAACTGACACCAGTGGCTTGTGAGACCGGCCACCGCCCCTCGTCGGGGTCTCAACTGTATACACTAGTCTACTCTGGAGTATCGATGCCCTGTCTCGAAACACCCACGACTAGGGACACTTTAAGGATGTGCTTATTGACCCCAGCTCCTACGTATATGATCACCATCATACTGCTGGCAGTCAAGCATGAATTCTATGGGCTCTATCACCATGTAATAGTGAACTAAAGAATGTATACGATGATAAAGACAAACCAGATAGCATACTATCATCTCGAGCAAGACTGTCATATCGGTATAGGTCCTCCCTCAATCATTGCAATCACGTACCTGGGATCCAATAATTGACTTTGAGGACACTATATCCAAAAATCTCCCACTTGCACTTAAGGCTAATTATTGCAATGTCGCATACTCACAGCCCGTGTGATACCGAACATCCAACTCCTTTACTAATCAGTTTCATAAAACCCGTTTGTAAAACTATTGTGTTCGAGAAATAGCCTCAGTGAGTGGATCCGCCCTGATATTTCTTTCTATATCTATCTAAATCTCAAGTTCGCGGTGAAAGCCATCTCCCGAATCGAGTAATACCTGTCTTAGAATATATCTGGTTATCTGATGAGACCTAGTTCATAAATGAACTACAAATCCAAACTTCCTAAACTGTATCGATAACTGAACCTAATCAGTTTCCAGCATCATGCCTCCCACAGTATCCTCTTGGACCAACTGTCCATAATACTGTCCCTCGTCAGAGGGAAAACTATAACTCTGACAATCACTCTGTAATCCATGTCACCTTTGAAGTCTGGAATGATAACCGTCTCCCCGAAGGAGGCTGCAGTCATCAAATCCATAGAACATGCACTTATGTTCTAAAACTGCTTCCTTATGTTTCTTCAGGATTGGATTAATATAAACTTATTGCATCTAGTGCAAAAACAACATCTGGTGTGGTACTTGATATCTCATGATTGACTCAATTGCCTAAGCAAGTGATCTGCCAATCATGCACATCCGTCTCCCCTTTAGTCTGTAAGACACCTTTAGAGAGGGTGACTCCATCACCTGTAGGTACACCACCATGCCAGGAGTCATCTATTCTAAATATCTTTAGAATACTGTCAAAGTACCCACATTGGGAAACTACCCAAATCTAGATCTAAAACCATAGATCTAGTAACCAGAATGTCAGATATTATATCCATGTCCTTTGTGGAGAAACAACTGTGTGATGACCACGGTATAACCGATCTTAGTATAGGAATTTTACTTCCTACTCTGTGTATGTCATCCAAATACCAGGACATCACGCCCTACTACTTTCTTAACAGATCCATCCCCTATTCTGATGAAGTCAAACCTATGACTGTCATATCAAAATTAAATGATCTATCTCCGCTATCTTTGCTCAAGCCTATAAATAGACATAAGCTACTTGCCCACTATGCTTCCGCTGCTCCCACTGACCACAACAACCCTCTGGCAGAATAATATATACGTGCACTTCTAAAGCTAGTTTAGAACGACGCTATACTTAACCTCCTGCCGGGTTTCACAGTCTGGAACAACAGTAGTGTCAAGTCTGGGTAAATAAGAATCTCCCTGTCACCGTCCTTGAGGCTACCGGAGTACCTCTCGGGTGTCTGAGGTTACCCAGCATATCTGCGGAGTGGCTAATGGAATGTCAAATCTGATTGAATCTTTAGGTCCTATTAAATTTTCCGTAATCGTTTGCGATTCTGGAATCACTTCCAGTTCTACCATACTCCCACTATTGTTTTCTGAAAAAATCCATTTTACTAAAACTGTGGCGAGTCAAGAACAATATCACTATTGATCTTCCAGATAGTAGAAAATCAACCCTCATCAAAGTCAGGGTCAACCCACAAACTGCCATTACAGAAACGTGCCTTGAGTTATCCAGAGTCTGGTTTTAAGCATAAGCTGGACAACTCACCGTACCTTAACATCGTTAAGATATGAACCATTCTATATCCAATATAGAAACTTTGGCACTTACTTAATTGGAACCAGATTCAAATCATGCAGCTGTCTCCAGTGCATATCAACTTAATGGAGAGAGGCTAATCAGCATTACTCAACTTAGGAATCCATCCAATTATGAGTAACCTGAAAGAGAAACAAGTTTCTCAAAGCCATTAACTGAATACCAATCTAAAGAATCTACATCTTCAATTTCTTTGAAGAATCCCGATACTTACGACACCTGGTTCTCTACTTTATTCCTATACCCACAACTTCTCAAAACTTAGACATTGTATTTCTACGAAACACCTGTCTAAAAACTATAGAAGTTACAAGTAAACAGAATAGAGTATGAGGACCTACCCCTTTATCCTGATGGACACTGGACAACATACAATACTCTGTATAAGTCCACTGAGTTGAATAACTCAAAACCTGTGCGTCGTAGGTTGAAAATTGTACCAAGGCGATTTCCTCAAATATCACCAATTACAACGAATTCCGATATAATGAGGATGATCACCTAATTCCCAAATACTTACTCCCACTCATCATCTGTAAAACCATACAGATGTGAGAATCATACTTGGTAAATACATACCCTGGAGTAAGTATCTAATCGGGAAATCAGTTTTCTTTTAACAATGCACTGAAACATGAAAATATTTCATAGGGGTATTCTGGTATTCCTAGTAATGCCTCTTCCATAATCCAATTCATGACTTTAACCGTATATTTCTTTGCCACCTCTCTAAATCCCTTTATTTTTCTTTAGTCGTTACCTTCTGTACACCATCGTTAGGCTATATGGTTTTCTTCCTTCCCTACCGTTCGGCACCAGCCTATGGTTTGGAAGAAGACTATCCAGTAAGCATAATGGGTGTACTCTCCTAAACCAAGGAATACTCGCAACTTGAGAGAAGGTGATGATAAAAGACAACTGAATAATACTTTATTCTATTTCTCCCGAACTGGGGAAAACCAAAGGTGAAATAGGAGTGACGATGAAGTACGCGGTTTGATCGTGAATGATAACAGTCGCAATTTACTTTTCCCTCTTTCTAATCCCTTTATTTTGTCTTTAGTTATTACCTTCTATACACCCTACTTAGGCTAATTGGTTTTCTTCATTCCCTACCTTTCGGCACCTGCCTATGGTTTGGAATAAGACTATCCAATAAGCGTAATAGGTGTACTCTCCTAAACTAAGGAGCCCTCGCAACCTGAGGGAAGGTGATAATAAAAGACAACTGAATAAACCAATTCTATTTCTCCTGAACCTGGATCCATCCTCGATGAAGTCCCTTCGAGTTCGTATATAACCATACGATGGATCTATCCAATAGAAGTGGATGTCCGTAGTAATACGGGGTGTTCTGAGAAATACAAAGGGTAAAAGAAAGAGCGGCAATGACTTATGCAACTTAGACAATCCAAAAGCCAGTATTTTAAGAAGGTTCGGTCAACTTGGTCATGGAGTCATAGTCTAGGGTCGGTCAATGGTCGCTGCCAAAGAGAGAGAGAGAGAAAAGAAACACTCTGCGTGCACTCTAACCTAGATCAGAATGGTTATCAGTTTATCTAATCCGGAAACCTCCCACTTTACTGTCAAATTCTCCTCTGAACCTGAAAGAAGAATCAATCGGGATCACCCGAAGAGTAAACCAACTCATCAGTGGGAATCGGGATCCAACTCTCATCGCATGGTAACATGACGGAATCCACTCATGTTATCACACTCCAGAAAGAATGCGCATACTTGGAAAGTTTCAGTTTCTTTAGAAACTCCAGATTTGATTTTTGCCCCATGCTCTTATGACCTAGGCGTTAGGTCAAAATGTCATAAGTCACATGCCAAGTTCTACCCATCAATATCTTGTCAATTTGAACCCACCCGCACATGCCCTTAACGTTTGGCCAAAATGGCAGAACGACTGTCCCAAACTAACTCATATATCTATGCAACAAATGAATACCCAGTAGCTACCAAACACTATGTCTTGGCGTTAGGTCAAAATACATAGCTTGAATACTACTGAATACCCAAAAGAAATGATGGAGGGCTACGGCTGGTTTTTGGCGAAAAAACCATTAATGTAATGAACTTGATATCGTTGAAAGAACCTGATAGCATTTTATAAAAATATAGTGGCGAAAACCTTTGCTAAAGAGGTCACTCCCGGTGAAGGGATCTCGGCTCTTTCCTCGTGGAATGAGGTGCAGGATATTCCAACTGAATACCGCGATGCAAAGCAACAAGTAATCGACTGTAGTGAAGTTATTACCCTGACGCAAACTTCTGCCCAAGGGGTCACTCCCGGTGAAAGGATCTCGGCCATTACCTCGTCGAATGACGTGCAGGATATTCCAACTGAATACCACTGTGCAAGACAAAAGAAAACGTCTTTGTAATAACACTTTTTAAAACTATTCCAACAACTGCCAAAGGGGTTTGTTTTCCTTTGCATTGATCAGAATCAACACAGTCCCATCAATCAATCACACCAGAAAAGAACGAAAAATAAAATGTACGTATATGCCATCCGCATTCGCCACTGGGTCCCGTCATCACCCGTTAGGTTACTTAACTAACAACAGAGCGAGGACTGGACTAGCGCGGGTGTAAAACATATACAACATCTAATAGTATATATACCAATATACAATAATCGCTCCAGGCATGATAATATGCAATTTTACAGAAAAGTAATAAGCATCACAGAACAATACTGATAATCTGGGATCCCCGGGTTTCACAGAGCCGCTACTGAAACCCGACGTTCCCCTGGTCGCGTGGATAACCCGTGCAATGAAACCTAGACCCCTACGGGTGCGAGAAGTTACCCGCCAAAACCTGAAGAGAGGCAGCCCCTACAGCATAGTGAATGGACCACCCGGCACTTCACGGAATCCGGTAACTTGAGCTCCCCTCCTTGGCTCAACGTGTACCCCCTACGAGTGCGACGAATAGTCTGCCAATTCTAGAGTGAAGCCTCTCTGCCTCTCAAAGCCATGAGATACGGTCCCGTTGCCCTCCAGAAGCCGGCTATCCGTGCACTCCGTCGCGGGGTAAACCTAGTACAGAAATATAAAAAATATATACAACGGGTACATCGACCTCAGCCCGGTCGTGTCCCAAAAGAATATTATACAAACAGGCAGTGACGGCAGTCCACATGTTGGACGCTCGCCCCGCAATATCAAATGTACAAATAAATCCAAAAAGCACTACCATTGCACACTGCTATCCACTACGACAAATCCGCAACATCAACGCGAATGTCACATTCGCAAATCCGTCTAAAAGGACTATAGCAATTAGACGCAATTTACCGCTCGAATGACATTCACGGTCGGAGATATAATATAAGTACTGTAATTAACAAGTTTAAAATTTCGATCGACAAAACTTCCCGAAGTGGGCCCACGTACTTCTGGAGTACAGTAATAAAATCTGGGCCTAAAGGAAATATTCCAGAAACCACAATTTACAATGAAGAACATACTGTAGAAAATTGGAGCATTGATCCCACAATATGGCGGCGGAGCCGTGGCCAAACCCTGGTTTTGGCCGCGGATCCGCGGCCGTACAGTAAGATCACTCGACCAATTTTCACCAGTTTTCTTAGAAAAGCCTGCACAGTTTTCTTAGAAAAGCCTGCACAATTTTCTGTGATGCTCAAAATAATTTTTAGACCAGATTTAAAATCGACAGAAACTTTGTACAGAAAAATTGTAGTTTTCGAAAATCCATTCGATCGATGTTTTAAACGTGTTAGCACAGGTTAGTAAAGCTTAATGGTGAAGCTCTGATACTACTGTAAGTACATGGTAGCGTCCCGGCCGTCTAATAGACGCCAAATGCGGAACAAAAACTTTTTAACTGGCGCTATCGTATACTATAACCCGGATCTGCAATTAAAGCTAAACTAACAAACTACAAAGTGGGTAGAAATGTTATACCAAACGATCCGAGTCCTTCGGTCTTCAACCATCATCCCACGCTTTGTTGCGGCTGCTCCGATCTCCTGAATCTCCAGTCTTCTCGTCCAGGTGGCACCACGTCGACGGATCTTTAAATGGGCTCCCGCCTCTGAACCGAGGCAACTCGATCATCAAGTTTGCTAAAAGAGATGACCAAGATTGATGTAGAGAATGAGTAGAACACGTTGTCTCGTTACATCCAAAGCTATGGATGAATAGTTAATGAAGTTGCTATTTGAATCGGGTAAATGAGAAATCGGAAATTCTAATTTTCATGAACCAAACTCTATAATCTTTTCTTTTGCAAAATCAATCCTCTCTCTCGCACTCAAGGGGCCGGCCACTTAAAGGAGTGGGGAGGTGAGTGTAGGAGGAAAAAATGGTGACCATAATGATAAATGAATGAGTGAGTCATAATAACACCTAGCACAACAATTAATGAAAACAATGAATCATCTAACCTTGTCATCCTTTCATTAAATGATCAATTAATGCACTAATGAGTCACTAAACACCTCATCATCCTAGTCACCATCCAGAAGCTTCTAGAACCACGACTCACCCTCATGACTCAACTAGTGACGAAAAGATAAATCCTTCTTTAACCGAATGTTAAAGACGGGTGATAGAAAACTGGAAACTGGCAACTTCCAAAAGCGATCCCGAAACGAATTTCAGGATAACCCCGTAACAGTATAAACATACCCGCATTTGTATTATGACCGAATACAAATGCAACTGAGACAAAGATATTATATCTACACAGTATAATACTTGAATCCGACTTAAACCAAAGCCCACCAGTATTATCTGCCCGAAATATGACACGTGCGTAAACGCCCGTGCATTTTCCGAACCCTGCCATAAAACCATACGGCCTCGACAACATTTCGCCCGAACTTGCGAAACTGTCTGTGGGGGACTCTAATGACTCATCAACACACTGGCACTGGGTATAACCACTAGCACGTCAGAGGTACTAACTGTACGTAACGGTTGCCTATGTATTGATTGGAAGGGAAGCTGACAAGCGAACTCATCCAGAAACCCTACTGAGCCTGATAGTAACAATATCCGTACAGTCCGGTCCGTTCGTCTAAGAGTATCGCATATCGAGTCTAGGGGGTGGATAAAGTTAGACCCCTAATAACGCGATAATTCATGTCGGTATGAAGCCCATCACCTCCTGAGAAACTACTGATCCAAAGCAGTAATTCTCCACTACCCCGGCCGAGAATTTCTAGTGATGGCCATCCGTGCACTGTGCGACATCAACCCCCAATACCGGGAGAGACGCCCCCGACGATCCGCTCACTGCCTCCATGTAGCTCGGGACTGTACCCAACTAAAACCTGTTTGCACGTATCCTTTGAGCATGGTAGGGTAGTAATCAAAGCACAGTGGGAACTCACACGAGACAAATGATGATCTCAGGTCGACAGACTAACCTGTACACATGTCATCTGGGAACTGCTATCTGACGATATGTATAATATCAACTAGAATGTTCCCGGCAAGTCCTATCCGGTGTACTCATAACCTAATGAGCACCTGTATACATCTTAGGTGATCCAACTGACACCGGTGGCTTGTGAGACTGGCCACCGCCCCTCGTCGGGGTCTCGACTGTATACACTAGTCTACTCTGGAGTATCGATGCCCTGTCTCGAAACTCCCACGACTATGGACACTTTAAGGATGTGCTTATAGACCCCAGCTCCCACGTATATAATCGCCATCATACTGCTGGCAGTCAAGCAAGAATCCTACGGTCTCTATCATCATGCAATAGTGAACTAAAGCATGTATACGATGATAAAGACAAACCTGATAGCATACTATCATCTCGAGCAAGACTGTCATATCGGTATAGGTCCTCCCTCAATCATTGCAATCACGTACCTGCGATCCAATAATTGACTTTGAGAGCACTATATCCAACAGATACTACAACAAATGGCCTTAGTGCAAGTGGGAGATTGTTAGGAATATGTATGCCCTAGAGGCCATTATTGTACATTGATGTATATTACAGTGGATGCTTGGACATATATATAGAGGACTTTCTTGCTCGACATGATAGTATGCTATCTGGTTACTCTTTATCTTAACAATTGGACTGGTATTCTTATACTGTTTTTCTTTTACATGTTGATAAAGCCTTTAGGATATGTACATGACTACAAGGATTATGATGAGATCATACTAGTGGGGCCAGGGTGGTCCAAAAGTACATCCTTTAACAGTTCCTAGTCGAGGGGATATCGAGACAGGGCATCGATATTCCAGAGTAGACTAGTGTGTACGTTTCTTGTCCCTGGGAGGGCGACGGTTGATCCCACAACCATTGGTGTGTGACATCAAAGATTGTACACAGGTGCTCACTGGAGAATGGGTACACCGAACAGGACTCGCCGAGGACTCCTAGTTGGTAGTATACCTATCGTCAGATAGCAGTTCCCAGGTGACACTAGTACAGGTTAGTCTGTAATCCCGAGATCGTCATAGTGTCTTGTGTGGCTCCTAATGTGCTTTGATTTTCTCCCTTCCATGCTCAAAGGAGTCGTGCAAACAAGAGTATTTTAGGTACAGTCCCGAGTCATATGGAGGCAATGAGCGATAGGAGGGGTTTCGTCTCTCCCGGTATTGGGGGTTAATGTTGTTGTAAGTGCACGGCGGCGCCCCGGCCGTCAATCCGACGCCGGAATGCGGAAATGGTGATAAACTTAAATTTTGCGGACTTTGCAAACCGGCACCACCGCGCACTAAACTCCGGATCGAACCATTAACTAGTCTACGCTACTAAAAAGAAAGGGAAGAGATGTATACCGACGATCCAAGTCCTCCGGTCTTCATCTCCACTCCGATCTCCTCGCGGGATCTCCGTCCTTCTCCTCCTCGTCGGAAAGGGGCACCACATCGCCTGTAGCTTTTACGGGCTCCCACCTCAATACCGAGGCAACTCGGGCGCGAAGCTGGCGAATCGACGCGTCCAAGATTTGCTGTAGGAAGTGTAGAGTCTATGTCTCATTGGGGTTTGTTGCCTTTGGATGGAGGAATGAAGATTGAGCTTTGGAGGGAAATGAAGCTCTCAATTTCTTTTGCATACAAAATGATATGAACAATTATATCTCCTCACAAATGAAGCACTCTCTCTCCCTCAAAGATTTGGCCGGCCATCATATGTGGAAAAGGTGGAGGGAATCAATAATTAGTATGAAGGAAGGTGAGTGTAGGATAACAAAAGAGGTGACCACAACAAAAGACATCAACCATGCTTATACACTATTGAATCCATACCCACTCAAATCACAAGTCAAAGCAAGCATGGTGCAAAGAAAAGAAAGCCATCATAATCTATACAATTGCAAGAAACCCCCCCCACAAAGTGTTATTTGCAAAACTGCAAATAACCCCCTCCATCGAAAAAGTCCGGCCGGGAAAGAACAAAGGAAAACCGGCCGGAACGGAATGCAAACTGGCAACTCCAGAAAACCGGTCCCGTAATAAATTACAGGAAAACCCCAATACTGTGCATACACACCCGCATCTGTATTCCGTCCGGATACAAATGCAAAGAGACAAAATCTACACTGTACTAAACTAAGACCGGCTTAAACCAAAGCCGGCTAGTAAAATCCGTCCGATCCTGATCCGTGCAATACCGCACGTATCTGATCGAACCCTGCCATATAACCATACGGCTACTAGTACAAACCGTCCGATCCTGATCCGTGCAATACCGCACGTATCTGATCGGACCCTGCCATATCTCCATACGGCCTCTACAGCGTTTCGCCCGAAAGCTGAGTAACTGAAATGTGTGGTGGACTCTAAAGACTCGTCAATACTATGGCTATGGATTTAACCACTAGCCCATCAGAGGTATAAGCCAATACGTAACGGGCCACCAGCTATTGACTAAAAGGGACGTCGATGAGCGAACTCATCCTGACACCCTACTGAGCCTGTCAGTGACAATATCCGTGCAGTCCGGTCCGTTCGTCTATGAGTATCGCATGGCGGGCCTAGGGGGTTGGTAAAAGTCAGACCCCCAAAAGCGGTACAAGTCGTGTCGGAGTGTAGCCCAGAACACCCTGAGATACTACTGGAATACCTACCAGTAAATCTCCTTGCCTTGGCCAAGGACTTTGTGTAATGGCTCTCCTAGACACAGCACGACCTCACCCCCAATACCGGGAGAGACGAACCCCTGAAGATACGCTCACTACCTCCATGTGGCTCGGGACTGTACCCAACTAAAACCTGTTTGCACGACTCCTTTGAGCCGTGGTAGGGTAGTAATCAAAGTACAGTGGGAACTCACACGAGACAAATGACGATCCCCAGGTCGATGAACTAACCTGCACACATGTCACCAGGGAACTGCCATCTGACGTCTGGTATATGACCAACTAGCATGTTCCCGGCGAGTCCTGTCCGGTTGTACTCATAACCCAATGAGCACCTGTATACATCTTAGGTGATCCAACTGACACCAGTGGCTTGTGAGACCAGCCACCGCCCCTCGTCGGGGTCTCGACTGTATACACTAGTCTACTAATGGAGTATCGATGCCCGGTCTCGAAACTCCCACGACTAGGGACCTTTTAAGGATATGCTTGTAGACCCCCAGCTCCCACTTATATGATCGCCCTCATACTGCTGGTGGTCAAGCAAGAATCCTAGGGGCTCTATCAACGTGTAATAGCGACGTGTCATGTCACCTAAAGCAGTACACGATGATAAAGGTAAACCAGATAGCATACTATCATCTCGAGTAAGACTGTCCTACCGGGATAGGTCCTCCCTCAATCATTACAATCACGTACCTGTGACCTAATAATTGACTTTGAGGGCACTATCTCCAACAATCTCCCACTTGCACTCAAGGCTAATTATTGCGATGTCGCATACTCACAGCCCGTGTGATACCGAACATCCAACTCCTCTACTAGTCAGTCTCACAAAGCTCGTTTGCGGAACTATTGCGTTCGAGCAATAGCCTCAGTGAGTGGATCCGCTTAGTTGTTTCTTTCTATGTCTCTCTATATCTCAAGTTCGCGGAGAAAGCCATCTCCCGAAATGAGCAAAATCAGTCTTAGAATATGTCTGGATGTCTGATGGGACATAGCTCATAAATGAACTCCAAATCCAAACTTCTTAGACTGTATCATCAACTGAACTTAATCAGTATCCTGCGCGCCATGCCTCCCTCAGTATTGCCTTGGATCACCTGTCCAAAATACTGCCCCTCGTCAGAGGGAAAACTATAACTCTGACAACCTCCTTGTCGTCCATGTCACCTTGGAAGCCTGGAATGATAACTGTCTCCTGAATGAGGCTGTCGTTATCATATCCCTAGAACATCCACTTATGTTCTAAAACTGCTTCCGACTGTTTCTCCAGGATTGGATTAACGTCAACTTATTGCATCTAGTGCAAGAACAACATCTGGTGTGGTACTTGACATCTCATGATTGACTCAATCGCCTGAGCAAGTGATCTGCCAATCATGCACATCCCTCTCCCCTTTAGTCTGTAAGACACCTTTAGAGAGGGTGACTCCATTACCTGCAGGTACACTACCGTGCCAGGAGTCGACCATTCTAAATGCTCTTAGAATGCTGTCTAAGTGCCCAGATTGGGAAACCACCCAAATCTAGATCTAAAACCATAGATCTAGTAACCAGTTTGTCTGATATAAAATCCATTTCCTTTGTGGAGAAACAACTGTGTGACGACCAAAGTATAACCGATCGTAGTGTAGGAGTTTCTTTTCCTACTCTGTGTATATCATCCAAATACCAGGATATCACACCCTACTACCTTCTCAACAGATCCATCCCCTATTCTGATGAAGTCAAACCCATGACTGTCACGTCAGAAAATAGATGATCTATCTCCGCTACATCTGCTCTAGTCTATAAATAGACATAAGCAACCTGTCCATCAATGCTTCCGCTGCTCCCACTGACTACGACAACCCTCTGGCAGAGTCATATAGACGTACACTTCTAAAACTGGTTTAGAACGACGCTATACTCATCCTCCCGCCGGGTCTCGTAACCTGGAACAACAGCAATGGCAATTGTGGGTAAACAAGAACTTCCCTGTCACCGTCCTTGAGGCTACCGTAGTGCCTCTCGGGTGCCTGAAGTTACCCACCTTATCTGCGGAGTGGCCAATGGAATGTCAAATCAGATTGAATCTTTAGGTTCCTTATCAAATCTTCAGTAATCGTTTGCGGTTCTGGAATCACTTCCAGTTCTACCATACTCCCACTACTGTTTTTCTGAAAAAATCCATTTTTTATAAAACTGTGGCGAGTCTAGAACAATATCGCTATTGTTCATCCAGATGGTAGAAAGTCAACCCTCGTCATAGCCTGGGTCAACCCACAAACAGCCATTACAGAAACGTGCCTTGAGTTGTCCAGTGTCTGGTTTTAATCATAAACCGGACAACTCCCCGTACCTTAACATCGTTAAGATATGAACTGTTCTATATCCAATATAGAAAACAGAGGCACTGATTTAATTGAACCAGATCCAAATCATGCAACTGTCTCCAGTGCATGTCAACTAAATGGAAGGAGGCCAGATCAGCGTTACTCAACTTAGGAATACTTCCAATTATGAGTAACCTGAAAGAGAAGCAATTTCTCTTAATCATTACTATCAACTGAACACCATACACAAGTATCTACATCTTCGATCTCTTTGAAGAATCCCGATACTTGCTATACCTGGTTCTCTACTCTATTCAAATACATATAACTTCTCCAAATTCGGACCCTGTGTTTCCACGAAACACTTGTCTAAAAATTAGAGGAGTCATAAGTAAACCGAATATAGTACGAGGACCATCCCCTCTGTCCTGATGGACTCTGGACAACATACAATACTCTGTAAAAGTCCCTTGAGTCTGATTACTCATTCACTGTGTGTCGTAGGTTGAAAACTGTACTTATGGTTAAGAAGAATTACACCGCTGTTTAATGCTCCTTACCTAACCATCCACTGATATAGGTAAATGTCGTAGACATAATTTCAGAAAGGTATATCTCACTCTATGAAAATAGACGTACAGATATATCAATTTGAAATTGGTGCATAACAGCGGATATTCAAAACCAAATATTTGCCGACCGGCAAACAACCCAGGTGATTTCCTCAAATATCACCGATTACAACGAATCCCGATATAATGAGGATAATCACCCAATTCCCAATAACTTACTCCCACTCATCATCTGTAAAACCATACAGATGTGAGAATCGTACCTGGTAAATACATACCCTGGAGTAAGTATCTAATCGGGAAATCAGTTTTCCTTTAACATTACACAGTGTAACTGAAACATTGAAATGTTCCGATGGGGTATTCTGGTATTCCTAGTAATGCCTCTTCCAGATTCACGACTGTAACCGTATAGTTCTTTGCCACCTCTCCATATCCCTTCATATGTCTTTAGTCTTTACCTTCTGCACACCCCTTTAGGCCAAATGGTTTTCTTCCTTCCCTACCGTTCGGCACCAGCCTATGGTTTGGAAGAAGACTATCCAATAAGCATAATGGGTGTACTGTCCCAATCCTAGGAACACTCGCAACACGAGAGAAGGTGAAGATAAAAGACACCTGAATGTACTTTATTCCTATTTCTCCTGAACCAGGATCCATCCCCGAACTGGAACAAGTTCCTTTCGAGTTCGTATATAACCATACGATGGAGTATCCAAATAAACTGTGGATCTTCGTAGTGATACGGAGTGTCCTGGAGAAATACAAAGGTGATGTGGGAGTGGTAACGAAATATTTGGTTTGGTCATGAATATCTGTTGCAATTTACTTTGCCCTCTTACTAATCCCTTGCTTTGTCTGAACTTAATACCTTCTGCACACCATCGTTATGCTAATTGGTTTTCTTCATTCCCTACCGGTCGGCACCAGCCTAAGGTTTGGAAGAAGACAATCCAATTTGCGTAATAGGTGTACTACCCCTAAACCAAGGAGTACTCGTAACCTGAGAGAGGGTAAAAGGAAAAGACAACTGAATAATCCTATCCGTTTTCTCCAGAGCCGGAAACCATCCTCGAATAAATTCTTTCGAGTTCGTATCTAACCATACGATGGTTTTGTCCAATGGAAGTGGACGTTCGTAGTAAAACGGGGTGTCCTGGAGAAAAGGGTAAAAGTAGGAGTGGCAATGAGGTCTGCAACTCTGACAATCCAAAAGCCAGTGTTAAGAAGGTTCGGTCAACTTGGTCACTGAGTCAAAGTCTTAGGGTCGGGTCAATGGTCGCTGCAAAAGAGAGAGAGAAAAGAAACACTCAGCGTGCACTCTAACCAAGATCAGAATGGTTACCAATTTATCTAATCTGGAAACCTCCCACTATACCTCAAATTCTCCTCCAAACCTTAAAGAAGAATTAGTCGGGGTCACCCGAGGAGTAAACCAACTCATCAGTGGGAATCGGGATCCAACTCTCATCGCATGACAACGTGACGGAATCCGCTCACGGTATCACACTCCAGAAGGTATGCGCATATCTGGCAAGTTTCAGTACTTTTGAAACTCCCGATGTGATTTCTGCCCCATGCTCTTATGACCTTGACTTTGGCCAACAAATCATAAGTCACATGTCAAGTTCTGCCCGTCATTCTCCAGGTTAATTTGAATCCACCCGTACATACCCTTGACTTTGGCCAACAAGGCAGTACGACTGTTCCAAACCAACGCATCTATCTATGCTGCATATGAATAACCAACAGCTACCAAACACTGTGCCTTGACTTTGGCCAACAAACACAGCTTGAATACTATTGACTACCCATATGAAACGACGGAGGGCTACGAATGGTTTCTGGCGAAAACCTTTAACGTAATGAACTTGATATCGTTGAAGGAACTGATAGCTTTTTAGAAAATATAGTGACGAAAACCTTTACTAAAGAGGTCACTCCCGGTGAAGGGATCTCGGCTCTTTCCCCGTAGAATGAGGTGCAGGATATTCCAAATGAATACCACGGTGCAAAGCAAAAGTAATCGGCTATAGTGAAGTTAATGCCCTGACGCAAACTTCTGTCCAAGGGGTCACTCCCGGTGAAGGGATCTCGGCCCTTGCCTCGTCGACTGAGTAGCAGGATATTCCAATGAATACCACGATGCAAAACAAAAGTGAACGTCCTTGCAATAACAGCTTTTTGAAAAGTGTTCCAACAACATCAGATTAGGTTTGTTTAACTTGCATTGATCCGAATCAATGCTGTCCCATCAATTGATCACACCACAAAGAACGAAAATATACTGACGTACGTATATGCCATCCGCATTCGCCACTGGGTCCCGTCATCACCCGTTAGGTTAGCTAACTAACGGCAGAGCGGGGACTGGACTAGCGCGGATGAAAAACATATACAACATCTACTAATATATATACCAATATATAGTATTTCGCTCAAGGCGTGAATAAAATGCAACATCACAGAAATGTACAGCATCACAGAACAATACAGATATCTGGGATCCCCGGGTTTCACAGAGCCACTACTGAAACCCGACGTTCCCCTGGTCGTGTGGATAGCCTGTGCAATGAAATCCTAGACCCCTACGGGCGCGGCAAGTCACCCGCCAAAACCTGAAGCGAGGCAGCCCCCTTCAGCGCCGTGAATGGACCACCCAGCACTTCACGGAATCCGGCAACTTGGGCACCCCTCCTGGGTCAACCTGTACCCCCTACGAGTGCGGCGAATAGCCCGCCAATCCTAGAGTGAAGCCCCCTCCGTCTCAATGCCATGAGATGCGGGCTTGTTGCCCTCCAGAACCCGGCTATCCGTGCACCCCTCCGCGGGGCAATCCTAGTACAGAAAGTAAAATATACATACACCGGGTACATCGACCGCAACCAGGTCGTGCCCCAAAATAATAATACAGTCAGGCAGTGACGGCAGTCCACATGTCGGACGCTCGCCCCGCAATATCAAATGTACATATTACAACAAAACTGTACTAGCATTGCATCCAGGCTATCCCCCACGACCGATCCGCAACATCACAGCAAATACATAGAACATCAACGTGAAAGTCACGTTCGCAAATCCGTCTAACCGGGCTATAGCAGTTAGACCGGATTTACCGATCGAGTGACATTCACGGTCGCAGATATAATGTAAATACTGTGAAAAATGTGTTTAAAAAATTTCCGATTGATCAAACAATTAACAAGTGGGCCCCAAAGAAAACTGTAGCACTCACAGAAACAATTGGCCCAACTTTAATATTCCAAAGCCCATATTTTAAGCCCATAAGGCCTCTGTAAAAAAATGGTGAAGTGATGTGAATAGTGCGCGGCGGAAGGGCCGCACAAAGGTGGTTTTAGCGGCGGTTCCGCGCTCCAACTGTGGAGTTACTTCGTCAAATTTTTACAGAACTCTTAGATTTTCCAGTACATCAATATTTTACAACCTGAAAAATTTTTCGAGACTGAAAAATTTCAACAGAAACTGTCGTGGGTAAAATGCAGTTTTGGAACTTTTTGATCGATCGGAAATGCAAACACATTACACAAAGCTAGACTAAGTTAATGGCGAGGCTCTGATACCACTGTAAGTGCACGGCGGCGCCCCGGCCGTCAATCCGACGCCGGAATGCGGAAATGGTGATAAACTTAAATTTTGCGGACTTTGCAAACCGGCACCACCGCGCACTAAACTCCGGATCGAACCATTAACTAGTCTACGCTACTAAAAAGAAAGGGAAGAGATGTATACCGACGATCCAAGTCCTCCGGTCTTCATCTCCACTCCGATCTCCTCGCGGGATCTCCGTCCTTCTCCTCCTCGTCGGAAAGGGGCACCACATCGCCTGTAGCTTTTACGGGCTCCCACCTCAATACCGAGGCAACTCGGGCGCGAAGCTGGCGAATCGACGCGTCCAAGATTTGCTGTAGGAAGTGTAGAGTCTATGTCTCATTGGGGTTTGTTGCCTTTGGATGGAGGAATGAAGATTGAGCTTTGGAGGGAAATGAAGCTCTCAATTTCTTTTGCATACAAAATGATATGAACAATTATATCTCCTCACAAATGAAGCACTCTCTCTCCCTCAAAGATTTGGCCGGCCATCATATGTGGAAAAGGTGGAGGGAATCAATAATTAGTATGAAGGAAGGTGAGTGTAGGATAACAAAAGAGGTGACCACAACAAAAGACATCAACCATGCTTATACACTATTGAATCCATACCCACTCAAATCACAAGTCAAAGCAAGCATGGTGCAAAGAAAAGAAAGCCATCATAATCTATACAATTGCAAGAAACCCCCCCCCCCCCACAAAGTGTTATTTGCAAAACTGCAAATAACCCCCTCCATCGAAAAAGTCCGGCCGGGAAAGAACAAAGGAAAACCGGCCGGAACGGAATGCAAACTGGCAACTCCAGAAAACCGGTCCCGTAATAAATTACAGGAAAACCCCAATACTGTGCATACACACCCGCATCTGTATTCCGTCCGGATACAAATGCAAAGAGACAAAATCTACACTGTACTAAACTAAGACCGGCTTAAACCAAAGCCGGCTAGTAAAATCCGTCCGATCCTGATCCGTGCAATACCGCACGTATCTGATCGAACCCTGCCATATAACCATACGGCTACTAGTACAAACCGTCCGATCCTGATCCGTGCAATACCGCACGTATCTGATCGGACCCTGCCATATCTCCATACGGCCTCTACAGCGTTTCGCCCGAAAGCTGAGTAACTGAAATGTGTGGTGGACTCTAAAGACTCGTCAATACTATGGCTATGGATTTAACCACTAGCCCATCAGAGGTATAAGCCAATACATAACGGGCCACCAGCTATTGACTAAAAGGGACGTCGATGAGCGAACTCATCCTGACACCCTACTGAGCCTGTCAGTGACAATATCCGTGCAGTCCGGTCCGTTCGTCTATGAGTATCGCATGGCGGGCCTAGGGGGTTGGTAAAAGTCAGACCCCCAAAAGCGGTACAAGTCGTGTCGGAGTGTAGCCCAGAACACCCTGAGATACTACTGGAATACCTACCAGTAAATCTCCTTGCCTTGGCCAAGGACTTTGTGTAATGGCTCTCCTAGACACAGCACGACCTCACCCCCAATACCGGGAGAGACGAACCCCTGAAGATACGCTCACTACCTCCATGTGGCTCGGGACTGTACCCAACTAAAACCTGTTTGCACGACTCCTTTGAGCCGTGGTAGGGTAGTAATCAAAGTACAGTGGGAACTCACACGAGACAAATGACGATCCCCAGGTCGATGAACTAACCTGCACACATGTCACCAGGGAACTGCCATCTGACGTCTGGTATATGACCAACTAGCATGTTCCCGGCGAGTCCTGTCCGGTGTACTCATAACCCAATGAGCACCTGTATACATCTTAGGTGATCCAACTGACACCAGTGGCTTGTGAGACCAGCCACCGCCCCTCGTCGGGGTCTCGACTGTATACACTAGTCTACTAATGGAGTATCGATGCCCGGTCTCGAAACTCCCACGACTAGGGACCTTTTAAGGATATGCTTGTAGACCCCCAGCTCCCACTTATATGATCGCCCTCATACTGCTGGTGGTCAAGCAAGAATCCTAGGGGCTCTATCAACGTGTAATAGCGACGTGTCATGTCACCTAAAGCAGTACACGATGATAAAGGTAAACCAGATAGCATACTATCATCTCGAGTAAGACTGTCCTACCGGGATAGGTCCTCCCTCAATCATTACAATCACGTACCTGTGACCTAATAATTGACTTTGAGGGCACTATCTCCAACAGTTGTGCTATGCTCGATTGGCTATAACTGGAAATCCCAGGCCAGGGCTGCTACTGAGTTATACTGATAAGAGTTATCAGTAGTTTCTCGAACCGTTATAGGCCGGACATTGGCATGACTTATCACGTTACTAGGGTCTGACATTTACCACCCCTAGACATGATATGTGACATATCAGATGAATAGACCGGACTGTACGGTAATGTTACTGATAGGCTTCATGGAGAGTATGGAAAAGCTTTCTTGTTGATCTTCATATCGCTCAATACCCGGGTAGACGTTACGTCCCGCAAGTACCGCTGATAGCTTGTAGGTGACTGATGTGATCATCACCTACTGCTGGCGTATTGACGATTCTTTAGCGTCTCATACAGAAGTTTCCTGGATCAAGCGAAACGAAGTAGAGCACATATGTGATATGTGCGTGGGCCTGATTAAATACGTGTATATGATACCGTATTATAATCTGGCAGTTATCTGTTATCAAGTTAGGTTATTGGTGATATAACCAGATTATCGAATCAAGTGTTGATTTGATAATATGATACGCAGATAAATGATATTAGTCAGTCGTATATGATATAACCGGATTATTAAATCAAGTGTTGATTTAATAATGTGATATATATTGTATTTGATATAATTATATCTTAACTAATATCATTAGCTCACTAATTATTCTTCATAATATATATATATATATATTAATATATATGATATATATATATATACATATATATGTGTGTGTGTGTTTTATGAAGCATGGCATGTTTTTCTATTTTATGGAAAATGGAAAAATGAGGTGGGAAGTGAAGAGATATGGAGGGCATGGGTGAAGCATAACATTTTATGTTTGTTTATTCATCTTACTTCGCTATTAAAGCATGGCTTCATTTTATTATTGGAAAAAATAGCATGTTTCAATGAGTGAAGGATTTATGATGAGCCATTCTTCATTCTTGACTACACTTAGTTCATTTTCTCTAGTTGAGCTCATTCTTGAGTTGCTCTCTAGCTTGCTCTCATCATCTTCTTCCTCCTCTCGCTTGAGCCATAAACCCTCACATGTGATGTGAATCATATGGCTCAAGACAAATCCTAGTGAGCTAAAACAAACCCCTACTTCACCATCCTACACTTGACTAGCAATCAAGTGTAGCGTGTTTCCTTCGCTAAAGTTAGTTTAGTGGAGAGGTAGCTTGTGCCAGAGGGACTTCGGATGGATCGTCTTTGGCACGAAGATCATGGAGGAGATTCGTTCAACTCGAAATGGAGCCTAGTGGAGTCACGTGGACCACAACCCGGAGCTAGTGAAGTGAAGGACTCGAGCTACGAGGGTATAACTTTCTTTCACTTCTTTAGTTTAGTTCCTATCATCATTGTAAATCCTAATCTTTTAGTTAAGATATTGGTTAGTCTAACTTAGCACCAAAAATTTTTAAAATTTCGCATGCTTGATGCTAATAAAACCTCATGGTGGTGCTAGGGTAGACTTTCAACAAAACACGAGACCGACTTACTGTCGTCCATATCACTGTGGAAGCTCAAATCGGTAAAGGAATCTACCAGGAGTTCTCCGTTACTATACACCAAGAACATTTCTTTAGTCCTTCTCAAGTACTTAAGAATGTTCTTCACTGCTGTCCAGTGCTTCTCCCCAGGATCTGATTGATACCTACTTACTTCACTAAGTGCGTAAGCTACATCCGGTCTGGTGCATAACATCGCGTACATGATAGAACCAACTGCAGAAACATAGGGTATCCCTTGCGTGCGAGCCCTCTCTAAATCTCTCTTGGGAGACATCTTTTTAGAGAGAGTAATTTCTGAACAAGCGGGTAAATTACCACGCTTAGAATCTTCCATACTAAACCTTTTTAGTATGATGTCAATGTACCTGGATTGGGACAATTCCAACATCTTTTTAGATCTATCTCTAAAGATCTTAATCCCTAGGATATAGGAGGCATCACCCAGATCTTTCATGGAGAACTTTTGTGATAAGAAGAGCTTGACCGAGTGTGGCATAGGAACATCGTTTCCTATCAAGAGTATGTTATCCACGTAAAATACAAGAAAGACAACCTTACTCTCTACAGCCTTCTTGTATATACAAGGTGCATCTACGTTTTCGATGAATTCAAACTCATTGACCGCCACATCAAAACAGATGTTCCAGCTCCGCGATGCCTACTTTAATCTGTAGATTGATTTATGAAGCTTGCACACCTTTCCGCTGCTCCCACTGTCTACGAAGACCTCTGGATATGTCATGTACAAGCTCTCTTCTAAATCACCATTTAGAAAAGCGGTCTTAAGGTCCATATGCCAGATTTCGTAGTCATGGTATGCAGCAATTGCACGTATGATCCTGATGGACTGAAGCATAGCCACTAGAGAAAAGGTTTCATCATAATCGACACCTGGTCGTTGACGAAAACCTTTTGCTACAAGTCTAACTTTAAAGGTCTCAACCTTTCCATCTACACCAAATTTCTTCTTGAAGACTCACTTGCTCCCAATGGGTTTTACCCCTTCAGGAGCAACTTCCAAAGTCCACACTTTGTTAGTATACATGGATTCCATCTCTAATCGCATAGCATCTAGCCATTTCACAGAGTCCCCACTTGTGATGGCCTGTTCGAAACTAGTTGGGTCATCATCTTCCATGATTCAATCCTCTCTCCCACCATCTATAAGAAAACCGTCGTATCTCCCATGTGGATGAGGAACCCTACTAGATCTGTGGAGTGGTTGAAGTTCGTTGGAGACTATCGAATCATCTGGATCTACCAAATCATCAGTCGTAGTTTGTGTAGCTGGAACTTTTTCCAGTTCTACCTCATGACCACTAATTTCTTTCATAAGAAATTCCTTTTCTACAAAGGTGGAATTCCGAGAAACAAACACCATTTGTTCCTTGGTGTGGTAGAAGATATACACTCGCAAATGTTTGGGATATCTAACAAACTTACACAGAACAAATCTTGCCTCGAGCTTGTCCGGATTTTGCTTCTTAACATAGGCCGGACAACCCCGCATCTTAATAAAATTAAGGCATGGTCTCTTCCCCTCCCATATCACATATGGAGTTGTAGGCACGAATTTGGTTGGAAACTTATTCAATAGGTTTGTAGCTGTCTCAAGTGCATAACCCCAAAAGGAAATAGGTAAGTCGGCAATACTCATCATAGAGCGCACCATATATAATAGGGTGTGATTTCTCCGCTCTGAAACTCCATTGTGCTGTGGTGTATACGGAGAACTAAGCTGAGAGAGAATCCCATTCTCTTTTAAATAGTCTCAAAATTCCGTGCTCAAGTATTCTCCTCCCTGATCAGATCGAAGGATTTTAATACTTTAACCCGTTTGGTTCTCTACTTCGTACTTGTATTTCTTGAATTTCTCAAAAGCTTCAGATTGTGTTTCAACAGGAACACATGTACGAATCTTGAGAGATTATCGGTGAATGTAATAAAGTACGAGGAACCATTCCTAGTATGTCTAGACATGGGACCACGTACATCACTATGTATGAGTCCCAAGAGTTCAGTAGCTCTTTCTCCATGTCCTGTAAACGGAATTTTGGTCATCTTTCCTTTGAGACATGACTGGCAAGTTTCATAAGATGTAAATTCAAACGAATTCAAATATCTATCATTTTGTAACTTAGCAAGTCTGATCGCATTGATATGACCAAGTCTACAATGCCATAAGAAGGATTCGTTCATCTCTAAACTTTTCCTCTTGTGTGTGTTCTGTATATTTAGAAATGTAGTTTGATTTATAACGTATATACCGTTATACAACGTACCAAACCCAATAAACACTTGATTTAAGAAAATGTTCATAAAATGTTTCTCTAATACAAGGTTATATCCTTCTTTATCTAATAAAGAAATTGATATTATATTGCACATCATTTTTGGTACGAAATAACAGTCGTTTAAAATCAATATATTATCATTTGGTAATACAAGGTGATATTCGCCAACTGCTTTCGCTGCAACAATTGCACCATTCCCTACTACGAGAGATTTATCACCCTTTCCCGGTTCTCTACTTCTTCTTAACCCATGTAATATATTAAAAATGTGGTATCCTGATCCAGTATCCAATACCTAGGACGTAGAGCATACTGAGAAACAGTTCTCGGTAATGAACACACCCGAAGAAGATACATCATCATGCTCTTTCTTCGTTCAGGTTGCGTGAGAATCCTGATATTCCCCTATTCCCTGCTCAGACTTATGACAATAATAAGATAGAGCGGAACCAACGTTCCCCAGCTCAGTATAATTAGCGGGTTTGGTCAATACATCCATATTATTATCTTGATTAAGGCGTGTCATGGTCGCTACCTGGAGAGAGAGAAGAAAACACTTTAGCGTGCGCTCTTGCAAAATTAGATTGGTTATTATCTTATCTAATCAGGATGGCTCCCACTGTTTTTATCAAATCTTCCTTCAAACCCTAAAAGATAAGATTAGCCAGGATTAATTACACTCTACAAGTTCACCAATCGTTCAGCCAGGTATTTGCTAGCTTTTGCCAAAGAGGTCACTCCCGGTGAAGGGATCTAGGCTCTTTCCTCATCGAATGAGGTGTTGGATATTCATCAAGGAATACTACTATGCAAAGTAAGAACTAAAGCTACCTTTTTGAAAAATTTGATTCTACAACATCTTTTTGTTTCTTTTTTTCATTAATCTTATTAGTGATGTCCCATCATTTATGTTTCCTAAACATCACAGAAGAAACAAAAATAAAACGCACATTTATGTCATCCGCATTCGCCATAGGAACCCGGTCATCACCTTAAGATTACTTAACTTAAGGCAGGGCGGGGTCAGGACTAGCGCGGATGCAAAACATATATAGTGTCTACTAGTATATCATATATATAAGCAGCATTCGTCTTACGCGGTTCTATGATCACATCACAGAACTCAAGCAGCAGAAATCAATATATGAAATATAGGATATAATAGGAGGTCTGTGTTTTAAATTTAGCCAGAAATGAAAAACACGGATTCCATGGTCATGATGAATATACAAACCCACATTCCTAGACCCCTACGAGAGCGGAAAGAAACCCTACCAATTCTAGAGTTAGGCGACCCGGTCTGACTCCTCGAGATGTTCTCCCACTGGACTCTAGAACCCGGTTACTTGTGCTCCCCGCCTTGGTTCTATCCTAATGCGAAAAAGTAAATAATATATATCAATGGTGACATCATCCTCAACCCGGAAGTGTCCCAATAAAAGAATATTACATACAAGATATTAAATGAATGAAAATATAAAAACTCTCATCTTACATAAAAAAAAACCCGGCTGTTCAATCACGACGATCCAATAGAACATATCACAAGAAACGCATAACATCCCATGTCATCAACGTAAGTAAATATGCGTATCCCGAATGTCGTTGACATATAACAACGAGATTGGGGATACACCACATATTGCACTTACGGTAGCAGAAAAGAAATGAAAACTATAATAATTAGAATCTGCATATCTCATATCTCGGATTTCATGCCTAACACAATAAATCTTGCATTTAAGTCTCAAATTGAAAACACTTTTCAATACTCATTCGGGTAATTCAAAGATTCCCGATATAATGATCAAATGCTCGTCAGAAACTTTAACAGATTGCTATAACCCCGATGCCATCAACGAAGTGCACTTAGGCGAAACACCACGGCCGTGAGCACCCGAGTGGATGCTTTTGGCTACGATGTTCTCCTATAGTCACTTGGTGGACGTAATGGGGCGTGGATATCTAGTAGTGTTTTCCGGCGAGTGTTCGCGTACAATACGAGATTGCGACGGAGTTTTGATCCGAATCGAAACTCCGTGGCAATCGATCAAAAGAGAATAAAATGCGAGATTTACAAAACATAAACTAGTTTTCACAAAACTAATTAATATGGATTCCAACTATTGTATCACATATCATAAATATCTAGACGATGTTAAACATTTCGATCGATACATCAAACACCCACAAATTACAGAGACCTCAATAACTTGAGCCTCAGATAAAATACACAGAAAACCCAGAATCACAAAATGGAGCAGCACAAGGAAAAAGAACCCTCAACTCCATAAACATGCGGCGGAACCGCGGCCAAACAAGGGTTTAGGCCGCGGTTCCTTGGCGGTTTAGGGGAGTTGGGGTCTCGTATTTCTTGGGGCTCCATCTAATTACCTACATGATTTTCTGCATATTTTTAATCTGGAAAATATCAACTTTTGAAAAAATTTACAGAAACTTGGAATTTGTAGGGTTTCGAAACTCGATCGAACACTTTAATTTCGTTTAGACATCGCCTAATGCTCTGGCTTGGCTTTGATACCATGAAAGTATGTCATAGCACTACTACTAGGTTTCTAGAGACATCAAGTATGCAAATTTAAAAAAATCCAGTGGCCTAAGCTATGCTAACCGAGAATCGAACTAGAGAATTAGGGTTTTGTAAGAAAGTAAAGATATTCTAAACTAAGTGAAGAAGGTTACAACCTTTGTAGACCAAGTCCTTCACTTCAATAGCTCGAAGTAGTAGTCATTACAACTCTTCTTAGGCTCCACTTGGTGAAAGAAACAAGCTTGCTTCGTTGTCTTCGAGGCCGAAGATGATCCACCTTGAAGTTTCTATAACTCAAGCTATCTCTTCACTAATCAGAGAACTAGTGAAGCAAACAACCTAATCTAATGGGATAGATGAGATTAGGTCGATGATGTAGGAATTTTTCTCACTTTAGAATTCTTTTTCTCTTTTCCTTTTTCCATTCAAGAAAATCTAGAGAAGGAAGAAGATGAACTTGGGTGAAGAAAATATCTCAAGAGATAAGTAGTGAGTTAACCATAGGCTAAAGATAATGGTTGGGTTATTAAATTTCTAGAGTAAAACAAAATTGGTGAGATGAGTCATGACTTCTACATGCTTCTACAAGTATCTTAACCATGCTCATTATCCACTAATTTGTTGGCTATAGTGCTCTCAAGTCAATTATTGAATCGCAGGCACGCGATTGTGATAATTGAGGGAGGACCTATACCGGTAGAACAGTCTTACTCGAGATTATAGTATGCTATTTGGTTTGTCTTTATCATCATGTACATGCTTTAGGTGGTATTACAGATCACTATTACATGTTGATAGAGCCCATAGGATTCTTGCTTGACTACCAGTATTATGATGGCGATCATATACGTGAGAGCTAGGTGGTCTATAAGCAAATCCTTAAATGTCCCTAGTCATGGGAGTTTCGAGACTAGGTATCAATACTCTGGAGTAGACTGGTGTGTAGGGTTAGCTTAGCAGCTTAGCAAGGTTTTGGCAAGCATCAATCATGCTACTTTAAAATTTTTGGGGTGCTAAACAAACCCTAACAAAGATCTTAACTAGAGTATTAGGGTAAACATAGCAAGTAAAAAACTTTACTTCTAAGAGTTAGGGATTACAAGCTTTGTAGTCCGTTCCTTTGCTTCATAAACTCCGTGTTGAGGTCCCTTCGCTGCGATCATCAAGTACCCAGACTCTAGAGAGGCTCCATGAAGAGAAAGATGCAAGCTTGCTTCCAATCTTCAACAACAAAGATGATCTACCTTGAAGAAAGTCAAGTCCAAGCTCTTTCTTCACTAATCAAGTATTAGCAAAGCAAACACCCTAATCTAAGTGGATAGAATAGATGAGGATGATGAAGTAGGAATTTAGCTCTCATTTGTTTTCAATTTCTCACTCAAAATCATCACATACCAAAAAGCTAGTAAGCTTTTTCATGAGGAAGAAGAAGAAGGATTTGATTTGTGATGAATAATGAATTATTGTGTGTGGTTACAATTGCAACCATGAGTTAAGAAAGAAGGCTTAACCCATCTAGAGAGATAACTAGAGTAAAGGGTTTGGATTGGGTTAGAAAATATCAACACAAAATATCTTAGCAAAAAACAAAAGGAAGCTTCTTGAAGCTTCATGTAAAAGCTAACCCAAATGCTAACCAAATCAAACCCTAACTTATTTAAACTCCACAAATCATGTTGTATTTATAACCCTAACTTGTTACAATGTTATATATCATATATATAATATATTTTTGTAACAAAATAAAATAATACAATTAATATATATCACATATATATCAATGTATTATCCAAGTGAGAAAAAGAATCTTTAAGTGAGCTTATATTAGTTAATGTAACTTAATATATCACATATATAATTATACATTAAATTATCGAATCAACAATTGATCCGATAATCCGGCTATATCGCATATAATCGACTAATATAACATGTACCGATTCATCGAATCAACACTTGATCCGATGACCCGGCTATATCACATATACCCGGCCGATATCATATATCGCGAGAATGGAATACGATATCTCATATTGTAATGTTCTCGGTCCCGCACATATCACATATGTGCTCCTACTCCGTTTTGCCTAAGCCAGGAAACCTCTGTATAGGACTCTAAAGAATCGTCAATACGCCGGCAGTAGGTGATGATCATATCAAACACCCACAAGCTGCAAGCGGTCAGCTAAACGTAACAGCCACCCAGGTATTGAGCGATCAGAAGATCAATAAGCAAGCCTGTACATTCTCCTACGAATCCAATCAGTAACACTCCCGTACAATCCGGTCAATTCGTCTGATAAGTCGCATATCTCGTCTAAGGGTAGTAAACGTCAGACCCCAGTAGTTTGATAAGTCGTGTCGATATGAGATCTATAACAGTTCGAGAAACTACTGATAACACTTACCAGTAAATCTCAGCAACCCTGGCCAGGGATTTCCAGTTATAGCCAATCGAACACAGCACAACATCAACTCCCTATACCGGGAGAGACGAAACCCCTCCTTTCGCTCATTGCCTCCATGTGATTCGGGACTGTACCCAAAAGCCACCATTTTGCACGCCCTCTTGGACGTGGTATGATGGAAATCAAAGCACAGTGGGAATCACAAAAGACACTATGACGATCTCGGGTCTACAGACTAACCTGTACCAGTGTCACCAGAGAACTGCCATCTGACGTGAGGTATAATACCATCTGGGAGTTCTCGGCGAGTCCGTCCAGTGCACCCAGTCTCCACTGAGCACCCGTATACCTTCTCTGATGTCAAACACCAATGGATATGGGATCATCCATCACCCATCATATGGGTCAAGAAGAGCATATGCTTGTCTACTCTGGAGTATCGATGCCCTGTCTCGGTACTCCGACGACTAGGAACATTTGAAGGATGTACTTGGCGACTACACTGTCCCCACTAGTATGATCTGCATCATAGTCCTGGTAGTCAAGTACTCATCCTAAGTGCTTTATCAACATGTAACTTAGAGACAATTAGAGTACATATTAAGATAAAGAGTAACCAGATAGCATACTATCTTGTCGAGCAAGAAAGTCCTCCCTATATATGTCCAAGCATCCACTACAATATACATCGTATGTACAGTAACGGCCTCTAGGGCATACATATCACTAACAATCTCCCACTTACACTAGGGCCATCTGTTGTGGTATCGCATACCCAACAATCAGCTGTGGTTGAAGTATCTCATACTCAACCATCCCATAAAAGTCTCTACTGGGAAATAGGCCTTTTTGAGTGGATCCGCGCTGTTGTCCTCTGTATCTACTCTCCTAACCTCGATCTCCCTGGAGATCAACCATCTCCCAGGAGATCAACCATCTCCATGATCAGGTGATACTGCCTAAGAATATGTCTGGATGTCACGACCCGAAAGTACGGAACATGACCGGCACTTAAATTACGAAACGTCTCGAGGCGTACGTAATCTAAGTAAGCCGAAAACCCAGAAATCCAAACCAAGAAAAGTAGTAGAGTGAAGGAAAAACCAATTTAAATCAAGTAGTTTGCATGCCGAAATATGCATTTTAAAATCACAAGTCCTTTTCTAAAAATTTCGGCAGAGTTTCCTTTGTAAATACTGACCCCAAACGGATACAAAAACCTGATAAAGCATATATAATGTATAAAGGCATCCCCAAGCGGGAGCTAGCCCTTTGTCAATCGACAGCCACAATCACGCAAGCATATAATATACAACGCCAAAAGGCGAGGAAAACAGAAAAGGAAACTCAAACAGCCTGAAATCCATAGAAATACAACGCGCGACTCTAAGGTCGAAAGAATAAACATCACCGGTCTCTATCTCTGAAATAAATACATGTTTGGTTGATGGAGTTTACTAGATACAACTGAAATAAATAATACACAAGGTATAATGGTGGTCACGATGCAAGCGAACCCACCTACCAAGCAAATCACCCGGAAAGGAAGCAGTGTACCAGCAAGCCGTAATGAAACCTGTACGGCAAAACCTGCAAGAAACTGTGGCACAACGGGGGTGAGTTGCCAACTCGTGAGTAAGAAACATCTACGAGTAGAAACCGCATGTATGAAACAATCCTAGGTCATACGATCAATATATATAATCCTCAAAATGATAAGTCTAAAGCATGAAAAGGTGGCAAGGGTAAACATCTAACCCATGTGTAATCCCACGTACTCGTGTCAGTGCCTCAGGTAGCAATATATCATATATATCATATGAATGTATGAATACATGAAAACAGAATACATGTAAATGAAGAAACTGCTTTCATAACTTAGTAAGATTTCTGTATATTTAAAACGGGGTATCATAAATGAAATCAGCATAAACACTGTCAAGCATCGACACAAAACATAAATCCAAATGTCTCAATATCTCATGCTCCGGCTATCCAGACTGGCCTGTATCACGAAATCTCAATCTCACTATCTAAGGCGCCGTCAGTCTGGATCGGCCCCTAACATCAATCACAGGACGACGACGGTATCCTCCGGATATCCGACGCGTCAGATAAAATCATATGTAGGTAGTCTTCCCCAGCCGGGCTCATCGTCTACTACTCGATCTTCTTGCCCCGGGGTACCTTACCGGGTCCACCATGTAGCCGAGACGGTTCATCCGGCTCCTCGAATCGGGTCTCGAAATCCAACAGTAGTCATGAAACCTCATGGTGGACGACTCGTACATTATGAGAAAACCGCAGTTTTTATTTTAAAAAGAGAGAGAAGTTTATAAATATTCTTGCGGTTTTCTCCCAAATCCAGGAAATCTCATGAAAATCCGAAATCCAATCATCAACATATGTAAATAGTGAATATAGGCATAAAACTCCATAATACCGCATAACAGTGAATAATAATATACATGACGTAGCAAGTAATAACCGCAATGTCTAAACTGGCATATATGGCAAGTACACTAATATCATGTCGAAACTATCAGCTAACAAGCTATGTCAATGAAATAGTATTCTCTAAAGTGTACGTGACATGGTAATTACCGATGATGATGTGTGTGAGCCGGCAAGTAAGTGTACGTGGAACATACGCATCATCGGTAATGGTGCTGGTGTCCTAACAGCATGATATCAATAATGGTATATGAAATCATAATATAAGTATGCGATGCGGAGCGAACAGCAATAATGTGCGGGAGCTGAATGATAAACACAAAGATAACTAATCTGCATTTAATATAAATATAAGTCATACAGTAGTGCCTTTTGAAATAACACGAATCGCGGTGTTTTGGAAATAAGGGCTACGGTGTTTTAAAGAAAAGATACGTCCGTTGAAATATCCGTAGAATCCCTTGGCCTGTCTTTTAAAATACCCACGATTCGTTAGTTTTTGAAATAGGTAGGAATCAATTCTAGTCTAACAACTACAGTAAACTATAGGGCTAAGCTAACAGGCTAAACGAAAGGGAAGGAAACCGCCTAACATCTGAGTCGATACATATATATATATATATATATATATATATTAGTCGGTGATCCAGCCTCAATAATATCACAAACAATACAACATCTATAATATGACATCATCAAGTCAAGAGTCCGGATCTATCATCAATATATATAGCTCGTACGTAAATCCGTCGTACGGTATCCCAATTCGGGATACGAGTCAATATCACATTCATCACATTATTCATCTGCTATCCTCTTTATCAAAGATCATAATCCGGTTACTGATCTACGTCTACTACAATACTGACACCATCTATGTATGCATGCATGTGTATGAAACAGTACGTCAAAAGACCCGCTAAAACATCATGTCGTATCTCAAATACGAACCCTGTCATATCACCGATCTCACGGCCTCAAATCGAATCTCATCGACTCATCTCAAATCCCAAGTACTATCCTCATAATCCAGTATATGTACACATAGTCCCATACCCATGTGAACACATATATACATATTCCCATATACGCACATGTGAAAGAAAGAATGTAAGCAAGTATGTGTGTGCGTGTGTGGGTGCAACCACTACTCTAGGGTTTCACAACTAACACTAAACCAATCCAAGAACACCTAGTATCTAGCTTTATCATCAATAAACTCATATCAACAAATAATATATATATGTGTGTATACGTATTCGTATACATCATCACGAACTGCGGGGGTGCTATACGCCATCCACCCGACTTCCCCCATAGATATAATCTACTCACCTGGCTTCGCGCTTGCCGAAGTCGATAACGCCATGCTCTGTCGCCTCGGAATCTACGTGAAGGTACCTACAATGATCAACCATAGCAATGCGTATGAAAATCAAGGCGGAAAACCGATACGGTGCACAGTGTGCTCATAGGTTAGAACCTATGGCCTACACATGCAAAAACAATCAAACAACCCCTGTTGTCGATGTACAAACATCAAAAAACCAAATAAAAATCCAAATATCAAGAATTAACATTTCAAAATACGGAAATCATAGCCAAAAACACACCAAAACGCTCCTAGATTTTACCCCAGGCCAAATTGGTCAATTTTGCATACATGGAGGGTCTAATTTACATCTAAGGGACCCTAGAACCAAAATGAATCAATTCCACTCTACTCTGGCCACAAATTGCGGCCATAATGATTAAATCTGCGGCCTGGTCTTTGGGTTAGGGGCTCGGGTCTCAGTGGTAGCTTCCTAGGTGCCGGCACGACTCCCAGTATTCGTAAAATTATTTCTAGTGTCCCCGGGTTGCTCCAGATTCCAGAATACCCTCACAATTCACACATTTATCTGATATCGGGGTTTGTAAATCCATGTTTGTGTTTTCTAAGCTCTGGTCCAGGTCAATAAAACAGCACCCAAGTCTAGTTAACAGCCACTAGGCATCACCCAATTCAAACAACCACTCAAATCCTTTACTAGGGTTTTCTAAGATCAAAATTCCACACACAATCAACCTCTAAACTACACAAGAATGCAAGGGAACTAAAATTAAACTAAAGGGTAGAATTATACCTCCATTAGGCAACCCAAGAAAAACCCTAGCTCCTCAAGGTTGTCAAAACCCCACATTTCTTAGTCTATTGGGTAGAGGTTGAAGAGGTGATACTTTTTCGTGAAAGGGGTATAGGATTTTGGTGGATATTTTTAGATGATCTCTAAGGGTGATGTGGAGGGTATGAGCTTGAGGAAGATGAAGGAAAAGATGAGAAAATGGTGGAGGGTGATGGAATGAGGCAACCCCTCTCTCTTCCTCTCTTATTCTCACCCACTCTCTCTCAATATTACCCTTCTACCCTTTCTCTTTTTAACCCTTTCCTTTTTATTTAAAACCCAAGTCACAAAATACTCAAAATAACACAAGAATACCACATGTAATCAAAATATGACTTGACGTGGTACACTAGCCACGGAAAACTGTAAAAACGCGGATTTGGCTTAATCACGATTAGCAGTGCACTAATCGGGTTTTTTTATCAAAACCGTATATAGTAAATTTTAAAAATGCCAAATCCTTTAAATATACTATTAAATGAATAAATCATTTTAATTTCCATTTATTTCACAATTATTGGTATATATTTATACCTTTTTTCGAAAACTCCAATTTCGCAAATCGGGCAGTTTTCGGGAAAAATATTCTTTTAATATTAAATTCCGAAAAATTATATTTTATATTTTCTGAAATGTTACAATCTTCCCCCCTTAAATAAATTCGGTCCCCGAATTTAAATTTAAACCCCCAAAATCTAAAACATTTCAGTACAAAGTCCAAGTCGTCGGGGCTCCGAAATCATTAATACATAAAACGCATCATAGCGCAATGCATGCACATGAACAATGAGTATATAACTCAAAACACAAAACTCCATCAAGCATCCCGCAATCATCGGAGTCATGGGGAAGACATCAATGCCTAAATCCAATACGAAAACCTATATGATATACATCACACTGTACATATAAACACCTGAAGGAAATGCATGCCAAACCGTTTGAAATCGCTGTGCGTTGCGCATAACACTGCACAGTGGCGGACGTCTCTAATAAGAAAATAACTCTCTCTATATATATATCTTTTGTTTACATGCACGTACCGCTGTTTTGAAAACAATTTAGAAGGCTTTCCTTATTTTAAACGTTTCGTGTCATCTCAGACACGTAGGTAAATACTGAGACTATAGCTTTCTTTTTAGAAATCCCTTCAATATCTATCAATGCATGCAAAATATATCCCGGTACTGTCCTCTGACTAGTCCTGCCCAGTACGAAAATAATAGTAATATCATAAAACATACTATTCCATAAGAATCAATCCGAAATGTGCATATAAATGCTACGTGCGTCTGGTGCGCACGGAAATCAAAATCCATGAATATGCCAAACATGTGCACCAATACCATATCTAAATTCAACGGGTGTGCACAAAACGCCTGTCAGAGGCAACGTGTGTGCCTGACAGCAAAATCAGGTGCATCTGACATGCACGAAGAATCTCGATTTAGTGCATCTGGTGTGCACCAAAATCGCATCTCAAAACATGCGCCCAACATGCGCAAAAATCCAAATCAGGTGTATCCATCATGCACGAATAAAATCTAAACCGTGTGCATCCAACATGCACGAAATCATGAAATCCAATATCAAGCGCCGAACATGCGCAAAAATCCAATCAGGTGCACAAGGTGCACAAAACAAATATCGAACATCACAATCGAAATCGACGGTATACAGCACATCTCAAATCCAAATCAGGTATACCGCGGTATCAAATCTCACAACCATGTGCATCAGCGTGCACAAAATCTAATCAAAACACTAAAAGTGTATGAAAACTATGCCGTAAGCATAAGTCAAATCATATACATGCCCTAGGCATGAAATCCAAATCAATATCTCAAATGACATCAAATCGATGTACAGTGCAACTGTGGTGCATAAAATGCGTATCACTGCACTGCAAGCATATGTGAACTATACCGAGTGCAAAAACCAAATCATGTGCGTAGATATGCATAAAATCAACTCAACTGTATGAAACCCATAAAATCATAAACATGTGAAACCAAGGCACGAAAACAATATCAAGTGCGACAACTGTACAAAAATCGTAAATACTCAGTAGGTGCAACCATGGTGCACGAAAACAAATATCATAAAACTCAATCATCAAAATCAATCATGCGAATAGATCGCCCAAAATACCGAAATCAAGTATGGCGGAATAGTCCCGCTCAAGCACATCCTCTAAGAATCTCTGGCCAACTGTCGTGGTCACTCATAGCATGTCTCGTCGACGATGCTGAACTCTGGCCTGCTGGGTGTGCGTAAAATGACTACTCCTGGGTCCAAGTATTCTCGTAAAACATTCCAGAAAGGTATTGTCGGGGTCTCGCCCAAATCTCGTATCTGCCGAACTGTCCGGAAGTCATCGTCCTTTACTAAATCTGTTTCTCGCTCCGGAATGGCTGAATACTCATCCCGACTCCTTCTGGAAGATATATCCATATACAACGCCCCTGCATGCGTATCGCATCTCTGATATTGGCGGAGTGGAACGTCATCTTATCAAGATCTCGTACGAACTTTTTACTCCACATGTCTTTCATGTCGACTGCTTTGGACTCGTCTCGTCATGGCTGCATGGACTGAGCTCCAACGGCTATCCTCGTATTTGGAGTCTCCCAAGAAGTGCATCTCACCACCTAGCATCCGAATGAAGTCGAACCATTCGATCGATTCGTCAAAACCTCATAATCCCCTAAGAGCTCAACATCTTGGGTACAGTTTAATAGTATCGGTGGACCAGCCATAGAAGGGCAAACCCAAGCCTCACTAATGGCGCCGCGGAACTGCCGCAAACCCTAATGTTCAAAGGCTGTCACACGGTCATTATGTCGAGTTAGGGTTTCATTCTTCTAGAGGGTCCATAGAATTGCCTGCATGTCTTTCCAAATACTTTAAACTTGGAATATGGGTTTCTCACATTCGATCGCCTCTGTCGACCCTCAACGTATCCGCGTGAAGTCGTCTCTAGCTAGAATCAATCTATCTGATGACCTCGCATCGGGATAGGCGAACAAACTACATGTCCTAGTCATTCATCCTCGGGTGACTAGCGACCGTCTATCATATTTCTAAGTACAACTCGTACTGCAATAGCTCCAACATCAGGGACAATATCTCATCGTTCGCAGCAACAACTGGCCCATTCGTCTGCACGCTGAACAGTGCCTCAATCATCATGAACAAGCGACACCTCCATGGTCATCACATTCTCGCTGGCCTCTACCAGTGGCTCAATCCTCTGGTGCAAATCTGCACGTCCGATAAATCTCATACCGCGATCCATCAAACGCTCGTGGCGCGAAAACATAATAAAAAGACACATCTCTGCAATCGTGTGTCGCCGGAATCACGCCCTGGTCGGTCTTCATTAGTGACGAGCTCGTGCTGACCGCAACTCTAGTCGTAGCTCTCCCTGCCCGTAATTGTTGCAGCAAAACCATAAACTGGTACCGATGAGGCTAGATCATGAATGAATATAATACTGAGCAAAGAAATGTACATCCTAAGGCTTCTTAAGTAGAGTAGCGTATCGTAAATATGCCGCGAAACATATGTACGGTATGTCACTCTACTCAAGCTACCTACTCCATCAACCAGGGTCATCCAACACTCAGGAGGTAAAACCTAAGGCTCTGATACCAACTTTGTCACGACCCGAAAGTACGGAACATGACCGGCACTTAAATTACGAAACGTCTCGAGGCGTACGTAATCTAAGTAAGCCGAAAACCCGGAAATCCAAACCAAGAAAAGTAGTAAAGTGAAGGAAAAACCAATTTAAAACAAGTAGTTTGCAACATACGCCGAAATATGCATTTTAAAATCACAAGTCCTTTTCTAAAAATTTCGGCAGAGTTTCCTTTGTAAATACTGACCCCAAACGGATACAAAAACCTGATAAAGCGTATATAATGAATAAAGGCATCCCCAAGCGGGAGCTAGCTCTTCGTCAATCGACGGCCACAACCACGCAAGCATATAATATACAACGCCAAAGGGCGAGGAAAACAGAAATGGAAACTCAAACAGCCTGAAATCCATAGAAATACAACGCGCGACTCTAAGGTCGAAAGAATAAACATCACCGGTCTCTATCTCTGAAATAAATACATATTTGGTTGATGGAGTTTACTAGATACAACTGAAATAAATAATACACAAGGTATAATGGTGGTCACGATGCAAGTGAACCCACCTACCAAGCAAATCACCTGGAAAGGAAGCAGTGTGCCAGCAAGCCGTAATGAAACCTGTATGGCAAAACCTGCAAGAAACTGTGGCACAACGGGGGTGAGTTGCCAACTCGTGAGTAGGAAACATCTACGAGCAGAAACCGCTTGTATGATGCAATCCTAGGTCATACGATCAATACATATAATCCTCAAAATGATAAGTCTAAAGCATGAAAATGTGGCAAGGGTAAACATCTAACCCATGTGTAATCCCACGTACTCGTGTCAGTGCCTCAGGTAGCAATATATCATATGAATGAGGTATGAATGCATGAAAACAGAATACATGTAAATGAAGAAACTGCTTTCATAACTTAGTGTGATTTCTGTATATTTAAAACGAGGTATCATAAATGAAATCAGCATAAACAGTGTCTAGTATTGACACAAAACATAAATCCAAATGTCTCAATATCTCAGGCTCCGGCTATCCGGACTGGCCTGTATCACCAAATCTCAATCTCACTATCTAAGGCGTCGTCAGTCTGGATCGGCCCCTAACATCAATCACATGATGACGACGGTATCCTCCGGATATCCGACGCGTCAGATAAAATCACCGGTAGGTACTCTTCCCCAGCCGGGCTCATCGTCTACTACTCGATCTTCTTGCCCCGGGGTGCCTTACCGGGTCCACTATGTACCCGAGACGGTTCATCCGGCACCACGAATCGGGTCTCGAAATCCAACAGTAGTCATGAAACCTCATGGTGGATGACTCATACATCATGAGAAAACCGCAGTTTTTATTTTAAAAAGAGAGAGAAGTTTATAAATATTCTTGCTGTTTTCTCCCAAATCCAGGAAATCTCATGAAAATCCGAAATCCAATCATCAACAGTATGTAAACAGTGAATATAGGCATAAAACTCCATAATACCGCATAACAGTGAACAATAATATGCATGATGTAGCAAGTAATAACCGCAATGTCTAAACTGGCATATATGGCAAGTACACTAATATCATGTCGAAACTATCAGCTAACAAGCTATGTCAATGAAATAGTATTCTCTAAAGTGTACGTGACATGGCAATTACCGATGATGATGTGCGTGAGCCGGCAAGTAAGTGCACGTAGAACATACGCATCATCGGTAATGGTGCTGGTGTCCTAACGGCATGATATCAATAATGGTATATGAAATCACAATATAAGTATACGATGCGGAGCGAACAGCAATAATGTGCGGGAGCTGAATGATAAACACAATGATAACTAATCTGCATTTAATATAAATATAAGTCATACAGTAGTGCCTTTTGAAATAACACGAATCGCGGTGTTTTGGAAATAAGGGCTGCGGTGTTTTTAAGAAAAGATACGTCCTTTGAAATATCCGTAGAATCCCTTGGCCTGTCTTTTAAAATACCCACGATTCGTTAGTTTTTGAAATAGGTAGGAATCAATTCTAGTCTAACAACTACACTAAACTATAGGGCTGAGCTAACAGGCTAAATGAAAGGTAAGGAAACCGCCTAATATCTGAGTCGATACATATATATATATATATATATATATATATATATATATTAGCCGGTAATCCTGCCTCAATAATATCACAAACAATACAACATCTATAATATGACATCGTCAAGTCAAGAGTGCGGATCTATCATCAATATATATAGCTCGTACGTAAATCCGTCGTACGGCATCCCAATTCGGGATACGGGTCAATATCGCATTCATCACATTATTTATCTGGTATCCCCTTTATCAAAGATCATAATCCGGGTACTGATCTGCGTCTAGTACAATACTGACACCATCTATGTATGCATGCATGTGTATGAAACACTACGTCAAAGGACCCGCTAAAACATCATGTCGTATCTCAAATACGAACCCTGTCATATCACCGATCTCACGGCCTCAAATTGAATCGCATCGACTCATCTCAAATCCCAAGTACTATCCTCATAATCCAGTATATGTACACATAGTCCTATACCCATGTGAACACATATATACATATTCCCATATATGCATATGTGAAAGAAAGAATGTAAGCAAGTTTGTGTGTGCGTGTGGGTGCAACCACTACTCTAGGGTTTCGCAACTAACACTAAACCAATCCAAGAACACCTAGAATCCATCTTTATCATCAATAAACTCATATCAACAAATAATATATATATATGTGTGTGTATATACGTATTCGTATACATCACCACGAACTGCGGGGGTGCTATACGCCATCCACCCGAATTCCCCCGTAGATATAATCTACTCACCTGGCTTCGTGCTTGCTGAAGTCGATGACGCCATGCTCCGTCCCCTCGGAAACCACGTGAAGGTACCTACAAAGATCAACCATAGCAATGCGTATGAAAATCAAGGCGGAAAACCGATACGGCGCACGGTGCGCTCATAGGTTAGAACCTATGGCCTACACGTGCAAAAACAATAAAACAACCCCTGTTGTCGACGTTCAAACATCAAACAACCAAATACAAATCCAAATATCAAGAATTAACATTTCAAAATACGGAAATCATAGCCAAAAACACACCAAAACGCTCCCAGATTTTACCCCAGGCCAAATTGGTCAATTCTGCATACATGGAGGGTCTAATTTACATCTAAAGGGACACCAGAACCAAAATGAATCAATTCCGCTCTACACTGGCCGCAAATTGCAGCCAAAATGATTAAATCTGCGGCTTGGTCTTTGGGTTAGGGGCTCGGGTCTCAGTGGTAGCTTCCTAGGTGCCTGCACGACTTCCAGTATTCGCAAAATTATTTCTAGTGTCCCCGGGTTGCTCCAGATTCCAGAATACTCTCACAATTCACACATTTATCCGATATCGGGGTTTCTAAATCCGTGTTTGTGTTTTCTAAGCTCTGGTCCAGGTCAATAAAACAGCACCCAAGTCTAGTTAACATCCACTAGGCATCACCCAATTCAAACAACCACTCAAATCCTTTACTAGGGTTTTCTAAGATCAAAATTCCACACACAATCAACCTCTAAACTACACAAGAATGCAAGGGAACTAAAATTAAACTAAAGGGAATAATTATACCTCCATTAGGCAACCCAAGAAAAACCCTAGCTCCTTAAGGTTGTCAAAACCCCACATTTCTTGGTCCATTGGGTAGAGGTTGAAGAGGTGATACTTTTTCGTGATAGGGGTATAGGATTTTGGTGGATATTTTTAGATGATATCTAGGGATGAAGTGGAGGGAATGAGCTTGAGGAAGATGAAGGAAAAGATGAGAAAATGGTGGTGGGTGATGGAATGAGGCTGCCCCTCTCTCTCCTCTCTTATTCTCACGCACTCTCTCTCAATATTACCCTTCTACCCTTTCTCTTTTTAACCCTTTCCTTTTTATTTAAAACCCAAGTCACAAAATAATCAAAATAACACAAGAATACCACATGTAATCAAAATATGACATGACGTGGTGCACTAGCCACGAAAAACTGTAAAAACGCGGATTTGGCTTAATCGCGATTAGCAGTGCACTAATCGGTTTTTTTTATCAAAACAGTATATAGTAAATTTTAAAAATGCTAAATCCTTTAAATATACTATTAAATGAATAAATCATTTTAATTTCCATTTATTTCACAATTATTGGTATATATTTATACTCTTTTTCGAAAACCCCAATTTCGCAAATCGGGCAGTTTTCGGGAAAAATATTATTTTAATATTAAATTCCAAAAAATAATATTTTATATTTTCTGAAATGTTACACTGGATCTCTGATGTGACGGGGGTTCCTAGGCCTAAGCCACAACTCCATTGTCACACAATGGCAGAAACGAAGTTCATCTCATGAACTTATATATATCCTGACTGCCTCTTTGGTTGCATCCTTGGTAACGATGTATCTTGCCTTTAATCGTCTAGTAAGTCACGGTATCTAGCTTGGAACTCTTCCAACATACCGTCCCTGCACTGAGGGTAAAGACAATGCCTGCGACTGACATTCAGTCGTCCTTATCACCCTGCAACCTTTCCAGTGATTCTCCCCAGGATCGATTGATACCATCTCACTACAACTAGTGAGAATCCTAATATCCAATTAGATCTATCTCATAGATCCATAACTCAGGATTTATGAGGTATCACCTTGATCCTATATGGAGAATCTTTGTGGCAAGAGGAGATTGACCGAGCGTAGCATAGGAAACTCCTTCCCTATCATGAGTATGTCATCCACGTACTATACGAGGATCACCACCATACTCCCTACTACCTTTTTGTATATACTAGGTTCATCTACCATTTTGATTAAGTCAAACTCTTTGACTACCGCATCAAAACAGACGTTCCAACTCCGCGATGCCTGATTTATCCTATAAAACAGCATGCTCATGTTTCCGCTGCTCCCACTGTCTACGAAGCCCTCTGGTTGTGTACTTATAGACGCTCTCTTTCAAATCAATATTTTGAAAAGAAGTCATGACACCTAACCGCCAGATATCGTAGTCATGGTATGTAGCCGTGGCAAGTAGGATCTGGATGGACTTAAGCATAGCTTTGAAAGTCTCAACTTTTCTATGTACACCAAGTAATCTTCTCAAGATATACTTGCTCCTGATGGGGATTTAACCCTTCAGATAAAGCAACTAAAGTCCATACTTTGTCGGTGTATAAGGATTCCATCTCAGATCGCTAAGCATCCAGCCATTCTTATAGAGTCCCCACTCCTGATGGCCTGCTCGAAACTAGTTGGGTCATCATCTCATGATGCAATCCTCTCTCCCACTGTCATAGAGAAACCGAAGTATCTCTCAGTTGGATGAGGTATCCTACCAGATCGGCGGAGAGGCTGAGGTTCGTTGGAAATTATTGAATCCTCCGGGTTTACCAAATCATCAGCTGCAGTTTGTTTAGCGGGAAATCCTTCCAGTTCTACCTCATGACCACTAATTTCTTCACAAGAAATTCCCTTTTTCTCAAAAAGTGGTATGCCGAGAAATAAAACATATTTTGTTCCTCGGTGTGGTAGAAGATATTCCCTTGTGAATACTTAGGATATCCAACAAATTTCCACAGAACTGACCTTGCCTCGAGCTTGTCCGGATTTTTCTTTTAGACATAGGCTGGACAACCCAAATCTTAACATCCTTAAGAGATGGGCTTTTCCCATACCATATCACATATGGAGTGGTAGGCACCTGATTTGATTGAATCCCTATTCAATAGGTATGCAGCTTCACAAGTGCATAACTCCCAAAAAGAAATAGGCAACTCAGTAGTACTCATCATAGAGCACGCCATATCACATAGGGTGCGATTGCTCCGCCCCGATACACTGACGTGCTGTGGTGTATACGGAGGAGTAATGCTGAGAAAGAATCCCATTCTCCTTTAGAATAGTCCAGGAATTCCGTGCTCAATTATTATCCTCCTTGATCACATCAAAGGACATAATACTTATAACAGTTTTTGGTTCTCTACTTCTGACTTATATTCTGTGATTATCTCAAAAGTTTCGGACTTGCGTTTCAACAAGAACATATGTCTGAATCTTGAAAGATCATCAGTGAATGTAATGAAGTACAAAGAACCTTTCCTGGCATATGTAGACATGGGACTATCATACATCATCATGTATCAATCCCAAGAGTTCACTAACTCTTTCTCTGTTTCCAATAAACGGAGCTATGGTCATCTTATCTTTGTGACATGACTGGCAAGTTTTACAAGATGTAAATCCAAACTAATTTAAATATGCATCTTTATGTAACTTCAGCTAGTCGGGTCGCATTGATATGACCTAGTCTACAATGCCTCAAGAAGGATTCGTTCATTTCTGAACTCCTCCTCTTGTGTGTGTTCTGTACGTTAAGAACTGTGGTTTGATTTAGAACGTCTATGCTTTTAGATAACGTGCTTGAACTGATCAACTCTTGATATAGGAAATGTTCAAAACATTATCCAACAATACAAAATTATATCCTTCTTTACTAATAAAGAGACTAATATGATGTTGTATATCAAGTTCGGTATCTAATAACATTCGTTCAGAATCAATGTATTCTGGTAATACAGGGTGACAACTGCCAACAGATTTGGCTGCAACACTTGCATCATTTCCAACTCTTGAAACTTATCACCCGTTCTCAGTTCTCTACCTCTCTGTAGCCCATGTAAAAAATTACATTGGCGGGATCCTGATCCGGTATCTCATACCTAGGACGTAAAGGATATTGAGAAACAGTTCTCGGTAATGAACACACCCGAAGAAGATGCATCAGCATGTACTTTCTTCGTTTGGGCGGCACGGGAATTCTGGTAATCCCCTATTTCCTGCTCTGTCTTATAACAATTATAAGTTGGAGCGGGACCAACGTTCCCTAGCGCAGTATAACAAGCGGGTTCATTCAATACATCCGTATTATTATCTTGATTAAGGCGTGAAATGGTCGCTACCTGGAGAGAGATAGAAGAAAACACTCAGCGTATGCTCTTGCAAGATTAGATTGGTTATTAATATATCTAATCAGGATGTCTCCCACTGTTTTAGTCAAATCTTCCTTCAAACTCTAAAAAGAAAGACTAGCCGGGATTAATTACACCCTACAACTTCGCCAATCTTTCAGCCAGGCCAGTGCCGGTACTTTGAGGGAGGTTCCCCGCGCTTTCGCCCGGACCTAATTAAAATAAACCTCATTTTTCCAGAGGCGTAACCCTGTTGACACCTACTTGATCGGCTAATTGTAATGTGTAAAACTCTCCCAGGAGTAACTCTTACTCGCAGTGGGTATCGGGATCCAACTATCTCATAGAAGGTATGCAATCTCATTGCAAATTTCAACTCTTGAAATTCCCAATAATATTTTGCCCCTAGCATCTATATGACCTTAACATAGTCAACAAATTATAAGTGCTAGTCAAGTTCAACCCATCATTTCCCGATTGAATTAAACCCACCCGCACGACCCTTAACATAGTCAACAAAGTTGCACGACTACCGTAATCCAATCGTATCATATGCTTATACAGATAAGCGCTAATCAGCTACCGCACACTACGCCTTAACATAGTCAACAAATGTAGCACTAATACTAACTAGTACTTATCTGAAATGACGGAGGGCTACGATAGGTTTTTAAGAAAACCCTTTGCGTAAAGAGCTCACTCCCGGTGAAGGGATCTCGGCTCTTTCCTCATCGAATAAGGTACAGGATATTTCATAAATATCACTATGCAAAGAAAAAACTATAAAAATAATCAAAAGACAAACCGAGTTTGTAACATCTGCTAGTTTCGCTAAGGAGGTCACTCCCGGTGAAGGGATCTCGGCTCTTTCCTTATCGAATAAGGTGCTAGATGTTCTACAAGGAACACCGCTATGCAAAGCAAAAACTAGAGCTACCAGTTTTTGAGACAAGTTTCTACAAAATCTTTAGTTTTCTTTTAGTTTCATTAATCTCATTAATGAAATCCCATTTTATTATGCTTCACAAGCATCACATTTGAAACGAAATCAACAATATAACATATATCCCATATACATAATATAAACATTCGTCTCAGGCAGTAATATGATCTCATCACAGAACATTGCAGCAGAAGATAACATATGAAATATTGGATATACTAAGATTTCCGTGTTTTATGCGAGCCTGTATAAAACACGGATTCCACGGTCGCGATGAATAGCCAATCCCACACCCATAGACCCCTATGAGAGTGGCAAGCAACCCTACCAATTCTAGAGTTAGGACACCCAGTCTCGACTCCTCGAGATGGTCTCCCACTGGACCTTAGAACCCGGTTACTTGTGCTCCCCGCCTTGGGTCGATCCTAATGCGGAAAAATAAATAATATACAATGGTGACATCATCCTCAACTCGGAAGTGCCCCAATAAAAGAATATTACATACAATGAATTTTACATAAATGAAAATAAAAACCCTCATCACACATAAAACCCTCGGCTATTCAAAACGCGACGATCCAATATAATATATCACAGCAACACATAATATCTCATATCATCAACGTAAGCAAGCATGCGTATCCCGATTGTCGTTGATGTATAGAAACGAAGCCGGCGATACACCACATACTACGCTTACGGTCACAGAAAAGAAAGTGTAAAACTACAACAGTTGGAATCCGCAACCTTCTTAGACATCTCATGCCTAACCAAATGAATTCCTTAGACATCGCATGCCTAACAATTATAAACCCCGCATTTTAGTCTCGATCTCGAAAACACTTTTCAATATCTAGTCGGGCAATTCAACAAGATTCCTGACATCCTGATCGAATGCTCGTCGGAAACTTTAGTAGACGGCCGCACCCCCGGATGCCGTCGACGGAGTAAACTAAGGCGGAACACCGCTGCCGCGAGCACCCGAACGGATGCTTTTGGCGAGGGGGTTCTCCTATAGTCACTTGGTCGGGGTTATGGGGCGTGGCTATCTATTAAGTTTTCTCGGTGAGTATCCGCGTACACTACGTGATTGCGACGGACTTTTGATCACATCAAAATCCCGTGGCAACCGATCAAATGAGACTAAAAACTGCTAGATTTATAACATTCAAATTAGTTATCTTATAACTACTTGTGGATTCTAAATATTGTATCATATTCCAGATAAATAGACAATTTAAAACTTTCCGATCGAATAAGCAAACACCCAAGATTTTCCAAATAGCTCAACACTTGAGTGGAGTTCAAAAAGTCCCAGAACATGTCACAACACCAATGGTCCAGCCGTAGAAGGGTCAAACCAACGCCTCACATGTGGCAACGCCGTACTGCCCCAAACCCTAAGGTTTAGAGGCGGTTCAGACGGTCACATAATCGAGTTAAGGTTTGTGTTCTTCTAGAGAGTCCACCGCGTTACTTGCATGACTTTGAATGTTCTTTAACTAAGGAAAAAATCCAACACTTGGAAATTTTCCGGCAGGGGAAAAAGTGAGTTATTGATATCCGTTCGAACTTTTTAACACGTCCTAAATTACCCGGAAAACTTAAACGAAGTTAAATTATCCGATCGAATCAACGAGTTCCCAATATATCCCAGAAAGCTCAACACTTGAGTAGAATTAAAAATTCCCAGAAGCATGAAAAAGTACCCAAGAATAAAGCCCTGAAGTATTAGCCCCTAATTCCTCATGTTGGCCGCGGAACCGCCGCCAAACGCATGGTTTGGCCGCGGTTCCGCGGTCACGTGATGGTGTTAGGGCTTCGTACTTCACAGTAATTCTTAGAATTCCCTGCATGATTTTCTGAGTATTTTTAATATGAAAAATTTCATCTTTTGAATTTTTTTCCAGAAACTAGGTTTTTACAGGGTTTCGGAGTTCGACCGGACTTCAAACTTCGTCTAAACATCACTTAATGCTCTAGCTTGGCTCTGATACCACTGTAGGGTTAGCTTAGCACCTTAGCAAGGTTTTGGCAAGCATCAATCATGCTACTTTAAAATTTTTGGGGTGCTAAACAAACCCTAACCAAGATCTTAACTAGAATATTAGGGTAAACATAGCAAGTAAACAACTTTACTTCTAAGAGTTAGGGATTACAACATTTGTAGACCGTTCCTTCGCTTCAAAAGCTCCGGGTTGAGGTCCCTTCACTGCGATCATCAAGTACCAGGACTCTAAAGAGGCTCCATGAAGAGAAAAATGCAAGCTTGCTTCCAATCTTCAACAACAAAGATGATCTACCTTGAAGAAACTCAAGCCGAAGCTCTTACTTCACTAATCAAGTATTAGCAAAGCAAACACCCTAATCTAAGTGGCTAGAATAGATGAGAATGATGAAGTAGTAATTTAGCTCTCATTTCTTTTCAATTTCTCACTCAAAATCATCACATACCAAAAAGCTAGTAAGCTTTTTCATGAGGAAGAAGAAAAAGGATTTGATTTGTGATGAATAATGAATTATTGTGTATGGTTACAATTGCAACCATGAGTTAAGAAAGAAAGCTTAACCCATGTAGAGAGATAACAAGAGTAAAGGGTTTGAGTTGGGTTAGAAAATATCAACACAAAATATCTTAGCAAAAAACAAAAGGAAGCTTCTTGAAGCTTCATGCAAAAGCTAACCCAAATGCTAACCCAAATCAAACCCTAACTTGTTTAAACTCCATAAATCATGTTGCATTTATAATCCTAACTTGTTACAATATTATATATCACATATATAATATATTTTTGTAACAAAATAAAATAATACAATTAACATATATCACATATATATCAATGTATTATCCAAGTGAGAAAAAGAATCTTTAAGTGAGTTTATATTAGTTAATGTAACTTAATATATCACATATATAATTATACATTAAATTATCGAATCAACACTTGATCCGATAATCCGGCTATATAGCATATAACCGACTAATATAACATGTACCGATTCATCGAATCAACACTTGATCCGATGACCCGGCTATATCACATATACCCGGCCGATATCATATATCGTGAGAATGGAATACGATATCTCATATCATAATATTCTCGGTCCCGCACATATCACATATGTGCTCCTACTCCGTTTTGCCTGAGCCAGGAAACCTCTGTGTAGGACTCTAAAAAATCGTCAACACGCCGGCAGTAGGTAATGATCATATCAAACACCCACAAGCTGCAAGCGGTCAGCTAAACGTAACAGCCACCCAGGTAATGAGCGATCAGAAGATCAACAAGCAAGCCTGTACATTCTCCTGCGAATCCAATCAGTAACACTCCCGTACATTCCGGTCTCTTCGTCTGATATGTCGCATATCTCGCCTAGGGGTGCTAAACGTCAGACCCCAGTAGCTTGATAAGTCGTGTCGATATAAGGTCTATAACAGTTCGAGAAACTACTGATAACACTTACCAGTAAATCTCAGCAACCCTGGCCAGGGATTTCCAGGTATAGCCAATCGAACACAGCGCAACATCAACCCCCTATACCGGGAGAGACGAATCCCCTCCTATCGCTCATTGCCTCCATGTGACTCGGGACTGTACCCAAAAACCACCGTTTTGCACGCCCTCTTGGACGTGGTAAGATGGAAATCAAAGCACAGTGGGAACCACACAAGACTCTATGACGATCTCGAGTCAACAGACTACTCTGTACCAGTGTCACCAGAGAACTGCCATCTGACGTGAGGTATAATACCATCTGGGAGTTCTCGGTGAGTCCGTCCAGTGTACCCAGTCTCCACTGAGCACCCGTATACCTTCTATGATGTCAAACACCAATGGATATGGGATCATCCATCGCCCATCATATGGGTCAAGAAGCGCATACGCTAGTCTACTCTGAAGTATCGATGCCCTGTCTTGGAACTCCCACGACTAGGAACATTTGAAGGATGTACTTGGCGACTATACTGTCCCTACTAGTATGTTCTGCATCATAGTCATAGTAGTCAAGTACTCATCCTAAGGGCTTTATCAACATGTAACATAGAGACAATCAGAGTACATGTTAAGATAAAGAGTAACCAGATAGCATGCTATCATGTCGAGCAAGAAATCCCTCCCTATATATGTCCAAACATCCACTACAATATACATCGCATGTACAGTAATGGCCTCTAGGGCATACATATCACTAACATAGTGTATACTGATCGAGACCCCGACGAGGGGCGGTGGCCAGGTCTCACAAGCCATTGGTGTTAGTTTTTTCACCTAAGATAGTATACAGGTGCTCATTGGGTTATGAGTACACTGGACGGACTCGCCGGGAACCTGCTAGAGGGCATTATACCTATTGTCAGATGGCAGTTCCCTGGTGACATGTATACAGGTTAGTCTGTCGACCTGAGATTGTCATTTGTCTCGTATGAGTTCCCACTATGCTTTGATTACTACCCTACCACGGCTCAAAGGAGTCGTGCAAACAGGTTTTAGTTGGGTACAGTCCCGAGCCACATGGAGGCAGTGAGTGGATCGTCGGGGATTCATCTTTCCCGGTATTGGGGGTTGATGTCGCGTTGTGCACGGGTGGCCATCACCAGAAATCCTCGGCCGAGATAGACGAGAATTACCGATCCAGGATCGATAGTTTATCAGGTGGTGATGGGTTTCATACCGACACTAAATGTCACGTTATTAGGGGTCTGACTTTATTAACCCCCTAGACTTGATATGCGATAATCTTAGACGAACAGACCAGACTGTACGGATATTGTCACTGTTAGGCTCATTAGGGGTTTGGATGAGTTTGCTCATCGGCCTTCCTTTCGCTCAATACCTGGGTAGCCGTTACATACAACTAGTGCCGCTGACGTGCTTGTGGTTAAATCCACTGCCAGCGTATTGACGAGTCTTAAGAGTCCCACACAGGGGGTTTTCACGATTCAGGCACTATGGTGTAAATGATGTATGTTGGTACATACAGGTGTCCAATTGAATATGTGTGCAGGTAGCACAGACTTTAATCAGACGGTTGATAATACTAGCGTCTTAGGATTAAGCCGGATTATTAAATCAGGTTTTGATTTAATAATTTATATATATGTAATTATATATACGTATTCTAGTATTATTGTTCACTATTCATTTTCTCTCTTGGCTATTCCTATTTGAGTACGAATACGCGTATATGTATTTCGAGACGTATACCAGGTTGTATTCCGTATTTATACGGAATTGTTTCTAGAAGATTGGAAACCTCATTTGTATGATTTTCTTTTTTAGAAAATCATTTGTTTTACAAATGAGGGGGAGGGTGAGTTGGCATGAGCATGGGTGATGGCATGTAGAGAGGTATGGTTTGCATTTGCTTAATAGTTAAAGGAAATGAGATATTTTTATGTCTGCATGAGAGAGAGAGAGAAGGGGGGCAACCACTTGTTTTGGATGAAGGCTTGCTCATTTCATTTCTCCACATTTGCTCACTCTCATTCTCACTTGGAGAAAACACTTAGCCATTCTTAAGTTGCTCATGCTACATGTTTCCTCACCTCTTTCTTCATCTTCTTGAGTTGCTCTTAGAGTATTGTGATGAGAGAAAATACATAGTGATACATTCCCACACCTCCACTCTCCATTGCTAGCAACCTTGGAGCGTCGGTTGCCTCGCTTGGTGAGGCTGGAGCTTGCGCCGTTTCCCTCAGGTGGATCATCGTAGATGGAGGAAGACCGGCAACCAAACTCAATCCACAACCACTAGGAGCTTGGGATGAAGGTTGAAGACCGAAGAACACGGATCAACTCGGTATAACCATTCTTAACTCTTTATATTGCTTGCTAGTATAGGGTTTAAGGTAGATTCTGTTAGTTATATGTATGCCCTAGAGGCCATTACTGTACATTGGATGTATATTGTAGTGGATGCTGGGACATATATAGGAAGGACTTTCTTGCTCGACATGATAGTATGCTATCTGTTTGCTCTTTACCTTAACGTGTACACAGATTGTCTCTCTATTACATGTTGGTAAAGCCCTTAGGATGTGTACTTGACTACCTGGACTATGATGCGGATCATACTAGTGGGGACATGGTAGTCCATAAGTACATCCTTCAAAGTCCCTAGTCGTGGGTGTATCGAGACGGGGCATCGATATACCAGAGTAGACTAGCGTATACCTTCTCGACCCATACAGATGGGCGATGGATGATCCCATATCCATTGGTGTTTGACATCAGAGATGATGTACGGGTGCTCAGTAGAGACTGGGTACACTGGACGGACTCGCCGAGAACTCCCAGATGGTAATATACCTTACGTCAGATGGCAGTTCTCTGGTGACACTGGTACAGAGTAGTCTGTTGACCCGAGATCGTCATAGAGTCTTGTGTGGTTCCTACTGTGCTTTGATTTCCATCTTACCACGTCCAAGAGGGCGTGCAAAACGGTGGTTTTTGGGTACAGTCCCGAGTCACATGGAGGCAATGAGCGATAGGAGGGGATTCGTTTCTCCCGGTATAGGGAGTTGATGTTGCGCAGTGTTCGATTGGCTATAACAGGAAATCCCTGGCCAGGGTTGCTGAGATTTACTGGTAAGTGTTACCAGTAGTTTCTCGAATTGTTGTAGACCTCATATCGACACGACTTATCGAGCTATTGGGGTCTGACATTTACCACCCCTAGGCGAGATATGCGACATATCAGAAGATCAGACCGGACTGTACGGTAAGTGTTACTGGTTGGATTCACAGGAGTGTGAGCGGGCTTGCTCGTCGATCTTCTGATCGCTCAATACCCGGGTGGCCGTTACGTTTAGCAGACCGCTTGCGGCTTGTGGGTGTTTGATATGATCATCACCTGCTGCCGGCGTATTGACGAGTCTTTAGAGTCCTACACAGAGGTTTCCTGGCTCAAGCGAAACGAAATAGGAGCGCATATGAGATATGTGCGGGACCGAGAATAATACCAGTATGTGATACTGTATTCGATTCTCGCGATGTGACATTGATCGGTTATATGCGATATAGCCGGGTTATCGGATCAAGTGTTGATTCGATAAGTTGTTACTATTGATACCAGTCGGTTATGTGCGACATGACCGGATCATTGAATCAAGTGTTGATTTAATGATTTAATGTATAATTATATATTTGATATATTACTTTGCATTAACTAGTATCGGTTCATTTTGAATGGATTTTCTCACTCGGATGTGCGCATTGTATATGCGATATGATTTTGTGCACATGTTTGTATCATGTTTGATGATGCATGCTATATTGGTTAAGTGTAAAGATTAAACCATGGTTGTGAATGGTTAGGGTTTTGTTTTCTTTTTCATTTATTTATTTATTATTTTGTTATTCATTTGGAAAAAGAAAAAGGGTGAGAAAAATGGTGGCATTCTTTTAATCTTTCATGAAGCTTCATGAACACTTTGACTATGTCACCATTTTGTCTCATGCTTTACCCTAACCACTCCACTAACCCTTGTTCACTCTCTACACTTTACCATGGTTACCTTTATGATAAGAATTATTATTCTTTTCTTTTCTAATTTTTCTTATCATAATATTCTTCTTCTTCTTCATTTCTTCAAGTGAAGAAAGGTTGCCTCCATCAATGGCAAGTGATGAAAAAGAGTGAGAAATCCAAATCTAAAGTGAACCCACCTCCTATTTCTTCATCCTCTACCTCTTGCCAAGTAGTAGAGTGTGTTTCCTTCACAAGTTTTCATTGCTTGGTGAAGGTGGAGCTTGATCTAGCGATGCCTCGACGTAGATCATCTTCGGCACGTCGTCGATGACCTAGCCCGCTCTTTCTCCGATGAAGCCGACGCTAGAGCCCGGGATTTGATTTGGACAGCGGATAGGACTTCATCACGGAGCCGTGGAGGTGGAGGACCGGATCTACAAAGGTTGTATTTCCTCATTCTTGTAGTTAAGTGTTAACTAGTTTATTGTTTCGCCTAGAAATCTAGCCAACGATCCGTTCTAGGGTTTCTCGGCACCGTTTAAATTTGAAATTAGCATGGTTGATGCCTTGTGAGACCTCATTAGGATGCCTAGAAACCCTACAGTGGTATCAGAGCCTAGCTAGAGCCTTAGGCGAAGTCTAGACGGAATTTGAAACCCGATCGAACCGAAACCCAACCCCAAAAATTGCTCTTTGGACTTTTTCCAAATTCTGGGATTTTTCCACATTAAAAATATGCAGAAAATACATCAGGAATATCTAAGAGTTACTGTGAAATTCGGCGGCCTAATTCAACTATCCCACCGCGGTTCCGCGGCATGAGGAAGGCTCATGCGGCGGTTCCGCGGCCGTACGGCCACAGTATTTAAATTATTTTGCACAGTAATTCTTAGTTTCCAGTGGTGATTTTTCTGGGAATTTTTAATATTTTTTCAAGAGTTGAATTTTCTGGGGTTGTTTTGGGGATTCGTTGTTTCGATCGGAGTATCAGATTTTGTCTATGTGGCTTTCCCGATAAATTTTAGAATATGTTAAAAAGTTTGACCGGATATAAATACCCAATTTTTCCCCTGTCGGGAAATTTCCAAGTGTTGGATTTTTCCGTAGTTTAACGACGTTCTAAGTAGTGCAAGTAACGCGATGGTCCCTCTAGAAGACAACAAACCTTAACTCGATTATGTGACCGTCTTGAACTGCCCTTTGAACCTTCGGGTTTAGGGCAGTACGGCGTGCCACATGTGAGGCGTTGGCTTGACCCTTCTACGGCTGGACCGTTGGTACTGAGGCACGAACTGAATGTTTTTAGACTTGTTTCATGTGTTGATCTGTATCGGGAAAACTTAGGTGTTCGAATGTTCGATCAGAAAGTTTAACATTTTCTATTTATCCGGAATGGGATACAATAATTGGAATTCACAAGAAGTTATGTGATAACTGAATGAATATTATAAACGTAGCAGTTTAGTCTCACTTGATCGGTTGCTACGGAATTTTGATGTGATCAAAAGTCCGTCGCAATCACGTAGCGTACGCGGATACTCGCCGGGTAAACTTAATAGACAGCCTCACTCCATAGCCCCGACCAAGTGACTGTAGGAGAACCCCGTCGCCGAAAGCATCCGTTTGGGTGCTCGCGGTAGCGGTGTTCCGCCTTGGTGCACTTCGTCGCCGGTATCAGGGGGTGCGGCCGTCTACTGAAGTTTGCGACGAGCATTCGATCAGGATGTCGGGAATCTTGTTGAATTGCCCGACTTGATATTGAAAAGTGTTTTCAATATTGAGACTAAAATGCGGGGTTTATGATTGTTAGGCATGCGATGTCTAAGTAATTCATTTGGTCAGGCATGCGATGTCTGAGGATGTTGCGGATTCCAACTGTTGTAGTTTTACACTTTCTTTTCTGTGACCGTAAGTGTAATATGTGATATCGCCGGTTTCGTTGCTAAATGTCAACGACAATTGGGATGGACATATTTACTTACGTTGATGACATGTGATGTTATGTGTTGCTGGATATGTTATATTGGATCGTCGTGTTTGAATAGCCGGGGGTTTTTATGTGAGATGAGTGTTTTTCATTTTCATTCATGTAAAAACTTGTATGTAATATTCTTTTATTGGGGCACTTCCAGGTTGCGGAAGATGTCACCGTTTGTATATTATTTACTTTTCCGCACTAGGATAGACCCAAGGAGGGGAGCATAAGTAACCGGGTTCTGGGGTCGAGTGGGAGACCAACTCGAGGAGTCGAGTCCGGGTCTCCTAACTCTAGAATTGGTAGGGTTGCTTGCCGCTCTCGTAGGGGTCTAGGGGTGTGGGTTTGGCTATTCATCGCGACCGTGGAATCCATGTTTTATACTGGCTCGTATTGAAAACACGGACGTCCTAGTATATCCAATATTTCATATGATTCTTCTGCTGCGATATCTGTGATGTGATCATGTGATGTTCTGTGATAGATACAGTATATAGTATATATGATATATTATATAGACGTTACTTATGTTTTACACCCGCGCTAGCCCTGCCCCGCTCTGCCGTTAGTTACCTAACCTAACGGTGCACGAGGGGACATCGAGGCGAATGCGGATGGCATAAGTGTACGTCGTATTTATCTGTGATGTTTAGGTACTTAAATGATGGGACTTCATTAATGTGATTAATGAAATAAAAGAAACCTAAAGATGTTGTAGAATCGAATTTCAAAATAAAACAGGTAGCTACAGTTCTTGCTTTGCACAGCGGTATATATGATATATCCTGCACCTTATTCGATGAGGAAAGGACCGAGATCCCTTAACCGGGAGTGACTCCTTTAGCAATAACTGGCAGATGCTACACACTCGGTTTGTCTTTTGATTGCTTTTAAGAGTTTTTGCTTTGCACAGTGATATATATGATATATCCCGCACCTCATTCGACGAGGAAAGGACCGACGATCCTTTCACCGGGAGTGACTCCTTTAGCAAAACTAGAAAAGCCTCAAAAGCACTCCATTTTAAAATCATTTGATTCTACAACGATATCAAGTTCATTACGCAATAGGTTTTCAGAAAAACCTGTCGTAGCCCTCCGTCATTTCAGATAAGTCCTATTTAGTATTCGTGCTACGTTTGTTGACCTCCGTCAAGGCGTAGTGTGCGGTAGCTAACTAGTATTTATCTGCTTATGCATATGATGCAGATTGGATTAGGGTAGTCGTGCGGCCTTGTTGACCTCCGTCAAGGGTCGTGCGGGTGGGTTTAATTCGATCAAGAAATGACGGGTTGAACTTGACTAGTAGCCTATGGTTTGTTGACCTCCGTCAAGGTCATAGGGTGCTAGGGGCAAAATTATCGGGAATTTCAAGTGTAGAAATTTGTAATGAGATTGCATACCTTCTATGAGATAGTTGGATCCCGATACCCGCTGCGAGTAAGAGTTACTCCTGGGAGAGTTTTACACATTACAATTAGCCGATCAAGTAGGTGTCTAGAAAGGTGTTAACGAGGTTACGCCTCTGGGAAAACGAGGTTTACATTAATTAGGTTCGTGCGAAAGCACGGGGGACCTCCCTCAAAGTACCGACACTGGCCTGGCTGAAAGATTGGCGAACTTGTAGTGTGTAATTAATCCCGGCTGGTCTTTCCTTTTAGGGTTTAAAGGAAGATTTGATAAAAAGCAGTGGGAGCCATCCTGATTAGATAAAATAATAACCAATCTATTCTTACAAGAGCGCACGCTGAGTGTTTTCTTCTCTCTCTCTCCAGGCAGCGACCATATCACGCCTTAATCAAGATAATAATACGGATTATTGACCGAACCCGCTTGTTATACTGAGCTGGGGAACGTTGGTCCCGCTCCAACTTATAATTGTTATAAGACAGAGCAGGAAATTGGGGAATACCAGATTTCCCGTGCCGCCCAAACGAAGAGAGTGCATGCTGATGCATCATCTTCGGGTGTGTTCATTATACAGAACCGTTTCTCAGTATTCTTTACGTCCTGGGTATGTGATACCAGATCAGGATCCCAGATATGTAATCTGTTACATAGGGCTACAGAAAGGCAGAGAACTGAGAACGGGTGATAAGTTTCATGAGGCAGAGACCGGGGCAAGTGTTGCAGCCAAGTCTGTTGGTCACTGTCACCCTGTATTACAAATACATTGATTCTGAACGAATGTTATTAGATACCGAACCTGATATACAAAATCATATCAGTCTCTTTATTAGTAAAGAAATGATAAAATTTTGTATTGTTGGATAATGTTTTGAACATTTCCTATATCAAAAGTTGATCGGATCAGGCACGTTATCTAAAAGCATTGATGTTCTAAATCAAACTACAGTTCTTAGTATACGGAACACACACAAGAGGAAGAGTTCAGAAATGAACGAATCCTTCTTGAGGCATTGTAGACTAGGTCATATCAATGCGACCCGACCGGCTGAAGTTACATTTAGATGCATATTTAAATTAGTTTGAATTTACATCTTATGAAACTTGCGAGTCATGTCACAAAGATAAAATGACCTCAGCTCTGTTTATTGGAAACAGAAAAAGAGTTAGTGAACTCTTGGGATGATACATGTTGATGTATGTAGGTCCCCTGTGTACACATGCCAAGACCGGTTCTTTGTACTTCATTACATTCTCTGATAATCTCTCAAGATTCAGACATATGTTCCTGTTGAAACACAAGTCCGAACCTTTTGAGATATTCACAGAATATGATTTAGAAGTAGAGAACCAATACGGGTATAAGTATTATGTCCTTTGATGAGATCAAGGAGGAGAATACTTGAGCACGGAAATCCTGGATTATTCCAAAGGAGAATGAGATTCTCTCTCAGAATTACTCCTCCGTATACACCATAGCACGATGGTATATCGGGGCGGAGCAATAGCACCCTATGTGATATGGTGTGCTCTATGATGAGTACTACTGAGTTTCCTATTTCCTTTTTGGGAGTTATGCACTTGAGAAGCTGCATACCTATTGAATAGGGTTTCAGTCAAATCAGTTGCCTACCATTTCATATTTGATATGATAAGGGAAGAGCCCATGTCTTAAGTTAGTTAAGATTTGGAGTTGTCCGGCCTATGTCTAAAAGCAAAATCCGGACAATCTCGAGGCAAGATCTGTTATGTAGAACTGGAAAGGTTCCAGCTATACAAACTACAGCAGATGATTTGATAAAACCAAAGGATTCAATGGTTACCAACGAACCTAAGCCTCTCCGCCGATCTAGTAGGGTTCCTCACCCACCTGAGAGATACTTCAGTTTCTCTATGACAGTGGGAGCGAGAATTGCATCATAAGATGATGACCCAACTAGTTTCGAGCTGGCCATCAGGAGTGGGACTCTGTAAGAATGGCTGGATGCTTAGCGATCTGAGATGGAATCCTTATACACCGACAAAGTATGGACTTTGGTTGCTATATCTGAAGGGTTAAATTCCCATCAGGAGCAAGTATATCTTGAGAAGATTACTTGGTGTATATGGAAAAGTCGAGACTTTCAAAGCTAGACTAGTTAAAGGTTTTCGTCATCGACCAGGCGTGGATAATGATGAAACCTTTTCCAGTAACTATGCTTAAGTCCATCCAGATCCTACTTGCCACGGCTACATACCATGACTACGATATCTGGCGGTTGGGTGCCATGACTGCTTTTCTAAATGATGTTTTAGATGAGAACGTCTATAAGTACACAGCCAGAGGGCTTCGTAGACAGTGGGAGCAGCGGAAACGTGTGCAAGATGCTTTATAGGATAAAGCAGGCATCGCGGAGTTGGAACATCTGTTTTGATGAAGCGGTCAAAGAGTTTGACATCATCAAAATGGTAGATGAACCTTGTATATACAAAAAGGTAGTAGGGAGTATGGTGACGATCCTCATAGAGTACGTGGATGACATACTCTTGATAAGAAAGGAGTTTCCTATGCTACGCTCGGTCAATCTCCGCATATCACGATGATTCTCCATAAAGGATCAAGATGATACCTCCTAAATCCTGGGTTTTGGATCTATGAGATAGATTTAATTGGATGTTAGGATTCTCACTAGTTGTAGTGAGATGGTATCAATCGATCCGGGGGAGAATCACTGGAAGGGTTCCAGGGTGATAAAGACGACTGAGTGTCAGTCACAGGCATTGTCTTAACCCTCAAAAGGGATGGTATGTTGGAAGAGTTCCAAGCTAGATACCGTGACATACTAGACGATAAAGGCAGGATACATCGCTACTTAAGATGCTACCAAAGAGGCTGTTTGGGTGTATATTGGTTCATGAGATGAACTATGTTCCTCCCAATGTGTGACAATGGAGTTGTGGCTGATGCCAAGGAACGCAGGTCCCATCAGTGATCCAGACATATTCTAAGGCAGTATCACTTGATCATGGAGATGGATGATCTCTAAGGGATCGAGGTTAGGAAAGTAGACTCAGAGGACAACACGGCGGATCCACTCATGAAGGCCTATTCCCAAAGAGAAACTTTTATGGGATGGTTGAGTATGAGATACTACAACCACTGCTACAGATGGCCCTAATGCAAGTGGGAGATTGTTAGTTATATGTATGCCCTAGAGGCCATTACTGTACATTGGGTGTATATTGTAGTGGATGCTGGGACATATATAGGAAGGACTTTCTTGCTCGACATGATAGTATGCTATCTGGTTGCTCTTTACCTTAACGTGTACACAGATTGTCTCTCTATTACATGTTGGTAAAGCCCTTAGGATGTGTACTTGACTACCTGGACTATGATGCGGATCATACTAGTGGGGACATGGTAGTCCATAAGTACATCCTTCAAAGTCCCTAGTCGTGGGTGTATCGAGACGGGGCATCGATATACCAGAGTAGACTAGCGTATACCTTCTCGACCCATACAGATGGGCGATGGATGATCCCATATCCATTGGTGTTTGACATCATAGATGATGTACGGGTGCTCAGTAGAGACTGGGTACACTGGACGGACTCGCCGAGAACTCCCAGATGGTAATATACCTTACGTCAGATGGCAGTTCTCTGGTGACACTGGTACAGAGTAGTCTGTTGACCCGAGATCGTCATAGAGTCTTGTGTGGTTCCCACTGTGCTTTGATTTCCATCTTACCACGTCCAAGAGGGCGTGCAAAACGGTGGTTTTTGGGTACAGTCCCGAGTCACATGGAGGCAATGAGCGATAGGAGGGGATTCGTCTCTCCCGGTATAGGGAGTTGATGTTGCGCAGTGTTCGATTGGCTATAACAGGAAATCCCTGGCCAGGGTTGCTGAGATTTACTGGTAAGTGTTACCAGTAGTTTCTCGAATTTTTGTAGACCTCATATCGACACGACTTATCGAGCTATTGGGGTCTGACGTTTATCACCCCTAGGTGAGATATGCGACATATCAGACGATCAGACCGGACTGTACGGTAAGTGTTACTGGTTGGATTCACAGGAGTGTGAGCGGGCTTGCTCGTCGATCTTCTGATCGCTCAATACCCGGGTGGCCGTTACGTTTAGCAGACCGCTTACGGCTTGTGGGTGTTTGATATGATCATCACCTGCTGCCGGCGTATTGACGAGTCTTTAGAGTCCTACACAGAGGTTTCCTGGCTCAAGCGAAACGAAATAGGAGCGCATATGAGATATGTGCGGGACCGAGAATAATACCAGTATGTGATACTGTATTCGATTCTCGCGATGTGACATTGATCGGTTATATGCGATATAGCCGGGTTATCGGATCAAGTGTTGATTCGATAAGTTGTTACTATTGATACCAGTCGGTTATGTGCGACATGACCGGATTATTGAATCAAGTGTTGATTTAATGATTTAATGTATAATTATATATTTGATATATTACTTTGCATTAACTAATATCGGTTCATTTTGAATGGATTTTCTCACTCGGATGTGCGCATTGTATATGCGATATGATTTTGTGCACATGTTTGTATCATGTTTGATGATGCATGCTATATTGGTTAAGTGTAAAGATTAAACCATGGTTGTGAATGGTTAGGGTTTTGTTTTCTTTTACATTTATTTATTTATTATTTTGTTATTCATTTGGAAAAAGAAAAAGGGTGAGAAAAATGGTGGCATTCTTTTAATCTTTCATGAAGCTTCATGAACACTTTGACTATGTCACCATTTTGTCTCATGCTTAACCCTAACCACTCCACTAACCCTTGTTCACTCTCTACACTTTACCATGGTTACCTTTATGATAAGAATTATTATTCTTTTCTTTTCTAATTTTTCTTATCATAATATTCTTCTTCTTCTTCATTTCTTCAAGTGAAGAAAGCTTGCCTCCATCAATGGCAAGTGATGAAAAAGAGTGAGAAATCCAAATCTAAAGTGAACCCACCTCCTATTTCTTCATCCTCTATCTCTTGCCAAGTAGTAGAGTGTGTTTCCTTCACAAGTTTTCATGGCTTGGTGAAGGTGGAGCTTGATCTAGCGATGCCTCGACGTAGATCATCTTCGGCACGTCGTCGATGACCTAGCCCGCTCTTTCTCCGATGAAGCCGACGCTAGAGCCCGGGATTTGATTTGGACAGCGGATAGGACTTCATCACGGAGCCGTTGAGGTGGAGGACCGGATCTACAAAGGTTGTATTTCCGCATTCTTGTAGTTAAGTGTTAACTAGTTTATTGTTTCGCTTAGAAATCTAGCCAACGATCCGTTCTAGGGTTTCTCGGCACCGTTTAAATTTGAAATTGGCATGGTTGATGCCTTGTGAGACCTCATTAGGGTGCCTAGGAACCCTACAGATTCGGGCATCTGGTTGTGGTAGCGCCAGTTTAGTAAAAATTTTTTTCGCATTTGGCTACGGTTTGATGGCTTGGGTGCTGCCGTAACCCAACATGGTATCAGAGCCAACCCTTAGCTAGCTAGTTTACACGATGTTAAAATATCGAAACCGAAACAACCCTGAAACAGTACACTGCATATTCCAGGTTATGTCGAATTTTCAGAGTCTTCAAAAAAAATTTTAAGCAACTGCAGAAGACTACTTTGATGACAACTAGAACACCCGACAAAAATGAGCCCCATCCACCGGATTTGACCCGGCGAGAGTTGCGGAAAAACGGGTGAGGCCGGCTTTTTAGTGGAGTTTGGACTTGAATTTTGTAGGATGGTCTAGTCTCTGGAATATTAGTGCAGTGGTATTACTTGTTTTTCCTATTTTGGATATTATTTTATCTATTGTTCAGGGTCAATTCGGGGTGTTTCGAAGTCGATAATTTAACACCGTTTAAATGTTTATTGTACATACATTACTATCTGTGACCGTGAATGTCATTAGAGCGGTACAACTCGTCTAATTGCTATATGTTCCTTTAGACGAGTTTGCGAACGTGACATTCGCGTTGATGTCCTGTGTTGTGCTGTATTGTGGTTGGATCGTCGTGGTGGATAGCTTGGGTGCAATGTTAGTATAATTTAGTTTCATTTGTACATTTGATATTGCGGGGCGAGCATCCGACATGTGGACTGCCGTCACTGCCACTTTGTATATTATTTGTTTGGGGTACGACCGGGTTGAGGTCGATATCACCCTTGTACATATTATTTTCTTTTCTGTACTATGATTATCCCATGGTGGAGTGCACGAATAGCTTGGTTCTAGAAGGCAACGGGTCCGCATCTCTTGGCGTTGAGACGGAGGGGACCTTACTCTAGAATTGGCGGGCAATTCGCCGCACTCGTAGGGGGTATCGGTTGACCCATGGAGGGGTGTAGGGTTCCTAGGCACACTCAATAGGTTCCACAAGGCATCAACCATGCCAAACAAAAATTTTCCGGTGCCGAGAAACCCTAATGAAGATCGTTAACTAGAGAATAAGGCGAAAAGCAAGCAAGTAAACTTTATTGCTAAGTGAAAGCGATTACAACCTTTGTACATCCGCTCCACCATTTCTTTAGCTCCGTGTTGACGTCCCTCCGCTGCGATCATCGGATCCCGGACTCTTCCGATGGTTTCATCGGAGAAATGATCGGGCTAGGTCATTGACTTCGAGGCCGAAGATGATCTACGTCGGGGAGACTCAAACTCAAGCTATTCCTTCACTCGGTCGAAAACTTTGTGAAGAGAACACCCTATACTACATAGCAAGTGGTAGAGGATGAAGAAATAGGAAGTGGGTTCACTTTAGAATTGGATTTCTCACTCTTTTTCTCATGATGCCATTGGAGCTAGCAAGCTTTTCCAAGCTTGATGAAGGTGAAAAAGATGAAAAAAACATATGAATTCAAAGAATAATATGAACACTTATCCTTTTAATCATGGCACCATGGTTGAGTTAAGCCCTCATGCTTAACTCATGTAGAGAATTAACCATAGCATAGGGTTAAGGGTTGGGTTAGCTAATATCTTAAGCAAATGACAAAAGAGTTGACTTTGTCAATGTTCATCAAGCTTCATGAAGCTTGATAACTTTGACCAAAGTCACACTCTTTTGTTATATGCTAAGAAAAATTGTAAACCCTAATCTAACCTTGATATGGTTCAAGTCTCATACACACAACTTGTTTGTATCATCAAGCATGATACAAACATGTACACTTGCATATATCACATATAAACAATGTGCACATTCAAGTGAGAAAATCAATCTTTAAGTGAATCAATACTAGTTAATGTAAAGTAATATATCAAATATATAATTATACATTAAATCATTAAATCAACACTTGATTTAACGATCCGGTCATATCGCATATAACCGACTAATATCAAGTGTATCAATGTATCGAATCAACACTTGATTCGGTAACCCGATTATATCACATATAACCGACCGATGATACAAATCGCGAGAATAGAATACAGTATCACATGCTGGTATTATTCTCGGTCCCGCACATATCTCATATGCGCTCCTATTTCGTTTCGCTTGAGCCAGGAAACCCCTGTGTAGGACTCTAAAGACTCGTCAATACGCCGGCAGTAGGTGATGATCATATCAAACACCCACAAGCCGCAAGCGGTCTGCTAAACGTAACGGCCACTCGGGTATTGAGCGATCAGAAGATCAACGAGCAAGCCTGCTCACACTCCTGTGAATCCAACGAGTAACACTACCGTACAGTCCGGTCTGTTCGTCTGATATGTCACATATCTCGTCTAGGGGTGGTAAACGTCAGACCCCAACAACTCGATAAGTCGTGTCGATATAAGGCTCATAACGGGTCGAGAAACTACTGGTAAGACTTACCAGTAAATCCCTAAAGCATCCTTGGCCAAGGACTTCCTGTTATAGCCAATCGAACACTGCGCAACATCAACTCCCTATACCGGGAGAGAAGAAACCCCTCCTATCGCTCATTGCCTCCATGTGATTCGGGACTGTACCCAAAAGCCACCTTTTTGCACGCCCTCTTGGACGTGGTATGATGGAAGTTAAAGCACAGTGGGAATCACAAAAAACTCTATGACGATCTCGGGTCTACAGACTAACCTGTAACAGTGTCACCAGAGAACTGCCATCTGACGTAAGGTATAATACCATCTGGGAGTTCTCGGCGAGTCCGTCCAGTGTACCCAGTCTCCACTGAGCACCCGTATATCATCTCTGATGTCAAACACCAATGGATATGGGATCATCCATCGCTCATCTGTATGGGTCGAGAATCTACACGCTAGTCTACTCTGGTATATCGATGCCCCGTCTCGATACACCCACGACTAGGGACTTTGAAGGATGTACTTATGGACTACCATGTCCCCACTAGTATGATCCGCATCATAGTCTAGGTAGTCAAGTACACATCCTAAGGGCTTTACCAATATGTAACAGAGAGACAATTAGTGTACACGTTAAAGTAAAGAGTAACCAGATAGCATACTATCATATCGAGCAAGAAAGTCATCCCTATATATGTCCAAGCATCCACTACAATATACATCCTATGTATAGTAATGGCCTCTAGGGAATACATATAACTAACAATCTCCCACTTGCACTAGGGCCATCTGATAGCAGTGGTTGAACTATCTCATACTCAACTATCCCATAAAAGTCTCTCTCTGGGAAAAAGGCCTTTGTGAGTGGATCCGCCGTATTGTCCTCTGAGTCTGCTCTCCTAACTTCGATCCCCTGGAGATCAACCATCTCCATGATCAGGTGATACTGCCTAAGAATATGTCTGGATCACTGATGGGACGGGCGTTCCTTGGCATAAGCCACAACTCCATTGTCACACAATGGGTGGAACGAAGTTCATCTCATGAACTAATATACACCCAGACTTCTTCTTTGGTAGCATCCTAAGTAGCGATGTATCCAGCCTTTATCGTCTAGTATGCCACGGTATCTAGCTTGGAACTCTTCCAACATACCGTCCCTGAGCTGAGGGTAAAGACAATGCCTGCGACTGACATTCAGTCGTCCTTATCACCCTGGAAGCTTTCCAGTGATTCTCCCCAGGATCGATTGATACCAGCTCACTTCAACTAGTGAGTATCCTAATATCCAATTAGATCTATCTCATAGATCCAAAACCCAGGATTTAGTAGGTATCATTTTGATCCTATATGGAGAATCCTTGCGATAAGCGGAGATTGACTGAGCGTAGCATAGGAAACTCCTACCCTATCAAGAGTATGTCATCCACGTACTCTACGAGGATCACCGCTATACTCCCTACTACCTTTTTGTATATACAAGGTTCATCTACCATTTTGATGATGTCAAACTCTTTGACTTACTCATCAAAACAGATGTTCCAACTCCGCGATGGCTGCTTTATCACATAAAACATCTTGCATACGTTTCCACTGCTCCCACTGTCTACGAAGCTCTCTGGCTGTGTACTTATAGACGCTTTCTTCCAAATTATCATTTAGAAAAGCAGTCAAGACACCCAACCGCCAGATATCGTAGTCATGGTATGTAGCCGTAGCAAGTAGGATCTGGATGGACTTAAGCATAGCTACTTAGAAAAAAAGTTTCATCATAATCCAAACCTGGTCAATGATGCAAACCTTCAACAAGTCCAGCTTTGAAAGTCTAAACTTTTCCAAGTACACCAAGTAATCTTCTCAAGATATACTTTCTCCTGATGGGGATTTAACCCTTCAGATAAAGCAACCAAAGTCCATACTTTGTTGGTGTATAAGGATTCCATCTCAGATCGATAAGCATCCAGCCATTCTTACAGAGTCCCACTCCTGATGGCCAGCTCGAAACTAGTTGGGTCATCATCTTATGATGCATTCCTTGCTCCCACTGTCATAGAGAAACCGAAGTATCTCTCAGGTGGGTGAGGAACCCTACTAGATCGGCGGAGAGGCTGAGCTTCGTTGGTAGCTATTGAATCCTTTGGTTCTACCAAATCATCAGCTGCAGTTTGTATAGCTGGAACTGTTTCCAGTTCTACCTCATAACCAATAATTTCTTCACAAGAAATTCCCTATACCAAAGGTGGTATGCTGAGAAACAAAACATTTTTGTCCTCGGTTAGGTAGAAGATATTCCCTTGCATATGCTTGGGATATCCAACAAACTTCCACAGTCCTGACTTTGCCTCGAGCTTGTCCGGATTATGCTTTTAGACATAGGCTGGACAACCCCAAATCTTAACTAACTTAAGAGATGGGCTCTTCCCATTCCATATCATATATGAAGTGGTAGGCAACTGATTTGATCGGAACCCTATTCAATAGGTATGCAACTTCATAAGTGCATAACTCCCTAAAAGGAAATAGGAAACTCAGTAGTACTCATCATAGAGCACACCATATCAAATAGGGTGTTATTGCTCCGCCCCGATATACCATCGTGCTATGGTGTATACGGAGGAGTAATGCTGAGAGAGAATCTCATTCTCCTTTAGAATAATCCAGGAATTCCGTGCTCAAGTATTCTCCTCCTTGATCACATCAAAGGACATAATACTTATTCCCATATTTTGGTTCTCTACTTCTAACTTATATTCTATGAATATCTCAAAAGGTTCGGACTTGTGTTTCAACAGGAACATATGTCTGAATCTTGAGAGATTATCAGAGAATGTAATGAAGTACAAAGAACCGGTCTTGGTATATTTAGACAGGGGACCTTCATACATCAGTATGTATCAATCCCAAGAGTTCACTAACTCTTTCTCTGTTTCCAACAAACAGAGCTGTGGTCATCTTATCTCCGTGACATGACTGGCGAGTTTCAGAAGATGTAAATTCAAACTAATTTAAATATGCATCTATATGTAACTTCAGCTAGTCGGGTCGCATTGATATGACCTAGTTTATAATACCTCAAGAAGAATTCGTTCATTTCTGAACTCTTCCTCTTGTGTGTGTTCCGTATACTAAGAACTGTGGTTTGATTTAGAACGTTAATGCTTTTAGATAACGTGCCTGAACCGATCAACTTTTGATATAGGAAATGTTCAAAACATTATCCAACAATACAAAATTATATCCTTCTTTACTAATAAAGAGACTGATAAGATTTTGTATATCAGGTTCGGTATCTAATAACATTTGTTCAGAATCAATGTATTCTGGTAATACAGGATGACAGTGACCAACAGACTTGGCTGCAACACTTGCACCGTTTTCTGCCTCATGAAACTTATCACCCGTTCTCAGTTCTCTACCTTTCTGTAGCCCATGTAACAGATTACATATGCGGGATCCTGATCAGGTATCATATACCCAGGACGTAAAGGAAATTGAGAAACAGTTCTCTGTAATGAACACACCCGAAGATGATGCATCGGTATGCACTTTCTTCATTTGGGCGGCACGGGAATTCTGGTAATCCCCAATTTCCTGCTCCGTCTTATAACATTTATAAGTTGGAGCGGGACCAACGTTCCCCAGCACAGTATAACAAGCGGGTTCGGTCAATATATCCGTTTTATTATCTTGATTAAGGCGTGATATGGTCGCTACCTGGAGAGAGAGAGAAGAAAACACTCAGCGTATGCTCTTGCAAGATCAGATTGGATATTATTTTATCTAATCAGGATGGCTCCCACTGTTTTTATCAAATCTTCCTTCAAACCCTAAAAGGAAAGACTAGCCAAGATTAATTACACGCTACAAGTTCGCCAATCTTTCAGCCAGGCCAGTGTCGGTACTTTGAGGGAGGTCCCCCGTGCTTTCGCACGAACCTAATTAATGTAAACCTCGTTTTCCCAGAGGCGTAACCCCGTTGACACCTTTCTAGACACCTACTTGATGGCTAATTGTAATGTATAAAACTCTCCCAGGAGTAATTCTTACTCGCAGCGGGTATCGGGATCCAACTATCTCATAGAAGGTATGCAATCTCATTGCAAATTTCAACAGTTGAAATTCCCGATAATATTTTGCCCCAAGCGATCTATGACCTTGACTGAGTCAACAAACCATAGACCGCAACTAAAGTTCAACCCGTCATTTCCCGATTGAATTCAACCCACCCGCACGACCCTTGACTGAGTCAACAAGGCCGCACGACTACCCTAATCCAATCGCATCATATGCTTTGCAGATAAGCTGTAATCAGCTACCGCACACTACGCCTTGACTGAGTCAACAAACGCAGCACGAATACTAACTATTACTTATCTGAAATGACGGAGGGCTACGACAGGTTTCTAAGAAAACCCTTTGCGTAATGAACTTTATATCGTTGTAGAATCAAATAATTTAAAATGGAGTGTTTTTGAGACTTTTCTAGTTTTGCTAAAGGGGTCACTCCCGGTGAAGGGATCGTCGGCCCTTTCCTCGTCGAATGAGGTGCAGGATATATCATATACATCACTGTGAAAAGCAAGAACTATAGGAGCAATCAAAAGACAAACCGAGGGTTGTAGAATCTGCCAGTTATTGCTAAAGGAGTCACTCCCGGTGAAGGGATCTCAGTCCTTTCCTTATCGAATAAGGTGCAGGATGTTCTATAAGGAACACCGCGATGCAAAGCAAGAACTGTAGCTACCTGTTGTTGAAAATTCGATTCCACAACATCTTTAGGTTTCTTTTCTTTCATTAATCACATTAATGAAGTCCCATCATTTAAATCACCTAAACATCACAGATAAATACGACGTACACTTATGCCATCCGCATTCGCCTCGATGTCTGTTAGTTATATGTATGCCCTAGAGGCCATTACTGTACATTGGATGTATATTGTAGTGGATGCTGGGACATATATAGGTAGGACTTTCTTGCTCGACATGATAGTACGCTATCTGGTTGCTCTTTATCTTAACATGTATACTTTATGTCTCTCTGATTACATGTTGATAAAGCCCTTAGGATGTGTACTCGACTTCCAGGACTATGATGATGATCATACTAGTGGGGCCTGGGTAGTCAATGAGTACATCCTTCATTGTTCCTAGTCGTGGGAATATCGAGACGGGGCATCGATATTCCAGAGTAGACTAGCGTATATCTTCTCGACCCATGTGATGGGCGATGGATGATCCCATATCCATTGGTGTTTGACATCGGAGATGGTATGCGGGTGCTCAGTGGAGACTGGGTACACTGAACGGACTTGCCGAGAACTCCCAGATGGTATTATACCTCACGTCAGATGACAGTTCTCTGGTGACACTGGTACAGCTTAGTCTGTTGACCCGAGATCGTCATAGAGTCTTGTGTGTCTCCCACTGTGCTTTGATTTCCATCCTACCACGGCTCTACTGAGTCGTGCAAACAGGTGGTTTTTGGGTACAGTCCCGATTCACATGGAGGCAATGAGCGATAGGAGGGGATTCGTCTCTCCCGGTATTGGGGGTTGATGTTGCGCTATGCTCGACTGGCCATAACAGGAAATCCCTGGCCAGGGTTGCAGTGACCTACTGGTAAGTGTTATCAGTAGTTTCACACATGTCATGGACTTCACGTCGGCATGACTTATCGAGCTACTGGGGTCTGACGTTTACCACCCCTAGGCGAGATATGCGACATATCAGACGAACAGACCGGACTGTACGGTAAGTGTTACTGGTTGGATTCACAGGAGTTTGAGCGGGCTTGCTCGTTGATCTTCTGATCGCTCAATACCCGGGTGGCCGTTACGTTTAGCAGACCGCTTGCGGCTTGTGAGTGTTTGATATGATCATCATCTGCTGCCGGCGTATTGACGAGTCTTTAGAGTCCTACACAGAGGTTTCCTAGCTCAAGCGAAACGAAATAGGAGCGCATATGAGATATGTGCGGGACCGAGAATAATACCAGTATATGATACTGTATTTGATTCTCGCGATTTGTAACATTGATCGGTTATATGCGATATAGCCGGGTTATCGGATCAAGTGTTGATTCGATAAGTTGTTACTATTGATATTAGTCGGTTATGTGCGATATGACCGGATCGTTAAATCAAGTGTTGATTTAATGATTTAATGCATAATTATATATTTGATATATTACTTTGCATTAACTAGTATAGGTTCACTTAAATTGGATTTTCTCACTTGCTGTGCATATTGTATATGTGATATATTTTTTGTGCACAAAATTGTATCATGTTTGATGATACATGCATGCTTGGGTTTGTGTAAAGACTTGACCATGGTTATATGAATGGTTAGGGTTTCATTTTATTTACTTATTCATTTATTTATTCTTTTTGTTTATTTTGGCAAAAGAAAATGATAAAGATAAATGAATGGTGGCTATGTTTGTTTTTAGTTGAAGATTCATGAAGCATTGACTAAGTCACCATTCTTGTCTCATGCTTAACCCTAACCATTTATACTAACCCTAGTTCATTCTCTACACTTAACCAAGGGTTAGTATATGATAAGTATTATATTTCTTTTCTATTTTTATTAACTTATCATATTCATCTTCATCTTCTTCTTCATCTTGAACAAGAAGAAAATAATGCCACCATCAATGGCAACTTGAGAATAAGAGTGAGAAATCCAATTCTAAAGTGAACCCACTTCCTATTTCTTCATCCTCTACCTCTTGCCAAGTAGTATAGGGTGTTTTCTTCACATTTCATGACTTGGTGAAGTGGGAGCTTGATCTAGTGATGCCTCGACGTAGATCATCTTCGGCATCGAAGCCGACGACCAAGCCCGCCCATTTCCTCGATGATGCCGATGCTAGAGTCCGGAATCCGATTTGGACAGCGGAGGGACATCATCGCGGAGCTTAGGATGTGGTGGACCGGATCTACAAAGGTTGTAGTCACTTTCCTTTAGCATTTAATTCGTTTACATGCTTGCATCGCCTATATATCTAGTTAACGATCCGTATTAGGGTTTGTAGGCACTTGTAAAATTTGAATTAGCCATGCTTGATCACTTGTGAGACTTCATTAGTGTGCCTAGGAACCCTACTGCGGTATCAGAGCCTAGCTAGAGCCTTAGGCGATGCGTAGACGGAATTAGAAGTCCGATTGAACCGAAACCCCAATCGCATTTTGCTCTCTGGACATTTTTGAACAACGTGGTTTTTTCCAGATTAAAAATATGCAGATAACTCAGTAGAAGATTCTAAGAATTACTGTATAAAACGGGGCCCCTGAATCCATTAAAGAGCGGCGGAACCGCGGCATTAGCATGCTAATGCGGCGGTTCCGCGGGCCTTTTGTCTCCTCTTGCAATAAATTTTGCACAGTAATTCCTAGTTTGCAGTGCTGCTTTTCCTGGGAATTTTTAATAATTTTTCAAGAGTTGAATTTTCTGGGTTGTATTGGGGACTCGGTGTATCGATCGGATTGTCTAATTTTGTCAGTGTGTTTTTCCGGGTATTTTTAGAATATGTTAAAAAGTTCGACCGGATATAAATACCCACTTTTTCCCCTGCCGGGAAATTTCCAATTGTTGGATTTTTCCGTAGTTTAACGACGTTCTAAGTAGTGCAAGTAACGCGATGGACCCTCTAGAAGACAACAAACCTTAACTCGATTATGTGACCGTCTTGAACTGCCCTTTGAACCTTCGGGTTTGGGGCAGTACGGCGTGCCACATGTGAGGCGTTGGCTTGACCCTTCTACGGCTGGACCGTTGGTACTGAGGCACGAACTGAATGTTGTTAGACTTATTTCATGTGTTGAGCTGTTTCGGGAAAACTTGGGTGTTCGAATGTTCAATCGGAAAGTTTAACATTTTCTGTTTATCCGGAATGTGATACAACAATTGGAATTCACAAAAGTTATGTGATAACTGAATGAATGTTATAAACATAGCACTTTAGTCTCACTTGATCGGTTGCCACGGAATTTTGATGTGATCAAAAGTCCGTCGCAATCACGTAGCGTACGCGGATACTCGCCGGGTAAACTTAATAGACAGCCTCACTCCATAGCCCCGACCAAGTGACTGTAGGAGAACCCCGTCGCCGAAAGCATCCGTTCGGGTGCTCGCGGTAGCGGTGTTCCGCCTTGGTGAACTTCGTCGACGGTATCGGGGGTGCGACCGTCTACTAAAGTTTGCGATGAGCATTCGATGAAAATGTCGGAAATCTTGTTGAATTGCCCGACTTGATATTGAAAAGTGTTTTCGATAATGAGACTAAAATGCGGAGTTTATAATTGTTAGGCATGCGATGTCTAAAGAATTCATTTGATCAGGCATGCGATGTCTGAGGTGGTTGCGGATTCCAACTGTTGTAGTTTTACACTTTCTTTTCTGTGACCGTAAGTGTAATATGTGATGTCGCCGGTTTCGTTGCTATATGTCAACGACAATTGTGATGCGCATATTTACTTACGTTGATGACATGTGATGTTATGTGTTGCTGGATATGTTATATTGGATCGTCGTGTTTGAATAGCCGGGGGGTTTTTATGTGAGATGAGTGTTTTTCATTTTCATTCATGTAAAAACTTGTATGTAATATTATTTTATTGGGGCACTTCCAGGTTGCGGAAGATGTCACCGTTGATGTAATATATTTACTTTTCTGCACTAGGATAGACCCAAGGAGGGGAGCACAAGTAACCGGGTTCTGGGGTCCAGTGGGAGACCAACTCGAGGAGTCGAGTCCGGGTCTCCTAACCCAAGAATTGGTAGGGTTGCTTGCCGCTCTCGTAGGGGTCTAGGGGTATGGGATTGGCTATTCATCACGACCGTGGAATCCGTGTTTTATACCGGCTTGTATTGAAAACACGGACATCCTAGTATATCCAATATTTCATATATACCTTCTACTGTGATTTATCTGTGATGTGATCATGTGATGTTCTGTGACAGATATTATATATAGTATATATGATATATTATATAAACGTTGCTTATGTTTTACACCCGCGCTAGCCCTGCCCCGCTCTGCCGTTAGTTACCTAACCTAACGGTGCAGACGGGACATCGAGGCGAATGCGGATGGCATAAGCGTACGTTATATTTATCTGTGATGTTTAGGTGGACTTAAATGACGGGATATTCATTAATGAGATTAATGAAAGAAAATAAACCTAATTGATGTTGTGGAATCGAATTTCAAAATAAAAACAGGTAGCTACAGTTCTTGCTTTGCATCACGGTGTTTATTGTAGAACATCCTGCACCTTATTCGATGGGGAAAGGACCGAGATCCCTTCACCAGGAGTGACTCCTTTAGAAATAACTGGCAGATGCTACACACTCGGTTTGTCTTTTGATCGCTTCTATAGTTTCTGCTTTGCACAGTGATATATATGATATATCCCGCACCTCATTCGACGAGGAAAGGGCCGACGATCCCTTCACCGGTAGTGACCCCTTTAGAAAAACTAGAAAAGCCTCAAAAACATTCCATTTAAAAACCATTTGATTCCGCAACGAGATCAAGTTCAAAGCGTTAAAGGTTTTCATAAAAACCATTCGCAACCCTCCGTCATTTTAGGAAGTAGAGTACTTATTATTCGTGCTGTGTTTGTTGACCATAGTCAAGGCACGGTGTACGGTAGCTAAGTGATGTCTTCCTACACCGCATATGATGCGATTAGTTAGGACAGTCGCGTGAATTTGTTGACCTTAGTTAAGGGTCATGTGGGTGGGTCTAATTAATCACGAAATGACGGGTAGAACTTGACTAGTACTTATGATTTGTTGACCATAGTTAAGGTCATAGGTGCTAGGGGTAAAAACCTTTATCGGGAGTCTCAAGTGTTGAAATTTGCAATGAGATTGCATACCTTCTATATGATAGTTGGATCCCGATACCCACTGCGAGTAATTGTTACTCCTGGGAGAGTTTTGCACTTTGCAATTAGCCGATCAAGTAGGTGTCTAGAAAGGTGTCAACGGGGTTACGCCTCTGGGAAAACGAGGTTTACTGTAATTAGGTCCGTGCGAAAGCACGGGGAACCTCCCTCAAAGTACCGACACTGGCCTGGCTGAAAGATTGGCGAACTTGTAGAGTGTAATTAATCCCGGATAGTCTTTCCTTTTAGGGTTTGAAGGAATATTTGATAAAAACAGTGGGAGCCATCCTGATTAGATAAAATATATAACCAATCTAATCTTGCAAGAGCGCACGCTGAGTGTTTTCTTCTCTCTCTCTCCTGGTAGCGACCATATCACGCCTTAATCAAGATAATAAAATGGATGTATTGACCGAACCCGCTTGTTATACTGAGCTGGGGAACGTTGGTCCCGCTCCAACTTATAATTGTTATAAGACAGAGCAGGAAATAAGGGGAATACCAGAATTCCTATGCCGCCCAAACGAAGAAAGTGCATATGATGCACCTCCTTCGGGTGTGTTCATTATAAAGAACTGTTTCTCAGTATCCTCTGCATCCTGGGTATTCGATACCGGATCAGGATCCCAGATATGTAATCTGTTACATAGGGCTACAAAAGGGTAGAAAAACTGAGAAAGGGTGATAAGTTTCATGAGACAGAAAACGGGGCAAGTGTTGCAGCCAAGTCTGTTGGTCACTGTCACCCTGTATTACCAATACATTGATTCTGAACAAATGCTATTAGATATCGAACCTGATATACAAAATCATATCAGTCTCTTTATTAGTAAAGAAATGATAAAATTTTGTATTGTTGGATTATGTTTTGAACATTTCCTATATCAAAAGTTGATCGGTTCAGGCACGTTATCTAAAAGCATTGATGTTCTAAATCAAACTACAGTTCTTTAGTATACGGAACACACACAAGAGGAAGAGTTCAGAAATGAACGAATCCATCTTGAGGCATTGTAGACTAGGTCATATCAATGCGACCCGAGTAGCTGAAGTTACATGAAGATGCATATTTAAATCAGTTTGAATCTACATCTTGTGAAACTTGCCAGTCATGTCACAAAGATATAATGACACTAGCTCTGTTTATTGGAAACAGAGAAAGAGTTAGTGAACTCTTGGGATGATACATGTTGATGTATGTAAGGTCCCCTGTCTACATATGCCAGGACTGGTTCTTTATACTTCGTTACATTCTCTGATAATCTCTCAAGATTCAGACATATGTTCCTGTTGAAACACAAGTCCGAACCTTTTGAGATATTCACAGAATATAAGTTAGAAGTAGAGAACCAATACGGGTATAAGTATTATGTCCTATGATAAGATCAGGGAGGAGAATACTTGTGCATGGCATTCCTGGACCATTCTAAAGGAGAATGAGATTCTCTCTCCATATTACTCCTCTGAATACACCACAGCACAACGGTGTATCGGGGCGGAGCAATCGCACAATATTAGATATCGTGTGCTCTATGATGAGTATTACTGAGTTACCTATTTCCTTTTTGGGTTGTGCACTTGAGAAGCTGCATACCTATTGAATTGGGTTCAAATCAAATCAGTTGCCTACCACTTCATATGTGATATGGAAAGGGAAGAGCCCATATCTTAAGTTAGTTAAGATTTGGGGTTGTCTGGCCTATGTCAAAAGCAAAATCCGGACAAGATCGAGGTAAAGTCAGTTGTGTAGAACTGGAAAGGTTCCAGCTATACAAAACTACAGCTGATGATTTGACAGAACCAAAGAATTCAATAGTTCCCGACGAACCTCAGCCTCTCCGCCGATCTAGCAGGGTTCCTCACCTGCTTGAGAGATACTTAGGTTTCTCGATGACAGTGGGAGCAAGGATTGCATGATAAGATGATGACCCAACTAGATTCGAGCAGGCCATCAAGAGTAGGGACTCTGTAAGAATAGCTGGATGCTTAGCAATCTGAGATGGAATCCATATACACCAACAAAGTATGGACTTTGGTTGCGATATCTGAAGGGTTAAATCCCCATCAGGAGTAAGTATATCTTGAGAAGATTACTTGGTGTAGATGGAAAAGTTGAGACTTTCAAAGCTAGACTTGTTAAAGGTTTTCGTCATCGACCAGGCACGAATAATGATGAAACCTTTTCCAGGGACTATGCTTAAGTCCATCCAGATCCTACTTACCACGGCTACATACCATGACTACGATATCTGGTGGTTGGGTGCCATGACTACTTTTCTAAATAATGATTTAGAAGAGAACGCCTATAAGAACACAGCCAGAGGGCTACGTAAACAGTGGGAGCAGCGGAAACGTGTGCAAGATGTTTTATGTGATGAAGCAGGCATCGCGGAGTTGGAACATCTGTTTTGATGAGTTAGTCAAACAATTTGACATCATCAAAATGGCAGATGAACCTTGTATATACAAAACGGTAGTAGAGAGTGAAGTGGTCATCCTCGTATTGTACGTGGACAACATACTCTTGATAGGAAAGGAATTTCCTATGCTACGATCGGTCGATCTCCTCTTATCACATAGATTCTCCATAAAGGATCAAAGTGATACCTCCTAAATCCTGGGATTTGGATCTATGAGATAGATCTAAATAGATTTTAGGATTCTCACTAGCTATAGTGAGATAGTATCAGTTGATCCTGGGGAGAATCACTGGAAGTGTTCCAGGGTGATAAAGGCGACTGAATGTCAGTCACAGGCATTGTCTTTACCCTCAGTAAAGGGACGGTATGTTGGAAGATTTCCAAGCAAGATACCGTGACAAACTAGAAGATAAAGGCTGGTAACATCGCTATTAAAGATACTACCAAAGAGGCAGTTTGGGTGTATATTGGTTCATAGGATGAACTAGGTTCCTACCATTGTGTGACAATGGAACTGTGGCTTTGGCCCTGGAACCCTGGTCCCCTCAGTGACCCAGACATATTCTGAGGCAGCATCACCTGATCATGGAGATAGTTGATCTCCAGGGTGATCAAGGTTAGGAGAGGAGACTCAGAGGACAACACGGCGGATCCACTCACGAAGGCCTTTTCCCAAAGAGAGACTTTTAAGGGGATGGTTGAGTATTAGATACTACAACTACTGCTACAGATGGCCCTAGTGCAAGTGGGAGATTGTTAGTTATATGTATGCCCTAGAGGCCATTACTGTACATTGGAAGTATATTGTAGTGGATGCTGGGACATATATAGGTAGGACTTTCTTGCTCGACATGATAGTACGCTATCTGGTTGCTCTTTATCTTAACATGTATACTTTATGTCTCTCTGATTACATGTTGATAAAGCCCTTAGGATGTGTACTCGACTTCCAGGACTATGATGAAGATCATACTAGTGGGGCCTGGGTAGTCAATGAGTACATCCTTCATTGTTCCTAGTCGTGGGAATATCGAGACGGGGCATCGATATTCCAGAGTAGACTAGCGTATATCTTCTCGACCCATGTGATGGGCGATGGATGATCCTATATCCATTGGTGTTTGACATCGGATTTGGTATGCGGGTGCTCAGTGGAGACTGGGTACACTGAACGGACTCGCCGAGAACTCCCAGATGGTATTATACCTCACGTCAGATGGCAGTTCTCTGGTGACACTGGTACAGCTTAGTCTGTTGACCCGAGATCGTCATAGAGTCTTGTGTATCTCCCACCGTGCTTTGATTTCCACCCTACAACGGCTCTACTGAGTCGTGCAAACAGGTGGTTTTTGGGTACAGACCCGATTCACATGGAGGCAATGAGCGATAGGAGGGGATTCGTCTCTCCCGGTATTGGGGGTTGATGTTGCGCTATGCTCGACTGGCCATAACAGGAAATCCCTGGCCAGGGTTGTAGTGACCTACTGGTAAGTATTATCAGTAGTTTCACACATGTCATGGACTTCACGTCGGCATGACTTATCGAGCTACTGGGGTCTGACGTTTACCACCCCTAGGCGAGATATGCGACATATCAGACGAACAGACCGGACTGTACGGTAAGTGTTACTGGTTGGATTCACAGGAGTGTAAGCGGGCTTGCTCGTCGATCTTCTGATCGCTCAATACCCGGGTTGCCGTTACGTTTAGCAGACCGCTTGCGGCTTGTGGGTGTTTGATATGATCATCATCTGCTGCCGGCGTATTGACGAGTCTTTAGAGTCCTACACAGAGGTTTCCTAGCTCAAGCGAAACGAAATAGGAGCGAATATGAGATATGTGCGGGACCGAGAATAATACCAGTATATGATATTGTATTTGATTCTCGCGATTTGTAACATTGATCGGTTATATGCGATATAGCCGGGTTATCGGATCAAGTGTTGATTCGATAAGTTGTTACTATTGATATTAGTCGGTTATATGCGATATGACCGGATCGTTAAATCAAGTGTTGATTTAATGATTTAATGCATAATTATATATTTGATATATTACTTTGCATTAACTAGTATAGGTTCACTTAAATTGGATTTTCTCACTTGCTGTGCATATTGTATATGTGATATATTTTTTGTGCACAAGATTGTATCATGTTTGATGATACATGCATGCTTGGGTTTGTGTAAAGAATTGACCATGGCTATATGAATGGTTAGGGTTTCATTTTATTTACTTATTCATTTATTTATTCTTTTTGTTTATTTTGGCAAAAGAAAATGATAAAGATAAATGAATGGTGGCTATGTTTGTTTTTAGTTGAAGATTCATTAAGCATTGACTAAGTCACCATTCTTGTCTCATGCTTAACCCTAACCATTTATACTAACCCTAGTTCATTCTCTACACTTAACCAAGGATTAGTATATGATAAGTATTATATTTCTTTTCTATTTTTATTAACTTATCATATTCATCTTCATCTTCTTCTTCATATTGAACAAGAAGAAAACAATGCAACCATCAATGGCAACTTGAGAATAAGAGTGAGAAATCCAATTCTAAAGTGAACCCACTATCTATTTCTTCATCCTCTACCTCTTGCCAAGTAGTATAGGGTGTTTTCTTCATAAGTTTCATGACTTGGTGAAGTGGGGGCTTGATCTAGTGATGCCTCGACGTAGATCATCTTCGGCATCGAAGCCGACGACCAAGCCCGCCCATTTCCTCGATGAAGCCGATGCTAGAGTCCGGAATCCGATTTGGACAGTGGAGGGACATCATCGCGGAGCTTAGGATGTGGTGGACCGGATCTACAAAGGTTGTAGTCACTTTCCTTTAGCATTTAATTCGTTTACATGCTTGCATCGCCTATATATCTAGTTAACGATCCGTATTAGGGTTTGTAGGCACTTGTAAAATTTGAATTAGCCATGCTTGATCACTTGTGAGACTTCATTAGTGTGCCTAGGAACCCTACAATGTCCCCTCGTGCACCGTTAGGTTAGGTAACTAACGACAGAGCGGGGCAGGGCTAGCGCGAGTGCAAAACATAAGTAACGTCTATATAATATATCATATATACTATATACAGTATTAATCACAGAACATCAAATGATCACATCACAGATATCGCAGCAGAAGAAACATATGAAACATTGGATATACTAGGACGTCCGTGTTTTCAATACGAGCCTGTATAAAACACGGATTCCACGGTCGCGATGAATAGCCAAACCCACACCCCTAGACCCCTACGAAAGCGGCAAGCAACCCTACCAATTCTAGAGTTAGGAGACCCGGACTCGACTCCTCGAGTTGGTCTCCCACTGGACTCCAGAACCTGGTTACTTGTGCCCTCCTCCTTGGGTCTATCCTAGTGCGGAAAAGTAAATAATATACAATGGGTGACATCTTCTGCTACCTGGAAGTGCCCCAATAAAAGAATATTACATACAATAAATTTTACATGAATGAAAATAAAAACTCTCATCTCACATAAAACCCCCGGCTATTCAAAACGCGACGATCCAATATAGTATATCCAGCAACACATAACATCACATGTCATCAACGTAAGTAAATGTGCGCATCCCAATTGTCGTTGACATATAGCAACGAAACCGGCGATATCACGTATTATACTTACGGTCGCAGAAAAGAAAGTGTAAAACTACAACAGTTAGAATCCGCAATCTCCTCAGACATCGCATGCCTGACCAAATAAATTCCTTAGACATCACATGCCTAACAATTATAAACCCCGCATTTTAGTCTCTATATCGAAAACACTTTTCAATATCAAGTCGGGCAATTCAACAAGATTCCCGTCATTTTGATCGAATGCTCGTCGCAAACTTTAGTAGACGGCCGCACCCCCAGATGCCATCGACGAAGTACGATAAGGCGGAACACCGCTACCGCGAGCATCCGAACGGATACTTTCGGCGACGGGGTTCTCCTACAGTCACTTGGTCGGGGCTATGGGACATGGCTGTCTATTAAGTTTACCCGGCGAGTATCCGCGTACGCTACGTGATTGCGACGAACTTTTGATCACATCAAAATTCCGTGGCAACCGATCAATCGAGACTAAACTGCTATGTTTATAACATCCAAATCAGTTATCTCATAACTACTTGTGGATTCCAAATATTGTATCACATTCCAGATAAATAGAAAATGTTAAACTTTCCGATCGAACAATCAAACACCCAAGTTTTCCCGAAACAGCTCAACTCTTGAAATTAGTTTTAAAAACATTCACTTCATGCCACAGTACCAACGGTCCAGCCGTAGAAGGGTCAAGCCAACGCCTCACATGTGGCACGCCGTACTGCCCCAAACCCGAAGGTTCAAAGGGCAGTTCAAGACGGTCACATAATCGAGTTAAGGTTTGTTGTCTTCTAGAGGGTCCATCGCGTTACTTGCACTACTTAGAACGTCTTTAAACCACGGAAAGATCCAACACTTGGAAATTTCTCGACAGGGGAAAAAGTGGGTATTTATATCCGGTTGAACATTTTAACATATTCTAAATTATCCGGAAAAACATTACGAAATTAAATATTCCGATCGAAACAACGACTACAAAATAAACCCAAAATACTTAACTCTTGAGTCAGAATAAAAATACCCAGAAAATATATAAGCAGATATGAGAATTACTGTGCAAAACAGAGCGCATGAATCCACTATACTGCCGCGGATCCGCGGCCCAAGCGCGGTAGGGCCGCGGTTCCGCGGCGGTTTGTACTGTTCACCGTCCCGTTTTTCAGTAAAATTCTTAGAAAACCCTGCTGAATTTTTTGGTTATTTTTAATTTAGAAACATCCCGATTTTGGAAAAATTTACAGAGAAGGGGTTAACTTTGACACGTCGGGGTTCGATCGGAGTTTTAACATCGTAAACACATCGTCTAATGCTCTAGCTAGGCTCTGATACCACTGTAGGGTTCCTAGGCACACTCAAGAGGTTCCACAAGGCATCAACCATGCCAAACAAAAATTTTCCGCTGCCGAGAAACCCTAATGAAGATCGTTAACTAGAGAATAAGGCGAAAAGCAAGCAAGTAAACAACTTTATTGCTAAGTGAAAGAGATTACAACCTTTGTACATCCGCTCCACCATTTCTTTAGCTCCGTGTTGACGTCCCTCCGCTGCGATCATCGGATCCCGGACTCTTGCGATGGTTTCGTCAAAGAAATGATCGGGCTAGGTCATTGACTTCGAGGCCGAAGATGATCTACGTCGGGGAGACTCAAACTCAAGCTATTCCTTCACTCGGTCGAAAACTTTGTGAAGAGAACACCCTATACTACATGGCAAGTGGTAGAGGATGAAGAAATAGGAAGTGGGTTCACTTTAGAATTGGATTTCTCACTCTTTTTCTCATGATGCCATTGGAGCTAGCAAGCTTTTCCAAGCTTGATGAAGGTGAAGAAGAAGAAAAAAACATATGAATTCAAACAATAATATGAACACTTATCCTTTTAATCATGGCACCATGGTTGAGTTAAGCCCTCATGCTTAACTCATGTAGAGAATTAACCATAGCATAGGGTTAAGGGTTGGGTTAGCTAATATCTTAAGCAAATGACAAAAGAGTTGACTTTGTCAATGTTCATCAAGCTTCATGAAGCTTGATAACTTTGACCAAAGTCACACTCTTTTGTTATATGCTAAGAAAAATAGTAAACCCTAATCTAACCTTGATATGGTTCAAGTCTCATACACACAACTTGTTTGTATCATCAAGCATGATACAAACATGTACACTTGCATATATCACATATAAACAATGTGCACATTCAAGTGAGAAAATCAATCTTTAAGTGAACCAATACTAGTTAATGTAAAGTAATATATCAAATATATAATTATACATTAAATCATTAAATCAACACTTGATTTAACGATCCGGTCATATCGCATATAACCAACTAATATCAAGTGTATCAATGTATCGAATCAACACTTAATTCGGTAACCCGATTATATCACATATAACCGACCGATGATACAAATCGCGAGAATAGAATACAGTATCACATACTGGTATTATTCTCGGTCCCGCACATATCTCATATGCGCTCCTATTTCGTTTCGCTTGAGCCAGGAAACCCCTGTGTAGGACTCTAAAGATTCGTCAATACGCCGGCAGTAGGTGATGATCATATCAAACACCCATAAGCCGCAAGCGGTCTGCTAAACGTAACGGCCACCCGGGTATTAAGCGATCAGAAGATCAACGAGCAAGCCCGCTCACACTCCTGTGAATCCAACGAGTAACACTACCGTACAGTCCGGTCTGTTCGTCTGATATGTCGCATATCTCGTCTAGGGGTGGTAAACGTCAGACCCCAACAACTCGATAAGTCGTGTCGATATGAGGCTCATAACGGGTCGAGAAACTACTGGTAAGACTTACCAGTAAATCCCTAAAGCAACCTTGGCCAAGGACTTCCTGTTATAGCCAATCGAACACTGCGCAACATCAACTCTCTATACCGGGAGAGACGAAACCCCTCCTATCGCTCATTGCCTCCATGTGATTCGGGACTGTACCTAAAAGCCACCTTTTTGCACGCCCTCTTGGACGTGGTATGATGGAAATCAAAGCACAGTGGGAATCACACAAGACTCTATGACGATCTCGGGTCTACAGACTAGCCTGTACCAGTGTCACCAGAGAACTGCCATCTGACGTAAGGTATAATACCATCTGGGAGTTCTCGGTGAGTCCGTCCAGTGTACCCAGTCTCCACTGAGCACCCGTATATCATCTCTGATGTCAAACACCAATGGATATGGGATCATCCATCGCCCATCTGTATGGGTCGAGAAGCTACACGCTAGTCTACTCTGGTATATCGATGCCCCGTCTTGATACACCCACGACTAGGGACTTTGAAGGATGTACTTATGGACTACCATGTCCCCACTAGTATGATCCGCATCATAGTCCAGGTAGTCAAGTACACATCCTAAGGGGTACACATCCTAAGGGCTTTACCAATATGTAACAGAGAGACAATTAGTGTACACGTTAAAGTAAAGAGTAACCAGATAGCATAGTATCATATCGAGCAAGAAAGTCATCCCTATATATGTCCAAGCATCTACTACAATATACATCCTATGTATAGTAATGGCCTCTAGGGCATACATATAACTAACAAGGGGTGCCCAAGTTACCGGATTCCATGAAGTGCTGGGTAGCCTATTCACGTTGTTTATTGGGGTTACCTCGTTTCTGGGATTGGCGGGTAACTTGCCGCACTCGTAGGGGTCTAGGTTTTATTGCACAGGCTATCCACACAACAGGGGAACGTCGGGTCTCACTTGCAGCTCAAGTGAAACCCGGGGCTTCAAGATTATCCACCACTCTGTGTTGCTTGGCTGAGATTCTGTGATGTTGCTTTATATCATGCCTGGGACGATTGTTATATATATTTTTATATATACTAGTAGATGTATATTTTTTGCACTCGCGCTAGTCCAGTCCCCGCTTTGTCGTTAGTAAAGTAACCTAACGAGTGATGCCGGGAACCAGTGGCGAATGCTGATGGCATATACGTACATCATATTTTCGTTCTTTTCTGGTGTGATTAATTGGTAGGACTGCGTTGATTTTGATTAATACAAAGATAAAACAAACCTATATATGATGTTGTTGGAACCAAGTTTTAAAAACTGACATTACAGACGTTCTCTTTTGCTTTGCCCAGTGGTATTCGATTGGGAATATCCTGCACCTCATTCGATGAGGCAAGGGCCGAGATCCCTTAATCGGGAGTGACCCCTTGGGCAGAAGTTTGCATAAACGTAATAACTTCACTATAGTCGATTCTTTTTCTTTGTATCGTGGTATTCAGTTTGGAATATCCTGCACATCATTCGATGAGGAAAGAGCCGAGATCCCTTCACCGGGAAAGACATGTTTAGCAAAAGTTTTCGCCACTATATATTTGTAAAACCACTTGGATTCCTTCAACGATATCAAGTTCATTACGTTAATGGTTTTTCGCCAAAAACCAGCCGTAGCCCTCCGTCATTTCATATTAGTATTGCTTAGTATTTATGCTACGTATATCGTGCATTGCCGAGGCGTAGTGTTCGGTAACTCTGTAATGCTTTTCTGTCGCATGGATATGTGGATTGGTTAGGATAGTCGTACGGTTACTTTGGCATTGTCAAGGACTCGTACGGGTGGGTTTAACGCAATCAAGATAATGACGGGTTGAACTTGACTAGGACTCTTTGATATATTAGCATTGTCAAAGTCACTTGGGTCCTAGGGGTAAAAACTCACATCAGGAGTTTCAAACATACAGGAAAGTTGCCAGGCTTGCGCATACTTTCTGGAGTGTGGTGACTTGAGTGGCTTCCATCAAGTTATCATGTGATAATAGTTGGATCCCTATTCCCACTGATGAGTAGGATTACTTCTCGGGTGATTTTAGATGATCCCGACTAATTCTCCTTTTAGGTTTGGAGGAGAATTCGAGGAAACAGTGGGAGCCATCCTGATTAGATAAAGTGATTAACCATTCTGATCTAGGTTAGAGTGCACGCTGAGTGTTTATTTTCTCTCTCTCTCTGGTAGCGACCATGGCCCGACCCTAAACTAAAACTCATGAACCTAGTTAACCGAACCTTCTTAAAACACTTTGGTTTTTGGAATATCATGGTGTCGCATATATCATTACCATTTCTGTATCACCTTTACATTTCTCCAGAACACCCAGTATCACTATGAACATCCACTCCAATTGGATAAATCCATCGTATAATTACATACGAACTCGAAGGAACTTGTTCTAGATTCGAGGATGGATTCTGGTTCTGGAGAGATTGGATAGGATTATTCAGTTGTTTTTTCCCTTTACCTTCTCTCAGGTTGTGAGGGCTCCTAGGATTAGGAGAGGGTACACCTATTGCACTTATTAGAAAGTCTTCTTCCAGACCAAAGGCAGGTGCCGAAAGATAAGAAAGGAAGAAAACCAATTAAGCCTAAGTGTGGTGTACAGAAGGTAATAAGTAAAGACATATAAAGGGATTAGATTGAGAGCAAAGGACATTGCGACTGCTATCATTCACGACAAAACCGTGTATACCCCTGCCACTCCCACATCCACTTTGGATTTCTCCAGAACACTTCGTATCACTACGAACGTCCATAATGCTTGGACATGCCATCGTATAGTTACATACGAACTCAAAGGAATTCGTTCCAAATTCGAGGATGGTTTCCAGTTCAGGAGAAATAGGATAGGATTATTTAGATGTCTTTTCCTATTACCTTCTCTCAGGTTGCGAGGGCTCCTGGCATAAGGAGTATACACCTATTGCGCTTATTGGATAGTCTTCATCCAAATCTTAGGCTGATGTCGAAAGGTAGGGAAGGAAGAAAACCAATTAGCCTAAAGAAGGTGTACAGAAGCAAATAAGTAAAGACATAATACAGGGATTGGAGTGAGGGCATGGAACTATACGGTTATAGTCATGAATCAGGATAGTGGAAGAGGCATTACTAAGAATACCCGGATACCCCTTCGAAACATTTTCATGTTTCAGATTTACTGTGCAATGTTAATTGAAAACTGTTTTCCCAATTAGAATCTAACTCCAGGGTATGTATTTACCAGATCAGTTTCTCACATCTGTATATTTTTACAGATGGGGAGTGGGAGTAAGATATTGCTAATTGGGTGATTAGATCCTCATTATATCAGAATTCGTTGTAATTGGTGATATTTGAGGAAATCATCTGGGTTTTTCCTGGCGGCAAATATTTGGTTTTGAATATTCGTTGTTATGCACCAATTTCAAACTGATATATCTGTGCGTTTATTTTATAAAGTGTGATATAACTTTTTGAAATTATGTCTGTGGCATTTACCTATATCAGTTGATAGTTAGGTAAGGTGTATTCAACAGCGGTGTAATTCTTCTTAACCATAGTACAGTTTTCAACCTACGAGGCAAAAGGTTTGAGTTATTGAACTCAGGGGACTTGTACAAAGTATTGTATGTTGTCCAGTGTCTATTAGGACAAAGGGGTTGGTACTCGTACTACATTCTGTTTACTTTTGACTTCTCCAGTTCTAGACAAGTATTTCGTTGAAATGCAAGGTCCAGATATTGAGAAGTTATAGGTATAAGAACAAAAAAGAGAACCATTGTTGGAAGTATCAGGATTCTTTGAGGTAGTCAAAGATGTAGATACTTTTGTTTGGTATTCCGTTGATAGCAATAGTTGAGAACTTGCTTCTGTTTTGGGTTACTCATATATGGATGCACTCCTAGTTGAGAAATGTTGATTGGCCGCATTCCATTTGGATGATATGCACTGGAGACAGCTGCATGATTATGAATCTGGTTCCAATTAAATTAGTTCATTTGTTTCCATATGGTATATAGAATCAATTTGTATCTTAACGATGTTAAGGAATAGGGAGTTGTCCGGCTGATGCTTAAAACCAGAATCCGGATAAACTCAAGGCAGGTTTCAGTAATGGCAGTTTGTGGGTTATCCCGGGCTTTGACGAGGGTTAACTTTCTATCATCAGGAAGATCAATATTGTTCTTGACTCGCCACCAGTTTTTTTTAAAATGGATTCTTTTTCAGAAAACATTAGTGGGAGTATGGTAGAACTGAAAGTAATTTCAGAAACACAAACGATTACTGAAAATTTAATAAAACCTAAAGATTCAATCGGGTTTGACATTCCATTAGCCACCCCGCGGATTTGGTGGGTAACCTCAGGCACCTAAGAGGGACTTTGGTCTTCTCAGAGATGGTGACCGGGAGGGTAACCCTGTAAGTCGATGTTGCGCACCCCACGTGTTTGCGGGGAGGCGGAATTTGCAAAAAATGATTTTTACGAGCTTCGCAACACCGACTCGAACCATGGATCGTTCATAAACCCTAGCTAGCAAACTACCAAAGGATTAACAACTCGGATACGAAGTTATATCTCACGATACTTGTCTTTCGGGTCTTCATCGCTATCATCCTCGTCTACGTAGGCTCTAAGGATCGATCCGGATCGTAGCAACCTCTATGGTCACCTCAAGTCAAAGACGATCCACCCGAGAGTCTATAGTCTGAGCTACACCTCAAAACCAAGGTAACTAGGGGCAACAAGCTTGCTAATCTTGATGTCCTAGGCGATGTAGAGTATGAAGATGGATTTATTTATCTCTTGAAACCCTAGGATTCTCAACACATAAGAGCTTTTAGGGTTTTGTAGTGAGGAAGAAGAAGAGAGCTAGTATGAGAGCTCACTTGAGGAAAGAGAAAGTATTTTGATAAATGATCATCCAAATGAAAATGAGATGGCTACCCTTGACATGACCACCCACATGGCATCCAAAACTATCTCACCAAAATATCTAGCTCAAAAAATATCTAAGTCAAATAGTCAACCCAAGTCAAGTCGTCAAGCCCAGTCAAAAGATCAAACAAAGTCACGTAGTCAAAACTAGTAGCCATGTCTCAATAATCATTTACAAAAACAACAAATACTTTCCTCCACCTCATAATTATTTTAATCAAGTAAATGGTAAAAACCCTAATGAGGTGTCTCCTTCTTTGCTCCTCTCATCCGTATATACATACCCGCATTCGTGTTCCGAGAAACACGAATACAAAGAGATGAAACCGATCGATCAATATAATACTAGGATCTGGCTTAAACCAAAGCCCACTAATATTATCCGCCCGAACATCATGAGCGCACAAGTGTACGTAAGTGATCGAAGCCCTACCGTAAAACCATACGGCCTCTACACCTTTTGCCCAGTGCAGGGATACTCTCTATGTGGGACTCTAAAGACTCGACACTATGCTGGAAGTGGGTTTAACGACAGGCCGAAAGCGGTACTAGCCACACGTAATGGCCCCCAGGTAGATTTCGATGAGAAGGCCGACGATGAAAACCCATCCGAACTCTTACTGAGCCTGAATGTGACAATCTCTGTACAGTACGATCTGTTCGTCTGCATATCAGGCCTAGGGGGATGGTAAACGTCAGACCCCTAATAGCGGTATATGTCGTGTCGGAGTGTAGCCCAGAACACCGTGAGAAACTACTGGAATACCTACCAGTAAATATCGCTTGCCCTGGCCAGGGACTTTGTGTAATGGCTCTACAGACACAGCACGATATCAACACCCAATACCAGGAGACACGAATCCTATCTAACCGCTACTGCCTCCAAGTGCTTCGGTAATGCACCCAACTACTACCTGTTTGAATGACTCCTTTAAACCGTAGTAGGGTAGTAATCAAAGTACAGTGGGAATACACTCGAGGCGAAGCAGCAGTGTCAAGTCGACGGATAAGCTGTACTCATGTCACCTGGGAACTGCTATTTGAAGATACGTATATTACCAACCAGTAGTTCCCTACGAGTCCTGTCCGGTGTACTCATATCCTAATGAGCACCTGCATACTATCTCCAGTACGACATACTAATGGCTGTGGGACAGATCATCTCCCCTGCTAGGACGAGAAGCATATACACTAGTCTACTCCGGAGTATCGACGCCCCATATCGATAATCCTATGACTAGGGACCTGCATAAGGATGTGCTTGTAGATTAACCAGCCCCCACTAGTGTGATTGCCATCACAATGCTGGTAATCAAGCAAAGATCCTAAGGGCTCCACTAATATGTATAAGCGATATGCTAAAAGAAACACATGCACATATTGAAGTAGAAACAAACTAAGTAGCATACTACTATTTTGAGCAAGACTGTCAATACAAATGTAAATATCCTAAGCTTCCATTAAGTAATATACAAACCAGTATGATACAATAATGGCCTCTAGGGCATATACACTAACAATCTCCCACTTGCACTAGGGCCATGTACTGGTGTATCGCAGACCTATCATCTCGATCAGCCGCTCGAACTGTGTCTGAGGGATGGCCTTCGTGAGTGGATCTGCAGTGTTATTCTCCGTATCCACTCTCCTCACCTCGATCTCCCGGTGATCTACGAACTCCCTGATCAGGTGGTACTGCTTCAAAATGTGTCTGGACTTCTGATGGGACCTGGGCTCCTTCGCTAAAGCTATAGCGCTGTTGTTGTCACAATACAGAGGTATTGGATCAATAATAGTCGGAACCACCTGAAGTTCTGTGAGGAACTTCTTCATCCAGACAGCTTCTTTTGCGGCATCGCAAGTAGCTATGTACTCCGCTTCCATCGTCGAGTCAGCAACGGTGCCCTGCTTGGAGCTCTTTCAACAGACCGCCCTTCCATTGAGGGTAAAGATATAACCCGACATGGAATTGGAGTCATCCTTGTCACTCTGGAAGCTGGAGTCAGCAAAGGCCTCGATCTGGAGGTCTTTTCCGCCATACACTAAAAACATATCCTTAGTCCTTCTCAGGTACTTGAGAATGTTCTTTACTATTGTCCAGTGCTTCTCCCCTGGGTTTGACTGATACCGGCTTACAACGCTCAATGTGTATGCTACATCTGGTCTGGTACACAACATCGCATACATTATAGAGCCTACCGCAGATGCTTAGGGTATAGTTGACATGCGAGCCCTTTCCAAATCAGTCTTTGGAGACTTCTCTTTGGAGAGGGTGATTCCGTGACAAGCCGGTAGATTACCGCACTTTGAATCTTCCATACTGAATTTTTTCAGTATGGTGTCGATATAACTGGACTGCAAAAGTCCCAACATCCTCTTAGATCTATCACGATAGATCTGAATCCCCAGAATGTAGTTGGCATCACCCAGGTCTTTCATGGAGAACCTCTGTGACAAGAATCCTTTGACTGATTGTAGCATAGGAATGTCATTTCCTATCAAGAGAATGTCATCCACGTACAAGACGAGGAATACCACATTTCTCCCTACAACCTTTTTATATATGCATGGTTCATCTGGATTTTTATAAAGTAGAATTCTTTGACTGTATCTTCAAAATAGATGTTCCAACTCCGCGATTCCTGCTTTAGTCCATAAATGGTCTTAAGAAACTTGCACACTTTCCCGCTGCTCCTACTCTGAATGAAACCCTCTGGCTGATCCATATAGCCGCACTCTTCCAAATTTCCATTTATAAAAGCTGTCTTTACGTCCATCTGCCAGATCTCATAATCGTGGAAGGCAGCAATGGCAAGAAGGATCCGAATGGATTTGAGCATAGCCACTGGGAAAAAGGTTTCATCATAGTCCAAACCAGGTTTTTGACGAAAGCCCTTTGCAACAAGTCTAGCCTTATAGGTTTCAACCTGTCCATCTACACCAATCTTCTTTCTGAAGATCCATTTGCAGCCTTCTGGAGTAATGTCAAAAGTCCATACTTTGTTGGTGTACATGGAATCCATCTCGGTCCGCATTGCATCCAGCCATTTTACCGAGCCGCCGCTCTGAATGACTTGTTGGAAGCTAGTAGGCTCATCATTATCAATGATGCAATCCCCTCGATCCCCGTCTATGAGAAAACCGTAGTATCTCTCGGGCGGATGAGACTGCCTACTACTTCTGCGGAGTGGCACGGGGATGTCCCGTTCTTCTGAAATATCTGGCTCTACCAAGCTTTCGGTAATAGCTTGTGGTTCTGGAATTTCTTCCAGTTCTATTGCGCTCCCACTTATCTGATTTTCTAAAAATTTAGTTTCCAAGAAGTGGGGATGTTGAGAAACAAAAAGCTTTTGTTTCTCTGTGTAATAGAAAAGATACCCCAAGGAGTTCTTAGGGTATCCCACAAACTTACACAGTACAGAGCGTGCCTCGAGCTTGTCCGCATGCTGCTTTTTTACAACAGCTGGACATCCCCATGTCTTAAGGTACTTAAGGCAGGGTTTCTTCCCACTCCACATCTGATATGGTGTGGTAGGCACAGTCTTGGTAGGAACCTTATTAAGAAGGTATGCAGCTGATTCTAGTGCACAACCCCAGAAGGATCGCGGTAACTCAGCTTTGCTCATCATGGAATGAACCATATCCAATAGGGTTCGATTCCGCCTTTCCGATAAACCGTTGTATTGTGGTGTGTATGGAGGAGTAAGCTGAGAGAGAATTCCATTCCCTTTTAGATAATTCAGGAACTCGGCATTTTAGTATTCACCACCTCGATCAGATCTTAGTGTCTTAAAACTTTTGCCTGTTTGTTTTTCCACTTCATTCTTATATTCCCGGAATTTCTCAAAGGCCTCGGATTTATGTTTCATCAAGAACACATGTCCATACCTAGATAAAAGTAATGAAATAGGTGTTAGTTGTATGTATGCCCTAGAGGCCAGTATTGTACAGATGATGTATATTATATTGGATGCTTGGACATATATAGAGATGACTTTCTTGCTCGATATGATAGTATGCTATCTGGTTGCACTTTATCTTAACATGTATACTTGTCTCTTTAAACTGTCTTATAGTTAAATGTTGGTAAAGCCCTTAGGATGTGTACTTGACTACCTGGACTATGATGCAGATCATACTAGTGGGGACATGGTAGTCCATAGGTACATCCTTCAAGGTCCCTAGTCGTGGGTGTATCGAGACGGGGTATCGATATACCAGTGTAGACTAGCGTATACGTTTCTCGACCCATGAGATGGGCGATGGATGATCCCATATCCATTGGTGTTTGACATTAGAGATGGTATACGGGTGCTCAGTGGAGACTGGGTACACTGGACGGACTCGCCGAGAACTCCCAGATGGTATTATACCTCACGTCAGATGGCAGTTCTCAGGTGACACTTGTACAGGTTAGTCTGTAGACCCGAGATCGTCATAGAGTCTTGTGTGATTCCCACTGTGCTTTGATCTCTACCTTACCACGTCCATGAAGGCATGCAAAACGGTGGTCTTTGGGTACAGTCCCGAGTCACATAGAGGCAATGAGCGATAGGAGGGGTTTCGTCTCTCCCGGTATTGGGGGTTGATGTTGCACTGTGCTCGATTGGCCGTAACAGGGAAGTCCCTGGCCAGGGCTGATCAGAGATTTGCTGGTAAGTGTTACCAGTAGTTTCTCGACCCGTTATGAGCCTCACATCAGCACGACTTATCGTTTATTGGGGTCTGACGTTTACCACCCCTAGACTTGATATGCGACATATTAGAGGAACAGACCGGACTGTACGGTAAGTGTTACTGGTTGGATTCACAGGAGTGTGAGCGGGCTAGCTCGTCGATCTTCTGATCGCTCAATACCCGGGTGGCCGTTACGTTTAGCAGACCGCTTGCGGCTTGTGGGTGCTTGATATGATCATCATCTGCTACCGGAGTATTGACGAGTCTTTAGTGTCCTACACAGAGGTTTCCTGGCTCAAGCGAAACGAAATAGGAGCGCATATGAGATGTGTGCGGGACCGAGAATAATGCGTGTATGTGATACCGTATTTCATTCTCGCTATTAATGTTTCGATTGGTTGTATGTGATATAACCTAGTTATCGAATCGAAGATCGATTCGATAAGTCGATACATTGGATACTAGTCGGTTATGTGCGACATGACCGGATCATTGGATCAAGTGTTGATTTAATGATTTAATATATAATTATATATTTGATATATTACTTTGCATTAACTAGTATTGGTTCACTTTAAAGGGATTTTCTCACTTGAAAAGCACATTATATATGTGATATATTTTGTGTGCACTTGATTGTATCATGTTAGATGTTGCATGCTAACTTGTGTTTTGTGTAGAGATTAAACCATGGTTGTGTAATGGTTAGGGTTTCCTTTTTATTACTCATTTATTTATTTATTGATTTTGGAAAGGATTATGAAGAAAAAATGGTGGCTTTCTTTGTTTTTAGTTGAAGCTTCATGAAGGTTTGACTTAGTTACCATTTTGTCTTCATCCTTAACCCTAACCATTCTAACTAACCATGATCTATTCTCTACACTTTACCATGGTTAGCATATGATAAGTATTGATTTTATTTTCATTTTAAAAGCAACACTTGTCATATTCTTTCTTCTCCTTCATCTCTTCATCAAGAAAGAAAACTTGCCACCATCAATGGCAACTTGAGCAAAAGTGTGAGAAATCCAATTCTAAAGTGAACCCATCTCCTATTTCTTCACCCTCTACCTCTTGCCAAGTAGTATAGGGTGTTTTCTTCACAAGTTTCACAACTTGGTGAAGTTGGAGCTTGATCTAGTGCAACCTCGACGTGGATCATCTTAGGCATCGTAGCCGACGACTTGTCCGCTCATTTCTCCGATGAAGCCGATGCTAGAGTCCGAGATCCGACTTGGACAGCGAGAGGACGTCTACGTGGAGCTAAGGAAGTGGAGAACCGGATCTACACAGGTTGTAGCTTCTCACTTTTAGTTAAGTTGTTAACTAGGTTTTTGTTTCGCCTAAAATTCTAGTTAACGATCCGTATTAGAGTTTCTCAGCACTTGTAAAATTTAAAATTGGCATGGTTGATGCCTTGTGAGACCTCTATTGTGTGCCTAGGAACCCTATAGTGGTATCAGAGCTTAGCTAGAGCCTTAGGCGAAGTGTAGACGACGTTTGAAACCCGATCGAACCGAAACCCTAAAAACCAAAATGCTCTCTGGACTTTTTCCAAAAACTGGGTTTTTTCCAGATTAAAATGCTTAAAAATTCAGCAGGGAATTATAAGAATTACGGTACAAAATTTGACCATTGATACCGCAAAGCTGCGGCGGAACCGCGGCAGAAGCCTAGCTTCTGCGGCGGTTCCGCGGCCCTCTGATGACATCATCATTCCCAGTTTGCACAGTAACTCCTATTATATTATGCTGAGTTTTCTGGGAATTTTTAAAAATTGACTCAAGAGTTGAGTATTCTGGGGTTGTATTGGGAATCAAAGATTCGATCGGATTATCAAATTTTGTCTATGTGGCTATCCGGATAATTTAAGAATATGTTAAAAGGTTCGACCGGATATAAATACCCAACTTTTCCCCTGCCGGAAAATTTCCAAGTGTTGGATTTTTCTGTGGTTTAAAGAAGTTCTGAGTAGTGCAAGTAACGCGATGGTCCCTCTAGAAGACAACAAACCTTAACTCGATTATGTGACCGTCTAGAACTGCCCTTTGAACCTTCGGGTTTGGGGCAGTACGGCGTGCCACATGTGAGGCGTTGGCTTGACCCTTCTACGGCTGGACCGTTGGTACTCAGGTATGAAGTGAATGTCTTTGAACCTATTTCATGTGTTGAACGGTTTCGGGAAAACTTGGGTGTTCGAATGTTCGATCAGAAAGTTTAATATTTTCTATTTATCCGGAATGGGATACAATAATTGGAATTCATAAACAGTTATGAGATAGCTGAATGAATGTTATAAATCTAGCGGTTTAGTCTCATTTGATATTGAAAAGAGTTTTCGATAATGGGACTAAAATGCGGGGTTTATAATTGATAGGCATGTGATGTCTAAATATTTCATTTTATTAGGCATGCGATGTCTAATGAGGTTGTGGATTCCAACTGTTGTAGTTTTACACTTTCTTTTCTGTGACCGTAAGTGTAATATGTGATATCGCCGGTTTCGTTGCTATATGTCAACGACAATTGGGATGCGCATATTTACTTACGTTGATGACATGTGATGTTATGTGTTGCTGGATATGTTATATTGGATTGTCGTGTTTGAATAGCCGGGGTTTTTATGTGAGATGAGTGTTTTTAATTTTCATTCATGTAAAAACTTGTATATAATATTCTTTTATTGGGGCACTTTCAGGTTGCGGAAGTTGTCACCTTTTGTATATTATTTACTTTTCCGCATTAGGATAGACCCAAGGAGGGGAGCACAAGTAACCGGGTTCTAGGGTCCAGTGGGAGACCAGCTCGAGGAGTCGAGTCCGGGTCTCATAACCCTAGAATTGGTAGGGTTGCTTACCGCTCTCGTAGGGGTCTACAGGTGTGGGATTGGATATTCATCACGACCGTGGAATCCGTGTTTTATACTGGCTCGTATTGAAAACACGGACGTCCTAGAATATCCAATGTTTCATATGTTTCTTCTGCTGCGATATCTGTGATGTGATCATGTGATATGTTCTGTGATGGATACTTTATATAGTATATATGATATATTATATAGACGTTACTTATGTTTTGCACCCGCACTAGCCCTGCCCTGCTCTGTCGTTAGTTACCTAACCTAACGGTGCACGAGGGGACATCCAGGAGAATGCGGATGGCATAAGTGTACGTCGTATTTATCTGTGATGTTTAGGTGAATTAAATGATGGGACTTCATTAATGTGATTAATGAAAGAAAAGAAACCTAGGATGTTGTAGAATCAAATTTTAAACAAAACAGGTAGCTACAGTTCTTGCTTTGCATAGCGGTATATATGATATACCCTGCACCTTATTCGATGAGGAAAGGACCGAGATCCCTTCACCGGGAGTGACTCCTTTAGCAATAACTGGCAGATGCTACACACTCGGTTTGTTTTTGATTGCTTCTATAGTTTCTGCTTTGCACAGTGATATATATGATATGTCCAACACCTCATTCGACGAGGAAAGGGCCGACGATCCCTTCACCGGGAGTGACCCCTTTAGCAAAACTAGAAAAGCCTCAAAATCATTCCATTTCAAAACTTCATTTGATTCTACAACGATATCAAGTTCATTACGCAATAGGTTTTCAGAAAAACCTGTCGTAGGCCTCCGTCATTTCAGATAAGTCCTGTTTAGTATTCGTGCTGCGTTTGTTGACCTTGTCAAGGCGCAGTGTGCGGTAGCTAACCAGTATTTATCTGCTTATGCATATGATGCAGATTGAGTTAGGGTAGTCGTGCGGCCTTATTGACCTTGTCAAGGGTCGTGCGGGTGGGTTTAATTCAATCAAGAAATGACGGGTTGAACTTGACTTACGGTCTATGGTTTGTTGACCTTGTCAAGGTCATAGATCGTTTGGGGCAAAAGCATTATCGGGAATTTCAAGTGTTGAAATTTGCAATGAGATTGCATACCTTCTATGAGATAGTTGGATCCCGATACCCACTGCGAGTAAGAGTTACTCCTGGGAGAATTTTACGCATTACAATTAGCCGATCAAGTAAGTGACTAGAAAGGTGTCAACGGGGTTACGCCTCTGGGAAAACGAGGTTTACATTAATTAGGTTCGTGCGAAAGCACGGGGGACCTCCCTCAAAGTACCGACACTGGCCTGGCTGAAAGATTGGCGAACTTGTAGTGTGTAATTAATCCCGGCTAGTCTTTCCTTTTAGGGTTTGAAGGAAGATTTGATAAAAACCAGTGGGAGCCATCCTGATTAGATAAGATAATAACCAATCTGATCTTGCAAGAGCATACGCTAAAGTGTTTTCTTCTCTCTCTCCAGGTAGCGACCATGTCATGCCTTAATAAAGATAATAATATGGATGTATTGACTGAACCCGCATGTTGTACTGTGCTGGGGAACGTTGGTTCCGTTCTTTCTTATAAGAGTTATAGGAATGAACAGGACATAGGGGAATACCAGGATTCCTATGCCACCCGGATGAAGAAAGTACATGTTGATGTATTTTCTTCGGGTGTGTTCGTTACAGAGAACTGTTTCTCCATTTCCTCTACGTCCTGGGTATTAGATACCGGGTCAGGATCCCATATATGTAATCAGTTACATGGGCTCAGGAAAGGTAGAGAACTTGGAGAAGGTGATAAAGACATTAGAGTTGGAAATGGTGCAATAGTTGTAGCTAAGACTGTCGGGGAATATCACCTTGCATTACCAACTGGTAATACATTGGTTCTGAACGAATGCTATTACATGCCGAACCTGATATGCAACATTATATTGGTTTCTTTGTTGAGTAAAGAGGGATATAATTTTGTATTACAGGACAATGTTATGAACATTTTCCGTAACCAAAAGTTGGTTGGATCAGGCACGTTGTGCAATGGCATTTATGTTCTAAATCAATCAACAGTTCTGAGCATAACAAACACACATAAGAAGAAGAGTTCAGAACTGAACGAATCCTTCTTGTGGCATTGTAGACTGGGTCACATCAATGCGACACGACTAGCTAAGTTGCATAAAGATAGATATTTAAATCCGTTTGAATTTTCATCTTATGACACGTGCCAGTCATGTCTCAAAGGCAAGATGACCAAAACTCCGTTTACGGGACACGGAGAAAGAGTTACAGAACTCTTGGGACTAATACATAGTGATGTATGCGGTCCCATGTCTACACATACCAGGGATGGTTCTTCGTACTTCATTACATTCACTGACGATCTCTCTAGATTCGGATATGTGTTCCTGATGAAACACAAATCAGAAGCTTTTGAGAAATTTAGAGAATATAAACAAGAAGTCGAAAACCAAACCGGAAACAGTATTAAAATCCTACGATCTGATCGAGGAGGTGAATACTTGAGCAATGAATTCCTGGACTTCCTAAAAGAGAATGGGATTCTCTCTCAGCTGACTCCTCCATATACACCACAGCACAACGGTGTATCAGAACGGAGGAACCGCACCCTATTAGATATGGTGCGCTCTATGATGAGCGCAGCTGAGTTACCTATTTCCTTTTGGGGATATGCGCTGGAAACAGCAGCATACCTATTGAATCAAGTTCCATCTAAATCTATACCTACCACACCATATGAGATATGGAGTGGGAAGAGGCCATATCTTAAACGAGTTAAGATATGGGGTTGTCCAGCCTATGTCAAAAGACAAAATCCGGACAAGCTCGAGGCACGGTCAGTTCTTTGCAAGTTTGTGGGATATCCAAAGAACTCATATGCGTATTTTTTCTACCACAGTGAGGAACAAAAAGTGTTTGTTGCTCAACATGCCACCTTTTTAGAAAAGGAATTCCTTGAAAAAGAAATTAGTGGCAAAGTGGTAGAGCTGGAAGAAGTTCCAGATACACAAACCGTAACTGAAGATTTAGTGGAACCAGAAGATTCAGTAGCTCCCAATGAAGCTCAGCCTCTCCTCCGATCTAGTATGGTTCCTCGCCAACCTGAGAGATACTACGGTTTTCTCATGGATGGTGGGAGCGAGGATTGCATCATGGAGGATGATGACCCTACTAGCTTCGAGCAGGCCATCACGAGCAAAGACTCAGTGAAATGGCTGGATGCTATACGGTCCGAGATGGAATCCATGTACACCAACAAAGTATGGACTTTGGATGTTGCTCCTGAAGGGGTAAAACCCATCGGGAGCAAGTGGATCTTCAAGAAAAAACTTGGTGTAGATGGGAAAGTGGAGACTTTCAAAGCTAGACTTGTTGCAAAAGGTTTTCGTCAAAGACCAGGTGTGGACTATGACGAAACCTTTTCTCCAGTGGCTATGCTTAAATCCATCCGGATCATGCTTGCCATCGCTGCATATCATGACTACGAAATCTGGCAAATGGATGTTAAGACCGCCTTTCTAAATGGTGATTTAGAAGAGTGCGTGTACATGACTCAGCCAGAGGGCTTCGTAGACAGTGGGAGCAGCGGGAAGGTGTGCAAGCTGCTTAAATCCATTTATGGATTAAATCAAGCATCGCGGAGTTGGAACATCTGCTTTGACGTCGTTATCAAAGAGTTTGATTTCATCAAAAACCCAGATGAACCTTGTATTTACAAGAAGGTGGCAGAGAGTAAGGTTGTCTTCCTCGTATTGTACGTGGACGACATACTCTTGATAGGAAATGATATTCCTATGCTGCAATCGGTCAAGCTCTTCTTATCACAAAGATTCTCGATGAAAGATCTTGGTGATGCCTCCTGCATATTGGGAATTAGGATCTATAGAGATAGATCCAAACAGATATTGGGATTGTCCCAATCCAGGTACATTGACACCATACTAAAGAGGTTTAGTATGGAAGAATCCAAGCGTGGGAATTTACCCACGATTTCTGGAGTCACTCTCTCCAAAGAGATGTCTCCCAAGACTGATTTGGAGAGAGCTCGCATGCAAGGGATACCCTATGCTTCGGCTGTAGGCTCTATCATGTATGCGATGCTATGTACCAGACCCGATGTAGCATACTCACTAAGTGTAGTGAGCAGGTATCTAGCTGATCCTGGAGAGAGTCACTGGACAGCTGTGAAGAGCATTCTCAAGTACTTGCGAAGGACTAAAGAGATGTTCTTGGTGTATGGTAACGGAGAACTCCAAGTGGAGTCCTTTACCGATTCGAGCTTCCAGAGTGATAAGGACGACTCTAAGTCGCAGTCGGGATTTGTCTTTACCCTTTACGGAGGGGCGGTTAGCTGGAAGAGTTCCAAGCAGGAAACCGTGGCAGACTCGATGATGGAGGCTGAATACATCGCTGCCAACGATGCTGCTAAAGAGTCTGTCTGGATCAAGAAGTTCATTACTGAACTTGGTGTGGTTCCATCCATTGAGCATCCAATACCTTTGTATTGCGATAACAATGGAGCGGTGGCTTTGGCCAAGGAACCCAGGGCCCATCAGCGATCCAGGCATATTCTGAGGCGGTATCACCTGATCCGGGAGATAGTTGATCGCCGGGAAATCGAGGTTAGGAGGGTTGACATGAAGAACAACACGGCGGATCCACTCACGAAGGCCATTCCCCAGATACAGTCTGAGAGACTCTTCGGGATGCTCGGTATGCGATACTACAGCAGCTGGCCCTAGTGCAAGTGGGAGATTGTTAGTTGTATGCATGCCCTAGAGGCCAGTATTGTACAGATGATGTATATTATATTGGATGCTTGGACATATATAGAGATGACTTTCTTGGTCGATATGATAGTATGCTATCTGGTTGCACTTTATCTTAACATGTATACTTGTCTCTTTAAACTGTCTTATAGTTACATGTTGGTAAAGCCCTTAGGATGTGTACTTGACTACCTGGACTATGATGCAGATCATACTAGTGGGGACATGGTAGTCCATAGGTACATCCTTCAAGGTCCCTAGTCGTGGGTGTATCGAGACGGGGCATCGATATACCAGTGTAGACTAGCGTATACGTTTCTCGACCCATGAGATGGGCGATGGATGATCCCATATCCATTGGTGTTTGACATCAGAGACGGTATATAAGTGCTCAGTGGAGACTGGGTACACTGGACGGACTCGCTGAGAACTCCCAGATGGTATTATACCTCACGTCAGATGGCAGTTCTCAGGTGACACTTGTACAGGTTAGTCTGTAGACCCGAGATCGTCATAGAGTCTTGTGTGATTCCCACTATGCTTTGATCTCCACCTTACCACGTCCATGAGGGCGTGCAAAACGGTGGTCTTTGGGTACAATCCCGAGTCACATGGAGGCAATGAGCGATAGGAGGGGTTTCGTCTCTCCCGGTATTGGGGGTTGATGTTGCACTGTGCTCGATTGGCCGTAACAGGGAAGTCCCTGGCCAGGGCTGATCAGAGATTTGCTGGTAAGTGTTACCAGTAGTTTCTCGACCCGTTATGAGCCTCACATCGGCACGACTTATCGTTTATTGGGGTCTGACGTTTACCACCCCTAGACTTGATATGCGACATATTAGACGAACAGACCGGACTGTACGGTAAGTGTTACTGGTTGGATTCACAGGAGTGTGAGCGGGCTAGCTCGTCGATCTTCTGATCGCTCAATACCCGGGTGGCCGTTACGTTTAGCAGACCGCTTGCGGCTTGTGGGTGCTTGATATGATCATCATCTGCTACCGGAGTATTGACGAGTCTTTAGAGTCCTACACAGAGGTTTCCTGGCTCAAGCGAAACGAAATATGAGCGCATATGAGATGTGTGCGGGACCGAGAATAATGCGTGTATGTGATACCATATTTCATTCTCGCGATTAATGTTTCGATTGGTTGTATGTGATAAAACCTATTTATCAAATCGAAGATCGATTCGATAAGTCGATACATTGGATACTAGTCGGTTATGTGCGACATGACCGGATCATTGAATCAAGTGTTGATTTAATGATTTAATGTATAATTATATATTTGATATATTACTTTGCATTAACTTTAAAGGGATTTTCTCACTTGAAAAGCACATTATATATGTGATATATTTTGTGTGCACTTGATTGTATCATGTTAGATGTTGCATGCTAACTTGTGTTTTGTGTAAAGATTAAACCATGGTTGTGTAATGGTTAGGGTTTCCTTTTTATTACTCATTTATTTATTTATTGATTTTGGAAAGGATTATGAAGAAAAAATGGTGGCTTTCTTTGTTTTTAGTTGAAGCTTCATGAAGGTTTGACTTAGTTACCATTTTGTCTTCATCCTTAATCCTAACCATTCTAACTAACCATGATCTATTCTCTACACTTTACTATGGTTAGCATATGATAAGTATTGATTTTATTTTCATTTTAAAAGCAACACTTGTCATATTCTTTCTTCTCCTTCATCATCTTCATCAAGAAAGAAAACTTGCCACCATCAATGGCAACTTGAGCAAAAGTGTGAGAAATCCAATTCTAAAGTGAACCCACCTCCTATTTCTTCACCCTCTACCTCTTGCCAAGTAGTATAGGGTATTTTCTTCACAAGTTTCACAACTTGGTGAAGTTGGAGCTTGATCTAGTGCAACCTCGACGTAGATCATCTTAGGCATCGTAGCCGATGATTTGTCCGCTCATTTCTCCGATGAAGCCGATGCTAGAGATCGAGATCCGACTTGGACAGCGAGAGGACGTCTACGTGGAGCTAAGGAAGTGGAGAACCGGATCTACAAAGGTTGTAGCTTCTCACTTTTAGTTAAGTTGTTAACTAGGTTTTTGTTTCGCCTAAAATTCTAGTTAACGATCCGTATTAGAGTTTCTCGGCACTTGTAAAATTTAAAATTGGCATGGTTGATACCTTGTGAGACCTCTATTGTGTGCCTAGGAACCCTACAATAGGAATAACCACTTCGCGCATGTGTATACCTTGGACCATATACATCGATGTGTATGAGTCCCAAGAGCTCGCTCGCTCTTACTCCATGTCCAGTGAACGAAGTCATTGTCATCTTTCCTATGAGACAAGATTGACAAGTTGCATAAGTCTGATATTCGAACGGATCCAAATATCCCTATCTATGTAGCTTTGTCAACCGTGTTTCATTGATGTGACCTAGTCGACAATGCCATAAGAAAGCCTGATTTAATTCTAGAGACTTTCTTTTATGTGTGTTTTGGACACTGAAAACATGAGCTTGATTTAATACGTATATACCGTTATCTAATGTACTTGACCTAATCTAAGCTTGATTTAGGTGGATGTAGACCACATCGCTTACAAATGTAAAATCATATCCTTCCTTAGATAGTAAGGATACAGATATGATGTTACAAGCTAGACTAGGTACATACAAACAGTTACGTAGAATCAATATCTGCCCACTTGTCAATCCAAGGTGATATTCCCCTACGGATTCAGCGTCCACGCTCATTTCGTTAGCAACCCTGAGAGTCATATCACCTAACCTGATAACTCTACGGTTTCTCAAAGCCTATAATGAATTACAGATATGAGATCCTGATCCGGTATCTAGTACCCAGAATGTAGAGTTGAGTGACATACAGTTTTCTATTACAAACACACCCGAATTAGAAGCCACAACATGCTTCGGATCCTGGATTCTGGCTTTCAAAGCCGTGTAATCCCTCTGCCAATGCCTTTTTCCGTGACAATAGGAATATCCCTCCTTACCTACTGTTAGCCCAGAAACTTTTGCCCTTCCCTGTCCTTCTACCTTACCGACACCACATATCGGCTTTGTAGAGGTCTTCTTCTTCTCACCCTTTGCTTTCGCGTTGGATGCATAAGAGGAAGATTCCCCAGTAAGCTGAGTGGGTGTCACCGTGGTTTCCTTCAGGGTGCCCTCAACTTGAAGTATAACTTTCTTCCCCTGGGCGTATGTAGGAGGTAAAGACTGTAGAAACAAGTCATCATATAACCTGTTTCCCAACGCGGTCTCCAGGTCCGTCAGCTCATCAATATAGCTAGTCATCGTAAGGACGTTGTCCCCTACAGATAACCCGACAGCCAACTTCGCTTGAAGCAATTCCTTCGAGGTCTCATATCTTACGATACGAGATTGCTCTCCATATAAAACATTGTTATGGAGGAAGATGGAAACTAAGTCCAACTTCTCGTGCTGCCTCTGGTATACACCATCAACTGAGGCCAACAAGAGGCACTTGGCATTTGCACTATCCTTTTCCCTTGTCTTACGGATATCTTTATCCGCGACGGTGGAAACTGGACCTGGGACGGCGGGGGCTTGAGTAGTAATGAGGTGGTCCGGCTTTTCATATGTAATGGACATCTGGAGAGACCTCTGCCAGTCATTATAGTCAGATTCAGTCATTTTATTATCTAGATGTAACCTATTTCTGGTCACGGGGTCGCTGCAAGATAGAGAGAAGAAAACACTTAGCATGATGCTCTTACAAGTTTAGATTGGTTTTTAATTTATCTAAACAGGATGGCTCCCACTGTTCCTCGAATCCTTCCTCAAACCATAAAAGAAGACCTAGTCAGGATTAATCTCACCGTACAATACTTGCTTAACCATTCAGCCAGGCTAGTGTCGGTACTTCGAGGGAGGTTTTACGACGCTTTCGCGAAGTTCCTTAATTAAATAACCTCTTTTCCCTGGAGGCGTAGCCCCGCTAACATTGTTCTAGACACTTACTTAATTTATAGCATTGATCATTAAGTGAAGAATGTCCTGAGGAGTAACGGATACTCACAGTAGGATCGGGATCCAAATATCATTGTGTGATAACCCTGAAGGAATCCTACCAACATTATCACACTCCAAATGGTATGCAGCACTAGCAAGTTTTAGTTTCTTTAGAAACTCCCGATGTGGATTTTTGCCCCATGTTCTTTTGACCTTGACGAAGGTCAACATATCATAAGTCACATGTCAAGTTCTACCCATCATTGTCCAGGTTAATTTGAACCCACCCGTATATACCCTTGACGAAGGTTAACAAGGTAATACGACTTTCCTAAACTAACGCATCTATCTATGCTACATATGAACACCCAGCTGCTACCAATCACTATGCCTTGACGAAGGTCAACAAACATAGCTTGAATACTACTGACTATTCATATGAAATGACGGAGGGATACAAATGGTTTTGGCCAAACCGTGAACGTAGTGAACTTGATATAATCGAAGGAACCTGATAGCTTTTAAAAGGAGAGGTTTTAGCTCCGCATTTAAAAGCATGCTGTTTTAAAATAACCGAGTGGTTTTAAAATTTATTCCAACGATTCAGCTTTGGTTTGTTTGCTTTGCATTAATGCAATGCAATCCCATCAATTAACCTACCATTGCAGAAAACAAAGAAAATACAACGTACGCTTATGCCATCCGCATTCGCCACGGGGCCCCGTCATCACCCGTTAGATTACTTAACTAACGACAGAGCGGGGGCTGGACTAGCGCGGATGCAAAACATAAGCAACGTCTATTATATAATACATATATAATAATATCCATTCGTCAGACGCAATGATAGGCATTCCAGATTACAAATGAACACATTGGATATACTAGGAATTCCGTGTTTCGTTTGAGCCTATAACGAAAGACGGATTCCACGGTCGTGCTGAATAGACAAACCCCACCCTAGATCCCTATGGGTGCGGCAAACTACCCGCCAAATACCCGAAGTGAAGCAACCTTCCTAAAAAAAGTGAGTAGGACACTCGGCACTTCAAAGTACCCGGTAGTTTGTGCACCCCACCTTGGGTCTATCCTAGGAGCAAAAACAGTAAAAGAAATAATACAACTGTGGCTAGAACCTCAACCCGGATGTGCCCCGCAAAAATAATATAACATCACTTTACAAATTTTACATCGAATGAAATAATGAAAACCCTCATCTCACATCCCCGGCTACTCATCCGCGACGATCTAACAAGTTCATATACACAAACCATCACAACATCATCACAGATATGTGCAACCCCGACAAATCGACGTATAGCAATTAGTCGACATTTACGAACACATATATGCATCACAGAGCTTGTAAAGTAATTACGACAATAGAATTCCGCATGCAATTAGCAAATTTAAACAATTTTCCAAGTCTTGAAAATCCAGTGAGCTAATGTTTAAAAATCGATAGTTTTGAGCCAATCTGGGAGTCGAAACGAATTCAAAACCCGTTTGAATCTTTGCAGAGGTGAAGACACATGATAAGACGTCGAATGGGGGGCTCGAGGGGGTGCCCACCACTGGGGGCCACCATGAGGTGGCCCCCAAAGGAGGACAGCCCCGAAAGCACCGGTTTCTGGTGCTCTCGGGTCAGCAGCCCCCAAGGCCACCAATTGGTGGTCTTGGGGGGTGTTCCCGGCCGTTGGACCCCCTGGGGTGTCTCCTGGGTGCGCATGCTTCACCCCGCAGTTTCACGGTTCAAACCATGAGCCCGCAGGGTGCGCAAACAACTCAAAGTATCACTTTTGGAAACTGTTTTTGTCGACAGTTGTTCGGCGACAAAAACGGCGGAATTCTAACATCGTCACAAGATATCTTGTATTTATGAGAGGCTCTGATACCACTTTAAGTCGATGTCGCACACCCTACGTGTTCGTGAGGAGGCGGAATTTGCAAAAAATGATTTTTACAAGCTTCACAACACCGACTCGAACCAAGGATCGTTTATAACCCCTTGCTAGCAAACTACTAGAGGTTTAACTACTATGATACGAAGATATACCTCACGATACTTGTCCTTCGGATCTTCATCGCTGTCCTCCTCGACTATGTAGGCTCCAAGGATCGATCCGGATAGTACCAACCTCCACGACATCCTCAAGTCAAAGACGATCCACCCGAGAGTCTATAGTCCGAGCTCCACCTCAAAACCGAGGTAACTAGGGCAACAAGCTAGATAATATTGATGTCCTAGGTGATGTAGAGTATGAAGATGGATTTATTTGTCTCTTGAAACCCTAGGATTCTCAATACATGAGAGCTTTTAGGGTTTTGTAGTGAGGAAGAAGAAGAGAGCTAGCATGAGACCTCACTTGAGGAAAGAGAAAGTATTTTGATAAATGATCATCCAAATGAAAATGAGATGGTTACCCTTGACACGACCACCCACATGGCATCCAAAAATATCTCACCAAAATATCTAGCTCACAAAATATCTAAGTCAAATAGTCAACCCAAGTCAAGTGGTCAAGCTAAGTCAAAAGGTCAAACAAAATCAAGTAGTCAAAACTAGTAGCCATGTCTCAATAATCATTTACAAAAATAACAATTACTTTCCTCCACCTCATAATTGTTTTAATCAAGAAAATGGTCAAAACCTTAATGAGGTGTCTCCTTCTTTGCTCCACTCATCCGTATATACATACCCGCATTCGTGTTCCAAGAAACACGAATACAAAGAGACGAAACCGATCCATCAATATAATACTAGGATCTGGCGGAATAGTCCCTCTCAAGCACATCCTCTAAGAATCTCTGGCCAACTGTCATGGTCACTCGTAACATGTCTCGTCGACGATGCCGAACTCTGGTTTGCTGGTGTGCATAACATGACCACTCCTAGGTCCAAGTCTTCTTGTAATTTATTCCAGAAAGGTCCTGTCGAGGTCTCTCCTAAACCTCGTTTCTGTCGAACTTCCCAGAATTTATCACCCTTCACTAAATCCGCTTCTTGTTCCGGAACGGCTGCATACTCATCGCGACTCCTTCTGGAAGATATATCCATATACAACGCCTCTGCATGCATATCACATCTCTGATGTCGGCGGAGTGGAACGTCATCTTATCAAGATCTTGTACGAACCTCTTACTCCACTTTTATCTAATGTCGACTGCTACGGACTCGTCTCTTCGTGGCTGCATGGACTGTGCTCCAACGGCTATTCTCGTATCTGGAGTCTCCCAAGAAATGCATCCCACCACATAGCATCCGAATGAAGTCGAACCATTCGATCGATTCGTCAAAATATTATAATCCCCTAAGAGCCCAGCATCTTGGGTACGGTTTAATAGTATCGAGTACATACCACAGGATCGGTGGACCAGCCGTAGAAAGGCAAACCCAAGCCTCACTAATGGCACCGCGGAACTGCAGCAAACCTTAAGGTTCAAAGGCTTTAACACGGTCATTATGTCGAGTTAGGATTTCATTCTTCTAGAGGGTCCATAGAATTGCTTGCATGTCTTTCCGAATACTTTAAACTTGGAATATGGGTTTCTGACATTCGATCGCCTCTATCGACTCTCAACGTACCTGCGTGAAGTCGTCTCTAGCTGGAATCAATCTATCTGATGACCTCGCATCAAGGTAAGTGAACGAACCACATGTCCTAGTCATTCATCCTCAGGTGACTAGCGACCTTCTATCATATCTCTAAGAACAACTCGTACTACAATGGCTCCAACATATGGGGCAATATCTCGTCGTTCGCAGCAGCAACTGGCTCATTCATCTGCACACTGAACTGTGCCTCAATCATCATGAATAAGAGATACATCAATGGTTATCACATTCTGGCTGGCCTCTATCAGTGGCTCAATCCTCTGGTGCAAATCTGCACGCCCGAAAAATCTCATAGCAACGATCCATCAAACGCTCATGGCGTGAAAACACAATAACACGGCGCATCTATGCAAATCGTATGTCCCTAGAATCATGCCCTGGTCATTCCTCGTCCGTGATGAGCTCGTGCTGACCGCAACTCTAGCCGTAGCTCTCTCTGCCCGTAATCGTGGCAGCAAAACCATAAACTGCTACTGATAAGGGTGGATCATAGGAATGAATATAATACTGTGCAAAGAAATGTACATCCTAAGGCTTCTTAAGCGAAGTATCGTATCGTAAATATGCCGCGGAATATACGTACGGTACGTCACTCTACTCAAGCTACCTACTCCATCAACCAAGGGTCATCCTACACTCCGAAGGAATAACCTAACGCTCTGATACCAACTTTGTCACAACCCGAAAAGTACGGAACATGACCGACACTTAAATTACGAAACGTCTCGAGGCGTACGTAATCTAAGTAAGACAAAAACCAGAAATCAAAACCAAGTAAAGCAATAGAGTGAAGGAAAAACCAATTTAAATCAAGTAGCTTAGCAACATAAGCCGAAATATGAATTTTTTTAAAAAACTCACCAGTCTTTTCTGAAAAGTTTGGCAGAGTTTCCTTTGTAAATACTGGTCCCGAACGGGGTACAACATGATAAATATATACATAATGAAAAAAGCAACCCCAAGCAGGAGCTAGCTCTTCATCAAATGACGGCCACAACCACGCAAGCAATATAATATACAACGCCGAAGGGCGAGGATCAAAACTGAAAGGAAAACTCTAAACAACATGAAATCCATAATAATACAACGCGCGACTCTAAGGTCGAAAGAATATACATCACTGGTCTCTAAGTCAATAAAATATACATGTCTGGTTGATGGAGTTTACTAGATACAACTGAATGTAATAAAGTACAATGGCGGTCACGATACAAGTGAACCCACTTACCAAAGCAATCACCCGGAAAGGGAGCAGTGTGCCAGCAAAGCCGTAACGAAACCTGTACGGCAAAACATGCAAGAAAATGTGGCACAACGGGGGTGAGTTGCCAACTCGTGAGTAGAAAACATCTTCGAGTAGAAATCGCATGCATGACGCTATCCTAGTTCATAACAAGTAATATCCTCAAATAAACATCCGGGTCCCTCTATGTATAAGTATAATACTACGTGCTCATGTCAGTGCCTCAGGTAGCAATATATCATATGTATGAGGTATGATCAATGTAATCATTATGAAATCAGTGTCAACTATATCATGAAGTCAATAAGTATGTGGATATCATCCAACTATGTAATCAAATCCTGTATGCATGTGAGTCTCGTCCACGTGTCAACCAATGATATAACAACATCATGCATGTAAAAGTCATAGAAGCATATGCATGAAAGTATGAGGATATAAATCAACGTGTGTCCCTCGCGACACATAAAAATCATGGAACCTGAGTGCCCAGCATCGACACTCGAAAACATCATGAAACCTGTGCCCATCATTGGCATGTAAATCCTCATATATCTCAGGCTCCGTATCATCTGCGGGATCGGCCCACGGGCTCCGGCAGTACGGGTCGGCCTATATTTATCTCGTGACTCCGGTCGGTATACTCTGGATAACCACCAGGTCCAAATGCTATCACTGGTAGGCAGTCTGCCCCTGCCAGGCTCATCATCCTCCATGAAATCACTCTCATCCCGGGGTACCATACCGGGTCCACTATGTACCCGAGACGGTTCTTACGTCTCCTCGAATCGGTTCTTGAAATCCATATCATAACCGAGAAAACATCATGGTGAACAATACTCATCATATCAAGGAAAACCGCATTTTACTCTTTAAAACAACACATCAGTTTATTAAAATTTCACATGCGGTTTCCAAATCCAGAAAATCTCATGAAAATCCAAAATCCAATCATCAATAGCAAGTAAACAGTGAATAATAATATGCATGTGGTAGTAAGTAACAACTGCAATGTCTAATCTAGCATATAAAGACGAGTACGCTAATACCATGTTGAACTATCAGTCAACAAGCTATGTCAATGAGTAATATTCTCTAAAGTGTACGTGACATGGAAATTACCAATGATGATGTGTGTGAGCCGGCAAGTAAGTGTATGTGGAACATACGCATCATTGGAAATGGTGCTGGTGTGTCCTGACAACATGATCTCAACAATGGCATATGTACAAGCATGCAATGCGATGAAACATCCTGAATATACAGAAAGTGATGTAGTAACAGCAACACTGAAAATATGCCTACCCAATATACGGGTCATACAGTTTGGGATATAAACATACTCACGACTCTCCACTTTTGAAAATGAGTACGACTCGAGCCCGGTCAAAAAAGTAAGGGAATCCGCCTAAGTCTGAGTCGATCTATGTATATATACCTAGTAGTTGGTGATCTCGCCTCAACAGTATCACATACGATACAATAAATAATATGGCATCCTCGAGTCAAGAGTGCGGATCTATCCTCATAACTATCTCTCGTACGGTAAATCCATCGTACGGCATCCCAAATCTGGGTACGGGTCAAATATAACATTTATCTCATTACTCATCTGATATCCTTATCATCACATATCGTGAACAGGGGGTACTGATCTAAGTCTAGCACACTACTAATATCATCAAAACTAATCATGATCTGGCTACTGATCTACAGCCTCATACAATCCGGTGTCATCCATACTTATCATCATATAGGAGTATACATCGCCCAAGCGATCCATTATAAATATCTTAATATATCTTATCTCATATCTCGATATATAACTCGTCAACTATCATAAATATATCATCAACATAGTATCGCCGTCCAACGACCCGCTATAACATCATGACATATCTCGGTCACGCATTAAATATCTTACGGCATCATACCCGATCAGATCGACTCATTCCCAAGTATCATATTACATTCTAGTCATCCAAGCATAAGAATACAAATATAAATATGTCCCCAATACGCACAAGGCTATCACTGTATGTGAGTATGTGCATGTGCGTGTTTGCAAAAATCTTTACTCTAGGGTTTTCGGGACTAAGAAATCGACTAGGGTCCTTTCATCCATTCTCGCTAACACTAACCCCTAATCTCCTAAGCTTTCTTGCTAAGGTTCATGTCACACCCTAACATATAAAAGTATATATATAATATCCTATTCTTTTCTCACAACTTTACGGGGGTGCTATACGCCATCCACCCGACTTCCCCCGTAGATATAAATCTACTCACCTTGCTTCTTGTGTGCCGATGCCGATGTCTCCATCTTGATCTTCAATGTCTCGACATCACGTGGGGTACCTACATATATAATCCAATCGCAAATGCGTATTAAAATCACATCGGAAAACCAAAACGACATACTAAAGGCCTATAGGTTAGAACCTATGGACCACGCCTTCAAAACCACCAACAAACCTCGATATCGTCGTACAAACATCAAGTGATCGAGGTAAAACACAGATACAACAATCCAGAATTCAAAATACGAGAAACGAAACCCCGAATCAAATAGCAACTCTTGTAAGTGGTCCCAGATTTTACCCTAGGTCAAATCAGCCAATTTTGCATATGCCAAGGGTCGAGTTTACTGGTATAGGAGACACAGAGCAAGCTCGATGCCCAAAATCCATGCTCTGGCCGCAAATTGCAGCCAGAATGATTTTATTTGCGGCCTAAGTGAGGGCGTAAGGGCTAGGGTCTTGGGTGATGCTTCCTAGGTGCCTGCATGTATCAGCGTCTTTGCAAATTAATTTTTCAGGTCCTCGAGTGTTAGCAGATTTCCAATTACCATCAAAATTTCACAGTTTTTCCGATATCGGGTTTCTAAATTCGTATTCCGGGTTTATTCTGTGGTTTCAGTCCAAGATACAATCCCTACAGGGGTCATAAGGTCTCTACTAACCTCAATTTCACCTTTGGGTTCAACTCAAACCCTAATCCTCAACTTAATGTTTTTAAAGTCCCCTAACCACACAATATCAATTCTAATTTATCATGGATGCTAAAGGAATGGAAATTCTACACTAATGATGGAATAATTACCTCATTTTGCACTCATGAATCTTCTACAGCGCCAAAACTCAAACTTTCTTGGTCCAAAGGGTTGCTTGAGAGCTTGTGCACACTTTTTGTGAAGTGGGAGTGGGGTTTTGGGTTTGTTTTGGTGATGAAGTGAGGTGATTTATGGAGGGGGAGAGAGGAGGTGCAGCCATGATGAAGGAGAAGGAGAAGGAGAAGAAGATGAAGAGAATGAAGTGGAGAGAATGGCCCAAGTAAAAAAAAACCCTCTCACTCTCTCTCTCTTGCCCATACCTCCCAAACTCTCTTGTTTATTCATTTTCCATTTTCCTTTTTCTTTTATTTTCTTTTCTTCTCTTGGCAATAGTAAACCCAAAACAATAACCATACACCCAAAAATCATGTAGGAAAAATGTAACAAGTGTGAAAAAAATGACATGTGCACAAAACACGCTTAAAGTCCGATTAGCGATTTTTAATCGCGATTAGCACAAAATTAGTGTATAATAAATCATAAACTCTCATAATTTGCTTAAATCACATAAAGTACCCACTTTTTAGTAATTTCCATAATTTTCAAAAAAAATCCCAATTTATCGGTATTTAATTATACCGCCTAATTAAAATATTCAATATTTTATTATTTTAATTATAAAAATTCCCAAAAATAATTTTTTTTTTCCTGAAATGTTACAATCTTCCCCCCTTAAAGAAATTCGGTCCCTGAATTTAAATTTAAACCCCTCGAATACTAAAACATTTCAGTAAAAAGTCAAATCCGTCGGGGTCCCGAAACCATCAATACATAAAACACGTCATAGCGCAATACGTGCGCATGAACAATGAGCAGATAACTCAAAAACAACACTTCGTCAAGCATCCCGCAATCATCAGAGTCATGGTGAAGACATCAATGTCTAAATCCAAAACGAAAACCAATATGATATACATCAACACTATACATATAAACACTTGAAGGAAATGGATGCTAAACCGTGTTAAGTCGCTTTGCGATGCGTATAACACTGCACAGTGGCGGACGTCTCTAGTAAGAAAATAACTCTATATGTATATCCTTTGTTTACATGAACGTACCGCCGTTTTGAAAACAATTTAGAAGGGTTCCCTTATTTTTAAATGTTTCGTGTCCTATCAGACACGTAGGTAAATACTGAGACTATAGCTCTCTTTTTGGAAATCCCTTCGACAACTATCAATGCATGTAAAATACATCCAGGTACTGTCCTCTGACTAGTCCTGCTCAGTACGAAACAATAGTAAATATCATAAAAAAGTACTGCTCATAAGAAATCAATCCCAAAATGTGCATATGAATGCTACGCGCGTCTGGTGCGCATGGAAATCAAAATCTATATATGTGCCATACATATGCACAGAAACAACATCTAAGTGCAACGGGTGTGCATGAAACACCTGTCAGAGGCAACGTGTTTGCCTGACAGCAAAATCAGGTGCATCTAACATGCACGAAGAATCTTGATATAGTGGATCTGGTGTGCACCAAAATCGCATCTCATAACATGCACCCAACATGCGCGAAAATCCAAATCAGGTGCATCCATCATGCACGAATAAAAATCTAAATCATGTGCATCCAACATGCTCGAATCACGAAATCCAATATTAAGCGTCGAACACGCGCAAAATCCAATCCAAGCGCGTTAAATATGCGCGAGAATCCAATTAGGTGCACAAGGTATACAAAACAAATATCGTGTATCACAATCCAAATCCATATCTCAAATGATATCAAATCGTAGTCCAGTGCAACTGCGGTGCACAAATACGTATCAATGCACAGCAAGCATAAATGAACTATACCGAGTGCAAAAACCAAATCGTGTGCATACATATGCACAAAATCAACTCAACTGTATGAAACCCATGAAATCGTAAACATGTGCAACCAAGGCATGGAAACGATATCAAGTGCAATAGCTGTGCACCAACTATAAATACCGAGTAGGTGCAACCATGGTGCACGAAACAAATATCATGAAACACAATCATCAAAACTCAATCATGCGAATAGATCGCCCAAAATACCGAAATCAAGTATGGCGGAATAGTCCCTCTCAAGCACATCCTCTAAGAATCTCTAACCAACTGTCATGGTCACTCGTAACATGTTTCGCCGACGATGCCGAACTCTGGCCTGCTGGTGTGCGTAACATGACCACTCCTAGGTCCAAGTCTTCTTGTAATTTATTCCAGAAAGGTCCTGTCGAGGACTCTCCCAAACCTCGTTTCTGTCGAACTGCCCGGAAGTTATCACCCTTCACTAAATCCGCTTCATGTTCCGGAACGGCTGCATACTAACCGCGACTCCTTCTGGAAGATATATCCATATACAACGCCTCTGCATGCATATCACATCTCTGATGTCAGTGGAGTGGAACATCATCTCATCAATATCTCGTACAAACCTCTTACACCACTTTTATCTAATGTCGACTGCTCTAGACTCGCCTCTTCATGGCTGCATGGACTGTGCTCCAACAGCTATACTCGTATCCGGAGTCTCCCAAGAAATGCATCCCACGACATAGCATCCGAATGAAGTCGAACCATTCGATCGATTCGTCAAAATCTCATAATCCCCCAAGAGCACAACATCTTGGGTACGGTTTAATAGTATCGAGTACATACCACAGCATCGGTGAACCAGCCGTAGAAGGGAAAACCCAAGCCTCACTAGTGGCACCGCGGAACTGCCGCAAACCCTAAAGTTCAAAGGCTTTCACATAGTCATTATGTCGAGTTAGGATTTCATTCTTCTAGAGGGTCCATAGAATTGCTTGCATGTCTTTCCGAATACTTTAAACTTGGAATATGGGTTTCTGACATTCTATCGCCTCTATCGACTCTCAACGTACCTGCGTGAAGTCGTCTCTAGCTGGAATCAATCTATCTGATGACCTCGCATCGGGGTAAGCGAACGAACCACATGTCCTAGTCATTCAACCTCGGGTGACTAGCAACCTTCTATCATATCTCTAAGTACAACTCGTACTGCAATGGCTCCAACATCTGGGGCAATATCTCGTCGTTCGCAGCAACAACTGGCTCATTCATCTGCACACTGAACAGTGCCTCAATCATCATGAATAAGCGATACATCAATGGTCATCACATTCTGGCTGGCCTCTATCAGTGGCTCAATCTTCTGGTGCAAATCTGCACGCCCGAGAAATCTCATAACAGCGATCCATCAAACGCTCATGGCGCGAAAACACAATAACACGCGTGTATCTATACAAATCGTATGTCCCTGGAATCACGCCCTGGTCAGTCCTCGTCAGCTCGTGCTGACCGCAACTCTAGCCGTAGCTCTCTCTGCCCGTAATCGTGGCATTAAAACCATAAACTAGTACTGATGAGGGTTGATCATAGGAACGAATATAATACTGTGCAAAGAAATGTACATCCTAAGGCTTCTTAAGCGGAGTATCTTTTCGTAAATATTCCGCGGAACATACGTACGGTACGTCAGTCTACTCAATCTACCTACTCCATCAACCAAGGGTCATCCTACACTCCGAAGGTAAAACCTAACGCTCTGATACCAACTTTGTCACGACCCGAAAAGTACGGAACATGACCGGCACTTAAATTACGAAACGTCTCGAGGCGTACGTAATCTAAGTAAGCCAAAACCCGGAAATCAAAACCAAGTAAAGCAGTAGAGTGAAGAAAAAACCAATTTAAATCAAATAGTTTAGCAACATAAGCCGAAATATGCATTTTTTAATATCACCAGTCTTTTCTGAAAATTTCGGCAGAGTTTCCTTTGTAAATACTGGCCCCAAACGGGGTACAACATGATAAATATATACATAATGAAAAAAGGCATCCCCAAGCGGGAGCTAGCTCTTCATCAAACGACGGTCACAACCACGCAAGCAATATAATATACAACGCCGAAGGGCGATGATCAAAACTAAAAGGAAAACTCTAAACAACATGAAATCCATAATAATACAACGCATGACTCTAAGGTCGAAAGAATATACATCACTGGTCTCTAAGTCAATAAAATATACATGTCTGGTTGATGGAGTTTACTAGATACAACTGAATGTAATAAAGTACAATGGCGGTCACGATACAAGTGAACCCACCTACCGAAGCAATCACCCGGAAAGCGAGCAGTGTGCCAGCAAAGCCGTAACGAAACCTGTACGGTAAAACCTGTAAGAAACTGTGGCACAATAGGGGTGAGTTGCCAACTCGTGAGTAGAAACCATCTACGAGTAGAAATCGCATGAATGACGCTATCCAAGATCATAACAAGTAATATCCTCAAATAAACATCCTGGTCCCACTATGTATAAGTGTAATACTGCATGCTCATGTCAGTGCCTCAGGTAGCAATATATCATATGTATGAGGTATGATCAATGTAATCATCATGAAATCAGTGTCAACTATATCATGAAGTCTATAAGTATGTGGATATCATCCAACTATGTAATCAAAGCCTGTATGCATGTGAGTCGTGTCAACCAATGATATAACAACATCATGCATGTAAAAGTCATAGAAGCATATGCATGAAAGTATGAGGATATAAATCAACGTGTGTCCCTCGCGACACATAAAAATCATGGAACCTGAGTGTCCAGCATCGACACTCGAAAACATCATGAAACCTGTGCCCAGCATCGGCACGTAGATCCTCGTATATCTCAGGCTCTGTATCATCTGCAGGATCGGCCTGCGGGCTCCGGCAATACGGGTCGGCCTATATCCATCTCGTGACTTCGGTCGGTATCCTTCGGATAACCGCCAGGTCTAAATGCTATCACCGGTAGGCAGTCTGCCCCTGCCAGGCTCATCTTCCTCTATGAAATCACTCTCGTCCCGGGGTACCATACTGGGTCCACCATGTACCCGAGACGGTTCCTACGTCTCCTCGAATCGGGTCTCGAAATCCATCTCATAACCGAGAAAACATCATGGTGGACAATACTCATCATATCAAGGAAGACCGCATTTTTCTTTTTAAAATAACAAATCAGTTTATAATACTTTCACATGCGGTTTCCAAATCCAGAAAATCTCATGAAAATCCGAAATCCAATCACCAGTAGCAAGTAAAAAGTGAATAATAATATGCATGCGGTAGCAAGTAATAACTGCAACGTCTAATCTAGCACATAAAGACGAGTAAGCTAATACCTTGTCGAACTATCAGTTAACAAGCTATGTCAATGAGTAATATTCTCTAAAGTGTACGAGACATGGCAATTACCGATGATGATGTGTGTGAGCCGGCAAGTAAGTGTATGTGGAACATACGCATCATCGGTAATGGTGCTGGTGTCCTGACAGCATGATCTCAATAATGGCATAAGTACAAGCATGCAATGCGATGAAACATCATGAATATACAGAAAGTGATGTAGTAACAGCAACACTGAAAATATCCCTACCCAATATACGGGTCATACAGTTTAGGATATAAACATACTCACGACTCCCCACTTTTGAAAATGAGTACGACTCGAGCCTAGTCAAAAGGGTAAGGGAATCCGCCTAAGTCTGAGTCGATCTATATATATATACCTAGTAGTCAATGATCTCGCCTCAATAGTATCATGTGCGATACAATAAATAATATGGCGTCCTCGAGCCAAGAGTGCGGATCTATCCTCATAACTATCTCTCGTACGGTAAATCTATCGTACGGCATCCCAAATCTGGGTACGGGTCAAATATAACATTTATCTCATTACTCATCTGATATCCTTATCATCACATATCGTGAACAGGGGGTACTGATCCAAGTCTAGCACACTACTAATATCATCAACACTAATCATGATCTGGCTACTTATCTACAGCCTCATACAATCCGGTGTCATCCATACTTATCATCATATAGGAGTATACATCGCCCAAGCGATCCATTATAAATATCTTAACATATCTTATCTCATATCTCGATATATAACTCGTAAACTATCATTAATATATCATCAACATAGTATCGTCGTCCAACGACCCGCTATAACATCATGACATATCTCGGTCACGCATTAAATATCTTACGACATCATGCCCGATCAGATCGACTCATTCCCAAGTATCATATAACATTCTAGTCATCCAAGCATAAGAATACAAATATAAATATATCCCCAATAAACACAAGGATATCAATGTATGCGAGTATGTGCATGTGCGTGTTTGCAAATTTTTATTCTAGGGTTTTCGGGACTAAGAAATCGACTAGGGTCCTTTCATCCATTCTCGCTAACACTAACCCCTAATCTCCTAAGCTTTCTTGCTAAGGTTCATGTCATTCCCTAACATATAAAAGTATATATATCATATCCCATTCTTTTCTCACAACTTTGCGGGGGTGCTATACGCCATCCACCCGACTTCCCCCGTAGATATAAATCTACTCACCTTGCTTCTTGTGTGCCGATACCGATGTCGCCATCTTCATCTTCAACGTCTTGACATCACGTGGGGTACCTACACATATAATCCAATTGCAAATGCGTATTAAAATCATATCGGAAAACCAAAACGACACACTAAAGGCCTATAGGTTAGAACCTATGGACCACGTCTTCAAAACCACCACCAACCCACGATATCATCTTACAAACATCATATGATCGAGGTAAAACACAGATACAACAATCCAGAATTCAAAATACGAGAAACGAAACCACGAATCAAACAACAACTCTTGAAAATGGTCCAAGATTTTACCCTAGATCAAATCAGCCAATTTTGCATATGCCAAGGGTCTAGTTTACTGGTATAGGAGACACAGAGCAAGCATGAAGCCCAAAATTGATGCACTGGCTGCAAATTGCAGCCAGAATGATTTTATTTGAGGCCCATGTGAGGGGGTAGGGGCTAGGGTCTTGGGTGATGCTTCCGAGGTGCCTGCATGTATCACTGTCTTTGCTAATTAATTTTTCAGGTCCCCGAGTGTTAGCAGATTTCCAATTACCATCAAAATTTCACAGTTTTTCCGATATCGGGTTTCTAAATTCGTATTCTGGGTTTATTCTGTTGTTTCAGTCTAAGATACAATCCCTACAGGGGTCATAAGGTCTCTACTAATCTCAATTTCACTTTTGGGTTCAACTCAAACCCTAATCCTCAACTTAAAGTTTTCAAAGTCCCTAAACCACACAATATCAATTCTAATTTATCATGGATGCTAAAGGAATGGAAATTCTACAGTAATTATAGAATAATTAGCTCATTTTGCACTCATGAATCCTCTACAGCGCCAAAACTCAAACTTTTTTGGTCCAAAGGGTTGCTTGAGAGCTTGTGCACACTTTTTGTGAAGTGGGAGTGGGGTTTTGGGTTTGTTTTGGTGATGAAGTGAGGTGATTTATAGAGGGGGGAGAGGAGGTGCTGCCATGATGAAGGAGAAGGAGAAGAAGATGAGAGAATGAAGTGGAGAGAATGACCCAAGTCAAAGAAACCGCTCTCACTCTCTCTCTCTCTTGCCCATACCTCCCATACTCTTTTGTATATTCATTTTTCATTTCCCTTTTTCTTTTCTTTTCTTTTCTTCTCTTGGCAATAGTAAACCCAAAACAATAACCATACACCCAAAAATCATATAGGAAAAATATAACAAGTGTGGAAAAAAATGACATGTGCACAAAACACGCTTAAAGTTCGATTAGCGATTTTTAATCGCGACTAGCACAAAATTAGTGTATAATAAATAATAAACTCTCATAATTTGCTTAAATCACATAAAGTCCCTCTTTTTAGTAATTTCCATAATTTTCCAAATTTTTCCTAATTTATCGGTATTTAGTTATACCGCCTTATTAAAATATTCAATATTTTATTATTTTAATTATAAAAATTCCCAAAAATAATATTTTTCTTTCCTGAAATGTTACAACCTATTTGCACGACTCCTTTGAGCCATGATAGGGTAGTAATCAAAGTACAGTGGAGACACACTCGAGGCGAAGCAGCAGTCTCAAGTCGACGGACTAAGCTGTACTCATGTCACCTGAGAACTGCTACCCGATGATAGGTATACTGCCAACCAACAGTTCCCGACAAGTCCTGTCCAGTGTACTCATAACCTAACGAGCACCTGCATACTATCTTCAGTAAGACTTACTAATGGTTGTAGGACAGACCATCTCCCCTGCTAGGATGAGAAGCGTATACACTAGTCTACTCCGGAGTATCGATGCCCCGTCTCGATAATCCTATGAATAGGGAGCTGTATAACGATGCGCTTGTAGATTACCTAGCCCCAACTAGTGTGACTTCCATCACAACGTTGGTAATCAAGCAAAGATCCTAAGGGCTCCACTAATATGTATAAGCGATATGCTAAAAGAAACACATGCACATATTGAAGTAGAAACAAACCAAGTAGCATACTACTATTTTGAGCAAGACTGTCAATACAACTGTGAATATCCCAAGCTTCTATTAAGTAATATACAAACCAGTATGATACAATAATGGCCTCTAGGGCATATACACTAACATACCCAGACTTGCCATTATTGTTGTTCTAGACTATAAGACCCGGCAGAATGATGAGTATAGCCTAATTCTAAACTAGCTTTAGAAGTGCACGAGTATATGACTCTGCCAGAGGATTATTGTAGTCATTGGGAGAAGCGGAAGCATAATAGACAAGTAGCTTATGTCTATCTATAGACTAAAGCAGGTCTAACGGAAATAGATCATCTAATTTTGATGTGACAGTCATAGTCTTTGACTTCATCAGAATAGGAGATGGATCTGGTAAGACGGTAGTAGAGAGTGATGTCCAGGTATTTGGATGACATGCACTAGATAGGGAGAGATCTTTCTATACTACGATCGGTTTTACTGTGGTTGTCACTAAGTGTTTCTCCATATAAGATCTGGATAAATATCAGTTTGTCTGGTAACTAGATCTATGGTTTTAGATCTAGATTTGGGAAATGTCCAAATTTAGGTACTTGACACTATTCTAAAGTGTTTTATAATGGATGACTCATGGCATGGTGGTGTACCCGCAGGTGATGGAGTCACCCTCTCTAAAGAGATGTCTTTCAGACTGATGAGGAGAGGGATTGTTGGATATATATGCCCTAGAGGCCTACATTGTATAGGATGCTTGGGATATGTATGTACATGACAGTCTTGCTTGATATGATAGTGCGCTATTTGGTTTGTCTTTATCTTAACATATGATATATTTTGTGTTGTATTCATTTATATATACATATTGATAAAGCCCATAGGGTGTTTGCCTGACTACCGGCGTTGTGATGGCAGTCATACTAGTGGGAGCTGGATAGTCAATAGACACATCCTTAGATGTCCCTAGTCGCAGGAGTATTGAGACTGGGCATCGATACTCCGGAGTAGACTAGTGTATACAAATCTAGACCCTGACGAGGGGCGATGGACTGGTCCCGCAGCCATTGGTGGAGTGCACCTAAGATTGTATACAGATGCTCACTGGGTGTGAGTACACCGGACAGGACTCGACGAGAACTGACTGGATGGTATTATACCTAACGTCAGATAGCATTTCTCAGGTGACATGTGTGCAGATAGTCCGTTGACTTAAAGTCATCATTTGTCTCGTGTGAGTTCCCACTGTGCTTTGATTATTACCCTACCACGACTCAAAGGAGTCGTGCAAACAGCTTTTAGTTGGGCACAGTCCTGAGCCACGTGGAGGCAGTGAGCGACTGTTAGGGATTCGTCACTCCCTGTATAGGGAGTTGATATCGCACTGTGGTCGATTGGTCATTACCATAAGTCCCTGGCCAGGGCTGATTGAGAATTACTGATGGACTGATCAGTAGATTCTCGGATGGTCTTGAGCCATACCGACACGACTTGTACGGTTATTAGGGGTCTGACATCCACCGCCTCCCTAGACCATACATGCGATATTCTTAGACGAACAGACCGGACTGCGCGGATATTGTCGCGGACAGGCTCAGTAGGATTTCAGATGGGTTACCTCATTGGCTTTCTTATCGACAACTACCTGGGGACCGTTACGTACAGCTAGTGCCGCTTGCGGTCTGTGGTTAAACCCACTGCCAGCGTAGTAGTCGAGTCTTTAGAGTCCCACACAGAGATTTCCCAAACCCAGGCGAAAAGATATAGAGGTCGTATGGTTTTACGACAAAGGTTCGGACGCATACGTGTTTAAACGCACGTACGACATTCGGACAGTTTTTACTAGCCTGCTTTGGTTTAAGCCAGATTCTAGTATCAGGTTATTGGATTTGTACAGTCTAAAGTTTTTCCGTGTTTTCATGGACTGGAGGGGCGTTCTCGTAATTTTCCGAGAAGCTTCTAGAAGGTGATGACTTAGAGGGAGAGGTGGCATTTTCATTTGATGATTTAGTGACTCATTGTGAGTGATTCATCATGTCATTAATGCATTATTAAATGCTTAATGACTCACATAATGAATCACCCACTTGCATTTAAGAAACATGATGAATAATCTCATATTATTCATTTCTTTTTAATTCATTATGTTTCATATATCTAGTGAGAAGCTATTTCCTTATTATTATTATCATTATCATCTTCTCACTCTCTCTCTTCAAGCTCTCTCTCCTTCACCAAACCCTAATCTTACCCCTCATGAGTTGAGAACAAGGATTAGGAAAGACTAATCACTCCATAACTGTAACACTTTGAATTTCCGTTTGATGTCTTTCGTGATAATTAGTGATCGTACGTGTTATTATATAAGTGTTCCTAGGATTATTAGTTATATTTAGTAGTGCTTGCATATTGGGATTTTTCTTGTGCTAGTGTACACCTTACACACTTAGTCATTTTGAGACTTAGGATTTTGTTAACATGTTAACCTTTCCCTTATGCATGGTTCCTTTTAATTCCCCCACCATCTTATTCATATATTAACCCAATTTGATAATTCAAACTCCTAATAAAACAATGAAGCATGGTGTTAGGTGAAGCTTTGACTTTTGACCCATTTTCTTCCCTTCTCTCTCTCTTTCCCTCATTCTGAATTCCAGCAGAGATTTCCAGCAGCAAACCCTCCATTTTTCTCCTCATTCTCTTCTCTTTTCATTCCCCTTTGATCCATACACAAAACCCTATACATATCAACACATTTTCATCACAAAACCTTAGGAAAAGTGAGCTTTTTGAGGTGTTTGAAGCAAATCTGCATACTTAAAGGGAAAAGCTGGAACTTTTGGTCTTTCTAGGGTCTTTTGAAGGTATAAATCCCACTCCTAGCACCCTATCTCCTTAACTTGCATGTTTAGTTTCAAAATATCACCTTTTTGTGCATGTTTAGTGCTATTGAAGGGATTTAGTGTTACTATGTTAAAAATTATGTTGTTATGGCTTGATTAGCTTGTTAATGAGTTATTAGTGTGGGTTTAGACCTAGGTTTGTTTCAGATTTCAGAAAAATACCCTAAAGTTCCATTTTTGTCAGATGTGTGGATTTTTAACTAGAAATTGGGCCCTGTAGGATCTGCTGCTACTCGAGACATTTCAGAGTAAAACTAGAGGTTACTGTAGCATGTATGGGGGGTATAGAGTGCACACACCAAACCTGGGAGCCCAATTCCCAAGAGAGGCCGCCGAAATTAGCATTCTGGCTGCAAATTGCGGCCAGATGGGGGTGCTTTGGGTTGGGGTTTGGGGTGTGGGTGTCTGCTTCTATGTGGGTTGTTTTGGTATATATAGTTTTACAATATCTTTCCTGTATCAAAATCTGGAGCAGATTACCTATTTTCCCATATTTTCAATCTTTCGCGACACGCGTGATACGTGTGTGTGGGTTTGGGGTTTCTGCGTATCGCGACGCGTCGGAGTGGTTTCAGGCGCGTAACCACACGTTTTAGCGTATCGCGCACACGCGCGCTTGGTTCGCGACACGAGTTACTAGTTCGGCTCTAATATCGCGTTTGTGTGACTTCAAGCTTACGTGTGATATATTTCGTAATTCTAGGTTCGCAGGCGAGTACGGCGGACGCCGCGCAGAAAGGGAAACAAGTTGTTGGCTATACCTAGCGCGAGACTACAGTGAGTAGATTTCACATCTACGGGGATATCGCCCGCATGGCGTTCTACGTCAGGGCTGATAGGACCTTATAGTTTCCTTTGTGTACATTGACTATTCATGGCTACTATTTAGTGCATGCTGCATTCCCTGCTATTTGGATAAAAACTAGGATTGATAGAACACCGCACCTTTACTAACGGTCCATGTTGCACGAGCACTATCCTACATGTTACACACACACCGTTAGTAATTGCCATGACACTCACACAGTAGTATATCACATGGGATCATTATATTGTAGCTCATCTATATGTGACTTGACATGCTATTCATACTTGATGCCTATATCACATCGGATCATTATATTGTAGCTCATCTATATGTGACTTGACATGCTATTCATACTTGATGTCTATATCACATCGGATCATTATATTGTAGCTCATCTATATGTGACTTGACATGCTATTCATACTTGATGCCTATATCACATCGGATCATTATATTGTAGCTCATCTATATGTGACTTGACATGCTATTCATACTTGATGCCTATATCACATCGGATCATTATATTGTAGCTCATCTATATGTGACTTGACATGCTATTCATACTTGATGCCTATATCACATCGGATCATTATATTGTAGCTTATCTATATGTGACTTGACATGATATTTACATTTGACGCACATATCATATCGGATCATTGACTTGCATTTTGGGTTAGATTACATGTGATTTCTGGATTTGGGAACCGTGGCTATTTCAAATATGTAATCGTTTAAAAACCCGGTTCCCTTGATATGATATTTCGGTGCGTCCACCATGTGTTTTCTCGGTGCTAGAGTGATATATGCGAACCCGAATCGAGGAGCTGGTTGAGGCCGATTACGGGTACATGGTGGACCCGGTATAGTACCCCGGGGCGAGAACGGTTTCGCTGTGCAGTAGACGGTGAGCCTGGCAGAGGGACTACTACCTACCGGTGATTGGTTGGACCTGACAGTTATCCGGAGGGTACTGATCAGAGTCTATAGATGGATGCGGGGTGATCCGTACTGCCGGGGCCAAGGGCCGATACCGCAGACGGAGCCCGTGGGCTGACCCGGATTGACGGGGCCCGATGGATGAGGATTTGCGTGTCGATGCTGGACACGAGTATTTATGATATTTGGGTGCCGATGTTGGGCACTCGGGATTCTCAGAGATGTACAGGATTTGAGGGCCGATGAGAGTGCCAGCGCCTGAGCTAGATGGAGATCTGGGTGCATTGAGAGACACCGATTATATATTCCACGTTGACATTCCGTGTAGATATCATATTGCTCCTGCTCAGCATTTACTATTGTACCTCATCCTGTAGTTACATTACCTGATAAAGCATTTGCTACCTCATCCTGTAGTTACATTACCTGATAGAGCATTTGCATGATTATTGCACATACTGCTTATCACACATTGATATCATCTGTTGGCATATGATAGAGTAGCGTAGTACGTGCTTGCTCGCGATTACCTTTACATGTTATCTCTATTCACGAGTTGGCAACTCACCCCCGTTGTGCCACAGTGTTTGCAGGTTGCCCTTCGGAGTAGTCGCGGCAGGCTGCGGTTGCATCTTTTGACACAGATACCCCCATAGCTGGTGTACTAGCTCTTTTGCTGATAGGTGGGTTTGTGCGGTATCTGTTTATCTTTCAGTTATGTACATTGTTGTATCTAGTATTCTCCATCTACCATGTATGTATTTGACTTAGAGACAGTGTGAGGACGATGATGTATTTTATTTGTATTCTGGTGTCGAGCTCGTTGTGAGCCGACTGTTCTTGCAATTTATCATATCTGTGTTGTTCCCACTTGTGGATCTTGATCTTCGCTACGGCGTCGTATATTACTATCTTGGTGATTGTTTACTTAGATTTCTTATCATGTTAGTAAGTGCTTTCTTTTAAAGCTTATAACACTCTATACTTTCACTGGTTTGATTTCTGGGTTTTCGGTTGACTTAGTCGCGTTATGCCTGTAGACGTTACGTGGTTAAGTGCCGGTCACGGGCCAAACTTCGGGTCGTGACAAAGTTGGTATCAGAGCGTAGGTTTTACCTTTCGGAGTGTAGGATGACCCTGGTATGATGGAGTAGGTAGATGCAACAGGGTAGCGTAGCGTGTGTATGTTCCGCGGCATACTCACGACACGGTACTCCGCCTACGCGACCTTAGGACTTGTTGATGTAAATTCCTTCTTGAGAATATACATTCTTGCGATTCGATTTCCGTATCCTTATCGAATCCTGTTGTTCCTTTCAGCCATTATGCCGCCAAAGACTACGAGGGCGTAGAGAGCGGCCGTGAGGGCCGAGATTCGAGTTGACTCGTCTGAGACGAGGACTGATCCGGGTAGTACACCGGTTGTGCCCGAGCAGGCTGTTCTTGCCATGACAGATCAGATTGCTATGTTAGGGGCTGGTGTGCAGGAGATACGCAAGACGATGGGATCCAGTATGCAGGAGATGCGCCAGATGATAGGATCTCTAGTTGAGACACTTCGAGCGCAGCGACCAGAGGTAGTTCCACCCGTTGCGGAGACCGCGGTGGTACCCACAGTTCAGGCAGTTGCACCTGTGACTACAGAGGTTATTACAGTATCGCTGTCAGAATTTATGAGGCTGAAGCCTCCGGTCTTCACAGGCAACGATGTGGCCGAGGATCCACAGTCTTTCATTGATAGGATGGCGCGGATATGTCGTTCACTTAGATGCGCAGATGCAAGATGGGTTGAGTTCGCGAGCTTTCGCCTGGAAGGTCTTGCGCAGAAATGGTGCGAATCAGTCGAGAAGGGTAGAGCAGCAGGTCTTCCTCCTATGACCTGGACAGAGTTCGTGGCACTATTCCTTGCCCGCTTTCTTCCCCTGAGTGTCAGAGATGCTAGAGCACGCAGGTTCGAGTCCTTACGCCAGACGCCAGAGATGTCAGTGGAAGAGTACGATGTGCTGTTCACCGAGCTATCCGTTTATGCTCCGTATCTAGTGGCTACTGAGGAGTTGCGAGTCAAGAGATTTGTCCGAGGCTTGCTTACACCACTATTCCTTGCTATCAGCGCGCAGCATTACGAGACATACGCAGCAGCAGTAGATGCAGCATTATTAGTTGAGGAGCGCCTTGCTGAGACTTCGGCAGTTCCAGGGCCGAAGAGAGTTCATGCAGATATGTCAGTGCAGAGACGGCCGTTCCAGCGTCGTGACAGGCACCTTGCAGGTGGCAGATATTCGAGACGAGGCCGATTGTTTAGATCCTATTCCCAGGGGGGTCAGCGACCGTCATCGGGATGTTACCGTTGTGGGAGTTCTTATCATCGTGTGCGAGATTGTCCTGAGGTACCCCGGAGTGGGGCGGCAGCACCACATGTTACATTACCACCTGCACCACCCCAGACGGCATTGCCGATAGTACCTACTGTTACTCCGCGTCAGACGTATACACAGAGAGGTCGTGGTTGTGGAGGATTTGTTCATAGAGGACGAGGTGGCTGAGGTAGAGGGCAGCCAGCGGCCGGCAGGGGACAGTTAGTTGCAGGTGGAGGACAGGCGTGAGTTTTTGCTTTGACGCATCAGGACGCGCAGGCGTCCAATGTGGTGGTCTCAGCTATCCTTTCTGTATGTTCGGTTGATGCACACGTGTTATTCGATCCCGGATCCACGCACTCATACGTATCCACACACTTTGTGCCGAGTTTGGGTAGAGAGTCCGGTTTGCTTGACCAGCCACTTGTTGTGACTACTCCTGTGGGAGAGTCGTTTGTTGCTAGGCACGTGTTCTGATCCTGTACCGTCCGTATTGGCGAGAGAGTTGCCGGTCGATTTGATCCTTCTTGAGATGCTGGACTTCGACGTTCTTTTGGGCATGGATTGGTTAGCCACGTGCTATGCTTCTGTTGACTGCTGTGAGAAGACAGTTCGATTTTGTTTTCCCGGCGAGTCGGTTGTTGTTGTGTTGGGGGACCGTGGTGCCACCCCTCACAGTGTGATTTCTTCTTTTCGCGCTGGACAGCTTTTGCGGAAGGGATGTCAGGGATTTCTCGCATATGTTTGCGATACTAGATCTATGGAGGTTCCTTTGGATCAGGTTCCGGTTGTTAGCAAGTTCCCTTATGTGTTCCCTGACGAGCTTCCTGGGCTACCGCCCGAGAGTGATATTTCTTTCTGCATTGACTTGGTTCCTGGCACGGGGCCTATTTCTGTACCGCCTTATCGGATGGCCCCAGCGGAACTTAGAGAATTGAAGGGTCAGTTGCAAGATCTGCTGGATAAGGGACTTATTCGACCCAGTGTTTCTCCTTGGGGTGCTCCCGTCCTGTTCGTCAAGAAGAAGGACGGCAGTTTGCGTTTGTGTATTGACCACCGCCAGCTGAACAAGGTGACAGTGCGGAACAGATATCCTTTGCCACGCATAGACGATTTGTTCGACCAGCTTCAGGGGGCAGGATACTTTTCGAGGATCGATTTGCGATCGGGCTACCATCAGCTGCGGGTTCGACAGGAGGACATTCCTAGGACAGCCTTCCGCACACGTTACGGCCATTACGAGTTTTTGGTGATGTCGTTCGGACTCACCAATGCGCCAGCAGCATTTATGGATTTGATGAACCGTATTTTCCGGCCGTATCTTGATCTGTTCATCATAGTGTTTATTGACGATATCTTGGTGTATTCTCGGAGTAGAGAGGAGCACGAGCAGCACCTGCGGATTACACTGCAGACCTTGAGGGAGCATCAGCTTTTCGCCAAATTCTCCAAGTGTGCCTTCTGGCTAGACAGCGTAGACTTCTTGGGGCACGTGATTACACGAGGTGGTATATGTGTCGACCCGAGGAAGATCGAGGCAGTTCGGAGTTGGCCTAGACCCACGTCAGTGACGGAGGTTCGCAGCTTTCTAGGGCTGGCAGGCTATTACAGGCGATTCGTGCAGGACTTCTCTCGTATTGCTACACCTTTGACCGGGTTGACCCGGAAGGGAGTTCGCTTCGATTGGACGGAGGAGTGTGAGCACAGTTTCCAGCGGCTACGGGCTCTACTGACTACGACACCAGTGCTATCATTGCCTTCAGGATCAGGAGGATTTGTGGTCTACTGTGATGCTTCACGAGTAGGGCTGGGGTGCGTTTTGATGCAGCATGACAGGGTGATTGCGTATGCTTCGCGGCAATTAAATAAACATGAACAGAATTACCCTACTCATGATCTGGAGATGGCTGCGGTGGTCTTTGCACTCAAGATCTGGCAGCATTATCTGTATGGAGAGTCGTGCCAGATATTCACTGACCATAAGAGCTTAAAGTACATATTTCAGCAGCGAGACCTGAACCTTAGACAGCGCCGATGGATGGAGTTAGTGAAGGACTACGATTGTGAGATCTTGTATCACCCAGGCAGGGCGAATGTAGTGGCAGATGCTTTGAGCAGGAGGCCTGGGGGTAGTCTATCCTGTTTGAGCACAGTGCAGAGGCAGTCATCGGCGGATTGGCAGATCTTATGCGACAATCGGGTACAGTTCGAGTTTACGCCGATCGGAGGACAGATTGCGCATGTTCGTGCACGCCCACAGTTGCTTGACCGTATACATGAGGCACAGCACAGTGATGACCGCTATTCAGAGATCAGGACACAGATGGGACAGGGCAGATTTTCCGAGTTCGTGATCGATGATCAGGGGATACTACGATTTAGAGCTAGACTGTGCGTACCAGATGCTGAGGGATTGCGGCGCGAGATTCTTGAGGAGGCACATCGGTCGGTATATAGTGTTCATCCCGGTTCCACCAAGATGTACCATGACTTGAGAGATGTTTACTGGTGGGACGGTATGAAGAGTGACATTGCAGATTTTGTGTCGAGATGCCTGACTTGTCAGCAAGTCAAGGCTGAGCACCAGAGGCCCGCGGGAGAGCTACAGCCGTTACCCATTCCGGAGTGGAAATGGGAACAGATATCTATGGATTTCATTGTGGGTTTACCCAGGACTAGTCGAGGGTATGACTCCATCTGGGTGATCGTGAATCGTTTGACGAAAGCGGCTCACTTCCTACCGATGAAGACGACTTTCGGATTTGCTCAGTATGCCCAGATTTATATTGATGAGATTGTACGACTGCACGGAGTTCCGACATGCATCGTGTCCGATAGAGGCACCCAGTTTACCAGCCGGCTATGGCAAAGGCTTCAGGAAGCTTTAGGCACTCGCTTGAGTTTCAGCACAGCATTCCATCCGCAGACCGACGGGCAGTCAGAGCGGACTATTCAGACTCTCGAGGACATGCTCAGAGCATGCGTTTTAGACTTCGGAGGTATCTGGGATCATCATTTGCCCTTAGTAGAGTTCTCCTACAACAACAGCTACCAGGAGACCATTCAGATGGCACCGTTTGAGGCTCTTTATCGGAGGAGATGCAGATCGCCCACCTGTTGGACGGAGCTCAGTGAGAGCAGTATCTTAGGACCGCGGATTGTGGAGGAGACGACCGCAAAGATCCAGTTGATTCGCGATAGGATGAGAGCAACCCAGAGTAGGCAGAGATCTTATGCGGACCGTCGTCGGCACAGACTTGAGTTTTCCGTTGGTGATCATGTTTTCTTGAGGGTCTCCCCAATGAAAGGCGTGATGAGATTTGGGAAGAAGGGGAAGCTTAGTCCTAGATACGTGGGCCCCTTCGAGATCCTTGAGCGTATTGGTGCGGTTGCGTATCGTTTAGCCCTTCCGCCCAGTTTTCCAGACGTGCACCCCGTATTACACGTTTCGATGCTCCGCAGATATCTTCATGATCCTTCGCATGCGATTCAGCACCCGACGATCCAGCTTGAGCGCGACCTTTCCTATGCAGAACAGCCGGTGACGATCTTGGATCGACAAGTGAAGAAATTGAGGTCGAAGGAGATACCGTCCGTCAAGGTACTTTGGCGTGGCCAGCGCGGAGAGGAGGTCACTTGGGAGACCGAGAGAGAGATGAGGAAGAGGTATCCCCATCTTTTTGAAGGTGCGTATAGTTAGATTTTTAAATTCGGGGACCGAATTTCTTTAAGGGGGGTAGATTGTAACACTTTGAATTTCCGTTTGATGTCTTTCGTGATAATTAGTGATCGTACGTGTTATTATATAAGTGTTCCTAGGATTATTAGTTATATTTAGTAGTGTTTGCATATTGGGATTTTTCTTGTGCTAGTGTACACCTTACACACTTAGTCATTTTGAGACTTAGGATTTTGTTAACATGTTAACATTTCCCTTGTGCATGGTTCCTTTTAATTCCCCCACCATCTTATTCATATATTAACCCCATTTGATAATTCAAACTCCTAATAAAACAATGAAGCATGGTGTTAGGTGAAGCTTTGACTTTTGACCCATTTTCTTCCCTTCTCTCTCCCTTTCCCTCATTCTGAATTCCAGCAGAGATTTCCAGCAGCAAACCCTCCATTTTTCTCCTCATTCTCTTCTCTTTTCATTCCCCTTTGATCCATACACAAAACCCTATACATATCAACACATTTTCATCACAAAACCTTAGGAAAAGTGAGCTTTTTGAGGTGTTTGAAGCAAATCTGCATACTTAAAGGGAAAAGCTGGAACTTTTGGTCTTTCTAGGGTCTTTTGAAGGTATAAATCCCACTCCTAGCACCCTATCTCCTTAACTTGCATGTTTAGTTTCAAAATATCACCTTTTTGTGCATGTTTAGTGCTATTGAAGGGATTTAGTGTTACTATGTTAAAAATTATGTTGTTATGGCTTGATTAGCTTGTTAAAGAGTTATTAGTGTGGGTTTAGACCTAGGTTTGTTTCAGATTTCAGAAAAATACCCTAAAGTTCCATTTTTGTCGGATGTGTGGATTTTTAACTAGAAATTGGGCCATGTAGAATCTGCTGCTACCCGAGACATTTCAGAGTAAAACTAGAGGTTACTGTAGCATGTATGGGGGTATAGAGTGCACACACTAAACCTGGGAGCCCAATTCCCAAGAGAGGCCGCCGAAGTTAGCATTCTGGCCGCAAATTGCGGCCAGATGGGGGTGCTTTGGGTTGGGGTTTGGGGTGTGGGTGTCTGCTGCTATGTGGGTTGTTTTGGTATATATAGTTTTACAATATCTTTCCTGTATCAAAATCTGGAGCAGATTACCTATTTTCCCGTATTTTCAATCTTTCGCGACACGCGTGATACGTGTGTGTGGGTTTGGGGTTTCTGCGTATCGCGACGCGTCGGAGTGGTTTCAGGCACGTAACCACACGTTTTAGCGTATCGCGCACACGCGCGCTTGGTTCGCGACACGAGTTACTAGTTCGGCTTTAATGTCGCGTTTGTGTGACTTCTAGCTTACGTGTAATATATTGTGTAATTCTAGGTTCGCAGGAGAGTACGGCGGACGCCGCGCAGAAAGGGAAACAAGTTGTTGGCTACACCTAGCGCGAGACTACAGTGAGTAGATTTCACATCTACGGGGATATCGCCCGCATGGCGTTCTACGTCAGGGCTGATAGGACCTTATCGTTTCCTTTGTGTACATCGGATCATTATATTGTAGCTCATCTATATGTGACTTGACATGCTATTCATACTTGATGCCTATATCACATCGTATCATTATATTGTAGCTCATCTATATGTGACTTGACATGCTATTCATACTTGATGCCTATATCACATCGGATCATTATATTGTAGCTCATCTATATGTGACTTGACATGCTATTCATACTTGATGCCTATATCACATCGGATCATTATATTGTAGCTCATCTATATGTGACTTGACATGATATTCATACTTGATGCCTATATTACATCGGATCATTATATTGTAGCTTATCTATATGTGACTTGACATGATATTTACATTTGACGCACATATCATATCGGATCATTGACTTTCATTTTGGGTTAGATTACATGTGATTTCTGGATTTGGGAACCGTGGCTATTTCAAATATGTAATCGTTTAAAAACCCGGTTCCCTTGATTTGATATTTCGGTGCGTCCACCATGTGTTTTCTCGGTGCTAGAGTGATATATGCGAACCCGAATCGAGGAGCAGGTTGAGGCCGATTACGGGTATATGGTGGACCCGGTATGGTACCCCGGGGCGAGAACGGTTTCGCTGTGCAGTAGACGGTGAGCCTGGCAGAGGGACTACTACCTACCGGTGATTGGTTGGACTTGACAGTTATCCGGAGGGTACTGATCAGAGTCTATAGATGGATGAGGGGTGATCCGTACTGCCGGGGCCGAGGGCCGATACCGCAGACGGAGCCCGTGGGCTGACCCGGATTGACGGGGCCCGATGGATGAGGATTTGCGTGTCGATGCTGGACACGAGTATTTATGATATTTGGGTGCCGATGTTGGGCATTCGGGATTCTCAGAGATGTACAGGATTTGAGGGCCGATGAGAGTGCCGGCGCCTGAGCTAGATGGGGATCTGGGTGCATTGAGAGACACCGATTATATATTCCACGTTGACATTCCGTGTAGATATCATATTGCCCCTGCTCAGCATTTACTATTGTTCCTCATCCTGTAGTTACATTACCTGATAGAGCATTTGCTACCTCATCCTGTAGTTACATTACCTGATAGAGCATTTGCATGATTATTGCACATACTGCTTATCACACATTGATATCATCTGTTGGCATATGATAGAGTAGCGCAGTACGTGCATGCTCGCGATTACCTTTACATGTTATCTCTATTCACGAGTTGGCAACTCACCCCTGTTGTGCCACAGTGTTTGCAGGTTGCCCTTCGGAGTAGTCGCGGCAGGCTGCGGTTGCATCTTTTGACACAGATACCCCCATAGCTGGTGTACTAGCTCTTTTGCTGATAGGTGGGTTTGGGCGGTATCTGTTTATCTTTCAGTTATGTACATTGTTGTATCTAGTATTCTCCATCTACCATGTATGTATTTGACTTAGAGACAGTGTGAGGAAAATGATGTATTTTATTTGTATTCTGGTGTCGAGCTCGTTGTGAGCCGACTGTTCTTGCAGTTTATCATATCTGTGTTGTTCCCACTTGTGGATCTTGATCTTCGCTACGGCGTCGTATATTACTATCTTGGTGATTGTTTACTTAGATTTCTTATCATGTTAATAAGTGCTTTCTTTTAAAAACTTATAACACTCTATACTTTCACCGGTTTGATTTCTGGGTTTTCGGTTCACTTAGTCGCGTTACGCCTGTAGACGTTACGGGGTTAAGTGCCGGTCACGGGCCAAACTTCGGGTCGTGACAAAAATCTATCTCTACATCACCTTAGCTACTCTAATTAGCAACTAGAGAAACTAAGTAACCTCAAGTTTAGAGGTTATAGCTTGGATTAGGGTTCTCGGGTGGATCGTCTATCACGGAAGGAAGCCGAGGAGGACGTGGAGATCCAAAGAGGCCGTAGATAACATAAAGACGAAGGACTAGAACCGTTTGGTATAATCTCTTAACATAGTAGTTTAGAACTCTATAGGTTTGGTTAAGTATTGTTTAGCAAACGATTCATGCGGTTAGTTTATGTTTAACTAAAGAACAAGATTGTTTTTCATATTTCCGCCTCCCCACATGTATTGGGGTGTTGTACATCGACTTACAGTGGTATCAGAGCCTAACTAAACAATAATTAACACACTTGAAAAATTGTATGAATTTCGAACGGAAAAACAAACCGGAAAAACCCTGATATCTTGCAGTTTCTGTCGAATTTTAAATGAGGTCCAAAAATTTTTCAGGGACTTTCAGAATGACCTAAATGAAAGTATAAGAACACCCAAGAAAATTGGGCTCCTGAATCGGCCAAAGCGCCGCGGAACCGCGGCCGATCCCACCGATCCGCCGCGATTCCGCGGCCGAGTTATGGCCGATTCAGCCCAAATTTCCTGTGTGGGTTCTCTGTGATATTTGGTATTTTCTGGTAATTTTTAATTTTTGGTCAGGTTTCAGATTTACAGAGAAGTATTGGAGCTAAATTAAATGTGTTTAATCGATCGAAATTATACGGTATTTGCATGTTTGATTATATATGTGAAATGTTTTATGTGTTCGTAAACCTACCCTAACTGCTAGTATGTCGGTTAGCAGGGGGTTGCACATATCTGTGATGTGAAATATAACTGTTTGTGTATATAAACTGTATTGGACTGTTGTGGTGATTAGCCGGGTTTTGTGATGGGTTATTGTATTAATTCATTTGATGTAAATGTAATAAGTTGTAATATTATTTTGCGGGGCACATCCAGCTTGCGGTTGTAGCCACCGTTGTATTATTTCTTTTTACTGTTTTTGCTCCTAGGATAGACCCAAGGTGGGGTGCACAAACTACCGGGTATTTTGAAGTGTTGAGGCAGACTGCTTCACTTCTGGTACTTGGCGGGTAGTTTGCCGTACCCGTAGGGGTCTGGGGTGGGAAAATGGCTATTCATCACAACTGTGTAATCCGTCTTTCATTGCAGGCTCAAAAGAAATGCGGATTGCTTGCAAATCCAATATTGTTTATCTTTGATCTGGAATGCCTATTATTGCGTCTGACGAATGTACAATATCTATATATGATAGCTATTTAGATGTCGCTTATGTTTTACACCCGCGCTTGCCCAGCCCCCGCTCTGTCGTTAGTTAAGTAACCTAACGGGTGATGACGGGATCCCGTGACGAATGCGGATGGTATAAGAGGACGTTGTATTTTCGTTGTTATCTGTAATGATAGGTTAATGATGGGACGCATTATTATTAATGCAAAGAAAATAAAACCTAAACTGAATCGTTGGAACAATTTCTAAAAACAACTCGGTTTTCTTGAAAAAGCAAATTTTAAATGCGGAGCTTAAACCACTCCTTTTAAATAAAAGCTATCTCTATTCCTTCAATCATATCAAGTTCATTACGTTAACGGTTTTTTGCCAAAAACCAGCCGTAACCCTCTGTCGTTTCAGATAGACAGCACATCGTATTCATGCTATGCTTGTTGGCCTACGTCAAGGCACAGTGAATGGTAGCAGTGTGTGTGCCTATTTGTTGCATAGATAGATGCATTAGTTTAATACAGACGTATACCTTGTTGGCCTACGTCAGGGGCTTGTACGATGTACTTAAATTGATCAGGACAACGACGGGTAGAACTTGACTTGCGTCTTATGACTTGTTGGCCTACGTCAAGGTCTATAAGAGCTTGGGGTAAAAATCACATCGGGAGTTTCAAACATAAAGGAAACTTGCAGATTTAGCTTACCTTCTGGAGTGTGGTGACTAGAGTGGCTTCCATCTAGGGCATCATGCAATGATAGTTGGATCCCGATCCCACTGATGAGTAGGATTACTCTCGGGAATTTTTCTCACTTAACAATCAATGCTATAAACCAAGTAGGTGACTAGAAAAGTGTTAGAGGGGCTACGCCTCCAGGGAAAAGAGGTTATTTAATTAAGGAACCTCGCGAAAGCGTTGGAAAACCTCCCTCGATGTACCAACACTAGCTTGGCTGAAAGGTTAAGCAAGTATTGTGACGTGTGATTAAAACCTGACTAGTTCTTCTTTTAGGTTTTGAAGAAGGATTTGAGGAAACAGTGAGAGCCATCCTGTTTAGATAAATTAATAACCAATCTAAACTTGCAAGTGCATATGCTGAGTGTTTCTTTTCTCTCTCTCTGGCAGCTACCATGACTGGATTAAAACTATTACTCGAAAAGAATATACTGACCGGGCAGAACTATAAAGATTGGCTAAGGAACGTCAATATTGCGCTGACTTATGACAAAGTTGCATATGTTACCACCGCTATTCCTCCCCTTATCCCAGGACCAGATTCCTCAGTTGCGGACAAGGAAGTTCGCAAAACCTGGGATCTAGATTGTGAGCGAGCTAAGTGTATCGTGCTGGCGTCCATGAATAATGAACTCCAGAAACAGCACGAGAGTATGGATATTGTATCCATATTCCTCCATTGCAAGGAATTGTATGGTGAACACTCCCGTATCGCGAGGTACGAGACCTCAAGGAAACTCTTCCAGATGAGGTTAGCTCCAGGATCGCCTGTAGGAGAGCACGTCCTCAAAATGATCACCCTTATTGAGGAACTCGCAAACCTGGGATGCGTGCTAGACAATGATTTGTATATCGACTTGATTTTGCAGTCCCTTCCCCACACCTTCTCTCAGTTTGTGCTGAACTTCAATATGCACGAGATGGAAGCTGATCTTCCAAAGCTCCTCAACATGTTGAGGGTAGTAGAGAGCTCCTTGAGAAAGGAGAAGACCCCCGTTCTGTATGTCGGCCAATCATCCTCTTCTAAATCTAAAGCGAAAGCTAAAGGGAAGAAGAAGATGAAAGCCACCAAACCGAAGGGTAGGGTCAAGAAGGTGCAGGGAACGAACAAGGCAGGAAGGGTGAAGACAGAAAAGAACGAATGCTTTTATTGTCACAAGCAAGGGCACTGGAAGAAGGATTGTTTGGCCTTTAAAGCCAAGGACCAGAAGCAAGCTGTTGCTTCTGCTTCAGGTGTGTTCATAATCGAAAATTGTCTTTCAGTAAACTCTACTTCATGGGTAATTGATACCGGTTCCAGTTCTCACATCTGTAATTCTTTGCAGGATCTGAGAAATAGTAGAGTACTGGGGGCAGGTGATATGACTCTCCGGATGGGCAATGGAATGCATGTAGATGCAGTTGCAATAGGGGAATATCACCTAGGGTTGAATAGTAGACATATTTTGGTATTGTATAGCTGTTTTTGTATTTCCAGTATGTTGTGTAATATTATATCAGTATCTTTGTTGTCTAATAAAGGATATAATTTTGCGCTTGAAAGAAATGTCATGAACATTCTCCTAAATCAAGAACTGATTGTGTTTGGCACACTGGAAAACGGCATATACATACTTAATCAACCTCATATTTTCAATATACAAAAACCACGTAAAAGAAAGGCTCCAGATTCAAATCAAGCCTTCATATGGCATTGTAGACTTGGTCATATAAACGAAACAAGGTTGACTAAGTTACATAAAGATGGATATCTAGATCCGTTTGAATATTCATCATATGCAACTTGTCAATCATGTATCAAGGGAAAAATGACCAAATCTCCGTTCACCGGACACGGAGAAAGAGCCACACAACTCTTGGGACTTGTACACAGTGATGTATGTGGTCCAATGTCTACATATGCAAGAAGCGGTCACTCCTACTTTATAACTTTTACTGATGACTTCTCTAGGTATGGACATATATTCTTAATGAAAAATAAATCCGAGGCCTTTGAGAAGTTTAAGGAGTATAAAAATGAAGTTGAGAAACAGACTGGTAAAAGCATCAAGACACTTCGATCTGATCGAGGTGGAGAATACTTAAGTACCAGTTTCCTTGAATACTCAAAAGAGAATGGAATTCTCTCTCAGCTTACTCCGCCTTATACACCTCAGCATAATGGTGTATCAGAAAGGAGGAATCGCACGCTATTAGATATGGTGCATTCAATGATGAGTAGTGCTGAGTTGCCACTTTCCTTCTGGGGATTTGCTCTAGAATCAGCAACATACCTATTAAATAGAGTTCCGACTAAGTCTGTGCCTACCACTCCATATGAAATGTGGAGCGGGAAGAGACCATATCTCAAGTATATCAAGATATGGGGGTGTCCGGTATATGTTAAAAAGCATAATCCGGACAAGCTCGAGGCACGATCGGTTTTGTGCAAGTTTGTAGGATACCCCAAGCATTCAAGGGGGTATATGGTCTACCACACTGAAGAACAAAAGGTGTTTGTCGCTCGCCACATTGTCTTCTTGGAAAACGAATTTCTTGCAAAAGAAATTAGTGGGAGCGCGGTAGAACTGGAAGAAATTCCAGAACCTCAAACTGCTACCGAGGACTTAGAAGAATCTCAGATTTCAATAGAACATGACGAACCAACGCCACTCCGCAGATCTAGTAGACTTTCTCATCCTCCTGAAAGATACTATGGTTTTCTTCTTGATGGGGATCGAGAGGATTGCATCATTGATGATGATGAGCCTACTAGTTTTCAGCAGGCTATCACAAGTAGAGACTCAATGAAGTGGCTGGATGCTATGAGATCCGAAATGGAATCCATGTACACCAATAAAGTATGGACTTTAGAAGTTGCTCCTCCTGGGGTAAAACCAGTTGGGTGCAAATGGATCTTCAAAAAGAAGATTGGTGCATTTGGACAAGTGGAAACCTACAAAGCTAGACTAGTTGCAAAAGGTTTTCGTCAAAGACCAGGATTGGACTATGATGAAACTTTTTCACCAGTAGCTATGCTTAAATCCATTCGGATCATGCTTGCCATTGCTGCCTTCCATGACTATGAAATCTGGCAAATGGATGTAAAAACAGCTTTTCTAAATCGACATTTAGAAGAGAGTGTTTACATGGATCAACCAGAAGGTTTCTTAGACAGTGGGAGCAGCGGAAGAGTGTGCAAATTGCTTAAATCCATTTATGGGTTAAAACAAGCATCGCGGAGTTGGAACATCTGCTTTGATGAGACAGTCAAGGAATTTGACTTTATCAAAAATGTAGATGAACCATGTATTTATAGGAAGATTGTAGAAGGAGCAGTAGTCTTCCTCATTTTATACGTCGACGACATACTACTGATAGGGAATGATATCCCTATGCTACAATCAGTAAAGCTCTTCTTGTCACGGAAATTCTCCATGAAAGACTTGGGAGATGCAACATACATTCTGGGCATTAAGATCTATCGTGATACATCTAATAGAATGTTGGGACTTTCACAATCCAGGTATATAGACACTATACTAAAGAGATTTAGTATGGAAGATTCCAAGCGCGGTAATGTGCCCGCTTGTCACGGAATCGCCCTCTCCAAAGAGATGTCTCCAAAGGCTGATGAAGAGAGGGTTCGCATGGGCATTATACCCTACGCTTCGGCGTTAGGATCTATAATGTATGCGATGTTATGTACCAGGCCAGATGTAGCTTACGCACTTAGTGTGGTAAGCAGGTATCAATCTAACCCAGGTGAGAAACATTGGATAGCAGTGAAGAACATTCTCAAGTACCTGAGAAGGACTAAGGAGACGTTCTTGATTTACGGTAATGGGGACCTCCAGGTAGAGGCTTTTACCGACTCCGGCTTCCAAAGTGACAAAGAAGATTCTAAATCCATTTTGGGTTTTGTGTTTACCCTCAATGGAGGGGCGGTATGTTGGAGGAGTTCCAAACAGGATACCGTAGCAGACTCAACTATGGAGGCTGAGTATATAGCTGCTAGTGAAGCTGCAAAAGAGGGTGTCTGGATGAAGAAGTTCATTTCTGAACTTCAAGTGGTTCCGTCCATTGCCAGTCCAATACCTTTGTATTGTGATAACAATGGGGCTGTAGCATTAGCAAAGGAACCAAGGTCCCATCAGAAATCCAGGCATATCTTAAGGCGGTTTCACCTGATCAGGGAGATCGTAGATCGTCGGGAGATAGAGGTACGGAGAGTAGATACAAAAGACAACACGGCAGATCCATTCACCAAGGCCATTCCTCAAGTCCAGTTCGAGAGGCTGTTTGAGATGTTGGGCATGCGGTACGCCAGCAACTGGATCTAGTGCAGATAGTGGGTACTCATTGCGCCAATTATAGGCCTTAGTGCAAGTGGGAGATTGTTGGATATATATGCCCTAGAGGCCTACATTGTATAGGATGCTTGGGATATGTATGTACATGACAGTCTTACTTGATATGATAGTACGCTATTTGGTTTGTCTTTTTCTTAACATATGATATATTTTGTGATGTATTCATTTATATATACATATTGATAAAGCCCATAGGGTGTTTGCCTGACTACCGGCGTTGTGATGGCAGTCATACTAGTGGGAGCTAGATAGTCAATAGGCACATCCTTAGATGTCCCTAGTCGCAGGAGTATTGAGACTGGGCATCGATACTCCGGAGTAGACTAGTGTATATATATCTAGACCCTGACGAGGGGCGATGGACTGGTCCCGCAGCCATTGGTGGAGTGCACCTAAGATTGTATACAGATGCTCACTGGGTGTGAGTACACCGGACAGGACTCGACGAGAACTGACTGGATGATATTATACCTAACGTCAGATAGCAGTTCTCAGGTGACATGTGTGCAGATAGTCCTTTGACTTAAAGTCATCATTTGTCTCGTGTGAGTTCCCACTGTGCTTTGATTATTACCCCTACCACGGCTCAAAGGAGTCGTGCAAACAGGTTTTAGTTGGGCACAGTCCCGAGCCAAGTGGAGGCAGTGAGCGACTGTTAGGGATTCGTCTCTCCCGGTATAGGGAGTTGATATCGCACTGTGGTCGGTTGGTCATTACCATAAGTCCCTGGCCAGGACTGATTGAGAATTACTGATGGACTGATCAGTAGATTCTAGGATGGTCTTGAGCCATACCGACACGACTTGTACGGTTATTAGGGGTCTGACGTCCACCACCTCCCTAGACCATACATGCGATATTCTTAAACGAACAGACCGGACTGCGCGGATATTGTCACGGACAGGCTCAGTAGGATTTCAGATGGGTTACCTCATCGGCTTTCTTATCGACAACTACCTGGGGACCGTTACGTACAGCTAGTGCCGCTTGCGGTCTGTGGTTAAACCCACTGCCAGCGTAGTAGTCGAGTCTTTAGAGTCCCACACAGAGATTTCCCAAACCAAGGCGAAAAGATATAGAGGTCGTACGGTTTTACGACAACGGTTCGGACGCATACGTGTTTAAACGCACGTACGACATTCGGACAGTTTTTCTAGCTGGCTTTGGTTTAAGCCAGATTCTAGTATCAGGTTATTGGATTTGTACAGTCTAAAGTTTTTCCGTGTTTTCACGGATTGGAGGGGCGTTCTCGTAATTTTCCGAGAAGCTTCTAGAAGGTGATGACTTGGAGGGAGAGGTGGCATTTTCATTTAATGATTTAGTGACTCATTGTGAGTGATTCATCATGTCATTAATGCATTATTAAATACTTAATGAATCACATAATGAATCACCCACTTGCATTTATGAAACATGATGAATAATCTCATATTATTCATTTCTTTTTAATTCATTATGTTTCATATATCTAGTGAGAAGCTATTTCATTATTATTATTATTATCATTATCATCTTCTCACTCTCTCTCTTCAAGCTCTCTCTCCTTCACCAAACCCTAATCCTACCGCTCATGAGTTGAGAACAAGGATTAGGAAAGACTAATCACTCCATAACCTATCTTTACATCACCTTAGCTACTCTAATTAGCAACTAGAGAAACTAAGTAACCTCAAGTTTAGAGGTTATAGCTTGGATTAGGGTTCTCGGGTGGATCGTCTATCACGGAAGGAAGCTGAGGAGGACGTGGAGATCCAAAGAGGCCGTAGATAACGTAAAGACGAAGGACTAGAACCGTTTGGTATAATCTCTTAACATAGTAGTTTAGAACTCTATAGGTTTGGTTAAGTATTGTTTAGCAAACGATTCATGTGGTTAGTCGATGTTTAACCAAAGAACAAGATTGTTTTTCATATTTCCGCCTCCCCACATGTATTGGGGTGTTGTACATCGACTTACAGGGATTTGCATGATTTGCATATCACTTTCTTAGGCAATTGAGTCAATCATGTGATGTCAAGTACCACACCAAATATTGCTTTTCCAATAGCTGCAATAAGCATATATATTAATCCAATCCTGGAGAAATATTGGGAAGCGGTTATGACCATAAGTGGATGTTCTTGGGATATGGTAATGGCAGCCTCCTTCAGGAGATGGTTATCATTTCATGCATCCAAGGTGACTTGGATGACAGAAAGACTGTCATAGTTTTATTTTTTCCTCTTTTGAGGGACAGTATGTTGGACAGGTGGTCCAAGCGGATACTGTGGAAGGCATAGCGCAGAATATTGATTAAGTTTAGTGGACGATACAGTCTAAGAAGTTCGCTGGATTTAGAGTTCATTTGTGAACTGGGTCCCATAAGATATCTAAACATATTCTAAGACAGGTATTGCTCATTTTAGGAGATAGCTTTCTCCGCGAAGTTGAGATATAGAGAGATACAGAAAGAAATATTGGAGCGGATCCACTCACTGAGCCTATTTCTCGAACGCAATAGTTTCGCAAACGGGCATTGTGAGACTGATTAGTAGAGGAGTTGGGTGTTCGGTATCACACGGGCTGTGAGTATGCGACACCGCAATAATTATCCTTAAGTGCAAGTGGGAGATTGTTGGCTATAGTGCTCTCAAGTCAATTATTGAATCGCAGGCACGCGATTGTGATGATTGAGGGAGGACCTATACCGGTAGAACAGTCTTACTCGAGATTATAGTATGCTATCTGGTTTGTCTTTATCATCATGTACATTCTTTAGGTGGTATTACAGATCACTATTACATGTTGATAGAGCCTATAGGATTCTTTCTTGACTACCAGCATTATGATGGTGATCATATACGTGGGAGCTGGGTGGTCTATAAGAAAATCCTTAAATGTCCCTAGTCATGGGAGTTTTAAGACTGGGCATCGATACTCCGGAGTAGACTAGTGTATACTGATCGAGACCTCGACTGTAAGTCCACGTTACCCATCCCCGGTTCTTTGGGGTTGCGGAAATGGTGAAAAATGATTTTTTCTTTGGGGTAACACAGACTCAAAATACGGATCTTTGTTAAACAACTATCTATCAACCTAACTAAGAGTGTTACCTACTTGGTTAGGGGGTTATACCTTAACTTGAACTCCTTCTCTTCAACTCCTTGCGGTAGTCGGATCGGCCTCACCTCGTCGTCTCCTTGCGCCGAAGATGGATCAACCCGAGAGCTTCTACCTTTGGCTTCAACCTCAAACTAGAGGAAACTAGAACACTTGGCTTGCTAGACTTTATGTGCTAGGATGAGTAGAGAAGTGTTTTGGGTTTCTATCTCCAAGGCAAATGATTCTCAACACATGAGAGGTTTTTGCCTTGGACTAGAGAGAGAGCAAGAGGAAGAGGGAGAGCTTGAGGATGAGAGAGAGCTTTCATGAGAGAGAAAGCAAATGAAAGAATGAGCAAGACTTTTCTCACACTTGCTCTCATAATCCAAAAACATCATAACACATAATAATAATTGAGTATTATGTGATGGTTGTTATCATATCAAATGGCAATATCATTTCATGCATTAAATGCAATGTGTGAACAAATAAGCAAGCAAAGGTCAATGCCATGAAATGATAGCCATTGTCATGATGATGGTCAACAAGTCCAACCTAGTCAACCAGTCAACAAATTCAACCTTTCAACCCAATCATGGCACAATAATACTTAATTAATATTATCATTAATCATATTTCTTATTCTCATTAAGGTTTAGCAAAAGCCAACAGTCAACAACCCTAATGAGAATCCTCTGCCTCTGTCTGTGTCAACTGTGCATACACACCCGCATCCGCGTTCCGAGGAACACGAATACAAACGAGATAAAACCAATCCCAAAACGTACACTAGGATCTGGCTTAAACCAAAGCTCGCTAGTGATAACTGCCCGGACACTAAACGTGCACAAGTGCACGGATGTGACCGAACCCCGTCGCAAAACCATGCGACCGCTACTCTTTTGCCTAAAGGCGAATAGCTCTCTGTGTGGGACTCTAAAGACTCAACACTACGTTGGCAGTGGGTTTAACCACAGACCGCAAGTGGCACTAGCTGTGCGTAACGGCCCCCAGGTAGATGCCGATAAGAAGACTGACGAGGTGAAACCCATCTGAACTCCTACTGAGCCTGAATGTGACAATCTTCGTACAGTCCGGTCTGTTCGTCTGAGAATATCGCATGACGGGCCTAGGGGGGCGGTAAACATCAGTCCCCTAATAGCGGTACAAGTCGTGTCAGAGTGTAGCATAGAACACCCTGAGATAACACTGGAAACCTACCAGTATATCTCGCTTGCCCTGACCAGGGACGGCTATGTGTAATGGCTCTCCTTGACACAGCGCGATATCAACTCCAAATACCGGGAGAGACGAATCCTGTCTAACCGTCACTGCCTCCAAGTGCTTCGGGACTGCACCTAACTACTACCTGTTTGCATGACTCCTTTGAGCCGTGGTAGGGTAGTAATCAAAGTACAGTGGGAACACACTCGAGGCGAAGTGACAGTGTCAAGTCAGCGGACTAAGCTGTACTCATGTCATCTGGGAACTGATAACTGACGATAGGTATAGTACCAACCATCAGTTCCCGACGAGTCCTGTCCAGTGTACTCGTAACCTAACGAGCACCCGCATACTATCTCAAGTACGACGTACTGACGGCTGTGGGACAGACCGTCTCCCCTGCTGGGATGAGAAGCGCACGCGCTAGTCTACTCCGGAGTATCGATGCCCTATCTCGATAGTCCTATAACTAGGGACCTGTATAAGGATGTGCTTGTGGATTACCCAGCCCCGACAAGTGTGACTGCCATCACAACGCTGGTAATCAAGCAAAGATCCTAAGGGCTCCACTAATGTGTATAGGTGATATATTAAAAGAAACACATGTACACATTAGAGTAGAAACAAACCAAGTAGCATACTACCATTTTGAGCAATATTGTCTATACAATGGTGAATATCCCAAGCTTCCATTAAGTAATAAACAAACTAGTATGATACAGTAATGGCCTCTAGGGCATATACACTAACAATCTCCCACTTGCACTAAGGCCATGTAGTGGCGTATCGAAGACCTATCATCTCGATCAGCCGCTCGAACTGAGTCTGGGGTAAGGCCTTCGTGAGTGGATCAGCAGTGTTACCTTCCGTAGCAACTCCCCGAACCTCGATCTCCTGGCGACCCACGATCTCCCTGATCAGGTGATACCGCCTCAAGATGTGTCTGGACTTCTGATGGGACCTGGGTTCCTTTGCTAAAGCTATAGCCCCGTTGTTGTCGCAATACAGAGGTATTGGATCAACAATGGACGGAACCACCTGAAGTTCCGTTAAGAACTTCCTCATCCAGACGGCTTCTTTTGCGGTATCAGCAGCAGCGATATATTCCGCTTCCATTGACGATTCAGCAACGGTTTCCTGTTTGGAACTCTTCCGACACACTGCCTCTCCATTGAGGGTAAAGACATAACCCGACATGGACTTGGAATCATCCTTGTCACTCTGGAAGCTGGAGTCAGCAAAGGCCTCGATCTGGAGGTCTTTCCCGCCATACACCAAGAACATCTCCTTACTCCTTCTCAGGTACTTGAGAATGTTCTTTACCGCTATCCAGTGCTTCTCCCCAGGGTTTGACTGATACCGGCTTACCACACTCAGTGCATAAGCTACATCTGGTCTGGTACACAACATCGCATACATTATAGAGCCTACCGCAGAAGCGTAGGGTATAATAGACATGCGATCCCTTTCTAAATCAGTCTTGGGAGACATCTCTTTGGAGAGGGTGATCCCGTGACAAGCCGGTAGGTTACCACGCTTGGAATCTTCTATACTGAATCTTTTCAGTATGGTGTCGATGTAACTGGACTGCGAAAGTCCTAACATCCTCTTGGATCTATCACGATGGATCCGGATCCCCAGAATGTAAGTGGCATCACCCAGGTCTTTCATGGAGAACCTATATGACAAGAACCCTTTGAAAGATTGTAGCATAGGAATGTCATTTCCTATCAAAAGAATGCCATCCACGTATAAAACGAGGAATACGACAGTTCTTGCTACAAATCTACTATAGATGCATAGTTCATCTGGATTTTTGATAAAGCCAAAATCTTTGATTGTTTCATCAAAACAGATGTTCCAACTCCGTGATGCCTGCTTTAGTCCATAGATGGACTTAAGCAACTTGCACACCTTTCTGCTGCTCCCTCTGAATGAAACCCTCTGTCTGGTCCATATAGACACACTCCTCTAAATTTCCATTTAGAAAGGAGGTCTTTACGTCCATTTACCAAATTTCATAATCGTGGAAGGCAGCAATGGCAAGAAGGATCCGAATGGATTTCAGCATAGCCACTGGAGAAAAGGTTTCGTCATAGTCCAAACCAGGTCTTTGATGAAAACCCTTTGCAACAAGTCTAGCCTTATAGGTCTCAACCTGTCCATCTACACCAATCTTCTTCTTGAAGATCCACTTGTATCCTACGGGTTTTACCCCATCTGGAGCAGTGTCAAAAATCCATACTTTGTTGGTGTACATGGACTCCATTTCGGTCCGCATTGCATCCAGCCATTTTACTGAGTCAATGCTCTGAATGGCTTGCTGGAAGCAAGTAGGCTCATCACTATTAATGATGCAATCCTCTCTATCCCCGTCTATGAGAAAACCGTAGTATCTCTCGGGCGGATGAGACTGCCTACTACTCCTGCGGAGCGGCGTAGGAATGTCATGTTCTTTCGAACCCTCTGGTTCTTCTAAGATTTCAGTAATAGCTCGTGGTTCTGGAATTTCTTCCAATTCTATTGCGCTCCCACTTATCTGATTTTCCAAAAACTCAGTTTCCAAGAAGCAGGCATGATGAGAAACAAAAACCTTTTGTTCCTCTTCGCAATAGAAGAAATATCCCTTGGAGTTCTTTGGATATCCCACAAACTTGCACAGTACTGAGCGTGCCTCGAGTTTGTCCGCATGCTGCTTTTTAACAAAAGCTGGACATCCCCATGTCTTAATGTGCTTAAGATAGGGTTTCTTCCCACACCACATCTGATATGGTGTGGTAGGCACAGTCTTAGTTGGAACTCGGTTCAAAAGATATGCAGCTGATTCTAGTGCATATCCCCAGAATGATCACGGTAACTCAGCGTTACTCATCATGGAACGTACCATATCCAATAGGGTCCGGTTCCATCTCTCTGACACACCGTTATGCTGCGGAGTGTATGGAGGAGTAAGCTGAGAGAGAATACCATTCTCTTTTAGGTAATCCAGGAACTCGGCACTCAAGTATTCACCACCTCGATCAGATCTCAATGTCTTGATACTTTTATCGGTATGTTTTTCTACTTCATTCTTATATTCCTGGAATTTTCCAAAGGCTTCGGATTTATGTTTCATTAAGAAGACATATCCGTACCTTGAAAAGTCATATGTAAAAGTAATGAAGTAAGAATAACCGCTTCGCGCATGTGTAGACATTGGACCGCACACATCGCTGTGTACGAGTCCCAAGAGCTCGCTCGCTCTAACTCTATGTCCAGTGAACGGAGTCTTTGTCATCTTTCCTTTAAGACAGGATTGACAAGTTGCATATGATTGATATTCGAACGGATCCAAATATCTTTCTGTATGTAACTTCGTCAACCTTCTCTCATTGATATGACCCAGTCTACAATGCCATAAGAAAGCCTGATTTGTTTACGGAGACATTCTTTGGTGTGTATTCTGGACATTGAAAATCTGTGGTTGGTTTAATACGTATATACCATTGCTTAATGTACCTGACCCAATCAAAACTTGATTAAGGTGAATGTTCACAACATTACTTACAAATGAAAATTCATAACCTTCTTTAGATAATAAAGATACAGAAATGATATTACAAGTTATATTGGTTACAAAATAACAATTACGCAAAACCAAAACGTGTCCATCTGACAATCCCAGGTGATAGTCCTCCACGGACTCAGCATCCATGCCAGCTCCGTTTGCAACTCTGAGGGTCATATCACCTGTCTTCAAAACCCTACGCTTTCTCAGTGCCTGCATGGAATTACAGATATGAGATCCTGATCCGGTATCCAATACCCAAGAAGTAGAGTTTAGTGATAGACAGTTTTCAATGACATACACACCTGAAGCCGAAGCCGCAACTTGCTTCGGGTCCTGATTCTTGGCCTTCCAAGCCATGCAATCTTTTTTCCAATGTCCTTTCTTTTGACAAAAGAAGCACTCTTCTTTTCCCACAAGCTGCCCCGCTATCTTTGTTGCCTTTGCTTTTCCCTTCGTTTCCACTTTACTAACACCGCCCCTTGGTTTGGCGGGGGCTTTCTTCTTCTTTCCTTTGACTTTCTCCTTGGACTTAGAAGAGGAAGATCCTCCTATAAACAAAATGGATGTTTCCCTACCTTTCTGTAGGGTGCCCTCTGCAGTCCTCAGCAGGTTGAGGAGTTCTGAAAGTTCAACTTTTTTTTCTTGCAAGTTGAAGTTCAGGACAAACTGGGCGTAAGTGGCCGTATAGAGCTCGTTCTCTAACGTGGTCCCAAGGTCCGCGAGCTCTTCAATATAACCAATCATCTTAAGCACGTGTTCCGCTACCGATGATCCGACGGCCAATCTCGCCTAAAACAGCTTTTTCGAGACTTCGTATCTGGCGATATGGGATTGCTCTCCATACAGTTCTTTTGTATGGAGAAATATGGATTCAAGGTCCATATTCTCGTACCTCCTCTGATGTTCATTGTCCATAGAAGCAAGCACGAGGCACTTGGCCTTCGCCCAGTCGATCTCCCAGGTCTTACGGATTTCCTTATCCGCGACGCTAGAGGTGGGACCTGGGACAGGGGGAGCTTTGGTGGTAAGAAGATACCCCAGCTTGTCGTAAGTGATTGCCATTTTGACATTTCTGAGCCAATCTTTGTAGTTTGGCCTTGTCAGTATGTTTTTATCTAGTAATAACTTAAGTCCGGTCATGACGATTGGTCGCTGCAATTAGGAGAGAGAGAAGAAACACTTTAGCATGATGCTCTTGCAAGTTTAGAGTGGTTTTTAGTTTGTCTAAACATGATGGCTCCCACTGTCTCTCGAATCCCTCCTCAAACCAAAAAGGAAGAATTAGTCGGGATCAATCTCAACGTACAATACTTGCTTAACCGTTCAGCCAGGCCAGTGTTGGTACTTCGAGGGAGGTTTTCCAACGGTTTCACGAAGTTCCTTAATTAAATAACAACTTTTCCCTGGGGGCGTAGCCCCGCTAACACCTTTCTAGACACCTATATAGCATTGATCGTTAAGTGAGAAATTTCCCGAGGAGTAGCATATACTCAAAGTAGGATCGGGATCCAAATATCATCGCGTGACAAAACTGAAGGAATCCTACCAGAATCATCACACTCCAAATGTTATGCAGCGCTAGCAAGTTTCTGGTTCTCTAGAAACTCCCGATGTGGATTTTTGCCCCATGCTCTTATGACCTTGACTTTGGCCAACAAATCATAAGTCACATGTCAAGTTCTACCCGTCATTCTCCAGGTTAATTTGAACCCACCCGTACCTACCCTTGACTTTGGCCAACAAGGCAGTACGACTGTCCCAAACCAACGCATCTATCTATGCTACACATGAATACCCAATAGCTACCAATCACTATGCCTTGACTTTGGCTAACAAACATAGCTTGAATACTATTGACTATCCATGTGAAATGACGGAGGGCTGCGAATGGTTTTGGCAAAACCGTGAACGTAGTGAACTTGATATAATCGATGGAACGAGATAGCTTTTAAAAGGAGTGGCTTAAGCTCCGCGTTTAAAAGTTGGTTTTTGAAAAGAAACCGAATGGTTTTTGAAATTGTTCCAACAACTTTACTTTGGTTTATTTTCTTGCATTAATTTTAATGCGTCCCATCATTTAATCCTACCATTGCAGAAAACAACGAAAATATGACGTACGCTTATGCCATCTGCATTCGCCATGGGGCCCCGTCATTACCCGTTAGGTTACTTAACTAACGACAGAGCGGTGGCTGGACTAGCGCGGATGGAAAACATAAGCAATGCCTAAATAGATATCATATATAGATATATACATTCGTCACATGCAATGATAGCCATTCCAGATCACAGATGAATACATTGGATATACTAGGAATCCGCATTCCGTACGAGCCTGTAACGAAAAGCGGATTACACGGTCGCGATGAATAGCCAATACCCCACCCTAAACCCCTACGGATGCGGCAAACTACCCACCAAATACCCGAAGTGAAGCAACCTCCCTCAACAACGTGAGTAGGCCACTCGGCACTTCGAGGTACCCGGTAGTTTGTGCACCCCCTCCATGGGTCTATACTAGGAGCAAAAACAGCAAAAGAAATTATACAATGACGGCTACAACCTCATCCCGGTTGTGCGGCCAAATAAATAATATTACATCAATTACAAATTTACATGAATTGAAAGATAAAGAAAACTCTCATCTCACAACCCCCTAGCTATTCATCCGCGACAATCCAATGAATTCATATACACATACCATCAACATTACAGATCACAGATATGTATAACCCCCACTAATCGACGTATAGCGATTAGCAGATGTTCAATACATATATCACATCACAGATATATACCCGTCAGCTTAAGTCTTTAGAAGTTCGATCAAAATACGGATTTTTAAACCCCAAAAATAAATTTTGCTTTCTGGAAAATCTGGGCAGAAAAATCATATTGTAAAAATCCCAAAACACCCCCAGAAAAACACTGCAGGAAAATTGTGCCACGGCCGAGTCAACTCGACCGCGGATTCGCGGCGGGAGCATGCTCCCGCCGCGTTTCCGCGGCGCTTTGACCGAGTCGGTTGACCAATTTTCTTGTGTGAGTTTTAAAAAGCCTGAGCCGATTTTTAGTGTACGATTAATTATTTTTTGAACAGAAAACAGAATTGACAGAAACTAGATATTTCGGGCTTGTTTCGCGACATTTTCTCCGATCGATCTTCTAGTTATTTTCCTAACATGTTAGATAGTGTTTAACTAGGCTCTGATACCACTGTAAGTCCACGTTACCTATCCCCGGTTTTTTAGGGTTGCGGAAATGGTGAAAAACGATTTTTTCTTTAGGGTAACATGGACTCAAAATACGGATCTTTGTTAAACAACTATCTAACAACCTAACTAGGAGTGTTACCTACTTGGTTAGGGGGTTATACCTTAACTTGAACTCCTTATCTTCAACTCCTTGCGGTAGTCGGATCGGCCTCATCTCGTCGTCTCCTTGCGCCGAAGATGGATCCACCCAAGAGCTTCTACCTTTGGCTTCAACCTCAAACTAGAGAAAACTAGAACACTTGGCTTGCTAGACTTTGTGTACTAGGATGAATAGAGAAGTGTTTTGGGTTTTTATCTCCAAGGCAAATGATTCTCAACACATGAGAGGTTTTTGCCTTGGACTAGAGAGAGCAAGAGGAAGATGGAGAGGTTGAGGATGAGAGAGCTTTCATGAGAGAGAGAGAGCAAATGAAAGAATGAGCAAGACTTTCTCACCCTTGCTCTTATAATCCAAAATCATCATAACACATAATAATAATTGAGTATTATGTGATGGTTGTTATTATATCAAATGGCAATATCATTTCATGCATTAAATGCAATGTGTGAACAAATAAGCAAGCAAAGGTCAATGCCATGAAATAATAGCCATTGTCATGATGATGGTCAACAAGTCCAACATAGTCAACCGGTCAACAAAGTCAACAAGTCAACAAATTCAACCTTTCAACCCAACCATGGCACAATAATACTTAGTTAATATTATCATTAATCATATTTCTTATTCTCATTAGGGTTTAGCAAAAGTCAACAGTCAACAACCCTAATGAGAATCCTCTGCCTCTGTCTCTGTCAACCGTGCATACACACCAGCATCCGCGTTCCGAGGAACACGAATACAAACGAGATAAAACTAATCCCAAAACGTATACTAGGATCTGGCTTAAACCAAAGCCCGCTAGTGATAACTGCCCGGACACTAAACGTGCATAAGTTCACGGATGCCACCGAACCCCGTCGCAAAACCATGCGACCTCTACTCTTTTGCCTAAAGGCGAATAGCTCCCTGTGTGGGACTCTAAAGACTCGACACTACGCTGGCAGTGGGTTTAACCACAGACTGCAAGCAGCACTAGCTGTGCGTAACGGCCCCTAGGTAGATGCCGATAAGAAGACTGACGAGGTGAAACCCATCTGAACTCCTACTGAGCCTGAATGTGACAATCTCCGTACAGTCCGATCTGTTCGTCTGAGAATATCGCATGGCGGGCCTAGGTGGGCAGTAAACGTCAGTCCCCAAATAGCGGTACAAGTCGTGTCGGAGTGTATCCCAGAACACCCTGAGATAACACTGGAAACCTACCAGTATATCTCGCTTGCCCTGGCCAGGGACGGCTATGTGTAATGGCTCTCCTTGACACAGCGCGATATCAACTCCCAATACCGGGAGAGACGAATCTTGTCTAACCGTCACTGCCTCCAAGTGCTTCGGGACTGCACCCAACTACTACCTGTTTGCACGACTCCATTGAGCCGTGATAGGGTAGTAATCAAAGTACAGTGGGAACACACTCGAGGTGAAGTGACAGTGTCAAGTCAGCGGACTAAGCTGTACTCATGTCACCTGGGAACTGATAACTGATGATAGTTATAGTACCAACCATCAGTTCCCGACGAGTCTTGTCCAGTGTACTCGTAACCTAACGAGCACCCGCATATTATCTCAAGTACGACGTACTGACGGCTGTGGGACAGACCGTCTCCCCTGCTGGGATGAGAAGCGCGCACGCTAGTCTACTCCAGAGTATCGATGCCCTGTCTCGATAGTCCTACGACTAGGGACCTATATAAGGATGTGCTTGTAGATTACCCAGCCCCCACGAGTGTGACTGCCATCACAACGCTGGTAATCAAGCAAAGATCCTAAGGGCTCCACTAATGTGTATAGGTGATATACTAAAAGAAACATATGTACATATTAAAGTAGAAACAAACCAAGTAGCATACTACCATTTTGAGCAAGATTGTCTATACAATGGTGAATATCCCAAGCTTCCATTAAGTAATATACAAACTAGTATGATACAGTAATGGCCTCTAGGGCATATACACTAACACCGACGAAGGGTGGTTGCCAGGTCTTACAAGCTATTGGTGTTAGTTTTTTCACCTAAGATAGTATACAGGTGCTCAATGGGTTATAAGTACACTGGACGGACTCGCCGGGAACCTGCTAGAGAGTATTATACCTATTTTCAGATGGCAGTTCCCTGGTGACATGTGTACAGGTTTGTCTGTCGACCTGAGATTGTCATTTGTCTCGTATGAATTCCCATTGTACTTTGATTACTACCCTGTTAGTTATATGTATGCCCTAGAGGCCATTACTATACATGAGATGTATATTGTAGTGGATGCTTGGACATGTATAGGGAGGTCTTTCTTGCTCGACATGATAGTATGCTATCTGGTTACTCTTTATCTTAACATGTACACTGATTGTCTCTCTGTTACATGTTGGTAAATCCCTTAGGATGTGTACTTGACTACCTAGATTATGATGCAGATCATACTAGTGGGACAAAGGTAGTCCGTGAGTACATCCTTTAATGTCCCTAGTCGTGGTGTATGGAGACGGGGCATCGATATACCAGAGTAGACTAGCGTATACCTTCTCGACCCATGTAGATGGGCGATGGATGATCGCATATCCATTGGTGTTTGACATCAGAGATGATATACGGGTGCTCAGTGGAGACTGGGTACACTGGACGGATTCGTCGAGAACTCCTAGATGGTATTATACCTCACGTCAGATGACAGTTCTCTGGTGACACTGGTACAGGTTAGTCTGTCGACCCGAGATCATCATAGAGTCTTTTGTGATTCCCACTGTGCTTTGATTTAGACCTTACCATGTTCATGAGAACGTGCAAAACGGTGGTTTTTGGGTACAGTCCCAAGTCACATGAGGCAATGAGCGATAGGAGGGGATTTGTCTCTCCCGGTATTGGGAGTTGATGTTGCGCTATGCTCGATTGTCTATAACATGAAGTCCCTGGCCAGGGCTGTTTCAGAGATTTACTGGTAAGTGTTATCAGTAGTTTCTCGACCCGTTATGAGCCTCATATCGGCACGACTTATCAAGTTACTGGGGTGTGACGTTTACCACCCCTAGACGAGATATGCAATATATCAGACGAAGAGACCGGACTGTACGGTAGTGTTACTGATTGGATTCGCAGGAGTATGAGCAGACTTGCTTGTTGATCTTCTAATCGCTCAATACCCAGGTGGCCGTTACGTTTAGCACGCCTCTTGAGGCTTGTAGGTGTTTGATATGATCATCACCTACTGCCGGCATATTGACGAGTCTTTAGAGTCCTACACAGAGGTTTCCTGGCACAAGCGAAACGGAGTAAGAGCACATATGAGATATGTTCAGGACCGAGATTAATATGAATATGTGATACCGTATTCTATTCTCGTGATTTGTATCATCGGTCGGTTATATGCGATATAGCAGGGATATCAAATCAAGTGTTGATTCGATTAATTGATACATATGATATTAGTCGGTTATATGAGATATGAATGGATCATTAAATCAAGTGTTGATTTAATGATTTAATGTATTATTATATATTTAATATATTAATTTACATTAACTAGTATTAGCTCACTTAAGATTGCTTTTCTCACTTGATTATGTATTAAGTATATATGTGATATATACTTGTGTACATGTTTGTGTCATGCTTGATGATACATGCGAACTTGGGTGTGTGTGTGACTTACACCATGCTTACTTATAATGTGGGGTTTTATTTTTTTATTAAATCAAAATGAGGTGGAAAATTGGTCATGGCTTGAAGCTTCATGAAGCTTCTAGACCATTGACCAAAGTCCACTCATTTTGTTTTACTTAAGATATTTTAAACCCAACCATTATAAGTAATCCATCGTTAAGTCTCTACAATAGTTAGTATATGACACTAACTCACCCATGGTTGCTATTCTCACATCATTAGTTTTCCTTCTTCATTTTTCATGGTTGCTTTCTTCATCTTCTTCCTCTTGCTTACTAGCTCCATGAAACATGAAGAAATATTATGAGAAAATAAAATCTAAAGTGAGACCACTTCCTGTTTCATCATCCTATACAATTGCTTGGGTAGTAAAAGGTGTTCTCTTCACAAAGTTCTTGACCTAGTGAAGAGGTAGCTTGGGTTTGAGTCTCCTCGACATAGATCATCTTCGGCCTCGAAGACTTCGTGCAAGCTTGTTCATTTCTCCGATAGAACCATTCTAGAGTTCGGGAAATCTTCACTTGCCATGATCGCAGTGAAAGAACGTCAACACGGAGCTTTAGAAGTGAAGGACCAGTCTACAAAGGTTGTATTCCTCGCTCACTACTTGTAATGGTTGATTACATGTTTCATTTCGTTTATTTACTCTAGCTTGATCCTAGCTTTGGATTGATTAGCACCTTAGAATTTTTAAATATAGCATGGTGGTTGCTGTGAAAACCCAGTAGGGCGCTAAGGAATCCCAACAGTTATATCAGAGCCGGGCTAGAGTATTAGACGGTGTTTGTTAGATTACGAAACCGAAACTGCATTGAAACTTTAAACATCTAAACCTGCATTCTGTCGATTTTTAAAGGACCTCAAAAAAATTTTCAAACAAGTGCAGAGTGATATATGTGTGATAACATGAACACTGGTGAAATTTGAGGGCATTCTGGTAATTTTTGGCCAGCGAGACCCCCCCCACTCGGCCAAATCCGAGCCCCCCTCCAAATTTTTTCAGTGTTTTATTGCATGGGTTTTGGTGTTTCAGGTGTTGTTTGTTTTTGCTAATTTTGCATGAGATGTAATCTTACACTATAAGCAATTTGGAGTGTTTCGTATTCGTAGTTTAATATTGCTTTTGGGTTTTCCCAAGTTATCTAGGCGTAATTGAAAGGTTCGATCGAATGTCAAAAACCCATTTTTCCAAGTTTAACGTATTCGGAAAAACATGCAAGTAATTCTGTGGAACCTCTAGAAGAATGAAACCCTAACTCGAATTTTTGGATCGCGGAACCGCGGTCATACCCTAGGGTTTGCTGCTGTTCCGTAGCAACATGAGTGAGGCTTGGGTTTTCCCTTCTATGGCTGGTACATAGATACTGTGGCAAGTTCCGGATATTATTAAAACTGTGCTCAAGTGTTGAGCTTTCAGGAAATTGTAGGACTTTGATGAATCGATCGAAAAGTTTAACGTCGTCCGGATATCATATGATGGGATAGAATAATTGGAATCTATCTAGTTGCATGCAAGTTTAACATTTCAGCCTCGGACGGAATCGGGAATCTTGTTGAATTACCCGACTTCTTTTGAAAAGTATTTTCATGGTTGAGAACTAAATGTAAAATTTGCATTGTTAGGCATGAAATCCAGAATATGTAATATTCCGGGTTTATGATGTCTAAGGGCAGTGCGGATTCCAATTGTTGTAGTTTTTCACTTTCTTTTCTGCGATCGTAAGTGTAATATATGGTGTATCGCCGGTTTCGTTACTATATGTCAACGACAATTGGGATACGCATATTTACTTACATTGTTGATATGTGATGTTACATGTTGCTGGGATATGTTATATTGGATCGTCGTGTTTGAATAGCTAGGGGGGTTTGTGAGATAAGAGTTTTTCATTTTCATTCATGTAAAATTCAATGTTTGTAATATTTTTTTATTGGGGCACTTCCGGGTTGAGGATGATGTCACCATTGTATATTATTTACTTTTCCGCATTAGGATAGACCCAAGGAGGGGAGCACAAGTAACCAGATTCTAGAGTCCAGTGGGAGACCATCTCGAGGAGTCGAGTCTGGGTCTCCTAACTCTAGAATTGGTAGGGTTGCTTGCCGCTCTCGTAGGGGTCTAGGGATGTGGGTTTGGCTATTCATCACGACCGTGGAATCCGTGTTTTATACAGGCTTAAAATAAAACCCGGAAATCCTAGTATATCCAATATTTCATATGTTGTGTTCTGCTGTGATATCTGTGATGTGATCATTTGATATGTTAAGATAGATACTATATATAATATATGAGATATATTATAGACGTTGCTTATGTTTTACACCTGCGCTAGCCCTGCCCCGCTCTGCCGTTAGTTACCTAATCTAACAGTGCACGAGGGGACATCGAGGCAAATGCGGACGGCATAAGCGTACGTTGTATTTATCTGCGATGTTTAGGTAACTTAAATTGATGGGACTTCATTAATAAGATTAATGAAAGAAAAGAAACCTAAAGATGTTGTGGAATCGAATTTTCAAAAACCGATAGCTCTAGTTGTTGCTTTGCATAGCGGTATTCCTTGTAGAATATCCGGCACCTTATTCAATAAGGAAAGAGAGGAGATCCCTTCACCGGGAGTGACTTCTTTAGCAATAACTGGCAGATGCTACAACCCTTGGTTTGTCTTTTGATTGCTTTTATAGTTTTTTCTTTGCATATTGGTATTGTGAATATCCTGCACCTCATTCGACGAGGAAAGAGCCAAGATCCCTTCACCGTGAGTGACCTCTTTAGCAAAACTAGTAAAAGCCTCAAAAACACTCTTTTTCAAAATCACTCGATTCTACAACGATATCAAGTTCATTACGCAAAAGGTTTTCTTAAAAACCTATCGTATCCCTCCGTCATTTCAGATAAGTAGTACTTAGTATTCGTGCTGCGTTTGTTGACCTTGTTAAGGCGTAGTGTGCGGTAGCTGATTAGTACTTATCTGGTAGCATATGATGCGATTGGATTAGGGTAGTCGTACGACCTTGTTGACCTTGTCAAGAGTCGTGCGGGTGGGTTTAATTCAATCAAGAAATGACGGGTTGAACTTGACTTGCGGTCTATGGTTTGTTGACCTTGTCAAGGTCATAGATCGCTTGGGGCAAAATTATCAAGAATTTTAAGTGTTGAAATTTGCAATGAGATTGCATACCTTCTATGAGATAGTTGAATCCCGATACCCACTGCGAGTAAGAGTTACTCCTGGGAGAGTTTTGCACATTACAATTAGCCGATCAAGTAGGTGTCTAGAAAGGTGTCAACGGGGTTACGCCCCTGGAAAAATGAGGTTTATTTTAATTAGGTCTGTGTAAAAGCACGGGGAACCTCTCTCAAAGTACCGGCACTGGTCTGGCTGAAAGATTGGAGAACCTGTAGAGTGTAATTAATCCCGGCTAGTCTTTCCTTATAGGTTTGAAGGAAGATTTGATAAAAACAGTGGGAGCCATCCTGATTAGATAAAATAATAACCAATCTGATCTTGCAAGAGCATATGCTGAGTGTTTTCTTCTCTCTCTCTCTCTCCAAGTAGAAACCATGTCACGCCTTAATCAAGATAATAATATAGATGTATTGACCGAACCCGCTTGTTATACTGAGCTGGAGAACGTTGGTCCCGCTCCAACTTATAATTGTTATAAGACCAAGCAGGAAATAGGGGATTACCAGGATTCCCGTGCCGTCCAAACGAAAAAAGTGCATAATGATGCATCTTCTTCGGGTGTGTTCATTACCGAGAACTGTTTTTCAGTATTCTCTACGTCCGGGGTATGTGATACCGGATCAGGATCCTAAATATGTAATCTGTTACATAGGCTACAGATAGGTAGAGAACTGGAAACAGGTGATAAGTTTCAAGAGTTGAAAATGGTGCAAGTGTTGCAGCCAAGCTTGTTGGCAGTTATCATCCCGTATTATCAAGTACATTGATTCTGAACGAATGTTATTACATACCGAACCTGATATACAACATCATATCAGTCTCTTTATTTGTAAAGAAGGATATAATTTTGTATTGTTGGATAATGTTTTGAACATTTCCTATATCAAGAGTTGATCGGTTCAGGCACGTTATCTAAAAGCATATACGTTCTAAATCAAACCATGGTTCTTAACGTATAGAACACACACAAGAGGAAGAGTTCAGAAATGAACGAATCCTTCTTGAGGTATTGTAGACTAGGTCATATCAATGCGACCCGACTAGCTAAGTTACATTAAGATGCATATTTAAATCAGTTTGAATTTACATCTTGTGAAACTTGCCAGTCATGTCTCAAAGATAATATGACCATAGCTCCGTTTATAAGGAAACAAAGAAAGAGTTAGTGAACTCTTGGGACTGATACATAATAATGTATGTATGTCCCCTATCTACACATGCCAGGACCGGTTCTTTGTACTTCATTACATTCATTGATGATCTCTCAAGATTCGGACATATGTTCCTGTTGAAACACAATTCTGAAGCTTTTGAGAAATTCAATGAATATAAGTCAGAAGTAGAGAACCAAAACGGGTATAAGTATTACGTCCTTTTATGTGATCAGGTCTTTGTTGCAAGAGTTTTTTGTCAAAGACCTGATTTGGACTATGATGAATCCTTTTCTCCAGTGGCTATGCTCAAATCCATTCAGATCCTTCTTGCCGTTGCTGCCTTCTACATTTATGAGATCTGGCAGATGGACGTAAAGACGGCTTTTCTAAATGGTAATTTAGAAGTGTGCATCTATATGGATCATCCAGAAGGTTTCATTCAAAGTGGGAGCAGCGGTAAAGTGTGCAAGTTGCTTAAGTCCATTTATGGACTAAAGCAGGCATCGCGGAGTTGGAACATCTGTTTTGATGATACTGTCAAAGAATTCGACTTTATCAAAAATCCAGATGAACCATGCATTTACAGTAAGATTGTAGGGAGAACTGTGGTATTCCTCGTCTTGTACATGGATGTCATTCTCTTAATAGGAAATGACATTTCTATGCTACAGTCAGTCAAAGGATTCTTGTCACAGAGGTTCTCCATGAAGGACCTGGGTGATGCCTCCTACATTCTGAGGATCCAAATCTATCGTGATAGATCTAAAAGGATATTAGGACTTTCATAGTCCAGGTACATCGACACCATACTGAAAAGATTCAGTATGGAAGAATCAAAGAGCGGTAATCTACCGGCTTGTCATGGAATCACCCTTTACAAAAAGATGTCTCCCAAGACTGATTTGGAAAGGGCTCGCATGTCATCTATACCCTACGCATCTGCGGTAGGCTCTATAATCTATACAATGTTGTGTACCAGACCAGATGTAGCATACGTATTGAGCGTTGTAAGCCGATATCAGTCTAACCCTGGGGAGAAGCACTGGATAGCGGTAAAGAACATTCTGAAGTACCTGAGAAGGACTAAGGACATGTTTTTGGTTTACCGCGGAAAAGACCTCCAGATGGAGGCCTTTGCTGACTCCAGCTTCCAGAGTGACAAGGATGACTCCAAATCCATGTCGGGTTATGTCTTTACCCTCAATGGAGAGGCGGTGTGTTGGAAGAGTTCCAAATAGGAAACCGTTGCTGACTCGACGATGGAAGCGGAATATATCGCTGCATCTGATGCCGCAAAAGAAGCTATCTGGGTGAGGAAGTTCTTGACAGAACTTCAGGTGGTTCCGTCCATTATTGGTCTAATACCTCTATATTGTGACAACAACGGGGCTATAGCTTTAGCGAAGGAACCCAGGTCCCATCTGAAGTCTAGACACGTCTTGAGGCGGTATCACCTGATCAGGGAGATCGTGGATTGCCAGGAGATCAAAGTTCGGAGGGTTGCTACCGAAGATAACACGGCAGATCCATTCACGAAGGCCTTACCCCAGACTCAGTTCGAGCGGCTCATCGAGATGATAGGTCTTCGATACGCCAGTACATGGCCTTAGTGCAAGTGGGAGATTGTTAGTGTATATGCCCTAGAGGTCATTACTGTATCATACTAGTTTGTATATTACTTGATGGAAGCTTGGGATATTCACAGTTGTATAGACAATCTTGCTCGAAATGATAGTATGCTACTTGGTTTGTTTCTACTTTAATGTGTGCATGTGTTTCTTTTAGCATATCGTCTATACACATTAGTGGCGCCCTTAGGATCTTTGCCTGATTACCAGCGTTGTGATGGCAGTCACACTAGTGGGGGCTGGGTAATCTACAAGCACATCCTTATACAGGTCCCTTGTCGTAGGATATCGAGACAGGGCATCGATACTCCAGAGTAGACTAGTGCATACGCTTCTCATCCTAGGAGGGGAGATGGTCTGTCCCACAGCCATCAGTACGTCATACTGGGGATAGTATGCAGGTGCTCGTTAGGTTACGAGTACACTGGACAGGACTCGCTGGAAACTGTTGGTTGGTACTGTACCTATCGTCAGTTATCAGTTTCCGGGTGACATGAGTACAGCTTAGTCCGCTGACTTGACACTGTCACTTCGCCTCGAGTGTGTTCCTACTGTTCTTAGATTGCTACCCTACCACGGCTCAAATGAGTCGGGAAAACAGGTAGCAGTTGGGTGCAGTCCCGAAGCACTTGGAGGCAGTGACGGTTAGACAGGATTCGTCTCTCCCGGTATTGGGGGTTGATATCACGCTGTGTCTAGGAGAGCCATTACACGAAGTCCCTGGCCAGGGCAAGCGAGATATACTGGTAGGTTTTCCAGTGTTATCTCAGGGTGTTCTGGGCTACACTCCGACACGACTTGTACCGCTATTAGGGGAATGACGTTTACCACCCCCCTAGGCCCGCCATGCGATATTCTCAGACGAACAGACCGGACTGTACGGAGATTGTCACATTCAAGCTCAGTAGGAGTTCGGATGGGTTCACCTCATCAGTCTTCTTATCGGCATCTACCTGGGGACCATTACGTACAGCTAGTACCGCTTGCGGCCTGTGGTTAAACCCACTGGCAGCGTAGTGTTGAGTCTTTAGAGTCACACACAGAGGGTTGTTCGCCTTTGGGCAAAACAGAGTAAAGGTCGCATGGTTTTGCGACGGGGTTCGTTCACATCCGCGCACTTGTGCACGTTTGGTGTCCGGGCAGTTATTACTAGCGGGCTTTGGTTTAAGCCAGATCCTAATATATGTTTTGGGATTAGTTTTATCTCATTGTATTCGTGTTCCTCGAAACACGGATGCGGGTGTGTATGCACAGTAGACGGAGGCAGAGGCAGAGGATTCTTATTAGGGTTGTTGACCGTTGACTTTTTCTAAACCCTAATGAGAAAGAGAAATATGATTAATAATATTAATTAAGAATTATTGTGCCATGGTTGAGTTGAACATTTGACTTTTGTTGACTTGTTGACTTTGTTGACCGGTTGACCATTGTGGACTGGTTTACCATCATCATTTCATTTTAAAGATGCTTCTTGTTCTTTGCAATTGCATTAAATGAATGAAATGATAATGGTCATTCATAAACTAACCATCACAATTTCTTAATTATTATGATTATTATCATAATTCCTAATATGAGAGCATGGTTGTAAAATATCCTCATTCTTGCTTGCACTTTCTCTCTCATAGTTTTTGCTCATCCTCTTCCTCTCTCTCAAAACTCTCATCTCTCATGTGTTGAGAACCATGAGCTCTTGAGATAAAACCACCATAACTCCTCTCTACTCATTCTAGGGTTCTAGGTTTAGCAAACCAAGCACTTTAGTTACCTCTAGGTTGAGGTAGGAGCTCAAGGTTGAGGTAGGAGCTCAAGTTAGAGGTCTTCGGGTGGATCCTTCTTCGACAAAGAGAAGACTACGAGGTGGAGCCGTTCAAACCACTCCAAGGAGAAAGAAGAGAAGGAGTTCAAGACCTAGGTATAACCCTCTAACCGAGTAGTTAAACTTATGCTAGGTTTTTGTTTAGCAAAGATCCTTTGTTTCTAGTCCATGTTGCCTTGAGAAAAAAAATCGTTTTTTACTTATTCCGCCTTCCCGTAAGAACCGGGGTGGGCAACGTGGACTTACATTGGTATCAGAGCCTCGCTAAACAACAACTAGCATGTTAGCAAAGTATTTAGAATTTTTATCCAAGAAAAAATGGCAAAACACGTCAAAATCCTCAAGTTTCTGCCGATTTTTAAAACTGCTCTAAAAATAATTCCACACATCTTAAAAATCCATGCAGGGTTTTCTGGGAACACACAAGAAAAACGAGACCACGACTCGACCAGACTGCCATGGAAGCGCAGCGAAACCATGCGTTTCGCCGCGGATCCGCGGCCGAGTCAACTCGATCGCGACTCGGGTTTGTTGCAGTGTTCTTATTTTGACGTTTTGTGATTTTTAAAATAATCTGTTTCTGCCCAGAATTTCCAGAAAACAAAGTTGTGTTTGAGGTAGTTACAAATCCGTATTTTTGATCGAAGTTCTGTAAACTTTAGCTAATTGGTTATATCTGTGATGTAATATGTGCACTGAACGTCAACTAATCGCTATACGTCGATTAGTGGGGGTTGTGAATATCTGTGATCTGTAATGTTGTTGGATTGTGTATATGAACTCGTTGGATTGTCGCGAATGAATAGCCGGGGCTTTTGTGAGATGAGAGTTTTCTTTATCTTTCATTTGATGTAATATGTAAATTGATATAATATTATTTTATGGCCGCACATCCGGGATGAGGTTGTAGCCGCCAATGTATATTATTTCTTTTACTGTTTTTGCTCCTAGGATAGACCCAATGTAGGGTGCACAAACTACCGGGTACCTCGAAGTGCCGAGTGGCCTACTCACGTTGTTGAGAGAGGTTGCTTCACTTCGGGTACTTGGCGGGTAGTTTGCCGCACCCGTAGGAGTCTAGGGTAGGGTTTGGCTATTCATCGCGACCATGTAATCCGTCTTTCATTGCAGGCTCGAACGAAACGCGGATTCCTAGCATATCCAATGTTTTCATCTGTGATCTGGAATGGCTATCATTGCATCTAACGAATGTATATATCTATATATGATATCTAGTAGGCGTTGCTTATGTTTTGCATCCGCACTAGTCCAGACCCCGCTCTGTCGTTAGTTAAGTAACCTAACGGGTGATGACGGGGCACCGTGGCGAATGCGGATGGCATAAGCGTATGTCATATTTTCGTTGTTTTCTGCAATGGTAGGATTAATTGATGGGACGCATTAAATTAATGCAAGAAAATAAACCAAAGATAAAGTCGTTGGAACAATTTCAAAACCACTCGGTTTCTTTTCAAAACAACTTTTAAACGCGGAGCTTAAACCACTCCTTTTAAAAGCTATCAGATTCCTTCGATTATATCAAGTTCACTACGTTCATGGTTTCGCCAAAACCATTCATAGCCCTCCATCATTTCAGTTAAATATCCGGTAGTATTCAAGCTATGTATTTTGACCTACGCCAAGGCATAGTGATTGGTAGCTGCCGGATATTTATCTGTTGCATAGATAGATGCGTTGGTTTGAGACAGTCATACCGCCATTTTGGCCTACGTCATGGGTATGTACGGGTGGGTTCAAATTGACCTAGTAAATGATGGGTAGAACTTGACATGTGACTTATGATATTTTGGCCTATGTCAAGGTCATAAGAGCATGGGGCAAAAATCCACAACGAGAGTTTCTAAAGAAACTGAAACTTGCTAGTGCTGCATACCATTTGGAGTGTGATGATTCTGGTAGGATTCCTTCAGTTTTATAGCACGATGATATTTGGATCCCGATCCTACTGTGAGTATATGCTACTCCTCGGGAACTTTCTCACTTAACGATCAATGCTATAAACCAAGTAGGTGTCTAGAAAGGTGTTAGCGGGGCTACGCCCACAGGGAAAAGAGGTTATTTAATTAAGGAACTTCGCGAAAGCGTCGTAAAACCTCTCTCGAAGTACCAACACTGGCCTGGCTGAACGGTTAAGCAAGTATTGTACCGTGAGATTGATCCCGACTAATTCTTCTTTTTTGGTTTGAGGAAGGATTCGAGAAACAATGGGAGCCATCCTGTTTAGACAAACTAAAAACCACTCTAAACTTGCAAAAGCATCATGCTAAAGTGTTTTTTCTCTCTCTCCTAATTGCAGCGACCAAACATCATGACCGGACTTAAGTTACTACTAGATAAAAACATACTGACAGGGCCAAACTACAAAGATTGGCTCAGGAATGTCAAAATGGCAATCACTTATGACAAGTTGGGGTATCTCCTTACCACCAAAGCTCCCCCTGTCCTAGGTCCCAAATCCAGCGTTGCGGATAAGGAAATCCGTAAGACCTGGGAGATTGACTGCGCAAAGGCCAAGTGCCTCGTGCTTGCCACTATGGATAATGAACATCAGAGGAGGCACGAGAATATGGACCTTGAATCCATATTTCTCCATACTAAGGAACTATATGGAGAGCAATCCCGTATCGCCAGATACGAAGTCTCGAAAAAGTTGTTTTCGGCGAGATTAGCCGTCGGATCATCGGTAGTGGAACACGTGCTTAAGATGATTGGCTTTATTGAAGAGCTCGCGGACCTCGGGACCACGTTAGAGAACGAGCTCCATACTGACTTGATTCTCCAGTCCCTTCCTTCCACTTACGCCCAATTTATCCTGAACTTCAACTTGCAAGGAAAAGAAGTTGAACTTCTGGAACTCCTCAACATGTTGAGGAGTGCAGAGGGCACCTTACAGAAAGTAAGGGAAGCATCCACTTTGTCTGTTGGAGGACCTTCCTCTTCTAGGTCCAAGGCGAAAGCCAAGGGAAAAAAGAAGAAGACCCCCACCAAACCAAGGGACGGTGTTAGTAAAGTGGAAGCCAAGGGAGAGGCAAAGGTAGTAAAGGTAGTGGGACAGCTTGTGGGGAAGGAAGAGTGCTTTTACTGTCATAAGAAAGGATACTGGAAGAAAGATTGCAGGGCTTGGAAAGCCAAGAACCAGGACCCGAAGCAAATTGTGGCTTCGGCTTCAGGTGTGTATGTTATTGAAAACTGTCTATCAGTAAACTCTACTTCCTGAGTATTGGATACCGGATCAGGATCTCATATCTGTAATTCTTTGCAGGCACTGAGAAAGCGTAGGGTTTTGAAGGCAGGTGATATGACCCTCAGAGTTGCAAACGGAGCTGGCATGGTTGCTGAGTCCGTGGGGGACTATCACTTGGGATTGTCAGATGGACATGTTTTGGTTTTGCGTGATTGTTATTTTGTACCCAGTGCGACTTGTAATATCATATCTGTATCTTTAATGTCTAAAGAAGGTTATGATTTTGCATTTGTAAGCGATGTTGTAAACATTCACCTTAATCTTGTTCTGATTGGGTCGGGTACATTAAGCAACGGTATATATGTATTGAACCAACCACAGATTTTCAATGTCCAGAATACACACAAAAGAAAGTCTCCAGAAATAAATCATGCTTTCTTATGGTATTGTAGACTGGGTCACATCAATGAGAGAAGGTTGACGAAGTTACATAAAGAAGGATATTTGGATCCGTTCGAATATCAATCATATGCAACTTGTCAATCATGTCTCAAAGGAAAGATGACAAAGACTCCGTTTACTGGACATGGAGTAAGAGCGAGCGAGCTCTTGGGACTCGTACACAGCGATGTATGCGGTCCAATGTCTACACATGCGCGAAGTGGTTATTCTTACTTCATTACTTTTACGGATGATTTTTCAAGGTTCGGGCACGTCTTCTTAATGAAGCATAAATCTGAAGCCTTTGAAAAATTCCAAGAATACAAGAATGAAGCAGAAAAACAAACAGGAAAAAGTATCAAGACACTGAGATCTGATTGAAGTGGTGAATACTTGAGTGCCGAGTTCCTGGGTTACCTAAAAGAGAATAGAATTCTCTCTCAACTTACTCCTCCATACACCCCACAACATAATGGTGTATCGGAGAGACGGAACCGAACCCTATTGGATATGGTACGTTCCATGATGAGTAACGCTGAGTTGCCGCGATCTTTCTGGGGATATGCACTAGAATCAGCTGCATATCTTTTGAACCGAGTTCCGACTAAGACTGTGCCTACCACACCATATCAGATGTGGAGTGGGAAGAAACCCTATCTTCAATATCTGAAGATTTGGGGATGTCCAGCTTTTGTCAAAAAGCAACATGCGGACAAACTCGAGGCACGCTCGGTACAGTGCAAGTTTGTGGGATACCCAAAGAACTCCAGGGGGTATCTTTTCTATTACGCAGAAGGACAAAAGGTTTTTGTCTCTCGTCATGCCCACTTTCTGGAACATCAGTTCTTAGGAAAAGAAATAAGTGGGAGCGCAATAGAACTGGAAGAAATTTCAGAACCACAAGCTATTACTGAAAGTTTAGTGGAACCAGAGGGTTCGAAAGAACAGGACATTCCTGCGCCACTCCACAGGAGTAGTAGGCAGTCTCATCCGTCCGAGAGATACTACGGTTTTCTCATAGACGGGGATAGAGAGAATTGCATCGTTGATAATGATGAGCCGACTAGCATCAAGCAGGCCATTCAGAGCGCTGACTCGGTAAAATGGCTGGATGCAATGCGGACCGAAATAGAGTCCATGTACACCAACAAAGTATGGACTTTGGACGTTACTCCAGAAGGGGTAAAACCCGTAGGCTGCAAATGGATCTTCAAAAGGAAGATTGGTGTTGATGGACAGGTTGAGACCTAAAAGGCTTGACTTGTTGTAAAGGGTTTTCGTCAAAGACCTGGTTTGGACTATGAAAAAACCTTTTCTCCAGTGGCTATGCTCAAATCCATTCGGATCCTTCTTGCCATTGCTGCCTTCCACGATTATGAGATTTGGCAGATGGACGTAAAGACCGCTTTTCTAAATGGAAATTTAGAGGAGTGTGTCTATATAGACCAGCCAGAGGGTTTCAGTCAGAGTGGGAGCAGCGGGAAAGTGTGCAAGTTGCTTAAGTCCATTTATGGACTGAAGCAGGCATCGCGGAGTTGGAACATCTGTTTTGATGAGACGATCAAAGAATTTGGCTTTATCAAAAATCCAGATGAACCATGCATCTATAGTAAAATTGTAGCACGAACTGTCGTATTCCTCGTTTTATAAGTGGATGACATTCTCTTGATAGGAAATGACATTCCTATGCTACAATCTGTCAAAGGGTTCTTATCACACAGGTTCTCCATGAAAGACCTGGGTGATGCCTCTTACATTTTGGGGATCCGGATCCATCGTGATAGGTCCAAACGGATATTAGGACTTTCACAGTCCAGGTACATCGACACCATACTGAAAAGGTTCACTATGGAATATTCCAAGCACGGTAATCTACCGGCTTGTCACGGGATCACCCTCTCCAAAGAGATGTCTCCCAAGACTGATTTGGAAAGGGATCGCATGTCTATTATACCCTACGCTTCTGCGGTAGACTCTATAATGTATGCGATGTTGTGTACCAGACCAGATGTAGCTTATGCACTGAGTGTGGTAAGCCAGTATCAGTCAAACCCTGAGGAGAAGCAATGTATAGCGGTAAAGAACATTCTGAAGTACATGAGAAGGACTAAGGACGTGTTTTTGGTTTACGGCGGAAAAGACCTCCAGATGGAGACCTTTGCTGACTCCAGCTTCCAGAGTGACAAGGATGACTCCAAATCCATGTTGGGTTATGTCTTTACCCTCAATGGAGGGGCGGTGTGTTGGAAGAGTTCCAAACAGGAAACCGTTGCTGACTCGACGATGGAAGCGGAATATATCGCTGCATCTGATGCCGCAAAAGAAGCTGTCTGGATGAGGAAGTTCTTGACAGAACTTCCAGTGGTTCTGTCCATTGTTGGTCCAATACCTCTGTATTATGACAACAACGGGGCTATAGCTTTAGCGAAGGAACCCAGGTCCCATCAGAAGTCCAGACACATCTTGAGGCGGTATCACCTGATCAGGAAGATCGTGGATCGCCGGGAGATCGAGGTTCGGAGGGTTGCTACAGAAGATAACACGGCAGATCTATTCACGAAGGCCTTACCCCAGACTCAGTTCGAGCGGCTCATCGAGATGATAGGTCTTCGATACGCCAGTACATGGCCTTAGTGCAAGTGGGAGATTGTTAGTGTATATGCCCTAGAGGCCATTACTGTATCATACTAGTTTGTATATTACTTGATGGAAGCTTGGGATATTCACAGTTGTATAGACAATCTTGCTCGAAATGGTAGTATGATACTTGATTTGTTTCTACTTTAATGTGTGCATGTGTTTCTTTTAGCATATCGTCTATAGATATTAGTGGAGCCCTTAGGATCTTTGCTTGATTACCAGCGTTGTGATGGCAATCACACTAGTGGTGGCTGGGTAAACTACAAGCACATCCTTAGACAGGTCCCTAGTCGTAGGATTATCAAGACAGGGCATCGATAGTCCAGAGTAGACTAGTGTATACGCTTCTCATCCCAGGTGGGGAGATAGTCTGTCCCACAGCCATCAGTACGTCGTACTGGAGATAGTATGCGGGTGCTCGTTTGGTTACGAGTACACTGGACAGGACCCGCTGGGAACTGTAGGTTGGTACTATACCTATCGTCAGTTATCAGTTCCCGAGTGACATGAGTACAGATTAGTCCGCTGACTTGACACTGTCACTTCGCCTCGAGTGTGTTCCCACTGTTTTTAGATTGCTACCCTACCACGGCTCAAATGAGTCATGCAAACAGGTAGCAGTTGGTTGCAGTCCCGAAGCACTTGGAGGCAGTGACGGTTAGACAGGATTCGCCTGTGGTTAAACCCACTACACGAAGTCCCTGGCCAGGGCAAGCGAGATATACTGGTAGGTTTTCCAGTGTTATCTCAGGGTGTTCTGGGCTACACTCCGACACGACTTGTACCGCTATTAGAGGACTGACGTTTACCTCCCTTTAGGCCCGCCATGCGATATTCTCAGACGAACAGACCGGACTGTACGGAGATTGTCACATTCAGGCTCAGTAGGAGTTCGGATGGGTTCACCTCATCAGTCTTCTTATCGGCATCTACCTGGGGACCGTTACGTACAGCTAGTACTACTTGCGGCCTGTGGTTAAACCCACTGCCAGCGTAGTGTCGAGTCTTTAGAGTCCCATACAGAGGGTTGTTCGCCTTTGGGCAAAACAGAGTAGAGGTCGCTTGGTTTTGCGACGGGGTTCGTTCACATCCGCACACTTGTGCACGTTTGGTGTCCGGGCAGTTGTTACTAGCGGGCTTTGGTTTAAGCCATATCCTAGTATATGTTTTGGGATTGGTTTTATCTCATTGTTTTCGTGTTCCTCAGAACACGGATGCGGGTGTGTATGCACAGTAGACGGAGGCAGAGGCAGAGGATTCTCATTAGGGTTATTGACCGTTGACTTTTTCTAAGCCCTAATGAGAATGAGAAATATGATTAATAATATTAATTAAGAATTATTGTGCCATGGTTGAGTTGAACATTTGACTTTTGTTGACTTTTTGACTTTGTTGACCGGTTGATCATTGTGGACTTGTTGACCATCATCATTTCATTTCAAAGATGCTTCTTGTTCTTTGCAATTGCATTAAATGAATGAAATGATAATGTTCATTCATAAACTAACCATCATAATTTCTTAATTATTATGATTATTATCATAATTCCTAATATCAGAGCATGGTTGTAAAATATCCTCATTCTTGCTTGCACTTTCTCTCTTATAGTTTTTGCTCATCCTCTTCCTCTCTCTCAAAGCTCTCATCTCTCATGTGTTGAGAACCATGAGCTCTTGAGATAAAACCACCATAACTCCTCTCTACTCATTCTAGGGTTCTAGGTTTAGCAAACCAAGCACTTTATTTACCTCTAAGTTGAGGTAGGAGCTCAAGGTAGAGGTCTTCGGGTGGATCCTTCTTCGACAAAGTGAAGACTACGAGGTGGAGCCGTTCAAACCACTCCAAGGAGCAAGAAGAGAAGGATTTTAAAACCTAGGTATAACCCTCTAACCGAGTAGTTTAACTTGTAGTTAGTTTGCTAGGTTTTTGTTTAGCAAAGATCCTTTGTTTCTACTCCATGTTGCCTTGAGAAAAAAAATCGTTTTTTACCTATACTGCCTCCCCGTAAGAACCAGGGTGGGCAACGTGGACTTACATGTCCCACAGCCATCAGTACGTCGTACTGGAGATAGTATGCAGGTGCTCGTTAGCTTACGAGTACACTGGACAGGACTCGTCGGGAAATGTTGGTGGGTATTATACCTATCGTCGGGTAGCTGTTCCCAGGTGACATGAGTACAGCTTTGTCCGTCGACTTGACACTGCTACTCTGCCTCGAGTGTGTTCCCACTGTACTTTGATTACTACCCTACCATGGCTCAAACTAGTCATGCAAACAGGTAGTAGTTGGGTGCAGTCCCGAAGCACTTGGAGGCAGTGGCGGTTAGATAGGATTCGTCTCTCCCGGTATTGAGGGTTGATATCACGCTGCGTTTGGAGAGCCATTACACAAAGTCCCTGGCCAGGGCAAGTGAGATTTACTGGTAGGTGTTCCAGTAGTTTCTCAGGGTATTCTGGGCTACACTCCGACACAACTTATACCGCTATTAGGGGTCTGACGTTTACCACCCCCTAGGCCCGATATGCGATACTCTTAGACGAACAGACCGGACTGTACGGAGATTGCCACATTCAGGCTCAGTAGGAGTTTGGATGGGTTTTCCTCATCGGCCTTCTTATCGACATTTACCTGTGGACCGTTACGTATAGCTAGTACCACTTGCGGCCTGTGGTTAAACCCACTGCCACCGTGTTGTCGAGTTTTTAGAGTCCCACACAGAGAGTTTCCCTACACTGGGCAAAAGGTGTTGAGGCCGTATGGTTTTACGGCAGGGCTTCGATCACTTGCGTGCACTTGTGCGCGTATGATGTTCGTGCGGATAATACTAGTTGGTTTTTGTTTATGACGGATCTAGTATTATATTGATGGATCAGTTTTGTCTCATTGTATTCGTGTTTCTCAGAATACGAATGCGGGTATGTATATACGGATGTGAGGAGCGCAGAAGGAGACACCTCATTAGGGTTTTTAACCATTTACTTGATTAAAACAATTAAGAGGTTGAGGAAAGTATTTGTTATTTTTGTAAATGATAAATGTGGCATGGCTACATGGATTGTCTGCTTGACTTGGTTTGACCATTTGACTTGGTTTGACCACTTGACTTGGTTTGACTCTTTGACTAGATATTTTGTACCACTAGATATTTTTTTAGTGAGATATTTTCATGACATGAGAGTAGTCAAGTCAAGGGAACCATCATATTTTCATTTGCCATTATCATTTGCAAGAATACTTTCTCTTTTCTCAAGTGAGCTCTCATACTAGCTCTTCTTCTTCTTCCTTACTAGAAAACCCTCAAGGTCTTATGAGTTGAGTAAATTAGGGTTTCAAGAGACAAATAAATCCATCTTCATACTCTACATCACCTAGGACATCATGTTTAGCAAGCTTGTTTCCTAAGTTACCTTGGTTTTGAGGTGGAGCTCGGACTATAGACTCTCGGGTGGATCATCATCGACTCGAGGAGGCCATGGAGGTTACTACGATCCGGATCGATCCTTGGAGCCTACATGGACGAGGAGGGTAGCGATGAAGACCCGAAGGACATGTATCGTGAGATATAATTTCGTATCCAAGTAGTTAAACATCAAGTAGTTTGCTAGCTAAGGTTTATATTCGATCCTTGGTTATAGTCGGTGTTGCGAAGCCCGTAAAAATCATTTTTTGCAAATTCTGCCTCCCCGCGAACACGTGGGGTGCGCAACACAGACTTACAGATAACATTGAAAAACATTTTTTCACACTAAGTTTTGAGGAGATTTATGCGGATGAGCGTGATATTCTTGGTGAGTTTGAGTCACGATCACTTTGGGAGCATCCTAGGGACCACTCTTTTGCTGAACTTTTTGAGGATAGACTTCAGTTTTTAAACGAACTTGATCTCAACACTCAGCACATGGTTCTTGAAAATAAAATTCATCCGGGCAACATTTCTTTGACTCCTTCAAAATTTCGTCTTCATCTTAAACATTTTCTGATCCCTTCATTCACGCTCTCATGACCGAGACTAACATCTATCCATACCACTTATATTTTCTTTTTCTTTCTTGTATATTATTTCTTTTACCAGCCCTGGTCTTATATTGACAAAATTTCTAAATGGCTGGTACTAATTTCTGGATTAAGACAATCTCCTAACTTTTAACTGCTGTAATTAGTTAACATTTTGTAAATACCTTTTTAGATTCTTAGCTCTTAGGTTTTCTCTTTTTTTTTGAATAAAAACTCACCCTATATGTCTAAGTTTAGCAACTGGAGATGGGGGCAACGATGAGAACATCGTAAATCTCAGGTTTGGGGGTGAGCACTCTATTTGATTTTTTGCATCACATGTCAATTCTACATTTCATATATATTGAAAACCCCACAAAAATTTGAAAAATTTTCAAAACATAAAAACTTTTTCGTAAAGTTAGCTAGTGGGGAAACTTAGACTCGAAGTCCGACAGTTTAGTTTGATAATATAGAAACAACTAAATCCTTTTTTAGAAATTGAAAACCCAAAAGATAACCCTACTTTGAGTTTAATCATAGCTAATATACGTCTTTACATCACACTACACGTGTCGTGAGTTTTAACAACTAGATGACAAGTTTGAAATGTCTAAACTTTTTATAAATGATAAACTTCTTTAGGATCAAACATGTTTGTTCTAAAATAAATAATATCAAGAATAATTCACAAAGTGAAGTTGATATGAAACGATATTATTGAAAGCTTTAATGGAAGCTAAAATCTAAAAATAACCCATCTGGAGTGATTACACACCTTATCCACAAAGACACGACTTTGGTATGAAAAGAAAAACTGACAATATCTCCGTTCACACTGCTTTCCGAATATTTTAATTCATAAAAATGAATCTTTTTTTGTAGCCATGGTGTCTTGGGCAATTAAGTTCCAGTGGTGTCTATACATCTAATGTTCTAAAACCATCTGGTTTAGGAGTCATTGACCTAAATCTCGCTAAGTCTCCAATCGCTAAATAAAACAAATCAAGCAAGTGTTCTCTCCGAGTTAAAAGTCCTCATGGTTCTTTGTAGGAGAATAATCTTGGCTAGGACGAGTTTCGATTATAACAGTTTTTAGCAGAAATATGAAATTTTAATTTGTAAGATTATAGGACTTTTTGCACGATCATGAAGGTGTGTATGAACAAAGACTGGTGAAAGGTGGGAGTGAAGAATAAGACTCAGTTTTCTGTTAGAGATGATAGAAATTCTGATTTGAGGCCTAGCTGGAGAGTGAAACTTGAGAAAATCTTAAGTTTTTTCAAACTCACGTGATTCTTTTGAAGTTTTTCCTGGTCGTATTTGTGGCATGGAGTCTCTAATTGAAGTTTCTAAAAATGTAACGACAGTATTTGCACAAACACGTAAAGGCATATAGGATCTTAAGTTATATAAGAAGTGAGGTGTGAAAAATAAGAGATCGACGTTTCTGACTTGGGATGATAGAACATCTAGCTTAGATACTGAACCTTAAGATTAGAATCGACGACTTCCTTACGAAACTAGCTTGACGGGATTTTGTGGGTATTATCCGCTAAAACCCCTCAGCAGACAAAACTCCTCCTACTAGGGACACCTAGAGGTTCAACGGCTTGTTGCACATACTCAGTACAATCGTGTTCCCTGCGAAAATGAGGTTGGGATTTTGTTTTGCTCGGGAAGAACAAAAGATAGGCTTGGGGTATTTGTTTGGCATGATTAATTGCATTTTAATACCGCTCAAGACTTATCATTTTGTCAATAAACAGTGTTATTTAATCTGTTTCTGCTCATTAGTATAGCTTACAGGTACACTGAGGAATATCATTGAAAGTACACAACTTGCACAAATACAACAGAATTGAGCCAAAACTGCAAACAGGATGAAAACTGATCAAGTCTAAGAAGTTTTACAGCAAATGAAGTTGTGTACAAAAAATAGTTCAAAATGTTCCAACATGATACAACTTTATGTAAGTGTGAATAAGTGTGAACACATATTTTCACATTGTTTCCTGATTTAAAATCAGGAAAGCCCACGGAAGAGGCTTCAGAAAAGGGTCACGTGCTCACACGTGACCAGCAGTCACGTGTTGGCACGTGACATCTAAATGCATCGGCAAGGCAAATTCAGTTTCCCAACTACATCAAAGAAGAGGGCTTCAGAAAGGGTCACGTGCTCCCACGTGACCAGGGTCACGTGTTGGCACGTGACACTCGAAAGCAGCAGACTCAATTCCCTGATTGAATCAAGAAAAAGGCTCCAGGCCAGGGTCACGTGCTCACACGTGACCAGTTATCACGTGGTGGCACGTGACAGCTAAGCAGCGACCAGAAAGCAGAGCGCAGAAAGAAAGAAGAGGGCTCGTTCCAAGGGGGTCACGTGCCCACACGTGACCAAGGGTCACGTGGTCACACGTGACCGGCTTTCAAAGCCTATCTGTTAACAGAAATTAAATTCTGAGAAAAGACCTCTTAAATCTTTCCAAAGAAACCGATTAAATTAAAGATGATTAAATACCATCTATCTACGGGAAAATCTCGACTTTTGAAAGATTTCCCCTTTAAATCTAACCGAAATAACAAAGGAGAATCTCTGGATTTAAAATCCAATGGTGAATAAAATTCACCTAATAATCCAAAGGTCCAAACAAATGGTGAATACAAATCAAATCTCTCAATGAAAGATTCGCCAAAACTAATTGATTCGGCTGCTTCTCCTATAAATAGGAGCCAAGAGACACAGCGAGGGAGAGATAGAAAAAGAGAGAGATAGAGGCAGAAAGGAATCGAGACAAAAAAAAGGGAGCCTTGATACTTTGGAGAAATTTGGATCTTCTGCAAAAGAAAACCCTAGGTAAGAAGGGGAAGGCCTTTTGAAAGGAAAAGAAAGTTTAATTCTCAACAGAGTTTAACTCTGATATAAAAACAGAACAACATAGTTCTCTCTTTGGTGGAAGATCTGTAAAGTGCACATCTCCCCTTGAGTTGAGAATTTAATTCTCAATGGGTTGAGATCCTGCCATGCAGATCCAAAGCATAAAGAGGGAATGGAAGCACGAGAATTTAATTCTCACAGAACTATAGGAATTTAATTCCTTTAAAATAAAATTAGGGTTTGACCCTGTGAATGAGAAGAATCAGGGTTTAACCCTAGTTAAGAACTTAGTTCTGTTAAAACAAAAGGAATTTAATTCCCTTAATCTCATTCCCCAGAATAATTCTTTAACAGAGAGTGGGAGTGTAATTCCTTAAAGCTTTTATTAGGGTTTAACCCTATTTAGTTCTTCACATATATGAGGAATTTAATTCTACAGAAAATTCAGAGTTCAACTATATCCCAGAATATAAATCTTCAAAAGGAAGTAGGAATTTAATTCCTCAGAAATTATGGTCAGGGTTCAACCCTACGAGGAATTTAATTCCTGAAAGGGATTAACAGATCTTCTAAAAAACATACATAGAGGCAGGGTCACGTGTCACCACGTGACCCCCAAAAAGATCTACAGAAAAGCCCCTTTGAGGCAGTGCCTCACGTGATCCACCTGACCCTTGGCAGAGGCTTTAACATACTACATTTAAACACCCATCATGTGATGGCACGTGATGCTCCAAAAGATGCGATATTCTCAGCAGAACAAATGAAGGGAGGGCGCCCTCACGTGCTACCACGTGACCCCTCTTGCTTTAGCGTCTAACGCTAAATTGGAACCCCTGAATCCAGTGTTAAAACACTGTTTGGCCTTAGTGTTCAACACTAATCACAGAGCTTTATTTGCAGTGTTCAACACTGATTACCTTAGTGTTTAACACTAATTTGAGATCTCTGTTGCCAGTGTTTTGATCTGTTTTAGTGTTTAACACTAATTTGAAAGCCTTGTTGCTGGTGTTTAACACCAACTATCTTTTAGTGTTAAACACTAACTTATCAATCTCATTCCCAGTGTTCAACACTGATTGGTCTTTAGTGTTTAACACTAGGCATTGGCCCAATTGGCTAAATGGCCAGAGGCAAAGCCTCTCCTTCAATGGACCAACAGGAAGCCAATATTCTAGACATGATTGGGCTTAGCCCAAGGTGGCCATAAGTCCTCAATTCAGACTTAACTGGGCTAATGGGCTCATAACATAATTAATTGGTCTTGATCCCAAATTGGGCCAAAGACTATTTAATCCACCCCGGCTCAAGGGTACATCTCTTCACTCCTTTGATACTTGGCGTTGTAATTCCTCAACGTCTTCAAAGAGGTGACGGGTCCCGATGACCACACATTGACATGGACTGTGGGGTCCTTAAAATCATGGACTATGAGGTCCTTAACCTTGACCGAGATGTCTTAAAACTAACTATGGACTGTGGGGTCCTTAAACTCATGGACTATGAGGTCCTTAACCTTGACCGAGATGTCTTAAAACTAACTATAGACTGTGGGGTCCTTAAACCCATGGACTATGACGTCCTTAACCTTGACCGGGATGTCTTGAAACTAACTATGGACTGTGGAGTCCCTAAATCCACGGACTATGAGGTCCTTAACCTTGACCGCAATGTCTTAAAACTAACATTGGACCGCAATGTCCTTAAACTACCCATGGACCGCAATGTCCTTAAACTACCTACCGACCATAACGTCACTGAACTGAACAACAGAGCCCTCCTTTTTATTGCTCTTTTGTTGGATCCAAACAATCCCGTTAAGTTGATCTTAGTCTAAAAAACTAGACTAACGTATCCTTAACAAACGTTTAAGTCGATCTTAGTCTCAAATAAGGCTAACGTATCCTTAAACCCAAACCCCCAAACCCAAATCTAAGATAATACGGATTTGGACTAGTCCACGCCCTACGGGCGACGACATAACTCAGTCTCCGTATACAATCCACGGGCAACTAAACATAAAATAAATACACACGACACGAAGTGATCATCTGGAGAAGGAGAAAGTGGTTACCGTGATGCGGTAGCGTAATTAACTGCAGGGGCTTGCGCCTGCAGGGAAGAGCGTCCCCACAATCAAAAACCCCTCAAGCGAGGGGGAATCTGACGAAGTCTGCTACATCGGACGCATCCGTTTAAACCTTCGATGCATGGTGCCATAAATCAACTTGGCGTCTTCGGAGAGGTGGACGGATAGCACCAATTAGCATCTGCCCCGAATCTCACGCGAGACGGCCAGTCGCGCCGCCGTTCGGAGAGGAACACACATATGGGACATCCATGGTGCAAGTAGGCCCATAAGTAGATTACGTGGGCATGGGTCATCATGAGTTGTGCAAGTGGATCACAAGTGAAAAAGTGTTGATGTGAAGTGTGAATGCAAAAGATAAGCCACTTTCTTTCTGTCCTTAAACTTCAGAGAAAAACGAGTGTGAAATAAAATAAAAGAATCATCCCAAAGAGATGCTTTTGAGCTCAGAAGACCACATAACAAAGATGGGCCTCGCCCCTCCTTATGGCCGTCAGTTTATTCCAAATAGCCGCAATTAGCAGACTTAACTACTCCATTTTGGCTCGTTTTCTTGTGGTGGATTCCTCTCTGTCTAACTAAGCTTCTAGGATACTTCTTTTTCTCAGAAGAAAAAGTTTATAAATAGCATATCATTGGATGAGTTTTGGGTATGTTTTTGGAGTGAGAAAGGAAGTGTGTAATGTTTGATAGCTTCTTCTTCTTCCCACTTTAAGCTCTCATTTGAGAGCTCCATTAAGGAGGTTAAAGTTGCTATCTATCTTGTAGCTCAAGCCATCTATTTTGAGAATAAAAACCTGCACTCTTTTGCTTTATTTTCTTTACTTTCTCATTTATGTTTCTTCTCTTATGTTTTCATTTTCTCTTTTGTGATTTTTGAGTAGTTTTTTTTATTGTGGCGATGGTGAGAATGGAAAAGAATGGCTTAGCCTTCCTCTTTACTCTTGCGATTGATTAATATGCTTAAAAGAGATTGTAAGTTTAAGATTGGTTATTGGTAATGGTTTGGTATGGTATTTTTATTTTATAGTTACTTGGTGACCTTATCATATACCATATTTCTTCAAGTTTCCATTTAACAATGTTAAAGTTAGAATTAATACTGGTGTTAAGATTGCTAAGTGTTTAGATAGGATATTTTGTTAACAAGTTGTTTGACACATTTCTTCATACATATACCCTATACTATCACACCACACTTAACAAGTTTAACACTAACTATACTTCTCATGTTGTATGCTTACTAACCCTTGTGTTTAGTTTTGATACATCATACTCAAACATACAAACGATAAGTGAGAACGGAACGGATAGTTTCATACCTCCCATTGCGAACTCGCATCGTCTTGATGGTTTATGCTTCACAACCGCTTTGATAAGGCATGCTTCATGATCGGATATAACAAGAGGAGGGAGCATTCATGATCAAGAGGGCATCGAAGACTTCACTATTATTCAACCATCAAATCCGGCGGCACGACCGCCTTTCTTTCATTATGCTTTGTTTTTTTTCTATTTTTGTGACAGCCCCAATCAAAACTTACTCTTTTCTCTTGAACTTGACATAAAAAATTCTAATCTCCAATTCCCTGTGGATCGACCCATACTTGTCGGCTAGCTACAATGAACCGTGCACTTACGGTTAATATTTTAAAACAAGACCGAGCTCGCGTGCACCTTATTTCTAAAACCTATCTTTCAAAATACATAGGCGTGCGCGTGTGAGGAACCAGCACCGACGTCGTAGAGAAGTTTAAGATGAAAGACTAGGCTAGATCTAGTTAATTAGTTCTTGTATTTGTTTATTTCCATGTATTGTTTGTTGGATATAGTGCTCTTAAGGCAATTATTGTAATTGCCGGCAGGCGATTATGATGATTGAGTGATAGCCTATACGGGTAGAATAATCTTACTCGAGATGATAGTATGCTGTCTGGTTTGTCTTTATCATCATGTACATGTCTTGTGTGGTATAGCATATCACTATTACTTGTTGATAGAGCCTGTAGGATTCTTGCTTGACTACCAGCGTTCAGACGACGATCAGACTTGTAGGGGTTGGGTAGTCTATAAGCACATCCTTAAATATCCCTAGTCGTGGGAATATTGATACTGAGCATCGATATTCTAGAATAGACTAGTGTATACGTTTCTTAACCCAGACGAGGGGCAATGACCGGTCTCACAGCCATTGATATTAGTCAGTCTCCAAAGATTGTATACAGGTGCCCATTGGGTTATGAGTTACACTGGAAGGACTCGTCGGGAATATGCTAGTTGGTATTATACCTAATGTCAGATAGCAGTTCTCTAGTAACATTAGTGCAGGTAGTCCGCTGACCTGACATCATCATTTTTCTCAAGTGTGTTCCCACTGTACTTTAATTTCTACCCCACCATGGCTCTACTGAGCCGTGCAAATAGGTAGTTTTTTGGTGCAATCCCCAATCACTTAGAGAAAGTAAGTGATAAAAGGGATTTGTCTCTCCTGATATAGGGAGTCGATGTCTCAAAGTGTTCGATGGCCAATACCATAAGTCCATGGCCATAGCAGATGAGATTTACTGACACTCTGGCCAGTAGTTTCTTGGATGATATTGGGCTAGATACCGGCATGATGTATTGCGTTATTAGGGGTCTGACTTTAACTACCCCCTAGATTTAATATGTGATACTCTCAGACGAACGAACCGAATTGCATGGTAAATGTCACTTACAGGCTCAGTAGGGGTTCGGACGGGTTTGCTTGTCGATCCTCCTTTCGCTCAATACTAGGGTAGCCATTACGTATAGCTGGTGCCGCTGACATGCTTGTGTTTAAACACACTGCCAGTGTGTTGACAAGTTTTTAGAGTCCCACACAGAGAATTTACCGCTTTGGCGAAATGATATAGTTGTGTTATATAGGTACGCGCTTGAGTTCGATTAAAACTAGTGTATTTCATACACTGACGGTAATTGATCGGTCAAATTTATTGCACATTTGTATGGATATTTTCCCTATTATTATTAATTATTAAAAGTTGTTATTTTTAAATTAAGAACATATATGGGTTTATTTGTAAAAACATTATTGTCATATGTTTCTTAATTTATAATTATGGAATATATGCATATCATATTTAAATAAAACATTCATAAGATTATTTATTATTAAAATATGCATATCATATCAAATATTCTTAATCGATATTATTAAGATATCATATCATTTAATTTGTTGGAATAATATCTCAAATAAAATAAATGCCACTAACAATTTGATTTGAGATATTGTGCAAGTATTATAATATATCAGTTCAGATCTGAAAAATAAGTAGGAGATCCAAAGCAAATCGATTTACCAAACCAAATCTGCCGAATGTTAGGAGTAAATTGAAGAATCTCGCAACGGTAGAGAGTAAGAGCAATATTTTAAGAATATTTTTATCAAAAAGATCTCCAAATATCGAGAGAGGAAGGCACGAGAAATTCGAAGGCACAATCCCATCAAAAGGTGGCGGATCCGCGGCCAAGAAGTGCATTGGGCAGCGGTTGTGCGGTCGTTTGATGGACGTAGGATGTGAAACTTCAAGGGATTGATCGTCTTTGCACACACTTCAATCTGACATCTAGAGCTTCAAGTTCTAGAGCCTATAAAAGGACTGAGAGCATCTATCATCTATGAATCTATCCATCGAAGAATCGACTGATCTACCGGTCAAGCAATTTAGAGAAAACTAGGGTTTTGTAATTTGGTTTTGCAGCGAGCAACTTTTATAATGCAATAGGTATTCAATAAAAGGTAGGTCTTTCTTTAATTTGTCGCATTTACTTTCCGCAATTACTTTCCGCATTTAATTTCCGCAATTACATTCTGCATTTTTAATTTTAATTATAGGTTCTGTTTTCTTCCACCTTTCTTTTACTTCGTTGATCTTCATGAGCGAGTAAATTCTTGCTTGTTAGGATTTGTAAGGTAGGGTAGAATAATAGATGAACAATATGTTGGATATATATATGCCCTAGAGGCCATTATATGATAGTGGATGTATTTGTACATGTATATATATTCAGTATGCATTCTTGCTCGACATGATAGTATGCTATCAGGTTCTTCTTTATCTGACATGTTGATTTGATCATGCTTTTATTCATTCATACATGCTGATAAAGCCCTGAGGATATCGGCTTGACTACTCTGATTATGATGGAGATCATACTAGTGGGACATCTGTAGTCTATAAGCATATCCTGGAAAGTCCCTAGTCGTAGGTATATCGAGACGGGGCATTGATATACCAGAGTAGACTAGCGTATATGATACTAGACCCATACGATGGGCGATGAATGTTCCCACATTCATCGATGTTTGACATCAAGATCATATACGGGTGCTCAGTGGTGACTGGGTACACTGGACGGACTCACCGAGAACTCCTATATGGAATTATATCTATCGTCGGATAGCAGTTCTCAGGTGACACTGGTACAGATTAGTCTGTAGACTTGAGATCGTCATAGAGTCTTCTGTGTTCTCCCACTATACTTTGATTGCCACCCTACCACGGCTCTACTGAGTCATGCAAATAGGTGGCCGTTGGGTACAGTCCCGAGACACACGAAGACAATGAGCGATAGGAGGGGTTTCGTCTCTCCCGGTATTGGGAGTTGATGCTGTGCTGTGCCCGACTGGTTATATCAGTAAGTCCCTGGCCAGGGCTGCTGAGATTTGCAGATAAGTGTTATCAGTAGTTTCTCGATCTGTTATAAACCATTCACCCGCATGACTTATTGAGTTATTGGGGTCGACGTGACCATCCCTAGGCTCGATATGCAGCATATTTGACGAAGAGACCGGACTGTACGGCAGTGTTGCCGGTTGGCTCGACGGGAGTTGTAACAGGTTCGCTTGTTTTCTTCTGATCGCTCAATACCCGGGTGGCCGTTACATTTAGCTGACCGCTTGCGGCTTGGGGGTGCTTGATATGATCATCACCCTCTGCCGGCGTATTGACGAGTCTTAGAGTCCCACAAAGGAGCTACCTAGTCCAGGCGAAACGTTGTGGTGCGCATATGCGATATGCGCATGGACCCGATTAAAATGCGCGTATATGATACCGTACATTGATCGGGCGGCTTGCTTTTGGTAGGGTCATCTGTGATATGGCCGGATTGATAAATCAAGTGTTGATTTATCATTTAACCATTAGTTTTCTCACATAAAACCTTTCTTGGATGATGGATGTGTGCATGCATGTATGTTTTTCTTTCTTTCTTTCTTACTAGTTTCATGCACATATGGATGTGCATACATACATACATACACCCATCTATCATGGTTGTTTACACATGGAAATGGTGGCAATATAAGACTCACACCATGGTTGAATATATGGATTATTATTTGATTTATTGTTTAAAACAAAATAGAAAAGATAAGGATAATTCTTGCTTGCTTCTACATTCTTCTTTAAACCTAACCATGCTCACCTACTTCTAACCATGAGTTATCCTTCTCTTTGTGTTTTAAAACTCAAGTTAAATAATGTCTCCATCATTTAACCATGGTTTGTAGTGAGAAGAAATAAAATATATAAAGATATATTTCATTTCTTTTCATGGTTATCATTTTTACTCTTGTTAAAAAGAAAGCCTCCATCTTCTTCCTCCTTCATCATTTGCTCTCTAGTTTTTTCTAGTGAGTAAAACACACAAAAAGAAAGGTTTTTGAAGTGAGAATTTAAACCACAACATCATTCTACACAAGTTTAGCCAACTTGTTTAGAGTGTTCTCTTCGATTCTCATCTTGATAATCGAAGTTGCGAGCTTGGACGAGGAACTCCGGTTGGATCGTCGTGGACGTGAGAGGACTTCAAGAGGACCTTCTTTCAACACCCAAGAGACCAAAGAGTCCAGCGAAAGGGAGCTACAAAGGTTGTAGTCTCGAAACCCTAGTTTTTATTCGCTTTAACTTTCGAAACCCTAATTTTCTAGGATCGATTCCTTTGTATGCTTGTTTAGCACCATAAAAATCTAAACTTTGAGACATGTGATGCTTCAAAACTCTACATAAGGTGCTAGGCAAACCTTTCACAATATCTCTTAAATTATTTTTAAAGTTTTAATTTTTATAAATTTTAGCAAAATGAATATTAACCATTTTATCAGGCGTGCTATCCATTCAAGATAGTCAGGACCATGATTTGAGATTCGTTAATAATTGTTTTGTTAAGGGCTTAAGACAAATAGAGATCAATGGAAGGACAAAGGTCAGTAGAGAGAAACCCTAATTCCCTCCAAGAACCCTAATCCACATTCATCGCTATTTCTCTAGTATTAAAAATCCATCCATTCACTACTAAGTCCAATAAACCTACAAGCCCTTTTCGTAAATCTTCAAACCTTCCTAGTACAAAACGATAACAATTCCACCCTTCTTCTATCAACTCGTCTGAAACAAGATAAGAAGTTAACCATTTCCCTGTGGACGACCCATACTCACTATCGACTAGCTATTGCGACACTGTTATTGATTACGGTAATTAGAACACTCATAGACACACTTTTTCGAACCAATCATATAGCGCCATTGCGGGGAAAATGGTTGTAATATTTTTCTTGTTATTTGGGTTGATTTCTAATATAAAACCAGAAAAATAAAAACCAAAAAAGAACCAAAACCGTATTTTATGTTTTTAACGATTCTTGTGCGAGTTTTGCAAGGAAATATAGAGTAATTGGAGCGAACCAACAGAGATTCAGAGACTTTCAAATTGGATCAGAGGAGCATTAGAGTGTTGAGAAAAAATTTGAAGACACAAGTCCATAAGACGGCGGCGGAAGCATGGCCAAAGGGAGTATTGGGCGGCTGTAGTGCGGCCACCTTGGGAAGTTGAGCCCCCAAATTTTTTTGGTATTATCCTATCATCTTCCTCTCTCCTCTAAAATTCCAGTAAATTGTTTTTACCCACAAGATTCTTCGCAAACAGCGCCGCTAAAAATCTTTTTGCAGGTTTTTGATTTCGGTTTGTTTTGCATATTTAAAACGGACATTAAGGGGAAAGAAAGCCAAATTCAGATTAGGTGGGGATTTCATCACCCTACCTAGGCCCCACAAATCACAAATGAGCATACTATCGCCCTACATTAATGAAAAATATCTAGACCAAGTTTCTAAGGACAATCGCGCTCAATTAGGACAAAGGAGGGTCGTGAGTAATCTATTACTTATCCATATTTCTCTTGTGGTGTCTAAGGCAAGTGTGACTAAGGAAAGTGGTTACTTAATTAGGCTCCTTATTTCGGTGATTCGTATAAAGGATACCTCCCACTTACCTGGGTGCAAGATTGATAAGGAGGTGACAGAGGATTGATCCTATGTTTTGTCCTTTGGAAATCTAGGAGCGGTCTAGTGATTTGACCTAGGTGACCCTAGCTATAGGGACTGATTGTGCATTTTTTGATTGGTTGAGTTAAGCCTTGTGTCCGTCACTCTTGTCAAAACAAGCCTGTAACATTTCAGAAAATATAAAATATTATTTTTGGAAATTAATATTAAAATACTATATTTGCAAAAACTACCGATTTGCGAATTTGGGGTTTTCGTAAAATGGTATAAATATAAATTAATTGGTTAATTTTTGAGTTTCATTTTTGGCCATTTCCTTTCCTTCTCATTGTGGCCGAAATTGTATGAGGTGTGGGGGTTCTTTTGTTTCTTGGGTGAGTCATTTTTTAACTTTAATGAGGCATGGGTTTTTTTTGCAAGGTGGCTTGTGCATTAATTGTTTTTGTCAAAGCTTAGGATATTATGCAAAGATATTTGAGTTGTTGTAAGCTTATGGTCACCACTTGATAGCTTTGGCTCACCCCCCCTATTTTTTCCTTGAACTGCTAGTGTGGCCGACCCCACTTGGTGCTCTCTGGGAATTTTGGCCGAGCCCATTTGTGCATACTCAATTTTTCCTCCTTACAAAAATTCCAATGCTCACATTTCTCATTCCATCCGTGGCAACTTCATTTACCTTCACCCAATTCATTGGGTGCCTTGAGACAAAGTATCATACACTCTCTCTACTTCTTTCTTGGACATCTAGGCTAGAAAACTGGATGTCCGAGTTGCCTCAGTTTTGAAGCGGGAGCCGTATAAAGAATCCTCGACGTGCGTTCTCTTTGACGAGTGTGACCGGAAAGCGATCTTCGTCGAGGCAGCCGCAATATACTAAGGACTGAGATTGAAGACCGAAGGACACGGATCAATCGGTATAATTTCTTAAGCCATATTACTGTTTACTAGTATAGGGTTATTGAAACGATTGGGAGTTTTTGGCTTGGTGGTGTTCATGGATAGCAACTATAGTTATTGTTTTGGCTATGTTTTCTGGTATTGGGATTTTTTGGTTTTGCGACTGGATATTGTATTTGGTCGTTGGACGTTTGTACGTCAACGACGAGGGTTGTTTGGTTGTTTTGCATGCATAGGCTATAGGTTCTAACCTATGAGCGCACCGCATGCTGTATTTGGATTTCGGAATTTGATATTAATAGCATTGCGAATTCATATTGATTGTAGGTACATTCGCGTGGATTCCGAGACGACGAAGTGCATCGACTGCGGCTAAGCGAGGAGTTTAGCAGGTGAGTAGATTTATATCTACGGGGGAAGTCGGGTGGATGGCGTATAGCACCTCCGCAAACATCGATATGGAATATCGTTATATTATTTTATCCTGATAAATGATATGCGACGGACATGATTGTAGGATTTACAAACGATAATATGATAGAAGTTGATGCTAATGGACATATTGACATATGAGAATATGGAATGATAAGTGAATCATGATGACTACAAATTGAAAGAGAACAAGTGTGCCGTTTATATAATGTGATGCGAGATATTAATGTGATGAATGAGTATACGATGTGATATGATGACTTAGTGTGATATGTCATTTTATAGATTCGAGTCGATATGAGATTGTTGATACCTTTGTAGGTCCCCTGATACGAGTTTGACATGGATGTGACCTGAGAGATAGGTATATTTATATCGATAATGTTTTGCATATTGAGTGATATGTCGTACGAGACTTAGATCCGTACCCCGATATTGTATAAGTTGATAGAATCCCTATTTGTTTAATTCTGTCGTACGATAGATTGCCGTACGCGATGAGTTTTACCTATTGATTTATCGATACCCTTATTTAGAGGATGTCGTGCGATGGATTGTACCATACGTGATGTTGTGAGGCTGGATGCCGATTGATGGATTCACCGACTCGGATATATTGTAGACACGTATACCTTATAGCTTTTAGCTGATGATGTACTTTATGCTACAATCATGTTATTCTCATTGCATTAAATATACCTGTGCTAGTACACCTACACCATTATCGATGATGTGTATGTTACACTTACACAGATTTGCCGGTTCACATACCTTCATCATCGACAATTGCTATGTCACTACACAGTAGAATTGCTACATCATGCCATGATATATTTGCTATGTTAATATTACTATTCCACGTTGCATGAGATATACGGACATGCTTGCATCCTGTTATATGTTGCATACATACTGACATGTACACCCACATACTTGGTTACAGCTACATGTACTTCATGCATACATACTGACATGTATACCCACATATCTTGCTATAGGTGCATATACCCCTAAGTGGTGTTGTATAGTCATTTAATATTGAAACGTTGATTATTGTGCTATTATGCTTATGAGATGCGTCATACATACCTGCTTACATGTAGATACACATATCTTGCTGTAGTTACATGTACACCTCATATGATGCTGCACTTGATTTCGGAGAATTTGGGAACCGCGTGATATATTTTAAAAGCTGGATTCATTTAAAAGAGCGGTTTTCCCTTAATATGCTCATATTGCGGTTTTATGTTGCATATATCTATTTTTATAGATTTATGCATTGAGATATGGATTTCATGTGATCTATGGATTTGAGAACCGTGGGGGTGTTTCAAGAAACTATTTATTTTTTGAAAACCCGGTTTCTCTTGATATGATATTTCAGTGCGTCCACCATGAGATTTCTCGGTTCTAGGATTTGTGATATATACCCGATGCGAGAAGTTGGAGTGGGCCGTGTACGGGTACATGGTGGAGCCCGGTACAGTTCCCCTCGGCAAGAAGATCGCAGATGATGGCGATGAGCCTAGAAGGCTGGGCAAGTACCTACCGGTGATAGTATTTGGACTCGACGGTTATCGTAGGGATACCGATCGGAGTGATGTACAGACATGACATCATGGCCAGTCATGGGGAAGGCGCCTGAGGCATGAGGATTTACGTGTCGATGCTAGACACGGGATTCATGATATTTCGAGTGTCGAGATTAGACACTCAGGTTTTCATGATTTTGTTGTATCGCGGGGGACACACGTTGTTTTATATCCTCATATTTACCTGCATATGCTTTGATGATATTCACATGCAGGAGTTGTTGTGTCAGTGGTTGACACGTGGACGAGATCCACTGCATACATGCATTGATTATATTGTTGGACGAGATCCACTACATACATGCATTGATTATATTGTTGGACGAGATCCACCTGCATACATGCTTTGATTATATTGTTGGATGATATCCACTTGCTGATAGGCATTTATTATGTGTTGGCACATATACAGATACAGTCGCCCAAGATATCATAGTATTACCTTTATGATATAGTTGACCTAGGAATCGTTGTTTATTTCGATTTCTACCTGTTGATGTTTTCTACTCACGAGTTAGCAACTCACCCCCGTTGTACCACAGGTCTTGCAGGTTGTCCGCATGGATCAGTAGCGGCATCGCTGGCACACAGCTTGCTTTTGGGTGTTTTGCTTTGGTAGGTGATACATGTTCGATCGTGCCCCTCTCGTATTTGTTATTCATATTGTATCTAGTCAACTCCATCAAATCAGAAACTAGTAATTGTATATGTTGAAGACTTAGAAGACTTGTAGTTTTGAGACTTGAGCGATGGGTTTTATATTCGCTTTTGGGGTTGATGTCTTGCTTTACTTTATCTTTTGTGTTGATCTTCGCCGTTGAGCGTCGTATACTTGTTTTTATGCTTGTGGTGGTTGTTTCCGCCGTTGGGCATGTTTTGCTCCCTTTTGGGGATACTTTATTATATTCTATGTTATACCCATTTTCGGGTTAGTTTTTACAAGGGAGGTGATGCCCAAATTTTTAAAAGACAAAACATGATTTATTATATCTTTATTTCTTAAAAGGGTTTAGATTTCTGGGTTTCAGCTTACTTGAATTACGTTACGCCTGTAGACGTCGCGTGATTTAAGTGTTGGTCGCGAGCTAATATTTTGGGTCGTGACAAAGCCTTCTTAAAATCATCCTCACACGTATCACACACTGCCACGTGCACTAAACCCGTTAGCGCATGATCGGCTGGATACGGGATTCTAGTGCCCATCTAGTCCGTATTTTCGCGGTCGACTCCGAAGTCGAAACTGCTTTACCTTCTTTTTCTCCTCCACCTACATCATCTTCCGAGATGGACGGACCTCCATCGGGTTTTAACAACACCAAATTGCCACCACCCGTAGGTGCGCAAATTCAAAATCCACCACGCATCATTCTACAAGACCGATGCAACCCCACACACGGACCCCTTCCTATGTGTCTGTCGTTTCCACCAGTCAATGGGGATAACTTCAAAATTAAACCCTACTTCATCAACTTGTTGCCCAAATTTCATGGGCTTGAATCTGAGGATGCCTATGTTTTTATCACCAAATTCCAAAACGTATGTGCAATGATGAGCACCACCCAACTCTCAGGGGATGCTATGCGATTACGTATTCTCCCTTTTACCTTGTGCGATCTCGTAGAGAAGTGGCTTTATAGCACCTCCTCACATTCTATAACCAATTGGGATGAATTTGTTAAAGCATTCCATAAAAATTGTTATCCTAATCATAAGACTGCCCGCATTAGGAACGAGATTAACCAGTTTGCCCAACTTTCCAACGAACCCTTTTGGAAATGCTTTGAAAGGTTTAAAGATTTTCTTGTCCAATGCCCTCATCACGAATTCGAAAAATGACAACTTTGCCAAATTATGTATGAGGGTGTTAATCCAGCGACAAAACAAATGCTTGAAACCATTTGTCAATGTCATTTCATATCAAAATCCGATGAGGAAGCGTGGAAATTTCTTGAAGATCTCGCCAAACAATCATTACAGTGGGAGAGCACAAGACTAAAAACATCATCTTCGTCTTCATCTATGGCAGGTATCCATCAGCTCGACGCTTCCATCGCAATGGAAGCCTATTGAAAGCAAATTCTCTTCAACCTCCCTAAACCAAGTTACGCTACCCAAAACCGCGTGTGGTTGCTGTTAGTTATGTATATGCCCTAGAGGCCATTGTTGTACATATGATGTATATTATAATGGATGCTTGGATATATAGAGAGAAGACTTTCTTGCTCGTCATGATAGTATGCTATTTGGTTTCACTTTATCTTAATATGTTGACTTGTATTGCTTTACTGTCTTACTCTCACATGTTGATAAAGCCCTTAGGATCTGTACTCGACTACTGGGACTATGATGAGATCATATTAGTGGAGCCTGAGTAGTCGATGAGTACATCCTATAACTGTTCCTAGTCGAGGGTGTGTCAAGACAAGGCATCGATACACCAGAGTAGACTAGCGTATACGCATCTTGACCCATATGATGGGCGATGGATGATCCCATATCCATCGGTGTTTTGACATCAAGGATGGTGTACGGGTGTTCAGTGGAGACTAGGTACACTGGACGGACTCGCCGAGAACTCCCAGATGGTGATATACCACACGTCAGATGGCAGTTCTCCATACTGGTACAGGGTAGTCTGTAGACCCGAGATCGTCATAGAGTCTTGTGTGATTCCCACTGTGCTTTGATTTCCACCTTACCACGTCCAAGAGGGCGTGCAAAACGATGTCTTTTGGGTGCAGTCCCGAATCACATGGAGGCAATGATCGATAGGAGGGGATTTGTCTCTCCCGGTATAGGGAGTTGATGTTGTGCTGTGTTCGATTGGCTATAACTGGAAGTCCCTGGCCAGGGCTGATATAGAGATTTACTGGTAAGTGTTACCAGTAGTTTCTCGACCCGTTTTGAGCCTCACATCGACACGACTTATCGGTTACTGGGGTCTGACGTATACCACCCGTAGACTAGATATGCGACATATCAGACGAAGAGACCGGACTGTACGGGAGTGTTACTGATTGGATTCACAGGAGAATGTACAGGCTAGCTTGTTGATCTTCTGATCGCTCAATACCTGGGTGGCTGTTACGTTTAGCTGACCGCTTGCAGCTTGTGAGTGTTTGATATGATCATCACCTGCTACCGGCGTATTGACGATTCTTTAGAGTCCTACACAGAGGTTTCTTGACTCAGGAAAAACGGAGTAGAAGCACATATGTGATATGTGCAGAACCGAGGATAATGCAATATGAGATACCGTATTGTATTCTCGCGATATTTAGATATGAGCCGGGTCATCGGATCAAGTGTTGATTCGATGAATCGGTACATGATATATTAGTCGGTTATATTCGATATAGCCAGATTGTCGGATCAAGTGATGATTCGATAATTTAATGTATAATAATATATATGATATATTGCATTACATTATCTAATATTGGCTCGCTTTATTATTTCATTTTCTCACCGGGTAATACATTGATATATATGCGATATATGTTAATTGTATTATTTTCTTTTGTTACAAATATATAATATATATGTGATATATATTATAGTAACAAGATATGATTACTAATGCAACATGTTTAGTGGAGATTAAACAAGATTAGGGTTTGATTTGGGTTAGATCTTTCATGCACCTTCTAGAAGGTTTTTCTTTTGTCATGAGAAAGATATTATGCTTGATATTTTCTTATGACTCATTGTTTAACCCAACCAAAACCCTAGCCCTAGTTAATTTTCTACATGAGTTAGCCTAGTCATGGTTGACCATGGTTACATTATTAATCATATATGTTTTCCTTATTCATCACAAAAGGATTAATGCATTATTTCTTCTTCTTCTTCAACCTTGAGCTTTGAGAAAGCTTATTAGGTTTTTCATTTTGTGATGTTTAAGTGTGAAAATTTGATATAAAAGGAAAGCATAAATACTACTCCATCGTCCTCATCTAATCTAGCCAATTAGATTATGGTGTTCACCTCATTAGAGTGAGAGAGCTTGAGTTATAGAAACTTCGAGGTAGATCATCGGAGAAAAGGAACACTACAAGCTAACATGGATCGTTCGAGTTGTGGAGCCTCTCTTGAGTCCGAGAGATCGTGGATCGTGGAGAAGGGACTTCTACTCGGAGCTTATGAAGTGAAGGAGCGGACTACAAAGGTTGTAATCCCTCACACTTAGTTGTAAAGATGTTTACTTGCATGTTAAACCCTAATAATCTAGCAAAGATCCCGGCTTTGGGTTGTTCGGCACGTCTAAATTTTTATTCGGGCATGGTTGATACCTTATGAACCCTTGTAAGACTGCCTAGGAACCCTACAGTGGTATCAGAGCCAAGCTAGAGCATTAGGCGACGTGTATACGAAGTTAAAACTCCGATTGAACCCCGAAACATCGGAAAAGACCCCCTCTATGGAAATTTTTTTAATATGTGATTTTTTCTGCATTAAAAATACTTTAAAAAATCAGCAGGGAATTCTTAGAATTGCCATGAAAAATGAGCCCAAAATACCAGGAAGTCGCCGCGGAACCGCGGCAGGAACCTGGTTCCAGCGGCGGTTCCGCGGCCGTACTTTGGAATTATTGGCACGTGTCTTCAGGGTACATCCATAGGTGTTTCTGCATTGATCTGGGTATTTTTAATCTGACTCAAGTGTTGAGTGTTCTAGGGATTATTTTGAATTCGTTGATTCGATCGGAAAATTTAATTTCGTTCTCTTTTCCGGATAATTTAGAAACTGTTAAAATGTTCGAACGAATATCATTAACTCATTTTTTCCCGACACGAAAAACCTTCAAGTGTTGAATTTTCTTGGGTTTAAATCTTTCAGAAAAACATCCAAGTAACGCGGTAGTCCCTCTAGAAGAACACAAACCTTAACTCGATTATGTGACCGTCTGAACCGCCTCTAAACCTTAGGGTTTGGGGCAGTACGGCGTGCCACATGTGAGGCGTTGGCTTGACCCTTCTACGGCTGGACCATCGGTACTGTGACATATTCTGGGATTATTTGAACTCCGCTCAAGTGTTGAGCTATTTTGGAAATCTTGGGTATCTGATTATTCGATCCGAAAGTTTAATACTGTCTATTTATCTGGAATGTGATACAATATGTGGAATTCATATAGTTAGGCATGAAATGCGAAGTATGTGATATTTCGGATTTACGATGTCTAAAGAGATTGTGGATTCCAAATGTTGTAGTTTTACAGTTTCTTTTCTGTGACCGTAAGTGTAGTATGTAGTTGTATTGCCGGTTTTCGTTGCTATACATCAACGACGATCGGTGTATGCATACTTACTTACGTTGATGATATGAGATATTATGTGTTGCTGTGATATGTTATATTGGATCGTCGTGTTCTGAATAGCCGGGGGTTTTATGTGAAATGAGAGTTTTTATTTTCATTCATGTAAAATTCATTTGTATGTAATATTCTTTTATTGGGGCACTTCCGGGATGAGGTTGATGTCACCAGTGTATATTATTTACTTTTCCGCATTAGGTAGACCCAAGGAGGGGAGCACAAGTAACCGGGTTCTAGGGTCCAGTGGGAGGCCATCTCGAGGAGTCGAGACCGGGTCTCCTAACCCTAGAGTTGGAAGTGTTACTTGCCGCTCTCGTAGAGGTCTAGGGATGTGGGTTTGGCTATTCATCGCGACCGTGGAATCCATGTTTTATACAGGCTCGTATTAAAATCACGGACATCCTAGTATATCCAATATTTCATATATGTTCTTCTGCTGCAATGTTCTGTGATGAGATCATATTACTGCCTGAGACGAATGCTTATACTATATATATGCTGATATATAAATATTACTGCTTTCGTTTCTTCTGTGATGCTTAGGAAGCATAAGATGATGGGATTGTAATAATAAGATTAATAAAAGAAAAGAAAGCTAAAAGATGTTGTAGAATCAAAACTTTATAAAAAGGGTAGCTACAGTCTTGCTTTGCATAGCGGTATATATGATATACCCTGCACCTTATTCGATGAGGAAAGAGCCGAGATCCCTTCACCGGGAGTGACCTCTTTAGCAAAACTGGCAGATGCTACAAACTCACGGTTTAGTTTTTGACAGCTTATATAGTTCTTGCTTTGCACAGCGGTATATATAATATATCCTGCACCATATTCGATAGGGAAAGAGCCGAGATCCCTTCACCGGGAGTAACCTCTTTAGCGAAACTGGAAAAGCCTCAAAAACACTCCTTTTCAAAAATCACTTGTTTCTATAACGATATCAAGTTTATTACGCTCATGATTTTCTGAAAAACCTGCGTAGCCCTCCGTCATTTTAGGAAAATAGAGTACTTAGTATTCGTGCTGCGTTTGTTGAACATAGTTAAGGCGCAGTGTACGGTAGCTGAGTGATGTTTTCCTATATAACATATGATGTGATTAATTAGAACAGTCATATGACTTTGTTGACCATAGTAAAGGGTCATATGGGTGGGTCTAAATTAATCAAGAAATGACGGGTAGAACTTGACTAGTGCTTATGATTTGTTGACCATAGTTAAGGTCATAAGTCACCAGGAGTAAATGCATTATTTGGAATTTCAAGTGTTGAAATTTGCAATGAGATTGCATACCTTCTATGAGACAGATGGATCCTGATACCCACTACGAGTAAGAGTTACTCCTGGGAGAGTTTTACACAGGACAATTAGCCGATCGAGTAGGTGTCTAGAAAGGTGTTTACGGGGTTATGCCTCAGGGAAGACGAGGTTTATTTTAATTAGGTCCGTGCGAAAGCACGGGGAACCTCACTCAAGTACCAACGCTTATCTGGCTGAAAAATTGAAGAAATTGTAGGGTGTGATTAATCCCGGCTAATCTTACCTTTTAGGGTTTGAAGGAAGATTTGATAAAAACAGTGGGAGACATCCTGATTAGATAAGATAATAACCAATCTAATCTTGCAAGAGCATACGCTAAAGTGTTTCCTTCTCTCTCTCTCTCTCCAGATAGCGACCATGTCAGGACTTAATCAAGATAAAAATATGGATGTATTGACTGAACCTACCTATTATACTGAGCAGGGGATCGTTGGACCCGTTCTTTCTTATAAGAGTTATAAGACGGAGCAGGAAACAGGAGAATATCTGGATTCTCATGCCACCCAAACAAAGAACATGCATGCTGATGCATCTTCTTCGGGTGTGTTAGTTATTGAGAAATATTTCTCAGTTCACCCTACGTCCTTGGTATTAGATACCAGATCGGGATCCCACATATGTAAATTGTTACGTGGGCTACGTAAAGGTAGAGAACTGGAAAGGGGTGATCATTCCGTACAAGTTAGGAATGGTGCAAGTATTGCAGCCAAAGCAGTTGGCGAATATCACCTTATATTACCAAGTAGTAATACATTGATTCTAAACGAGTGCTATTATATACCGAACATGATGTGCAACATTATATCAGTTTCTTTATTAAGTAAAGAAGGATATAATTTTATAGTACGGGATAATGTTATGAACATATTCCTGAATCAAAAGTTGATTGGATCAGGCTCGTTACATAATGGCATATTCATTCTCAATCAAAATACCGTCCTTAATATACAAAACACACACAAGAGGAAAAGTTCAGAAATGAACGAATCCTTCTTGTGGCATTGTAGACTTGGTCATATCAATGTGACACGGCTAGCTAAGTTACATAAGGATGGATATTTGAATACGTTCGAATTATCATCTTATGATACTTTCCATTCATGTCTTAAAGGAAAAATGACCAAAACTCCGTTTAGTGGACACGGAGAAAGAGTTGCCGAACTCTCAGGGCTGGTACATAGTGATGTATGCGGTCCCATGTCTACACATGCCAGGAACGGTTCTTCCTACTTTATTATATTCACTGACGATCTCTCAAGATTCGGACATGTGTTCCTGATGAAACACAAGTCTGAAGCTTTTGAGAAATTCAGAGAATATAAGCACGAAGTAGAGAACCAAACAGGCAAAAGTATTAAGATCCTTCGATCTAATCGAGGAGGAGAATACTTGAGTAATGAGTTCCGGGATTATCTAAAAGAGAATGGGATTCTCTCTCTGCTTACTCCTCCTTATACACCACAGCACAACGGTGTATCGGAGCGGAGGAATCGCACCCTATTGGATATGGTGCGCTCTATGATGAGCACTGCTGAGTTACCTATCTCCTTTTGGGGTTATGCGCTGGAGACAGCCGCATACCTATTGAATAGAGTTCCAACTAAATCAGTGCCTACCACTCCATATGAGATTCGGAATGGGAAGAGACCATCTCTTAAAAGAGTTAAGATATGGGGTTGTCCGGTCTATGTTAAAAAGCAAAATCCGGACAAGCTCGAGGCAAGATCAGGTCTATGTAAGTTTGTAGGATATCCAAAAGATTCCTATGGATATATCTTCTACCACGGTGAGGAACAAAAGGTGTTTGTTTCTCAATATGCCACCTTTTTAGAAAAGGAATTTCTTGCAAAAGAAATTAGTGGCGAAGAGGTAGAGCTGGAAGAGGTTCCAGCACCACAAACTACAACTGATGATTTATTGGAGCCAGAGGATTCAGTAGTTCCTGACGAACCCCAGCCTCTCCGCCGATCTAGTAGGGTTTCTCATCCACCTGAGAGATACTACGGTTTTCTCATTGATAGTGGGAGCGAGGATTGCATCATGGAAGATGATGACCCGACTAGTTTCGAGCAGGCCATCACGAGTGGTGACTCTGTGAAATGGCTGGATGCAATGCGATCTGAGATGGAATCCATGTACACCAACAAAGTATGGACTTTGGAAAATGCTCCTGAAGGGGTAAAACCCATTGGGAGCAAGTGGATCTTTAAAAAGAAAATTGGTGTAGATGGAAAAGTTGAGACTTTCAAAGCTAGACTTGTTGCAAAGGGTTTTCGTCAACGACCAGGTGTGGATTATGACGAAACCTTTTCTCCTGTGGCTATGCTTAAGTCCATCCGGATCTTACTTGCCATTGCTGCATACTATGATTACGAAATCTGGCAAAAGGATGTTAAGACCGCCTTTCTAAACGGTGATTTAGAAGTGAGCGTGTACATGACTCAGCCAGAGGGCTTCGTAGATAGTGGGAGCAGCGGAAAGGTGTGCAAACTGCTTAAATCCATTTATGGGTTAAAGCAAGCATCGCGGAGTTGGAACATCTGCTTTGATGTTGTAGTTAAAGAGTTCGACTTCATCAAAAACGTAGATGAACCTTGTATTTACAAGAAGGTTGTAGAGAGTAAGGTTGTATTCCTCGTATTGTACGTGGATGACATACTCTAGATAGGAAATGATGTTCCTATGCTGCAATCAGTCAAGCTCTTCTTATCACAAAGATTCTCAATGAAAGATCTAGGTGATGCCTCCTGCATACTGGAAATCATGATCTATAGAGATAGATCTAAACGGATACTGGGATTGTCCCAGTCCAGGTACATTGACACCATACTAAAGAAGTTTAGTATGGAAGAATCCAAGCATGGGAACCTACCCACGATCTCTGGACTCACTCTCTCCAAAGAGATGTCTCCCAAGACTGATTTGGAAAGAGCTCGCATGCAAGGGATATCTTATGCTTCGGCAGTAGGCTCTATCATGTATGCGATGCTATATACCAGACCCGATGTAGCATACTCACTAAGTGTAGTGAGTAGGTATCAAGCAGATCCTGGAGAGAGTTACTGGATAGCTGTGAAGAACATTCTCAAGTACTTGAGAAGGACTAAAGAGATGTTCTTGGTGTATGGTAACGGAGAACTCCAGGTGGAGTCCTTTACCGATTCGAGCTTCCAAAGTGATAAGGACGACTCTAAGTCGCACTCGGGATTTGTCTTTACCCTCAATGGAGGGGCGGTATGTTGGAAGAGTTCCAAACAGGATACCATTGCAGACTCGACGATGGAGGCTGGATACATCGCTGCCAACGATGCTGCCAAAGAGGCTGTCTGGATAAAGAAGTTCATTAGTGAACTTGGTGTGGTTCCATCCATTGAGCATCCAATACCTCTGTATTGCGATAACAATGGAGTTGTGGCTTTGGCCAAGGAACCCAGGTCCAATCAGAAGTCCAGACATATTCTGAGGCGGTATCACCTGATCAGGGAGATAGTTGATCGCCGGGAGATCGAGGTCAGGAGAGTAGATACGAAGGAGAGCACTGCAGATCCACTCACAAAGGCCATTCCCCAGATACGGTTTGAGAGATTATTCGGGATGCTAGGTATGAGATACTACAGCAGCTGGCCTTAGTGCAAGTGGGAGATTGTTAGTTATGTATATGCCCTAAAGGCCATTGTTGTACATATGATGTATATTATAATGGATGCTTGGATATATATAGAGAAGACTTTCTTGCTCGTCATGATAGTATGCTATTTGGTTTCACTTTATCTTAACATGTTGACTTGTATTGGTTTACTGTCTTACTCTCACATGTTGATAAAGCCCTTAGGATCTGTACTCGACTACTGGGACTATGATGAGATCATACTAGTGGGGCCTAATTAGTCGATGAGTACATCCTATAACTGTTCCTAGTCGAGGGTGTGTCAAGACAGGGCATCGATACACCACAGTAGACTAGCGTATACGCATCTTGAGCCATATGATGAGCGATGGATGATCCCATATCCATCGGTGTTTTGACATCAAGGATGGTGTACGGATGCTCAGTGGAGACTGGGTATACTGGACGGACTTGCCGAGAACTCCCAGATAGTGATATACCACACGTCAGATGGCAGTTCTCCGGTGAAACTGGTACAGGGTAGTCTGTAGACCCGAGATCGTCATAGAGTCTTGTGTGATTCCCACTGTGCTTTGATTTCCACCTTACCACGTCCAAGAGGGCGTGCAAAATGGTAGCTTTTGGGTGCAGTTCCGAATCACATGGAGGCAATGAGCGATAGGAGGGGATTCGTCTCTCCCGGTATAGGGAGTTGATGTTGTGCTGTGTTCGATTGGCTATAACTGGAAGTCCCTGGCCAGGGCTGATATAGAGATTTACTGGTAAGTGTTACCAGTAGTTTCTCGACCCGTTATGAGCCTCACATCGACACGACTTATCGGTTACTGGGGTCTGACGTATACCACCCCTAGACTAGATATGCGACATATCAGACGAAGAGACCGGACTGTACGGGAGTGTTACTGATTGGATTCACAGGAGAATGTACAGGCTAGCTTGTTGATCTTCTGATCGCTCAATACCTGGGTGGCTGTTACGTTTAGCTGACCGCTTGCAGCTTGTGGGTGTTTGATATGATCATCACCTGCTACTGGCGTATTGACGATTCTTTAGAGTCCTACACAGAGATTTCTTGACTCAGGCAAAATGGAGTAGAAGCACATATGTGATATGTGCAGAACCGAGGATAATACGATATGAGATACCGTATTGTATTCTCGCGATATTTAGATATGAGCCGGATCATCGGATCAAGTGTTGATTCAATGAATCGATACATGATATATTAGTCGGTTATATTCGATATAGCCGGATTGTCGGATCAAGTGTTGATTCGATAATTTAATGTATAATAATATATATGTTATATTGCATTACATTATCTAATATTGGCTCGCTTTATTATTTCATTTTCTCACCGGGTAATACATTGATATATATGCGATATATGTTAATTGTATTATTTTCTTTTGTTACAAATATATAACATATATGTGATATATATTATAGTAACATGATATGATTACTAATGCAACATGTTTAGTGGAGATTAAATAAGGTTAGGGTTTGAATTGGGTTAGATCTTTCATGCACCTTTCTAGAAGGTTTTTCTTTTGTCATGAGAAAGATATTGTAATACCCGGTTTCCTTTTTATACGCCTATGCCCGTATTTTTTTTTATAAATCATCACTTACAAGTTTGTTAGTTTATATTTAATATTATTTTAGTTAGTTAAAAACCCTAATTCTTTCATATCCTCTCAACCAAGCCATTCTTTAACTAAAAATTCTTTTAAGAAAACCCAAACCCTATTATTTCTCCCTACCCCTTATATTTTAAATATAAGCCCAAATCCTAACCCAAATCTTAAATTCTTATATCCCTAAATAATTCCACAGTCCAAATTCTAAGCCCATTGTTCCTTAATTTAAACCTTAAACAAATTTTAAGCATCTCAGCCCAGCCCTCACCTTGTTTAATTCGTTTTAAATTCCCTCAGCCAAATCCTTTAATCCCTGCAGCCCACGAACTCACGAGCCCGGCCCCATTCTCCCCTTCATTTTAATTTATTTGATTTTCCTGCCGGCCCATCAGCTTCCCCAGCCCACTCTATATATTTTTCCCATTTATTTTCCTTTTAAATTCATTGGCCCGGCCCACTCCTCTTCCCAGCAGCCGCCTCAGCTTCGCACCCGCGCCCGCTTCGCCTCAACCCGACCCGACCTCCCCATTACTGTATATCTCCTTAAATCCCCAACGGCTCTTTTCCTTTCACCGCGCGCGATCCCAGTTCTTCGCCGTCTCCTCCGCACTCGCTCGCGCGAGCGTTACCACCCACGACGCGCTCCTCTCATCTCCCTTAACTCCTTCCACCTCGCTCACACCCTCACTTTTCCAATTCCCTCGTCGCTCTCTCCCTCGTGCTCATTCCTCCTCTCTCGTTCTGGGACCCGCCTCCTTCCTCCTCACCAGAAACCGCCGGCGCCGTCTCACCTCCATTCTCCTCCCTCAATCACCAGCAACCGACCACCCGAGCACCCCCTCCATCATGAACACCCCCTGCATCCCTTTTCCCTCGACGACGACGGCATCCCACTCTCGAGCCCACACCCACGCCCCTTCGCCGACCATCTCGTCGGGCCCTCGTCACCGACCCCTTCTTCTCATCACTCCTCCACTCTCGTCACTTTCTCTCTTTCTCACTCTCTCTCCCTCACCCTGTTTTCTCTCTCTCCCTCACCCTGTTTTCTCCTCTCTCTCTCTCTCTCTCTCTCTCTCTCTCTGCTCCTCTGTGATCTCTGCTCGTCTCTCCTCTCTCTCTCCTCCTCATTCTCTCATTGCCAATCTGCTCTGCTCTTCTCCTCTCTCTCTCTCTGCATTCCCCCTCACACTCTCTACATCTCACTGCACACCTCTCTCTCTTTCTCTCTCCAACTCTCTCTCTTTCTCTCTCTCCAACTCCCTCTCGCTGCAGCCCCCTCTCTCTCTCTCCCTGCGCCTATCTCTCTCTTCCACTCTATAACACTCTCTCTGTTTAACCCTACACTCTCTAATCTCTATATCTCTTTCACTCTACAACTCTCTCTCTCTCTCCCTCTTACTCTCTCTCTAACTCTGTCTAGTTCTGTAAGATCCCCCTGTCCTCAGAAATTTCTCTCTCCCTCTCGCAAATCGACACCAAAAGCAACTCAGGCGGTCGCACGGAGAGTAACTGGAGTGGATACAATTGTCTGATTCCAAAGGGCTGAACTGTGCTGTGCCGAGCCGCGCGTGTGTCGCGATCGTGCCGCTGCCGCTACCGTACCTTTGTCGACAGGTCTCCAGGCAAGTTTTTACTTGCTTACATGCTATCTACCTATGATACAAATGTTAATTACATAAATATTAAAGTTGCAAGATTAATTAGAATTATGTGTTGTAACTGTTCAATACTTGTTCCCTTAGGAAAACATTAACAAATTCGACGGAACTCGATGGTGTAGGTTGGCCCGTAGGGCTGTGAACATAGTGTGTGATTTTCGTTGGATAATTTGATAGTTAACGACTAAAACAACTACCCCCAAGTTTAATCCTAAAACTGTAATTCTGTTGCACCTGAAAATAGTTAAATTCATCATAAATCATATACATATTAGAATGGTGCGTTCGAGGGCTTAAATCGAAGCTAACTCGACGAACTTTAACCCTATGCTAGTTTCCAGACATTCCTGTACCTAAATCGTGATGATAATTGTATCGGAGTGCGACTCTGGACTGCAGTCCAGAGCGACTCAAATTGTGCTTGCTGTCCCGTAATGGATACCATAGGATTTCCTTAACTCGTAGGTTGCGGAACTCTGCTGCTTATTGTAGGTAACTCTGTTAGGTAGACAACACAATCAGTTTCATTCTGTTTCGTTACCGTTTGATATTTAAACTGTAATTTAGAAGATCGGGACGCATAACAGTCCCAACAAAATCAGAACTGACATATTAGTGTTAAATAGATTGTAACTCCTAACGTACAGACGCGATTGAAGATCCGTTTGTTGCGTTGAAAACTTTACTGAAAACCCTAGAATTCTTTCAACTGTAGCGTCGCTAAATTATGATCCCAACTGGGGTTAAAATGCGTTGCGAAATGGATTCCTGATTCTGAAATTGGATTTCCAGCCGCGTGCGCTTAAAATGAAACAGTTATAACTAATGATCCTGAAACCCGTTTGACCTGAAACAAAATTCTAAGGATAGATAACTGAACATATTAAATACTACCTGTTTATCATTTCGCTAAATTATATACATATGTTTCATGATAAATCGTGCAAGTGATAGACTGCTGTTTTTATGATACCTTAGTTGTGCTTCTTATACTGTTCATGCATCATATCATACCTATATCGTTGTAGTGATAACCTAGTGACATCGTGTATTTACCCAGTGTTAGATTTTAGTGTTGATTGTGGCAAGTACGTCAGTGTTCGTGTATTCGTGATTAAGTGAAAGTGATATGTAATTGTGCACAATCAGTGTCCCTTTTATTCTATTGCATTGTCGACGTCTGTGGGATGCGTGTACGTGTGACTATAAGTGGTATGGGACACTTATGGAAGCGCTTGCACGGATGTCACAGATAAGGCATCCGACACTGCCATTTATCTTAGGTATTAGTCGGGACGTGCTTGATGGAGGTCCTGCCTCCAGTTCTCGCGCAGACTTGTCACGGATCGATTAGTATTTAGGGTTATGGTTAGCGTTTGATGTAGACCTCGGGGTGTGGGGTAGTACAAGTGTGAATTCAACAGAATCTCGGGAGTCCCATGCCGGCTTATATATTTAGGGAGTTATATGGAGATTTACAGGGTATGTGCTATATCACCGTGATACATTCGTTACATGTTGGGCCCGTGGTCCCTTGCCCTTGGGTTCTACCCTTGGGTGGAGGACACTCGCGAGTGGTTGACTCTCACACTTGGACTGACGATAGGCTTATTGACCTGTGCAGTGAGACTTAGAGACTGATAGGGTTACTGTCATTTACATTCTTTATATACTATGCTGCCTTACATGATGTATCGTGATACTGTTTTACTGCTCCGCTGCAATGATTACTGCTCATTCATATTCATGCTGTTTTACCGTCATTCACATCTATTACTACTGTTAGAACTGTTACTTGATTATATATATTATATTGCTTTTGTGTCGCTCTGACGACCTGAGTATGCATGCTCAGTGTGAGAAGACGATTTAGCCTGGACCAGTGCATCACAGACTTCCTGACTTGCCGTTCCTAGTTACATTCGTTTGTTCCACTTCAGGTCAGTTTACATTATTGTATCTTTCAGTTACTGCATTTCTCATTCCCTGCGCATCGTTTACTGTTTACCATGATAAACTAGAAGCCGAAGTGTGACTACGACAGGACTTTTCCTTGACCGTAGGAGCATGGCTGGCCTTGTCTACCCCTCGTATTCCGTATTTTGGGAAGCGGGGCGTGACATGGTTTAGTTGGTATCAGAGCCAGGTTTTGCATCAATTGAGATTGCAGTTTTCTGTGTACAGTTTTGGCAATCTAAGACATCTTTCGGTCTAGGTTGTAAACTGTCATTCTTGATCCATATTCACATCGTGCGTTCAGCTATCCACTCGCTATGGTTTCGGGTGACCTGGCAAGATTACGTGGTTGCAATTGCACTACCGTATTCTGTTTAGGTGACTTAAAGTCATACAGTTGATTCTCCATTTATAATAAATTCAGCATCTCTGATATTTTTGAATCTTTGTCCTATCCATTTTGATTCGTAATCTTGTGACTTATATCATCCTCAAAATTGTTATTTCAGGATCATGTCTTCCAATGACTCTTCATCTTTATCCGCTCCCCGGAATCAGACTGTTGAGATTCTGAGTGTACTGCAAGGTTTAAAGGAAGCCCAGGAGCGAACAAACGACTTATTAGCTGAAGGACTGAGAAGACAGGTGAATCAGGCACCAGCGGGAGTCTCCTATCATAAAAGGATCTCTATTGGACGAGAAAAGGAGAAGAAGATGAAACGCCAGTTTGTTTCCCCACGACAGAAGCATCAGAAGAACCTTTGCTGTGGATATTGTAAGAGACCAGGACACCTTCAGAGGGATTGTCGCCGTGCCCAAGGGAAATGTCTGATATGCGGTTCCGACGAACATCTCATCAACGGTTGCCCAGAAAGGAAAGAACTACAAGGAGGAAACTCGTCCACACTCCCCACTCTTGTCAAGTGAGGATTGCTGCGTAGTTCAGACTTCGACGATAAGGCGGATCAGACGCAAGATTCAACTCACGCGACGAGAATGCAATGTTATAGTAGTCGAAGAATAATTTTCATGTTATCTACTTTCAGTAATAATAATGTTGTCATCCTTTATGAATATTTCTTTCTGCTTGAAATCCTGTATCCTTTGAACTTTTAGTTGAATGCAATGAAATTTGAATCATAATATATGTATTATTCTCATGCTTTCTCTATGTCACATTCTATTCCTTATCACAGTATTTTCATTCGAATCTTTCAGTTCCTGCAACCGCATATTTTCCTATATTGCGTACCCCGAGTTTTCCTTGATATATTCCACTGTCTAATCATGATTTCTCTTTCAGGCCATGGCCCACCCTGGAGCAGCGCCGCATCTAGACGAGGATGCACGGTCATGCGTTTCCTTAGATCACACATTGACAAGTTCCGATGATGAGGTCGATGGTCCACAGGTCAACTTCGGAAACAATGATTCAGAGGACGAAGGAGCAGCCGCCCCAGAGTTTGGCATGATAGCCGATTCTGATGAAGAAGAAGTAGATCCTGAAGAGAACCTGATAGAGGAAGATCCCGAGGGAGATCCAATAGAAGAAAATCCAGTGGAGGAAGACCCATTGGAAGAGAACCCAGAAGGAGAGAATCACATGGAATCAGACCTCGATGAAGAAGTTCTATCCAAGGATGAAGGACCAGAAGATCAAGACCCTGCCACGGAAGAACTTCCTTTAGCGATACCTGCGAGGCGCTATGGAAATGGACGCCCCTACCTGAGCGCGCGAGCCTACCGCAACCTGCTGAATCTCCGCCACCGCGACTGATGGGATTTCTTTTGATATTGTCTTTTGGCCGAATAATCTGTGTATAGTTTAGGGCCACTTTTCGTCTTTGAGAATGTCTTGTTTCAAATTTTCTTGAATGAAATAAATCTTCTGAATTCATAAACTTTTGATTATTGGTTCGCCTGATACTTGTTTATTGCCCGCATCCATTTACTTTTCTGCCGGGATCCCTGACTGTCCATCCCTACCCATTGTTTAGTTTCCATCCCGTTTTGATTAGAAAGTACGGCCCCTTGATCCTCGGAATGAGCCATCCTTATCCCTCCTCGGTGCCCCGTTTGAGATCCTTCTGGGAGGAGAACGGTTCTTGTGAAACTTCCGAGTTCACTAGCCCTTCAAATGTTGATTCATATGTTGTACCGACCGCTATCATACCCATACTTCTTCCCTTGTAGTCATTGTTGTCCGCCCTTACATCCTATGCGGATCCAATCCCAATCTCCTTGATCTTCAGCCTAAAAACCGCCACATTCCAACCTTTGAATAACCCACATTTCCTTGAAACCCTTACCCGAGCTAACCTATACATATTGGTGATTTCTCTATTATCCCCAAAAAAAAAAATATTTAGAGATATTATTATCCAAAATTTAGTTTTCATTATTTTAAATCTATCAAAGAGTGTGTGTTATCGATTACTCTGTTTTATGTAATTCAAGTACACTATTAGTATTCGTATTTTCAGTAGCGCAACCCTTATACCGCGCATATTTTGTTCCATGTCCCCTACTTTCACTATACAAGTTTCCTAAATTATTTTAAACCTATTTTCGATACCTTACCCTAAACTGTTTTAACGTAACGACAAATTTTTTTACTGCTTTATTGTCGTTACTTTACTTTCGGGTTTTTCGCTTATGATTACTAATATGTGTGGTTGAGCCTTATATTTATTACCTCTGGTTGCTATTTTTAAATACTTAGATGTGCACACATTCGGGTTTTGATTTTAGTGAACATGCATTGCTTATCTCCGTTCGTTATTGTTATCTATATTCTCGTGTACTTATAGTTCCTCCTTATAGTTGCTCCCACCGTATACTTATTTAAATCCTTTCTGTTGTATAATGTTCCCGTATATACATATATACATCTTCACAAATTTCATCCACCTATTTTAAATAAACCATTATGAATTATTTTATGATATGGTAGCTTTCGTTTTGATTTTACAACTTATCGTTTAGTTTTAAATTTCGAGGACGAAATTTTTGTAAGGGTGGTATGATGTAATACCCGGTTTCCTTTTTATACGCCTATGCCCGTATTTTTTTTTATAAATCATCACTTACAAGTTTGTTAGTTTATATTTAATATTATTTTAGTTAGTTAAAAACCCTAATTCTTTCATATCCTCTCAACCAAGCCATTCTTTAACTAAAAATTCTTTTAAGAAAACCCAAACCCTATTATTTCTCCCTACCCCTTATATTTTAAATATAAGCCCAAATCCTAACCCAAATCTTAAATTCTTATATCCCTAAATAATTCCACAGTCCAAATTCTAAGCCCATTGTTCCTTAATTTAAACCTTAAACAAATTTTAAGCATCTCAGCCCAGCCCTCACCTTGTTTAATTCGTTTTAAATTCCCTCAGCCAAATCCTTTAATCCCTGCAGCCCACGAACTCACGAGCCCGGCCCCATTCTCCCCTTCATTTTAATTTATTTGATTTTCCTGCCGGCCCATCAGCTTCCCCAGCCCACTCTATATATTTTTCCCATTTATTTTCCTTTTAAATTCATTGGCCCGGCCCACTCCTCTTCCCAGCAGCCGCCTCAGCTTCGCACCCGCGCCCGCTTCGCCTCAACCCGACCCGACCTCCCCATTACTGTATATCTCCTTAAATCCCCAATGGCTCTTTTCCTTTCACCGCGCGCGATCCCAGTTCTTCGCCGTCTCCTCCGCACTCGCTCGCGCGAGCGTTACCACCCACGACGCGCTCCTCTCATCTCCCTTAACTCCTTCCACCTCGCTCACACCCTCACTTTTCCAATTCCCTCATCGCTCTCCCCTTCGTGCTCATTCCTCCTCTCTCGTTCTGGGACCCGCCTCCTTCCTCCTCACCAGAAACCGCCGGCGCCGTCTCACCTCCATTCTCCTCCCTCGATCACCAGCAACCGACCACCCGAGCACCCCCTCCATCACGAACACCCCCTGCATCCCTTTTCCCTCGACGACGACGGCATCCCACTCTCGAGCCCACACCCACGCCCCTTCGCCGACCATCTCGTCGGGCCCTCGTCACCGACCCCTTCTTCTCATCACTCCTCCACTCTCGTCACTTTCTCTCTTTCTCACTCTCTCTCCCTCACCCTGTTTTCTCTCTCTCCCTCACCCTGTTTTCTGCTCTCTCTCTCTCTCTCTCTCTCTCTGCTCCTCTGTGATCTCTGCTCGTCTCTCCTCTCTCTCTCCTCCTCATTCTCTCATTGCCAATCTGCTCTGCTCTTCTCCTCTCTCTCTCTCTGCATTCCCCCTCACACTCTCTACATCTCACTGCACACCTCTCTCTCTTTCTCTCTCCAACTCTCTCTCTTTCTCTCTCTCCAACTCCCTCTCGCTGCAGCCCCCTCTCTCTCTCTCCCTGCGCCTATCTCTCTCTTCCACTCTATAACACTCTCTCTGTTTAACCCTACACTCTCTAATCTCTATATCTCTTTCACTCTACAACTCTCTCTCTCTCTCCCTCTTACTCTCTCTCTAACTCTGTCTAGTTCTGTAAGATCCCCCTGTCCTCAGAAATTTCTCTCTCCCTCTCGCAAATCGACACCAAAAGCAACTCAGGCGGTCGCACGGAGAGTAACTGGAGTGGATACAATTGTCTGATTCCAAAGGGCTGAACTGTGCTGTGCCGAGCCGCGCGTGTGTCGCGATCGTGCCGCTGCCGCTACCGTACCTTTGTCGACAGGTCTCCAGGCAAGTTTTTACTTGCTTACATGCTATCTACCTATGATACAAATGTTAATTACATAAATATTAAAGTTGCAAGATTAATTAGAATTATGTGTTGTAACTGTTCGATACTTGTTCCCTTAGGAAAACATTAACAAATTCGACGGAACTCGATGGTGTAGGTTGGCCCGTAGGGCTGTGAACATAGTGTGTGATTTTCGTTGGATAATTTGATAGTTAACGACTAAAACAACTACCCCCAAGTTTAATCGTAAAACTGTAATTCTGTTGCACCTGAAAATAGTTAAATTCATCATAAATCATATACACATTAGAATGGTGCGTTCGAGGGCTTAAATCGAAGATAACTCGACGAACTTTAACCCTATGCTAGTTTCCAGACATTCCTGTACCTAAATCGTGATGATAATTGTATCGGAGTGCGACTCTGGACTGCAGTCCAGAGCGACTCAAATTGTGCTTGCTGTCCCGTAATGGATACCATAGGATTTCCTTAACTCGTAGGTTGCGGAACTCCGCTGCTTATTGTAGGTAACTCTGTTAGGTAGACAACACAATCAGTTTCATTCTGTTTCGTTACCGTTTGATATTTAAACTGTAATTTAGAAGATCGGGACGCATAACAGTCCCAACAAAATCAGAACTGACATATTAGTGTTAAATAGATTGTAACTCCTAACGTACAGACGCGATTGAAGATCCGTTTGTTGCGTTGAAAACTTTACTGAAAACCCTAGAATTCTTTAAACTGTAGCGTCGCTAAATTATGATCCCAACTGGGGTTAAAATGCGTTGCGAAATGGATTCCTGATTCTGAAATTGGATTTCCAGCCGCGTGCGCTTAAAATGAAACAGTTATAACTAATGATCCTGAAACCCGTTTGACCTGAAACAAAATTCTAAGGATAGATAACTGAACATATTAAATACTACCTGTTTATCATTTCGCTAAATTATATACATATGTTTCATGATAAATCGTGCAAGTGATAGACTGCTGTTTTTATGATACCTTAGTTGTGCTTCTTATACTGTTCATGCATCATATCATACCTATATCGTTGTAGTGATAACCTAGTGACATCGTGTATTTACCCAGTGTTAGATTTTAGTGTTGATTGTGGCAAGTACGTCAGTGTTCGTGTATTCGTGATTAAGTGAAAGTGATATGTACTTGTGCACAATCAGTGTCCCTTTTATTCTATTGCATTGTCGACGTCTGTGGGATGCGTATACGTGTGACTATAAGTGGTATGGGACACTTATGGAAGCGCTTGCACGGATGTCACAGATAAGGCATCCGACACTGCCATTTATCTTAGGTATTAGTCGGGACGTGCTTGATGGAGGTCCTGCCTCCAGTTCTCGCGCAGACTTGTCACGGATCGATTAGTATTTAGGGTTATGGTTAGCGTTTGATGTAGACCTCGGGGTGTGGGGTAGTACAAGTGTGAATTCAACAGAATCTCGGGAGTCCCATGCCGGCTTATATATTTAGGGAGTTATATGGAGATTTACAGGGTATGTGCTATATCACCGTGATACATTCGTTACATGTTGGGCCCGTGGTCCCTTGCCCTTGGGTTCTACCCTTGGGTGGAGGACACTCGCGAGTGGTTGACTCTCACACTTGGACTGACGATAGGCTTATTGACCTGTGCAGTGAGACTTAGAGACTGATAGGGTTACTGTCATTTACATTCTTTATATACTGTGCTGCCTTACATGATGTATCGTGATACTGTTTTACTGCTCCGCTGCAATGATTACTGCTCATTCATATTCATGCTGTTTTACCGTCATTCACATCTATTACTACTGTTAGAACTGTTACTTGATTATATATATTATATTGCTTTTGTGTCGCTCTGACGACCTGAGTATGCATGCTCAGTGTGAGAAGACGATTTAGCCTGGACCAGTGCATCACAGACTTCCTGACTTGCCGTTCCTAGTTACATTCGTTTGTTCCACTTCAGGTCAGTTTACATTATTGTATCTTTCAGTTACTGCATTTCTCATTCCCTGCGCATCGTTTACTGTTTACCATGATAAACTAGAAGCCGAAGTGTGACTACGGCAGGACTTTTCCTTGACCGTAGGAGCATGGCTGGCCTTGTCTACCCCTCGTATTCCGTATTTTGGGAAGCGGGGCGTGACAGATATTATGCTTGATATTTTTTTATGACTCATTATTTAACCCAACCCAAACCCTAGCCCTAGTTAATTCTCTACTTGAGTTAGCCTAGTCATGGTTGACCATGGTTACAATATTAATAATATATGTTTTCGTTATTCATCACAAAAGGATTAATGCATTATTTCTTCTTCTTCTTCAACCTTGTGCTTTGAGAAAGCTTACTAGGCTTTGAGAATTTGATATAAAAGGAAAGTATAAATACTACTCCATCATTCTCATCTAATCTAGCCAATTAGATTAGGGTGTTCACCTTATTAGAGTGAGAGAGCTTGAGTTATAGAAATTTCGAGGTAGATCATCGAAGAAAAGGAACACTACAAGCTAGCATGGATCGTTCGAGTTGTGGAGCCTCTCTTGAGTCCGGGAGATCGTGGATCGCGGCGAAGGGACTTCTACTCAGAGCTTATGAAGCGAAGGAGCGGACTACAAAGGTTGTAATCTCTCACACTTAGTTGTAAAGATGTTTACTTGCATGTTAAACCCTAATAATCTAGCAAAGATCCCGGCTTTGGGTTGTTCGACACATCTAAATTTTTATTCGGGCATGGTTGATGCCTTATGAACCTTTGTAAGAGTGCCTAGGAACCCTACTGTTGCTGTTATGATTTGTCGCATTTAACTGAAGAATGTCCTTTGAATCCTCCGTCTCAAGGTCAAGAACAAACTAATACTGCTTTTCAGCAACGTCCTAGAAACGATCTTTATTCATACACATATAACCAGGGATGGAGGAATCATCCTAATTTTTCTTGGAACCAAAACCAAAACCAAAATCATTTCCAAAGTCAAAATAACTATCAAAGGTTTCCTCCATAGCAGCAATAGCCACCACAAAAAATTCAGCAGCCCTTTCAATCGCACTCATTCCAAAACCCGGCCAACAACTTTACCTCTTATAAGAATTCTTTCCAACCACATAATAATGTTCCTTCTACCTGTACCGATAATATCTCTGCACTCGAAAGAAGCTTAGAAGCGTTTATTAAACAATCTACACAAACGTCAGCTAATTTAACTTCTTCTATCCAAACGTTAGTGTAACACACTGCTTCCCACAGTGAAAGCATTAAATCTATCGAAATACAAATTGCACTGTTAAACACCGCGATGAGTGAAAGAGAGAAAGGGAAACTTCCATTTCAACTCCTACCAAATCTTGGCCACCTACAAAACGCTAACACTGTTCTTAACCAACAAAATCATAACATGAGTGACGTAACTACATTGAGATTGGAAAAAATGCTGAATAACCATGTTGGAGAACAATTTGATGATTTCGATGACACCCCGACTACTACTTCTGCTTCTACTTCTTTTAAACAAACATCTTCTTCCGAGCCTATTCTCTATTCTCCACTGGGCTCGAACTCTCATTCCACTTCCATGAATGAATTACCATCTCAGACCACCGTAAATCCAATTTTGGGATCCATTCCATCCCCACAAACTTCTCCATAAGTTTTGGACCCAACCCCTGTTCATAAAGCTCTATTTCCAAATTGGTTGAGGCCCAACAAACCAAGTCCACAAATAAAGAAGGTTGTGAAAATATTTAAGCAAGTTAACATTAATATTCCTTTCTTAAATACTATCCAACAAGTTCCATCCTATACGAATATTCTTAAGGAATTTTGCACTAAGAAAAAGAAAACTCAAGCACCTAAAAAAGTTTTCTTAGCAAGCAATGTGAGTGATGCTCTTACCCAACATTTGTCCAAGAAACATAAGGATGCCAGTTGTCCTATAATATCTATAACTATCGGGGGTAAAAACATCAATCACGTTGTACTCGATCTTGGTGCAAGTGTTAACTTGCTCTCTTATTCTGTTTATGAGCAATTAGGCATAGGAGAGTTGAAACCTACGCACTACACTCTTCAAATGGACGATCGATCTATCACCCATGAGCTAGAGGACGTGTTGATAAAAGTAGGGGAATTTATATTCCCTGTAGACTTTATAGTTTTAGATACACATCCTGTGGAAAACCCATGGAACCAAATCCTGGTAATTCTTAGTCGGCCATTTCTCGCTACCTCGAATGCGGTAATCAATTGTCGTAACGGTTCCATGAACCTATTCTTTGGAAAGATGACAATTGAACTCAACATTTTCACGGTAAGAAGTCAACCCTCCGAACCTTCTGCTCGTATGATAGATATATGTTCCGTCCATGAGATAGCTTCCGACAGTTGCGAATTTGAGGAGTTTTTATTCTACTATAATGATCTCGACGCCACTAGTGCATTATTATTTGATCCGGACATTCCTTACACGAATAGGGAATGAATATGAAGGGTTCACTTTCCTTGATGAACTTGATTCACAGGACCCTTTTGTCGACAAGTCAACCCCCGAGTTCGAATTATTTGACTTTTTGAAAAAGCTAGTTGAGCTATCTGAGTCAATCTCTTACGCTTGCTATGAACCTTTCAAGGAGTCCGAGTATCGTTCCCTTACCCTACCTTCTATCGTCTCTCCGCCGACACTTGATCTAAAGATGTTGTCGTCTCATTTTAAGTATGCATATATAGGTGAGAATGAGATTTTACCCTTCATCATATCAGCTTCTTTAGCCTTAAAGCAAGAGAGAGCTCTTTAGTCTGTCTTGAGATCGAATCGGCAAGCTTTTGGTTGGACAATGGCGAACATCAAAATGATTAGTCTCTTGATTGTTGAACATCATATACATTTGATGGATGATGCCAAACCAGCCCGTGACCCACAAAGACGGTTGAAGAGGCTGTGAAGAAAAAAATAGTCAAATACTTAAATAATGGAATAATTTACCCAATATCTGATAGCCAATAGGCAAGTCATATTCACGTGGTCCCTAAAAAGTCTGGCATCATGGTCATAACTAATGAGGCAAATGAGTTGATTCAAACTCGCACCTAAACCGGGTGGCGGGATGTATTGATTATAGAAAACTCAATGCCACGACGAGAAAAGATCACTTCCCTCTACCCATCATTGACCAGATGTTGGAATGTTTAGCTGGGCATGAAATCTACTGTTCTTGGACGGTTACTTAGACTATAACCAGATTCCCATCGCCGAAAAGGATCAAGATAAGACAACTTTTACTTGTCATTTCGGTACTTTCGTTTATAGATGCATGCCCTTTGGGTCATGCAATTCTCCTGCTACATTTCAGCGGTGTATGGTGGGGATATTCTCGGACATGGTCGAGAATTTTCTGGAGATATTTATGGACGATTTCTCCATATTTGGGGACTCCTTTGAGGAATGCTTACGTCATCTTGACGCTGTTCTTACTCGCTGAAAGGATAAGAATTTAACTTAGAATTGGGAAAAATGTCATTTTATGGTTCAAGAGGGTATTGTCTTAGGGCATATCATTTCACGAAAAGGTATTAAGGTAGACAAAGCTAAAATAGATATTATTTCCAACCTTTCTCCTCCCAAATACGTCAAAAATATACGATCCTTTCTTGGTCATGCCGGGTTTTATAGACGATTCATTAAGGACTTTAGCAAGATTGCTAGACCCTTAACTCTTTTCTTGGCCAAGAATACAACATTTAATTTCGACTCGGATTGCTTGGCTACTTTTGAATCATTTAAACGTTCTCTCACTACAGCCTCCGTTCAATCATCTCCAGATTGGAATCATCCTTTTGAGCTTATGTGTGATGCATCCGATTTTGCTATTGGTGCAGTCTTGTGATAGCACATCGATAAGATGCCACATATGATTTATTATGCGAGTAGGACCATGAACGATACCAAAATGAACTATACAACGACCGAGAAAGAACTCTTGGCAGTTGTCTTTACATTAGAAAAATTTAGGCCTTACCTAATTGACTCTCCGGTCGTAGTTTGCACCGATCATTCTGCCTTAAGACATTTTTTATCGAAGAAGGATGCTAAATCCTGGATAATACATTGGATCCTTTTGTTGCAAGAATTTGACCTTATCATAAGAAACAAAAGTGGATGTGAAAATATTGTAGCCGACCATCTTTCACGACTTTCTTCTTCGTCAACGTTGACCTTGCCAATAAACGATTCCTTTCCGGACGAATATCTCTTGACCCTATCTCATGAATCTTGGCTCGCTAATATTGTGAATTATTTAGCAACGGGACTTCTATCTAGAGAATGGTCAAATCAAGACAATCATAGATTTTTATCCCAGGTGAAACATTTTTACTGGGACGAACCCTATTTGTTCAAGTATTGTCCCGATCAGATCATTCACCGATGTGTCCCTAATAATGAGTTCAAGTGTGTATTGTCCTTCTGCCATGATCAAGCATGTGGCGGTCACTTTGGTCCAAGAAAAATGGCGGAGAAAGTTTTGCAATGTGGATTTTATTAGCCAAAGTTATTCAAAGATGCATATGATTATTGCAAAACTTATTCATGGTGTCAACACATGGGTCGGATATTATATAGAAACGAGATGTCTCTCCAACCAATCTTGGTTGTGGAGATATTTGATGTATAGGGAATTGATTTCATGGGCCCGTTTCCCAACTATTTTGGGAACATATACATTTTATTAGCGGTTGATTATGTCTCTTAATGAGTAGAAGCAATACCGTGTTGTACTAATGACAACATGGTTATTGTTAAGTTCCTTAAAGAAATAGATTTTCTTGGTTCGAGCACCCTCGCACTATCATTAACGACAATGGGACGCATTTCTGCAATCGGTTTTTTGAGGATTTGATGCGGAAATATTCAATCAACCACAAACTTTCTATGCCCTATCATCCCCAAATGAGCAGGCAAGCTGAAGTCTCTAATAGACAGATCAAACAAATTTTAGAGAAAACGGTTTCTAAAAACCGTAAAGATTGGTCCACTAAACTGACTAATGCTCTTTAGGCATTTCGTACTGCATATAAGACTGATCTTGGTATATCTCCTTATCAGTTGGTGTTTGGGAAGTCTTACCACCTTCCAGTTGAGATCGAACATAGAGCAATGTGGGCGATTAGAGAGCTTAACTTCGATTTTAACCAAGCAGGCAGCTATCGGAAGCTGCAATTAAATGAACTAAGAGAGCTTCGTGATGAAGCCTATGATAATGCGGTTATAGTAAAGAACCGGATAAAGGTGTTCTACAACAAACATCTTTTGAGAAAAACATTCACACCGGGACAACAAGTCCTTCTTTACGATTCCCGTCTCCATCTTCATTCGGGTAAGCTAAGATCGCTTTGGAAAGAACCTTTTGTGGTGCGGTATGTATACCCGCACGGTGCAGTGGATGTAGAAAATGCTAAAGACGGTTCTATTTTCAAAATAAATGGGCATAAATTAAAACTGTACTTTTCCTCTAACCCATCGGAGGAGCTTCTGTTTTTGTAGGAGCCTCTTTATCACGACTAACTTTCATCCGCCTTACCTCCATGTTTTGGTAACACTATTTCATCTAAGAATGGAGGTGTGTATAATAAAAGAAAAATATATAAAAATATATAAAAAGATAAATATATGTGCGTGCTAAAGAAAAAGTTTGGGGGAGGCTTTCCATTTGACTATCTTTTTGACCCTATTATTCTTCACCCAAGTCTATAGTTTTTTACTCTCGATCAACAACATCAGTGATGACACTGCTGCAAACAGATTTAGGAAGAGGTTTGTATTGGCATATCATTTGACACTATAAATTTTTTTTGAAAATAAAATTTAGAAAGTGAAAAATACATATGAAAGATAAGAAGAAATTTAAGAAATGTAAGAAAATTAGATATTTTAAAACAAAACTAGTAATACATAGTCATGAGCTGTTGTCCAAAAGGTTAATAAGATGAAGGAATCACTAATCTGAGGATAAAAATAAGTCTGAAAAATAGTCCCTATTCTTGAGACCAAACTTCTGAACGTTGATACCCTATTATACGCGCTTGCACACATCTTGAAACTTGGGATAGTAGAGCATATCTTGAAATACTCTTTCCTGAAAACCTTAGTATTAAAAAAATCAACAAAATATAAATGATGCAGAAAAATGAACACTGGTTTTGTAATTATTTAAGGCAGCATAAAAAAAATATAGCGAAGGTGTCTTATCACCTAGTGCCTTAGACCAACTGATTTGGGAGTCACTGCTAAGCCTTAAATGTTGCAAAACTAGGATATTGCTAATTACGCCTTAATAAGTGAGCACATTCAGTAATCAGTTGATTAGTACCTCAAGAAATATTAACGGTCGCATGAAGAAAGTGTGAGCAAATCCATCTAAAATATCACTAACTAAAAAGTACTAAGGAATAAGGCCAAAGGGTATGATAGCTTGAATTGAATTCTTCCAAGTGTAGGGATGACTTTTACACACACGTAGGGGGTATATGATCACTGTTGGAGGAGAGGTAAGGAGAAAGACTAAAGACAATATTTTATTGAGGGAGGATGTGATTTCCGACATGTTTTCAAGACCATCAAGATAGGGCTCATGACAAAAATGGTAATGTAGCTTGAAACTCTTCTTTTCAAGTTTTTTCTTTTATATGTTCTTATCTTTGCATGGAATTTTCATTTTCTTTCCTTTATTTTCCAAATTTATTGAATTTTATGGATGTAATCCGCTGAAAAATCTCAGGAGACAACACTCCTCCTAGTAGGGACACCTAGAAGTTTAAAAACTTGTTGCACAAGCTAAAGCAATCATGTTTCCTACGAAAGTGTGCTAGGTTTTTCTTTTTCTTTTTAGAAATAAATAGTTTTCTTGGGACGATCAAAGATAAGTTTGGAGGTATTTGATCAGTCAAATTTATTGCACATTTGTATGGGCATTTTCCCTATTATTATTAATTAATAAAAGGCGTATTTGTAAATTAAGAACATATGTAGGTTTATTTGTAAAAACATTATTGTCATATATTTCTTAATTTAAAATTATTATAATTAGGGAATATATGCATATCATATTTAAATAAAACATTCATGAGATTATTTATTATTAAAATATGCATATCATATCAAATAGTCTTAACCAATATTATTAAGATATCATATCATTTAATTGGATGGAATAATATCTCAAATAAAACAAATACTACAAACAATTTGATTTGAGATATTGTACAGGTATTATAATAGATCAGTTCAGGTCTGAAAATAAGTAGGAGATCCACAGAAAATCGATTGACCAAACCAAATCTGCCGAATGTCAGGAGCAAATTGAAGAATCTCGCAACGACGGAGAGTAAGAGCAATATTTTCAGAATATTTTTATCAAAAAGATCTCCAAATATCGAGAGAGAAAGGCACGAGAAATCCGAAGGCACAACCCCATCAAGAGGCGGAGGATCCGCGGCCAATAAGGGCATTGGGCAGCGGTTGCACGGTCGTTTAGTGGCCGTAGGATGTGAAACTTCAGGGGCTTGATCGTCTTTGCACACAGTTCAATCTGACGTCTAAGGTTTCAAGTTCCAGATCCTATAAAAGAACCGAGAGCATCTATCATCTATGAATCTATCCATCGAAGAATCGATTGATCTACCGATCAAGCAATCTAGAGAAAACTAGGGTTTTGCAATTTGGTTTTTCAACGAGCAAATTTTGTAATGCAATAGATATTCAATAAAAGGTAGTTCTTTCTTTAATTTTGTCGCATTTACTTTATGCAATTACTTTCCGCAATTACATTCCTCATTTACTTTCTACATTTTTAATTTTAATTATGGGTTCCATTTTCTTCCACCTTTCATTTACTTCGTTGATCTCCATGAGTGAGTAAATTCTCGTTTGTTAGGGTTTGTATGATAGGATAGAATAATGAATGAACAATATCTCTTAAATTCTTTTTAAAGTTTTAATTTTTATAAACTTTAGCAAAATGAATATTAACCCTCTTATCGGGCATGCTATCCGTTCATGATAGTCACGACCACGATTTGAGATTCATTAATAATTGTCTTGTTAAGGGTTTGAGACAAATGGGGATCAATCGAAAGATAAGGGTCGATCGAGTAATTCTCTCCAAGAATCCTAATCCACATTCATCGCTATTTCTCTAGTATTAAATAATTAAAAGATAAAAAATCTGTCTTTAAAAATTCATCCATTCACTACTAAGTCCTATAAACTCTACAAGCCCTTTTCTTATAAATTTCAAAACCTTCCTAGTATAAAACGATAACAATCACACATTTCTTCTATCAACTCGTCTAAAAAAAGATAAGCAGTTCAACATTTCCCAGTGGACGACTCGTACTCACTATCGGCCAGCTATTGCAACACCGTTATTGATTGCGGTAACTAGAACACTCATAGACACACTTTTTCAAACCAATCAGTAATCGAACATTTGGAAATACTAGCCGATATTTTTGGAATGATGGATATTAAATCGGGTACCAATTTAATATATTAATACATATATTTATATATGTATTTACTAGTATTTTGTCATGATTAATTTATATCTCTTTTATGTATTTTAAATACATTGGATAATAATTACATATATATATATATATATATATATATATATATATATATATTATGTTGCAAATTTATATATATAGTAATTATTGATTTCTTTTTCTATGGTCCTCTTTAGGCTATGTTATTCCATGAGATGAGAATATCCATGCTCACTCTCACTCTGGTGATAAGTGGATGGAAAAGAAGAGGGTGGACACTTGGATGGTTGGTAAGATCCAAGAGCTATAATTTTGTAGAGAATGAAATATATTAGAAACCATTTTTCTAACTAGGTAACTGATATGTTCATATTTCTTCTGCTTCTTCAAGCTCATAGTCCTCATCTTTTTCCTCCTCTTCTAAAGCAAAAGGAGATTAAGGAAAAAGAAAGAAAAAGATATGAAAACTATAGTGAGCTAAATTACATCACTATATTAGGTAACCTAGCAAATTATCTAATCTAGTTAGCTTCAAGATTGAAGCTTGGAGCCAAAGACTTGGAGCTATCAAGATGGATCATCTATGATGGAAGAGGTCTTCACCAAACTTGTTCATACCAATAGGAGCCTACAAGGAGTCCAACACAAATTGGAGCACTTGAAGATGTTACAAGGGTAGCTCTAGTTCAACCCTGCATGGTTTAGTTGCTAGTTTAGTAGTTTACGGTTTTGATTCTAGGTTGAGTTTTGCTCTCTACTAAATTTTAAAACCCATTACCAGTTCTATAAATCATCTAGTAGAGTGCATCGTATGAAACATAGTATTCGTAGATTATCCACTTTTTCATATTATTATATATTATATGCTATATATGTTTTGCATCAGAGCTAGTCCTATTCCCGCCCTGTCGTAAGTTAAGTAACCTTACGGTGAAGACTCGGGACCCTGTGGCGAATGCAGATACCATATTTGTGCGTGCTATTTTCGTTTCGTCTGTGTGATATGATTAATTGAAAGGACTGTGTTAATTGGTTAATGCAAGATAAACAAACCTAATTTTACGTTGTTGGAATAATTTAAAAACTAATATCTGTAATTTTTTGCTTTGCATAGAGATATTCAGTTATGAACATCCAGCACCACATTCGAGGAGGGAAGAGCCTTGATCCCTTCACAAGGGTTATGCTCTTAAGCAAAAATTTGCCTTACTATTACCCACTTAGTTTTCTTCAAAATCAAACTTTTAAATGCGGAGCCTAAACCACTCCTTTTCAAAGCTATTCTGTTCTTTCAACGATATCAAATTTATTATGTTCGAGGTTTCCGCCAAAATCCATCCGTAGCCCTCCGTCATTTTGGATAAATAGCGCATAGTATTCATACGGTGTTTATTGGCCAAAGTCAAGGCATTGTGAATGGTAGCTGTGTGTTGCTTATCCATAGTATAGATAGATGTATTAGTTTAGGACAGTTGTACCACCTTTTGGCCAAAGTTAAGGGTGTGTACGGATGGGTCTAAATTAATCTGGATAATGACGGGTAGAACTTGATTTGTGTGTTATGATTTGTTGGAGAAAGTCAAGTTCATAAGTACATGGGGTAAAAATCACATCGGGAGTTTCAAATATAAGGAAAACTTGCTAATTATGCGTATACATTCTGGAGTGTGGTGATCTTGGTCGGCTTCCGTCAAGGTTATCATGCGATGATAGTTGGGTCTTGATCCCACTGATGAGTAGGTATTACTCCTTGGGGTATCCGACTAGTTCTCCTTTTAAGGTTTGAAGAAGAATTCGAGAAAACGGTGGGAGCCATCCTGATTAGATAAAATAATTAACCAATCTAATCTAGATTAGAGTGTACGCTGGGTGTTTCTTCTATCTTTGGCTATGACTATGACCCTCCTTAAGCTAAAACTCATAACCAAGTTAAGCCGAACCTTTTTATCATCCGGTTTTGGATCATCTAGATTCATGACAAAGTTGAAAATATCCATGTCACTCCTACTTTACCCTTTGATTTCTCCAGAACATTTCGTATCACTATGAAGATGTATATAAAATGGATAAAACCATCCCGTATAGCTACATACGAACTTGCAGAAATTTATTTCAGTTCGAGGATACCCCTGGGTTCTGGAGAAATAGAATATGATTATTCAGTTGTCTCTTCTCTTTACCTTCTCTCAGGTTGCGAGAGCTCCTTGTATTAGGAATGTACACCTATTATGCTTATTGAATGGTCTTCATCCAAACCTTAGGCAGGTGTCGAAAGGTAGAGAAAGAAGAAAACCAATTACCCTAAGTGAGGTGTACAGAAGGTAAGAATTAGAGACATATAAAGGGATTGGAGTAAGGGCAGTGGAAATTGCAACTACTGTCATAAGTCTGGTATTGGAAAAGGTATTACTAGGAATACCCGGCCACCCCGTTGAAATATTTTCATGTTTCAGTTTTCTTGTGCGGTGTTAATTGAAAACTGCTTTCCGAATTAGATTCTGACTTCAGGGTATGTATTTACCGGACTTGATTCCCATATCTGTATGGCGTTACAGATTCTGAGCGGGAGTAGAATATTAGAAATTAGGTGATTAGATCCTCAATATCAGAATTCTTTGTAATTGGTGATATTTGAGGAAATCATCTAGGTTTGGCCTTAAGACAAATATTTGGTTTTGAATATCTGTTGTTATGCACCAATTTCAAATTGATATATCTGTACGTTTATTTTATAAAGCGAGATATAACTTTTTGAAGTTATGTTTATAACATTTACCTTTATCGTTGATGATTTGGTAAGGTACATTTAATAACGGTGTAATTCTTCTTAACTATAATACAGTTTTCAACCTACGATACACAGGGTTTGAGTTATTAAACTCGGAGGACTTATACAAAATAGTGTATGTTGTCTGATATCCGTAAGGACAAAGGGATTGGTGCTCATACTATATTCTGTTTACTTATGACTTCTCTGAATTTAGACACGTATTTCGATGAAATGCAAGGTCTAAAGATTTTGAGAAGTTCATATGTACAAGAATAAAGTAGAGAATCATATGTTGGAAGTATCAGTATTCTTCGAAGTGATCGAAAATGTAGATACTTACGCTATGTATTCCATCATAGTAATTTTGAGAATTGGATTCTCTCTTTGATTACTCATCTGTGGGTGTGCTCCTTGATGAGTAATGCTGCATGGCCTTCTTCCATTTAGGTGATGTGCACTGAAAATAGCTGCATACTATTTGAATCTGGTTTCATCGAAATCAGTGCCTTTGTTTCTATATTTGATATAGAATAGATTCATATCTTAACGATGTTAAGGTATATTGAGTTGTCCGGCTTATACTTAAAACCAAAATCCGGATAAACTCAATGCACGTTTCAGTAATGGAAGTTTGGAGTTATCCCGGGCATAGATGAGGGTTTAACCTTTTACCATTTGCAAGATCAAAATTTATTTTGTTCTTGACTCGCCATAACTTTTAGTAAAATGAATTCTTTTTAAAAGAAACTAGTGGGAGCATGGTAAGACTGGAAGTGGTTCCAGAACTACAAACGTTTACTGAAAATTTAGTAGAACCTAAGGATTCAATTCGTTTCAACAATCCATTAGCCAATCCACAGATTTAGTCAGTAACCTCAACCACTTGAGAGGTACTTCAGTTTCCTCATAAACGATGACAAAGAAGTCTGCATCATGACTATGATGACCCTAACTTGCCACTACTGTTGACCCTGACTATGAGATCTGGCAAGTAGATGACTATAACGTCGTTCTAAATTGGCTTTAGAAATGCACATATATATGACTCTTCTAGAAGGTTGTTGTAGTCAGTAGGAGCAGCGGAAGTGTGGTAGGCTAGTAGCTTATGTTTATTTATAGACTAAAGCAAGTATAGCGAAGATGGATCATCTATTTTTGATGTCACAGTCATAGCGTTTGACTTCATCAAAAAAATAAATGAACCCGGTAAGAAGGTAGTAGGGAGTATTGTACTAGTTTTTGGATGACATACTCCTGATAGGAAGTGATATTCCTATACTACGATCGGTTATACTTTAGATATCACAAGCGTTCCTCCACATAGGATCTGGGTAATGTTGCTTTTGCATTGGATGTAGTCGGCAAGTATAATCCAATCCTAGAGAAACAATAGGAAGCAGGTATGAACATAAAAGGATGTTCTTGGTATATGATAACGGCATCCTCCTGTAGGAAGTGGTTATCATTTTAGCCTTCCAAGGTGGCCTGACAAAGATGAAGGCAGTGGGAGGGGAGGAAAGATCACAAGAGATTGGAGAAAGAAGAGATGACAGAGTGGCTGTTAGAGTTATAAGTTTACCCTCTTTTGAGGTGCAGTGTATTGGATAGGTTTCCAAACAAGATACTGAGGGAGTCGTAGCGCTGGTTGCTGATTATATCAGTAATTAGATACACCCTAAGTAGTTTTTTGGATTTGGATGTTCAATTATGGAAAATGGTCCCATCAGCTATCCAAACAAATTCTAAGGCAAGTATCGCTCATTTCGGTAGATATTCGTTCTCCGTGAAGTTGAGATATAGTGAGATAAGATAGAAACATTAGAGTTGATCCACTCACTAAGACTATTTCTCGAATAAGAATGTTTTACAAACATGTTTTTTGAAATTGATTAGTAGAGAAGTTGGGTAATTGGTAGCACATGAGCTGTGGGTAAGCGATAACGTAATAATTAGCCTTAAGTGCAAGTGGGAGATTATTGGATATGGTGCCCTCAAGGAAATTATTGTAATTGCAGGTAGGTGATTATGATGATTGAGGGAGGACCAATACGGATAAAACAGTCTTACTCGAGATGATAGTATTACATGTTGATGGAGCCCGTATGATTCTTGCTTGTAAACAAGCGTTCTGACAATGATCAAACTTGTAGGGGTTTGGTAGTCTATAAGCACAGCCTTAAATGTCACTAGTCAGGGGAATATCGAGACTGGGTAGACTAGTGTATACGTTTCTTGACCCTGACAAAAGGCGATGACCGGTTTCACAGTCATTGGTGTTAGTCAGTCACCAAAGATTGTATACAGGTGCTCATTGGGTTATGAGTTATACTGGACGGACTCGCCGGGGACATGCTAGTTGGTACTATACCTAACGTCAGATAGCAGTTCTTTGGTGACATTAGTGCAGGTAGTCCGCTGACCTGATATCATCATTTGTCTCAAGTTTGTTCCTACTGTACTTTGATTTCTACCCTACCACGGCTTTACTGAGTTGAGCAAACAGGTAGTTTTTGGGTGCAGTCCCGAAGCACTTAGAGGCGGTGAGTGATAGAAGGGATTCATCTCTCATGGTATAGGGAATCGATGTCGCACAGTGTTCGGTGGCCAATACCATAACTCCATGGCCATGGTAGATGAGATGTACTGATAGTCTGTTCAATAGTTTCTCGGATGGTATTGGGCAAGATACCGGTACGTTCTATCGTATTATTAGGGGTCTGACTTTAACCATCTCCTAGATCCGATATGCGATACTCTAAGACAAACGGACCAGACTGCATAGTAAATGTTACATACAGGCTCAGTAGGGGTTCATACAGGCTTGCTTGTCGATCTTCCTTTCGCTCAATACCTGGGTAGTCGTTACGTACAGCTAGTGCCGCTGATGTGCTTTGGTTTAAACCCACTACCAGCATATTGACGAGTCTTTAGAGTCCCACACAGAGGGTTTCCCGTTTTGGCAAAACGATATAGTTGCGGTACATAGGTACGCACTTGAGTTCGATTAAAACTAGTGTATTTCATACACTGACAGTAATCGGACATTTGGAAATACTAGCTGTCTTTTTGGAAATACGGATATTAAATTGGGTATCGATGTAATATATTAATACATATATTTATATATGTATTTACTAGTATTTTATCACTATTAATTTATGTCTCTTTTATGTATTTTAAATACATTGGACAATAATTACATATATATATATATATACATATATTACAATATATTATGTTGCATAATAATATATGCTGGGTTATGGGAGCACCCCGGCCATCGAACCGTGGCCAAATGTGGAACAAATTTTTTCTAAAACCCGGCGCTATCATTACCCGATTTCTAAAATCAAAACCATTAACCCTAAAACTAGCAAGCTAACAAAAGGAGATAGAAGGGTTATACCTAATGAACCAAGTCCTTCGGGTCTTCAACCAATTCCAAGCTCCTAGTGATGCGGATCGACTTTGGTCGCCGGTCTTCCTTTATCTCCGATGATCCACCCGAGGGAAACGACACAAGTTTCAGGTTCGCCAAGCGGACCAACCGACTCTTCAAAATTGCTAGTAGTGGAGAGTGGGGGGTGTAGGATAGTCTCACCATATTTTTCTCTCATACTCAAAACACATGGAGCAACCATAGAAGATAGGGAGGTGATGATCAAAGGCATGAGCTAAATTTGGCTAAGTGTTTTTGGGTGTGTGAATGAGAGTGAACAAGAAAGTGAACCAAAAATCAATCCATCAAAATGAGCAAGCCCCCACCCCACTAATGTGTCCGGCCCCTCTCTCCTCATCCAAAAAAAATAATGCACACCTAAAAAATCTTTTCCAATTTTGCAATAAACAAATAACAACCATACCAATCACTACATGTCAAACCATGCTTTTGACCCAAAGCCCATACCCATGCCATGTCACCTTTTCCACCTCATCTAAAACAAATGATTTTCAAAAGAAAATCAATAATGAGGTGGCATCTTCTAAAAGCCATCCTGTATAAATACGGAATGCTCCCTGGTACATATATCGAAATACACATACGCGTATTCGTACGAAAATACGAATAGCCAAAGAGAGGAAAAATAAATAGTGAGCAATAATACTAGAATACATATATATAAATACATATATAAATTATTAAATCAAAACATGATTTAACAATCTGGCTTAATTCTAAGCCGCTAGTATTATCAACCGTCTGATTAAAGTCTGTGCTCCCTGTGCACATATTCAATCGGACACCTGTATGTATCAATATACGTCAACTACACCATATCGCCTGAATCATGAAAACCCTCTGTGTGGGACTCTAAAGACTCGTCAATACGCTGGCAGTGGGTTTAACCACAAGCACGTCAGCTGCACTAGCTGTACGTAACAGCTACCCAGGTATTGAGCGAAAGGAAGGCCGACGAGCAAACTCATCCAAATCCCTACTGAGCCTGTCAATGACAATATCTATACAGTCCGGTCTATTCGTCTAAGAGTATTGCATATCGAGTCTAGGGGGGTGGATAAAGTCAGACCCCTAACAACGCGATAATTCGTGTCGGTATGAAACCCATCACTACCTGAGAAAATATCGATCCTGGATCGGTAATTCTCACATACCCCGGCAGAGGATTTCTAGTGATGGCCACCCGTGCACTGCGCGACATCAACCCCCAATACCGGGAAAGACGAATCCCCGACGATCCGCTCACTGCCTCCATGTGGCTCGGGACTGCACCCAACTAAAACATGTTTGCACGACTCCTTTGAGCCGTGGTAGGGTAGTAATCAAAGGACAGTGGGAACTCACACGAGACAAATGACGATCTCAGGTCGACAGACTAACCTGTACACATGTCACCAGGGAACTGCTATCTGACTATAGGTATAATACCAACTAGCATGTTCCCGGCGAGTCCGTCCAGTGTACTCATAACCCAATGAGCACCTGTATACTATCTTAGGTGAACAACTGACACCAATAGCTTGTGAGACCGGCCACCGCCCCTCGTCAGGGTCTAGATAAGTATACAACAGTCTACACTGGAGTATCGATGCCCAGTCTCGATACTCCCATGACTAGGGACATTTAAGGATGTGCTTATAAACCCCCAGCTCCCACTTATGTGATCGCCATCACAATGCTGGCAGTCAAGCAAGAATCCTATGGGCTTTATCAACATATGATGATAAAGACAAACCAGATAGCATACTATCATCTCGAGTAAGACTGTTTTATCGGTATAGGTCCCCGCTCAATCATCATGATCACATACTTGCGACTATGATAATTGCCTTGAGGGCACTATAGCCAACAATCTCCCACTTCCACTTAAGGCTAATTATTGTGATGCCGCATACTCACAGCCCATGTGATACCGAACACCCAATTCCTCTACTAATCGGTTTCACAAACCTCGTTTGTAAAACTATTGTGTTCGAGAAATAGCCTCAGTGAGTGGATCAGCTCCAGTGTTTCTTTCTATGTCTCTCTTTATCTCAACTTCGCGGAGAAAACTATCTCCCGAAATGAGCAATACCCGTCTTAGAATATTTCTGGATATCTGATGGGACCAAGTTCACAAATGAACTCCAAATCCAGCAAATTTCTTAGACTGTATCGTCTACTGAACTTAATCAGTATACTGCACCATGCCTTCCTCAGTATCCGCTTGGACCACCTGTCCAACATACTGTCCCTCGTCATATGGAAAACTATAACTCTGACAGTCACTATATCATCCAGGTCACCTTGGAAGCATGAATTGATAATCGTCTCCAGAAGGAGGTTGCCGTTATCGAATCCCTAGAACATCCACTTATGTTCCAAAAACTGCTTCCCAACGTTTCTCTAGGATTGGATTAATATCTCAACTTATTACATCTAGTACAAAAACAATATTTGGTGTGGTACTTGACATGTCATGATTGACTCAATTGCCTAAACAAGTGATATGCCAATCATGCACATCCCTCTCCCCTTTAGTCTGTAAGACACCTTTAGAGAGGGTGACTCCATCACCTGCAGGTTCACCACCATGTCAGGAGCCGTCCATTCTAAAAAACTTTTAGAATACTGTCTAAGTACCCAGATTGGAACACTACCCAAATTTAGATCTAGTAACTAGAATGCCTGATATAATATCCATAACCTATGTGGAGAAACTACTGTGTGACAACCAAAGTATAACCGATCGTAGTATAGGAATTTCACTTCCTACTCTGTGTATGTCATCCAAATACCAGGACATCACACCCTACTACCTTCTTAACAGATCCATCCCCTATTCTGATGAAGTCAATGAACTAATGACTATCATATCAAAAATTAGATGATCTATCTCCGCTATATCCACTTTAGTCTATAAATAGACACAAGCTACTTGTCCACTACGCTTCTGCTGCTCCCACTGATTACGACAACTCTCTGGCAGAGTCATATACACGTGCACCTCTAAAGCTAGTTTAGAATGACGCTTAACTCATCCTCCTGCCGGGTCTCACAGTCTGGAACAACAGTAGTGTCAAGTCTGGGTAAATAAGAACCACCCTGTCACCGTTCTTGAGGCTACCGAAGTACCTCTCGGGTGCCTGAGGTAACCCTCCATATCTGCGGAGTGGCTAATAGAATGTCAATCCTGATTGAATCTTTAGGTCCTATTAAATTTTCCGTAATCGTTTGTGGTTCTGGAATCACTTCCAGTTCTACCATACTCCCACAACTCCATTTTGAAAAAGTTCATTTTACTAAAACTGTGGCGAGTCAAGAACAATATCACTATTGATCTTCCTGATGGTAGAAAGTTAACCCTCGTCAAAGCCCGGGATAACCAACAAATAGCCATTACTGAAACGTGCCTAGAGTTTATCCGGATTCTTGTTTTAATCATCAGCCGGACGACTCCCTATACCTTAATATCGTTAAGATATAAATTGATTCTATATATTTCTAATATAGAAACAAAGACACTAATTTAATTGGAACCAAATTCAAATCATGCAGCTGTCTCCAGTGCATGTCAACTAAATGGAAAAAGGTCGATCAACATTACTCAACTTCGGAGTGCGTCTAATTATGAGTAACTTGAAAGAGAAACAAGTTTCTCAAAACCATTACTATCAACTGAATACCTCATACAAGTATCTATATCTTCGATCACCTTGAAGAATCCTGATACTTGCAACACCTGGTTCTCTACTTTATTCTTTTACCTATAACTTCTCAAACTTAGACCTTGTATTTCTATGAAACACATATCTAAAACTTAAGAAGTCCCAAGTAAACAGAATACAGTACGAGGACCAACCCTTCTGTCCTAATGGACACTGGACAACATACAATACTTTGTATAAGTCCCGTGAGTTGAATAACTCAAACCCTGTGCGTCGTAGGTTAAAAACTGTATCCAGACAATTTCCTCAAATGTCACCAATTACAATGAATTCCGATATAATGAGGATGATCAACTAATTCTCAATAACTTACTCCCACTCATCATCTGTAAAACCATATAGATGTGAGAATCAAACCTGGTAAATACATACCCTGGAGCAAGTGTCTAATTGGGAAATCAACTTTCAATTAACAATGCACAGTGAAACTGAAACATAAAAATGTTTCGAAGGGGTATCCGGGTATTCCTAGCAATGCCTCTTCCATTATCAAATTCATGACTGTAACCATATATTTCCTTGCAATCTCTCCAAATCCTTTTATTTGTCTTTAGTCGTTACCTTCTGTACACCATTGTTAGGCTTAAATGGTTTTCTTCCTTCCTTACCGTTCGGCACCAGCCTATGGTTTGGAAGAAGACTATCCAATAAGCGTAATAGGTGTACTCTCCTAATCCTAGAGTACTCGCAACCTGAGAGAAGGTATGATAAAAGACAACTGAATAGACCTTATTCCTATTTCTCCTGAACCAGAATCCATCCTCGAAAAAGTTCCTTCGAGTTCGTATATAACCATACGATGGATTTATCCAATAGGATTGGATGTTCGTAGTGATACGGTGTGTTCTGGAGAAATACAAAGGTGAAGTAGGAGTGGCGTTGAAAGACTTGGTTTGGTCATGAATAGCAGTCGCAATTTATTTTGCCCTCTTTCTAATCCCTGTATTTGTCTTTACTCATTACCTTCTGTACACCACACTTAGGCTAATTGGTTTTCTTCATTCCCTACCTTTCGGCACCTGCCTATGGTTTGGAAGAAGACTATCTAATAAGCGTAATAGGTGTACTGTCTCCTAATCCTAGGAGCCCTCACGACCTAAGAGAAGGTAAAAGGAAAAGACAACTGAATAATCATATTCATTTTCTCCAGAACCAGAAACCATCCTCGAAAAAGTTCCTTCGAGTTCGTATATAACCATACGATGGTTTTATCCAATGGAAGTGGATATTCGTAGTGATACGGGGTGTTCTGGAGAAAGGCAAAGGGTAAAAGAAGGAGTGGCAATGATGTATGTAACTTGGACAATCCAAAAGCCAGTGATTTTAAGAAAGTTCGGTTAACTTGGTCACTGAGTCATAGTCTAGGGTCGGGCCATGGTCACTGTCAAAGAGAGAGAGAAAAGAAACACTCTGCGTGCTCTCTAACCTAGATCAGAATGGATAATCATTTTATCTAATCTGGATGGCTCCCACTGTTTTCTCGAATTCTCCTCCAAACCTAAAAGGAGAAATAGTCGGAATCACCCGATGAGTAATCCTACTCATCAGTAGGAATTGGGATCCAACTATCATTGCATGATAACTTGATGGAAGCCACTCAAGTCACCACACTCCAGAAGGTATGCGCATGCCTGGCAAGTTTCCTGTATGTTTGAAACTCCCGATATTATTTTTACCCCAAGCAGCTTATGACCTTGACGGATGCCAACAAATAATAAGTTGCAAGTCAAGTTCTACCCGTCATTGTCCTGATTAATCTAGACCCACCCGTACTCGCCCTTGACGGATGCCAACAAGACTGCACGACTGTCCTAGATTAATGCATATCCATGCTACAGAAAAGTAACGCATAGCTACCGCACACTATGCCTTGACGGAAGCCAACAAACATAGCACGAATACTAGGCGCTGCTTTTTTGAAATGACGGAGGGCTACGGCTGGTTTTTGGCAAAAAACCTTTAACGTAATGAACTTGATATCGTTGAAGGAATCCAAGTGGTTTTATAAATATATAGTGGCGTAAACTTTTTCTAAAGAGATCACTCCCGGTGAAGGGATCTCGGCTCTTTCCTCATCGAATGAGGTGCAGGATATTCCAAACTAAATACCACGATGCAAAGCAAAAAGTAATCGACTATAGTGAAGTTATTATGTTGACGCAAACTTCTGCCCAAGGGTTCACTCCCGATGAAGGGATCTCGGCCCTTGCCTCATCGAATGAGGTGATGAATATTCATAACCGAATACCACTGTGCAAAGCAAAAGCGTACGTCTGTAATGTCAGTTTTTTTTCTAAAAACTTGGTTCCAACAACATCATATATATATAGGTTTGTTTTCCCTGCATTGATAAGAATCAACACAGTCCCATCAATTAATCACACCAGAAAAGAACGAAAATAAAATGTACGTATATGCTATCCGCATTCGCCACTTGGTCCCGTCATCACCCGTTAGGTTACTTAACTAACGACAGAGCGGGGACTGGGCTAGATGTAGCACCTTAGGATGTGTTTAGTGGCTAATTATACTTTAATATATGGTTTTTAATAAAAAGTTTACCAAATTGACTTTCAAATATTTTATCAAATTTAATGAAAATTTTATTAGAATTTTTCTAGGCTTGCACACACATGTGCATGTAAACTAGGGCTTAATTCGAGTTAAACCATGATTAGCAACCATGGTAAGTTAACCCATTATAATTAAGTTATTTGGTTTTGGTTTTTAATTTAGTATAGTTGTTTTTTTTTAAATGGAAAAAGGATTTGAAATTTTATTTTGTGTTGACTTGGTAAGAGAGAGAGAGAGAGAGAATGGCATCATGGCATGAGCCATGTCTTCATTAAATGAAGAGAGAGAGAGAGAGAGGGGTTGACACTTTGTGCTATCATTTCTTTGCCTCTCATTTTTTTCTCACTTCTCTCATTCTTTCACTCACATACACACACAACTACATGCAGCTGTAGCAGCAACAGCAGCAAAAGAAGCAGCAGCAAGCAGCACCAATAGCAACAGCATGGAGCAGCAGCAGCAGCAACAGAAGCAATAGCAGCTCCAGCAGCATCAGCAGCACCTCACCATCTTCCTCTCCTCCTTCTCCTACTTCCTAGGGTCGTTTGGGGTATATTCCTTAAACCTACTTCCTAGTTTGCTAAGTTTGTGTAGAATTAGCTTCGGTTAGAGATAATAGTGAGTTTTTGTGCTAAATATGGTGAATTGTGTGGACTTTTGGTTAGGGGATGATTTTATTGGTTAATCTAGCCTAGTTAAGTGTTATTAGGGCCACATAAACTGAGATTAACCCCAGATTTCACCAAAATACCCTAGGTTTCCTTTTTGTGCAAAATATAACTTTTTTTAGCAAATTATGGCTTTTCTGTGATCTGCTTTAGACCCGGGGGTTTCAGAGAAAAATTGAGTTAACTGGAGCATACTTGGTAGACCTTGATCACACAACCAGAATACGAACCCTAGACACCCAACCCAAGCAGCCGTTTTATTCTTTCTGGCCGCAAATTGCGGCCAGACAGGGGACTTAGGGGTTAGGGTTTTGGCTAGAGGAGTCTGCTGTATATCCTAGTAGTGTGGTATGTACAATTTTGTAAGTTTTCACCTGTATCAAAATCTGGAACCATATATCGTTTTTCTAGTACGTTTTGTTTGCGCGATACGCGCGATACTTGAGTGGGTTCTGTGATCCAGCGTGTCGTGGCGTGTCGGGGTACTTTTAGTCGCGTATACACACGATCTAGCGTATCGGACACACGCGCTTTTAGTTCGCGACACGAGTTTCTCGTTTGATTTCGATATCGTGTTTTGCAAGATATTTGCTTATGTGGATTTTCCTTGTGTGAATTCTAGGTTCGCAGGCGGGTACGTCGAACGCCGAAAAGAAAGGGAAGCAAGTGGTCGGCTACGTGTAGCACGCGACCAGGTGAGTAAATTTAACATCTACGGGGAATTCGCCCGTATGGCGTTAAGCGTCAGAGCGTGATAGGATATTTAGTCGTAGATGTTTATGTATATTATTGTAGCATACCTCCCTTATTGCAAATAGAAACGGTAGATATAGAACACTGCACTGTCGCTAACGGTTCAAGCTGCACGAGCACTATTTGTATGTTACACTCACACCGTTAGTGATTGCCATGACATTTGCACTATAGGATTGCTACGAATTATATATCGTCTTGATTTCTGCATCATTGATGATTGCCATGACTTGTCGCATATACACATATATTGATATCTTCATACTTGCGCACATGCACACTGTATATTCATACCAGTACACACATATATTGATATTTTCATACTTGCGCACATGCACACTGTATATTCATACCGGTGCATACATATATTGATGTCTTCATACTTGCGCACATGCACACTGTATATTCATACCAGTGCACACATATATTGATATCTTCATACATGCGCACATGCACACTGTATATTCATACCAGTGCACACATATATTGATATCTTTATACTTGCGCACATGCACACTGTATTTCCATAGTAGTGCTACCCTCATATTCGCGTATATATCTATTTGCACATACATATCTACATACATACATATGTTATATACATGATGATATTGATTTGATTTCATGAAAAATAGGGACTGCATGAGATATTTTCAAAAATGGATTCTTTTTAAAAAAAAGCGGTTTTTCCCTTTTCACTCTTAGTGTCATACGACACCTTACATGGATTTACGCATTGAGTTTGGATTTATGGGATTTCTGGATTTGAGAACCGTGGTATTATTTTAAGGAAATACGCACTGTTTTAAAATCCCGGTTTCTCTTGATATGATATTTCAGTGCGTCCTCCATGAGTTTTCTCGGTTCCAGAGAGCTTGTGTGAGTATACCCGATTCGAGGAGTGGTAGGCACTGATTGCGGGTACATGGTGGACCCGGTATGGTACCCCGGGGAAAGAAGACTCGTATTGTTAGACGGTGAGCCCGGTGGAGGGACTACTACCTACCGGTGATTGGTTAGACCTGGCGATTATTCGGAGGATACCAACCAGAGTCGATAGATGGATACGGGATGACGCGTACTGCCGGGGCCGAGGGCCGATTCCGCAGACGGAGCCCGTGGGCCGATCCGACTGACGGAGCCCGGTACTTGAGGGTTTGCGTGTCGATGCTAGATACGGCGATTTTATGATATTTCGAGTGCCGATGTTGGCACTCACGATTCTATAAGATTTACAGGATTTGAGGGCCGATGAGGATGACGGCGCCTGAGTTTTACTGGGATTTGGGTGTATTGATGGACACCGATTATTTTCCACGTTGACATTCCGTGTAGATGTTATTTATCCCCATACTCAGCATTTAGTATTACACATCTCATCCTGTCTCTGTAGTACCTGATAGAGTACACATGCTATGAACGACTATTGCATACCCTGCTCACCCTATATAGATGTTATTAGATTGCATTTGCTATGCACGACTATTGCATACCCTGCTCACCCTATATAGGTGTTATTAGATTGCATTTGCTATGCACGATTATTGCATACCCTGCTCATTATATTGAGACGTTATTAGATCGCACTTGTTGCATGACTATTACGCATCCAGCTCATCATATAAATGTTATCTGTTGGCATAGGTTAGAGTATCGCAGTACGTGCATACTCGCGATTACCTTTATATGTTATCTACTATTCACGAGTTGGCAACTCAACCCCGTTGTGCCACAGTGTTTGCAGGTTGTCCCTCAGAGTAGTCGCGGCAGGCTGTTTTATTGCATATTTTGATACGGATACCCTTGGAGTTGGCGTGCGAGCCCTTTGCTGATAGGTAGGTTTTTGTGTGGTATCTGTTTATTTTTCAGTTGTATACATTGTTGTATCTAGTACTCTCCATCCACTTTCATGTATTGACTTAGAGACCAATTGTGAGGACGATGTATATTATTTTGTACTCTGGTGTCGAGCTCGTTGTGAGCCGACTTTATTTATGCAGCTTTATCATTCATGATATTTGTTGTCTTCACTTATTTTTGCTCATTCTTCGCTATGGCGTCATATATTATTATCATGGTGATTGCTCCCATTTGGGATGCTTTATTTCTACTGTATATCATTTTACTCATATATTGCTTTGTACCCGATTTCGGGGCTAGTTTTTACAAAGGGAATGCTGCCAAAAATTTTAAGACAATAACTTGAACTTTAAAGAATTTTACTAAATTGCTTAAGGTTTTCTAAATGTTTTAACAAATATCTCCCTTAAATGTTTTAAACACTCACTACTTCAAATGGTTTTGATTTCTGGGTTTCGGCTTACTTAGTCGCGTTACGCCTGTAGACGTTACATGGTTAAGTGCCGGTCACGGGCCTAAGTTTGGGTCGTGACAAAGTTGGTATCAGAGCGTAGGTTTTACCTTCGGATGACCCTGGTATGATGGAGTAGGTAGCTGAAGCAGAGTGGCGTAGCGTGCGTATGTTCCGCGGCACACTCACGACACGGTACTCCGCCTAAGCGACCTTAGGACTTATTGATTGAAGTTCCTTCCTGATAGTATACATTCTTGTGATTCAATTTTCGTATCCTTATCGAATCCTACTTTCTTTTCAGCCATTATGCCACCAAAGACTACGAGGGCGTAGAGAGCGGCCGTGAGAGCCGAGATTCGAGTTGACTCGTCTAAGATGAGGACTGATCCGGGTAGTACCCCTGTTGTACCAGAGCAGACTGTTCCTCCAACGACAGATCAGATCGCCATGCTAGGGGCCGATATGCAGGAGATGCGCCAGATGATAGGATCGCTAGTTGAGACGCTTCGAGCGCAGTGACCAGAGGTAGCTCCACCCGTTACGGGGACCGCAATGGTACCTACGGTACAGACAGTTGCCCCTTCAGCTACAGAGGTCATCACAGTATCGCTATCAGAGTTCATGAGGCTGAAGCCTCCAGTCTTCACAGGCACCGATACAGCCGAGGACCCACAGTCTTTCATTGATAGGATGGCCCGGATATGTCGTTCACTCAGATGCTCAGATGCGAGATGGGTAGAGTTCGTGAGCTTTCGCCTGGAAGGTCTTGCACAGAAATGGTGTGAATCGATCGAGGAGGGCGGAGCAGCAGGTCTTCCTCCTATGACCTGGACCGAGTTTGTGACGATGTTTCTAGCCCGATTCCGTCCCCAGAGTGTCAGGGACACCCGAGCACGCAGATTCGAGTCTTTACACCAGATGCCAGAGATGACAGTAGTAGAGTACGACGTACTGTTTACCGAGCTATCAGTTTATGCCCCATACCTAGTGGCTACTGAGGAGATGCGAGTCAAGAGATTTGTTCGAGTCTTGCTTACACCACTGTTCCTTGCGATCAGCGCACAGTATTGCGAGACTTATGCAGCAGCTGTAGACGTAGCCCTATTAGTCGAGGTGCGCCTTGCAGAGACTTCGATAGTTCCAGGGCCGAAGAGGGTTCGTACTGATACAGCAGCACAGGGACTTCCATCCAGACGCCGTGATAGACGTCGTACAGGTGGCAGAGACTCGGGGCGAGGTAAGATGTTTAGCTCTTATCCTAAGAGGGTCAGCAGTCATCGCGTAGATACTTTGGATGTGGTAGTCCCCATCACCGCATCAAAGATCGTACCGAGATACGCCGGAAGGAGCCAGCAGTACCGCATGTCACACTTCCACCTTCTCCACCCAAGAGGGCGTTGCCTATTGTACCTACTGTTACTCCGTGTCAGACTCATGCACAGAGAAGCCGTGGTCATGGAGGGTTTCCTCATAGAGGACGAGGTGGCCGAGGCAGAGGACAGCCAGCTGCCGGCAGAGTACAGCTGGTTGCTAGTAAGGGACCGCAGTTGCAGGCAGAGAACAGGCACGGGTTTTCGCGTTGACGCATCAGGACGCGCAGGCGTCCAATGCTGTGTTCTCAGGTACCCTATCAGTATATTCTGTTGACGCACACATGTTGTTCAATCCTGGATCCACGCACTCGTACATTTCCACACACTTCATGCCGAGTTTGGGTAGAGAGTCCGGGTTGCTTGATCAGCCGCTTGTTGTGACCACTCCTGTGGGAGAGTCGTTTGTTGCTAGGCACGTGTTAATCCTGTGTTGACTGTATTGGCTAGAGAGAGTTGCCTGTTGACTTGATCCTTCTTGAAATGTTGGACTTCGACGTTCTTTTGGGCATAGATTGGTTAGCCACGTGCTATGCGCCTGTGGACTGCCGCAAGAAGACAGTTAGATTTTGTTTTCCCGGCGAGTCGGCTTTTGTTGTGCAGGGGGACCGTGGTGCCACCCCTCACATTTTGATTTCTTCTTTTCGCGCTGAACAGCTGTTGAGGAAGGGATGTCAGGGATTTCTAGCCTATGTTTGCGATACTAGAGCTACAGATGTTCCGTTAGATCATGTTCCGACTGTTTGTGAGTTCCCTTATGTTTTCCCTGACGAGCTTCCTGGGCTACCACCTGAGTGTGATATTACTTTCTGTATTGATTTGATTCCCGGCACGGGGCCTATTTCTATACCGCCGTATCGGATGGCCCCGGTGGAGCTTAGTGAGTTGAAGGGTCAGCTGCAAGATTTGTTGGATAAGGGACTTATTCAACCCAGTGTTTCTCCTTGGGGTGCTCCGGTCATGTTTGTCAAGAAGAAGGACGGCAGTTTGCGTTTGTGTATCGACTACCGCCAGCTGAACAGGGTTAGCGTGCAGAACAGATATCCTTTGCCATGCATCGACGACTTGTTCGACCAGCTTCAGGGGGCAGGATATTTTTCGAGGATCGACTTGCGATCAGGATACCATCAGCTGCGGGTTCGACAGGAGGATATACCGAGGACAGCTTTCCGCACGCGCTACGGCCATTATGAGTTTTTGGTGATGTCGTTCGGACTCACCAATGCCCCAGCCGCATTCATGGACTTGATGAACCGTATATTCTAGCCGTATTTGGACTTGTTCATCATCGTATTCATTGACAATATTTTAGTGTATTCCCGGAGCCGAGAAGAGCACGAGCAGCACCTGCGGATCACACTGCGGACTTTGAGGGAGCACCAGCTTTTCGCAAAATTCTCCAAGTGCGCCTTCTGGCTTGACAGCGTAGACTTCTTGGGTCACGTGATTACACGAGATGGTATATGTGTGGACTCGAGGAAGATCGAGGCCGTTCAGAGTTGGCCCAGACCTGCATCAGTTACGAAGATCCGCAGCTTTCTAGGATTGGCCGTGTATTACAGGCGATTTGTACAGGACTTCTCCCGCATCGCTGCACCTTTGACCGGGTTGATCCGGAAGGGAGTTCCTTTCGATTGGACGAAGTAGTGCGAGCATAGCTTTCAGCAGCTACGAACTCGTTTGACTACGGCGCCAGTGTTATCATTGCCTTTAGGATCAGGCGGATTTGTGGTCTATTGTCATGCTTCACGAGTGGGGCTAGGGTGCGTATTGATGCAGCATGACAGGGTGATCGCGTATGCTTCACGGCAGTTGAAGAAACATGAACAGAACTACCTCACTCATGATTTGGAGATGGCTGCAGTGGTATTTGCACTCAAGATCTGGCGACATTACCTATACGGCAAGTCGTGCCAGATATTCACAGATCACAAGAGCTTAAAGTATATATTTCAGCAGCGAGACCTGAATCTTAGACTGCATCGTTGGATGGAACTAGTAAAGGACTACGATTGCGAGATCTTGTATCACCCGGGCAAGGCAAATGTAGTGGCGGATGCTTTGAGCAGGAGGCCCGAGGGTAGTCTATCATGTTTGAGCGCAGTACAGAGGCAGTCGTCGGCAGATTGGCAGATTTTATGCGACAGCCAAGTGCAGTTCGAGTTCACGCCGATCGGGGGACAGCTTGCGCATGTTCGTGCACGCCCACAGTTGCTTGACCGTATACATGAGGCACAGTACAGTGATGACCGTTGTTCAGAGATCATGGCACAGATTGGACAAGGCAGATTTTCCGAGTTTGTGATCGATGATCAGGGGATACTGCGATTTGGGACGAGACTGTGTGTACCAGATGCTGAGGGACTGCGGCGTGAGATTCTTGAGGAGGCACATAGATCGGTGTATAGTGTTCATCCGGGTTCCACCAAGATGTACCATGATATGAGAGATGTTTACTGGTAGGACAAAATGAAGAGGGACATCGCAGACTTCGTATCGAGATGCCTGACTTGTCAGCAAGTCAAGGCCGAGCACCAGAGGCCAGCGGGAGAGCTACAGCCGTTACCCATTCCGAAGTGGAAATGGGAGCAGATTTCGATGGACTTCATTGTGGGTTTACCCAGGACTAGGCGAGGGTATGACTCGATTTGGGTGATCGTGGATCGTTTGACGAAAGCGGCTCACTTCCTGTCGGTGAAGACGACTTTCGGATTTGCTCAGTATGCCCAAATTTACGTCGACGGGATAGTACGACTGCATGGAGTCCCGACATGTATCGTGTCCGACGTAGGCACCCAGTTTACCAGCCGAGTATGGCAGAGGCTTCAGGAGGCTTTGGGCACCCGCTTGAGTTTCAGCACAGCATTTCATCCGCAGACCGACGGCCAGTCCGAGCGGACTATTCAGACTCTCGAGGACATACTCCAAGCGTGCGTTTTAGACTTTGAAGGTAGCTGGGATCATCATTTACCCTTGGTGAAGTTCTCCTACAACAATAGTTTCCAGGATACTATTCAGATGGCACCTTTCGAGGCTTTGTATAGGAGGAGATGTAGATCGCCTATCTGTTAGACAGAGCTCAGTGAGAGCAATATTTTGGGGCCACAGATCGTATAGAAGACGACCGAGAAGATTTAGCTGATTCGAGACAGGATGAGGACGGCTCAGAGAAGGCAGAAATCGTATGATGACAGACGCCGCCGCAGATTAGAGTTCGCAGTTGGCGATCACGTTTTTCTGAGGGTCTCTCCGATGAAGGGAGTGATGAGGTTTGGACGGAAAGGGAAGCTTAGCCCCAGATTCATAGGTCCTTTCGAGATCCTCGAGCGTATAGGCGCAGTAGCATATCGTTTGGCTCTTCCACCCGACTTCCCAGATGTTCACCCCGTATTCCACGTGTCGATGCTTCGCAGATACCTACATGACCCTTCGCACATGATTCAGCATCAGACCGTTCGGCTCGAGCGCGATCTTTCGTTCACCGAGCAACAGTCGTGATATTGGACCGGCAGGTGAAGAAAGTTCGATCGAAGGTCTTGTCATCAGTGAAGGTACTTTGGCACAGCCCGAATGGTGAAGAGATCACTTGGGAGGCCGAGGGCGAGATACGGAAGAAGTTCCCTCATCTCTTTGAATGTATGCGCAGCTTTATATATTTTAAATTCGGGGACGAATTTCTTTAAGGAGGAAGATTGTAGCACCTAAGGATGTGTTTAGTGGCTAATTATACTTTAATATATGGTTTTTAATAAAAATTTTACCAAATTGACTTTCAAATATTTTATCAAATTTAATGAAAATTTTATTAGAATTTTTCTAGGCTTGCACACACATGTGCATGTAAACTAGGGCTTAATTGGGGTTAAACCATGATTAGCAACCATGGTGGGTTAACCCATTTTAAATAAGTTATTTGGTTTTGGGTTTTAATTTAGTATGGTTGTTTTTTTTAAATGGAAAAAGGATTTGAAATTTTCTTTTGTGTTGACTTAGCGAGAGTGAGAGAGAGAATGGCATCATGGCATGAGCCATGCCTTCATTAAATGAAGAGAGAGGGGGGGGGGTTAACACTTTGTGCTATCATTTCTTCACCTCTCATTTTTTTCTCACTTCTCTTATTCTCTCACTCACACACACACACAACTACAAGTAGCTGCAGCAGCAACAGCAGAAGAAGCAACAGCAGTAGAAGAAGCAGCAGCAAGCAGCAACAACAGCAACAGCATGGAGCAGCAGCAGCAACAGAAGCAGTAGCAGCTCCAGCAGCATCAGCAGCACCTCACCTTCTTCCTCTCCTCCTTCTCCTGCTTCCTAGGGTCGTTTGGGGTATATTCCTTAAACCTACTTCCTAGTTTGCTAAGTTTGTGTATAGCTTCGGTTAGAGATAATAGTGAGTTTTTGTGCTAAATATGGTGAATTGTGTGGACTTTTGGTTAGGGGATGATTTTATTGGTTAGCCTAGCCTAGTGAAGTTTTATTAGGGCAACATAAACTAAGATTAACCCCAGATTTCACCAAAATATCCTACGTTTCCTTATTGTGCAAAATATAACGTTTTTTAGCAAATTATGGCCTTTCTGTGATCTGCTTTAGACCCGGGGGTTTCAGAGAAAAATTGAGTTAACTGGAGCATACTTGGTAGACCTTGATCACACCACCAGAGCATGAACCCCAGACACCCAACCCAGGCCGCCGTTTTATTCTTTCTGGCTGCAAATTGCGACGAGACAGAGGACTTAGGGGTTAGGGTTTTGGCTAGAGGAGTCTGCTGTATATCCTAGTAGTGTGGTATGTACAATTTTGTAAGTTTTCACCTGTATCAAAATCTGAAACCATATATCGTTTTTCTAGTATGTTTTGTTTGCGCGATACACGTGATACGTGAGTGGGTTCTGTGATCCAGCGTGTCGCGGCGTGTCGGGGTAGTTTTAGTCGCGTATACACACGATCTAGCGTATCGGACACACGCGCTTTTAGTTCGCGACGCGAGTTTCTTGTTTGATTTCGATATCGCGTTTTGCGAGATATTTGCTTATGTGGATTTTCCTTCTGTGAATTCTAGGTTCGCACGCGGGTACGTCAAACGCGGAAAAGAAAGGGAAGTAAGTGGTCGGCTACGTGTAGCACGCGACCAGGTGAGTAGATTTAACATCTATGGGGAAATCGCCCATTTGGCGTTAAGCGTCAGGGTGTGATAGGATATTTAGTCGTAAATGTTTATGTGTATTATTGTAGCATACCTCCCTTATTGCATATAGAAATGGTAGATATAGAACACTGCACTATCACTAACAGTTCAAGCTGCACGAGCACTATTTGTATGTTACACTCACACCGTTAGTGATTGCCATGACACTTGCACTATAGGATTGCTACGAATTATATATCGTCTTGATTTCCGCATCAATGATGATTGCCATGACTTGTCGCATATACATATATATTGATACCTTCATACTTGCGCACATACACACTGTATATTCATACCAGTGCACACATATATTGATATCTTCATACTTGCGCACATGCACACTGTATATTCATACCAGTGCACACATATATTGATATCTTCATACTTGCGCACATGCACACTGTATATTCATACCAGTGCACACATATATTGATATCTTCATACTTGCGCACATGCACACTGTATTTCCATAGTAGTGCTACCCTCATATTCGCGTATATATCCATTTGCACATCCATACATACATACATACATACATATGTTATATACATGGATGATATTGATTTAATTTCATGAAAAATAGGGACCGTATGAGATATTTTCAAAACTGGATTCTTTTTATAAAAAAAGAGGTTTTCCCTTTTAACTCTTAGTGTCATACGACACCTTGCATGGATTTACGCATTGAGTTAGGATTTATGGGATTTCAGGATTTGAGAACCGTGGTATTATTTTATGGAAATACGCACTGTTTTAAAAACTCTATTTCTCTTGATATGATATTTCAGTGCGTCCATCATGAGTTTTCTCGGTTTCAGAGAGCTTGTGTGAGTATACCCGATTCGAGGAGTGGTAAGCACCGATTGCGGGTACATGGTGGACCCGGTATGGTACCCCGGGGCAAGAAGACCCGTATAGTTAGACGGTGAGCCCGGCGGAGGGACTACTACCTACTGGTGATTGGTTAGACCTGGCGATTATCCGGAGGATACCGACCAGAGTCGATAGATGGATACGGGACGACGCGTACTGCCGAGGCCGAGGGCCGATTCCGCAGACGGAGCCCGTGGGCCGATCCGACTGACGGAGCCCGGTACTTGAGGGTTTGCGTGTCGATGCTAGATACGGCGATTTTATGATATTTCGAGTGCCGATGTTGGCACTCACGATTCTATAAGATTTACAGGATTTGAGGGCCGATGAGGATGACGGCGCCTGAGTTTTACTGGGATTTGGGTGTATTGATGGACACCGATTATTTTCCACGTTGACATTCCGTGTAGATGTTATTTATCCCCATACTCAGCATTTAGTATTACACATCTCATCCTGTCTCTGTAGTACCTGATAGAGTACACATGCTATGAACGACTATTGCATACCCTGCTCACCCTATATAGATGTTATTAGATTGCATTTGCTATGCACGACTATTGCACACCCTGCTCACCCTATATAGGTGTTATTAGATTGCATTTGCTATGCACGATTATTGCATACCCTGCTCATCATATTGAGACGTTATTAGATCGCACTTGTTGCATGACTATTACGCATCCAGCTCATCATATAGATGTTATCTGTTGGCATTGGTTAGAGTATCGCAATACGTGCATACTCGCGATTACCTTTATATGTTATCTACTATTCACGAGTTGGCAATTCACCCCCGTTGTGCCACAGTGTTTGCAGGTTGTCCCTCAGAGTAGTCACGGCAGGCAGTTTTATTGCATCTTTTTATACGGATACCCTTGCAGTTGGCGTGCGAGCCCTTTGCTGATAGGTGGGTTTTTGTGCAATATCTGTTTATTTTTCAGTTGTATACATTGTTGTATCTAGTACTCTCCATCTACTTTCATGTATTGACTTAGAGACCAATTGTGAGGACGATGTATATTATTTTGTATTCTGGTGTCGAGCTCGTTGTGAGCCGACTTTATTTATGCAGCTATATCTTACATGATATTTGTTGTCTTCACTTATTTTTGCTCATTCTTCGCTACGGCGTCGTATATTATTATCGTGGTGATTGCTCCCGTTTGGGATGCTTTATTTCTACTGTATATTATTTTACTAATATATTGCTTTGTACCCGATTTCGGGGCTAGTTTTTACAAAGGGAATGCTGCCAAAATTTTTAAGACAATAACTTGAACTTTAAAGAATTTTACTAAATTGCTTAAGGTTTTCTAAATGTTTTAACAAATGTCTCCCTTAAATGTTTTAAACACTCACTACTTCAAATGGTTTTGATTTCTGGGTTTCGGCTTACTTAGTCGCGTTACGCCTGTAGACGTTACGTGGTTAAGTGCCGGTCACGGGCCGAACTTTGGGTCGTGACACTAGCGCGGGTGCAAAACATATACAACATCTACAAGTATATATAAATATATATAACAATCGTCCCAGGCATGATAAATGCAATATCACAGAAAAGTAATAAGCATCACAGAATAATACAGATAATCTGGGAGCCCCGGGTTTCCTTTGAGAACGTTCCCCTGGTCGTGTGGATAGCCTGTGCAATGAACTCCAAGACCCCTATGAGCGCGGCAAGTTACCCGCCAAAACCTGAAGTGAGGCAGCCCCCTTCAACAAAGTAAATGGACCACCCAGCTCTTCACGGAATCCGGTAACTTGAGCACCCCTCCTTGGGTCAACCTATACCCCCTACGAGTGCGGCGAATAGCCCGCCAATTCTAGAGTGAAGCCCCCTCCATCTCAACGCCATGAGATGCGGGCCCGTTGCCCTCTAGAACCCGGCTATCCGTGCACCCTACCGTAGGGTAATTCTAGTACAAAAAAGAAAATATATACAATGGGTACATCAACCTCAACCCGGTCGTGCCCCAAAAGAATAATATACAAACAGGCAGTGACGGCAGTCTACATGTTAGACCTCTCCCCACAATATCAAATGTACAAATGAAACAAAGTGGTACTACCACTGCACCCAGGCTATCCACCACGACAATCCGCAACATCACAGCACAACACAGAACATCAACGTGAATGTCACGTTCGCAAACTCGTCTATAAGAACATATAGCAATCAGACGGGTTTACCGATCGAGTGACATTCACGGTCGCAGATGCAAAACTAAGTACTTATAATCACACGGTTAAAATTTCGATCGATTAAAACTTCCGTCTAGCCCCAAGTGCAAACCAGTACTCAAGAGAATCTGGGCTAAAAGAAAACATCAAAAAAATCATTTTTTCTTGTCAGAGAGTGCCAGAAAAAATTTGGAGGCAATTGGCCACAAAAGCACGGCGGAACCGCCGCCAAATGGCATGTTTTGCGGCGGTTCCGCAGCCCAAAAATTTAATCAAGCTTCCAAATTTCTTGTGGTGCTCTACAATTGCCTGCACGGATTTTTAAGCTATACAGAAAGATTTTTCGACCAAGTTTTAAAATCGACAGAAAATTGGAAAATTGATTTGGAAATTTTGATCGATAGAGATTTTAAGCTTGTGCAAACTAGCTAGTAGGGTTTAATGGGTGGCTCTGATACCATGCTGGGTTTTGGGAGCGCCCCGGCCATCGAACCGTGGCTAAATGCGGAACAAAATTTTTCTAAAACCCGGCGCTACCATTACCCGATTTCTAAAATCGAAACCATTAATCCTAAAACTAGCAAGCTAACAAAAGGGATAGAACGGTTATACCTAATGAACCAAGTCCTTCAGGTCTTCAACCAATTCCAAGCTCCTAGTGATGCGAATCGACTTTGGTCGCCGGTCTTCCTTTATCTCCGATGATCCACCCGAGGGAAACGACACAAGTTTCAGGTTCGCCAAGCGGACCAACCGACTCTTCAAAATTGCTAGTAGTGGAGAGTGGGGGGTGTAGGATAGTCTCACCATATTTTTCTCTCATACTCAAAACTCATGGAGAAACCATAGAAGATGGGGAGGTGATGATCAAAGGAATGAGCTAAATTTGGCTAAGTGTTTTTGGGTGTGTGAATGAGAGTGAACAAGAAAGTGAACCAAAAATCAATCCAACAAAATGAGCAAGCCCCCACCCCACTAATGTGGCCGGCCCCTCTCTCCTCATCCAAAAAAATAATGCACACCCAAAAAAACTTTTCCAATTTTGCAATAAACAAATAACAACCATACCAATCACTACATGTCAAACCATGCTTTGACCCAAAGCCCATACCCATGCCATGTCACCTTTTCCCCCTCATCTAAAACAAATTATTTTCAAAAGAAAATCAATAATGAGGTGGCATCTTCTAGAAACCATCCTGTATAAATACGGAATGCTTCCGGGTACATATATCGAAATACACAAACGCGTATTCGTACGAAAATACGAATAGCCAAAGAGAGGAAAAATAAATAGTGAGCAATAATACTAGAATACATATATATATAAATACATATGTAAATTATTAAATCAAAACTTGATTTAACAGTCTGGCTTAATCCTAAGCCGCTAGTATTATCAACCGTCCGATTAAAGTCTGTGCAGCCTGTGCACATATTCAATCGGACACCTGTATATATCAACATACGTCAACTACACCATATCGCCTGAACTGTGAAAACCCTCTGTGTGGGACTCTAAAGACTCGTCAATACGCTGGCAGTGGGTTTAACCACAAGCACGTCAGCGGCACTAGCTGTACGTAACAGCTGCCCAGGTATTGAGCGAAAGGAAAGCCGACGAGCAAACTCATCCATCCCCCTACTGAGCCTGTCAGTGACAATATCCGTCCAGTCCGGTCTGTTCGTCTAAGAGTATTGCATATCGAGTCTAGGGGATGGATAAAGTCAGACCCCTAACAACGCGATAATTCATGTCAGTATGAAACCCATCACTACCGGAGAAAATATCGATCCTGGATCGGTAATTCTCGCATACCCCGGCCGAGGATTTCTAGTGATGGCCACCCATGCACTGCACGACATCAACCCCTAATACCGGGAGAGACGAATCCCCGACGATCCGCTCACTGCCTCCATGTAGCTCAGGACTGTACCCAACTAAAACCTGTTTGCACGACTCCTTTGAGACGTGGTAGGGTAGCAATCAAAGCACAGTGGGAACTCACACGAGACAAATGACGATCTCAGGTCGACAGACTAACCTGTACACATGTCACCAGGGAACTGCTATCTGACTATAGGTATAATACTAACTAGCAAGTTCCCGGTGAGTCCGTCCAGTGTACTCATAACCCAATGAGCACATGTATACTATCTTAGGTGAACAACTGACACCAATGGCTTGTGAGACCGGCCACCGCCCCTCGTCAGGGTCTAGATAAGTATACACCAGTCTACACTGGAGTACCGATGCCCAGTCTCGATACTCCTACGACTAGGGATATTTAAGGATGTGCTTATAGACCCCCATCTCCCAAGTATGTGATCGCCATCACAATGCTGGCAGTCAAGCAAGAATCCTATGGGCTTTATCAACATATGATGATAAAGACAAACCAGATAGCATACTATCATATCGAGTAAGACCGTTTTATCGGTATAGGTCCTCGCTCAATCATCATGATCACATACCTGCGACTATGATAATTGCCTTGAGGGCACTATAGCCAACAATATATATAGTAATTATTAATTTCTTTTTCTATGGTTCTCTTAATGCTATGTTGTTCCATGAGATGGGAATATCCATGCTCACTCTCACTTTGGTGACAAGTGGAGGGAAGAGAAGAGAGTGGACACTTGGATGGTTGATAGTATCCAAAGGTTAGGATTTTGTAGAGAATGAAATATATTAGCAACCATTTTTCTAAATGGTTAACTAATATGTTCATATTTTTTCCTCTTCTTCAAGCTCAAAGTCCTCTTCTTTTTCCTCCTCTTCAAAAGAAAAAAAGAGATTAAGGAAAAAAAAGAAAAAGAGATGAAAATTGTTAGTGATATATGCCCTAGAGGCCATTAATGTATATTACATTTTGGAAGCTTGGAATAAATACACAGATATATAACAGTCTTGCTCAATATGATAGTATGCTATCTGGTTTGAGTCTATAACATATGTATATGTATCTTTTTACGTATCGCTAATACATGTTGATAAAGCCCTTAGGATTTTTGCTTGACTACCGGCGTTGCGATAGCAGTCACACTAGTAGGGCTGGGTAGTCTATAAGCACATCCTTAAACTTGTCCCTAATCGTAGGATTATCGAGTCTGGGCATCGGTACTCCAGAGTAGACTAGTGTATTCTCTTCTTATCCCCGTCAGGGGAGATGGCCTGTCCCGTAGCCATTGGTATACGGTCCCAAAGATAGTATACATGTTCTCATTGGGTTATAAGTTATACTCGACAGACTCGCTGGGAACTGTTGGTTGGTATTATACTTATCGTCGGATAGCAGTTCTCCAGTGACATGAGTACAGCTTAGTCTGTTGACTTGACATCACTATTCGTCTCAAGTGTATTCCCACTGTACTTAGATTACTACCCTACCACGGCTCTAATGAGTTGTGAAAATAGGTAGTAGTTGAGTCCAGTCCCGAAGCATTTGGAGGTAGTAAGGAATAGAAGGGATCGTCTCTCCCAATATTGAGAGTTGATATCATGCTGTGCACGGTTGGCCAGTACTAAAGGTCCCTTACCAGGGAAAGTGAGATTTACCGGTATGTACACTAGTAGTTTCTTAGGTTGTATTAGGTTCTACACCGACACGGCTTGTTGCGCTATTAGGGGTCTGATTTTTACCACCCCCAAGGCCCAATATGCGATACTCTTAGACGAACAGACCGGACTGTACGGAGAATGTCACATATAGGCTCAGTAGGGTTTTCGGATGAGTTATCTTGGCGATCTTCCTTTCGACAGATACCTGGGTAGTCATTATGTACAGCTAGTGCTACTGACGTGATTGTTCTTAAACCCACTGTCAGCGTATTGTTGAGTCTTTAGAGTCCCACACAGAGAGTTTCTCGGTTCAGGCGAAACAGTGTAGTTTGTGTATTTCAATAAGCTCGGTTGTTCGATTGAACACGTGTACTTATTCACGTGCTTTAATCGGAAGGTTTAGTAGTACTAGAAGGTTTGAAAGACAGCCAGTTTTAATACTAGTATTATATTGCTCTTCTTTGGGTATTTGTATTTTAACACGAATACGGTATTTATACGAATACGTGTATTTGTATAAATACGGGTATTTATGCTTTGATAAAAATACAAGTATTTCTTTCTAAATATGAATATGCGCATTTTTTATTTTCTGTACAAATACGGTATTCGTATTTTGGTGGAAATACGATATACGTATTTATTATAAATACAGGTTTATGTATGCTTATTTATATACATGCATTTATATTTATAAGTGTGTGTGTATGTGTACCTAGTGAGGTGGCCATTCTTTACACTCATCTTTTCTAGAGTTTATAAGAAGAGTGTGGGATTGTGACTCACACTATTAAGTCACAATCCTACTCACACTTTTTGATTACTATATAGTTTTTAAAGTATATGCAGAGATAAGTGTGAGAATGAGAGGAGGTTGATATTTATCTTGTGATATATATTTTCTCTAGTTTCCATTCTCTTCATCTTCTTCATCTTTTCTCTACTTAAGTTTTGAGAAAATATTGAGAGTATCTTGTTTCATAAACTATACCATTCTAAGAATCATGTCCTAGTAAGACTCGATCTTTAGTTGCTTCGGTGAAGCAATCGCTTGAATGGCATCCTCGGGTAGACCGTCTTTGACGCGGGAAGTTCAACCTTGAGAGCTCGTTCTATCAACCCTAGGAGCTTGAGGAGTGAATCTTTCAAGATCCCAATGACCATCTATAAAGGTTGTAGTACTAACCTAGTAGCTAAAACTCTAGTTAGTGTAGTTTAGTTTAGTGTTTGGGCTTGTGTTCTAGGGTTTCAAGTGTATTATGCTCAAGTTTTCTAAAGTTTTTGATTCCGCAAAGCCATAGCAGTCTTGGCAAGGAGCACCATGTACTTACACTGGTATCAGAGCTTACCCAAAAACTTAACTAATGGTTTAGATGAAGTTTAGAGTTTCGAAACCGAAATAACTCTGTACTGATGAAACCTAAATCCTAGTCTCTATCGATTTTTAGGAGATTCTAAAAATCTTTTAAACAATTCCAGAATGCTTTTTGTATTGTAATTAGGATACCAGGGAAAAACGAGGCACTCAGCCCAAAAAACCCGCCAGAATTCATCATTTCCCTGCCATGGGCGATTTTTCTGGGGACTTGGGTCTCGTGTTTCTTGTGGTGTTTTGTACTCTTGGATTTAGGATTTATGGTATTGTTTGATTGTGCCCAGATTTCATCTAGTATTATCTTTGTACTTGGGCAATACATAGTATTTCTTGTAAGTCGATGTCGCGCACCCCGCGGGTTCGCAGGGCGGAGGAATACGCAAAAAAAGATTTTTACGGGCTTCGCAACACCGACTTGAACTTTAGGATCGATACTATACCCTAACTAGCTAAACTGTATGAGGTTAACTACTCGGAAAGAATGTTATACCTCACAGTATCATGTCCTTCTGGTCTTCTTGCTATCCTCCTCCTCGTCATAAGTTCCTTGGATCGTATACGGATCGGGCCTCCTCGTCGGTCTCCTCAAGTTAAAAAAGATCCACCAGAGAGTGTATAGTCTCAGCTCCAACCTCAAATCCGAGGTAACTAAGACACCTAGTTCGCTAAACTAGATGTCCTAGATGATGTAGAGAGTGAAGATGGATTAGTTTGTCTCTAAATACCCTAGATTTCTCAACACATGAGACATGTAGGGTTAGAGTAAGAAGAAAGGGAGCTTGATGAAGTGAGAGTGTAGGATAAGTTTAGAATGAAGATGGCTAGTTTGTTATGAATAATGAAGCATACCAATAATGCATAAGATAAATATCTCACCAAAATATCAAGCATGCTTCATGAGTCACCTAGTGAGTCACCCCATGAGTCACCAAGAGCCATGCTTCATTAAATATAAACCTCCACCTCATTCCTGTAACAACCCTAAACATTCTGTACTAAATTTATCCAAAATACTGTAACATTTCAAAAAAAAATAATAATTTTTGGGAATTTTTATAATTTAATATTATTTTTAATGAATATTTTAATATTTCGGTATAATTAAATACCGATAAATGGGGAAAATTTTGGAAAATTATAGAATTACTAGAAAGAGGGTGTTTTATGTGAATTATGCAAATTTTATGTTTTTATGATTAATTATATGCTAATGTAGTTCTAATCGCGATTAAAAATCGCTAATCGGATTTTTAGCATATTTGTGCATAACATGCACCATATCTTTTTACACTTGTTACATATTTTTTTTCCATGGCTTTCCTACATGTTTTATCATGGTTGATGATTTTATGAGAGACGAAAAGAAAAGAAAAGAAAAGGATTAGAATAATGAGGGATGGGCAAGAGAGAGAAGGTAAGAGAGAGGATGAGGGGTCAACTTGACCTTAGCCTTTGTGTCCCATTCATTTTCCCTTCATCATTTCAGCCCCTCTCCTCACCATGGCAGTGCCGCCTTCCTCTCCACTTCAAACCCCCACTTCATCACTAAAAACTCACAAAAACATCATCCCCAATTCACAAAAATTGTTCACAAGCTCTCAAGCAACCCTTAGGACCAAGAAAGTTTGAGTTTTGGAGCTGTAAAGGATTCTTGAGTGCAACATGAGGTAATTTTTCCATCATTAGTGTAGAATTTCCTTTCCTTTAGCATCCATATTAAAGTTGTAACCGATATTGTGTGGTTTTGGGGAGTTTGAAAACTTGAGTTGAGGATTAGGGTTTTAGTTGAAATCAAAGGTGAAATTAAGGTTACTAGAGGCTATACAACCCCTGTGGTGATTGATTGGAGACCCAAACCAGAGACTAGAACCCGGAATACGGATTTAGAAAAAATGATATCGGAAGAATTATGGATTCTGTGATTGTATTTGGAAATCTGCTAACACCCGGGTCACCTGAAAATATTTTTGCATGGACAGTGATACATGCAGGCACCTAGGAGGCATCACCCAAAACCCTAGCCTTACCTCCCCAACCAGGCCGCAGATTTAATCCTGATAGCCGCAAATTGCGGCCTGGGTCCCACCATTTTGATTCATGCTTCTTCCATGGCTCCATCTCTAGTAAACTAGACCCTTGGCATGTGCAAAATTGTCCAATTTGACCTAGGGTAGAATCTGGAGCCTTTTTCTTAAGTTGCTGTTTTAATTCGTGTTTTCGTTTTGCGTATTTTGAATTCTGGATTTGCGTATTGTGTTTTACGTCGATTACTTGGCGTTTGTACGACGAGATCGAGGGGCGTTTGATGGTTTTGAAAGCGTATCTATAGGTTCTAACCTATAAGCTTTTAAGCATATCGTTTTGGTTTTCGCGTGTCGTTTTGGTTTCGATTTGGTTTTAATGCGATACGATACGTGTGATATGTAGGTACCCCCACGATGATTCGAGACGATGAAGAAGATGAAGGCGATACCGACACGCAGGATTCAAGGTGAGTAGATTATATCTACGGGGGAACTCGGGTGGATGGCGTATAGCACCCCCGCAGTTCGATGATTAGTATACTATATATACTATATAAGATAGCTTATTTCATGACATGGATTTTTATAGATGTGTTTAGGTGTACCATGATTAGATTAGGGTTTAGAAGTAAACTAGTGTAGTTCCTAGTTGCGAACCCTAGAATAGGTTTACACCCACACGCGCACACATGCTTATTGCTATACATATACCTAGATGATGAGGATAGTGGATGATATTGGGAGATGAGTCGATGAGATTGGGCATAGTGCCATGAGATCGGTGATATGATGTGATTCGTATTTAGGATACGACATGTGATTTTAGCGAGCCTTGGGACGTGTGTTTTACACACGCATTTATATTTATATAGACGGTATCGATTTGTAGTAGACTTAGATCAGTACCCCAGATCATGAGATATGATGATAAGGATACCAGATAATTTATGAGATGAATGTGATATTGATCCGTACCCAGCTTTTGGGATGTCGTACGATGATTTACCGTACGAGCTTTATATTGATGATAGATCCGCACTCATGACTCGAGGATGTCATATGATATTGTATCGTACGCGGTACCTTTGAGGCGGGATCACCGACTATTATATTTACATATATATATTATATCGACTCAGAATTAGGTGGTTTCCATACCCTTTCTGATTGACTTGCTAGTTAGAACTGTAGATTTGCTAGTAGATGTTAAGCTAGGCCGATGTCATACCTATTTTAAAAACTAACGAATCGGGAGTAGTTAAAGACAGGCAAGGGATTCTACGGATATTTTCAAAAGACGTATCTTTTCTTAAAAACACCATAGCCCTTATTTTCCTAAATAAAACCCGATTCGTCTTCTTTCAAATGGCAAAACAGTATGTTATGGATGCATTGATGTAGCTTCTACACTGTCGTGTTTATTATTCATTTGCTGTATATGCTTACTATTTGCATCGCATTGCATGATAAATATGGTTATTGTTATATTAAACCCATGCTGTTAGGACACCAGCACCATTATCGATGATGCATATGCTCCACGTACACCTGCTTGCCGGCTCACACACTTTATCATCGATAATTGCCATGTCACTACACTGTAGTACTGTTGCATCCAGAATATGACCCTTGCATGGCATACTCGTGTACTTACATATTGTACACTCATACTTGTGCACACATCTATTGTACATTCATACTCGTATACTTACATATTGTACACTCATACTTGTGCACACATCTATTGTACACTCATACTTGTGCACACATCTATTGTACATTCATACTCGTGTACTTACATATTGTACACTCATACTTGTGCACACATCTATTGTACACTCATACTTGTGCACACATCTATTGTACATTCATACTCGTGTACTTACATATTGTACACTCATACTTGTGCACACATCTATTGTACACTCATACTTGTGCACACATCTATTGTACACTCATACTCGTGCACCTACCTGTTGTACACTCATACTTGTACACATACATATTTGCACATACATAGATGATTCTGGTTTGACTTGGAGATCTGGGAACCGCAAGATACTTTCTAAAACTGATTCATTTTAAAGAAGCGGTCTTCCCTAAATATGTGCATATTACTATTCCATGTTGCATGATATACTGGTATGCTTACATTTCTTTTATATGTCGCATACATCATGCTTTCTGATTATACGCATTGAGATATGTTGTTTCCATGATATTTCTGAATTTGGGAACCGTGGATATTTTAAAAGAGAGTATGTATTGTTTTAAAAACCCGGTTACCCTTGATATGATATTTCAGTGCGTCCACCATGTGTTTTCTCGGTGCTGAGAGCGACATATGAAACCCGATTCGAGGAGCGGTAGGCACCGTCTGCGGGTACATGGTGGACCCGGTGAGATACCCCGGGGCAAGAAGACTCGTATATGTTAGACGGTGAGCCTGGCGGGGGAGTACTACCTACCGGTGATATTATTTGAGCTCGGCGGATATCTGGGGGATACCGACCGGAGTTGAGAGATGATATAGGCCGATCCGGACGGACGGGGCCCTATATATATGAGGATTTACGTGCCGATGCTAGGCATAGGTTTCATGATGTTTTCGAGTGTCGATGCTTGGCACTCAGGTTCCATGATTTTGATATGTCGCGAGCGACACATGTTGATTTACATCCTCATACTTACATGCATTTGTTTATGATATTTACATGCATGATGCTTATTGTCATTGGGTGACACGTGGACGATTTCCACATACATATATTGACATTGATGACATTGATCATATAGTTGGATGATATCCACATACTTATAGACTTCATGATATAGTCGGCATTGATCATACCTCATATTTATGATATGTTATTACCTGAGGCATTGGCACGAGCACTTGGCACTATACTCATATATAGATGTTACATTGCCACTTTATCATGCTTCAGACTTATTCATTTGAGGTTTATATATTTATTGATCGTATTGACCTAGGATTGTGTTATACATACGATTTCTGCTCTATGATGTTTTCTATTCACGAGTTGGTAACTCACCCCCATTGTGCCACAGTTCTTGCAGGTTTTGTCGTACAGGTTCCATTACGGCTTTCTGGAAAACTGTTTTCCTTACGGGTGACTTGCTTTGGAAGGTGGATTCTTTTGTATCAGAACCACCATTGTATATGTATTATTCAGTTGTATCTAGTAATTCCATCAACCAAACTTGTATATTGTTTCAGACATAGAAAACCAGTTATGTATTATTTCGACCTTAGAGTCGTGCGTTGTAGTTTTATGGTTTTCATGCTGATTTTGAGTTCTTTTTGAATTTTGATCCTCGCCCTTTGGCGTTGTATATTATATTGCTTGCGTGGTTATGACCGTCGATTGACGAAGAGCTAGCTCTCGCTTGGGGATGCCTTTTATCATTGTGTATATATTATTCCTGTTGTACTCCGTTCGGGGCCTGTTTTTATAAAGGAAACTCTGCCGAAATTTTCAGAAAAGACTAGAGATTTTTTAAAATGCATATTCGGCTTACTTATTTAAAAACCTCACTTTTAAACATGTTTTCTTACTTCCTAAAAACTAGTTTTCTTTATTTACTCCTTAAAATGGTTTTAGATTTCTGGGCTTTTGGCTTACTTGAATTAGATGGGGTCCTATAGACTTCATATGATTCAAGTGCCAGTCACGTGCTATTTCGGGTCGTGAAAAAGTTGGTATCAAGGCGCTAGGTTAATCTTGGTTCAAGTCTAAGTTTGACTATGTGGAGCCTAAAGCGTTTATATATATACGAAACTTAGGCTTGACCTTACGGAACTTAGACTTAGTCGAGAGGGTATTATACCCGAACTTTCGTCGCGTAGGATGACCCTTGGTTGATGGAGTAGGTAGCTTGAGTAGAGTGACGTACCGTACGTATGTTCCGCGACATATTTACGATACGCTACTCCGCTTAAGAAACCTTAAGATGTACATTTCCTTGCACAGTATTATATTCATTCCTATGATCTATCCTCATCGATACTGGTTATGATTTTGCTGCCATGATTACACAGGCAGAGAGAGCTACGGCTAGAGTTACGTCAGCATGAGCTCATCACGGATGAGGACTGACCAGGGCGTGATTCCAGAGGCATACGATTGCATATGGAGGCGTCGTCTTATTGTCTTTTCGCGCCATGAGCGTTTGACCGATCGCTGTTACGAGATTTCCCGGATGTGCTGATCGGCACCAGAGGATTGAGCCACTGATAGAGGCCATCCAGGATGTGATGACCATTGATGTATCGCATATTCATGATGATTGAGGCACTGTTCAGCATGCAGACGAATGAGCCAGTTGTTGCTGGGAATGATGAGATATCGCTCCAGATGTTGGAGCTACTGCAGCATGAGTATGTACTTAGAGGTATGATGGAAGGCCACTAATCACCCGAGGATGAATGACTAGAACATATGGTTCGTTCGCTTACCCCGATGCGAGGTCATCAGATTGATTGATTCCAGCTAGAGACAACTTCACGCAGATTCGTTGGTAGTCGATAGAGATGATCGAATGTCAAGAACCCGATTCCAAGTTTAAAGTATTCGGAAGACATGCAAGAGATTCTATGGAACCTCTGGAAGAATGAAACCCTAACTCGACATAATGACCGTGTGAAAGCCTTTGAAACTTAGGGTTTGTGGCAGTTCCGCGGTGCCATTAGTGAGGCTTGGGTTTGCCCTTCTACGGCTGGACCACCGATGTTGTGGTATGTACCGGAATACTATTAAACTGTGCCCAAGATATTGATCTCTTGGGGGATTATGAGGTTCTGACGAATCGATCGGATGGTTCGACATCATTCGGATATCATGTGATGGGACACATTACATGGGAGACTCCAGACACGAGTATAACCGTTGGAGAGCAGTCCATGCAGCCACGAGAAGATGAGTCAGAATCAGTCGAGATTGGAGCAGAGTGGAGTAAAGAGTTCGCATGAGATTTCGACGAGATGACGTTCCACTCCGCTGACATCAGAGATGCAATACGCATGCCTAGGCGTTGATTTTGGATATACCTTCCAGAAGGAGTCGCGATGAGCATACAGCCATTCTGGAATAAGAAGTAGCCTTAGTAAATGTAACGTTTTGAAAATCGTTTCGGTGAAATTTCGGAAAATCGGTAAAATAAGGGAGTTTTCGGTAAAAAGTCAAAATACAAATATCTTTATTACAAAATTAAATATACATATTCTAGCTATGTAATTGCTAGTATTTTGTGTTTAATGAGCCACTCGTAAAATTTCTAATTTTCTGAAAAACTTTCCGAAATTAATTATTTTAATATTATTTTAAGCTGTTGAAAATACATTAAATTTAGCGATAAATACAAATTTGAATAGGCTAATTACACCCTATAGAACCATGTCAACTAAAATCTAGTGAGTAATATAAATTTTTAGCTATTTAATTCAAGTTCTAATTGGTTATATTTAAGGGAAAACAAAATTTTGATTAATTAAACTAAAACTTGCATCTTTGTAACTTGAGGGGTTCTTTTTGCATGAAATTTTCTTGTACACTTTCTCACACACCCTCACCTCCACTTGGCCGGCCCCACTACCACCTGCAGCCCACATTTCTCCCTCCACTCTTTTGCTTCTTAAACTCATTTAAATGGTTTAAAATATAGGTTTTTATATATATTAGTTGGGTGGGGGTATTATGGTAATTGGGAGGGGCTTTGACTTAGAACTTTTTGGCACCATCCCTTCACCTTTTCCCCCTCCTTCCCTTGGCCGAACCTGGACAAGCAGCAGCCCCCCCTTTCTCCTTCTCTTTTCTCTTCAAAACTCCATCAAAAAAATCATCCAAAATGCCCCAAAATCAAAATCTAATTCCTACCCATTTCTCATTAGCCAAAATTCAATGGATCTAGGGAACAAGATTTCAATTTGGGAGGCTATGTGTGCTTGTGGATCTTCAAATTTATTTGGTATAAATTCTAACCCTTTTTGCTTAATTTGTTAGTTAATTTCTTAAAACTATTTTATTTAAGTGTTAAATTGGTGGAATTGCTAGTTTTAAATTTTAAAGTTAGGGTTTGGAAATTCTAGAATTGGGTTTTTAAAATCAAGTTAGGGTTTTATTAAAATGTTATGTTTGCATAGTGTAGTTAACATGCTAAGTTATGCAAAGTGTAATCTAAGTGCTAAAATTGCTAATTTTTGCATCTAAATTATTCTAATTAAGCTAATTGCAAACTAGGTTTTTTAAATCTATTATAATTAGTGAGTTTAAAATTTAGTTTGGGTTTGGATGACTTAATTAAGTTATTTAGTGAGCATTTTGGCCACAAAAAAATTGTTGAAATGTTTTTATTGGTTAAAACTTCAAGTTTTGAACAAAAAGGGTATTTGTGCTAACTAGATTTTGGTTTAAGTGAGTTTAGCAAGATTAAAAATATAGTAAATGTTCATGTGACCTATTTAAGCTAATTAGTGAATACTGTAACCACTAGTTTTGCTAAAACATTAAGACTTGTATTAAAAACGGTTAGCGACCGCTAACTAGGTTTTTGGGAAATAAAACAATTTGTTTAATTTTATGGTTTTGATGAATTTAACCCTATTTGTTATATAATTAGTGGATTTAGGGTTTTTGTGAATTCTAACCTATTCCATATATATGTTTAGTGTTTGTGAATATGAAAATGGGTGTGTTTGGATTTTCCTCGATGGTTTGGCGTTTGTACGCCAACATCGAGGGTTTTTTGGTTGATTTGTGAAAGCAACCATAGGTTTTGACCTATGTGGGGTTTGTGTGTCGTTTTGATCATGAGTTGGATTTCAATGCGATACGGTGCGTTATGATATGTAGGTACCCCATGTAGACTTCGAGACGACAAGCAAGCGCGTGGCGACGTCGGCACCAGCGAGCGAGGATCAGGTGAGTAGATTTATGTCTACGGGGAGAAGTCGAGTGGATGGCGTATAGCACCCCCGCAGTTCGTGGTGATGTATACGAATACATATACACACATATATTTTGATGATAAAGATAGATTTTAGGTGTGATTGGATAGGTTTAGTGTTGCGAGACCCTAGAGTAGAGGTTGCACCACATTTACACACACACACCCATACTTGCATACATTCTTCTTTCATATGTGCTTATATGGGGTTATATTGTTATGTGTTCACATGGGTATGGGACTATGTGTTCACATACTGGATTTGAGGATAGTATTTGGGATTTGAGATGAGTCGATAAGATTTGATTGAGACCGCGAGAACGGTGATATGGCAGGATTCGTACTTGAGATACGTCCTGATATTATAGCGGATCTTAGGACGACGTTACATGCGAATAGTGTTATACATTGAATGGTTGACATGTGATCGTGATATGAGATAAGATATATTAAGATATTCATAATAGGTCGCATTAAGCGATGTATACCTCTTTATGACGATATATGATGATGATATCGGTTTGTATGAGGCTGTAGATCAGCAGTCAGATCATGATTAGATTGATGATATTAGTATTGTACTAGACGTAGATCAGTACCCCGGATTATGATCTTTGATAAAGAGGATACTAAATGATTAATTTGATGAATATGATACTGACCTGTACCCAGATTTGGGGATGCCGTACGACAGATTTACGTACGAGCTATATATTGATGTTTGATTCGCGCTCTTGACTTGGGAATATTTGATTATAGATTTGGTATCGGATATGATATTATCGAGGCGGGATCACCGACTAATATATATATATATATATCGACTCAGGCGTTAGGCGGTTTCCTTACCTTCAGTAGCCAGTTAGCTTAGCCCTTTAGTTTAGTGTAGTTATTAGACTAGATTTATATTAGATATAGATTGTTATCTTTGTGTCTAGTATTTAGCTCCCACTCATTATTGTTGTTCGCTCCGCATCGCATGCTTATATTATGTTTCATATTCTATTGTTGATATCATGCTGTTAGGACACCAGCACCAATACCGATGACGCGTATGTACCACGTACACTTACTTGCCGGCTCACACACATCTTCATCGGTAATTGCCATGTCACGAACACTTTAGAAAATACTATTTCATTTGACATAGGTTGTAGCTAATAGTTTTGATATGATATTAGTATACTTGCCTTATATGCTAGTTTAGACATTGTAGTTATTACTTGCCACTTCATGCATACTGTTATTCATTGTTATGCCGCATTCATGGATTCTCATGCCTATATTCATGGTTTTACATGCTATTGATGATTTGGATTCGGATTTCCATGAGATTTTCTGGATTTGGGGGAAAACCGCAAAACTTATATAAACTTCTTTTCTCTCTTTTTAAATAAAAAGTGCGGTTTTCCCATGATGTATGAGTCGTCCACCATGAGTTTGCTGATGGATTTCGAGACCCGATTCGAGGAGATGGAGGAACCGTTTCGGGTACATGGTGGACCCGGTGCGGTTCCCCGGGGCAAGAGGATCGCAGATGATGGCGTTGAGCCTGGCAGGGGAGCACTACCGACCGGTGATATTACCCGACGCGTCGGATATCCGGAGGATACCGTCGTGGTCTTAAGATTGATGGTAGGGGCTGGTCTGGACTGACGGCGCCCTAAATAGCGAGATTGAGACACACAGAGATATCGAGATATTTGGATACTTGTTTTGTGTCGATGCTAGGCACTGTTTATGCTGATTTCATTTATGATACCTCGTTTTTAAAAAAAAAGATACAGAAACCTCACTAATTTATGAAAGCAGTTTTCGTCGGTACATGCATTCTGTTTCATGCATTCATACATCATCCATATGATATATTGCTACCTGAGGCACTGACACGGGCACATGGGATTACACTCGGATTAGATATTTACCCTAACCATTGTTATGGGCTGCATGTTATATATATTCGAGGATATATTATGATCATAGGACCTAGGATTGCGTTGTTCATACGATTTCTGTTCGTAGATGTTTTCCTACTCATGAGTAGGCAACTCACCCCCATTGTGCCACAGTTTCTTGCAGGTTTTGCCGTACAGGTTTCATTACGGCTTTACTGGCACTATTTCCATTCCGGGTGATTTGCTAGTAGGTGGGTTTATTTGTATCGTACCCATCATTATACCTTGTATATTATTATTCTGTTGTATCTAGAAGTTCCATCAACCAAACATGTATTTATTTTTTAGATAGAGACCAGTGATGTTATTCTTTCGACCTTAGAGTCGCGCGTTATATTTCTGTGGATCTCTTGTTGTTTGAGTTTCCTTTTGAGTTTTGATCCTCGCCCTTGGCGTTGTATATTATATTGCTTGTGTGGTTGTGACCGTCGATTGACGAAGAGCTAGCTCCCGCTTGGGGATGCCTTTTATTGATTTCGTATACTATTCATGTTGTATCCCGTTTGGGGGCCAGTATTTACAAAGGAGACTGCCGAAATTTTCAGGAAATATTTGATGTTCTTAAAAACGCATAATTCAGCTTATGCTATTAAAACTACTTGATTTAAATTGGTTTTCCTTCACTCTCTTACTTTTCTTGGTTTTGGATTTCTGGGTTTTCGGCTTACTTAGATTATGTACGCCTCGAGATGTTTCGTAGTCTAAGTGCCGGTCATGTTCCGTACTTTCGGGTCGTGACAAAGTTGGTATCAGAGCGTTAGGTTTTACCTTCGGAGCGTAGGATGACCTTTGGTTGATGGAATAGGTGACTTTAGTAGAGTGACGTACCGTGGTATGTTCCACGGCATACTTACGATATGCTACTCTACTTAAGGAGCCTTAAGATATACATTTCTTTGCTCAGTATCATATTCATTCCTGATTTAGCCTCATCGGTACCAGTTACGGTTTGCTGCCACAATTACGGGCAGGGAGAGCTACGGCTAGAGTTGCGGTCAGCACGAGCTCGTCACGAGCGAGGACTGACCAGGGCGTAATTCCGGCGACACACGATTGCGGAGATGTGTCTTTTTACTGTGTTTTCGCGCCACGAGCGTTTGGCGGATCGCCTTTACGAGATTTCTCGGACATGCCGATCAGTACCAGAGGATTGAGCCAATGATAGAGGCCAGCCAGATTTTGATAACCGTTGGCGTATTGCTTATTCATGATGATTGAGGCACTGTTCAGCGTGCAGACGAGTGAGCCAGTTATTGCTGCGAATGACGAGATATCGCCCCAGATGTTGGAGCTATTGCAGTACGAGTTATACTAAGAGATGATAGAAGGTTGCTAGTCAACGAGGATGAATGACTAGGACATGTGGTTCGTTCGCTACTCCGATGCGAGGTCATCAGATAGATTGATTCCAGATAGAGACGACTTCACGCGGAGACGTTAAGAGTCGACAGAGACGATCGAATGTCAGAAACCTATTATTCCAAGTTTAAAGTATTTGGAAAGACATGCAGGCAATTCTATGGACCCTCTAGAAGAATGAAACCCTAACTCGACTTAATGACCGTGTGAAAGCCTTTGAACCTTAGGGTTTGCGGCAGTTCTGCAGCGCCATTAGTGAAGCTTGGGTTTGCCCTTCTACGGCTGGACCATCGATGCTGTGGTACGTACTCGATACTATTAAACTGTACCCAAGATGTTGAGCTCTTGGGGGGGATTATGAGGTTTTTACGAATCGATCAAATGGTTCGACTTCATTCGGAAGCCAGGTGGTGAGATGCATTTCTAGGGAGACTCCAGATACGAGGATAGCCGTTGGAGCTCAGTCCATGCAGCCACGACGAGATGAGTCCGAAGCAGTCGACATTAGAGAAAGTGGAGTAAGAGGTTCGTACGAGATCTTGATGAGACGACGTTCCACTCCGCCGACATCAGAGATGCGATACGCATGCCGAGGCATTGTACTTGGATATACCTTCCAGAAGGAGTCGCGATGAGTATGCAGCCGTTCCGGAACGAGAACAGATCTAGTAAGGGACGATGACTTCCGGACAGTTCGGCAGAGATGAGATTTAGGAGAGATCTCGACAGGACCTTTCTGGGATGAATTACGAGAAGACCTGGACCCAGGAGTGGTCATGCTACGTACACCGGCAGGCCAGAGTTCAGGATCGTCGACGAGACATGCTATGAGTGACCACGACAGTTGGCCAGAGATTCTTGGAGGATGTGCTTGAGCGGGACTATTCCGCCATACTTGATTTTGGTATTTTGAGCGATCTATTCGCATGATTTGGTTTTGATGATTGAGTTTCATGATATCGTTTTCATGCACCATGGTTGCACCTACTGAGTATTTACGATTTTTGCACAATTGTTGCACTTGAGATAGTTTTCGTGCCTTGGTTTCTCATGCTTGTGATTATATGGATTTCATGCAGTTGAGTTGATTTGTGCGTATATACGCATACGATTTGGTTTTTGCACTCGGTATAGTTCACATATGCTTGCAGTGCAGTGATACGCATTTCGTGCACTTAGATGCACTGGACTTCGATTTCGATTGTGATGCTCGATATTGGTTTTGTGCACCTTGTGCACCTGATTGGATTTTACGCATGTTCGGCGCTTGGTATTGGATTTCATGACTTCGTGCAGGATGGATGCACCTGATTTGGGTTTTTGCGCATGTTGGGCGCGTGTTATGAGATACGATTTTGGTGCACACCAGATGCACTAAATCGAGATTCTTCGTGCATGTCAGATGCACCTGTTTTTGCTGTCTGGCACACACGTTGCCTATGACAGATGTTGTGTGCACACCCGATGCACTTAGATGTTGTTTCTGTGCGCATGTATGGCACATATATGGATTTTGATTTCCGTGCGCACCCGACGCACGTAGTATTCATATGCATATTTTGGGATTGGTTTCTTATGGAGCAGTATGTTTTTATGGTATTTGCTATGTGTTTTCGTACTGAGCAGGACTAGTCAGAGGACAGTACCTGAATATATTTTGCATGCATTGATAGCTATCGAAGGGAATTCCAAAAAGCGAGCTATAGTCTCAGTATTTACCTACATGTCTGATATGACACGAAACGTTTAAAACAAGGAACCCTTCTAAATTGTTTCCAAAACGGCGGAACATACATATTAAACAAAAGGTATATATGTATATGGTTATTTTCTTATGATAGATGTCCGCCACTGTGCAGTGTTATGCGCATTGCACAGCGACTTTAAAAGATTTGGCATGCATTTCCTTCAGATATTTACATATATAGATTTGATATTTACATGTATAGTTTCGAGTTATATCATATTGGTTTTGTATTGGATTTGACATTTGTGTCTTTACCATGACTCCGATGATTGCGGGATGCTTGACGGAGTTTTGATTTTGAGTTATATGCTCATTTTTCATGCGCATAGCGCTGCGCTACGATTTGTTTTATGTATTTATGATTTCGGAGCCCCGACGACTTGATGGTTTTGCTTAGATGTTTTAGTATTTAGGGAAAGTTTTAATTTAAATTCGGGGACCGAATTTTTTTAAGGGGGGAAGATTGTAACGTTTGGAAAATCATTTCGGTGAAATTTCGGAAAATCGGTAAAATAAGGGGGTTTTCGGTAAAAAGTCAAAATATAAATATCTTTATTATAAAATTAAATATATATATTCTAGCTATATAATTGCTAGTATTTTGTGTTTATTGAGCCACTCGTAAAATTTCTAATTTTCTGAAAAATTTTCCGAAATTAATTATTTTAAAATTATTTTAAGCTGTTAAAAATACATTAAACTTAACGATAAATACAAATTTGAATAGGCTAATTACACCCTATAGAACCATGTCAAATAAAATCTAGTGAGTAATATAAATTTTTATCTATTTAATTCAAGTTCTAATTGCTTATATTTAAGGGAAAACTAAAATTTGATTAATTAAACAAAAACTTGCATCTTTGTAACTTGAGGGGTTCTTTTTGCATGAAATTTTCTTATACACTCTCTCACACACCCTCACCTCCACTTGGCCGGCCCTACTACCACCTGCAGCCCACATTTCCCCCTCCACTCTTTTGCTTCTTTAACTCATTTAAATGGTTTAAAATATAGGTTTTTATATATATTAGTTGGGTGGGGGTATTATGGTAATTGGGAGAGGCTTTGACTTGGAACTTTATGGCACCATCCCCTCACCTTTTCCCCCTCCTTCCCTTGGCCGAACCTGGACCAGCAGCAGCCCCCCCTTTCTCCTTCTCTTTTCTCTTCAAAACTCCATCAAAAAAAATCATCCAAAATGCCCCAAAAATCCCACAAAATCAAAATCTAATTCCTACCCATTTCTCATTACCCAAAATTGCATGGATCTAGAGAACAAGATTTCAATTTGGGAGGCTATGTGTGCTTGTGGATCTTCAAATTTATTGGGTTTAAATTCTAACCCTTTTTGCTTAATTTGTTAGTTAATTTCTTAAAGCTGTTTTATTTAAGTGTTAAATTGGTGGAATTGCTAGTTTTAAATTTTAAAGTTAGGGTTTGGAAATTCTAGAATTGGGTTTTTAAAATCAAGTTAGGGTTTTATTAAAATATTATGTTTGCATAGTGTAGTTAACATGCTAGGTCATGCAAAGTGTAATCGAAGTGCTAAAATTACTAATTTTTGCTTCTAAATTATTCTAATTAAGCTAATTGCAAACTAGGTTTTTTAGATCTATTATAATTAGTGAGTTTAAAATTTAGTTTGGGTTTGGGTGACTTAATTAAGTTATTTAGTGAGCATTTTGGCCACAAAAAATTTGTTGAAATGTTTTTATTGGTTAAAACTTCAAGTTTTGAACAAAAAGGATATTTGTGCTAACTAGATTTTGGTTTAAGAGAGTTTAGCAAGATTAAAAATATAGTAAATGTTCATGTGACCTATTTAAGATAATTAGTGAATACTGTAACCACTAGTTTTGCTAAAACATTAAGACTTGTATTAAAAACGGTTAGCGACTGGTAACTAGGTTTTTGGGAAATAAAACAATTTGTTTAATTTTATGGTTTTGATGAATTTAACCCTATTTGTTATATAATTAGTGGATTTGGGGTTTTTGTGAATTCTAATCTATTCCATATATATGTTTAGTGTTTGTGAATGTGAAAATGGGTGTGTTTGGATTTTCCTCAATGGTTTGGCGTTTGTACGCCGACATCGAGGGTTTTTTGGTTAATTTGTGAAAGCAACCATAGGTTTTGACCTATGTGGGGTTCGTGTGTCGTTTTGATCAAGAGTCGGATTTTAATGCAATACGGTGCGTTATGATATGTAGGTACCCCATATGGACTTCGAGACGACAAGCAAGCGCATGGCGACGTCGGCACCGGCGAGCGAGGATCAGGTGCGTAGATTTATGTCTACGGGGAGAAGTCGAGTGGATGGCGTATAGCACCTCCGCAGTTCGTGGTGATGTATACAAATACGTATACACACATATATTTCGATGGTAAAGATAGATTTTAGGTGTGATTGGATAGGTTTAGTGTTGCGAGACCCTAGAGTAGAGGTTGCACCACATTTACACACACACACCCATACTTGCATACATTCTTCTTTCATGTGTGCTTATATGGGGTTATATTGTTATGTGTTCACATGGGTATGGGACAATGTGTTCACATACTGGATTTGAGGATAGTATTTGGGATTTGAGATGAGTCGATAAGATTTGATTGAGACCGCGAGAACGGTGATATGGCAGGATTCGTACTTGAGATACGTCCTGATATTATAGCGGATCTTGGGACGACGTTACATGCGAATAGTGTTATACATTGAATGGTTGACATGTGATCGTGATATAAGATAAGATATATTAAGATATTCATAATAGGTCGCATTAGGCGATGTATACCTCTTTATGACGATATATGATGATGATATCGGTTTGTATGAGGCTGTAGATCAGCAGTCAGATCATGATTAGATTGATGATATTAGTATTGTACTAGATGTAGATCAGTACCCTGGATTATGATCTTTGATAAAGAAGATACCAAATGATTAATTTGATGAATATGATACTGACCTGTACCCAGATTTGGGGATGCCATACGAGGATTTACGTACGAGCTATATATTGATGTTTGATCCGCGCTCCTGACTTGGGAATATTTGATTATAGATTTGGTATCGGATGTGATATTATCGAGGCAGGATCACCGACTAATATATATATGTGTGTGTGTGTGTGTGTGTGTGTGTGTGTGTGTATCGACTCAGGTGTTAGGCGGTTTCCTTACCTTCAGTAGCCAGTTAGTTTAGCCCTTTATTTAAGTGTAGTTGTTTGACTAGATTTATTTTAGATATAGATTGTTATCTTTGTGTCTAGTATTTAGCTCCCGCTCATTATTGTTGTTCACTCCGCATCGCATGCTTATATTATGTTTCATATTCTATTGTTGATATCATGCTGTTAGGACACCAGCACCATTACCGATGACGCGTATGTACCACGTACACTTACTTGCCGGCTCACACACATCTTCATCAGTAATTGCCTGGTCATGAACACTTTAGAAAATACTATTTCATTTGACATAGGTTGTAGCTAATAGTTTAGACATGATATTAGTATACTTGCCTTATATGCTAGTTTAGACATTGTAGTTATTAGTTGCTACTTCATGCATACTGTTATTCATTGTTATGCCGCATTCATGGATTCTCATGCCTATATTCATGGTTTTACATGCTATTGATGATTTGGATTCGGATTTCCGTGAGATTTTCTGGATTTGGGGGAAAACCGCAAAACTTATATAAACTTCTTTTCTTTCTTTTTAAATAAAAAGTGCGGTTTTCCCATGATGTATGAGTCGTCCACCATGAGTTTGCTGATGGATTTCGAGACCCGATTCGAGGAGATGGAGGAACCGTTTCGGGTACATGGTGGACCCGGTGTGGTATCCCGGGACAAGAGGATCGCAGATGATAGCGTTGAGCCTGGCAGGGGAGCACTGCCGACCGGTGATATTACCCGACGCGTCGGATATCCAGAGGATACCGTCGTGGTCTTGAGATTGATGGTAAGGGCCGGTCTGGACTGACGGCGCCCTAGATAGTGAGATTAAGACATACAGAGATATCGAGATATTTGGATACTTGTTTTGTGTCGATGCTAGGCACTGTTTATGCTGATTTCATTTATGATACCTCATTTTTGAAAAAAGATACAGAAATCTCACTAATTTATGAAAGCAGTTTTCTTCGGTACGTGCATTCTGTTTCATGCATTCATACATCATCCATATGATATATTGCTACCTTAGGCACTGACACGGGCACATGGGATTACACTCGGGTTAGATATTTACCCTAGCCATTGTTATAGGCTGCATGTTATATATATTTGAGGATATATTATGATCATAGGACCTAGGATTGCGTTGTTCATGCGATTTCTGTTCGTAGATGTTTTCCTACTCACGAGTTGGCAACTCACCCCCGTTGTGCCACAGTTTCTTGCAGGTTTTGCCGTACAGGTTTCATTACGGCTTTGCTGCCACTATTTTCTTTCCGGGTGATTTGCTAGTAGGTGGGTTTATTTTTATCGTACCCATCATTATACCTTGTATATTATTATTCTGTTGTATCTAGAAGTTCCATCAACCAAACATGTATTTATTTTTGAGATAGAGACCAGTGATGTTATTCTTTCGACCTTAGAGTCGCGCGTTATATTTCTGTGGATCTCTTGTTGTTTGAGTTTCCTTTTGAGTTTTGATCCTCGCCCTTGGCGTTGTATATTAAATTGCTTGTGTGGTTGTGACCGTCGATTGACAAAGAGTTAGCTCCCGCTTGGGGATGCCTTTTATTGATTTCGTATACTATTCATGTTGTATCCCGTTTGGGGGCCAGTATTTACAAAAGTGACTCTGCCGAAATTTTCAGGAAATATTTGATGTTCTTAAAAACGCATAATTCGGCTTATGCTATTAAAACTTCTTGATTTAAATTGGTTTTCCTTCACTCTACTACTTTTCTTGGTTTTGGATTTCTGGGTTTTCGGCTTACTTAGATTACGTACGCCTCGAGACATTTCGTAGTCTAAGTGCCGGTCATGTTCCGTACTTTCGGGTCGTGACAGTAAAGGACGATGACTTCCGGGCAATTTGGCAGAAAAGAGATTTGAGAGAGACCTCGACAGGACCTTTCTGGAATACTATACGAGAAGACCTAGACCCAGGAGTGGTCATTTTGCGCACACCCAACAGGCCAGAGTTCGGCATCGTCGACGAGATAGTTGACCAGGTTCGGATAGAGGACCTCACGCGGATGCGTTGTGAATTGATCAAGAAAGGACGGGAATGGAGTATATCTCCACAGGTTGGGACAAGTTCTTAAGGACGTGTTCGGCCAGATATCTTCTACATAGTGATGAAGATACCAAGTTCGTGATTTCGAGTCCGTGTGAGAGACTTCGGATTGACCGTAGCCGAGAACATTTGCGGTGCGTAGATAGAGACGTGACATCGGAGTAGACGATGATATAGACAAGTGGGACAAGAGGTTCGTGCGAGATGCTGACGAGCTGTTGTTACTCCCCGTTAAGGTTAATGGTCGGATATGTCTACAGAGTCATTAGGATGCATCCAGTTTCCTAGGAAATGCTGTGCTAAGGACGCAGATATCCAGAGAGCGAGAAAAGATTATGCAAGAGTACCAGCCTCCGTACAGTTCGGCATAGGTGAGATCGGAAGAGACCTTGAGCAGGATTCCTTCCAGGACACTGCTACGATAAGATTTGCACCAGGATCAGATGTGTGATGTGCATTCAGAGGACCAAAGGTCGGCGCCAGTGACGTGCTGCTTTACGAGTGACCACGAGGATCGACCGAGAGATGACCAGAGAAGTGCCAGGACGGAATCGTCCCCGTTAACACACCTGACAGGGCCGATGAGCCGATGAATTACGAGATTGGTAATCCACAGAGGAGATAAGGACCCAGAGACAGAAGACGCCAGACTATGAACAGGAGGCAAGTAGATATCTTGCGCTGCTAGCTTCGGATGCACCGACACCTTCTCAACTGCGAAGGAGGAAATATCGACGGCGGTATTTATGATTTGTGATTTTGTGATTCGATTATCACGTATCCGTCATCTTGGATTTCGGTATTTTGGGAGATCTGTTCGCATGATTTAGTCTTGATGGCTGAGTTCCATGATTCTGTTTTCATGCACCATGGTTGCACCTACTGGGTATTTATATTTTGCACATAGTTATTACGCTTGAGGTATTGATTGTGATTTCATGCCTATTTTATACCAGTGATTTGATTTACGCTTCCAGCATAGTTTTCATGCACTTTTAGTGTTTTGATTTGATTTGTGCACGCTGATGCACATGGTTGTGAGCTTATACACCGCGGTATACCTGATTTGGATTGAGCCGTATTGTATACCGTCGATTTTGATTCTGATATTGATGTTGATTTCTTGTACTCCGTGCATTTGATTTGGATTTTCGCGCGTGTTGAGCGCATGTTTTGATATACGATTTTGGTGCACATCAAATGCACTAAATCGGGATTCCTTGTGCATGTCAGATGCACCTGATTTTGCTGTCAGGCACGCCCGTTGCCCTTGGCAGATGTTTTGTGCACACCCGTTGCATCTAGATGATGTTTCTGTGCACATGTATAGCACATATATGGATTTTGATTCCCGTGCGCACCAGACGCACAGGGTATTCTTATATACATTTTGGGATTTATTCCTTATGGACCAGTACGTTTTTATGATATTTGCTATTTTTTTTCGTACTGAGCAGGACTAGTCAGAGGACAGTACCTGGACATATTTTGCATGCATTGATAGTTATCGAAAGGATTTCCAAAAAGAGAGTTATAGTCTCAGTATTTACCTACGTGTCTGATATGACACGAAACGTTTAAAACAAGGAAACTCTTCTAAATTGTTTTCAAAACGGCGGAACGTACATATTAAACAAAGGATATATACGTATATGGTTATTTTATTATAATAGACGTCCGCCACTGTGCAGTGTTATGCGCATCGCACAGCGACTTAAAAGATTTAGCAAGCATTTCCTTCAGCTATTTACATGTATAGATTTGATGTCTACATGTATAGTTCTTATTTATATCATATTGGTTTTATTTTGGATTTGACATTTGTGTCTTTACCATGACTCCGATGATTGCGGGATGTGTGACGGAGTTTTATTTTTGAGTGATCTACTCATTGTTCTTGCGCATGCATTGCGCTATGATGCGTTTTATGTATTGATGATTTCGGAGCCCCGACGACTTGGACTTTCTATTGAAATGTTTTAGAATTTGGAGGTTTAAAATTTAAATTCGGGGACCGAATTTATTTAAGGGGGGAAGATTGTAACATTTCAAAAAAAAAAAAATATTATTTTTGGGAATTTTTATAATTTAATATTATTTTTAATGAATATTTTAATATTTCGGTATAATTAAATACCGATAAATGGGGAAAATTTTGGAAAATTATAGAAATTACTAGAAAGAGGGTGTTTTATGTGAATTATGCAAATTTTAAGTTTTTATGATTAATTATATGCTAATTTAGTGCTAATCGCGATTAAAAATCGCTAATCGGATTTTTAGCATATTTGTGCAAAACATGCACCATATCTTTTTACACTTGTTACATAATTTTTTCCATGGCTTTCCTACATGTTTTATCATGGTTGATGATTTTATGAGAGAAGAAAAGAAAAGAAAAGAAAAGGATTAGAATAATGAGGGATGGGCAAGAGAGAGAAGGTAGGAGAGAGGGTGAGGGGTCAACTTGACCTTAGCCTTTGTGTCCCATTCATTTTCCCTTCATCATTTCAGCCCCTCTCCTCACCATGGCAGCACCCCTTTCCTCTCCACTTCAAACCCCCACTTCATCACTAAAAACTCACAAAAACATCATCCCCACTTCACAAAAATTGTTCACAAGCTCTCAAGCAACCCTTAGGACCAAGAAAGTTTGAGTTTTGAACCTGTAAAGGATTCTTGAGTGCAACATGAGGTAATTTTTCCATCATTAGTATAGAATTTCCTTTCCTTTACCATCCATGTTGAAGTTGTAACCGATATTGTGTGGTTTTGGGGAGTTTGAAAACTTGAGTTGAGGATTAGGGTTTTAGTTGAAATCAAAGGTGAAATTTGGGTTACTAGAGGCTATACAACCCCTGTGGTGATTGATTGGAGACCCAAACCAGAGACTAGAACCCGGAATACGGATTTAGAAAAAACGATATCGGAAGAACTGTGGATTCTGTGATTGTATTTGGAAATCTGCTAACACCCGAGTCACCTGAAAATATTTTTGCATAGACAGTGATACATGCAGGCACCTAGGAGGCATCACCTAAAACCCTAGCCCCTACCTCCCCAACTAGGCCGCAGATTTAATCCTGATGCCCGCAAATTGCGGCCTGGGTCCCACCATTTTGATTCGTGTTTCTTCCATGGCTCCATCACCAGTAAACTGGACCCTTGGCATATGCAAAATTGTCCAATTTGACCTAGGGTAGAATCTGGAGCCTTTTTCCTAAGTTGCTGTTTTAATTCGTGTTTTCGTTTTGCGTATTTTGAATTCTGAATTTGCGTATTGTGTTTTACCTCGATTACTTGGCGTTTGTACGACGAGATCGAGGGTCGTTTGATGATTTTGAAAGCGTACCTATAGGTTCTAACCTATAAGCTCTTAAGCGTATCGTTTTGGTTTTCGCGTGTCGTTTTGGTTTCGATTTGGTTTTAATGCGATGTGATACGTGTGATATGTAGGTACCCCCACGATGATTCGAGACGATGAAGAAGATGAAGGCGACATCGACACCGACACGCAGGATTCAAGGTGAGTAGATTATATCTACGGAGGAAGTCGGGTGATTGGCATATAGCACCCCCGCAGTTCGATGATTAGTATACTATATATACTATATAAGATAGCTTATTTCATGACATGGATTTTTCTAGATGTGTTTAGGTGTACCATAATTAGATTAGGGTTTAGAAGTAAACTAGTGTAGTTCCTAGTTGCGAACCCTGGAATAGGTTTACACCCACACGCACACACATGCTTATTGCTATACATATATCTAGATGATGAGGATAGCGGATGATATTGGGAGATGAGTCGATGAGATTGGGCATAGTGCCATGAGATCGGTGATATGATGTGATTCGTATTTGGGATATGACATGTGATTTTAGCGGGCCTTGGGACGTGTGTTTTACACACGCATTTATATTTATATAGACGGTATTGATTAGTACTAGACTTAGATCAGTACCCCAGATCATAAGATATGATGATAAGGATACCAGATAATTTTTGAGATGAATATGATATTGACCCGTACCCAGCTTTTGGGATGCCGTACGATGATTTACCGTACGAGCTTTATATTGATGATAGATCCGCACTCATGACTCGAGAATGTCATATGATATTGTATCGTACGCGGTACCTTTGAGGCGGGATCGTCGATAATTATATTTACATATATATATTATATCGACTCAGAATTAGGTGGTTTCCATACCCCTCTTGATTGACTTGATAGTTAGAACTGTAGATTTGCTTGTAGATGTTAGGCTAGGCCGATGTTATACCTATTTTAAAAACTAACGAATCGGGAGTAGTTAAAGACAGGCAAGGGATTCTACGGATATTTTCAAAAGACGCATCTTTTCTTAAAAACACCGTAGCCCTTATTTTCCTAAAAAAAACCGATTCGTCTTCTTTCAAATGGCAAAACAATATGTTATGGATGCATTGATGTAGCTTCTACACTGTCGTGTTTATTATTCATTTGCTGCATATGCTTACTGTTTGCATCGCATTGCATGATAAATATGGTTATTGTTATATTAAACCCATGCTGTTTGGACACCAGCACCATTATCGATGATGCATATGTTCCACGTACACCTGCTTGCCAGCTCACACACTTCATCTTCGATAATTGCCATGTCACTACACTGTAGTACTGTTGCATTCAGGATATGACCCTTGCATGCCATACGTGTGTACTTACATATTGTACACTCATACTTGTGCACACATCTATTGTACATTCAAACTCGTGTACTTACATATTGTACACTCATACTTGTGCACACATCTATTGCACACTCATACTTGTGCACACATCTATTGTACATTCATACTCGTGTACTTACATATTGTACACTCATACTTGTGCACACATCTATTGTACACTCATACTTGTGCACACATCTATTGTACATTCATACTCGTGTACTTACATATTGTACACTCATACTTGTGCACACATCTATTGTACACTCATACTTGTGCACACATCTACTGTACACTCATACTTGTGCACACATCTATTGTACATTCATACTCGTGTACTTACATATTGTACACTCATACTTGTGCACACATCTATTGTACACTCATACTTGTGCACACATCTATTATACACTCATACTCGTGCACCTACCTGTTGTACACTCATACTTGTACACATACATATTTGCGCATACATAGATGATTCTGGTTTGACATGGAGATCTGGGAACCGCAAGATACTTTCTAAAACTGATTCATTTTGAAGAAGCGGTCTTCCCTAAATATGTGCATATTACTATTCCATGTTGCATGATATACTGGTATGATTACATTTCTTTTATATGTCGCATACATCAAGCTTTCTGATTATATGCATTGAGATATGTTTTTCCATGATATTTCTGGATTTGGGAACCGTGGGTATTTTAAAAGAGAGTATGTATTGTTTTAAAAACCCGGTTACTCTTGATATGATATTTTAGTGCGTCCACCATGTGTTTTCTCGATGCTGAGAGCGACATGTGAAACCCGATTCGAGGAGCGGTAGGCACCGTCTGCGGGTACATGGGTGACCCGGTGAGGTACCCCAGGGCAAGAAGACTCGTATATGTTAGACGGTGAGCCTGGCAGGGGAGTACTACCTACCGGTGATATTATTTGAGCTCGGCGGATATCTGGGGGATACCGACCAAAGTTGAGAGATGATATAGGCCGATCCGGACGGACGGGGCCCTATATATATGAGGATTTACGTGCCGATGCTAGGCACAGGTTTCATGATGTTTTCGAGTGTCGATGCTTGGCACTCAGGTTCCATGATTTTGATATGTCGCGAGCGACACATGTTGATTTACATCCTCATACTTCCATGCATATGTTTATGATATTTACATGCATGATGCTTATTTTCATTGGGTGACACGTTGACGATTTCCACATACATATATTGACTGTTAGTGTATATGCCCTAGGGGCCATTATTGTATCATACTAGCTTGTATATTACTTAATGGAAGCTTGGGATATTCACAGTTTTATAACAGTCTTGCTATACATGGTAGTATGCTACTTGGTTTTATCTATCTTAATATGTGAGTATACGTATTGATAGAGCCTTTAGGATCTTGCTTGACTACCAGCGTTGTGATGGCAGTCACACTAGTGGGGGCTGGGTAGTCTATAAGCACATCATTTTTCAGGTCCCTAGTCGTAGGATTATCGAGACAGGGCATCGATACTCCGGAGTAGACTAGTGTGTACGCTTCTCATCCCATTTAGGGAGATGGTCTGCCCCACAGCCGTCAGTACGTCGTACTGGAGATAGTATACAGGTGCTCGTTGGGTTACGGGTACACTGGACAGGACTCGCGGGGAACTGTTGGTTGGTATTATACCCGTCGTCAGTTAACAGTTCCCACGTGACATGAGTACAGCATAGTCCGCAGACTTGACACTATTACTTCGCCTCGAGTGTGTCCCACTATTCTTAGATTGCTACCCTACCACGGCTGAAAGGAGTCATGCAAACAGGTAGCAGTTGGGTGCAGTCCCGAGCACTTGGAGGCAGTGGCGGTTAAACAGGATTCGTCTCTCCCGGTATTTGGAGTTGATATCGCGCTGTTTCAGAGAGCCATTACGCAAAGTCCCTGGCCAGGGCAAGCGAGATTTACTGGTAGATTCCAGTAGTTTCTCAAGGTGTAATGGGCTTCACTCGGACGCGACTTATACCGCTATTAGGGGACTGACGCTTGCCGCCCCCCTAGGCCCGATATGCGATAGTCCTAGACGAACAGACCGGACTGTACGGAGATTGTCACATCAGGCTCAGTAAGAGTTCGGATGGGTTTCCTCATCGGCCTTCTTATCGACATCTACCTGGGGACCGTTACGTACAGCTAGTGCCGCTTGCGGTCTATGGTTAAACCCACTGCCAGCGTAGTAGTCGAGTCTTTAGAGTCCCACACAGAGAGTTTCCCTGCTCCAGGCGAAACGATATAGAGGTCGTATGGTTTTACGACAAGGGTTCGGACACATACGTGTGTTTGCGCACGTCCGACATTCGGACAGTTTTTACTAGCCGGCTTTGGTTTAAACCAGATTCTAGTATCGGATTATTTGATTTATACTGTCTAAAATTTTTCCGTGTTTTCACGAATAGGAGGGGCGTTCTCGTAATTTTGCGAGAAGCTTCTAGAAGGATGGTGACTTGAGGGTTTAGATGGCATTTGTATTTATTGATTTAGTGACTCATTTGTGTGATTCATCCATGGAGTTAATGCATTATTTATCGATCTAATGACTCATGAGATGAATCACTCATTTGAATCAATGAAGCATGGTTGTTAAATGATTTATTTTATTTATTTGATAAATGATTATGCTTCATATATTCAAATGAGTTCATTATTTCTTCTCATTTTCTCATGCTCACCTTCTTTCTCCTCAAGCTCACTCTCTCTTCAAACCCTAATCCTACCACTCATGTGTTGAGATCAAGGATTAGATAGACTAATTAATCCATAACCATTCTCTATATCACCTAGGTACCTTTGATTAGCAACTAAAGAAACCTAGTTACCTCAAGTTTAGAGGTGAAGCTTAGAGTAAAGCCCTCGGGTGGATCATCTACTACATAGAGAAGGCCGGAGAGGAGGTGGAGAACGAAAAGACGAAGGACACAGTTCATTAGGTATAATCACTTCTCATAGTAGTTAACAACTTCTATGTTTATGTTAGTTATCGTTTAGCAATGATTCTTGCGGTTAGTCGATGTTAGTACATAGAACAAGATCGTTTTTCATATTTTCGTCTCCCCGCACATAGTGAGGTGTAGTACATCGACTTATAGTGGTATCAAAGCCTCGCTAAACAATAATTAACTTATTAGCAAAGTCATATGAATTTCGAACGCAAAACGAACCGGAAAAAACATTGATATCACTAAGTTTCTGTTGAATTTAAAACGAGGCCTAAAAATTTTTCAGGGACCACTAAAATATCAATCAGGGAATTATAAGGATTATGGAGAAAATTGGGTGCATGAATCGGCCAAAAAGTCGCGGTACCGCGGCCGATCCCACCGATCCGCCGTGGATCCGCGGCCGAGTTGAAGCCGATTTAGCCCAATTTTGCCCAGTAATTCTTCTGTGATGTTTTTGTCTATTCTGGAATGTTTATTTTCTGCTCAAGTCTCAGGTGCAAAGAGAAGTTTTGGAGTAGAATCTAAAGTGTTTGATCGATCGAAATTATAAGATGTTTGCTAATTAGATTATATCTGTGAACTGTATAATGTGTTCGTAAATCTACCCTAACTGCTAGTATGTCGGTTGGCAAGGTGTAACATTTCAAAAAAATAAAATATTATTTTTGGGAATTTTCATAATTTAATATTAATTTTTAATGAATATTTCAATAGTCGGTATAATTAAATACCGATAAATGGTGAAAATTCTGGAGAAAATTATAGAAATTCTAAAATAGCTTATTTGGTGGAAATATGCCATTTTACAGTTTTTATGATGGATTATATGTTATTTTGATGTTAATCGCGATTAAAAATAGCTAAGTGGATTTTTGGCTTTTTGTGCAAAAATGAGCACATAACATTTTCTACACTTGTTACACTTGTTTCATGTTTTGGACTCATGGTGGCCTAGGGTTGGACCATGCTTAAGTGACCATGGTGACTTAAACCTTTTGATTAAGTTAACTGGGTTAATTAGGATTTTGGGTGTTGATTAAGGGTGATTAGGGTAGGTTGACATTTGGTAGGAGAGAGAGATGAGGGATTGGATGGTTGTCATGCAACATTCATGAGAGAGAGAGAGAGGTGGCTAAGGTAATTTCAAATCCTCTCTTCACCTCAACACTTTTTCTTGTCTCACATCACTCTCTCTCTCACTCACATCTTTCCCTCTCACTCTTTCTCACTCACATCACTCTCTCTAATCCTACACCACATCAGCCACCAAGGCTGCTGCTACACCATTCAAAACAACATCCCCAATACAACAACTCCAACTCACTGCACCACACCATCATAAACCTCACTTCACCCCACAGAACAACACCCTACAGCAGCCACAAAACAGCCCCCCTTTCATCTGCTGCTACATTAGCTACAGCAGCAGCCACATCTCTCAAAACACCAAAAACAACCACAACAACAGCTGAAACAGCAACTGCATCAGCAGTGAAGAAAACAGCAGCAACAACATCACATACTACAACACCACACCCTCATCATACTACTACATCAAACAACAACCTCATCCCAACCACAAAACCACCACAACAATTCCTGCAGTAGTTTCAGCCAGAGAACAGGAACAGCATCAGCTGCAAAAGCAACACCAGCAGCTGTAGCAGCAGTCCAGCAACAGCCCTTCCTTCTTCCTCCTTCCCTTCTCCTGCATCTAAGATCCCTTGAGGTATAATCTTGCAACCCAAACTCCTATCTTGCTAAGTCATAGTTGTTTAGCTGAAAATTTAGTGTTATTAAGTAGATTAGTGCTAGTTTAGATAAAAATTGAGTGAGATGTGGCCAAGTGATGGTTTTGATCATTAGGGTAACCTTTTTAGGTGTATTTGAGACCATTGTAATAAAGATTACCCCAGATTTCCAAAAAGTTACCTGAATGTTTCAACTTGGCGTATTTTAGCGATTTGGTCGATTTTTGTGGCCTTTCTGATATCCGCTTCAACCCAAGAACCCCAAAAATAAAATTGACTTGGCAGTAAGCTGTGCAGGCATCCTGGAACCATCCCACAAAACCCTAGCCCCAACTTCCATTTTCTAAACGCAGTTTTATTTCTTCTGGCCGCAATTTGCGGCCAGAGCGGGAGGGAATTGCCTCGTTTTGCATGCACGGCCCTATTTCATGTAAACTTGACCCCTGGTGTGTCTAGTTTTGACTGATTCCAGTTAAGATAGAATCTGGGTTGATTTTCATGAGTTGGCGTATGATTTACGACTTGTTTTCGTATGGGTTTTTGGTATTCGATGATTCGTTTCTGTCGGATGGCGTTTGGACGTCAACGACAGTGGATTTTGGCTGCGTTTGCACACGAGGCCACAGGTTCTTACCTATGGGCGTAGCGTGCACCATTTTGATTTCCGACATGGTTTTCATGTGTTTTAGCGTGTGATATCCTTGTAGGTACCCCACGTGGCGTCGAGGCGTTGGAGATGCAATGGCAACATCGGCACCGGCACGCACAAAGAAAGGTGAGTAGATTTATATCTACGGGGAGAAGTCGGGTGGATGGCGTACCGCACCCCTACAGTCCGATGTCTAGTATACATATATACTTTATATATACAGATATATGTTAGCTTATGTGTGACTTGGTTGTTTAGGATGTGTTAGGTGTAATATGCATAGGTTAGGGTTAGAACTAACTAGTGTAGTTTCTAGTCGCGAACCTAGAATAGGTTTACACCCACACGCACACACATGCATATTTGCTATGTTTTTACTGTGATGATAAGGATATTGGAGGACATTGGAGATGAGTCAATGAGATTGGGCATAGTGCCGTGATATCGGTGATGTGATGTGATTCGTATTTCGGATACGATATATGATTTTTAGCGGGCCTTGGGACGTGTGTTTCACACACGCGTTCTTACTTATATAATGGTATCGATTCGTACTAGACTTAGATCAGTACCCCAGATTATGTGAGATGATGATAAGGATACCAAATAATTGATGAGCTGATTGTGATATTAACCCGTACCCAGCTATTGGGATGCCGTACGATGATTTACCGTACGAGCTTTATATTGATGATTGATCTGCACTCATGACTCGAGGATGTTAGATGACATACGGTATAATACGCGATACTATTGAGGCGGAATCACCGACTTTTTATATTTATATTTACATATATATCGACTCAGATTAGGTGGTTTCCATACCCCTCCCGACCTACTTGATAGTTAGATCAGTAGTTAGTATAGTAGATGTTAGACTAGACCCGAGCCATACCTATTTCAAAAACTTACGAATCGGGAATATCTTAAAAACAAGTAAAGGGATTCTACGGATATTTTCAAAGGACGTATCTTACTTAAAAATTCCGTAGCCCTTATTTTACTAAAAACCCCGATTTGTCTTATTTCAAATGGCACAATTTCATGACATATACATATTGATGTAGACTCTTCACAGTTCCGTTGATTTATTCGATTCCGCATTTTCATTGCTATTCGCATTTCATTTCATGAGCTATTGCTATATTATCATCATGCTGTTAGGACACCAGCATAATTATCGATGATGCATATGTCTTCGTACACTGTTTGCCGGCTCCCACACTTCGTCATCGATAATTGCCATGTCACTACACTGTAGTACTGTTGCATTCAGGATATGAACCTTGCATGACATACTTGTACATATACTTATCGTACACTTATACTTGTGCACATACTTACGGTACACTCATACTTGTGCACCTGCCTGTCATACACTCATATTTGTACGCATACATATTTGCACATACATAGATGATAATTCTAGATTTGGAAACCGCAAGATACTCGTCAAAACTGATTCATTTTAAAAGAGCGGTTTCCCTCAATATGTGCATATTACTATTCCTGGTTGCATGATAGACAGATATGCTTGCATTTCTTTTACATGTTGCATATATCATGCTTCTGATTATACGCATTGAGATATGTTGTTTCCATGATATTTCTGGATTTGGGAACCGTGGATATTTCAAAAGAAAATATGTAATTGTTTTAAAAACCCGGTTACCCTTGATATGATATTTCAGTGCGTCCACCATGTGTTTTCTCGTTGCTAGAGTGACATGTGAAACCCGATTCGAGGAGGCGGATGAGGCCGATTGCGGGTACATGGTGGGCCCGGTATGGTACCCCGGGGTGAGAACGGATCGCTGTGTAGTAGACGGTGAGCCTGGCAGAGGGACTACAACCTACCGGGATCGTATTTGAGCTCGGCGGATATCCGGAGGATACCGAACGGAGTTGAGAGATGGATATGGGCGTACTGCTGGGGCCGAGGGCCGATACCGCAGACGGAGCCCGTGGGTTGACCCAGACTGACGGGTGCCCGATATATGAGGATTTACGTGCCGATGCTGGGCACAGTTTTCATGATGTTTTTGAGTGTCGATGCTGGGCACTCCGGTTCCATGATTTTGATTATATCCTCGTACTTCCATGCATATGCTTATGATATTTACGTGCATGATGCTTATTGTCATTGGGTGACGGGTTGACGGGATCCATGTTTATACAGACTTTGATTACATACAGACCTCGATTACATTGATCATACTTCATTTGTATATATAACAGGGTATGAGGGCGCTGTTATATATACCCTTACACCAATATTAGTGGAATGGGACGCTAATATATGTGTATTGATATCCATTTGATACTTCATCATATTACTCCATGCAGACATACCTCTTATATATGACATGTTATTACCTGAGGCACTGACACGAGCACTTGGTACTACATACATGTATAGATGTTTCATTGCTACCTTAGCATGCTTCAGACTTATTCGTTTGAGGTTTATATATTGATCGTATGACCTAGGATTGCGTCATACATGCGATTTTCTGTTCGTAGATCTTTTTCTACTTACGAGTTGGCAACCCACCCCCGTTGTGCCCCAGTTTCTTGTAGGTTTGCCGTACAGGTTTTATTACGGCTTTGCGAGCACTGTTCCTTTCGGGTGACTTTCTAGTAGGTGGGTTTATTGTATCGCACCCATCATTATACATTGTATATTATATTTCAGTTGTATCTATAATTTCCATCAACCAAACATGTACTTATTGAGATAGAGACCAGTGATGTTTATTCTTTTGACCGTAGAGTCGCGCGTTATATTTCTATGGATTTCATGCTGTTGGATTTACCTTCCTGTTGTGATCCTCGCCTTTAGGCGTTGTATATTATGTTGCTTACAGGTTGATTGTTATGGATCTTCCTACTCTCTACTACTTTTCTTGGTTTGGATTTCTAGGTTTTCGGCTTACTTAGATTACGTATGCCTTGAGACGTTCGTAGTTTAAGTGCCGGTCATATTCCGTAATTTCGGGACGTGACAAAGTTGGTATCAGAGCGTTAGGTTTTACCATCGGAGCGTAGGATGACCCTTAGTTGATGGAATAGGTGACTAAAGTAGAATGACGTACCGTTGATATGTTCCGCGGCATATTTACGACACGCCACACCACTTAAGAAGCTTTAGGATGTACATTTCTTTGTCCAGTATCATATTCATTCCTGATCTAGCCTCATCGGTACCAGTTATGGTTTTGCTGCCACGATTATGGGCAGGGAGAGCTACGGCTAAGAGTTGCGGTCAGCATGAGCTCGTTGCGAATGAGGACTGACCAGGACGTAATTCCGACGACACACGAGTGCAGAGATGTGTCTTTTATTGTGTTTTCGCGCCACGAGCGTTGGGTTGATCGCGGTATGAGATTTCTCGGACGTGCAGATCAGCACAAGAGGATCGGGCCATTGTTAGAGCTGCCAGTTGAGAGAGGACTGTCGATGTGCAGCATACCTCAGAGACTGATAGGATGTCGCTTCCGGAGCTTACGAGCTGAGATCGCCGGAGCTTCCAGGCAGATATGAGACAGATGATAGCTAGTCTACCTCGATTTGAGAAGCGAAGGTGATTCGCCCGATTTATGCGCCGGAGCAGGCCCAGTTGAGTGGAAGATTTCCAATATGGAGAGTCTTAATCAGATCTAGAGCAGACCGGTTTAGAGATGACCGCCAATGTATCTCCCTTCCTGGAGGATTGAGGTGCTGTTCAGTATACGGACGAATGAGCCAGTTGTTGCTGCGAGCAATGAGATATCGCCCTAGATGTTGGAGCTATTGCAGTACGAGATTGTACTTGGAGATTAGAGAAGGTCGCTAGTCACTAAGGGTGAATGACTAGGACATGTGGTTCGTTCGCTACCCCGATGCGAGGTCATCAGATAGATTGATTCCAGCTGAGACGACTTCACGCAGAGATGTTGAGAGTCGATAAAGACGATCGAATGTCAGAAACCAATTATTCCAAGTTTAAAGTATTCGGAAAGACATGCAGGCAATCATATGGACCCTCTACTAGAAGAATGAAACCCTAACTCGACATAATGACCGTATGAAAGCCCTTGAACCTTAGGGTTTGCGGCAGTTCCGCGACGCCATTAGTGAGGCTTGGGTTTGCCCTTCTAGGCTGGACCATCGATGCTGTGGTACGTACTCGATACTGTTAAACTATACCCAAGATGTTGAGCTCTTGGGGAATTATGAGATTTTGACGAATCGATCGAATGGTTCGACTTCATTTGGATGCTAGGTAGTGAGAAGAATTTCTTGGGAGACTCCAGATACGAGAATAGCCGTTGGAGCTCAGTACATGCAGCCACGACGAGACGAGTCCGAATCAGTCGACATCGATCAGAGTGAAGTAAAGAGTTCGCAAGAGATTTCAACGAGATGACGTCCCACTCCGTTGACATCAGAGATGCAATACGTACGCAGAGGCTTTGTTTATGGATATACCTTCCAGAAGGAATTGTGATGAGTACGCAGCTATTTCAGAACAAGAATTAGCCTTAGTAGAGGACGATGACTTCCGGGAAATTCGGTAAAAACGAGGTTCGAGAAAGGCCTAGACATGACCTCTCTGGAATAAATTATGAGAAGACTTAGACCTAGGAGTGGTCATATTGCGCACGCCCAGTAGGCCACAGTTCGGCATCGTCGACGAGATAGTTGACCAGGTTCGGGTAAGGACCTCACCCAGATGCGTATGAGTTGATCAAGGACGGACGAGTATTGAGTATTTCCTCCGATGGTTGGGGCGCGTTCCCGAGTACCAATTCGGCCAGACATTTTCTACAGTATGGTGAAGCTACAGAGTACGCGATTTCGAGTCCGTGCGGGAGACTTCGGACAGACCGTGGCCCAGAGCAGTTACAGTGCGTAAATAACACGGCGTGACGTCATAGTGGACGACGATAAGACAAGCGGGACAAGAGGTTCGTGCGAGACGCTGACAAAACTGTCATTACTTTCCATCGAGGCTAGAGACCTGATATACTTACAGAGGCGCTGGGATACGGCCAGTTTCTGAGGAAATGTGTGCGGCTCATGCAGATGTCCAGAAAACCAGAAAAGATGATATAAGGGTACCAGCCTCCGTACAGATCGGCATAGGCGAGATCGGAAGAGACCTTGAGCAGGATTCCTTCCAGGACACAGCTGCAATGATATTTGCACCCAATTCAGATGTGATGTGCTTTCAAGGAGCCAGAGGCCAACGCCAGTGAGATGCTGCATTACGAGTCATCGTGATGATTAACCGAGAGATGACCAGAGAAGTGCCAGAATGGAATCGTCCCCGTTAGCACACCTGACTGGGCCGATGAGCCGATGGATTGTGAGATTGGTAAATCCACAGAGAAAATAAGGACCCAGAGACAGAGGACGCCAGACCGTGAGCAAGAGGTAAGTAGATAACTCGCGCTGTTAGCATTAGATTCACCGACACCTTCCCGGTTTGAAGGAGGGTATACCGACGACGGTATTTACGATTTGTGATTTTGTGATTCGATTATCACGTATCCGTCATCTTGGATTTCGGTATTTTGGGCGTTTCATGTGCATGAGTTAGTCTTGATGACTGAGTTTCACGATACTTGTTTTCTTGCACCATGATTGCGCTTACGGAGTATTTACGATTTTCGCACAGTTGTTACACTTGATATTGTTTTCGTGCCTTTGTTTTACATGTGATGATTTTATGGGTTTTAGATATTGAGTTGATTTTGTGCGTATGCATGCACGCGGTTTGGTTTTTGCACTCGGTATAGTTCACATATGCTTGCAGTGCAGTGCTTCGTATTTTGTGCACTTGGATGCACTGGACTTCGATTTTGATGGTGATTCTCAATATTTGTTTTGTACATTTTATGCACCTGATTGGATTTGCGCATGTTCGGCGCTTGATATTGGATTTCATGATTTCGTGCATGATGGATGCACCGGATTTGGATTTTTAGCGCATGTTGGGCGCAGGTTATGAGGTGCGATTTGGTGCACACCAGATGCACCAAATCGAGATTTTTCGTGCATGTCAGATGCACCTGTGTTGCTGTCAGGCACACATATTGCCCTTGACAGATGCTTCGTGCACACCCGTTGCACCTTGATGTCGTTTTTGTGCACCTGCTTGGCACATATTTGGATTTTGATTTCCGTGTGCACCAGACGCACGTAGTATTCATATGCACATTTTTGGGATTGATTTTTTCATGGAGCAGTACGTTTTATGATATTTTTTGTGTTTTTGTACTGAGCAGGACTAGTCAGAGGACAGTGCCTGGATATATTTTGCATGCACCGATAGATTTCAAAGTGATTTCCAAAAGCGAGCTATAGTCTCATTATTTACATGCGTGTCCGATACGACATGAAACGTTTAAAACAAGAAAACCCTTCCAAATTGTTTTCAAAACGGCGGATCGTGCATACTAAACGAAAATATATATACGTATATGGCTATTTTCTTATAGAAACGTCCGCCACTGTGCAGTGTTATGTGTATTGCACAGCGATTTTAAAGAATTTGGCATGCATTTCCTTCATATATTTACATGTATAGTTCCGATTTCAAGCATATCGGTTTTTGCCTTGGATTTGGCATTCGTGTTTTCACCTTGACTCTGATGATTGTGAGATGCTTGACGGAGTTTTGTTTTCGAGTTATCTGCTCGTTACTCATGCGCATGTATTGCGCTACAACGTGTTTTATGTATTGATGATTTCGGAGCCCCGTTGACTTGGACATTTTATTGAAATGTCTTAGAATTTGGGGGTTTAAATTTAAATTCGGGAACCGAATTTCTTTAAGAGGGGAAGACTGTAACATTTCAAAAAAATAAAATATTATTTTTGGGAATTTTCATAATTTAATATTAATTTTTAATGAATATTTCAATAGTCGGTATAATTAAATACCGATAAATCGTGAAAATTCTGGAGAAAATTATATAAATTCTAAAATAGCTTATTTGGTGGAAATATACAATTTTACAGTTTTTATGATGGATTATATGTTATTTTGGTGTTAATCGCGATTAAAAATCGCTAAGTGGATTTTTGGCCTTTTGTGCAAAAATGAGCACATGACATTTTCTACACTTGTTACACTTGTTTCATGTTTTGAACTTATGGTGGCCTAGGGTTGGACCATGCTTAAGTGACCATGGTGGCTTAAACCTTTTGATTAGGTTAACTGGGTTAATTAGGGTTTTGGGTGTTGATTAAGGGTGATTAGGGTAGGTTGACATTTGGTAGAGGAGAGAGGGGAGGATTGGAGGGTTGTCATGCAACATTCATGAGAGAGAGAGAGAGAGGTGGCTAAGGTAATTTCAAATCCTCTCTTCACCTCAACACTTTTTCTTGTCTCACATCACTCTCTCTCACACTCACATCTTTCCCTCTCACTCTTTCTCACTCACATCACTCTCTCTAATCCTACACCACATCAGCCACCAAGGCTGCTGCTACACCATTCAAAACAACATCCCCAATACAACAACTCCAACTCACTCCACCACACCATCATAAACCTCACTTCACCCCACACAACAACACCCTACAGCAGCCACAAAACAGCCCCCTTTTCATCTGCTGCTACATTAGCTACAGCAGCAGCCATATCTCTCAAAACACCAAAAACAACTACAACAACAGCTGAAACAGCAACTGCATCAGCAGTGAAGAAACCAGCAGCAACAACATCACATACTACAACACCACACCCTCATCATACTACTACATCAAACAACAACCTCATCCCAACCACAAAACCACCACAACAATTCCTGCAGTAGTTTCAGCCAGAGAACAGGAACAGCATCAGCTGCAAAAGCAACACCAGCAGCTGTAGCAGCAGTCCAGCAACAGCCCTTCCTCCTTCCTCCTTCCCTTCTCCTGCATCTAAGATCCCTTGAGGTATAATCTTGCAACCCAAACTCCTATCTTGCTAAGTCATAGTTGTTTAGCTGAAAATTTAGTGTTATTAAGTAGATTAGTGCTAGTTTAGATAAAAATTGAGTGAGATGTGGCCAAGTGATGGTTTTGATCGTTAGGGTAACCTTGTTAGGTGTATTTGAGACCATTGTAAGAAAGATTACCCCAGATTTCCAGTAAGTTACCTGAATGTTTCAACTTGGCGTATTTTAGCGATTTTGTCGATTTTTGTGGCCTTTCTGATATCCGCTTCAACCCAAGAACCCCAAAAATAAAATTGACTTGGCAGTAAGCTGTGCAGGCACCCTGGAACCATCCCACAAAACCCTAGCCCCAACCTCCATTTTCTGGACGCAGTTTTATTTCTTCTGGCCGCAATTTGTGGCCAGAGCGGGAGGGAATTGCCTCGTTTTGCGTGCATGGCCCTATTTCATGTAAACTTGACCCCTGGTGTGTCTAGTTTTGACTGATTCCAGTTAAGATAGAATCTGGGTTGATTTTTATGAGTTGGCGTATGATTTACGACCTGTTTTCGTATGGGTTTTTGGTATTCGATGATTCGTTTCTGTCGGATGGCGTTTGGACGGCAACGACATTTGATTTTGGCTGCGTTTGCACACGAGGCCACAGGTTCTTACCTATGGGCGTAGCGTGCACCATTTTGGTTTCCGACATGGTTTTCATGTGTTTTAGCATGTGATATCCTTGTAGGTACCCCACGTGGCGTCGAAGCGTTGGAGATGCAATGGCAACATCGGCACCGGCACGCACAAAGAAAGGTGAGTAGATTTATATCTATGGGGAGAAGTCGGGTGGATGGCGTACCGCACCCCCACAGTCCGATGTCTAGTATACATATATACTTTATATATACAGATATATGTTAGCTTATGTGTGACTTGGTTGTTTAGGATGTGTTAGGTGTAATATGCATAGGTTAGGGTTAGAAGTAACTAGTGTAGTTTCTAGTCGCGAACCTAGAATAGGTTTACACCCACACGCACACACGTGCATATTTGCTATGTTTTTACTGTGATGATGAGGATATTGGAGGACATTGGAGATGAGTCAATGAGATTGGGCATAGTGCCGTGATATCGGTGATGTGATGTGATTCGTATTTGGGATACGATATATGATTTTTAGCGGGCCTTGGGACGTGTGTTTCACACACGCGTTCTTACTTATATAATGGTATCGATTCGTACTAGACTTAGATCAGTACCCCAGATTATGTGAGATGATGATAAGGATACCAAATAATTGATGAGATGATTATGATATTAACCCGTACCCAGCTATTGGGATGCCGTACGACGATTTACCGTACGAGCTTTATATTGATGATTGATCCGCACTCATGACTCGAGGATGTTAGATGACATACGGTATAATACGCGATACTATTGAGGCGGAATCACCGACTTTTTATATTTATATTTACATATATATCGACTCAGATTAGGTGGTTTCCATACCCCTCCCGACCTACTTGATAGTTAGATCAGTAGTTAGTATAGTAGATGTTAGACTAGACCCGAGCCATACCTATTTCAAAAACTTACGAATCGGGAATATCTTAAAAACAAGTAAAGGGATTCTACGGATATTTTCAAAGGACGTATCTTACTTAAAAACTCCGTAGCCCTTATTTTACTAAAAACCCCGATTTGTCTTATTTCAAATGGCACAATTTCATGACATATACATATTGATGTAGACTCTTCACAGTTGCGTTGATTTATTCGATTCCGCATTTTCATTGCTATTCGCATTTCATTTCATGAGCTATTGCTATATTATCATCATGCTGTTAGGACACCAGCACAATTATCGATGATGCATATGTCCACGTACACTGTTTGCCGGCTCCCACACTTCGTCATCGATAATTGCCATGTCACTACACTGTAGTACTGTTGCATTCAGGATATAAACCTTGCATGACATAGTTGTACATATACTTATCGTACACTTATACTTGTGCACATACTTACGGTACACTCATACTTGTGCACCTGCCTGTCGTACACTCATATTTGTACACATACATATTTGCACATACATAGATGATAATTCTAGATTTGGAAACTGTTAGTTGTATGTATGCCCTAGAGGCCAGTATTGTACAGATGTTGTATATTATATTGGATGCTTGGACATATATTGAGATGACTTTCTTGCTCGATATGATAGTATGCTATCTGGTTACTCTTTATCTTAACATGTACACTAGTCTCTTTATACTGTCTTGTAGTTACATGTTGGTAAAGCCCTTAGGATGTGTACTTGACTACCTGGACTATGATGCAGATCATACTAGTGGGGACATGGTAGTCCATAACTACATCCTTCAAGGTCCCTAGTCGTGGGTGTATCGAGACGGGACATCGATATACCAGAGTAGACTAGCGTATATGCTTCTCGACCCATGTGATGGGCGATGGATGATCCCATATCCATTGGTGTTTGACATCAGAGATGGTATACGGGTGCTCAGTGGAGACTGGGTACACTGGACGGACTCGCCGAGAACTCCCAGATGGTATTATACCTCACGTCAGATGGCAGTTCTCAGGTGACACTTGTGCAGGTTAGTCTGTAGAGCCGAGATCGTCATAGAGTCTTGTGTGATTCCCATTATGCTTTGATCTCCACCTTACCACGTCCATGAGGGCGTGCAAAACGGTGGTCTTTGGGTACAGTCCCGAGTCACATGGAGGCAATGAGCGATAGGAGGGGTTTCGTCTCTCCCGGTATTGGGGGTTGATGTTGCGCTGTGCTCGATTGGCCGTAACAGGGAAGTCCCTGGCCAGGGCTGATCAGAGATTTGCTGGTATGTGTTACCAGTAGTTTCTCGACCCGTTATGAGCCTCACATCGGCACGACTTATCGAGTATTGGGGTCTGACGTTTACCACCCCTAGACTTGATATGCGACGTATCAGACGAACAGACCGGACTGTACGGTAAGTGTTACTGGTTGGATTCACAGGAGTGTGAGCGGGCTAGCTCGTCGATCTTCTGATCGCTCAATACCCGGGTGGCCGTTACGTTTAGCAGACCGCTTGCGGCTTGTGGGTGCTTGATATGATCATCATCTGCTACCGGCGTATTGACGAGTCTTTAGAGTCCTACACAGAGGTTTCCTGGCTCAAGCGAAACGAAATAGGAGCGCATATGAGATATGTGCAGGACCGAGAATAATGCGTGTATGTGTTACCGCATTTCATTCTCGCGATATATGTTTCGATTGGTGATATTCGATATGACCTAGTTATCGAATCATAGATTCGATAAATCGATACATTGGATTCTAGTCGGTTATGTGCGACATGACCGGATCATTGAATCAAATGTTGATTTAATGATTTAATGTATAATTATATATTTGATATATTACTTTGCATTAACTAGTATTGGTTCACTTTAAATGGATATTCTCACTTGATGTGCAAATTGTATATGTGATATATTTTTGTGCACATGTTTGTATCATGTTTGATGATGCATGCTCATTTGGTTAAGTGTATAGAATTAAACTTAGGTTAAGAAAGTGATTAGGGTTTTTATTTATCCATTCTTTTATTTATTCATTTTTGGAAAAAAAATGGGATAAGAATACAAAATGGTTGCTTTCATTCTTGAACATTGTTGAAGCTTCATGAAGCTTTGACTTCGTGACCATTTTGTCTTCACACTAAACCCTAACCATTCTTCTAACCTTAGTTAACTCTCTACACTTAACTATAGTTCTCTTTATGATAAGTATTGATTTAATTTTATTTTATCTCAACACTTATCATATTCTTTCTTCTTCTTCATCTTCATCTTCAAGGAGAAAGCTTGATGCCATCAATGGCAACTTGATTTCTAAAGTGAGAAATCCAATTCTAAAGTGAACCCACCTCCTATTTCTTCACCCTCTACCTCTTGCCAAGTTGTTTTGGGTGTTTTCTTCACAAGTTTCACAACTTTGTGAAGTCGGAGCTTGAACTTGTGATGCCTCGACGTAGATCGTCTTTGACACGAAGCCGACGACCTATTCCGCTCGCTTTCCCGATGAAACCGATGAACGGGTCTAAGATTGGAAAAGGACAGCGAGAGGAGCACTACGTGGAGCTAAGGAAGTGGATATCCGGATCTACAAAGGTTGTAGAATCTAACTTTTAGTTAAGTAGTTAACTAGATTATCTTTTTGCCTAAACATCTAGTCTAAGATCCGTAGTCTAGGGTTTCTCGGCACTATTTTTTTTAAATTGGCATGTTCGATGCCTTGTGAGACCTCACTAGAGTGCCTAGGAACCTTTCACTGGTATCAGAGCCTAGCTAGAGCCTTAGGCGAAGTCTAGACGCAATTTGAAGCCCGAACGAACCCGAAACCCTAAATTTAACATGCTCTCTGTACATTTTCTAAAATATGGGATTTTTCAAGATTAAAAATGCCTAAAAAATTCAGCAGGAATATCTAAGAATTATGGTGAAACACGAGCTCATGAAGCTTCCAAACAACCGCGGAAACGCGGCAGAAGCATGGCTTCTGCCGCTGTTCCGCGGCCAATTGTTCACTTTACCCAATATTGTTTGCACAATAATTCTTCTTTTCTGGTGCTGAGTTTTATGGGAATTTTTAATAATTATTCAAGAGTTGAATTTTCTGGGGTTGCTTTGGGGATTCGGTGTTTCGATCGGGGTATCAAATTTCGTCTTTGTGTATTTCCGGATAATTTTTTGAATATGTTAAAAAGTTCGACCGGATATAAATACCCAATTTTTCCCCTGTCGGGAAATTTCCAAGTGTTGGATTTTTCCGTAGTTTAACGACGTTCTAAGTAGTGCAAGTAATGCGATGGACCATCTAGAAGACAACAAACCTTAACTCGATTATGTGACCGTCTTGAACTGCCCTTTGAACCTTCGGGTTTAGGGCAGTACGGCGTGCCACATGTGAGGCGTTGGCTTGAGCCTTCTACGGCAGGACCGTCGGTACTGAGGCACGAACTGAATGTTGCTAGACTTATTTCATGTGTTGGACTGTATCGGGAAATCTTGGGTATTCGACTGTTCGATCGGAAAGTTTAACATTTTCTGTTTATCTGGAATGTGATACAATAATTGGAATTCACAAACAGTTATGAGATAACTGAATGCATGTTATAAATCTAGCAGTTTAGTCCCACATAATATTGAAAAGAGTTTTCGATAATGAGACTAAAATGCGGGATTTATATCTGTTAGGCATGTGATGTCTAAGTATTTCATTTGATTAGGCATGCGATGTCTAAAGAGGTTGCGGATTCCAACTGTTGTAGTTTTACACTTTCTTTTCTGTGACCGTAAGTGTAGTATGTGATATCGCCGGTTTCGTTGCTATATGTCAACGACAATTGGGATGCGCATATTTACTTACGTTGATGACATGTGATGTTATGTGTTGCTGGATATGTTATATTGGATCGTCGTGTTTGAATAGCCGGGGTTTTTTATGTGAGATGAGTGTTTTTCATTTTCATTCATGTAAAAACTTGTATGTAATATTCTTTTATTTGAGGCACTTCCAGGTAGCGGAAGTTGTCACCTTTTGTATATTATTTACTTTTCCGCATTAGGATAGACCCAAGGAGGGGAGCACAAGTAACCGGGTTCTGGGGTCCAGTGGGAGACCAACTCGAAGAGTCGAGTCCGGGTCTCCTAACCCTAGAATTGGCAGGGTTGCTTGCCGCTCTCGTAGGGGTCTAGGGGTGTGGGATTGGCTATTCATCACGACCGTGGAATCCGTGTTTTATACTGGCTCGTATTGAAAACACGGACGTCCTAGTATATCCAATATTTCATATGTTTATTCTGCTGCGATATCTGTGTTGTGACTCTGTGATGGATATAGTATATAGTATATATGATATATTATATAGACGTTACTTATGTTTTACACCCGCGCTAGCCCTGCCCTGCTCTGTCGTTAGTTACCTAACCTAACGGTACACGAGGGGACATCGAGGCGAATGCGGATGGCATAAGTGTACGTCATATATATCTGTGATGTTTAGGTATTTAAATGATGGGACTTCATTAATGTGATTAATGAAAGATAAGAAACCTAAGATGTTGTAGAATCAAATTTTAAAATAAAACAGGTAGCTACAGTTCTTGCTTTGCACAGCGGTATATATGATATATCCTGCACCTTATTCGATGAGGAAAGGACCGAGATCCCTTCACCGGGAGTGACTCCTTTAGCAATAACTGGCAGATGCTACACACTCGGTTTGCTTTTTGATTGCTTCTATAGTTTATGCTTTGCACAGCGGTATATATGATATATCCTGCACCTCATTCGACGAGGAAAGGGCCGACGATCCCTTCACCGGGAGTGACCCCTTTAGCAAAACTAGAAAAGCCTCAAAATCACTCCATTTTTAAAACTTCATTTGATTCTACAACGATATCAAGTTCATTACGGTCATGGTTTTATGAAAACCTGCGTAGCCCTCCGTCATTTCAGATAAGCACTAGTTAGTATTCGTGCTACGTTTGTTGACTATGTTAAGGCGTAGTGTGCGGTAGCTGACCAGTATTTATCTGCTTATGCATATGATGCAGATTGGATTAGGGTAGTCGTGCGACTTTGTTGACTATGTTAAGGGTCGTGCGGGTGGGTTTAATTCAATCAGGAAATGACGGGTTGAACTTGACTAGCACTTGTGATTTTTTGACTATGTTAAGGTCATATAGATGCTAGGGGCAAAATATTATCGGGAATTTCAAGTGTTGAAATTTGCAATGAGATTGCATACCTTCTATGAGATAGTTGGATCCCGATACCCACTGCGAGTAAGAGTTACTCCTGGAAGAGTTTTACACATTACAATTAGCCGATCAAGTAGGTGTCTAGAAAGGTGTTAACGAGGTTACGCCTCTGGGAAAACGAGGTTTACATTAATTAGGTTCGTGTGAAAGCACGGGGGACCTCCCTCAAAGTACCGACACTGGCCTGGCTGAAAGATTGGCGAACTTGTAGTGTGTAATTAATCCCGGCTAGTCTTTCCTTTTAGGGTTTGGAGGAAGATTTGATAAAAAGCAGTGGGAGCCATCCTGATTAGATAAGATAATAACCAATCTGATCTTGCACGAGCATACGCTAAAGTGTTTTCTTCTCTCTCTCTCCAGGTAGCGACCAGTTCATGCCTTAATCAAGATAATAATATGGATGTATTGACCGAACCCGCATGTTATACTGTGCTGGGGAACGTTAGTTCCGTTCTTTCTTATAAGAGTTATAGGAATGAACAGGATATAGGGGAATACCAGGATTCCCATGCCACCCGAATGAAGAAAGTACATGTTGATGCATTTTCTTCGGGTGTGTTCGTTACTGAGAACTGTTTCTCCATTTGCTCTACGTCCTGGGTATTAGATACCGGGTCAGGATCCCATATATGTAATCAGTTACATGGGCTTAGGAAAGGTAGAGAACTTGGAGAAGGTGATAAAGGCATTAGAGTTGGAAATGGTGCAATTGTTGCAACGAAGACTGTCGGGGAATATCACCTTGTATTACCAACTGGTAATACATTGGTTCTGAACGAATGCTATTACATGCCGAACCTGATATGCAACATTATATCGGTTTCTTTATTAAGCAAAGAAGGATATAATTTTGTATTACAGGACAATGTTATGAACATTTTCCATAACCAAAAGTTGGTTGGATCAGGCACGTTATGCAATGGCATTTATGTTCTAAATCAGTCAACAGTTCTGAGCATAACAAACACACACAAGAGGAAGAGTTCTGAACTCAACGAATCCTTCTTGTGTCATTGTAGACTGGGTCACATCAATGTGACACGACTGGCTAAGTTGCATAAGGATGGATATTTGAAACCTTTTGAATTTTCATCTTATGACACTTGCCAGTCATGTCTCAAAGGCAAGATGACCAAAACTCCGTTTACGGGACACGGAGAAAGAGTTACCGAACTCTTGGGACTTATACATAGTGATGTATGCGGTCCCATGTCTACACATGCCAGGGATGGTTCTTCATACTTCAATACATTCACTGACGATCTCTCTAGGTTCGGGTATGTGTTCCTGATGAAACACAAATCAGAAGCTTTTGAGAAATTTAGGGAATATAAACTAGAAGTTGAGAACCAAACCGGAAAAAGTATTAAAATCCTACGATCTGATCGAGGAGGTGAATACTTAAGCAATGAATTCCTGGACTTCCTAAAAGAGAATGGGATTCTCTCTCAGCTGACTCCTCCATATACACCACAGCACAACGGTGTATCTGAACGGAGGAACCGCACCCTATTAGATATGGTGCGCTCTATGATGAGCACAGCTGAGTTACCTATTTCCTTCTGGGGTTATGCGCTGGAGACAGCAGCATACCTATTGAATCAAGTTCCATCTAAATCTGTACCTACCACACCATATGAGATATGGAGTGGGAAGAGACCATATTTTAAACGAGTTAAGATATGAGGTTGTCCGGCCTATGTCAAAAGGCAAAATCCAGACAAACTCGAGGCACGGTCAGTTCTTTGCAAGTTTGTGGGATATCCTACGAATTCTCAAGGATATTTTTTCTACCATGCTGAAGAACAAAAAGTGTTTGTTTCTCAATATGCCACCTTTTTAGAAAAGGAATTCCTTGAAAAAGAAATTAGTGGCAAAGTGGTAGAGCTGGAAGAAATTCCAGATACACAAACTATAACTGAAGATTTAGTGGAACCAGAGGATTCGATAGTACCCGACGAACCCCAGCCTCTCTGCCGATCTAGTAGGGTTTCTCGTCCACCTGAGAGATACTACGGTTTTCTCATTGATGGTGGAAGCGAGGATTGCATCATGGAAGATGATGACCCGACTAGTTTCGAGCAGGCCATCACGAGTGGTGACTCAGTGAGATGGCTGGATGCTATGCGGGCCGAGATGGAATCCATGTACACCAACAAAGTATGGACTTTAGACGTTGCTCCTGAAGGGGTAAAACCCATTGGGAGCAAGTGGATCTTCAAGAAGAAACTTGGTGTAGATGGGAAAGTGGAGACTTTCAAAGCTAGATTTGTAGCAAAGGGTTTTCGTCAAAGACCAGGTGTGGACTATGACAAGACCTTTTCTCCAGTGGCTATGCTTAAATCCATCCGGATCATGCTTGCCATCGCTGCATATCATGATTACGAAATCTGGCAAATGGATGTTAAGACCGCCTTTCTAAACGGTGATTTAGAAGAGTGCGGTACATGACTCAGCCAAAGGGCTTCGTAGACAGTGGGAGCAGCGGGAAGGTGTGCAAGCTGCTTAAATCCATTTATGGATTAAAGCAAGCATCGCGGAGTTGGAACATCTGCTTTGACGTCGTTATCAAAGAGTTTGATTTCGTCAAAAATCCAGATGAACCTTGTAACTACAGGAAGGTGGCAGAGAGTAAGGTTGTCTTCCTCGTATTGTACGTGGACGACATACTCTTGATAGGAAATGATATTCCTATGCTGCAATCGGTCAAGCTCTTCTTATCACAAAGATTCTCAATGAAAGATCTTGGTGATGCCTCCTGCATATTGGGAATTAGGATCTATAGAGATAGATCCAAAAGGATTTTGGGATTGTCCCAATCCAGGTACATTGACACCATACTAAAGAGGTTTAGTATGGAAGAGTCCAAGCGTGGGAACTTTCCCACGATCTCTGGAGTCACTCTCTCCAAAGAGATGTCTCCCAAGACTGATTTGGAGAGAGCTCGCATGCAAGGGATACCCTATGCTTCGGCAGTAGGCTCTATCATGTATGCGATGCTATGTACCAGACCCGATGTGGCATACTCACTAAGTGTAGTGAGCAGGTATCAAGCTGATCCTGGAGAGAGTCACTGGACAGCTGTGAAGAGCATTCTCAAGTACTTGCGAAGGACTAGAGATATGTTCTTGGTGTATGGTAACGGAGAGCTCCAAGTGGAGTCCTTTACCGATTTGAGCTTCCAGAGTGATAAGGACGACTCTAAGTCGCAGTCGGGTTTTGTTTTTACCCTTTACGGAGGGGCGGTTAGCTGGAAGAGTTCCATGCAGGAAACCGTGGCAGACTCGACGATGGAGGCTGAATACATCGCTGCCAACGATGCTGCCAAAGAGGCTGTCTGGATCAAGAAGTTCATTACTGAACTTGGAGTGGTTCCATCCATTGAGCGTCCAATACCTTTGTATTGCGATAACAATGGAGCGGTGGCTTTGGCCAAGGAACCCAGGTCCCATCAGCGATCCAGGCATACTCTGAGGTGGTATCACCTGATCCGGGAGATAGTTGATCGCCGGGAGATCGAGGTCAGGAGGGTTGACACGAAGAACAACACGGCGGATCCACTCATGAAGGCCATTCCCCAGACACAGTTTGAGAGACTCTTCGGGATGCTCGGTATGCGATACTACAGCAGCTGGCCCTAGGGCAAGTGGGAGATTGTTAGTTGTATGTATGCCGTAGAGGCCAGTATTGTACAGATGTTGTATATTATATTGGATGCTTGGACATATATTGAGATGACTTTCTTGCTCGATATGATAGTATGCTATCTGGTTACTCTTTATCTTAACATGTACACTAGTCTCTTTATACTGTCTTGTAGTTACATGTTGGTAAAGCCCTTAGGATGTGTACTTGACTACCTGGACTATGATGCAGATCATACTAGTGGGGACATGGTAGTCCATAAGTACATCCTTCAAGGTCCCTAGTCGTGGGTGTATCGAGACGGGGCATCGATATACCAGAGTAGACTAGCGTATATGCTTCTCGACCCATGTGATGGGCGATGGATGATCCCATATCCATTGGTGTTTGACATCAGAGATGGTATACGGGTGCTCAGTGGAGACTGGGTACACTGGACGGACTCGCCGAGAACTCCCAGATGGTATTATACCTCACGTCAGATGGCAGTTCTTAGGTGACACTTGTGCAGGTTAGTCTGTAGAGCCGAGATCGTCATAGAGTCTTGTGTGATTCCCACTGTGCTTTGATCTCCACCTTACCACGTCCATGAGGGCGTGCAAAACGGTGGTCTTTGGGTACAGTCCCGAGTCACATGGAGGCAATGAGCGATAGGAGGGGTTTCGTCTCTCCCGGTATTGGGGGTTGATGTTGCGCTGTGCTCGATTGGCCGTAACAGGGAAGTCCCTGGCCAGGGCTGATCAGAGATTTGCTGGTAAGTGTTACCAGTAGTTTCTCGACCCGTTATGAGCCTCACATCGGCACGACTTATCGAGTATTGGGGTTTGACGTTTACCACCCCTAGACTTGATATGCGACGTATCAGACGAACAGACCGGACTGTACGGTAAGTGTTACTGGTTGGATTCACAGGAGTGTGAGCGGGCTAGCTCGTCGATCTTCTGATCGCTCAATACCCGGGTGGCCGTTACGTTTAGCAGACCGTTTGCGGCTTGTGGGTGCTTGATATGATCATCATCTGCTACCGGCGTATTGACGAGTCTTTAGAGTCCTACACAGAGGTTTCCTGGCTCAAGCGAAACGAAATAGGAGCGCATATGAGATATGTGCAGGACCGAGAATAATGCGTGTATGTGATACCGCATTTCATTCTCGCGATATATGTTTCGATTGGTGATATTCGATATGACCTAGTTATCGAATCATAGATTCGATAAATCGATACATTGGATTCTAGTCGGTTATGTGCGACATGACCGGATCATTGAATCAAATGTTGATTTAATGATTTAATGTATAATTATATATTTGATATATTACTTTGCATTAACTAGTATTGGTTGACTTTAAATGGATATTCTCACTTGATGTGCAAATTGTATATGTGATATATTTTTGTGCACATGTTTGTATCATGTTTGATGATGCATGCTCATTTGGTTAAGTGTATAGAATTAAACTTAGGTTAAGAAAGTGATTAGGGTTTTTATTTATCCATTCTTTTATTTATTCATTTTTGGAAAAAAATGGGATAAGAATACAAAATGGTTGCTTTCATTCTTGAACATTGTTGAAGCTTCATGAAGCTTTGACTTTGTGACCATTTTGTCTTCACACTAAACCCTAACCATTCTTCTAACCTTAGTTAACTCTCTACACTTAACTATGGTTCTCTTTATGATAAGTATTGATTTAATTTTATTTTATCTCAACACTTATCATATTCTTTCTTCTTCTTCATCTTCATCTTCAAGGAGAAAGCTTGATGCCATCAATGGCAACTTGATTTCTAAAGTGAGAAATCCAATTCTAAAGTGAATCCACCTCCTATTTCTTCACCCTCTACCTCTTGCCAAGTTGTTTTGGGTGTTTTCTTCACAAGTTTCACAACTTTGTGAAGTCGGAGCTTGAACTTGTGATGCCTCGACGTAGATCGTCTTTGACACGAAGCCGACGACCTATTCCGCTCGCTTTCCCGATGAAACCGATGAACGAGTCTAAGATTGGAAAAGGACAGCTAGAGGAGCACTACGTGGAGCTAAGGAAGTGGATATCCGGATCTACAAAGGTTGTAGAATCTAACTTTTAGTTAAGTAGTTAACTAGATTATCTTTTCGCCTAAACATCTAGTCTAAGATCCGTAGTCTAGGGTTTCTCGGCTCCATTTTTTTTTAAATTGGCATGTTCGATTCCTTATGAGACCTCACTAGAGTGCCTAGGATCCTTTCAGAAACCGCAAGATACTCTTCAAAACCGATTCATTTTAAAAGAGCGGTTTCCCTCAATATGTGCATATTACTATTCCTGGTTGCATGATAGACATATATGCTTGCATTTCTTTTACATGTTGCATATATCATGCTTCTGATTATACGCATTGAGATATGTTGTTTCCATGATATTTCTGGATTTGGGAACCGTGGATATTTCAAAAGAAAATATGTAATTGTTTTAAAAACCCGGTTACCCTTGATATGATATTTCAGTGCGTCCACCATGTGTTTTCTCGTTGCTAGAGTGACATGTGAAACCCGATTCGAGGAGGCGGATGAGGCCGATTGCGGGTACATGGTGGGCCCGGTATGGTACCCCGGGGTGAGAACGGATCGCTGTGTAGTAGACGGTGAGCCTGGCAGAGGGACTACTACCTACCGGTGATCGTATTTGAGCTCGGCGGATATCCGGAGGATACCGACCGGAGTTGAGAGATGGATATGGGCGTACTGCTGGGGCCGAGGGCCGATACCGCAGACGGAGCCCGTGGGCTGACCCAGACTGACGGGTGCCCGATATATGAGGATTTACGTGCCGATGCTGGGCACAGTTTTCATGATGTTTTCGAGTGTCGATGCTGGGCAATCCGGTTCCATGATTTTGATTATATCCTCGTACTTCCATGCATATGCTTATGATATTTACGTGCATGATGCTTATTGTCATTGGGTGACGGGTGGACGGGATCTACGTTTATACCGACTTTGATTACATACAGACCTCGATTACATTGATCATACTTCATTTGTATATATAACAGGGTATGAGGGCGCTGTTATATATACCCTTACACCAATATTAGTGGAATGGGACGCTAATATATGTGTATTGATATCCATTTGATACTTCATCATATTACTCCATGCAGACATACCTCTTATATATGACATGTTATTACCTGAGGCACTGACACGAGCACTTGGTACTACATACATGTATAGATGTTTCATTGCTACCTTAGCATGCTTCAGACTTATTCGTTTGAGGTTTATATATTGATCGTATGACCTAGGATTGCGTCATACATGCGATTTTCTGTTCGTAGATCTTTTTCTACTCATGAGTTGGCAACCCACCCCCATTGTGCCCCAGTTTCTTATAGGTTTGCCGTACAGGTTTTATTACGGCTTTGCGGGCACTGTTCCTTTCGGGTGACTTGCTAGTAGGTGGGTTTTTTGTATCGCACCCATCATTATACATTGTATATTATATTTCAGTTGTATTTAGAATTTCCATCAACCAAACATGTACTTATTGAGATAGAGACCAGTGATGTTTATTCTTTCGACCGTAGAGTCGCGCGTTATATTTCTATGGAATTCATGCTGTTGGATTTACCTTCCTGTTGTGATCCTCGCCTTTAGGCGTTGTATATTATGTTGCTTACAGGTTGATTGTTATGGATCTTCCTACTCTCTACTACTTTTCTTGGTTTGGATTTCTAGGCTTTCGGCTTACTTAGATTACGTACGCCTTGAGACGTTCGTAGTTTAAGTGCCGGTCATATTCTGTACTTTCGGGACGTGACACAGGGGGTTGCACATTTCTGTAATGGATTTTACTGTTTGTGGTTGTGAACTGTATTGGATTGTTGTGATGATTAGCCGAGATTTGTGATGGGTTGTTATATTCATTCATTCAATGTAATTGTAATATGTTGTAATATTATTTTGCGGGGCACATCCAGGTTGCGGTTGTAGCCACCGTTGTATTATTTCATTTTACTGTTTTTTCTCCTAGGATAGACCCAAGGTGGGGTGCACAAACTACCGGGTACTTTGAAGTGTTTAGTGGCCTACTCACGTTGTTGAAGGAGACCGCTTCACTTCGGGTACTTGGCGGGTAGTTTGCCGTACCCGTAGGGGTCTAGGGTGGGGTAATGGCTATTCATCACAACTGTGTAATCCGTCTTTCGTTGCAGGCTCAAAAGAAACACGGATTGCTTGCATATCCAATAATGTTCATCTGTAATCTGGAATGCCTATTAGTGCGTCTGACGAATGTATAATATCTATATATGATAGCTATTTAGACGTCACTTATGTTTTACACCCGCGCTAGCCCAGCCCCCGCTCTGCCGTTAGTTAAGTAACCTAACGGGTGATGACGGGACCCAGTGGCGGATACGGATGGCATAAAAGGACGTTGTATTTTCGTTGTTTTCTGCAATGATAGGTTAATGATGGGACGCATTATTATTAATGCATAGAAAATAAACCAAAGTTTAATCGTTGGAACAATTTAAAAGAAACCACTCGATTATTTTTAAAACAGAAGATATTTTTAATTGCGGAGCATTAACCACTCCTTTTAAAAAGCTATCAGGTTCTTTCGGTTATATCAAGTTCACTACGTTCACGGTTTCGCCAAAACCATTCGTAGCCCTCCGTCATTTCATTTGGGTATTTAGTACTATTCAAGCTATGTATTTTGGCCAAAGTCAAGGCATAGTGTTTGGTAGCTGCTGGGTATTCATTTGTTGCATAGATAGATGAGTTAGTTTGGGACAGTCGTATTATCATTTGACCAAAGTCAGGGGTATGTACGGATGGGTTCAAATTGACAAGATAATGACGGGTAGAACTTGACATGTGACTTATGATATTTTGACCAAAGCCAAGGTCATAAGAGCATGGGGCAAATATATATATATATATATATATATATATATATATATATATATATATATATATATCAGGAATTTCTAAAGAAACTGAAATTTGCAAAGAGATGCATACCATTTGGAGTTTGATGAGTGCTGGTAGGATTCCTTCAGCATTATCATACGATGATATTTGGATCCCGATCCTACTGTAAGTATATGCTACTTATCAGGAGATTCGTCACTTAACGATCAATGCTATAAACCAAGTAGGTGCCTAGAAAGGTGTCAGCGGGGTTACGCCCCCAGAGAAAAGAGGTTATTTAATTAAGGAACTTCGCGAAAGCGTTGGAAAACCTCCCTCGAAGTATTGACACTGGCCTGGCTGAACGGTTAAGCAAGTATTGTACGGTGAGAATAGTCCTGTCTAATTCTTCTTTTATGGTTTGAGGAAGGATTCGAGAAACAGTGGGAGCCATCCAGTTTAGATAAATTAAAAACCACTCTAAACTTGCAAGAGTATCATGCTAAAGTGTTTCTTCTCTCTCTCCTACTTGCAGCGACCCTGAAAATGACTGGACTTAAGTTACTTTTAGAAAAAAATATACTGACAGGGCTAAACTATGAAGATTGGCTGCGGAATGTCAATATGGCTTTGACCTATGACAAGTTGGGGTATGTCCTCACCACTAAGGCACCTGCAGTCCCAGGTCCCAAATCCAGTAATGCGGATAAGGAAATCCGCAAAACCTGGGAGTTAGATTGCGCGAAGGCCAAGTGCATCGTGCTTGCCTCGATGAACAATAAACATCAGAGGAGGCACGAGGATATGGATCTTGAATCCATATTTCTCCATACAAAAGATCTGTATGGAGAGCAATCTCGTATAGCAAGATACGAGACCTCAAAGAAGCTGTTTCAGGCGAGGTTGGCCGTCGGATCATCGGTAGGAGAACATGTCCTAAAAATGATTGGCTATATTGAAGAGCTCGCAGACCTTGGGACGATTTTGGATAATGAGCTCTATACAGACCTTATTCTCCAGTCCCTCCCTTCCACCTACGCCCAGTTTATTCTGAACTTCAACATTCAAAGAAAAGAAGTTGAACTTTCAGAACTCCTTAACATGTTGAGGAGTGCACAGGGCACCTTGCAGAAGGCAAGGGAAACACCCGCTATGTTTGTTAGCGGTGCTTCTTCTTACGGGTCCAAGGCTAAGGCCAAATGAAAGAAGAAGAAGGCCGCCACCAAACCTAGAGGAGGTGTTAGAAAGGTGGGAGCGAAGGGAAAGAAAAAGATTGCGGTGCCAGTAGTGGCCCAGGATGAGTGCTTCCATTGTCATAGGAAAGGGCACTGGAAGAAAGACTGCAAGGCGTGGAACGCCAAGAACCAGGAACCGAAGCAAGCTGTGGCTTCAAATTCAGGTGTGTTTGTAATTGAGAATTGTCTGTCAATCAACTCTACTTCCTGGGTATTGGATACCGGATCAGGATCTCATATATACAATTCATTGCAGGCACTGAGAAACCGTAGGGTGCTGAAGGATGGTGATATGACCCTAAAGGTTGCTAACGGAGCCAGCGTAGGAGCTGTGTCCGTAGGGGATTATCACCTGGGATTGACAAGTGGACACATTTTGGTTTTACATAACTGCTTTTGTTTACCTAGCTTAACGTGTAATATCATATCAGTTTCCTTATTATCAAATAAAGGTTATGATTTCACGTTTGTAAGTGATGTTGTTAACATCCACCTTAATCATAGTTTGATTGGGTCCGGTACACTGGATAACGGTATATATGTCTTAAACCAACTCCATATTTTCAATGTCCAGAACACACTAAAAAGAAAGTCTCCTGATACAAATAAGGCTTTCTTATGGCATTGTAAACTAGGTCACATCAATGAGACAAGGTTAACTAAGTTATATAGAGAAGGATATTTTGATTCGTTCGAATATCAATCTTATGCCACTTGTCAATCATGTCCCAAAGGAAAGATGACAAAGACTCCATTCACAGGACATGGAGTAAGAGCGAGCGAGCTCTTAGGACTCATACACAGCGATGTATGTGGTCCAATGTCTACACATGCAAGAGATGGTTTTTCCTATTTCATCACTTTTACGGATGATTTCTCTAGGTATGGGTTCATTTATCTGATGAAACATAAATCCGAGACTTTTGAGAAATTCCAGGAGTATAAGAATGAAGTAGAAAACCAACCCGGCAAATGTATCAAGACACTAAGATCTGATCGAGGTGGTGAATACTTAAGTGCCGAGTTCCTAGGTTACCTAAAAGAGAAAGGAATTCTCTCTCATCTTACTCCTCCATACACTCCACAGCATAATGGTGTATCGGAGAGACGAAATCGAACCCTATTGGATATGGTACGTTCCATGATGAGTAATGCTGAGTTACCGCGATCTTTCTGGGGTTATGCGCTAGAATCAGCGGCATATCTTCTGAACAGGGCTCCTACCAAGATTGTGCCTACCACGCCATATCAGATGTGGAGTGGGAAGAAACCCCATCTTCAGCTTCTGAAGATATGGGGATGTCCAGTTTTTGTTAAAAAGCAACATGCGAACAAGCTCGAGGCACAATCAGTACAGTGTAAGTTTGTAGGATATCCAAAGAACTCCAAGGGATATTATTTCTATTACGCAGAGGAACAAAAGGTTTTTGTTTCTCGTAATGCCCATTTTCTAGAACATCAGTTTTTAGAAAAGGAAATAAGTGGGAGCGAAATAGAACTGGAAGAAATTCCAGAACCACAAACTACTACTGAAAGTTTAGTAGAACCAGTAGTTCAAGAAGAACAGGACATTCCCGCACCCCTCCGCAGGAGTAATAGGCCGTCTCATCCGTCTGAGAGATACTACGGTTTTCTCATAGATGGGGATGGAGAGGATTGCATCATTGATGATGATGAACCTACTAGCTTCCAGCAGGCTATCCAGAGCGGCGACTCGGTATGATGGCTAGATGCAATGCGGACCGAAATGGAGTCCATGTACACCAACAAAGTATAGACTTTGGACTTTGCTCCAGATAGGGTAAAACCCATAGGATGCAAATGGATCTTCAAGAAAAAGATTGGTGTAGATGGACAGGTGAAAACCTATAAGGCTAGACTTGTTGCAAAGGGTTTTCGTCAAAGACCTGGTTTGGACTATGACGAAACTTTTTCCCCAGTGGCTATGCTCAAATCCATTCGGATCCTTCTTGCTATTGCTGCCTTCCATGATTATGAAATCTGGAAGATGGACGTAAAGATGGTTTTTTTGAATGGTAATTTAGAAGAGTGCGTCTATATGGATCAGCCAGAGGGTTTCAATCAGAGTGGGAGCAGCGGGAAAGTATGCAAGTTGCTTAAGTCCATTTATGGACTAAAGCAGGCATCGCGGAGTTGGAACATCTGTTTTGATGAAACGGTCAAAGAATATGACTTTATCAAAAATCCAGATGAACCATGTATATATAGTAAAGTTGTAGCATGAACTTTCGTATTCCTCGTATTGTACGTGGATGACATTCTATTGATAGGAAATGACATTCCTATGCTACAATCTGTCAAAAGATTCTTGTCACACAGGTTCTCCATGAAAGACCTGGGTGATGCCTCTTACATTCTGAGGATCCGGATCTATTGTGATAGATCCAAAAGGATGTTGGGACTTTCGCAGTCCAGGTATATCAACACTATACTGAAAAGATTCCGTATGGAAGATTCTAAGCACGGTAATCTACCGACTTGTCACGGAATCACCCTCTCCAAAGAGATGTCTCCCAAGACTGATTTGGAAAGGGAACGCATGTCTATTATACCCTACGCTTCTGCGGTAGGCTCTGTAATGTATGCGATGTTGTGCACCAGACCAGATGTAGCTTACGCACTGAGCGTGGTAAGCCGGTATCAGTCAGACCCAGGGGAGAAGCACTGGATAGCAGTAAAGAACATTCTCAGGTACCTGAGAAGGACTAAGGAAATGTTATTGGTTTACGGCGAAAAAGACCTCAAGATCGAGGCCTTTGCTGATTCCGGCTTCCAGAGTGATAAGGACGATTCCAAGTCCATGTCTGGTTATGTCTTTACCCTCAATGGAGTGGCGGTGTGCTGGAAGAGTTCCAATCAGGACACCGTTGCTGACTCGACTATGGAAGCGGGGTATATTGCTGCTTGCGATGCCGCAAAAGAAGCGGTCTGGATGAAGAAGTTCCTAACAGAACTTCAGGTGATTCCTACCATAGTTGATCCAATACCTCTGTATTGCGACAACAACGGAGCTATAGCTTTAGCGAAAAAACCAAGGTCCCATCAGAAGTCCAGACACATCTTAAGGCGGTATCACCTGATCAGGGAGACCATAGATCGCCGGGAGATCGAGGTCTGGAGAGTTGCTACTGAAAAGAACATTGCTAATCCATTCATAAAGGCCCTACCTCAGATTCAGTTCGAGAGGCTACTCGAGATCATCAGCCTTCGATATGCCAGTACATGGCCCTAGTGCAAGTGGGAGATTGTTAGTGTATATGCCCTAGGGGCCATTATTGTATCATACTAGCTTGTATATTACTTAATGGAAGCTTGGGATATTCACAGTTTTATAACAGTCTTGCTATACATGGTAGTATGCTACCTGGTTTTATCTATCTTAATATGTGAGTATACGTATTGATAGAGCCCTTAGGATCTTGCTTGACTACCAGCGTTGTGATGGCAGTCACACTAGTGGGGGCTGGGTAGTCTACAAGCACATCCTTTTCCAGATCCCTAGTCATAGGATTATCGAGACAGGGCATCGATACTCCGGAGTAGACTAGTGTGTACGCTTCTCATCCCAGTTGGGGAGATGGTCTGTCCCACAGCCGTCAATACGTCGTACTGGAGATAGTATACAGGTGCTCGTTAGGTTACGGGTACACCGGATAGGACTCACGGGGAACTGTTGGTTGGTATTATACCCGTCGTCAGTTAACAGTTCCCAGGTGACATGAGTACAGCATAGTCCGCAGACTTGACACTGCTACTTCTCCTCGAGTGTGTCCCACTGTTCTTAGATTGCTACCCTACCACGGCTCAAAGGAGTCGTGCAAATAGGTAGCAGTTGGGTACAGTCCCGAGCACTTGGAGGCAGTAGCGGTTAGACTGGATTCGTCTCTCCCGGTATTGGGAGTTGATATCGCGCTGTGTCAGAAAGCCATTACGCAAAGTCCCTGGCCAGGGCAAGCGAGATTTACTGGTAGGTTCTAGTAGTTTCTCAAGGTGTAATAGGCTTCACTCCGACACGACTTATACCACTATTAGGGGACTGACGCTTGCCGCCCCCCTAGGCCCGATATACGATAGTCCTAGACGAATAGACCGGACTGTACGGAGATTGTCACATCAGGCTCAGTAGGAGTTCGGATGGGTTTCCTCATCGGCCTTCTTATCGACATCTACTTGGGGACCGTTACGTACAGCTAGTGCCACTTGCGGTCTGTGGTTAAACCCACTGCCAGCATAGTAGTCGAGTCTTTAGAGTCCCATACAGAAAGTTTCCCTGCTCCACGCGAAACGATATAGAGGTCGTATGGTTTTACGACAAGGGTTCGGACGCATACGTGTGTTTACGCACGTATGACATTCGGACAGTTTTTACTAGCCGGCTTTGGTTTAAGCCAGATTCTAGTATCGGATTATTGGATTTATACAGTCTAAAGTTTTTCCGTGTTTTCACGGATAAGAGGGGCGTTCTCGTAATTTTGCGGGAAGCTTCTAGAAGGATGGTGACTTGAGGGTTTAGGTGGCATTTGCATTTATTGATTTAGTGACTCATTTATGTGATTCATCCATAGAGTTAATGCATCATTTATCGATCTAATGACTCATGAGATGAATCACTCATTTGAATCAATGAAGCATGGTTGTTAAATGATTTATTTTATTTATTTGATAAATGATTATGCTTCATATATTCAAATGAGTTCATTATTTCTTCTCATTTTCTCATGCTCACCTTCTCTCTCCTCAAGCTCACTCTCTCTTCAAACCCTAATCCTACCACTCATGTGTTTAGATCAAGGATTAGATAGACTAATTAATCCATAACCATTCTCTATATCACCTAGGTACCTTTGATTAGAAACTAAAGAAACCTAGTTACCTCAAGTTTTGAGGTGAAGCTTGGAGTAAATCTCTCGGGTGGATCATCTACTACATAGAGAAGGCCGGAGAGGGGGTGGAGAACGAAAAGACGAAGGACACGGTTCATTAGGTATAATCACTTCTCATAGTAGTTAACAACTTCTATGTTTATGTTAGTTATCGTTTAGCAATGATTCTTGCGGTTAGTCGATGTTAGTACATAGAGCAAGATCGTTTTTGATATTTCCGCCTCCCCGCACATAGTGGGGTGTAGTACATCGACTTACACTGACATTGATGACATTGATCACATAGTTGGATGATATCTTGGATGATATCCACATACTTATAGACTTCATGATATAGTCGACATTGATCATACCTCATATTTATGATATGTTATTACCTGAGGCACTGGCACGAGCACTTGGCACTACACTCATGTATAGATGTTACATTGCTACTTTATCATGCTTCAGACTTATTCATTTGAGGTTTATATATTTATTGATCGTATTGACCTAGGATTGTGTCATACATACGATTTCTGCTCTGTGATGTTTTCTATTCATGAGTTGGCAACTCACCCCCATTGTGCCACAGTTCTTGCAGGTTTTGCCGCACAGGTTCCATTGCGGCTTTCTGGCAAACTGTTTTCCTTACGGGTGACTTGCTTTGGTAGGTGGATTCTTTTGTATCAGGACCACCATTGTATATGTATTATTCAGTTGTATCTAGTAATTCCATCAACCAAACTTGTATATTGTTTCAGACATAGAAAACCAGTTATGTATTATTTCGACCTTAGAGTCGCACGTTATAGTATTATGGTTTTCATGTTGATTTTGAGTTCTTTTTGAGTTTTGATCCTCGCCCTTTGGCGTTGTATATTATATTGCTTGCGTGGTTGTGACCGTCGATTGACGAAGAGCTAGCTCCCGCTTGGGGACGCCTTTTATCATTGTGTATATATTATTCTTGTTGTACCCTGTTCGGGGCCTGTTTTTACAAAGGAAACTCTGCTGAAATTTCAGAAAAGACTAGAGATTTTTTAAAATGCATATTCGGCTTACTTATTTAAAAACCTCACTTTTAAATATGTTTTCTTACTTCCTAAAAACTAGTTTTCTTTATTTACTCCTTAAAATGGTTTTAGATTTCTGGGCTTTTGGCTTACTTGAATTAGATGGAGTCCTATAGACTTCATATGATTCAAGTGCCAGTCACGTACTATTTCGGGTCGTGACAAATACAGAAAGGGACACCTAAACCTGAGCACAAGTTATAAATTTGTTTTGCTTTTGAACAGCAAGAAAACACTTGTAGCTCATTGGTAAAGTCTTGCACTGCTGTGACGTAGCTCCTGTGATCGAATCCCCCCTGCCACATTATATTTTTATTAATTTTTATTTTAATCTTTTATAAGCCTAAGGGTTTACACGTGCACTACACGTAAACTGAAGAGACACAGAATAAACAAACACATGCACTGGGGTATATGAGGCATGGGGACACATGGCACCAAACCAAGCCAATTCCACCGGTTTCTGACCGGCGGAACCATGGGAAAAACTGGCACCGCCGGGTCCTCCATTGGCATTGCTCCCCATCTTTTGCCCTTTACACCTGTTGGCCTACCCGACTTCCCTCATACTGTTTGTTTTCTCTGAATTTTTCCAGAGAACACTGAATCACCCCTTTAATCCTTTTAAATGCAAATTTTTAATTCTCCAATTCAATGCACTAAACCCTAGTTTTTCCTATAAATACCACACCATATTCCACCCCTCATCATTCAGAATTTCCTCACAAAAACTCTCAAAAACTTTCAAGTCCTAAGTTATGGAAGCGGAGTTAGCAAAGGGTGAAGTTCCGAGGAGATTCCGGCGACGAAACGACGTCCCGACGCTACCCTAGTCTTCTCCTACCTCTCTTCTTTCTCAAAAGCCAGTAACTCCCCTCTCCCCCTCTCATCTTCTATTCTAAAAACTTGCAATACTAAAACCCGACGGAAACGGAGTTAAGCCGACTTCTGATTCGGTTTTTGTTTAAAACTCTATTTTTCTTAATCAACAAAATACCATACTCTCACATAATGTTTAACAAATATTAACAAACACTTTAAAACAAGTTTCATCTCAAAATATTCTTTTATGCAATGTTTATTGTATTTTTACGGTAAAATACCACATACTTCATTTAAGACACAATACAACATAAAACTTGTATTACCTTTAGATAACTCATAAGGTAATGACCTACCTCATCACAACACACATCTTTGATATAGCACGATAAAGTTTTAGGAATATATTCATGGGATATCATGACTTTACAAATAAATACCATCAACTTACAAAACCGTTTCTTTAAAAAGATGTATTAATCAATTACTTGCAATTGGGCCTCTACAACCGATTTTAGGAACCCTGTTCTGGAAGGTGCAGATTACCGCACATTCTCGGGCCTAATAGAGCGTGATGCAAACCTCCGAAAGGAGCATTCGATCTCGATGGAATTTTTAATACATTTTTCTTTAGAAAATGAGACTTCTACAAGAATAAAAATATATAACTATTATCAAAATATCTATTTTAATTATATTATATAAATATTCCAAGTTTTCCAAATCATGAATTACTATTACATGAAAATACCATCCAAATACAAAACAATTCCAATATTTCAATAAAATACCATATACAATGAAAACTAGGTTCTACTCGCTAGCAATTTCACTTTTATAAAATATACATCTATGAAAACCCTAAAGATGATAATTAAATACATGAGGTGTATTTTGAAAATATATCAAAACTATTTTTACATAAAACCCTCTCAAGTTATACTAAATTACAATAAGGACCCTAGTAAATATAGGTTTAAGCGGGACCAATTCTCTTGAGCCTCAAGGAGTCGGAGAATGTGGGTGCTTCCCTATCTAAGGTAGACAATCTAACAAATGGTGTTACCAATACGGTAATTGTCTTGGAAAAAGACAAAAATCCTGCCGTCCATGTGCAGCAGTTACCGATAATATCAAAACTAATTCAAGACTTCAATTTCTTTTCAAAGTGTCTGACTCAGACTGAGTCTCAATCTAATCAATCTGACTTGAATATGATTCAAGTATAAACTACAGTACAACATGAATCCATGAATCCGTCTATTCAATCTATATCAATCTATATTCACTGAACCGAACCATGGATATACTCTGTCTACATGACTATCCATTTACATCCATTCCGTTTACTAATATCATGGTCTCGGCAAGTCTTTCATTTACTACAAGACAATACAATACAATCAGCACAATCAATACAACCAATACAATCAGATATTACGGGGTTTATAAAGGGGTAAACTGGTCCGGAACATGTTAAAGGTGGCACGAGGTAGTCACTTAAGACATAATTATATCCATAACGTTGTTCCGTGGTATTTTTGACGGAGCCTTGTACTACGGGTTACCAAAGTCCACGGTGTAAGTTGGACTCCTCTCGTATACACTGGCATATTCTGTACCAAGTTACAAACAACTGCGTTAACACTACAATCAAACATTACTAGTTATACTCTCTTTCTGTCTATTCTATCTCTACCCATCTTTGGGACTTACCAAGAGATCATTCGCTGACGATATTCCTATTTCTCTTCTTCTTTGGAATATTGTCAGGTGGACCCGTCTCTGAGGAGCTCGAGTCCAGCCAGGAGCAATTGGAGTAGTTCACAGAAGACCCGGAGCATTAGACTGTACATATTTTCATTCTAGTTCATGCCATTGTTTAGGGATTGCTTTCCATCCATGTATTTACATTTCCAGTTGTACCTGTAAAAGAACATTTAATAAATAAAGTTGTTGTTCATTTACATTCCTTTCTCATGTGTATTTTACTTTATATTGCTTAGATACATTTAACGTGTTTGCTTCTGAGTAAATACGTAGTGGCCTCGCCACGTCCTCTTCCCATATATTGGGAAGCAGGGCGTGACAATTCCTCCACCTCATTAATCTTTTAATCAAAAGATTAAAACCCAAATAAGGTGACTTCTTCTAGAAGCAATCTTGAGTAAATTACAACAATGCCCATCATCCGTATATACATACCCGTATCCGTATTCCAAAAAATACAAACACAAAAAGATGAAAATAATCCATCAATATAATACTAGGATCTGGCATAAACCAAAGCCCACTAGTATTATCTGCCTGAACATCAAACGTGCATAAGTACACGTATGTGATCAAAGCCCTGCCGTAAAACCATACGACCTCTACATCTTTTGCCCGATGTAGGGAAACCCTCTATGTGGGACTCTAAATACTCGATAGTGCTGGGTTCCCTAGCACGGCAGCGAGGTTTCGAGAGGCATCGTCCATGCCAAATTAAAATTTTGCCATATTAAGGAACCCTAATCCAAGGTTGTTTAACTAGAAAGGGTTCACTTGAAGAAATGAACAAGCTTGCTCAATATTTTCGAGACCGAAGATGATCTACGTCGAGGTGACTCAAGCTCATGCTACCTCTTCACTAATAGTGAAATTAGTGAAGCAAACACCCTAAACTAAATGGCTAATAGTAAAGGATGGTGAAGTAGGATTCCCTTTAGATTTATTTTTCTCACAATATTTCATCACTTTCATAAAAGCAAGAGCGCTAGAATGAGGAAGAAGAAGATGATCAAGTGATGAAGTGATGAAGAATAGCATGAGGTTAGAAATGCAACCATGGTGAGTATATGACATACAATCACCATTGTAGAGACTAAATCATGGCTAAGTGTTAAAGTTGGATTAATAAATATCTTAAGCTAGAAAAAACAAGTGGACTTAGTCAATGGTTCTACTAGCTTCTTCAAGCTTTAACCATTAAACCAATTTCCATTAATTTTGATTAACTTAAATAAATAAAACCCTTTATAACATCTAGCATGGTGTGAGTCTCTTACACCCTTGTTTCATGTATAACCTAGCATGACACATTTATATATATTTTGTGCAAATAAAGAAAACAATACAATTAACATATATCACATATATATCAATGTATCATAAGTGAGAAAAATGAATACTTAAGTGAGCTAATATTAGTTAATGTAATGTAATATATCAAATATATAATTATACATTAAATCATTAAATCAACACTTGATTTAATAATCTGGCTATATCACCTATAACCGACTAATATCAAATGCAACAACTTATCGAATCAACACTTGATTCGATAACCCGGTTATATCACATATAACCGACCAATGTTATAAATCATGAGAATAGAATGTGGTATCAAATATGCGCATTAATCTCGGTCCCGCATATATCACATATGTGCTCCTACTCCGTTTCGCATGAACCAGGAAACCTCTGGGTAGGACTCTAAAGACTCATCAATACGCCGGCAGTAGGTGATGATCATATCAAACAACCACAAGCCGCAAGTGGTCTGCTAAACGTAATGGCCACCCGGGTATTGAGCGATCAGAAGATCAACAAGCAAGCCTGCTTACACTCCTGTGAGTCCAATCAGTAACGCTACCGTACAGTCCGGTCTCTTCATCTGATATGTCGCATATCCAGCCTGGGGGTGGTCAACGTCAGACCCCAATAGCCCGATAAGTCTTATCGATATGAGGCTGATAACGGGTCAAGAAACTACTGGTAACACTTACCAGTAAATCTCATAACAGCCCTGGCCAGGGACTTCCTATTATAGCCAATCGAGCACAGCGCAACATCAACCCGCAATACCGGGAGAGACGAAATCCCCTCCTATCGCTCGTTGCCTCCATGTGACTCAGGACTATACCCAAAAACCACCGTTTTGCACGTTCTCTTGAACGTGGTAAGGTGGAAATCAAAACACAGTGGGAATCACACAAGACTCTATGACGATCTCGGGTCGACAGACTAACCTATACCAGTGTTACCAGAGAACTGCTATCTGACGTGAGGTATAATACCATCTAGGAGTTCTCGGAGAGTCCTGTTCATTGTACCCAGTCTCCACTGAGCACCCGTATACTATCCTTGATATCAAACACCAATGGATGTGGGATCATCCATCGCCCATCATATGGGTCAAGATACGTATACGCTAGTCAACTCTGGAATATCGATACTCCCACGACTAGGAACAATTGTAGGATGTACTTGCCGACTACCATGTCCCCACTAGTATGATCCACATCATAGTCCTGGTAGTTAAGTACACATCCTAAGGGCTTTATCAAAATGTCACAGAGAGACAATATAAGTGTACATGTTAAGATAAAGAGCAACCAGATGGCATACTATCATGTCGAGCAAGAAAGTCCTCCCTATATATGTCCAAGCATCCACTATAATATACATCATATGTACAATAATAGCCTTTAGGGCATACATACAACTAACATATAGTACGCTGGCAGTGGGTTTAACCATAAGCACGTCAGCGGTACTAGCTGTACGTAACGGCTACCCAGGTATATGTCGATAAGAAGGCCGATGAGCAAACTCATCCGAACTCCTACTAAGCCTATCTGTGACAATCTCCGTACAGTCCGGTCTATTCTCTAAGAGTATTGCATATCGGGCCTAGGAGCGGTAACCGTCAGACCCCTAATAGCGTAATAAGTCGTGTCAAAGTGTAGCCCAAAACACCCTGAGAAACTACTGAAGTACCTACTAGTAAATCTCGCTTTCCCTGGCCAGGGACTTTGTGTAATGGCTTTCCGAACATAGCGCGGTATCAACCCCCAATACCGGGAGAGACGAATCCTATCTAACTGCCACTGCCTCCAAGTGCTTCAAGACTACACCCAACTACTACCTGTTTGCACGACTCCTTTATGCCGTGGTAGGATAGTAATCTAAGAACAGTGGGAACACACTCGAGGCGAAGTAGCAGTGTCAAGTCGACAGACTAAGCTGTACTCATGTCACATGGGAACTGCTACCCGACGATAGGTATAATACCCACCATCAGCTCCCTATGAGTCCTGTCCGGTGTACTCATAACCAAATGAGCACTTGCATACTATCTCCAGTATGGCGTACTAATGGCTGTGGGACAAACCATCTCCCCTGCTGGGATGAGAAATGTATATACTAGTCTACTCTAGAGTATCGATGCCCCATCTCGATAATCCTACGATTAGGGACCTGTATAAGGATGTGCTTATAGAATACCCAGCTCCCACTAGTGTGACTGCTATCACAACGCTGGTAATCAAGCAAAGATCCTAAGGGCTCTACCAATATGTATAAGCGATATGCTAAAAGAAACACATGCACATATTGAGGTAGAAACAAACCAAGTTGCATACTACAATTTTGAGCAAGATTGTTACTATATCCGTGTATATCCTAAGCTTCCAATATATAATATACAAACCATTATGATACAATAATGGCCTCTATGGTATATATCACTAACAATCTCCCACTTGCACTAAGGCCATGTATTGGCATATCGCAGACCTATCATCTCGAATAGCCTCTCGAACTGTGTCTGAGGATGGCCTTTGTGAGTGGATCTGCGGTGTTGTTCTTCGTATCTACTCTCCTCACCTCGATCTCCAGAAGATCGACGATCTACCTGATCTGGTGATACCGCCTTAAAATATGTCTGGACTTCTGATGGGACCTTGGTTCCTTCGCTAAAACCATAGCGCCGCTATTGTCACAATACAGAGGTATTGGATCTACAATGGATGAAACCACCTGAAGTTCTATCAGGAACTTCCACATCCAGACTACTTCTTTCGCGACATCACAAGCAGCGATATACTCCGCTTCCATCGTCGGAGTCCTACTTGGAGCTCTTCCAACAGACTGTCCCTCTATTGAGGCTAAATACATAACCCGACATGGAGTTAGAGTCATCCTTGTCACTCTGGAAGCTGGAGTCAGCAAAGGCCTCGATCTGGAGGTCTTTTCCGCCATACACCAAGAACATCTCCTTAGTCCTTCTCAGGTACTTGAAAATGTTCTTTACTGCTATCCAGTGGTTCTCCCATGGGCTTGACTGATACCGGCTTACCACGCTAACTGTGTAAGCAACATCTGGTCTGGTACATAACATCGCATACATTATAGAGACTACCGCAGAAGCGTAAGGTATAATCAACATGCGAACCCTTTCAAAATCAGTCTTAGAAGACATCTCTTTGGAGAGGGTGATTACGGGACAAGCCGGTAGACTACCGTGCTTTGAATCATCAATACTAAATCTCTTTAGTATGATGTCGATGTACCTGGACTGTGAAAGTCCTAACATCCTCTTAGATCTATCACGATAGATCTGGATCCCCAAAATGTAGGAGGCATCACCCAGGTCTTTCATAGACAGCCACTGTGACAAGAATCCTTTGACTGATTGTAGCATAGAAATGTCATTTTCTATAAAGAGAATGCCATTCACGTACAAGACGAGGAATACCACGGTTCTCGCTATAATCTTACTATAAATATATGGATCATCTGGATTTTTGATAAATTCGAATTCTTTGACCGTCTCATCAAAACGGATGTTCCAACTCCGTGATGCCTGCTTTAATCCATAAATGGATTTAAGCAACTTTCACACCTTCCCACTGCTCCCACTCTAAATGAAACCTTCTGGCTAATCCATATAGACGCACTCTTCCAAATTACCATTTAGAAAAACCGTCTTTACGTCCATCTGCCAAATCTCATAATCATAAAAGACAGTAATGGCAAGAAGGATCCGAATGGATTTGAGCATAGCCACTGGAAAAAAGGTTTCATCATAGTCCAAACCAGGTCTTTGACGAAAACCTTTTGCAACAAGTCTAGCCTTATAGGTTTCAACCTGTCCATCTAAAACAATCATCTTTCTGAAGATCCATATGCAGCCTACGGGTTTTACCCCTTCTGGAGCAATTTCCAAAGTCCATACTTTGTTGGTGTATATGGACTCCATCTCGGTCCGCATTGCATCCAGCCATTTTACCGAGTCACTGCTCTGAATGGCTTACTGGAAGCTAGTTGGCTCATCATTGTCAATGATGCAATCCTCTCTATCCATGTCTATGAGAAAACCATAGTATCTCTCGGATGGATGAGACTGCCTACTAGTCCTGCGAAGTGGCGCGGGGTTGTCCTGTTATTTCGAAACCTCTAGTTCTACCATGCTTTCAGTAATCGCTTGTGGTTCTGGAATTTCTTCCAGTTCTATTGTGCTTTGTTCATCTCATAAAACCGCATTTTAATACCTCTCGTTTGTTATCTATTTTGCTATGTTTCGGTACTATTAATCAGTGTCTACTCAGTTATTACAGTTTGCAGGTATCTGTGACAAATACTGGAAAACACATTCAAAATCATGGATATGACGTTTGGGAGCCGACACTGCAAGCAGAACAGAAAACCGACCGATACCCCATGAGCTCTTTTGGAAATAATATAGGTCTACACATTTTTTGTATAAAATTGGTCCAACACACAAGTGTGCACATGCCATGGACCAGGTAGGGGGCTGCAATAGACCATGGTAGGCTACCTTGGCATCATGAAGTAAACAAGTGGGCACACAACTTGTGCAAGTGGGTGTGAATGCATTTATAGCATAAAGTTTGGATGTGATGTAAAGACAAAGTTTCCCTCCATTCCTCTGCATACAAACCAGGTTACAATTGACCAAGCAAACAGAGCCATAGTAATTAGAGAGAGCACACAAGCACACCACTGCAGCACGAGCCCCGCTCCTTGGATTCCGGCCGGCGACGTCCCCACCATATCCGGCGACCTCGGACCCCTATCCCTTTTTGACCCCATATTTTCTCTGAATTGTTTATTAGTGTCACATCATCACTTGTATATTGTTTGTTTATTCTGTTTTGTGGCCTATAAATAACAGAACTGATCTAAAGAAAAGGGCCATGCCAAATAGATGTAATACATTTTGATAGTTTTTTTATTTTTGGTTTAGCTTGAGGGTGAGTGAACTTCAATTGGTTTCTTCTTCTTCTTCCCTCTTGAAGCTCTCTTTGGAGAGCTTCATTAAGGAGGTTGAACAAGATACCAAATCTTGTATCTCATTTCAAGTGTTTAATATAATTGTAATTTCTTTTATTGCTTTCTTTACTTACTTGCTTTTATTATCATGCTTAACTAATTCTTTATTTTGGTTGTGGTGTGGGTGAGGAAGTGAGATGAAAGGCTTTGCCTCCTCCACCTCTTGTTCATGTTTCATGTGCTTAACTTCTGATTCTAACTTGAATATTGTTTATGCATTGATATGATACGGTATCTTTAACCATGGTTACTTGTAACCTCCTCATATACCGTATTCATTCCCTTTCCCCATTTTCAATGTTTAAGTTAAAATCCATTTAGTGTTAAGTTTGGTAAGCTTAGATATCGTATCTTGTGATTAAGGACTTGACAAATCTCTTAGTTCCATATACGATATACCATCACAACTTCTTAGCAAACTCAACACCAATATCATTTGCTCTCACTAACCACTTTGTGTTTTTGTTGTTGCGGTATGCTTGCTAACCCTTGTGTTTAGTGTTGATACCCAAAGCGCAGACATACAAACGTAAGTGATCAAACGGACTCATTTCATGCTTTGCGGCGAATATCGGACTTTGACGGTTTGTGCTCCGCAACCACATTGACAAGTCTGCTTCATGCCGGGATCGAGGTAAGGCCGGACAACTCATGACCAAGAGAGTGTAGAGGTAAACGTCGCATTCAAGCTTCAGAGCCAAGCCACAACCATTCTTCCTTAAACTCCTTTTCCTGCTTTTTATTGTTTTCATATTCTTTTTATATTTTTGTGACAACCCCGATTCATTGATTTGTTAACCTTAAATGACAATACTTAATACACAACTGTCTACGGATGGACCCGTGCTTGCCGGCTCGCTACAACGCGCCGTGCACTTGCGGTTTATAAATTGTAAAATGAGAACGATCTCGCGTGCGCAATCCATTATTTCCTAAACCGATATCATATTTCCGAAACATACGCGTTTGCGCGCGCGGGTGAATTCCCAACAAGTTTTTGGTGCCGTTGCCGGGAAGTTGTAGTCATTAGGTATTGTTATTTCTGGTTCTACTAACAAAACTAACTTTCTAACTCTATTTTTTCCAAACTGACTCTAACTACATTCATTACAACTATTCTTTGTTGTTTATACTTGCTATCACCCTGTGTTGAAATTAAAAAATCAAGTATGACCATAAGAATACTTAGCTTTTCTAAAGAACCAACCAAAATTTCCAGCACCTACCTCTTAAACAAAACCGGTGACATACAAGGAAATTCCGAGCTCGCCGGCCTGTTTGTGTGGTTTTGGGTTTTTTCTTCTTTGGTGATTTCCAGTGCAGTGTTGGTACTCTTTTGGTCTTGTTTGATTTTTCTAATTTTGAGTGTGCAGGAATTTGGGCATACGTATCGCTTTTTGACACTAAATATCGTATTTTCCGACATTTAAGGTTTTTTGCGGAATTACGACCAACGATCGTGCGGAGCAAGTTTCAAATTCAATTTCAAGACGTTAGCGAAGTATAGTGCCAAAGATCCGGATAGTTGGACCCGCGCAAGTGAACATTCAACGACTTGGATCAATTCAAAGTGGTTTTCTTAAACCAAATCATATCGGTACGTATTTCCTAACACCTTCGCTCGAATCCAACGCAATCCAATTTTCTATCTTTTACAGGATTCTTCGCACAAATTTTTCCGCCAATTGAACAAGAGAACTAACCATATTTTTTGCAGCGCTTAACTAAAATTGAATAAGAATTGCTTTAATTGATTGATTTTCTTAAATTCTTTTATTGATTGCGCATTGCATTTTAATACGAAATTAAGGGCACAAAGACCCAAACATGATATGGTAAAGGATTTCATCACCTTTTCTCCGTAGCCCACAAAACACAAAACTGCATTTTTGCATACCCCCAGTAATTTAAAATCAACTAGAACTTTGACTTTAAGGACTTCGCGCTCATTAGAAGAAGTTAACTATGTTTAGAACTTTGCTTAACGGTATATCGTTCACAGGGTGTCTAGGCAAGTGTTCAAAAGAAAGGGTTATTTAATTAAAGACCATCGCGAAGGCGTTGGAAAACCTCCCCTTAACTCTTGCACATATCTGGCTTTGTGATCAATATATCTTGAGCTTATTTCTCGATACAGTTTTACTTCGTCAATCAGGTTCTTGAGCAGGTCTAGTTGACAAGAATAACATAGACTGCTAGGGGTGTGATATTCTTTATTTTTGTGATTTTTGTGAATTCTTGTTATTATGGGTGATACACAATACAATTCATTTTTGCACGATTCTTACTCTTTTGTTTATACTCAATCCTAATTGATTTGTACAAATTGCCAAAATTCTTCCAACATTCATGAAAACTGTCCTTTTCTAGGGGGTGACCAACCATCCCAAATTTTTTATAACGGTCACCCATCTAAAACTCCTGAACCCAATCACACTTCAACCATAGACCAAATGATTAAAGATTTAGAGAAAGACGTCGACAGAATAAATGCTCTGGCATCACCACCATCACAACCCCTCCAACCCAAAACAATTGAACCATCATTAGGGAGTGACGGTGAGATGGATGCTAGGTTGACCACTTTTGAAAAGGGTATTGAAGTAATGACTGCAGTCGAGAACCAATCAGCTGCGACGCTAACCCTGTTTTTACAGCAATCTGAGCAATTATTTGTTAATCAAGCTCAATCATTGGCTAGAATCGAGGAACAAATGAAACATTTAGCTGAGAGGATTTTAGGTAGTGAACACAGTCAATTGGAACCGCATAGTGTCAACATCTGTTAGCTAGGGAATCACCTGAGTGAAATAAATGATCAGATCAATTTGGATGATTTTTCAGATGATGATATCACTGAATTGACTAGGTGTTCACAGGACACACAAGCAAACCCTCTAAGTCATTCCACCACTAGCCTTCAGGTATCCATTGAGCCTATTGTCACTTGTGATTTAGAGATTGATTTAACTGAAATAGTACTTGAAGAGGAAATTCTTGAACCGACTGACTTTTGCTTTCCAATTTCAGAAGAGGAACCTTGTGAATTTGACGGGTATGGTTGGGATAAATTGTTAGAAAAGATCAATGATAAGGATCCCAATTTTTGTATCACCTAGTGATATTATTTCGGAAGAAACAATAGGGTGGGAACCTACATTTTTAGATGACATGAACCTACCCATTTATGAATGTGATGAGGGAGAAATTGTTTTGGGAGAGTTTGTGAATAATGAGAGTAGGATCGTGAAAAATAATAGGGAAGAAGACAGCACTGAACACTATTCTTTCTTGTCGAGTTTTGAGAATATTTTTGCTGATAAACTTGATATTCTTGGTGAGTTTGAGTCAGGATCATTTTGGGATCATCCTTTGAACCTTTCTTTTTCTGAATTTTTTGCGGATGAACTCCAGTTTTTAAACGAACCTGACTTTGAAACTCCATATATAATTCTTGAAAATTCAATTCATTCGAACATTAATTCTTTTTCCTCGTCAAAACTCCATCTTCTCCTTCAACGTCTTCTAACCCATTCCTTCATGCACCCATTCCTTTTAATAACATTTAACCATTCTTTGAATATTTTCTTTTTCTTTTTAATATACCTATTCTTTTTCCAGCCATGACACTATATTGACAAAATCTTCTTATGGCTGGTATTAACTTCTGCATTAACCATGTCGTTTAGATTGTGAATATTATGATTTTTGTTTTCTTTGTGTTTTCTTAGTTTTGTAATAAAATCTCCCCCGTTAGGGGATGAGTGTTGTTTTTGTTAGCGGGACGAGACTGTTTTCAATTTTTTGTTTGAGAAGGAGTGTAAATATGTTAGGATTTCAATGTGGAGTTTTTTTTTTTGCAAAAGTCCCTTTATAAGACCACTGCCCCAACCCGAGCCTTCACTTACTCTTTCCTCAAACAGATCTATCTCTCTCCTCTCCTCTTCCCTCAGCCTCCAACCAAACTCTAGCTCTCCCCATCGGATTCCAGCCGGCGACGTCCCCACAAGATCCGGTGAGCTCGGTCGAAATTCCTCCAAACGTCGATCTTCTTCGTTCTTGCTGTAAGAAACTCTTTTTCCCCTCTCCTATACTGTTTACTTTCTGAAAATTCCACAGACCTCTGAGAATGGCCCCATTTGAATTGGAACACAATTTCGTTGCCATTTTCTCGCACGATGTGTTTGGGTATTATTTTTGTGATGCAATCCAACAATTAGGTTGGGAATTTCTGCTCTATGGGGAAGAGGGTTTGTATGCATGTGAGAGTTTAGTCAATGAGTTCTATGACGCACTAAGAGATGGAGAAATACTCCAAGATAGGGTTAGATTTCATTTTCGGGGTAGACGTAGGGTATTTTTAGCAGATACCATATCCAACATCACCGTTATCCCGATGTGATCTAGCTCTCAAAAACCCTTAGAACTGGCTCAGTATAGGACAGTTTTAGGAGATCGATGTGAGCTATGAGATGCTGGGCTGAATGCCCAACAGATTTACAGGAACGCCTATACGGCATGCCGCTGGGTGTATCGCAATGTCGGGGGGATCACACACGTATCGTCTTTTCCAACGATTGTAGGGCATATGGTCCATTGTTTTATGACCAGAGACTACCAGTTCTGCATGGCAAGTATGCTATTCGCCACAATCACGGAAAGTGCTACTGCACGCAAATCTTTGCTTCCAGTCCTCATTACCATGATTTGCCGATCTTATATGGCGGACGACGACTTCACTGCCTGCCTCACGATATACGATACTGTACCGGTAGAGATAGAGAAGATCTCACCAGGGTACACAGATCCCGGGAGTGAGCAGCAGATTTGGACCCCTACCGACCCCAGCGAGCACGCGCCCCGCAGACTTCATCCGAGATATACTTGGGAGATGACGTTCCGACGGATCCCTACAAGCTTCACAGAATGGAAGTCCGCGGCATCAAGACTATAATCCTCCAGAACAAGGAGATCAAGGAACAGCTAAGCCAGCTCTTAGCTAAACAGGACGAGGAAAGCGGAAGCAGCCGAGGCAAAGGCAAAGGCAAAGCAAAACAATGATGAGGACATCATCCAGATCAGTTTGCGGGTGGATCTTGGTGGTGGCATTTTGTATCTGCATATAGTTTGCATTTTCATATTTCCTGCATTTCAGCATTTACTTATTGTATTTTTCTTTTCTTTTGCATATAGTTGCATTTCATATCTGCTTTTGTACTGCATTGTATTGAAAATTTTGAAAAATTTATAAAAATTGAAAAATTCTTGAAAATTATAAAAACTTTGTTATGTTGGTTAGCAGGGGAACTTTGATTCAAAATCTGACGGTTCGGTGGATATGATAGAAATAACTAAATTCTTGCTATGAGATTGACGACCTGAAAAATAGCCCTCATGTGTGCTTAACTTTACCTGATATACGTCTTTTATAACACTTTTCACGCGTCGTATGTTTTTTAGAATGAGATGAAAGTCTGACATGTCTATAACTTTTTAAATTGATAAACATCTTTAGGATCAAACAGGTTTGGCTGAGTTAAGCAAAATATCAAGAATAGTTCATACAGTAAAGTAGATATGAAGAATTTTATAGAGATTTTAACAGAAGTTATAAATCTGAAAAATAACCCATCAAGAACCTTGTTGGAGTAATTACACATCTTATCACATATAACGTCTTCTGATTCAAAAGAAAAAGCTGGTTATATCTCCGTTTTCACTAAAGTGCTGAATTATTTAAAATAAAATGAGTCTTTTGTTTTGTGGCCGTGGTAACTTGGGTAATTAAGTCATTGGGGTGTCTCCACACCTAATGCCCTAAAACCATCTGGTTTGGGAGTCATTGACCCAAAACTCGCTATGTTTCCATTCGCCAGATAAACCAAGCTAAGCAAATGTTCTCTCCGAGTTAAAAGTCCTAACGGTTCTTTATAGGAGAATAATCTTGGCGGTGACAAATTTTCCATTAAAACAGTTTTTTCGCGGAGATATGAAGGTTCGTATTTATTAAGACATTTTGCATGATAATGAAAGGTGTGTATGAACAAAAACAGGCAAAAGGTAGGAGTGAAAAAGAAGACTTTGGTTCTCTGTTAAAATTGATATATATTCTGACTTGAAATCTAACTGGAGAATAAAACTTGAGAAAATCTTAACTCCTTCCAAACTTGTGTGATCCTTTAGAAGTTTATCCTGGTCCATAATTTTTGACATGATGACCCTAATCAAGTTCTTAAAAACCTGTCGACACTACCGCACAATCACGTAAAAACACGTATAGGCTTTTGTTAAACAAATTGGGAGGAGTGAAAAATAGGGTTTAATGTTTCTAACCTTGGGTGATAGAACTTCTAACTTTGATATTCAACCGTAAGATTGGAATCAACTGTTTTCTTGCGTAACTAACTTGACTAGATTTTGTGGGTGCAATCCGCTGAAAACCCTCAAGAGACAACACTTCTCCTACTAGGGACACCTAGAGATTTAACGGCTTGTTGCATGTGCTCAGTGCAATCGCGTCCCCTACGAAAGTGAGGTTAGGATTTTTTTTGTTTTGCTCGAGACGAGCAAAAGATAAGTTTAGGGGTATTTGTTCATCTCATAAAACTGCATTTTAATACCTCTCATTTGTTATCTATTTTGCTATGTTTCAGTACTATTAATCATTGTCTGCTCAGTTATTACAGTTTGCAGGTATCCATGACAAATACTGGAAAACACATTCAAAATCACGGATATGACGTTTGGGAGCCGACACTGCAAGCAGACCAGAAAACCGACCGTTACCCCATGAGCTCTTTTGGAAATAATACATGTGTACATATTTTTTGTATAAAATTAGTCCAACACACAAGTGGGCACATGCCATGGACCAGGTAGGGGGCTGCCATAAACCATGGTAGGCTGCCTTGGCATCATGAAGTAAACAAGTGGGCACACAACTTGTGGAAGTGGGTGTGAATGCATTTATTACATAAAGTTTGGATGTGATGTAAAGACCAAGTTTCCCTCCATTCCTCTGCATATAAACCAGGTTACAATTGACCAAGCAAACAGAGCCAGAGTAATTAGAGAGAGCACACAAGCAAACCACTGCAGGATGAGCCCCGCTCCTCGGATTCCGGCCGGCAACATCCCCACCATATCCGGTGACCTCGGCCCCCTACCCCTTTTTGAACCCATATTTTCTCTAATTGTTTATTAGTGCCACATCATCACTTGTATATTGTTTGTTTATTCTGTTTTGTGGCCTATAAATACCAGAACTGATCTAAAGAAAAGGGCCATTGCAAATAGATGTAATACATTTTGATAGTTTGTTTATTGTTGGTTTAGCTTGAGGATGAGTGAACTTCACTTGGTTTCTTCTTCTTCTTCCCTCTTGAAGCTCTTTTTGGAGAGCAGGATGAGTGAACTTCACTTGGTTTCTTCTTCTTCTTCCCTCTTGAAGCTCTCTTTGGAGAGCTTCATTAAGGAGGATGAACAAGATACCAAATCTTGTATTTCATTTCAAGTGTTTAATATAATTGTTGTTTCTTTTATTGCTTTCTTTACTTACTTGCTTTTATTCATTTCAAGTGTTTAATATAATTGTTGTTTCTTTTATTGCTTTCTTTACTTACTTGTTTTTATTATCATGCTTAACTAATTATTTATTTCGTTTGTGGCGCGGGTGAGGAAGTGAGATGAAAGGCTTTTCCTCCTCCACCTCTTGTTCATGTTTCATGTGCTTAACTTCTGATTCTAACTTGAATATTGTTTATGCATTGATATGATGCGGTATCTTTAACCATGGTTACTTATAACCTCCTCATATACCGTATTCATTCTCTTTCCCCATTTTCAATGTTTAAGTTAAAATCCATTTAGTGTTAAGTTTGGTAAGCTTGGATATCGTATCTTGTGATTAAGGTCTTGACAAATCTCTTAGTTCCATATACGATATACCATCACAACTTCTTAGCAAACTCAACACCAATATCATTTGCTCTCACTAACCACTTTGTGTTTTTGTTGTTGCGGTATGCTTGCTAACCCTTGTGTTTAGTGTTGATACCCCAAGCGCAGACATACAAACGTAAGTGATCAAACGGACTCATTTCGTGCTTTGCGGCGAACATCGGACTTTGACGTTTTGTGCTCCACAACCGCGTTAACAAGTCTGCTTCATGCCGGGATCGAGGTAAGGCCGGACAACTCATGACCAAGGGAGTGTAGTGGTAAACGTCGCGATTAAAGCTTTGGAGCCAAACCACAACCATTCTTCCTTAAACTCCTTTTCCTGCTTTTTATTGTTTTTATATTCTTTTTATATTTTTGTGACAACCCCAATTCATTGATTTGTTGACCTTAAACAACAATACTTAATACACAACTCCCCGCGGATCGACCCGTGCTTGCCGGCTCGCTACAACGCATCGTGCACTTGCGGTTTATAAATTGTAAAACGAGAACGATCTCGCGTGCGCAATCCATTATTTCCTAAACCGATATCATATTTCCAAAACATACGCGTTTGCGCGCGCGGGTGAATTCCCAACACGCTCCCTCTAGTTTCTTTTTCCAAAAATTAATTTTCCAAAAAGTGGGCATGACGAGAAAAAAAAACTTTTTGTTCCTCTGCGTAATAGAAAAGATACTCCTTGGAGTTCTTTGTGTATCTCACAAACATACACATTACTAAGCGTGCCTCGAGCTTGTCCGCATGCTGCTTTTTGATAAAAGCTGGACATCTGCATATCTTCAGATACTGAAGATAGGGTTTCTTCCCACTCCACATTATTGGATATGTATTCCCTAGAGGCCATTATTGTATATGTATATATATGGATACTTGGACATATATATGTGCATGACAATCTTGCTCGATATTATAGTATGATATCTGGTTTATCTTTATCTTAACATGTGCATGTTTTACTTGCTATTACATATCTTTTATACATGTTGATAAAGCCCATAGGATCTTTTTTAGACTACCTGCGTTATGAAGGCAATCATACTTGTGGGAGCTGGGTAGTCGGTACACACATCCTTAAATGGTCCCTAGTCGTGGGAGTATCGAGACTGGGTATCGATATTCCGGAGTAGACTAGTGTATACGTTTCTAGACCCCAACGAGGGGCGATGGTTTGATCCCGCAACCATTGGTCTTTAGATCTAAGATCGTATACTGGTGCTCACTGGGGGTGAGTACACCGGACGGACTCGCCGAGGACTTCCAGATGGTACTATACCTATCATCAGATGGAAGTTCTCAGGTGACACGAGTACAGGTTAGTCTTTAGACCTGAGATCGTCATTTATCTCGTGTGAGTTCCCACTGTGCTTTGATCACTACCTTACCACGGCTCTACTGAGTCGTGCAAACAGGTTTTGGTTGGGTACAGTCCCGAGCCACATGGAGGCAGTGAGCGATTGTCGGGGATTCGTCTCTCCCGATATTGGGAGTCGATATCGCACTGTGTTTGAATGGTCAGGACCATAAGATCTTGGCCAAGGCAGTTGGGATTTACTGATAGGCTGATCAGTAGTTTCCCAGATTGGTCTTGAGCCGCATCAGTACAAATTACTAGGTTATCAGGGTCTGACGTTTACCACCCCTAGACCAGGTATGCGATACTATCAGACAAAGAGACCAGACCGTATGGAGATTATCATAGATAGGCTCAGTAGGGATCCGGATGAGTTTGCTCGTCGGCCTTCCTTTTCGACAGGTACCCGGGTAGCTGTTATGTACAGCTAGTGCCGCTGACGCGCTTGTGGTTATGGATTTATCCAGTAACTCACTGCCGGCGTACTGTCGAGACTTTAGAGTCCCAATCAGAGGGTTTCCCTGGTTCAGGAGAAGTGATGTAGTAGCCGTATTGGATACGTGCAGGGTCTCGATCGATTGATGTACTTTGTACTCGGACTTTCGATCGGACAGTTGGTAATACTAGCCGGTTTGTGTTTGAGCCGGATTATTAAATCAGGTACTAATTTAATAGTTTGCATATATGTATTTTGATATGTATATTCTAGTATTACGTTCTTTGTGTTATTCTATCTCTTTGGGCGTTCGTGTTTTTATCCGAATGCAGGCATGTATATACAACATACTGTAATCCGTATTTATTACAGATTACCTTCTAGAAGGTGGCCACTTCATTATGCTTTTTCCATTTATTTGATAAATGGAAAATGAGGTGTAAAGTATGAGGTATGGGAGGAATGGTGATAACCATGCTTCAATATTTAACAAATGAATTTTTAATTCATTTGTAGTTACTATTGAATTATGGTTGTTGATTGTTTATTCAAGAAATTCATACACAAAATCTTTGTGTGGATTTTCTCTCTCATGGATGCTTCATTATTTTCTTGAGCTCCCATTTTTCTTCACCTCCTCCCTCCTCTTGAGTTTCCTCCACCTTCATCATCTTCCCATTCACTACCCTTCTCATGAGTTGAGAAACAAGTGAAGAGGAAAGAAAGAGATAGCAAACACTTAGATATTCACACTGCATCCTAGATTATTTGGTTTAGCAATCCAAGTTCTCTAGTTGCTCCACTTGACATATTGTGAGGAGCTAGAGCCATGGATCATATCTCTCGGGTGGATCATCTACGACAAAGGAGGACCGGAGATCAAGATCGATCGCGGAGAACCAAAGGAGCCACAAAAAAGATCAAGCATGTTCAAGGTGGCCACTTGGAGCTAAAGATGAAGAAAGAAGACCGAAGGACTTGGTTCGTTTGGTAAGATTTCTTCATCATAGTAGATAGCTCTCTTTATTTAGCCAGTTAGGTTTATGGTAAGATCCGGGTTAAAAGTTATTCTAGTTCCATATTCTAATCGTTAGAAAAAAATTTGTTCCGCATTTGGTCACGGTAGTTGGCCGGGGCACTAGTGTAACCTTTCATGGTATCAGAGCCAGCCCATAAATCCTACACTAGCAAATTTAAACAATGTTAAAATAACGAAGCCAAAATAATTCCATAACATTGAAACCAAGCTTCAAGTTTCTGTCGATTTTTCAGAGGCTTCAAAATTTTTTTTAAGCAACTGCAGAGTGATCTTCTGACAGAGAGATGAACCCTGAACAAAAACGAGTCAATTCCACCATGTTATGGCCGGCCACACCCTTCAGAAATCTGGCCTCACCGATTTTATTGTGGTGGATTGCCTCGTGTTTTGGTCTATGTTCTTATCTCGTAGAGTTTGGGTTTCAGGTGTTGCTATTTTTTGCCCAAGTTTGATTTTCTGTTGTTTTTCAGTTTGGGGCAATTCGGAGTGTTTCGAAATCGTTATATTTTAACAACTGTTTAATTTTTATCAATACTTAGATTAGCATCTGCGACCGTGAAAGTCATTTGATCGGTAAACCCGTCTATCTTTTATATGTCCTTTTAGAAGAGTTTGCGAACATGATATTCACGTTGATGTTCTGTGATTGTGCTGATATTGTGGTTGGATTGTAGTGGTGGATAGCCGGTGGTGTAATGATTTAGAACAGTTTGTATTCATTTGTACATTTGTTATTGCGGGGCGAGCATCCGACATGTGGACTGCCGTCTTTGCTGGGTTGTATATTATTTTGCGGCACGACCGGGTTGAGGTCGATATCACCATTTATACATATTATTTTCATTTTCTGTACTAAGATTACCCTACGGTGGAGTGTATGAATAGCCGGGTTCTAGAAGGCAACAAGACCGCATCTCATGGCGTTGAGATGGAGGGGGCTTCATTTTAGAATTGGCGGGCTATTCGCCGCACTCGTAGGGGGTATAGGATGCCCCACGGAGGGGTGCCCAAGTTACCAGATTCCGTGAAGTGCTGGGTGGCCCATTGACTTTGTTGAAGGGTGTTGCTTCACTTCTGAGATTGGCAGGTAACTTGCCGCGCTCGTAGGGTTCCAGTTTTCATTGCACAGGCTATCCACACGACCGGGAACGTATGGTTTTATTTGCGGCTTAAATGAAACCCGAGGCTCCAAGATTATCCACCATTCTGTATTGTTGGCTGTGATTCTGTGATGTTGCTTATTATCATGCCTGGGACGAATGTTATATATAATTATATATATACTAGTAGATGTTGTATATGTTTTACACCCACGCTAGTCCAGCCCCGCTCTGTCGTTAGTTAAGTAACCTAACAGGTGATGACGGGGCCCCGTGGCGAATGCGGATGGAATATACATACATCGTATTTTCATTCTTTTCTGGTGTGATAGGATTAAACTGATGGGACCACATTAATTTTGATTAATGCAAGATAAGAAACCTAAAAGATGTTGTTGGAACAAATTTCGAAAAACTATAGCTATATTCTTTCGCTTTGCATAGTGGTATTCGGTCATGAATATCCAGCACCTCATTCCACGAGGCAAGAGCCGAGATCCCTTCACGGAGAGTGACCTCTAAAGCTAAAGTCTGTACTATAGATTACTCGATTTTTCTTTAAAACCAGAAATTTTCAAAAGGCGGAGTTTAAACCACTGCTTTTTCAAAACTGCTCAGGTTCCTCAAACGATATCAAGTTCATTACGTTAACGGGTTTTTCGCTAAAAACCCAGCCGTAGCCCTCCGTCATTTCAGATAAGTAGTATTTAGTATTCGTGTTGTGTTTGTTGGCATCCGTGAAGGTATAGTGTATGGTAGCTGAATAATACTTATTTGTAGCATTGAGATGCATTAATTTAGGACAGTCATACTGCCTTGTTGGCATCCGTCAAGGATGAGTATGTGTGTGTCTAAATTAATCTGGACAATGACGGGTAGAATTGACTTGCACTTTATGATTTGTTGGAATCCGTCAAGGTCATAAGATGCCTGGGGCAAAAACCGTATCGGGAGTTTCAAATATACAGGAAACTTGCTAGTGTTGCATACCTTCAGGAATGTGGTGACTAGAGTGGCTTCCATCTAGGTTATCATGCAATGATAGTTGGATCCCGATCCTAATGATGAGTAGGATTACTCTTGGGAGATTTTCTCACTTAACAATCAATGCTATAAACCAAGTGGGTGTCTAGAACGGTGTTAGCGGGGCTAAACCTTCAGGGAAAAGAGATTATGTAATTAAGGAACTTCGCAAAAGTATTGGAAAACCTCCTTCGAAGTACCGACACCAGTCTGGCCGAAAGGTTAAGCAAGTATTGTGACGTGCGATTAATCGCAACTAATTCTTCTTTTAAGATTTGAAGAAGAATTCGAGGAAACAGTGGGAGCCATCCTGATTAGATAAACTAATAACCAATATAATCTTGCAAGAGCGCACGCAGAGTGTTTCTTTTCTCTCTCTCCAGGTAGAAACCGATTCACGCCTTAATCAAGATAATAAAATGTATCGCTTGACCGATCCGAATTTTTATTCGGGGCTAGGGAACGTCGGTTCAGCTTTAACTTATGACAACAGTCATGAGTATAAGCAAGGGAAAGAGAATTGTTTGAATTCCTTGATGATCGCATTGAAGAAGAAACATACTATTGTGTCTTCTTCAGGTGTTCTTGTTATTGAGAACTGTTTTTCGGTCAGTCCTACCTCCTAGGTACTAGATACCGGATCAGGATCTCATATCTGAAATTTATTACAGGGACTGAGAAAAAGTAGGATAATTGGACCAGGTGATATGTCCTTCAAAGTAGGGAATGGAGCATAAATTGATGCTGCTGCTGTCGGTGAATATCACCTAGTATTGCCAAATGATAATACTATGATTTTGAACAATTGCTACTATGTACCTTCTGTGGTTTTCAACATCATATCAGTTTCTTTACTTGATAAAGATGGATATAAGTTTGTTCTTGCTAGAAATATCATGAACATTTTCCTTAATCAGGTATTGGTTGTGGAAGGCACATTGTGTAGTGGTATCTATGTTCTTAATCAAAACACAGTTCTCAGTGTACAAAACACACGTAGGAACAGTTCAGAAGTGAACGAATCCTATTTGTGGCATTGTAGATGTGGTCCTATCGGAGAGAAAAGACTATGTAAGTTGCATAAAGATGGACTTTTAAATACATTTGAATTTTCATCTTATGAAACTTGTTGGTCTTGTCTCGAAGGAAAAATGACCAAATCTCCATTCACCGGATATGGAGAAAGAGCGGCAGAGCTCTTGGGACTCATACACAGTAATGTATGTGGTCCAATGTCTATACATGCATGGGGTGGGTTCTCATACTTCATCACATTCACTGACGATCTATCTAGGTTCGGATATGTGTATCTTATGAAATACAAATCTGAAGCTTTTGAGAAATTCAAAAAATTTAGAAACAAAGTAGAGAACCAGACTGGAAAAAGTATCAAGATCCTCCGATCTGACAGAGGAGGGGAGTACTTAAGCATGGAATTCCAAGATTACCTAAAAGAGAATGGAATTCTCTCTCTGCTTACTCCTCCGTATACACCATAGCAAAACGGTGTATCAGAGCGGAGGAACCGTACCCTATTAGACATGGTTCGCTCCATGATGAGTAACGCCGAGTTACCTCTTTCATTTTTAGGGACATGCGCTTTTGACAGCGGCGTATCTATTGAATAGAGTTCCGACCAAATCCGTGCCTACCTCCCCATATGAAACATGGGAAGGAAAAAGACCATACCTTAATTTTATTAAGATATGGGGATGTCCGACTTATGTTAAAAAAAATCCGGATAAGAATGAGGCACGATCAGTTCTTTGTAAGTTTGTAGGATATCCTAAGCATTCACAAGGATAAGAGTTCTACCACACCGAGTAACAAAAGGTGTTTGTTGCTCGCCACGCCATCTTCTTAGAGAAGGAATTTCTTGCAAAAAAAATTTGTGGGAGCACGGTTGAACTGGAAGAAATTCCAGAAGGACAAACTGTAACTGAAGGTTTGGTAGAACCATAGAATTCAATAGCCCCAGATGAACCTCAACCACTCCGCGGATCTGGTAGGATTTCTCATCCGCCCGAGAGATACTACGGTTTTCTCATAGACGGGGATCGAGAGGATTGCACCTTGGAAGAAGATGATCCTACTAGTTTCAGGCAGGCCATTATCAGTAGGGACTCTGATAAGTGGCTGGATGCTATGAGATCTGAAATGGAGTCCATGTACGCAAATAAAGTGTGGACCTTGGATATTGCACCACCTGGGGTAAAACCCGTAGGATGCAAATGGATCTAAAAAAGGAAATTTGGTGTAGATAGGCAGGTGGAAACCTATAAGGCTAGACTCGTTGCAAAAGGTTTTCGTCAAAGACCTGGTGTGGACTATGACGAAACCTTTTCTCCAGTGGCTATGCTCAAATCCATTCGGATCCTACTTGCTATTGATGCCTTCCATGACTATGAGATCTGGCAGATGGACGTAAAAACGGCTTTTCTAAGCGAAATTTTAGAAGAGTGCGTTTATATAGATCAGCCGGAAGGTTTCGTAGACAGTGGGAGCAGCGGGAAGGTATGCAAGTTGCTTAAATCCATTTATGAATTAAAGCAGGTATCGCAGAGCTGGAACATCTGTTTTGATGAAACAGTCAAGGATTTTGACTTCATCAAGAACGAGGATGAGCCTTGTATTTATAAGAAGATTGTAGGACGAACTGTCGTATTCCTAGTCTTGTATGTGGACGACATTCTTTTGATAAGAAATGACAATCCTATGCTACAATCGGTCAAGCTATTCTTATCACAAAGGTTCTCCATGAAGGACCTGGGTGATGCCTCGTACATTCTGGGGATTAAGATCTACAGTGAAGGACCTGGGTGATGCCTCGTACATTCCTAGTCTTGTATGTGGACGACATTCTTTTGATAAGAAATGACATTCCTATGCTACAATCGGTCAAGCTATTCTTATCACAAAGGTTCTCCATGAAGGACCTGGGTGATGCCTCGTACATTCTGGGGATTAAGATCTACAGGGATAGATCCAAAAGATTACTCGGACTCTCAAAGTCCAGGTACATAGAGACCGTACTAAAGAGATTTAGTATGGAAGATTCCAAGCACGGTAACATACCCACATTGCATGGAATCACCCTCTCCAAGAAGATGTCACCCAAGACTGACAAGGAGAGAGTTCGCATAAGCACTGTACCCTACGCTTCGGCGGTAGGATCTATAATATATGTGATGCTATGTACAAGGCCAGATGTAGCTTATGCGCTAAGCGTGGTAAGCCGGTATCAGTCGAACCCAAGTGAGGACCACTGGACAGCAGTAATGAACATTCTCGAATATCTAAGAAGGACTAAGGAGATGTTTTTGGTTTACGGTAATGGAGACCTAAAGGTCGAGTCCTTTACCGATTCAAGCTTCCAGAGTAACAAGGATGACAATAAGCCAATCTCGGGTTTTGTGTTTACCTTCAATGGAAGGGCGGTGTGTTGGAAGAGCTCCAAACAGGATACCGTTGCAGACTCAACGATGGAGGCTGAATACATTGCTACAAGCGATGCCGCAAAAGAGGCGGTCTAGATGAAGAAGTTGTTAGTATATATGCCCTAGGGGCTATTATTGTATCATACTAGCTTGTATATTACTTAATGGAAGCTTGTGATATTCATAGTTATATTAACAGTCTTTCTAAACATGGTAGTATGCTACTTGATTTATATCTATCTTAATATGTGTATATATTAGCATATCGAGAATACATATTGATAGAGCCCTTAGGATCTTGCTTGACTACCAGCGTTGTGATGGCAGTCACACTAGTGGGGGCTGGGTAATCTACAAGCACATCCTTTTTCAGGTCCCTAGTCGTAGGATTATCGAGATAAGGCATCGATACTCCGAAGTAGACTAGTGTGTACGCTTCTCATCCCAGCAGGGGAAATGGTCTGTCCCACAGCCATTAGTACGTTGTACTGAAGATAGTATACAGGTGCTCGTCGGGTTACGGGTACATCGGATAGGACTCGCAGGGAACTGTTGGTTGGTATTATACCCGTCGCCAGTTAACAGTTCCTAGGTGACATGAGTACAGCATAGTCCGCAGACTTGACACTGCTCCATTGCCTCGAGTATGTTCTCACTGTTCTTAGATTGCTACCCTACCACGGCTCAAAGGAGTCGTGCAAACAGGTAGCAGTTGGGTGCAGTCCCGAAGCACTTGGAGGCAGTGGCGGTTAGATAGGATTCGTCTCTCCCAGTATTGGGAGTTGATATCGCGCTGTGTTTGGAGAGCCATTACGCAAAGTCCCTGGCCAGGGCAAACGAGATTTACTGGTAGGATTTCCAGTAGCTTCTCAAGGTGTAATGGGCTTCGCTCCGACACGACTATACCGCTTTTAGGGGACTGACGCTTGCCGCCCCCCTAGGCCCGATATGCGATAGTCTTAGACGAACAGACCGGACTGTACGGAGATTGTCACATCAGGCTCAGTAGGAGTTCGGATGGGTTTCCTCATCGGCCTTCTTATCGACATCTACCTGAGGACCGTTACGTACAGCTAGTGCCACTTGCAGTCTGTGGTTAAACCCACTACCAGCATAGTGTCGAGTCTTTAGTGTAGGGTTCCTAGGCACACTAATGAGGTCTCACATGTGATCAAACATGGCTAATTCAATATTTTCCATGTGCTTACAAATCCTAATACGGATCGTTAACTAGATGTATAGGCGATGCAAGCAAGTAAACGAATTTATTGCTAAAGGAAAGTGACTACAACCTTTGTAGATCCGGTCCTCCACCTCCTAGGCTTCGTGATGATGTCCCTCCGCTGTCCATATCGGATCCCGGACTCTAGCATCGATTTCATCGGAGAAATGGGCGGGATAGGTCGTCGACTTCGATGCCGAAGATGATCTACGTCGAGGCATCACAAGATCAAGCTCCAACTTCACCAAGTCATGAAACTTATGAAGAAAACACCCTATACTACTTGGCAAGAGGTAGAGGATGAAGAAATAGGAAGTGGGTTCACTTTAGAATTGGATTTCTCACTCTTTTTCTCAAGTTGCCATTGATGGAGGCAAGCTTTCTTCATTGTTGAAGATGAAGAAGAAGAAGATAATATGATAAGTTTATTTTCAAAATAGAAAATGAATTGAATACTTATCATATGGCAACCATGATTAGGTGTAAAGAATAGACAATGGTTAGTTGGAATGGTTAGGGTTAAGCATGAGACAAATATGGTGGACTTGTTCAAAGCTTCATGAAGCTTCAACAAGCAAACAAAGAAAGCCACCATATCATTTATCTTTTCCAAAATAAATAAATAAATAAGTAAGTAAATAAACAATACCCTAACCATTCATATAACCATGGTTTAATTCTTTACACACAAACATTCATGTATCATCAAACATGATACAAACAAGTGCACAAAAGTATATCACATATACAACTTGTGAACTTCAAGTGAGAAAATCCATTTAAAGTGAACCAATACTAGTTAATGCAAAGTAATATATCAAATATATAATTATGCATTAAATCATTAAATCAATACTTGATTTAACGATCCGGTCATATCACATATAACCGACTAGTATCCAATGTATCGGCTTATCGAATCAATCTTTGATTCGATAACTAGGTTATATCGCATACAACCTATCGATACATTCATCGCGAGAATAGAATACGGTATCACATACACGCATTATTCTCGGTCCCGCACATATCTCATATGCGCTCCTATTTCGTTTCGCTTGAGCCAGGAAACCACTCTGTAGGACACTAAAGACTCGTCAATACGCCGGCAGCAGATGATGATCATATCAAACACCCACAAGCCGCAAGCGGTCTGCTAAACGTAATGGCCACCCGGGTATTGAGCGATCAGAAGATCGACGAGCAAGCCCGCTCACACTCCTGTGAATCCAACCAGTAACACTTACCGTACAGTCCGGTCTGTTCGTCTGATATGTCGCATATCTCGCCTAGGGGTGGTAAACGTCAGACCCCAATAGCTTGATAAGTCATGCCGACGTGAGGTCCATAACATTCGTGAGACTACTGATAACTCTTACCAGTATATCACTGGAACCCTAGCCAGGGATCTCCTGTTATGGCCAGTCGTGCATAGCGCAACATCAACCCCCAATACCGGGAGAGACGAATCCCCTCATATCGCTCATTGCCTCCATGTGAATCGGGACTGTACCCAAAAACCACCTGTTTGCACGCCTCAGTAGAGCCGTGGTAGGGTGGAAATCAAAGCACAGTGGGAGACACACAAGACTCTATGACGATCTCGGGTCAACAGACTAAGCTGTACCAGTGTCACCAGAGAACTGCCATCTGACGTGAGGTATAATACCATCTGGGAGTTCTCGGCGAGTCCGTTCAGTGTACCCAGTCTCCACTGAGCACCCGCATACCATCTCTGATGTCAAACACCAATGGATATGGGATCATCCATCGCCCATCACATGGGTCGAGAAGATATACGCCAGTCTACTCTGGAATATCGATGCCCCGTCTCGATATTCCCACGACTAGGAACATTGAAGGATGTACTCATGGACTACCCAGGCCCCACTAGTATGATCTGCATCATAGTCCTGGAAGTCGAGTACACATCCTAAGAGCTTTATCAACATGTAACAGAGAGACAGAAAGTATACATGTTAAGATAAAGAGCAACCAGATAGCGTACTATCATGTCGAGCAAGAAAGTCCTACCTATATATGTCCCAGCATCCACTACAATATACATCCAATGTACAGTAATGGCCTCTAGGGCATACATATAACTAACAATCTCCCACTTGCACTAGGGCCATCTGTAGCAGTAGTTGTAGTATCTAATACTCAACCATCCCCTAAAAGTCTCTCTTTAGGAAAAGGCCTTCGTGAGTGGATCCGCCGTGTTATCCTCTGAGTCTACTCTCCTAACCTCGATCACCCTGGAGATCATTTATCTCCATGATCAGGTGATGCTGCCTCAGAATATTTCTGGGTCACTGATGGGACCAGGGTTCACGTGCCAAAGCCACACTTCCATTGTCACACAATGGTAGGAACCTAGTTCATCTTATGAACCAATATACACCCAAACTGCCTCTTTGGTAGTATCTTTAATAGCGATGTTACCAGCCTTTATCGTCTAGTTTGCCTCGGTATCTAGCTTGGAATTCTTCCAACATACCGTCCCTTTACCGAGGGTAAGACAACGCCTGCGACTGACATTCAGTCGTCCTTATCACCCTGGAACTTTTCCAGTGATTCTCTCCAGGATCGAGGAGGTATCACCTTTATCCTATTTGGAGAATCCTTATGACAAGAGGAGATTGACCGTGCGTAGCATAAGAAACTATTTTCTTATCAAGAGTATGTTGTCCACGTACAATACGAGGATGACCACCTTACTCTCTACTACCTTTTTGTATATACAAGGTTCGTCTACTATTTTGATGAAGTCAAACACTTTGACTATCACATCAAAACAGACATTCCAACTCCGCGATGCCTGCTTTATTCTGTAAAGCAACTTGCACACGTTTCCGCTGCTCCCACTGTTTACGAAGCCCTCTGGCTGTGTACTTATTGACGTTCTCTTCTAAATCAGTATTTAGAAAAGTAGTCATGACACCCAACCACCAGATATCGTAGTCATGGTATGTAGCAATGGCAAGTAGGATCTGGATGGACTTAAGCATAGTCCCTAGAAAAGGTTTCATCATTATCCACACCTGGTTGATGACTAAAACCTTTAACAAGTCTAGCTTTAAAAGTCTCAACTTTTCCATCTACACCAAGTAATCTTCTCAAGATATACTTGCTCCTGATGGGAATTTAACCCTTCAGATATAGCACCCAAAGTCCATACTTTGTTGGTGTAAATGGATTCCATCTCAGATCGCTAAGCATCCAGCCATTCTTACAGAGTCTCTACTCTCGATGACCTGCTCGAATCTAGTTGGGTCATCATCTCATGATGCATTCCTCGCTCCCACTGTCATCGAGAAACCGAGGTATCTCTCAGGCGGATGAGGAACCCTACTAGATCGGCGGAGAGGCTGAGGTTCGTCGGGAACCATTGAATCCTTTGGTTCTGTCAAATCATCAGCTGCAGTTTTGTATAGCTGGAACCTTTCCAGTTCTACAGAACTGACCTTGCCTCGATCTTGTCCGGATTTTGCTTTTGACATAGGCCGGACAATCCCAAATCTTAACTTACTTAAAAGATAGGCTCTTCCCACACCATATCTTATATGGAGTGGTAGGCACTGATTTGATTCGAACCTAATTCAATAGGTATGCAACTTCATACGTGCATAACTCCCTAAAAGGAAATAGGTAACTCAGTAATACTCATTATAGAGCACACCATATCTAATATTGTGCGATTGCTCCGCCCTGATACACCGTTGTGCTGTGGTGTATTCAGAGGAGTAATACGGAGAGAGAATCTCATTCTCCTTTAGAATAGTCCAGGAACTCTATGCGCAAGTATTCTCCTCCTTGATCTCATCATAGGACATAATACTTATACCCGTATTGGTTCCCTACTTCTAACTTATATTCTGTGAATATCTCAAAAGCTTCGGGCCTATGTTTCAACAGGAACATATGTCCGAATCTTGAGAGATCATCAGAGAACGTAATGAAGTACAAAGAACCTGTCCTGGCATATGTAGACAGGAGACCTTACATACATCATAATGTATCAGTCCCAAGAGTTTACTAACTCTTTCTCTGTTTCCAATATACAGAGCTATGGTCATCTTATCTCTGTGACATGACTGGCAAGTTTCACAAGATTTAAATTCAAACTGATTTAAATATGCATCTAAAATGTAACTTCAGCCAGTCGGGTCGCATTGATATGACCTAGTCTACAATGCCTCAAGAATGATTCGTTCATTTCTGAACTCTTCCTCTTGTGTGTGTTCTGTATACTAGGAACTGTAGTTTGATTTAGAACATCAATGCTTTTAGATAACGTGCCTGAACCGATCAACTTTTGATATAGGAAATGTTCAAAACATTATCCAACAATACAAAATTTTATCATTTCTTTACCAATAAAGAGACTGATATGATTTTGTATATCAGGTTCGGTATCTAATAGCATTTATTCAGAGTCAATGTATTGGTAATACAGGGTGACAGTGACCAACAGACTTGGCTGCAACACTTGCCCCGTTTTCTGTCTCATGAAACTTATCACCCGTTCTCAGTTTTCTACCCTTTTGTAGCCCTATGTAACAGATTACATATCTGGGATCCTGATCCTGTATCAAATACCCAGGATTCAGAGGATACTGAGAAACAGTTCTTTGTAATGAACACACCCGAAGGAGATGCATCATATGCACTTTCTTCGTTTGGGCGGCATAGGAATTCTGGTATTCCCCTATTTCTTGCTCTGTCTTATAACAATTATAAGTTGGAGCGGGACCAACGTTCCCCAGCTCAGTATAACAAGCGGGTTCGGTCAATACATCCATATTATTATCTTGATTAAGACGTGATATGGTCGCTACCTGGAGAGAGAGAAAAGAAAACACTCTGCGTTCGCTCTTGCAAGATTAGATTGGTTATTTATTTTATCTAATCAGGATGGCTCCCACTGTTTTTATCAAATCTTCCTTCAAACCTTAAAAGGAAAGACTAGCCGGGATTAATTACACTCTACAAGTTCGCCAATCTTTCAGCCAGGCCAGTGTCGGTACTTTGAGGGAGGTTCCCCGTGCTTTCGCACGGACCTAATTACAGTAAACCTCGTTTTCCCAGAGGCGTAACCCCGTTGACACTTTTCTAGACACCTACTTGATCGGCTAATTGTAAAGTGCAAAACTCTCCCAGGAGTAACAATTACTCGCAGTGGGTATCGGGATCCAACTATCACATAGAAGGTATGCAATCTCATTGCAAATTTCAACACTTGAAACTCCCGATAAAGATTTTTACCCCTAGCACTTATGACCTTAACTATGGTCAACAAATCATAAGCACTAGTCAAGTTCTACCCGTCATTTCGTGATTAATTAGACCCACCCACATGACCCTTAACTAAGGTCAACAAAGTCACGCGACTGTCCTAAATAATCGCATCATATGCGGTATAGGAAGACATCACTTAGCTACCGTACACTGTGCCTTAACTAAGGTCAACAAACACAGCACGAATACTAAGTACTCTACTTCCTAAAATGATGGAGGGTTGCGAATGGTTTTTATGAAAACCTTTAACGCTTTGAACTTGATCTCGTTGCGGAATCAAATGGTTTTAAATGGAATGTTTTTTAGGCCTTTTCTAGTTTTGCTAAAGGGGTCACTCCCGGTGAAGGGATCGTCGGCCCTTTCCTCGTCGAATGAGGTACGGGATATATCATATATATCACTGTGCAAAGAGGAAACTATAGAAGCGATAAAAAGACAAACTGAGGGTTGTAGCATCTGCCAGTTATTGCTAAAGGAGTCACTCCCGGTGAAGGGATCTCGGTCCTTTCCTCATCGAATAAGGTGCAGGATGTTCTACAATGAACACCGCGATGCAAAGCAAGAACTGTAGCTACCTGTTTTATTTTGAAATTCGATTCCACAACATCAATTAGGTTTATTTTCTTTCATTAATCTCATTAATGAATGTCCCATCATTTAAGTCCACCTAAACATCACAGATAAATATAACGTACGCTTATGCCATCCGCATTCGCCTCGATGTCCTGTCTGCACCGTTAGGTTAGGTAACTAACGCCAGAGCGAGGCAGGTTCGGTCAATACAAGCGGGTTCGGTCAATACATCTATATTATTATCTTGATTAAGGCGTTATATGGTCGCTACCTGGAGAGAGAGAAAAGAAAACACTCTGCGTGCGCTCTTGCAAGATTAGATTGGTTATTTATTTTATCTAATCAGGATGGCTCCCACTGTTTTTATCAAATCTTCCTTCAAACCTTAAAAGGAAAGACTAGCCGGGATTAATTACACTCTACAAGTTCGCCAATCTTTTAGCCAGGCCAGTGTCGGTACTTTGAGGGAGGTTCCCCGTGGTTTCGCACGGACCTAATTACAGTAAACCTCGTTTTCCCAGAGGCGTAACCCCGTTGACACTTTTCTAGACACCTACTTGATCGGCTAATTGTAAAGTGCAAAACTCTCTCAGGAGTAACAATTACTCGCAGTGGGTATCGGGATCCAACTATCATATAGAAGGTATGCAATCTCATTGCAAATTTCAACACTTGAAACTCCCGATAAAGATTTTTACCCCTAGCACTTATGACCTTAACTATGGTCAACAAATCATAAGCACCAGTCAAGTTCTACCCGGCATTTCGTGATTAATTAGACCCACCCATATGACCCTTAACTAAAGTCAACAAAGTCACGCGACTGTCCTAACTAATCGCATCATATGCGGTGTAGGAAGACATCACTTAGCTACCGTACACTGTGCCTTAACTAAGGTCAACAAACACAGCACGAATACTAAGTACTCTACTTCCTAAAATGACGGAGGGTTGCGAATGGTTTTTATGAAAACCTTTAACGCTTTGAACTTGATCTCGTTGCGGAATCAAATGGTTTTAAATGGAATGTTTTTGAGGCCTTTTCTAGTTTTGCTAAAGGGGTCACTCCCGGTGAAGGGATCGTCGGCCCTTTCCTCGTCGAATGAGGTGCGGAATATATCATATATATCACTGTGCAAAGCGGAAACTATAGAAGCGATAAAAAAACAATCCGAGGGTTGTAGCATCTGCCAGTTATTTCTAAAGGAGTCACTCCCGGTGAAGAGATCTCGGTCCTTTCCTCATCGAATAAGGTGCAGGATGTTCTACAATGAACACCGCGATGCAAAGCAAGAACTGTAGCTACCTGTTTTATTTTGAAATTCGATTCCACAACATCAATTAGGTTTATTTTCTTTCATTAATCTCATTAATGAATATCCCATCATTTAAGTCCACCTAAACATCACAGATAAATATAACGTACGCTTATGCCATCCGCATTCGCCTCGATGTCCCGTCTGCACTGTTAGGTTAGGTAACTAACGCCAGAGCGAGGCAGGGCTAGCGCGGGTGTAAAACATAAGCAACGTCTATATAATATATCATATATACTATATATAATATCTATCTGAACAAATCACATGATCACATCACAGATAACGCAGCAGAAAATATCATATGAAATATTGGATATGCTAGGACGTCCGTGTTTTTAATATGAGCCAGTATAAAACACGGATTCCACGGTCGTGATGAATAGCCAATCCCACACCCTTAGACCCCTACGAGAGCGGCAAGCAACCCTACCAATTCTAGGGTTAGGAGACCCGGACTCGACTCCTCGAGTTGGTCTCCCACTGGACCCTAGAACCCGGTTACTTGTGCCCTCCTCCTTGGGTCTATCCTAGTACAGAAAAGTAAATAATATACAAATGGTGACATTGTTGGAGATAGTGCCCTCAGAGTCAATTATTAGGTCACAGGTACGTGATTGTAATGATTGAGGGAGGACCTATCCCAGTAGGACAGTCTTGCTCGAGATGATAGTATGCTATCTGGTTTACCTTTATCATCGTGTACTGCTTTAGGTGACATGACACGTCGCTATTACACGTTGATAGAGCCCCTAGGATTCTTGCTTGACCACCAGCAGTATGAGGGCGATCATATAAGTGGGAGCTGGGGGTCTATAAGCTTATCCTTAAAAGGTCCCTAGTCGTGGGAGTTTCGAGACTGGGCATCGATACTCCATTAGTAGACTAGTGTATACAGTCGAGACCCCGACGAGGGGCGGTGGCCGGTCTCACAAGCCACTGGTGTCAGTTGGATCACCTAAGATGTATACAGGTGCTCATTGGGTTATGAGTACACCGGACAGGACTCGCCGGGAACATGCTAGTTGGTCATATACCAGACGTCAGATGGCAGTTCCCTGGTGACATGTGTGCAGGTTAGTTCATCGACCTGGGGATCGTCATTTGTCTCGTGTGAGTTCCCACTGTACTTTGATTACTACCCTACCACGGCTCAAAGGAGTCGTGCAAACAGGTTTTAGTTGGGTACAGTCCCGAGCCACATGGAGGCAGTGAGCGTATCTTCAGGGGTTCGTCTCTCCCGGTATTGGGGGTGAGGTCGTGCTGTGTCTAGGAGAGCCATTACACAAAGTCCTTGGCCAAGGCAAGGAGATTTACTGGTAGGTATTCCAGTAGTATCTCAGGGTGTTCTGGGCTACACTCCGACACGACTTGTACCGCTTTTGGGGGTCTGACTTTTACCAACCCCCTAGGCCCGCCATGCGATGCTCATAGACGAACGGACCGGACTGCACGGATATTGTCACTGACAGGCTCAGTTGGGTGTCGGGGTGAGCTTCCTCATCGACGTCCCATTTGGTCAGTACCTGGTAGCCCGTCACGTATTGGCTTATAACTCTGACGTGCTAGTGGTTAAATCCACAACCAAGGTGTTGACGAGTCTTTAGAGTCCCCCACATTCAGTTACTCAGCTTTCGGGCGAAAGGTTGTAGAGGCCGTATGGAGATATGGCAAGGTCCGATCAGATACGTGCGGTATTGCACGGATCAGGATCGGACAGTCTGTACTATAGGCCGTATGGTTATATGGCAGGGTTCGATCAGATACGTACGGTATTGCACGGATCAGGATCGAACAGACATTACTGGCCGGTTTTGGTATAAGCCGGATCCTGGTATAGTACAGTGTAGATTTTGTCTCATTGCATTTGTATCCGGACGGAATACAGATGCGGGTGTGTATGCACAGTATGGGGGTTTTCCCGTAATTTATTACGGGACCAGTTTTCTGGAGTTGCCAGTTTGCTTTCCGTTTCGGCCAATTTCCATTGTTCCGTTCATTGGCCGAAGATTGGTGGAGGAGGGCTTATTTGCATTGTTGCAAATAAGCATTTGTGGAGGGGGTCTTTTGCATATATTCATGTCATGATTATAGCACCATCATTGACTTCTCCTTCTCATGATGGCTTGACTTTTAGTGGGCATGATGGTTGATGATGATGAGGGGTGAGGTTGGTTGAGTGTGGGTTTATTATTGTGATCATTTCCTTTTTGGCATGATAGCATTCTTTCTCTCTCCATTTGTATTATTGGATGTTTTTTTTCATCTATCATACCTCTCCCTCATTCTCACTCACCCTCTCACTTGCATTGGCCGGCCATTCACTTGGAGGTGGGGCTGTCCAAATTGGTGGGGGTCTTTTGGTTCATCATATATCATTCTTGCTTCACCAAAATTCCCTAGTTAAACTCCATAGCTCAATCCCTCCACAAAAGGCAATTCCTAATACCCCAAAAGTGAGACACAAGTTCTACTACACATTCTACAGCGAATCTTGGGCATGTCGAGTAGCCGGCTTCGTGCCCGAGTTGCCTCGGCATTGAGGTGGGAGCCCGTAAACGATGTAGGCAACGTGGTGCACTTCCGGCGACGAGGAGGAGACGGACGGAGATCCCGCGAGGAGATCGGATTGGAGATGAAGACCGGAGGACTTGGATCGTCGGTATATCTCTATTCCCTTTCTTGTAGATAGCTAGGACTAGTTAATGGTTCGATCCGGGTTATAGTGCGCGGTGGTGCCGGTTTGCTAAGTCCGCAAAAATTTAAGTTATTCACTGCTTCCGCATTCCGGCGTCGGATTGACGGCCGGGGCGCCGCCGTGCACTTACAGTGGTATCAGAGCCTCCCCATTAACTTAGTCTAGCTTTGTGTAATGTGTTTTTCAGTTCCGATCGATCGAAATGTCCGAAAACCCAAATACACCCACGACAGTTTCTGTTGAAATTTTTCAGTCTCCAAAATTTTTTCAGGTTGTAAAATATTGATGTACGAGAAAATATAAGAGTTCTGTAAAAATTCAACGATGTAAAGCTACAGTGTGAGCGCGGAACCGCCACGGAAACACCATACTTGCCGCCCTTCCGCGGTGCACTGTGCACGTCACATCACCAAATTTTTACAGATGCCTTCTGGGTTTATTTCAGGGGTTTTGGAACATTAAAATTGGGCCCATATTTTCTGTAACTGCTACAGTTTTGTTTTGGGGCCCACTTGTTAATATTCGATCGGTCGGATATTTTAAACACATTTTTCACAGTATTTACATTATATCTGCGACCGTGAATGTCACTCGATCGGTAAATCCGGTCTAACTGCTATAGCTCGGTTAGACGGATTTGCGAACGTGACTTTCACGTTGATGTTCTATGTATTTGCTGTGTTGTTGCGGATCGGTCGTGGGGGATAGCCTGGATGCAATGCTAGTACAGTTGTGGTTGTATTATGTACATTTGATATTGCGGGGCGAGCGTCCGACATGTGGACTGCCGTCACTGCCTGTTTGTATTATTATTTTGGGGCACGACCTGGTTGCGGTCGATGTACCCGTTGTATGTATATTTTACTTTCTGTACTAGGATTACCCCGCGGAGGGGTGCACGGATAGCCGGGTTCTAGAGGGCAGCAAGCCCGCATCTCATGGCATTGAGACGGAGGGGGCTTCACTCTAGGATTGGCGGGCTATTCGCCGCACTCGTAGGGGGTACAGGTTGACCCAGGAGGGGTGCCCAAGTTGCCGGATTCCGTGAAGTGCTGGGTGGTCCATTCACGGCGCTGAAGGGGGCTGCCTCGCTTCAGGTTTTGGCGGGTGACTTGCCGCGCCCGTAGGGGTCTAGGATTTCATTGCACAGGCTATCCACACGACCAGGGGAACGTCGGGTTTCAGCGGCTCTGTGAAACCCGGGGATCCCAGATATCTGTATTGTTTCTGTGATGCTGTTCATTTTCTGTGATGTTGCATTTTATTCACGCCTTGAGCGAAATATAATATATTGGTATATATATTAGTAGATGTTGTATATGTTTTGCATCCGCGCTAGTCCAGTCCCCGCTCTGTCGTTAGTAAGCTAACCTAACGGGTAATGACGGGACCCAGTGGCGAATGCGGATGGCATATACGTACATCAGTATATTTTCGTTCTTTTTGGTGTGATCAATTGATGGGACTGCATTGATTCGGATCAATGCAAGTTAAAAACAAACCTAATCTGATGTTGTTGGAACACTTTTTCAAAAAGCTGTTATTGCAAGGACGTTCACTTTTGTTTTGCATCGCGGTATTCATTTAGAATATCCTGCTCCTCAGTCGACGAGGCAAGGGCCGAGATCCCTTCACCGGGAGTGACCCCTTGGACAATAAGTTTGCGTCAGGGCATTAACTTCACTATAGCCGATTACTTTTGCTTTGCACCGTGGTATTCATTCGGAATATCCTGCACCTCATTCTACGGGGAAAGAGCCGAGATCCCTTCACCGGGAGTGACCTCTTTAGCAACGGTTTTTCGTCACTATATTTTAAAAAGCTATCAGTTCCTTCAACGATATCAAGTTCATTACGTTAAAAGGTTTTCGCCAGAAACCATTCGTAGCCCTCCGTCATTTCAGCTAAATATTCGGTAGTATTCAAGCTATGTATTTTGACCTCACGCCAAGGCATAGTGATTGGTAGCTGCCGGGTATTTATCTGTTGCATAGATAGATGCGTTGGTTTGGGACAGTCGTACTACTATTTTGGCCTACGTCAAGGGTATGTACGGGTGGATTCAAATTAACCAGGATAATGATGGGCAGAACTTGACATGTGACTTATGATATTTTGACCTCACGCCAAGGTCATAAGAGCATGGGGCAGAAATCTCATCGGGAGTTTCAAAAGTACTGAAACTTGCCAGATATGCGCATACCTTCTGGAGTGTGATTCCGTCACGTTATCATGCGATGAGAGTTGGATCCCGATTCCCACTGATGAGTTGGTTTACTCCTCGGGTGACCCCGACTAATTCTTCTTTCAGGTTTGGTGGAGAATTTGAGGTACAGTGGGAGGATTCCAGATTAGATAAATTGGTGACCATTCTGATCTAGGTTAGAGTGCACGCTGAGTGTTTCTTTTCTCTCTCTCTTTGGCAGCGACCATTGACCCGACCCTAAGACTTTGACTCAGTGACCAAGTTGACCGAACCTTCTAAACACTGGCTTTTGGATTGTCAGAGTTGCAGACCTCATTGCCACTCCTACTTTTACCCTTTTCTCCGGGACACCCCGTATTGCTACGAACGTCCACTTCCATTGGACAAAACCATCGTATGGTTAGATACGAACTCGACAGATTTATTCGAGGATGGTTTCCGGTTCTGGAGAAAACGGATAGGATTATTCAGTTGTCTTTTCCTTTTACCCTCTCTCAGGTTACGAGTACTCCTTGGTTTAGGGGTAGCACACCTATTACGCAAATTGGATCGTCTTCTTCCAAACCATAGGCAGGTGCCGACCGGTAGGGAATGAAGAAAACCAATTAGCATAACGATGGTGTGCAGAAGGTATTAAGTTCAGACAAAGCAAGGGATTAGTAGGAGGGCAAAGTAAATTGCAACAGATATTCACGACCAAACCAAATATTTCATTACCACTCCCACATCACCTTTGTGTTTCTCCAGGACACTCCGTATCACTACGAAGATCCACAGTTTATTTGGATACTCCATCGTATGGTTATATACGAACTCGAATGGAACTTGTTCCAGTTCGGGGATGGATTCTGGTTCAGGAGAAATAGGAATAAGGTTTATTCGGTTGTCTTTTATCTTCACCCTCTCTCATTGCGAGTGTTCCTAGGATGCGGACAGTACACCCATTATGCTTATTGGATAGTCTTCTTCCAAACCATAGGCTGGTGCCGAACGGTAGGGAAGGAAGAAAACCATTTGGCCTAAAAGGGTGTGCAGAAGGTAAAGACTAAAGACATATGAAGGGATTTGGAGAGGTGGCAAAGAACTATACGGTTACAGTTGTGAATCTGGAAGAGGCATTACTAGGAATACCAGAATACCCCATCGGAACATTTCAATGTTTCAGTTTCACTGTGTAATGTTAAAGGAAAACTGATTTCCCGATTAAATACTTACTCCAGGGTATGTATTTACCAGGTACGATTCTCACATCTGTATGGTTTTACAGATGATGAGTGGGAGTAAGTTATTGGGAATTGGGTGATTATCCTCATTATATCGGGATTCGTTGTAATCGGTGATATTTGAGGAAATCACCTGGGCTGTTTGCCGGTCGGCAAATATTTGGTTTTGAATATCCGCTGTTATGCACCAATTTCAAATTGATATATCTGTACGTCTATTTTCATAGAGTGAGATATACCTTTCTGAAATTATGTCTACGACATTTACCTATATCAGTGGATGGTTAGGTAAGGAGCATTAAACAGCGGTGTAATTCTTCTTAACCATAAGTACAGTTTTCAACCTACGACACACAGTGAATGAGTTATCAGACTCAAGGGACTTATACAGAGTATTGTATGTTGTCCAGGGTCCATCAGGACAGAGGGGTAGGTCCTCGTACTATATTCGGTTTACTTATGACTTCTCTAGTTTTTAGACCGGTGTTTCGTGGAAACACAGGGTCCGAATTTTGAGAGGTTACAGGTATTTGAATAGAGTAGAGAACCAGGTGTAGCAAGTATCGGGATTCTTCAAAGAGATCGAAGATGTAGATACTTGTGGTATTCAGTTGATAGTAATGATAAAGAGATCTTGCTTTTCTTTCAGGTTACTCATAATTGGAAGTATTCCTAAGTTGAGTAACGCTGATCGGCCTCCTTCCATTTAGTTGACATGCGCTGGGGACAGCTGCATGTTTTGAATCTGGTTCAATTAAATCAGTGCCTCTGTTTCTATATTGGATATAGAACAGTTCATATCTTAACGATGTTAAGGTACGGGGAGTTGTCCGGTTTATGATTAAAACCAGACACTGGACAACTCAAGGCACGTTTCTGTAATGGCTGTTTGTGGGTTGACCCAGGCTATGACGCGGGTTGACTTTCTACCATCTGGAAGATCAATAGCAATATTGTTCTAGACTCGCCACAGTTTTATTAAAAATGGATTTTTTCAGAAAACAGTAGTGGGAGTATGGTAGAACTGGAAGTGATTCCAGAACCACAAACGATTACTGAAGATTTGATAAGGAACCTAAAGATTCAATCTGGTTTGACATTCCATTGGCCACTCCGCAGATAAGGTGGGTAACTTCAGGCACCCGAGAGGTACTACGGTAGCCTCAAGGACGGTGACAGGGAAGTTCTTGTTTACCCACAATTACCATTGCTGTTGTTCCAGGGTGCGAGACCCGGCGGGAGGATGAGTATAGCGTCGTTCTAAACTAGTTTTAGAAGTGTACGTCTATATGACTCTGCCAGAGGGTTGTCGTAGTCAGTGGGAGCAGCGGAAGCATTGGTGGACAGGCAGCTTATGTCTATTTATAGACTAAAGCAGATGTAGCGGAGATAGATCATCTATTTCTGACATGACAGTCATGGGTTTGACTTCATCAGAATAGGGGATGGATCTGTTGAGAAGGTAGTAGGGTGTGATGTCCTGGTATCTGGATGACATACACAGAATAGGAAAGGGAACTCCTATACTACAATCGGTTATACTTTGGTCGTCACACAGTGGTTTCTCCACAAGGGACTTGGATTTTACATCAGACATACTGGTTACTAGATCTATGGTTTTAGATCTAGATTTGGGTGGTTTCCCAATCAGGGTACTTGACAGCATTCTAAGAGTATTTAGGATGGACGACTCCTGGCACGGTAGTGTACCTACAGGTAATGGAGTCACCCTCTCCAAAGGTGTCTTACAGACTAAAGGGGAGAGGGATGTGCATGATTGGCAGATCACTTGCTCAGGCAATTGAGTCAATCATGAGATGTCAAGTACCACACCAGATGTTGTTCTTGCACTAGATGCAATAAGTTGACATTAATCCAATCCTGGAGAAACAGTCGGAAGCAGTTTTAGAACATAAGTGGATGTTCTAGGGATATGATAACGACAGCTTCATTCGGGAGACAGTTATCATTCCAGGCTTCCAAGGTGACATGGACGACAAGGAGGTTGTCAGAGTTATAGTTTTCCTTCTGATGAGGGGCAGTATTTTGGACAGGTGGTCCAAGGCAATACTGAGGGAGGCATGGCGCGTAGGATACTGATTAAGTTCAGTTGACGATACAGTCTAAGAAGTTTGGATTTGGAGTTCATTTATGAGCTAGGTCCCATCAGACATCCAGACATATTCTGAGACAGGTATTGCTCCTTTCGGGAGATGGCTTTCTCCGCGAACTTGAGATTTAGAGAGACATAGAAAGTAACAACTAAGCGGATCCACTCACTGAGGCTATTCCTCGAACGCAATAGTTCCGCAAACGAGCTTTGTGAGACTGACTAGTAGAGGAGTTGGGTGTTCGGTATCACACGGGCTGTGAGTATGCGACATCGCAATAATTAGCCTTGAGTGCAAGTGGGAGATTGTTGGAGATAGTGCCCTCAGAGTCAATTATTAGGTCACAGGTACGTGATTGTAATGATTGAGGGAGGACCTATCCCAGTAGGACAGTCTTGCTCGAGATGATAGTATGCTATCTGGTTTACCTTTATCATCGTGTACTGCTTTAGGTGACATGACACGTCGCTATTACACGTTGATAGAGCCCCTAGGATTCTTGCTTGACCACCAGCAGTATGAGGGCGATCATATAAGTGGGAGCTGGGGGTCTATAAGCTTATCCTTAAAAGGTCCCTAGTCGTGGGAGTTTCGAGACTGGGCATCGATACTCCATTAGTAGACTAGTGTATACAGTCGAGACCCCGACGAGGGGCGGTGGCCGGTCTCACAAGACACTGGTGTCAGTTGGATCACCTAAGATGTATACAGGTGCTCATTGGGTTATGAGTACACCGGACAGGACTCGCCGGGAACATGCTAGTTGGTCATATACCAGACGTCAGATGGCAGTTCCCTGGTGACATGTGTGCAGGTTAGTTCATCGACCTGGGGATCGTCATTTGTCTCGTGTGAGTTCCCACTGTACTTTGATTACTACCCTACCACGGCTCAAAGGAGTCGTGCAAACAGGTTTTAGTTGGGTACAGTCCCGAGCCACATGGAGGCAGTGAGCGTATCTTCAGGGGTTCGTCTCTCCCGGTATTGGGGGTGAGGTCGTGCTGTGTCTAGGAGAGCCATTACACAAAGTCCTTGGCCAAGGCAAGGAGATTTACTGGTAGGTATTCCAGTAGTATCTCAGGGTGTTCTGGGCTACACTCCGACACGACTTGTACCGCTTTTGGGGGTCTGACTTTTACCAACCCCCTAGGCCCGCCATGCGATGCTCATAGACGAACGGACCGGACTGCACGGATATTGTCACTGACAGGCTCAGTTGGGTGTCGGGGTGAGCTTCCTCATCGACGTCCCATTTGGTCAGTACCTGGTAGCCCGTCACGTATTGGCTTATACCTCTGACGTGCTAGTGGTTAAATCCACAACCAAGGTGTTGACGAGTCTTTAGAGTCCCCCACATTCAGTTACTCAGCTTTCGGGCGAAAGGTTGTAGAGGCCGTATGGAGATATGGCAAGGTCCGATCAGATACGTGCGGTATTGCACGGATCAGGATCGGACAGTCTGTACTATAGGCCGTATGGTTATATGGCAGGGTTCGATCAGATACGTACGGTATTGTACGGATCAGGATCGAACAGACATTACTGGCCGGTTTTGGTATAAGCCGGATCCTGGTATAGTACAGTGTAGATTTTGTCTCATTGCATTTGTATCCGGACGGAATACAGATGCGGGTGTGTATGCACAGTATGGGGGTTTTCCCGTAATTTATTACGGGACCAGTTTTCTGGAGTTGCCAGTTTGCTTTCCATTTCGGCCAATTTCCATTGTTCCGTTCATTGGCCGAAGATTGGTGGAGGAGGGCTTATTTGCATTGTTGCAAATAAGCATTTGTGGAGGGGGTCTTTTGCATATATTCATGTCATGATTATAGCACCATCATTGACTTCTCCTTCTCATGATGGCTTGACTTTTAGTGGGCATGATGGTTGATGATGATGAGGGGTGAGGTTGGTTGAGTGTGGGTTTATTATTGTGATCATTTCCTTTTTGGCATGATAGCATTCTTTCTCTCTCCATTTGTATTATTGGATGTTTTTTTTCATCTATCATACCTCTCCCTCATTCTCACTCACCCTCTCACTTGCATTGGCCGGCCATTCACTTGGAGGTGGGGCTGTCCAAATTGGTGGGGGTCTTTTGGTTCATCATATATCATTCTTGCTTCACCAAAATTCCCTAGTTAAACTCCATAGCTCAATCCCTCCACAAAAGGCAATTCCTAATACCCCAAAAGTGAGACACAAGTTCTACTACACATTCTACAGCGAATCTTGGGCATGTCGAGTAGCCGGCTTCGTGCCCGAGTTGCCTCGGCATTGAGGTGGGAGCCCGTAAACGATGTAGGCAACGTGGTGCACTTCCGGCGACGAGGAGGAGACGGACGGAGATCCCGCGAGGAGATCGGATTGGAGATGAAGACCGGAGGACTTGGATCGTCGGTATATCTCTATTCCCTTTCTTGTAGATAGCTAGGACTAGTTAATGGTTCGATCCGGGTTATAGTGCGCGGTGGTGCCGGTTTGCTAAGTCCGCAAAAATTTAAGTTATTCACCGCTTCCGCATTCCGGCGTCGGATTGACGGCCGGGGCGCCGCCGTGCACTTACAGACATCATCCGCAACCTGGAAGTGCCCCAATAAAAGAATATTACATACAAGTTTTTTACATGAATGAAAATGAAAAACACTCATCTCACATAAAAAAAAACCCGGCTATTCAAACACGACGATCCAATATAACATATCCACCAACACATAACATCACATGTCATCAACGTAAGTAAATATGCGCATCCCAATTGTCGTTGACATATAGCAACGAAACCGACGATATCACATATTACACTTACGGTCACAGAAAAGAAAGTGTAAAACTACAACAGTTGGAATCCGCAACCTCTTTAGACATCGCATGCCTAATCAAATGAAATACTTAGACATCACATGCCTAACAATTATAAACCCCGCATTTTAGTCTCATTATCGAAAACACTTTTCAATATCAAGTCGGGCAATTCAACAAGATTCCCGACATTTTAATCGAATGCTCGTCGCAAACTTTAGTAGACGGCTGCACCCCCGACGCCGTCGACGAAGTGCACCAAGGCGGAACACCGCTGCCGTGAGCACCCGAACGGATGCTTTCGGCGACGGGGCTCTCCTACAGTCACTTGGTCGGGGCTATGGGGTGAGGCTGTCTATTAAGTTTACCCGGCGAGTATCCGCGTACGCTACGTGATTGCGACGGACTTTTGATCACATCAAAATTCCGTGGCAACCGATCAAGTGAGACTAAACTGCTATGTTTATAACATTCATTCAGTTATCTCATAACTGCTTGTGAATTCCAATTATTGTATCACATTCCGGATAAATAGAAAATGTTAAACTTTCCGATCGAACATTCAAACACCCAAGTTTTCCCGAAACAGCTCAACACATGAAATAAGTTTAAAAATATTCACTTCGTGCCTCAGTACCAACGGTCCAGCCGTAGAAGGGTCAAGCCAACGCCTCACATGTGGCACACCGTACTGCCCCAAACCCTAAGGTTCAAAGGGCAGTTCAAGACGGTCACATAATCGAGTTAAGGTTTGTTGTCTTCTAGAGGGACCATCATGTTACTTGCACTACTTAGAACGTTCTTAAACTACGGAAAGATCCAACACTTGGAAATTTCCCGACAGAGGAAAAAATGGGTATTTATATCCGGTCGAACATTTTAACAGTTTCTAAAATATCCGGAAAAACTTAAACGAAGATAAATTATCCGATCGAATCAACGAGTCCCCAATACAACCCTAGAAAACACAACACTTGAGTGGAATTAAAATATTCACAGAAAAAATTAACAAGAAAGGACCTAAGAATAATTACATGAAATTTCAGGGACTAAGTCACAATTTTGGCCGCGGAACCGCCGCAAAACCCCTGGTTTGGCCGCGGTTCCGCTGTCAAATTGTTGAATTAGGAGTCCGTACTTCACAGTAATTCTTATTTTTTCCTGCATGTTTTTCTAAGAATTTTTAATTCACAAAAATCCACTGTTTGAAAAATTGTACAGAGAGGGTTGAAATCGGGGATATCGGGTTCGATCGGACTTCTAGCTTCGTCTACACATCGCCTAAAGCTCTAGCTAGGCTCTGATACCACTGTAGGGTTCCTAGGCACACTAATGAGGTCTCACAAGTGATCAAACAAGGCTAATTCAAAATTTTCCATGTGCCTACAAATCCTAATACGGATCGTTAACTAAATGTATAGGCGATGCAAGCAAGTACACGAATTTATTGCTAAAGGAAAGTGACTACAACCTTTGTAGATCTGGTCCTCCACCTCCTAGGCTTCGTGATGATGTCCCTCCGCTGTCCATATCGGATCCCGGACTCTAGCATCGGTTTCATCGGAGAAATGGACGGGCTAGGTCGTCGACTTCGATGCCGAAGATGATCTACGTCGAGACATCACAAGATCAAGCTCCAACTTTACCAAGTCATGAAACTTGTGAAGAAAACACCCCATACTACTTGGAAAGAGGTAGAGGATGAAGAAATAGGAAGTGGGTTCACTTTAGAATTGGATTTCTCACTCTTTTTCTCAAGTTGCCATTGATGGAGGCAAGCTTTCTTCATTGTTGAAGAAGAAGAAGAAGAAGAAGATAATATGATAAGTTTATTTTCAAAATAGAAAATGAATTGAATACTTATCATATGGAAATCATGATTAGGTGTAGAGAATAGACTATGGTTAGTTGGAATAGTTAGGGTTAAGCATGAGACAAATATGGTGGACTTGTTCAAAGCTTCATGAAGCTTCAACAAGCAAACAAAGAAAGCCACCATATCATTTATCTTTTCCAAAATAAATAAATAAATAAGTAAGTAAATAAACAAAACCCTAACCATTCATATAACCATGGTTTAATTCTTTACACACAAACATTCATGTATCATCAAACATGATACAAACAAGTACACAAAAGTATATCACATATACAACTTGTGAACTTCAAGTGAGAAAATCCATTTAAAGTGAACCAATACTAGTTAATGCAAAGAAATATATCAAATATATAATTATGCATTAAATCATTAAATCAATACTTGATTTAACGATCCGGTCATATCACATATAACCGACTAGTATCCAATGTATCGGCTTATCGAATCAATCTTTGATTCGATAACTAGGTTATATCGCATACAACCTATCGATACATTCATCGCGAGAATAGAATACGGTATCACATACACGTATTATTCTCGGTCCCGCACATATCTCATATGCACTCCTATTTCGTTTCGCTTGAGCCAGGAAACCTCTCTGTAGGACTCTAAAGACTCGTCAATACGCCGGCAGTAGATGATGATCATATCAAACACCCACAAGCCGCAAGCGGTCTACTAAACGTAACGGCCACCCGGATATTGAGCGATCAGAAGATCGACGAGCAAGCCCGCTCACACTCCTGTGAATCCAACCAGTAACACTTACCGTACAGTCCGGTCTGTTCGTCTGATATGTCGCATATCTCGCCTAGGGGTGGTAAACGTCAGACCCCAATAGCTTGATAAGTCATGCCGACGTGAGGTCCATAACATTCGTGAGACTACTGATAACTCTTACCAGTATATCACTGCAACCCTGGCCAGGGATTTCCTGTTATGGCCAGTCGTGCATAGCGCAACATCAACCCCCAATACTGGGAGAGACGAATCCCCTCCTATCGCTCATTGCCTCCATGTGAATCGGGACTGTACCAAAAACCACCTGTTTGCACGCCTCAGTAGAGCCATGGTAGGGTGGAAATCAAAGAACAGTGGGAGACACACAAGACTCTATGACGATCTCGGGTCAACAGACTAAGCTGTACTAGTGTCACCAGAGAACTGCCATCTGACGTGAGGTATAATACCATCTGGGAGTTCTCGGCGAGTCCGTTCAGTGTACCCAGTCTCCACTGAGCACCCGCATACCATCTCTGATGTCAAACACCAATGGATATGGGATCATCCATCGCCCATCACATGGGTCGAGAAGATATACGCCAGTCTACTCTGGAATATCGATGCCCCGTCTCGATATTCCCACGACTAGGAACATTGAAGGATGTACTCATGGACTACCCAGGCCCCACTAGTATGATCTGCATCATAGTCCTGGAAGTCGAGTACACATCCTAAGGGCTTTATCAACATGTAACAGAGAGATAGAAAGTATACATGTTAAGATAAAGAGCAACCAGATAGCGTACTATCATGTCGAGCAAGAAAGTCCTACCTATATATGTCCCAGCATCCACTACAATATACATCCAATGTACAGTAATGGCCTCTAGGGCATACATATAACTAACATTTAGAGTCCCACACAAAGAGTTTTCCTGCTTCGTGCGAAACGATATAGAGGTCGTATGGTTTTACGATAGGGTTCAGACACATACGTATTTTTACGCACGTACGAAGTTCAGACAGTTTATACTAGCAGGCTTTGGTTTAAGCCAGATTCTAGTATTGGATTATTAGATTTATACAGTCTCAGTATTTTCGTGTTTTCACGGATGGGAGGGGCATTCTCGTAATTAGTCGAGAAGCTTCTAGAAGATTGATGAGTTGGAGGCTTAGGTGGAATTTGCATTAAATGGTTTAATGACTCATGGTGTGATTCATCCAAAGGAGTTAATGATGCATTTATTGCTTAATGACTCATGGGATGAATCACACAAAGTGAGTTAATGAAGTATGGTTGATATTTTATTTGTTATTCGTTTAATAATATCTTATGCTTCATATATTCACAAATGAGATATTTTTCCATATCATTCTCACTCTCACCTTCTCTCTCCTCAAGCTTTCTCTCTTCAAAGAACTAACCCTAACCTCTCATGTGTTGAGATCCAAGGGTTAGCAAGACTAATAGATCCCTAATCCTATTCTATATCCTCTAGATTACTTTGATTAGCACTCATAGCAACCTAGTTACCTCAAGTGACAGGTTAAGCTTGGAGAAGTAGCTTTCGGGTGGATCTTCTATCACAACGAGGAGGCCGACGAGGAGGTGGTCTATGAGGACAAGAAGGACTTGATTCATTAGGTATAATCATTTTTCATAGTATCTAATCACTTCTATGTTGTTGTTAGTTAGGGTTTAGTAAAGATCAATAAAGTTAGTCGATGTTAGTTTAAACAAAATGATTGTTTTACCTATTCCGCCTCTCCGCATCATGTGGGGTGTCTAACATCGACTTATAGTAGTATCGGAGCCTCGCTAAACCATAACTAACTTGTTAGCAAAGTCGTTAGAAATTCGATCGCAAAACGAACCCAAAAAACATCATTTTTACCAAATTTCTGCCGATTTTAAAACGGGGTCTAAAAATTTTTCAGGGACCCTTAAAAATGCAAGCAGGGAATTATAAGATTATTGGAGAAATTTGGGATCGTAACTCGGCCAAACCGCCGCGGAACCGCGGCCGATCCAAGCGATCCGCCGTGGATCTGCGGCCGAGTTGAAGCCTAGTCAGCCTAAATTTTCCCAGTAACTCTTCTGTGTTGATTTTGTTTTTTCTGGAATGTTTTGTTTCTGCTCAGGTTTCAGGTGCACAGAGAATTATTTGAAGTAGAATCATTTGTGTTTGCTTGATCGAAATTCTAAGATTTTGGCTAACTTGATTATATCTGTGATGTGTTTAATGTGTTCGTAAACCTTCCCTAACTGCTAGTATGTCGGTTAGCAGGGGGTTGCACATTTCTGTAATGGTTTTTACTGGTTTGTGTTTGTGGACTTGTTGGATTGTCGTGAATGGATAGCCGGGGATGTGAGACAAGTGTTTCTTTCATTCAAATGTAATTTGTAAATTGTTGTAATATTTTTTTGCGGGGCACATCCGGGCTGAGGTTGTAGCCACCGTTGTATTATTTCATTTACTGTTTTCTGCTCCTAGGATAGACCCAAGATAGGGTGCACAAACTACCGGGTACTTTGAAGTATTTAGTGGCCTACTCATATTGTTGAGGGAGACCGCTTCACTTCGGGTACTTGGCGGGTAGTTTGCCGTACCCGTAGGGGTCTAGGGTGGGGTTTTGGCTATTCATCGCGACTGTGTAATCCGTCTTTCTTTACAGGCTCAAAAGGAATGCGGATTCGTAGAAAATCCAATATGTTCATCTGTGATCTGGAATGCCTATTATTGCGTCTGACGAATGTACAATATCTATATATGATAGCTATTATGGGTCACTTATGTTTTACACCCTCGCTAGCCCAGCCCCCGCTCTGTCGTTAGTTAAGTAACCTAACGGGTGAATGACGGGACCCAGTAGCGAATGCGGATGGCATAAGAGGACGTTGTATTTTCGTTGTTTTCTGGAATGATAGGCTAATTTATGGGACGCGTTATATTAATGCAAAGAAAATAAACCAAAGTTGAATTATTGGAACAGTTTAAAAAAAAACCACTCGGTTATTTTAAAATAGAAGATATTTTTTAAATTGCGGAGCTTAAGCCACTCCTTTTAAAAGCTATCAGGTTCTTTCGATCATATCAAGTTCACTACGTTCAAGGTTTCGCCAAAACCATTCGTAGCCCTCCGTCATTTAATTTGGGTATTCAGTAGTATCCAAGCTATGTATTTTGACCAACGCCAAGGCATAGTGTTTGGTAGCTGCTGGATATTCATTTATTGTATAGATAGATGAGTTAGTTTGGGACAGTCGTATTATCATTTGGCCAACGTCAGGGGTATGTACGGATAGGTTCAAATTAACAAGATAATGATGGGTAGAATTTGACATGCGACTTATGACATTTTGACCAACGCCAAGGTCATAAGAGCATGGGGCAGAAATTTATATCGGGAATTTCTAAAGAAACTGAAATTTGCAAAGAGATGCATACCATTTGCAGTGTGATAATTTTGGTAGGATTCCTTCAGCTTTATCACACGATGATATTTGGATCCCGATCCTACTATGAGTATCTGCTACTCATCAGGAGATTCGTCACTTAACGATCAATGTTATAAACCAAGTAGGTGTCGAGAAAGGTGTCAGCGGGGCTACGGCCCCAGAGAAAAGAGGTTATTTAATTAAGGAACTTTGCGAAAACATCGTAAAACCTCCCTCGAAGTACCGACACCGGCCTGGCTCAACGGTTAAGCAAGTATTGTACGGTGAGAATAGTCCTGACTAGTTCTTCCTTTTTGGTTTGAGGAGGGATTCGAGAAACAGTGGGAGCCATCCTGTTTAGATAAACTAAAAACCACTCTAAACTTGCAAGAGCATCATGCTAAAGTGTTCCCTCTCTCTCTCATTGCAGCAACCCAGAACATGACAGGCCTTAAGTTACTATTAGAAAAAAATATTTTGACAGGGCCAAACTATAAAGATTGGTCCCGGAATGTTAAGATGGCTTTGACTTATGACAAATTAGGGTATGTCCTTACCACTAAGGCACCTGCAGTCCCTGGTCCAGAATCCAGTGTCGCGGATAAGGAAATCCGAAAGACCTGGGAGATGGATTGCGCGAAGGCCAAATGCATCGTGCTTACCTCTATAAATAATGAACATCAGAGGAGGCATGAGAATATGGATCTTGAATCCATATTTCTCCACACCAAGGAACTGTATGGAGAGCAATCTCGTATAGCTAGATACGAAACCTCGAAGAACTTGTTTCAGTCGAGGCTGGCCATCGGATCATCTGTAGGAGAAAATGTCCTAAAGATGATTGGCTATATAGAAGAGCTCGCGGACCTCGGGATGACTTTAGAGAACGAGCTCTATACAGACTTGGTTCTTCAGTCCCTTCCTTCCACCTACGCCCAGTTTATTCTGAATTTCAACATTCAAGGAAAAGAAGTTGAACTTCCAAAACTCCTTAACATGTTGAGGAGTGCAGAGGGCACCTTGCAGAAAGTAAGGGAAACACCCACTATGTTTGTTCGCGGTGCTTCCTCTTCCAGGTCCAAGGCAAGAGCCAAAGGAAGGAAGATGAAGGCCGCTACCAAACCAAGAGGTGGTGTTGGTAAGTTGGGAGTTAAGGGAAAGACAAAGGTTGCGGTGCCAGTATTAGCAAAGGACGAGTGCTTCCACTGTCATAGAAAAGGCCATTGGAAGAAAGATTGCAAAGCTTGGATTGCCAAGAACCAGGACCCGAAGCAAGCTGTGGTTTCGACTTCAGGTGTGTTTGTAATTGAAAATTGTCTGTCAATCAACTCTACTTCCTGGGTATTGGATACCGGATCAAGATCTCATATATGCAATTCATTACAGGCACTGAGAAACCGTAGAGTGCTGAAGGTTGGTGATATGACCCTCCAGGTTGCTAACGGAGCTAGCGTGGGTGCTGTGTCCGTAGGGGATTATCACCTAGGATTGATGAGTGGACATATTTTGGTTTTGCGCAACTGTTTTTGTGTACCCAGTTTAACGTGTAATATCATATCAGTATCGTTGTTATCAAAAGAAGGTTATGATTTCACGTTTGTAAGCGATGTTGTTAACATCCACCTTAATCATGGTTTGATTAGGTCCGGTACACTAAATAACGGTATATACGTGCTAAACCAATTACAGATTTTCAATGTCCAGAACACACTAAAAAGATAGTCTCTAGATATAAATCAGGCTTTCTTATGGCATTGTAGACTGGGTCACATCAATGAGACAAGGTTAACTAAGTTACATAGAGAAGGATATTTTGATCCGTTCGAATATCAATCTTATGCAACTTGTCAATCATGTCTCAAAGGAAAGATGACAAAGACTCCATTCATTGGACATGCAGTAAGAGCGAGCGAGCTCTTAGGACTACACATGCAAGAGGTGGTTTTTCATATTTCATTACTTTTACAGACGATTACTCAAGGTATGGATTCATTTTCTTAATGAAACATAAATCCGAGGCCTTTAAGAAATTCCAAGAATATAAGAATGAAGTAGAAAACCAAACCAGCAAAAGTATCAAGACACTGAGATCTGATCGAGGTGGTGAATACTTAAGTGCCGAGTTCCTAGGTTACCTAAAAGAGAAAGGAATTCTCTCTCAACTTACTCCTCCATATACTCCACAGCATAACGGTGTATCGGAGAGACAAAACCGAACCCTATTGGATATGGTACGTTCCATGATGAGTAATGCTGAGTTACCGCGATCTTTCTGGGGTTATGCACTAGAATCAGCAGCATATCTTTTGAACAGGGCTCCTACCAAGACTGTGCCTACGACGCCATATCAGATGTGGAGTGGGAAGAAACCCTATCTTCAGTATCTGAAGATATGGGGATGTCCAGCTTTTGTTAAAAAGCAGCATGCGGACAAACTCGAGGCACGATCAGTACAGTGTAAGTTTGTGGGATATCCAAAGAACTCCAAGGGGTATTTCTTCTATTACGCAGAGGAACAAAAGGTTTTTGTTTCTCGTAATGCCCATTTTCTAGAACAGCAGTTTTTAGAAAAGGAAACAAGTGGGAGCGCAATAGAACTGGAAGAAATTCCAGAACCACAAACTACTACTGAAAGTTTGGTAGAACCGGTAGTTCAAGAAGAACAGGACATTCTTGCACCCCTCCGCAGGAGTAGTAGGCTGTCTCATCCACCTGAGAGATACTACGGTTTTCTCGTAGATGGGGATAGAGAGGATTGCGTCATTGATAATGATGAACCTACTAGCTTTCAGCAGGCCATCCAGAGCGGCGACTCGGTAAGATGGCTGGATGCAATGCGAACCGAGATGGAGTCCATGTACACCAACAAAGTATGGACTTTGGACTTTGCTCCAGGTGGGGTAAAACCCATAGGATGCAAATGGATCTTCAAGAAAAAGATTGGTGTAGATGGACAGGTGGAAACCTATAAGGCTAGACTTGTTGCAAAGGGTTTTCGTCAAAGACCTGGTTTGAACTATGACGAAACTTTTTCTCCAGTGGCTATTCTCAAATCCATTTGGATCCTTCTTGCCATTGCCGCCTTCCATGATTATGAGATCTGGCAGATGGACCTAAAGACGGCTTTTCTAAATGGTTATTTAGAATAGTGCGTCTATATGGATCAGCCAGAAGGTTTCAATCAGAGTGGGAGCAGCGGAAAAGTGTGCAAGTTGCTTAAGTCCATTTATGGACTAAAGCAGGCATCGCGGAGTTGGGACATCTGTTTTGATGAAACGGTCAAAGAATATGACTTTATCAAAATTCCAGATGAACCATGTATATATAGTAAAATTGTAGCACGAACTGTCGTATTCCTCGTCTTGTACGTGGATGACATTCTATTAATAGGAAATGACATTCCTATGCTACAATCTGTCAAAGGATTCTTGTCACACAGGTTCTCTATGAAAGACCTGGGTGATGCCTCTTACATTCTGGGGATCCAGATCTATCATGATAAATCTAAGAGGATGTTGGGACTTTCGCAGTCCAGGTATATCAACACTATACTGAAAAGATTCAGTATGGAAGATTCTAAGCGCGGTAATTCATCGGCTTGTCACGGAATCACCCTATCCTAAGAGATGTCTCCCAAGACTGATTTGGAAAGGGATCGCATGTCAGTTATACCCAACGCTTCTGCGGTAGGCTCTATAATGTATGCGATGTTGTGCACCAGAACAGATGTAGCTTACGCACTGAGCATGGTAAGCAGGTATCAGTCAGACCCAGGGGAGAAGCACTGGATAGCAGTAAAGAACATTCTCAAGTACCTGAGAAGGACTAAGGATATGTTCTTGATTTACGGTGGAAAAGACCTCTAGATCGAGGCTTTTGCCGACTCCAGCTTTCAGAGTGACAAGGATGACTCCAAATCCATGTCAGGTTATGTCTTTACCCTCAATGGAGGGGCGGTGTACTGGAAGAGTTCCAAGCAGGACACCGTTGCTGACTCGACGATGGAAGTGGAGTATATCGCTGCTTGCGATGCCGCAAAAGAAGCAGTCTGGATGAAGAAGTTCCTAACAAAACTTCGGGTGGTTCCTACCATTATTGATCCAATACCGTTGTATTGCGACAATGACGGAGCTAGAGCTTTGGCGAAGGAACCCAGGTCCCATCAGAAATCCAGACACATCTTGAGGCGGTATCACCTGATCAGGGAGATCATAGAACGACAGGAGATCGAGGTCCGGAGAGTTCCTACAAAGGAGAACACTGCAGATCCATTCACTGAGGCCTTACCTCAGATTCAGTTCGAGAGGCTACTCGAGATGATAGGTCTTCTATACGCCAGTACATGGCCTTAGTGCAAGTGGGAGATTGTTAGTGTATATGCCCTAGGAGCCATTATTGTATCATACTAGCTTGTATATTACTTAATAGAAGCTTGGGATATTCACAGTTATATTAACAGTCTTGCTAAATATGGTAGTATGCTACTTGGTTTATATCTATCTTAATATGTGTATATGTTAGCATATCGAGAATACATATTGATAGAGCCCTTAGGATCTTGCTTGACTACCAGCGTTTTGATGGCAGTCACACTAGTGGGGGCTGGGTAGTCTACAAGCACATCCTTTTTTAGGTCCCTAGTCGTAGGATTATCGAGATAGGGCATCAATACTCCGGAGTAGACTAGTGTGTACGCTTCTCTTCCCAGCAGGGGAAATGGTCTGTCCCACAGCCATTAGTACGTTGTACTGTAGATAGTATACAGGTGCTCGTCGGGTTATGGGTACACCGGACAGGACTCGCAGGGAACTGTTGGTTGGTATTATACCCGTCGTCAGTTAACAGTTCTCAGGTGACATGAGTACAGCATAGTCCGCAGACTTGACACTGCTGCTTCGCCTCGAGTGTGTTCCCACTATTCTTAGATTGCTACCCTACCACGGCTCAAAGGAGTCGTGCAAACAGGTAGCAGTTGGGTGCAGTCCCAAAGCACTTGGAGGCAGTGGCGGTTAGATAGGATTCGTCTCTCCCGGTATTGGGAGTTGATATCGCGCTGTGTTTGGAGAGCCATTACACAAAGTCCCTGGCCAGGGCAAACGAGATTTACTGGTAGGATTTCTAGTAGCTTCTCAAGGTGTAATAGGCTTCGCTCCGACACGACTTATACCGCTTTTAGGGGACTGACGCTTGCCGCCCCCTAAGCCCGATATGCGATAGTCTTAGACGAACAGACCGGACTGTACGGAGATTATCACATCAGGCTCAGTAGGAGTTCAGATGGGTTTCCTCATCGGCCTTCTTATCGACAACTACCTGGGGACTGTTACGTACAGCTAGTGCCGCTTGCGGTCTATGGTTAAACCCACTGCCAGCGTAGTGTCGAGTCTTTAGAGTCCCACACAGAGAGTTTCCCTGCTTCGGGCGAAACGATATAGAGGTCGTATAGTTTTACGATAGGGTTCGGACACATACGTGTTTTTACGCACGTACGATGTTCGGACAGTTTATACTAGCAGGCTTTGGTTTAAGCCAGATTCTAGTATTGGATTATTAGATTTATACAGTCTCAGTATTTTCGTGTTTTCACGGATGGGAGGGGCATTCTCGTAATTAGTCGAGAAGCTTCTAGAAGATTGATGAGTTAGAGGCTTAGGTGGAATTTGCATTAAATGGTTTAATGACTCATGGTGTGATTCATCCAAAGGAGTTAATGATGCATTTATTGCTTAATGACTCATGGGATGAATCACACAAAGTGAGTTAATGAAGCATGGTTGATATTTTATTTGTTATTCATTTAATAATATCTTATGCTTCATATATTCACGAATGAGATATTTTTCCATTTGATTCTCACTCTCACCTTCTCTCTCCTCAATCTCTCTCTCTTCAAATAACTAACCCTAACCTCTCATGTGTTGAGATCCAAGGGTTAGCAAGACTAATAGATCCCTAATCCTATTCTATATCCTCTAGGTTACTTTGATTAGCACTCATAGAAACCTAGTTACCTCAAGTGAGAGGTTAAGCTTGGAGAAGTAGCTCTCGGGTGGATCTTCTATCACAACGAGGAGGCCGACGAGAAGGTGGTCTACGAGGACAAGAAGGACTTGATTCATTAGGTATAATCATCTTTCATAGTAGCTAATCACTTCTATGTTGTTGTTAGTTAGGGTTTAGCAAAGATCCGTAAAGTTAGTCGATGTTAGTTTAAACAAAATAATTTTTTTACCTATTCCGCCTCCCCGCATCATGTTGGGTGTCTAACGTCGACTTACAGAAGTTCATTAATAAACATCAGGTAGTTCCGTCCATTGTTGATCCAATACCTTTGTATTGCGATAATAATGGGGCTATAGCTTTAGCGAAGGAACCACGGTCCCATCAGAAATCCAGGCACATCTTAAGGCGGTATCACCTGATCAGGGAAATCGTAGATTGCCAGGAGATCAAGGTCCGGAGAGTGGATACAAAAGACAACACTGCAGATCCATTCACCAAGGCCCTTCCTCAAGCACAGTTCGAGAGACTTTTTGAGATGTTGGGTATGCGGTACGCCAACAGCTGGCCCTAGAGCAGACGTTGGATACTCGGTACAACAATATAAATGGCCTTAGTGCAAGTGGGAGAACAGTCTTGCTCGATATGATAGTATGGTATCTGGTTTGTCTTTATCTTAACATGTGCATGTTTTACATTCTATTACTATCTTTTATACATGTTGATAAAGCCCATAGGATCATAGGTAGACTACCTGCGTTGTGATGGCGATCATACTTGTGGAAGCAGGGTAGTCGTTACGCACATCCTTAAATGGTCCCTAGTCGTAGGAGTATCGAGACTGGGCATCGTTATTTCAGAGTAGACTAGTGTATACATTTCTAGACCCCGATGAGGGGCGATAGTTTGGTCCCGCAACCATTGATATTTAGAACTAAGATCATATACAGGTGCTCACTGGGGGTGAGTACACCGGACGGACTCGCTGAGGACTTCCAGATGGTATTATGCCTATCGTCAGATGGAAGTTCTCGGGTGACATAAGTATAGGTTAGTATTTAGACCTGAGATCATCATTTGTCTCGTGTAAGTTCCCACTGTGCTTTGATCACTACCCTACTACGGCTTTACTGAGTCGTGCAAACAGGTTTTGGTTGGGTACAGTCCCGAGCCATATGGAGGCAGTGAGCGATTGTCAAAGATTCGTCTCTCCCGGTATTGGGAGTCGATATCGCACTGTGTTTGATTGGTCAGGACCATAAGTCCTTGGCCAAGGAAGTTGGGATTTACTGATAGGTTTATCAGTAGTTTCCCAGATTGGTCCTGAGCCGCATCAGCATGAATTACCAGGTTATCCGGGTCTGACGTTTACCACCCCTAGAACCAGTATGCGATACTCTCAGACGAAGAGACCGGACCGTACGGAGATTGTCACAGATAGGCTCAGTAGGGATCCGGATGAGTTTGCTCATCGGCCTTCCTTTTCGACAGGTACCCGGGTAGTCGTTACGTACAGTTAATGCCGCTGACGTGCTTGTGGTTATGGATTTATCCAGTAACTCACTGCCGGCGTACTGTCGAGTCTTTAGAGTCCCACACAGAGGGTTTTCCTGGTTCAGGCGAAATGATGTAGTAGCTGTATTGGAAACGTGCAGGGTCTCGATCGATTGATGTACTTTGTACTCGGACTTTCGATCGGACAGTTGGTAATACTAGCCGGCTCGGTTTTGAGCCGGATTATTAAATCAGGTATTGATTTAATAGCTTACATATATGTATTTCGATATGTATATTCTAGTATTACATTCTTCGTGTTATTCTATCTCTTTGGGCATTCATGTTTTTATCCGAATGCAGGTATGTATATACAGCAAGCTATAATCCGTATTTATTACAGATTTCCTTCTAGAAGGTGGCCACATCATTATGCTTTTTCCATTTATTTGATAAATGGAAAATGAGGTATAAAGTGTGAGGTATAGAAGGAATGGTGATATCCATGCTTCAATATTTAACAAATGAATTTTTAATTCATTTGTAGTTACTATTGAAGTATGGTTGTTGATTATTTATTCAAGAAATTCATACACAAAACCTTTGTGTGGATTTTCTCTCTCACTTATGCTTCATTATTTTCATGAGCTCCCATTTTTATTCATCTCCGCCCTCCTCTTGAGTTTCCTCCACCTTCATCATATTCCTCTTCACTACCCTTCTCATGAGTTGAGAAACAAGTGAAGAGGAAAGAAAGAGATAGCAAACACTTAGATATTCACACTACATCCTAGATTACTCGGTTTTAGCAACCCAAGTTCTCTAGTTGCTCCACTTGACATATTGTGAGGAGCTAGAGCCATGGATCATATCCCTCGAGTGGATCATCTACGACAAAAGAGGACCGGAGAGCAAGATCGATCGCGGAGAACCAATGAAGCCAACAAAGAAGATCAAGCATGTTCAAGGTGGCCACTTGGATCTAAAGATGAAGAAAGAAGACCGAAGGACTTGGTTCGTTTGGTAAGATTTCTTCATCATAGTAGATAGCTCTCTTTATTTAGCTAGTTAGGTTTATGGTAAGATCCGGGTTAAAAGTTATTCTAGTGCCATGTTCTAATCGTTAGAAAAAAATTTGTTCCGCATTTAGTCACGGTAGTTGGCCGGGGAACTAGTTTAACCTTTCACACATCTGATATGGTGTAGTAGACACAGTCTTGGTAGGAACATTGTTCAAAAGATATGCAGCTGATTCTAGTGCATAACCCCAGAAGGATCGCGGTGACTCAGCGTTACTCATCATGGAATGTACCATATCGGATAAGGTTCTGTTCCGTCTTTCCGATACACTGTTGTATTGAGGTGTGTATGGAGGAGTAAGCTAAGAGAGAATTCCATTCTATTTTAAGTAACCCAGGAACTCGGCACTTAAGTATTCACCACCTCGATCAGATCTCAGTGTCTTGATACGTTTGCCGGTTTGTTTTACCACTTCATTCTTATATTCTCGGAATTTCTCAAAGACCATGGATTTATTTTTCATCAAGAATACATGTCCATACCTAAAGAAATGATCCGTAAAAGTAATGAAATAGGAATAACAACTTCTTGCATGTGTAGAAATTGGACCACACACGTCGCTGTGTATGAGTCCTAAGAGCTCGTTCGCCCTTACTCCGTGTCTAGTGAACAAAGTCTTTGTCATCTTTCCTATGAGACATGATTGACAAGTTGTATAAGACTGATATTCGAACGGATCCAAATATCCCTCTATATTTAACTTCGTCAACAGTGTTGTATTGATGTGATCTAGTCTATAATGCCATAAGAAAGCCTGATTTAATTCTGGAGACTTTCTTTTAAGTGTGTTCTGGATGTTGAAAACCTCAACTTGATTTAATACCTATATATCGTTATTTAGTGTACCCGACCCAATCAAAACTTGATTTATGTGGATGTGGACCACATCACTTACAAATGTAAAATCATAACCTTCTTTAGAAAGTAAAGATACAGAAATGATATTACATGTCAAACTGGGTACACACAAATAGTTACGCAAAATCAAAATCTGCCCACTTGTCAATCCTAGGTGATATTCCCCTACGGATACAGTGTCCATGCTCATTCCGTTAGCAACCCTGGGAGTCATATCACCTGCCCTGATAACTCTACGGTTTCTCAAAACCTGTATTGAATTAAAGATATGAGATCCTGATCCGGTATCTAGTATCCAGGAAGTAAAGTTAATTGACATACAGTTTTCAATCACAAACACACCCGAAGACGAAGCCACAACGTGCTTCGGATCCTGGGTTCTGGCTTTCCAAGCCCTGCATTCTTTCTGCCAATGCTCTTTCCCGTGACAATAGGAACAACCCTCCTTCCCTACTATTAGCCCTGAAACTTTTGCCCTTCCCTTTCCTTCTACCTTACTGACACCGCCTATCGGCTTGGTGAAGGCCTTCTTCTTCTTTCCCTTGGATTTCGCCTTGGATCTAGAAGTGGAAGATTCCCCAATAAGCAGAATGGGTGTCTCCCTAGTTTCCTTCAGGGTGTAAGTAGAAGGTAGGGACTGTAGAATCAAGTTAGTACATAACTCATTCTCAAACGTGGTCTCCAGGTCCGTGAGCTCTTCAATATAGCTGATCATTGTAAGGACGTGGTCCCCAATAGATGACCCGACAGCCAACATCACTTGAAGCAATTCCTTCGATGTCTCATATTTTGCGATACGAGATTGCTCTCCATATCAATCTTTGTTATAGAGGAAGATGGAAACTAAGTCCATCTTCTCGTGCTGCCTATGGTTTTCACTATCCATTGAGGCCAACACGAGGCACGTGGCATTCGCACTGTCTTTTTCCCTTGTCTTATGGATATCAACATCCGCGATGGTGGAATCTGGACCTGGGATGGCGGGGGCTTTAGTAGTAAGGAGGTGGCCCAGCTTGTCATAGGTAATGGACATCTGGACAAACCTTTGTCAATCAGTATAGTTTGGCCCAGTCAATTTATTATCTAGCTGTAACCTATGTCTGGTCACCTGGTCGCTGCAATTAGGAGAGAGAAGAGAAACACTCAGCATGATGCTATTGCAAATTTAGATTGGCTTTTAATTTATCTAAACAGGATGGCTCCCACTGTATCTCGAATCCTTCCTCAAACCATTGAAGAAGAATTAGTCAGGATTAATCTCACCCTACAATACTTGCTTAACCTTTCAGTCAGGCTGGCGTTGGTCCTTCGAGGGAGGTTTTCCAACACTTTCGCAAATTTCCTTAATTACATAACCTCTTTTTCCTAGAGGCGTAGCCCCACTAACACCGTTCTAGACACCTACTTGGTTTATAGCATTGATTGTTTAGTGAAAATATCTCCCGAGGAGTAGCGGATACTCACAGTAGGATCGGGATCCAAATATAATTGTGTGACAACTTTGAAGGAATCCTACCAAAATCATCACACTCCAAATGGTATGCAACACTAACAAGTTTCAGTTTCTTTAGAAACTCCCAATGTGGATTTTTTCCCCAAGCTTTTATGGCCTTAACGAAGGCCAGCATATCATAAGTCGCAGGTCAATTTCTATCCGTCATTGTACAGGTTAATTTGAACCCATCCGTACATACCCTTGACGAAGGCCAAAATAGTAGTACGACTGTCCCAAACCAACGCATCTATCTATGGTACAGATGAATACCCAGCAGCTACCAATTACTATGCCTTGGCGAAGGTCAAAATACATAGCTTGAATACTACTGAATACACAACTGAAATGACATAGGGTTATGAATGGTTTTGGCAAAACCGTGAACGTAGTGAACTTGATATAATCGAAAGAACCGTGATATCTTTTAAAGGAGTGGTTTAAGCTCCGTATTTAAAAGTTTTCTTTTTGAAAAAACCGAGTGGTTTTTGAAACTGTTCCAACGATTCAGTTTTGGTTTGTTTGTTTTGCATTAAACATATAATGCAGTCCCATCATTTACACCTACCATTGCAGAAAGAAATGAAAATACCGCGTACGCTTATACCATCCACATTCGCCTTTTGGCCCCATCTAATACCGTTAGGTTACTTAACTAACGCTAGAGCGGGGGCTGGACTAGTGCGGGTGCAAAACATAAGCAACGCCTACTATATAGCATATATATAATATCCATTCATCCCACGCAATAATAGGCATTCCAAATCACAGATGAACAAATTAGATATAGTAGGAATTCCGCGTTTCATTTAAGCCTGTAATGAAAGACGGATTCCACGGTCGTGATGAATAGCCAAACCCCACCCTAGACCCCTACGGGTGCAGCAAACTACCCGCCAAATTCCCGAAGTAAAGCAACCTCCCTCAGTAAAATAAGTAGGCCACTCGGCACTTCAAGAACCCGATAGTTTGTGCACCCCACCTTGGGTCTATCCTAGGAGCATAAAATAGTAAAAGAAATAATACAATGGTGGCTACAATCTCAACCCGGATGTGCCCCGTAAAATAATATTACATCACTTTACAACTTACATCGAATGAAAGAAAGAAAAATCTCTTCTCATATCTCCCGGCTATTCATCCACGACGATCCAATATTCTATATACACAAACCAATATCACAGATATGTGCAACCCCCAACTAATCGACGTATAGCAATTGTTGGAAGTTTACAAACACATATTACAACTGATACATGTTAAACGAAGTTAAAACTGCGACTTTGAAATACTCCATATTGCAACAACAAAGAATTAACAGTATATTCAATTTTGGCAAAATCAAACACCACCTGGAACCCTAAATCCAAGTGACAAGAACACCAAACAAAATTCGACACAAATCCCTACAGTAAAACCGGCCAGGCCGGTTTTTTCACCAATGTGGCCGGCCAAATTTTTGGGGAATTGCCTCATTTTTGTATGGTGTTCTAGCTACAGAAAGAAGAGAACTCTACAACTGTTTAAAATAAATTTAGAGCCTCTAAAAATTACGACAGAAACATGGACTTTTGTTTCGATATTTCGGAGTTATTTTGGTTTCGTAGTTTTACACGTTGTCTAAACTATTAGTTAAGGTTTAGTAGGCTCTGATACCGCTGTAAGTCGATGTCGTGCACCCCGCGGGTTTTCGGGGAGGCAGAATACGCAAAATTTGATTTTTACGAGCTTCGCAACACCGACTTGAACTACAGGATCGATACTAAACCCTAACTAGCTAAACTGTATGAGGTTAACTACTCGAAAAGAATATTATACCTCATATTTGCATGTCCTTTGGGTCTTCTTACTGTCCTCCTCCTCGTCATAAGCTCCTTAGATCGTATACGAATCGGGCCTCCTCGTCGGTTTACTCAAGTTAAAGACAATCCACCCGAGAGTCTATAGTCCGAACTCCAATCTCAAATCTGAGGTAACTAAGACACCTAGTTTGCTAAACTAGATGTCCTAGATGATGTAGAGAGTGAAGATGGATTAGTTTGTCTCTAAATACCCTAGATTTCTCAACACATGAAACATGTAGGGTTAGAGGAAGAAGAAGGGGAGCTTGAGGAAGTGAGAGTGTAGGATAAGGTTAGAATGAAGATGGCTAGTTTGTGATGAATAATGAAGCATACCAATAATGCATAAGATAAATATCTCACCAAAATATCAACCATGCTTCATGAGTCACCTAGTGAGTCACCAAGAGCCATGCTTCATTTAATGTAAACCTCCACCTCATTCCTCCACCTCATTAATCTTTTAATCAAAAGATTAAAAGATTAAAACCCAAATGAGGTGTCTTCTTCTAGAAGCAATCTTGAGTAAATTATAAGAATGCCCTTTATCCGTATATACATACCCGTATCTATATTCCGAAAAATAAGAATACAAAGAGACGAAAATAATCCATCAATATAATACTAAGATCCGGCTTAAACCAAAGCCCACTAGTATTATCCGCCCGAATATCATACGTGCACAAGTACACGTATGTGATCGAAGACCTGCCGTAAAACCATACGGCCTCTACGTCTTTTGCCCGATGCAGGGAAACCCTCTGTGTGGGACTCTGAAGACTCGACAGTACGCTGGCAGTTGGTTTAACCACAAGCATGTCAACGGTACTAACTGTACGTAACGGTTACCCAGGTATCTGTCGATAAGAAGGCCTATGAGAAAACCCATCTGAACTCCTACTGAGCCTATCTATGACAATCTCCATACAGTCCGGTCTGTTCGTCTAAGAGTATCGCATATCGGGCCTAGAGGAAGATAACCATCAAACCCCTAATAGCGCAATAAGTCATGTCGGAGTGTGTAACGTTTCTGAAATCGTTTAGGAGAATTTTCCTTTAATCGATAAATAGGTTGGGTTTTTCCGTAAAAACCTAGAAGTGATCATTTTTTTCAGTATAGACTTAACTGCACCTAATTTAACTAGGAAATTGCTAGTTTGCGGTATTTAGTGGTCACTTGAAAATTTTGGTTCACTTAAATATTTTCCTTAATTAAAATATTATTCAAAGCTTTTAATTATGCACTTAATTAGTGGTAATTACAATTTTAATTGGATTAATTATGCTAATGTGTATCCATGATTACTTAGTTACAAGTTTAAGCTTTTGTCTTGTTTCCAAAATATCTTGGTAGAATATCTAGATATTTTGATGGTGTAGTTAAGTTTTAATTAAAAGGGTTTTGAGGTGGCATAAAGTAATGGTTGTTAATTATGCTCTAATGTGTTTTAAACTTAGATATTTCCACACCCATCCAAAACAACCCCATTTTCTCCCACTATTGGCCGACCCCTCCCCTTGCTGCCCCAATTCTTTTCTCACCTCATTTCCACTCTCTAAAGCTTCAATAATTCATCAAAAATCATCAAATAATCCCACAAACTCAAATACAAATCCATACCCATTATTCTTTAGCCTTAATTTAGCTTGGATCTTCATGAAAGTTAGCATTTTGGAGGCTAATTTGGATATCTTTTTGCAAGTTTGTGAAGAAGTTTGTGAGGTATAAATCCTAATCCTAAACTTAGTTGTTGTTTAAGTACTTTTATCTAGTTCTTAGATGTTTTATTATGGCTTTCATTAGCATATTTTGGAATTCAAAAAAAGGTTATGAAGATCAAATTAAGATTTTGATTATTTGTAATGGTTAAATGAGTAGTATAGACTTGGAAAAATTTAACCTAGTTGTGAGATTGTTAATTGATATTTTTCCTAGTTATCGAATTAAGCTAATTGCAAACTAACTTTTACTAAATCTTATATGGGTGAGATTAAAATTGTAGTAAAAGTTTTGGTGGCTTAATCAAGCTACTATGTGATGATTGTGATCGCTAGAATTGTTTAAACTTCTAGTTTTGAGCGAAAATGTTTAAAAGATGCTTACTAGATTTTCGGTAAAATTAGACGTGAGTTTTATTTGGCGTAGTGATGAAAAATATATTGTCTTGTACGATATTTATTGTGTTGTGAATGAGTATTGGTACGATTGGGTTTTAGGCTTGGCGGTTTTCATGAATAGCGACCCCGGTTAGGGTTTTGGCTATGTTTTCCGGTATTGGGATTTCTTGGTTTTAAGATTTGATATTGTATTTGGTCGTTGGATGTTTGTATGTCAACGACAAGGGTTGTTTGATTGTTTGTATGTGTAGGCTATAGGTTCTAACCTATGAGCGCACCACGTGCCGTATTGGATTTCGGAACTTGATTTTAATGGTATTACGATACGTGTTGATATTGTAGGTATTTTCGCGTGGATTACGAGAAGACGAAACACATCGACTACGGCTAAGCAAGGAGTTTAGCAGGTGAGTAGATTTATATCTACGGGTGAAGTCGGGTGGTTGGCATATAGCACCCCCGCAAACATTGATATGGAATATCGTTTGATTATTATATCCTGATAAATGATATGCGACGAACATGATTATAGGATTTAATAACGATAATATGATGAAAGCTAACACTAATGAACATAGTGACATATGAGAATATGAAATGAGAAGTAAATCATGATAGGTATGATTTGAAAGAAAATGAGTATACGATGTGATATGATGACTTAGTGTGATATGTCGTTTTATGGATGCGAGTCAATATGTGATAGTTGATACCTTTGTTGGTCCACGATATGAGATTGATACAGATGTGACCTGGGATATAGAGATATAGAAATATTTAAAGTTGTGAATCTTGAGTGATATGCCATACGATGGATTATACCGTACGTGATGTTGTGAGGCTGGATGCCGATTGATAGATTCACAGACTCGGATATAGTGTAGACAGGTATACCTTATAGCATTTAGCTGACGATGTACTTTATGCTACGTTCAAGTCATTCTCATTACATTATATATACCTGTGCTAGTACACCTACACCATTATCGATGATGCGTATGTTACACTTACGCAGATTGGCCGGCTCACACACCTTCATCATCGATAATGGCCATGTCACTACACAGTAGAATTGCTACATCATGCCATGATATACCTTGCTATACCTACATGTACACCACGCAAACATACTTACATGTATACCCACATACCTTGCTAAAGCTACATGTTCACCTTCATATGATGCTGCACTTGATTTCGGAGGAATTGGGAACCGCATGATATATTTAATAACTTGATGCATTTAAATAGCTGTTTTTCCTTGATATGCTCATATTACTGTTTTATGTTGCATATATTATGTTTCATGGATTTATGCATTGAGATATGGATTTCATATGATGTTTTCTGGATGTTTTACTCTTGACGATATATATCAGTAGTATGGGACGCTGTTATATGTGTGTGTGTGTGTGTGTGTGTGTATATATATCAGTGGTATGGGACGCTGTTATATGTGTACATATATATAATATATATCATCATAATGATCTATGCAGGTATTCTTATTCATTACTTGATGTTCTCATATGATTTATGGTTTCGAAAACCGTGGGGGTATTTCAAGAAACTTATGTATTGTTTGAAAATCTAGTTTCTCGTGAGATGATACGGGCCGATCCGGACTGACAGAGCCCGTGGGCCGATCCGGACTGATTGAGCCCGAGATGTTGATATGGGCCGATCCGGACTAACGGAGCCCAAGGGCCGATCCGGACTAACGGAGCCTTATAGATGAGGATTTAAGTGTCGATGTTGGACACTCCGGTGCCATGAGACTTACAGATTTGTGAGCCGATCCGGACTGACGGAGCCCGAGATATTAATACGGGCCGATCCGGACTGACGGAGCCCGAGATATTAATACGGGCCGATCCAGACTGATGGAGCCCGAAGGCCGATCCGGACTGACGGAACCCGAGGTATGTGGATTTACGTGTCGATGCTGGACACGGGTTTCATGATATTTCGAGTGTCGGTGTTGGACACTCTGGTTTGACGAGCATTCTCGGGTGGTAGAATGGTGTTAGGAGACTATTAAAACTGTCGATCTCCAACTTTCCATGATTTGATGTGTCATTGATGGACACACCTTCTTTGATATCCTCATATTTTTACATGCATATCCTTTATGATATTTACATGCATGCTGTTGTTGTGTCATTGGTTGACACGTGGATGAGATCCACCTGTATACATGCATTGATTATATTATTGGACGAGATCCACCTGCATACATGCATTGATTATATTGTTGGACGAGATCCACCTGCATACAGGCATTGATTATATTGTTGAATGATATCCACATACATACAGGCATTGATTATATTGTTGGATGAGATCCACTTGCTGATAGGCATTGTTTTTGTGTTGGCACATATGTAGATACGGTCACCCTAAATATCATAGTATTACCTTTATTATATAGTTGACTAAGGAATCGTTGTTTATTTTGATTTCTACCTGATAATGTTTTCTACTCACAAGTTGGCAACTCACCCCCGTTGTGCCACAGTTCTTGCAGGTTGACCGCATGGATCAGTAGCGGCATCGCTGGCACACAGCTGTTTTTGGGTGATTAGCTTTTGGTAGGTGGTACATGTTGGATCGTACCCCTTTTGTATTATTATTTCTGTTGTATCTAGTTAACTCCATCAAATCAGAAACTAGTGTTTGTATATGTTGTAAGACTTAGAAAGACTTGTGGTTGCGAGACTTAGAGCGATGAGTTTTATGTTCGCTTAATGGGTTTGATGTCTTGCTTTACATTTTTTTCCTTGTGTTGATCTTCGCCGTTGGGCGTTGTATACTTGTTTATGACTTGCGTGGTTATGAATCCGCTGGTTGGCGAAGAGCTAGCTCCCACTTGGGGATGCCTTTTATATTATCATGTATTTGTGGTTTTGGATCAAAATATACAAAGGAGGTGCTACCCAAATTTTCAAAAGACAAAACATGATTTATTATACCTTTATTTCAAAGCTTCACCTCTTTTATTTCTTAAAAGGTTTAGATTTCTGGGTTTCGGCTTACTTGAATTACGTCACGCCTTTAGACATTGCGTGATTTAAGTGCTGGTCACGAGCTAATGTTTCGGGTCGTGACAAATTTGGTATCAGAGCGCTAGGTTTAACCTTGGTTCGAGTCTAGGTTTGACTATGTAGAGTCTGGGGTGTAAATTATTTCGTTACATAGGCTTGACCTTACGAAACTTAGACTTGAACAGGGGGTATTATACCCAAACATTCGTTACATAGGCTGACCCTGATTGATAGAGTAGGTAGCTTGAGTAGAGTGACGTACCGTGCGTATGTTCCGCGACATATTTATGATACGATACTCCACTTAAGTGACCTTAGGATGTACATATCTTGAGACTGGTGATTCTCTTCGTTCCCTTGATTATACATCTATTTGAGATCCTTGATTCTATTCGTTTCCATGATCATACCCTCACTGATTTCGTTTCTCCTTATGATCATTTATTCATTCTGGATCAGTTGATTCATTCTATCCCTTTGATCTATTTTCGTCGATACATGATTGAAGTTCCTATCACCATGGTTTGAGTGCAGTTTGAGCTGCTGCTAGTGATGCTGTAAGGGCGAGCTCATCGTGGACGAGGATGACCATCGTGTTTTCTGGTGACATGGGAACGTATCGATGAAGTGTTGTGTTGTGACCTCTCGTTTGAGACGAGTGTGCGGTTTTGTACCGGATGATCGGGCCATTGTTAGAGGCTGCCTGTTATGAGAGGACTGTTGATGTACAACATACCTCAAAGATTGTTATGTCATCTACTGTGCAAACAGATGACCCAGCTGTTGCAGAGAATGATAAGATGTCGCTTCCAGAGCTTACGAGCTGAGATCGCTGGAGCTTTCAGGCAGAGATGTGACAAGTGATAGCTAGTCTATCTTGAGTTAAGAGACGAAAGTGATTTGTCAGATTTGACGTGCCGACGCAGGCCCAGTTGAGTTGAAGATTTCCAGTGTGGAGAGTCTTACTCAAGTCTAGAATAGATCGATCCAAAGATGACATTGTTCGTCAGATGTTCCGATGTGAGATCGGTAAGCTGACCAGTTTCAGATAGAGGATCTCACCCAGATGTGTTGTGAGTTGATCGAGAACAGACGAGTATTGAGTATTCCTCAGATGATTCGGGCGAGTTCCCGAGGACGTGTTCGGCTAGAGATCTTCTACAGAGTGATGAAGATATCGAGTTTGTGATTTCGAGTCCGTGTGAGAGATTCCGAATTGACTGTAGCCGAGAACATTTTCAGTACGCAGATAGCATGACGTGATGTCGAAGTGAACGATAATAAAGATGAGTGGAAAAAGAGGTTCGTGTGAAATGTTAACGGGCTATTGTTACTCCCCGTTGAGATTAGAGATCGAATGTGTATACAGAAGCGTTGTAATACGACCTATTCCTAAGGAAATGCTGTGCTGAGAACGCAGATGTCCAGAGAACGAGAAAAGATTATGTAAGTGTACCAGCCTCCATACAGTTCGGTATAGGCAAGATCGGAAGAGACCTTGAGCAGGTTCTTTACAGGACACTGCTGTAATAAGATTCGCACCGAGGATCAGTTGTGTTACGTGTATTCATAGGGCCAGAGGACACTGCCAGTGACGTGCTGCTTTACGAGTGATCATGCTAATTGACCTAAGGAGTGCCCGAGCGGAATCGTTTCCGTTAGCACACCTGACCGGGCCGATGACCAGATAGATTGCGAGATTGGTAATCCGCAGAGAAATGATGACCCAGAGACAGAAGATGCTAAACCGTGAGCAGGAGGCAAGCGGATGTTCTTGCTCTACCAGTTTTAGGCGCACCGACATTTTTCGACATTGTAGGAAGTGTACCTCAATGTCATTTGTTGCGATTTGCATTGTAATCCGAGTATCACGCTTATATCGCTTGGATTTGAGTTTTGATGATTGAGTTTCATGAATTTGTTTTCATGCACCATGGCTGCACCTACTGGGTATTTACATTTTCTGCATAGTTATTGCACTTGATATACGTTTTACACACCGTTGTGTTAGTTTATGATTTGTGCATCTTTATTGCACTTGATATCGGTTTTGTTCCTTGGCTGCACGTGTTTATGATTTCATGGATTTTAAACGGTTGATTTGATTTTGTATATGTGGTACGCACTCGATTTGATTTTTGCACTCGGTATAGCTCACATATGCTTGCAGTGCATTGATACGTGTTTTGTGCACGCAGTTGCACACATTTACGATTTTTATACACCTTGGTACACTCGGAGTAGTTTTCATACGCATTTGAATTATTGATGAGTATTCGTACATTTGATGCACCGGATTTGTTATTTCGTGCACTGGATGCATAGGATTTGTATTGCGTGCACCGGATGCATAGGATTTGATATTGCGTGCACTGGATGCACCGGATTTGATATTTCGTGCACTGGATGCACAGGATTTGATATTTCGTGCACTAAATGCACAGGATTCGATATTTCATGCACTGGATGCACAGGATTTGATATTTCGTGCATTGGATGCAACGGATTTGATATTTCATGCACTGGATGCACAGGATTTGTATTTCGTGCACTAGATGCACCCGAATGGTATTTTGTGCATTTGTTGCACCAGATTCGTATTTTGTGCATCTGTTGTACTAGATTGTTATTTCGTGCATTGGTTTCACCCGATTTATGTCTTGAGCATTTGTGTTACCAGATTTGTGTTTTTGTGCGCGTTTGCACTTGATATTCGTATTCGTGCATAATACCAGACCAGATGTTTTACAGACCTGACGCGCTTGGGTCAGATTTTTGCACATATTAAGCGCTGGGTACTAGATTTTGTGCACACCAAGATGCACTTGATAGAGATTTATATTTGTGCACGTTGGATGCACTTGATTGAGAATTATATTCGTGCATGTTGGATGCACTTGGTTGGGATTTTCATTCGTGCATATTAGTTGAACTGGGTTGAGTTTTTCATGCACTATAGATGTATTGGATATTGTTGTCGTGCATATCCGTTGCACTGGACAGATGCTTTCGTGCACACCCGTTGCACCTAGTTTTTCTCTTGTGCATATTCGTGGCACATGTATTGGATTTAGTTTTCCGTGCGCACCAGACGCATGTGATGTTGGATATGCCTTTTGGGGCTGATTTTGCTTTTGAGCACTTTCTTTTCATGATGGGTACAATATTATGTAGTAGCCGAACATGACTGATCTAAGGACAGTACCTGGGTACTTTGCATGTATAAAAAGTTTAACAAGAGGTTTTCAAAAAGGAGCTATAGTCTCACTGTTTCTTACGTGTCCGCGAGCGACACGAACGTTTACAAAAGAAAACCTTTTGTTAGTGTATATGCCCTAGAGGCCATTACTGTATCATACTAGTTTGTATATTACTTAATGGAAGCTTGGGATATTCACCTTGTATGTAAAATCTTGCTCAAAATAGTAGTATGCTACTTGGTTTGTTTCTACTTCAATGTGTACATGTGTTTGTTTTAGTATATCACCTATACACATTAGTGGAGCCCTTAGGATCTTTGCTTGATTACCAGCGATGTGATGGCAGTCACACTAGTAGGGCTGGGTAATCTATAAGCACATCCTTATGCAGGTCCCTGGTCGCAGGACTATCGAGACAGGGCATCGATACTCCGGAGTAGACTAGCGCATGCGCTTCTCATCCCAGTGTGGGAGACGGTCTGTCCCACAGTCGTCAGTACGTCGTACTTGAGATAGTATGCGGGTGCTCGTTAGGTTACGGGTACACTGGACAGGACTCGTCGGGAACTGACTAGTTGGTATTATGCCTATCGTCAGTTATCAGTTCCCAGGTGACATGAGTACAGCTTAGTCCGCTGACTTGACACTGTCACTTCGCCTCGAGTGTGTTCCCACTGCACTTTGATTACTACCCTACCACGGCTCAAAGGAGTCATGCAAACAGGTAGTAGTTGGGTGCAGTCCCGAAGCACTTGGAGGCAGTGACGGTTAGACAGGATTCGTCTCTCTCGGTGTTGGGGGTTGACATCGCGCTGTGTCTAGGAGAGCCATTACACGAGTAGTCCCTGGCCAGGGCAAACGAGATATACTGGTAGGCTTCCAGTGTTATCTCAGGGTGTTTTGGGCTTCGCTCCGGCACGACTTGTACCGCTATTGGGGGACTGACGTTTACCGTCCCCTAGGCCCGCTATGCGATGTATCAGACGAACAGACCGGACTGTACGGAGAATGTCACATTCAGGCTCAGTAGGAGTTCAGATGGGTTTCACCTCGTCAGTCTTCTTGTCGGCATCTACCTGGGGACCGTTACGCACAGCTAGTGCCGCTTGCGGTCTGTGGTTAAACCCACTGCCAGCGTAGTGTCGAGTCTTTAGAGTCCCACACAGAAAGCTTTTCGCCTTTAGGCAAAAGAGTAGAGGTCGCATGGTTTTGCGACAGGTCGCATGGTTTTGCGACAGGGTTCGGTCACATCCGTGCACTTGTGCACGTACAGTGTCCGGACAGTTTGCACTAGCGGGCTTTGGTTTAAGCTAGATCCTAGTGTATGTATTGGGATTGGATTTATCCAGTTTGCATTCGTGTTCCTCGGAACACGGATACGGGTGTGTATGCACAGTTGACGGGGAGACAGAGGCAGCGGATTCTCATTAGGGTTGTTGACAGTTGACCGTTGACTATTGACATTTTGCTCAACCCTAATGAGAATATGATATGTGATTAACAATTATATTAATTAAGTATTATGGTGACATGGTTGTTGACTTTTGTTGACTTTGTTGACTTTTGTTGACTTGTTGACTTTGTTGACCGGTTGACTAGGCTTGACTAGTTGACCATCATGATAACCATAGCCATCATTTCATAGCAAAGACTTTTGCTTGCTTGCTCATTTGTGCAAAATGAGTGCATGAAATGATATGGTTATGGTTGCTTCAACCATCACATAACACTTGATTTGGTATAATGAGTTATCATTGTTTTGGATTATGAGAGGGTGAAAGACAAAAGAAAGGCTCATTCTCACTTGCTCATTCTCTCTCTTGTTCTTGAGCTCTCTTGTTTTTGCTCTCACCCTCTTCCTCTTGCTCCCTCTCTTGACTCTATGGTTCACTTGTCTCATGAGTTGAGAATCAAGAACCATAGATAAAATCCAATACAAACTCTTCTCTACTCACTCTAGTTCACAAGGTTTAGCAAACCGAGTGAACTAGTTTCTTCAAAGATCGAAGAAGGAGCCAAAGGTTAGAGCTTTCAGGTGGATCTATCTTCAGCGTAAGGAGACGACGGGAAGAAGCCGATCCGGACCACCATCGGAGCTTGAAGACGAAGGAGTTCAAGACAAGCAAGGTATAACCCCCTAACCGAGTAGTTAGTAACTCGTAGTTAGGTTGTTAGTTAGATGTTTAACCAAGATCCGGGTTATAAGTCCATGTTACCACCTCTATAAAAATCGTTTTTTGTCAAATTCCGCATGCCCGTAAGTACCGGGAGAGGTAGCATGGACTTACAGTGGTATCAGAGCCTAGTTAAACTCTATCTAACATGTTAGCAAGTAACTAGAAGATCGATCAAAGAAAAAGTCCCGAAATGAACCCCAAAATTCGAACTTTCTGTCGATTTTAAAAGTGCTGGAAAACTTTTTTGAAATACACCAAAAATCGACTCAGGGTTTTCTGAAGAGACTGCAAAAATTTTACACCCAAACTCGATCAAAGTGCCGCGGTTCCACGGCGGGAGCACGCTCCCGCCGCGGAACCGCGGCCGAGTTGACTCGGTCATGGGTTTTCTTTTTTGCAGTTTGCTCATAGGGGTATTTTGGGATTTTTGGAATATGTGTTTTCTGCCCAGATTTTCCAGAACGAAAATTTTATTTTTGGGGTCCCGAAAATCCGTATTTTTTGATCGAACTTCTAAAAGACTTAAGCTAACGGGTTTTTCTGTAATGTGATATTTGTATTGAACGTCTACTAATCGCTATATGTCGATTAGTGGGGGTTATACAAATCTGTGATCAGTAATGTTGCTGGAATGTGTATATGAATATGTTGGATTGTCGCGGGTGAATAGCCGGGGGTTGTGAGACGAGAGTTTTTCTTTTCTTTCAATTCATGTAAATTGATGTAATAATTATTTGTATGGCCGCACAACCGGGTCGGGGTTGTAGCCGTCATTGTATAATTTCTTTTTACTGTTTTTGCTCCTAGGATAGACCCATGGAGGGGGTGCACAAACTACCGGGTATGCCGAAGTGCCGAGTGGCCTACTCATGGAGATGAGGGAGGTTGCTTCGCTTCGGGTACTTGGCGGGTAGTTTGCCGCGCCCGTAGGGGTCTTGGGTGGGGTATTGGCTATTCACCGCGACCGTGTAATCTGCTTTTCGTTACAGGCTCGTACGAATTGCAGGTTCCTAGTATATCCAATATATTCATCTATGATCTGAAATGTTTATCATTGCAGTATATCTATATATGATATTATTTAGGCGTTGCTTATGTTTTACAGACGCGCTAGCCCAGCCCCCGCTCTGTCGTTAGTTAAGTAACCTAACGGGTAATGACGGGGCCCAGTGGCGAATGCAAATGGCATAAGCGTACGTCATATTTTGGTTGTTTTCTGCAATGGTAGGATTAAATGATGGGACGCATTAAAAGAACTAATGCAAGAATATCACGCATTAAAAGAACTAATGCAAGATAATAAACCAAGTTAAAGTCATTGGAACACTTTCGAAAAACCACTCGGTTCTTTTCAAAACCAACTTTTAAATGCGGAGCTTGAGCCACTCCTTTTAAAAGCTATCTCGTTCCATCGGCTATATCAAGTTCACTACGTTCACGGTTTTGCCAAAACCATCCGTAGCCCACCATCATTTCAGTTAAATATTCGGTAGTATTCAAGCTATGTATTTTGACCTCACGCCAAGGCATAGTGATTGGTAGCTGCCGGATATTTATCTGTTGCATAGATAGAATGCGTTGGTTTGAGACAGTCGTACTGCCATTTTAGCCTACGTCAAGGGTATGTACGGGTGGGTTCAAATTAACCTGGATAATGATGGGATGAACTTGACATGTGACTTATGACATTTTGACCTTACGCCAAGGTCATAAGTGCATGGGGCAAAAATCCACATCGGGAGTTTCATAAGTATTGAAACTTGCTAGATTTGCATACCATTTGGAGTGTGATGATTCTGGTAGGATTCCTTCAGTTTCGTCACGCGATGATATTTGGATCCCGATCCTACTGTGAGTATATGCTACTCCTCGGGAAATTTCTCACTTAACGATCAATGCTATAAACTCGTCGATCTTCAGATCGCTCAATACCCGGGTGGCCGTTACGTTTAGCAGACCGCTTGCGGCTTGTGGGTGTTTGATATGAACATCGCCTGCTGCCGGCGTATTGACGAGTCTTTAGAGTCCTACACAGAGGTTTCCTGGCTCAAGCGAAACGAAATAGGAGCGCATATGAGATATGTGAGGGACCGAGAATAATGCGTGTATGTGATACCGTATTCTATTCTCGCGATGAATATGTCGACTGGTTGTATGCGATATAACCTAGTTATCGATTCAAGCATTGATTCGATAAACCGATACATAGGATACTAGTCGGTTATATGCGATATGACCGGATCATTGAATCAAGTGTTGATTTAATGATTTAATGCATAATTATATATTTGATATATTACTTTGCACTAACTAGTATTGGTTCCTTTAAACGGATTTTCTCACTTGGTTTGTGCGCATTGCATATACAATATGATTTTGTGCACTTGCTTGTATCATGTTTGATGATACATGCCTTTTGGTTAAGTGTAAAGAATTAAACCTTGGTTAATGAAATGGTTAGGGTTTACTTTTTCCTTATTCATTTTATTCATTTATTTATTCTTTTGGAAAAAGAAAAGCAAATGAGAAAATGGTGGCTTGTTTTGTTCTGTTCATGAAGCTTCATGAAGACTTTGACCAAGTGACCATTTTGTCTCATGCTTAACCCTAACCATTCCATTCAACCATGATTAACTCTCTACACATTACCATGGTTACATTATGATAAGTATTATTATTATTTTTCCTTTTTTTTAAAAAGAACTTATCATAACAATTAGCTTCTTATTCTTCATCTTCTTCAAAGAAGAAAAGCTTTCTTCATCAATGGTGTTTGATGTATTTGAGTGAGAAATCCAATTCTAAAGTGAACCCAACTCCTATTTCTTCATCCTCTACCTCTTGCCAAGTAGTAGAGTGTGTTTCCTTCACAAGTTTTCATGGCTTGGTGAAGGTGGAGCTTGATTTAGCGATGCCTCGACGTAGATCATCTTCGGCATGGACATCGACGACCTAGCTCGCCATTTCTCCGACGAAGCCGACGCTAGAGCCTGGGAATTCATTTGGACAGCAAAGGGACTTCGTTGCGGAGCTATGGAGGTGGAGCACCGGATCTACAAAGCTTGTATTTCCGTTTCTTTATAGTTAAGTTGTTAACTAGTTTCTTTTTCGCCTAGAAATCTAGCCAACGATCCGTATTAGGGTTTCCCGGCACCGTTTAAATTTGAAATTGGCATGGTTGATGCCTTGTGAGACCTCACTAGGGTGCCTAGGAACCCTACAGTGGTATCAGAGCCTAGCTAGAGCCTTAGGCGAAGTCCCGACGGAATCAGAAGTCCGATCGACCCAAAACCCGACTTGAAAATTGCTCTCTGGACTTTTCTGTAAAATGTGGATTTTTGTAGATTAAAAATATTCAGAAAAATCAGCAGGAAGATATAAGGGTTAATGTAAAATTCGAGGTCTTGATTCCATAAAGGCGGCGCGGATCCGCGGCCTTACAAGAGGCTCATGCGGCGGATCCGCGGCCCTTTTGTCGTTTTGTGCATCCAATTTTGCACAGTAATTCTTAGTTGTCTGTGCTGGTTTTCCTGGGGATTTTTAATAATTTTTCCCAGAGTTGCATTTTCTGAGTTGTATTGGGGACTCGGTGTATTCGATCGGACTGTCTAATTTTGTCGGTGTGCTTTTCCGGGTATTTTTTAGAATATGTTAAAAAGTTCGATCGGATATAAATACCTACTTTTTCCCCTGCCGGGAAATTTCCAATTGTTGGATTTTTCCATAGTTTAACGACGTTCTAAGTAGTGCAAGTAACGCGATGGACCCTCTAGAAGACAACAAACCTTAACTCGATTATGTGACCGTCTTGAACTGCCCTTTGAACCTTCGGGTTTGGGGCAGTACGGCGTGCCACATGTGAGGCGTTGGCTTGACCCTTCTACGGCTGGACCGTTGGTACTGAGGCACGAACTGAATGTTGTTAGACTTATTTCATGTGTTGAGCTGTTTCGGGAAAACTTGGGTGTTCGATTGTTCGATCGGAAAGTTTAACATTTTCCATTTATCCGGAATGTGATACAATAATTGGAATTCACAATTAGTTATGAGATAACGGAATGAATATTATAAACATAGCAGTTTAGTCTCACTTGATCGGTTGCCACGGAATTTTGATGTGATCAAAAGTCCGTCGCAATCACGTAGCTTACGCGGATACTCGCCGGGTAAACTTAATAGACAGCCTCACTCCATAGCCCCGACTAAGTGACTGTAGGAGAACCCCGTCGCCGAAAGCATCCGTTCGGGTGCTCGCGGTGGCGGTGTTCCGCCTTGGTGCACTTCGTCGACGGCGTCGGGGGTGCGGCCGCCTACTAAAGTTTGCGACGAGCATTCGATCAGAACATCGGGAATCCTGTTGAATTCCCCGACTTGATATTGAAAAGAGTTTTCGATAATGAGACTAAAATGCGGGGTTTATAATTGTTAGGCATGCGATGTCTAAGGAATTCATTTGGTCAGGCATGTGATGTCTGAGGTGGTTGCGGATTCCAACTGTTGTAGTTTTACACTTTCTTTTCTGTGACCGTAAGTGTAATATGTGATATCGCCGGTTTCGTTGCTATATGTCAACGACAATTGGGATGCGCATATTTACTTACGTTGATGACATGTGATGTTATGTGTTGCTGGATATGTTATATTGGATCGTCGTGTTTGAATAGCCGGGGGTTTTATGTGAGATTAGTGTTTTTCATTTTCATTCATGTAAAAACTTGTTTCTAATATTCTTTTATTGGGACACTTCCAGGTTGCGGAAGATGTCACCGTTTGTATATTATTTACTTTTCCGCACTAGGATAGACCCAAGGAGGGGAGCACAAGTAACCGGGTTCTGGGGTCCAGTGGGAGACCAACTCGAGGAGTCGAGTCCGGGTCTCCTAACTCCAGAATTGGCAGGGTTGCTTGCCGCTCTCGTAGGGGTCTAGGGGTGTGGGTTTGGCTATTCATCACGACCGTGGAATCCGTGTTTTATACTGGCTCGTATTGAAAACACGGACGTCCTAGTATATCCAATATTTTATATGTTTCTTCTGCTGCGATATCTGTGATGTGATCATGTGATGTTCTGTGATAGATACTGTATATAGTATATATGATATATTATATAGATGTTACTTATGTTTTACACCCGCGCTAGCCCTGCTCCGCTCTGCCGTTAGTTACCTAACCTAACGGTGCACGAGGGGACATCGAGGCGAATGCGGATGGCATAAGTGTACGTCGTATTTATCTGTGATGATTAGGTACTTAAATGATGGGACTTCATTAATGTGATTAATGAAATAAAAGAAACCTAAGATGTTGTAGAATTGAATTTCAAAATAAAACAGGTAGCTACAGTTCTTGCTTTGCACAGCGGTATATATGATATATCCTGCACCTTATTCGATGAGGAAAGGACCGAGATCCCTTCACCGGGAGTGACTCCTTTAGCAATAACTGGCAGATGCTACTCACTCGGTTTGTCTTTTGATTGCTTTTAAGTGTTCTTGCTTTGCACAGCGGTATATATGATATATCCTGCACCTTATTCGATGAGGAAAGGACCGAGATCCCTTCACCGGGAGTGACTCCTTTAGCAATAACTGGCAGATGCTACTCACTCAGTTTGTCTTTTGATTGCTTTTAAGTGTTTTTGCTTTGCACAGTGATATATATGATATATCCCGCACCTCATTCGACGAGGAAAGGACCGAAGATCCCTTCACCAGGAGTGACTCCTTTAGCAAAACTAGAAAAGCCTCAAAAGCACTCCATTTTAAAATTATTTGATTCTACAACGATATAAAGTTCATTACGCAAAAGGTTTTCTTAAAAACCTGTCATAGCCCTCCGTCATTTCAGATAAGTCCTAGTTAGTATTCGTGCTGCGTTTGTTGACTCAGTCAAGGCGTAGTGTGCGGTAGCTGATTAGTGCTTATCTGCAAAGCATATGATGCGATTGGATTAGGGTAGTCGTGCGGCCTTGTTGACTCAGTCAAGGGTCGTGCGGGTGGGTTTAATTCAATCGAGAAATGACGGGTTGAACTTTACTTGTGGTCTATGATTTGTTGACTCAGTCAAGGTCATAGATCGCTTGGGGCAAAAGATTATCGGGAATTTCAAGTGTTGAAATTTGCAATGAGATTGCATACCTTCTATGAGATAGTTGGATCCCGATACCCGCAGCGAGTAAGAGTTACTCCTGGGAGAGTTTTATACATTACAATTAGCCGATCAAGTAGGTGTCTAGAAAGGTGTCAACGGGGTTACGCCTCTGGGAAAACGAGGTTTACATTAATTAGGTTCGTGCGAAAGCACGGGGGACCTCCCTCAAAGTACCGACACTGGCCTGGCTGAAAGATTGGCGAACTTATAGTGTGTAATTAATCCCGGCTAGTCTTTCCTTTTAGGGTTTGAAGGAAGATTTGATAAAAAGCAGTGGGAGCAATCCTGATTAGATAAAATAATAACCAATCTATTCTTGCAAGAGCGCACGCTGAGTGTTTTCTTCTCTCTCTCTCCAGGTAGCGACCATATCACGCCTTAATCAAGATAATAAAACGGATTATTGACCGAACCCGCTTGTTATACTGAGCTGGGGAACGTTGGTCCCGCTCCAACTTATAATTGTTATAAGACAGAGCAGGAAATTGGGGATTACCAGAATTCCCGTGCCGCCCAAACGAAGACAGTGCATACTGATGCATCATCTTCGGGTGTGTTCATTATACAGAACTGTTTCTCAGTATTCTTTACGTCCTGGGTATGTGATACCAGATCAGGATCCCGCATATGTAATCTGTTACATAGGGCTACAGATAGGTAGAGAACTGAGAACGGGTGATAAGTTTCATGAGGCGGAAAACGGGGCAAGAGTTGCAGCCAAGTCTGTTGGTCACTGTCACCCTGTATTACGAATACATTGATTCTGAACGAATGTTATTAGATACCGAACCTGATATACAAAATCATATCTGTCTCTTTATTAGTAAAGAAACGGTAAAATTTTGTATTGTTGGATAATGTTTTGAACATTTCCTATATCAAAAGTTGATCGGTTCAGGCACGTTATCTAAAAGCATTGATGTTCTAAATCAAACTACAGTTCTTAGTATATGGAACACACACAAGAGGAAAAGTTCAGAAATGAACGGATCCTTCTTGAGGTATTGTAGACTAGGTCATATCAATGCGACCCGACTAGCTGAAGTTACATATAGATGCATATTTAAATCTGTTTGAATTTACATCTTATGAAACTTGCCAGTCATGTCACAAAGATACGATGACCATAGCTCTGTTTACTGAAAACAGAGAAAGAGTTAGTGAACTCTTGAGACTGATACATGATGATGTATATAAGGTCCCCTGTCTACATATGCCAAGACCGGTTCTTTATACTTTATTACATTCTCTGATGATCTTTCGAGATTCAGACCTGCGTTCCTGTTGAAACACAAGTCCGAACCTTTTGAGATGTTCACAGAATATAAGTTAGAAGTAGAGAACCAATACGGGTATAAGTATTATGTCCCTTGATGAGATCAAGGAGGAGAATACTTGGGTGCGGAATTCCTGGACTATTCTAAAGGAGAATGAGATTCTCTCTCAGCATTACTCCTCCGTATACACCATAGCACGATGGTATATCGGGGTGGAGCAGATACACCCTATGTGATATGGTGTGCTCTATGATGAGTACTACTGAGTTTCCTATTTCCTTTTGGGAGTTATGCACTTGAGAAGCTGCATACCTATTGAATAGGGTTTCAGTCAAATCAGTTGCCTACCATTTCATATTTGATATGATAAGGGAAGAGCCCATGTCTTAAGTTAGTTAAGATTTGGGGTTGTCCGGCCTATGTCTAAAAGCAAAATCCGGACAAGCTCGAGGCAAGATCTGTTATGTAGAACTGGAAAGGTTCCAGCTATACAAACTACAGCAGATGATTTGATAAAACCAAAGGATTCAATGGTTACCAACGAACCTCAGCCTCTCCGCCGATCTAGTAGGGTTCCTCACCCACCTGAGAGATACTTCGGTTTCTCTATGACAGTGGGAGCGAGGATTGCATCATAAGATGATGACCCAACTAGTTTCGAGCTGGCCATCAGGGGTGGGACTCTGTAAGAATGGCTGGATGCTTAGTGATCTGAGATGGAATCCATGTACACCAACAAAGTATGGACTTTGGTTGCTATATCTGAAGGGTTAAATCCCCATCAGGAGCAAGTATATCTTGAGAAGATTACTTGGTGTAGATGGAAAAGTGGAGACTTTCAAAGCTAGACTTGTTAAAGGTTTTCGTCATTGACCAGACGTGGATAATGATGAAACCTTTTTCCAGTATCTATGCTTAAGTCCATCCAGATCCTACTTGCCACGGCTACATACCATGACTACGATATCTGGTGGTTAGGTGTCATGACTGCTTTTCTAAATGATGTTTAGGAAGAGAGCGTCTATAAGTACACAGCCAGAGGGCTTCGTAGACAGTGGGAGCAGCGGAAACGTGTGCAAGATGCTTTATAGGATAAAGCATGTTGGGTTCCTAGGCACTCCCTAGAGGTCTCACAAGGCATCAACCATGCCAATTTCAAATTTTAACGTGCCAAGAAACCCTAAACTACGGATCGTTTGCTAGATGTCTAGGCGAAAAAGAAAACTAGTTAACACTTAACTAAGAGATACGGAAATACAACCTTTGTAGATCCGGTTCTCCACCTCCATAGCTCCGCAATGAAGTCTTCTCGCTGTCCAAAATAAATCCCGGGCTCTAGCGTCGGCTTCATCGGAGAATAGACGGGCTAGGTCATCGATGTCCATGCCGAAGATGATCTACGTCGAAGCATCGCAAGATCAAGCTCTCACTTCACCAAGTCATGAAACTTGTGAAGAAAACACACTCTACTACTTGGCAAGAGGTAGAGGATGAAGAAATAGGAAGTGGGTAGACTTTAGATTTGGATTTCTCACTCTTTTTCATCACTTGCCATTGATGGAGGCAAGCTTTCTTCACTTGAAGAAATGAAGAAGAAGAAGGAAATTGTTATCATAAGAATTTTCTAAAAAGAAAATAATAATAATACTTATCATCTCCTAACCCTAGTTAAGTGTAGAGAGTAGACCATGGTTTGATTAAATGGTTAGGGTTAAGCATGAAGACAAAGTGGTTACAAAGTCAAACCTTCATGAAGATTCAACTACAAAACAAATCAAGCCACCATTTTATATTCATGCCATTTATTTTCCAAAAAGAATAAACAAATTAATAAATGAATAAATAAACAAATGAATAAGATAATCAAAACCCTAATCATTAAGTAAACCATGGTTTAATCTTTACACTTAACCAAGTTAATATGCATCATCAAACATGATACAATCAAGTGCACAAAAGTATATCACATATACAACTTGTGCAATCCAAGTGAGAAAATCCATATAAAGTGAACCAATACTAGTTAATGCAAAGTAATATATCAAATATATAATTATACATTAAATCATTAAATCAACACTTGATTTAACGATCCGGTCATATCGCATATAACCGACTAGTATCCTATGTATCGGTTTATCGAATCAATACTTGAATCGATAACTAGGTTATATCGCATACAACCAATCGATACATTTATCGCGAGAATGGAATACGGTATCACATACACGCATTATTCTCGGTCCCGCACATATCTCATATGCGCTCCTATTTCGTTTCGCTTGAGCCAGGAAACCTCTGTGTAGGACTCTAAAGACTCGTCAATACGCCGGCAGCAGGTGATGATCATATCAAACACCCACAAGCCGCAAGCGGTCTGCTAAACGTAACGGCCACCCGGGTATTGAGCGATCTGAAGATCGACGAGCAAGCCCGCTCACACTCCAGTGAATCCAACCAGTAACACTACCGTACAGTCCGGTCTGATCGTCTGATATGTCGCATATCTCGCCTAGGGGTGGTAAACGTCAGACCCCAATAGCTTGATAAGTCGTGTCGATATGAGGTCTATAACTGTTCGAGAAACTACTGGTAACACTTACCAGTAAATCTCAGCAACCCTGGCCAGGGATTTCCTGTTATAGCCAATCGAACACAGCGCAACATCAACTCCCTATACCGGGAGAGACGAATCCCCTCCTATCGCTCATTGCCTCCATGTGACTCGGGACTGTACCCAAAAACCACCGTTTTGCACGCCCTCTTGGACATGGTAAGATGGAAATCAAAGCACAGTGGGAACCACACAAGACTCTATGACGATCTCGGGTCAACAGACTACTCTGTACCAGTGTCACCAGAGAACTGCCATCTGACGTGAGGTAAATACCATCTGGGAGTTCTCGGCGATTCCGTCCAGTGTACCCAGTCTCTACTGAGCACCCGTATATCATCTCTGATGTCAAACACCGATGGATATGGGATCATCCATCGCCCATCTGTTTGGGTCGAGAAGGTATACGCTAGTCTACTCTGGTATATCGATGCCCCGTCTCGATACACCCACGACTAGGGACTTTGAAGGATGTACTTATGGACTACCATGTCCCCACTAGTATGATCCGCATCATAGTCCAGGTAGTCAAGTACAGATCCTAAGGGCTTTACCAACATGTAACAGAGAGACAATCAGTATACACGTTAAGGTAAAGTTCAACCAGATAGCATACTATCATGTCGAGCAAGAAAGTCCTCCCTATATACGTCCCAGCATCCACTACAATATACATCCTATGTACAGTAATGGCCTCTAGGGCATACATATAACTAACAATCTCCCACTTGCACTAGGGCCATCTGATAGCAGTGGTTGTAGTATCTCATACTCAACCATCCCATAAAAGTCTCTCTCTGGGAACAGGCCTTTGTGAGTGGATCCGCTGTGTTGTCCTCTGAGTCTACTCTCCAAACCTCGATCACCCTGGAGATCAACCATCTCCATGATCAAGTGATACTGCCTTAGAATATGTCTGGATCACTGATGGGATGGGCGTTCCTTGGCATAAGCCACAACTCCATTGTCACACAATGGTAGGAACGTAGTTCATCTTATGAACCAATATACACCCAAACAGCCTCTTTGGTAGCATCTTAAGTAGCGATGTATCGTGCCTTTATCGTCTAGTATGTCACGGTATCTAGCTTGGAACTCTTCCAGCATACTGTCCCTTTACTTAGGGTAAAGACAATGCCTGTGACTGACATTCAGTCGTCTTTATCACCCTGGAACCATTCCAGTGATTCTCCCCAGGGTCGATTGATACCATCTCACTACAGCTAGTGAGTATCCTAACATCCATTTAGATCTATCTCATAGATCCAAAATCCAGGATTTAGGAGGTATCACTTTGATCCTATATGGAGAATTATGGTGATAAGCGGAGATTGACCGAGCGTAGCATAGGAAACTCCTTCCCCATCAAGAGTATGTCATCCACGTACTCTACGAGGATCATCACCATACTCCTTACTACCTTTTTGTTTATACAAGGTTCATCTACCATTTTGATGATGTCAAACTCTTTGACTAATCTATCAAAACAGATGTTCCAACTCCGCGATGCCTGCTTTAATCCTATAAAGCATCTTGCACACGTTTCCGCTGCTCCCACTGTCTACGAAGTCCTCTGGCTGTGTACTTACAGACGTTCTCTTCTAAAACATCATTTAGAAAAGATGTCATGGCACCCAACCGCCAGATATCGTAGTCATGGTATGTAGCCGTGGTAAGTAGGATCTGGATGGACTTAAGCATAGCCACTTGAAAAAGGTTTCATCATAATCCACGCTTGGTCAATGAAGCAAACCTTTAACAAGTCTAGCTTCGAAAGTCTCAACTTTTCCATGTACACCAAGTAATCTTCTCAAGATATACTTGCTCCTGATGGGGATTTAACCCTTCAGATATAGCAACTAAAGTCCATACTTTGTTGGTGTATAAGGATTCCATCTCAGATCGATAAACATCCAGCCATTCTTACAGAGTCTCACTCTTGATGGCCAGCTCGAAACTAGTTGGGTCATCATCTCATGATGCAATCCTCGCTCCCACTGTCATAGAGAAACAGAAGTATCTCTCAGGTGGGTGAGGAACCCTACTAGATCGGCGGAGAGGCTGAGGTTCGTTGGTATCTACTGAATCCTTTGGTTGTACCAAATCATCTGCTGTAGTTTGTATAGCTGGAACACTTCCAGTTTTACATAACAGACCTTGCCTCCAGCTTGTCCGGATTTTTCTTTTAGACATAGGCCGGATAACCCCAAATCTTAACTAGCTTAAGACATGGGCTCTTCCCTTTCCATATCTCATATGGAGTGGTAGGCAACTGATTTGATTCGAACCTATTCAATAGGTATGCAGCTTCTCAAGTGCATAACCCCTAAAAGGAAATAGGTAACTCAGTAATACTCATCATAGAGCACACCATATCATATAGGGTGTGATTGCTCCGCCCCGATATACCATCGTGCTATGGTGTATACAGAGGAGTAATGCTGAGAGAGAATCTCATTCTCCTTTAGAATAGTCCAGGAATTCTGTGCTCAAGTATTCTCGTCCTTGATCTCATCATAGGACATAATACTTATACCCGTATTGGTTCTCTACTTCTATCTTATATTCTGTGAATATCTCAAAAGGTTCGGACTTGTGTTTCAACAGGAACATATGTCTGAATCTAAAGAGATCATCAGAGAATGTAATGAAGTACAAAGAACCGGTCTTGGCATGTGTAGACTGGGGACCTACATACATCAACATGTATCATCCCAAGAGTTCACTAACTCTTTCTCTGTTTCCAATAAACGGAGCTATGGTCATTTTATCTTTGTGACATGACTGGCAAGTTTCATAAGATGTAAATTCAAACTGATTTAAATATACATCTACATGTAACTTCAGCTAGTCGGGTCGCATTGATATGACCTAGTCTACAATGCCTCAAGAAGGATTCGTTCAGTTCTGAACTCTTCCTCTTGTGTGTGTTCTGTATACTAAGAACTGTAGTTTGATTTAGAACATTAATGCTTTTAGATAACGTGCCTGAACCGATCAACTTTTGATATAGGAAATGTTCAAAACATTATCCAACAATACAAAATTTTATCGTTTCTTTACTAATAAAGAGACAGATATGATTTTGTATATCAGGTTCGGTATCTAATAACATTCGTTCAGAATTAATCTATTGGTAATACAGGGTGACAGTGACCAACAGACTTGGCTGCAACACTTGCCCCGTTTTCTGCCTCATGAAACTTATCACCCGTTCTCAGTTCTCTACCTTTCTGTAGCCCTATATAACATATTATATATCTAGGATCCTGATCTGGTATCCCATACCCAGGACGTAAAGGATACTGAGAAACAGTTCTCTGTAATGAACACACCCGAAGATGATGCATCAGCATGCACTCTCTTCGTTTGGGCGGCACGGGAAATCTGGTATTCCCCAATTTCCTGCTCTGTCTTATAACATTTATAAGTTGGAGCGGGACCAACGTTCCCCAGCTCAGTATAACAAGCGGGTTCGGTCAATAATCCGTTTTATTATCTTGATTAAGGCGTGATATGGTCGCTACCTGGAGAGAGAGAGAAGAAAACACTCAGCGTGCGCTCTTGCAAGAATAGATTGGTTATTATTTTATCTATCAGGATGGCTCCCACTGCTTTTTATCAAATCTTCCTTCAAACCCTAAAAGGAAAGACTAGCCGGGATTAATTACACACTACAAGTTCGCCAATCTTTCAGCCAGGCCAGTGTCGGTACTTTGAGGGAGGTCCCCCGTGCTTTCGCACGAACCAAATTAATGTAAACCTCGTTTTCCCAGAGGCGTAACCTCGTTAACACCTTTCTAGACACCTACTTGATCGGCTAATTGTAATGTGTAAAACTCTCCCAGGAGTAACTCTTACTCGCAGCGGGTATCGGGATCCAACTATCTCATAGAAGGTATGCAATCTCATTGCAAATTTCAACACTTGAAATTCCCGATAATATTTTTCCCCTAACGTGCTATGACCTTGACGAAAGCCAACAAACCATAGCCCGCTAGTCAAGTTCAACCCGTACATTTCTTGATCGAATTAAACCCACCCGCACGACCCTTGACGAAAGCCAACAAAGCCGCACGACTACCCTAATCCAATCGCATCGTATGCTGGCAGATAAGCAGCATATAGCTACCGCACACTGCACCTTGACGAAAGCCAACAAATACAGCACGAATACTATATACAACTTATCTGAAATGACAGAGGGCTACGACAGGTTTTTCTGAAAACCTATTGCGTAATGAACTTGATATCGTTGTAGAATCAAATGATTTTAAAATGGAGTGATTTTGAGGCTTTTCTAGTTTTGCTAAAGGAGTCACTCCCGGTGAAGGGATCGTCGGTCCTTCCCTCGTCGAATGAGGTGCGGGATATATCATATATATCACTGTGCAAAGCAGAACTCTTAAAAGCAATCAAAAGACAAACCGAGTGTGTAGCATCTGCCAGTTATTGCTAAAGGAGTCACTCCCGGTGAAGGGATCTCGGTCCTTTCCTCATCGAATAAGGTGCAGGATATATCACATATACCGCTGTGCAAAGCAAGAACTGTAGCTACCTGTTTTATTTTGAAATTCGATTCTACAACATCTTAGGTTTCTTTTACTTCATTATTCACATTAATGAAGTCCCATCATTTAAGTACCTAAACATCACAGATAAATACGATGTACACTTATGCCATCCGCATTCGCCTCGATGTCCCCTCGTGCACCGTTAGGTTAGGTAACTAACGGCAGAGCGGGGCAGGGCTAGCGCGGGTGTAAAACATAAGTAACGCCTATATAATATATCATATATACTATATACTGAATCTATCACAGAACATCACATGATCACATCACAGATATCGCAGCAGAAGAAACATATGAAATATTGGATATACTAGGACGTCCGTGTTTTCAATACGAGCCAGTATAAAACACGGATTCCACGGTCGTGATGAATAGCCAAACCCACACCCCTAGACCCCTACGAGAGCGGCAAGTAACCCTACCAATTCTAGAGTTAGGAGACCCAGACTCGACTCCTCGAGTTGGTCTCCCACTGGACTCCAGAACCCGGTTACTTGTGCTCCCCTCCTTTGGTCTATCCTAGTGCGGAAAAGTAAATAATATACAAACGGTGACAACTTCCGCAACCTGGAAGCGCCCCAATAAAAGAATATTACAAACAAGTTTTTACATGAATGAAAATGAAAAACACTTATCCCACATAAAAACCCCCGGCTATTCAAACACGACGATCCAATATAACATATCCAGCAACACATAACATCACATGTCATCAACGTAAGTAAATATGCGCATCCCAATTGTCGTTGACATATAGCAACGAAACCGGCGATATCACATATTACACTTACGGTCACAGAAAAGAAAGTGTAAAACTACAACAGTTGGAATCCGCAATATCTACATAGACATCGCATGCCTAATCAAATGAATTCCTTAGACATCACATGCCTAACAATTATAAACCCCGCATTTTAGTCTCAGAATCGAAAACACTTTTCAATATCAAGTCGGGCAATTCAACAAGATTCCCGACACCCTGATCGAATGCTCGTCGTAAACTTTAGTAGGCGGCCGCACCCCTGATACCGTCGACGAAGTGCACCAAGGCGGAACACCGCTACCGAGAGCACCCGAACGGATGCTTTCGGCGACGGGGTTCTCCTACAGTCACTTGGTCGGGGCTATGGAGTGAGGCTGTCTATTAAGTTTACCCGACGAGTATCCGCGTACGCTACGTGATTGCGACGGACTTTTGATCACATCAAAATTCCGTGGCAACCGATCAAGTGAGACTAAACTGCTATGTTTATAACATTCATTCAGTTATCTCATAACTTCTTGTGAATTCCAATTATTGTATCGCATTCTGGATAAATAGAAAATGTCAAACTTTCCGATCGAACAATCGAACACCCAAGTTTTCCCGATACAGATCAACACATGAAATATGAGTCTAACAACATTCAGTTCGTGCCTCAGTACCAACGGTCCAGCCGTAGAAGGGTCAAGCCAACGCCTCACATGTGGCACGCCGTACTGCCCCAAACCCGAAGGTTCAAAGGGCAGTTCAAGACGGTCACATAATCGAGTTAAGGTTTGTTGTCTTCTAGAGGGTCCATCGCGTTACTTGCACTACTTAGAACGTCGTTAAACTACGGAAAAATCCAACACTTGGAAATTTCACGACAGGGGAAAAATTGGGTATTTATATCCGGTCGAACTTTTTAACATATTCTAAAATTTATCCGGAAATACACAAAGACGAAATTTGATAATCCGATCGAAACTTTGATTCCCAATACAACCCCAGAATACTCTGCTGTAGGGTCACAATAAAAATATCCCAGAAAATATAGCATTGTATTATATGAGTTACTGTGCAGAAATTACCATATAAGGGAACAGTACGGCCGCGGAACCGCCGCATCATGCATAGCACGTGCCGCGGTTCCGCGGTGGAAAAGTCGACTTAGGCCCTCGTATTTCACAGTAATTCAAATAACACCCTGCTTGATTTTCTGCATATTTTTAATTGACAAAAATCCCATTTTTTAGAAAAAGTCCAGAGAGCATTTTAGGGTTTTGGGTTTCGGTTCGATCGGGTTTCAAACGTCGTCTAGACTTCGCCTAAGGCTCTAGCTAGGCTCTGATACCACTGTAGGGTTCCTAGGCACTCCCTAGAGGTCTCACAAGGCATCAACCATGCCAATTTCAAATTTTAACGTGCCGAGAAACCCAAACCTACGGATCGTTTGCTAGATGTCTAGACGAAAAAGAAAACTAGTTAACACTTAACTAAGAGATACGGAAATACAACCTTTGTAGATCCGGTTCTCCACCTCCATATCTCCGCAATGAAGTCTTCTCGCTGTCCAAAATAAATCCCGGGCTCTAGCGTCGGCTTCATCGGAGAATAGACGGGCTAGGTCATCGATGTCCATGCCGAAGATGATCTACGTCGAAGCATCGCAAGATCAAGCTCTCACTTCACCAAGTCATGAAACTTGTGAAGAAAACACACTCTACTACTTGGCAAGAGGTAGAGGATGAAGAAATAGAAAGTGGGTAGACTTTAGATTTGGATTTCTCACTCTTTTTCATCACTTGCCATTGATGGAGGCAAGCTTTCTTCACTTGAAGAAATGAAGAAGAAGAAGGAAATTGTTATCATAAGAATTTTCTAAAAAGAAAATAATAATAATACTTATCATCTCCTAACCCTAGTTAAGTGTAGAGAGTAGACCATGGTTTGATTAAATGGTTAGGGTTAAGCATGAAGACAAAGTGGTTACAAAGTCAAACCTTCATGAAGATTCAACTACAAAACAAATCAAGCCACCATTTTATATTCATGCCATTTATTTTCCAAAAAGAATAAACAAATTAATAAATGAATAAATAAACAAATGAATAAGATAATCAAAACCCTAATCATTAAGTAAACCATGGTTTAATCTTTACACTTAACCAAGTTAATATGCATCATCAAACATGATACAATCAAGTGCACAAAAGTATATCACATATACAACTTGTGCGATCCAAGTGAGAAAATCCATATAAAGTGAACCAATACTAGTTAATGCAAAGTAATATATCAAATATATAATTATACATTAAATCATTAAATCAACACTTGATTTAACGATCCGGTCATATCGCATATAACCGACTAGTATCCTATGTATCGGTTTATCGAATCAATACTTGAATCGATAACTAGGTTATATCGCATACAACCAATCGATACATTTATCCCGAGAATGGAATACGGTATCACATACACGCATTATTCTCGGTCCCGCACATATCTCATATGCGCTCCTATTTCGTTTCGCTTGAGCCAGGAAACCTCTGTGTAGGACTCTAAAGACTCGTCAATACGCCGGCAGCAGGTGATGATCATATCAAACACCCACAAGCCGCAAGCGGTCTGCTAAACGTAACGGCCACCCGGGTATTGAGCGATCTGAAGATCGACGAGCAAGCCCGCTCACACTCCAGTGAATCCAACCAGTAACACTACCGTACAGTCCGGTCTGATCGTCTGATATGTCGCATATCTCGCCTAGGGGTGGTAAACGTCAGACCCCAATAGCTTGATAAGTCGTGTCGATATGAGGTATATAACTGTTCGAGAAACTACTGGTAATACTTACCAGTAAATCTCAGCAACCCTGGCCAGGGATTTCCTGTTATAGCCAATCGAACACAGCGCAACATCAACTCCCTATACCGGGAGAGACGAATCCCCTCCTATCGCTCATTGCCTCCATGTGACTCGGGACTGTACCCAAAAACCACCGTTTTGCACGCCCTCTTGGACGTGGTAAGATGGAAATCAAAGCACAGTGGGAACCACACAAGACTCTATGACGATCTCGGGTCAACAGACTACTCTGTACCAGTGTCACCAGAGAACTGCCATCTGACGTGAGGTATAATACCATCTGGGAGTTCTCGGCGAGTCCGTCCAGTGTACCCAGTCTCTACTGAGCACCCGTATATCATCTCTGATGTCAAACACCGATGGATATGGGATCATCCATCGCCCATCTGTATGGGTCGAGAAGGTATACGCTAGTCTACTATGGTATATCGATGCCCCGTCTCGATACACCCACGACTAGGGACTTTGAAGGATGTACTTATGGACTACCATGTCCCCACTAGTATGATCCGCATCATAGTCCAGGTAGTCAAGTACAGATCCTAAGGGCTTTACCAACATGTAACAGAGAGACAATCAGTATACACGTTAAGGTAAAGTTCAACCAGATAGCATATTATCATGTCGAGCAAGAAAGTCCTCCCTATATACGTCCCAGCATCCACTACAATATACATCCTATGTACAGTAATGGCCTCTAGGGCATACATATAACTAACAAAGCAGGCATCGCGGAGTTGGAACATCTGTTTTGATGTGGTAGTCAAAGAGTTTGACTTCATCAAAATGGTAGATGAACCTTGTATATACAAAAAGGTAGTAGAGAGTGTGGTGTTGATCCTCGTAGAGTACGTGGATGACATACTCTTGAAAGGGAAGGAGTTTCCTATGCTACGCTCGGTCAATCTCCGATTATCACAAGGATTCTCCATATAGGATCAAAGTGATACCTCCTAAATCCTGAATTTTCATCTATGAGATAGATGTAATTGGATGTTAGGATACTCACTAGATGTAGTGAGATGGTATCTGTTGATCCTGGGGAGAATCACTGGAAGTGTTCCAGGGTGATAAAGACGACTGAATATCAGTCACAGGCATTGTCTTAATCCTCAGTAAAGGGACGGTATGTTGGAAGAGTTCCAAGCTAGATACCGTGGCATACTAGACGATAAAGGCAGGATACATCGCTACTTAAGATGCTACCGAAGAGGCTGTTTGGGTGTATATTGGTTCATGAGATGAACTACGTTCCTACCATTGTAAGACAATGGAGTTGTGGCTTATGCCGAGGAACGCCGGTCCCATCAGTGATCCAGACATATTCTAAGGCAGTATCACCTGATCATGAAGATGGTTGATCTCCAGGGGATCGAGGTCAGGAGAGTAGACTCAGAGGACAACACAGCGGATCCACTCACAAAGGCATGTTCCCAGAGAGAGACTTTTATGGGATGGTTGAGTATGAGATACTTCAAACCACTGCTACAGATGGCCCTAGTGCATGTGGGAGATTGTTAGTTATATGTATGCCCTAGAGGCCATTACTATACATAGGATGTATATTGTAGTGGATGCTGGGACATATATAGTGAGGACTTTCTTGCTCGACATGATAGTATGCTATCTGGTTGAACTTTACCTTAACGTGTACACTGATTGTCTCTCTATTACATGTTGGTAAAGCCCTTAGGATGTGTACTTAACTACCTGGACTATGATGCGGATCATACTAGTGGGGACATGGTAGTCCATAAGTACATCCTTCAAAGTCCCTAGTCGAGGGTGTATCGAGACGGGGCATCGATATACCAGAGTAGACTAGCGTGTACCTTCTCGACCCATACAGATGGGCGATGGATGATCCCATATCCATTGGTGTTTGACATCAGAGATGATATACGGGTGCTCAGTGGAGACTGGGTACACTAGACGGACTCGCCGAGAACTCCCAGATGGTATTATACCTCACGTCAGATGGCAGTTCTCTGGTGACACTGGTACAGAGTAGTCTGTTGACCCGAGATCGTCATAGAGTCTTGTGTGGTTCCCACTGTGCTTTGATTTCCATCTTACCACGTCCAAGAAGGCGTGCAAAACGGTGGTTTTTGGGTACAGTCCCGAGTCACATGGAGGCAATGAGCGATAGGAGGGGATTTGTCTCTCCCGGTATAGGGAGTTGATGTTGTGCTATGTTCGATTGGCTATAACAAGAAATCCCTGGCCAGGGTTGCTGAGATTTACTGGTAAGTGTTACCAGTAGTTTCTCGAATTGTTATAGACCTCATATCGACACGACTTATCGAGCTATTGGGGTCTGACGTTTACCACCCCTAGGCGAGATATGCGACATATCAGACGATCAGACCGGACTGTACGGTAGTGTTACTGGTTGGATTCACTGGAGTGTGAGCGGGCTTGCTCGTCGATCTTCAGATCGCTCAATACCCGGGTGGCCGTTACGTTTAGCAGACCGCTTGCGGCTTGTGAGTGTTTGATATGATCATCACCTGCTGCCGGCGTATTGACGAGTCTTTAGAGTCCTACACAGAGGTTTCCTGGCTCAAGCGAAACGAAATAGGAGCGCATATGAGATATGTGAGGGACCGAGAATAATGCGTGTATGTGATACCGTATTCTATTCTCGCGATGAATGTGTCGACTGGTTGTATGCGATATAACCTAGTTATCGATTCAAGCATTGATTCGATAAACCGATACATAGGATACTAGTCGGTTATATGCGATATGACCGGATCATTGAATCAAGTGTTGATTTAATGATTTAATGCATAATTATATATTTGATATATTACTTTGCACTAACTAGTATTGGTTCACTTTAAACGGATTTTCTCACTTGGTTTGTGCGCATTGCATATGCGATATGATTTTGTGCACTTGCTTGTATCATGTTTGATGATACATGCCTTTTGGTTAAGTGTAAAGAATTAAACCTTGGTTAATGAAATGGTTAGGGTTTACTTTTTCCTTATTCATTTTATTCATTTATTTATTCTTTTGGAAAAAGAAAAGCATATGAGAAAATGGTGGCTTGTTTTTTTTTGTTCATGAAGCTTCACGAAGACTTTGACCAAGTGACCATTTTGTCTCATGCTTAACCCTAACCATTCCATTCAACCATGATTAACTCTCTACACATTACCATGGTTACATTATGATAAGTATTATTATTATTTTTCCTTTTTTTTAAAAAGAACTTATCATAACAATTAGCTTCTTCTTCTTCATCTTCTTCAAAGAAGAAAAGCTTTCTTCATCAATGGTGTTTGATGTATTTGAGTGAGAAATCCAATTCTAAAGTGAACCCAACTCCTATTTCTTCATCCTCTACCTCTTGCCAAGTAGTAGAGTGTGTTTCCTTCACAAGTTTTCATGGCTTGGTGAAGGTGGAGCTTGATTTAGCGATGCCTCGACGTAGATCATCTTCGGCATGGACATCGACGACCTAGCTCGCCATTTCTCCGACAAAGCCGACGCTAGAGCCCGGGAATTCATTTGGACAGCAAAGGGACTTCGTTGCGGAGCTATGGAGGTGGAGCACCTGATCTACAAAGGTTGTATTTCCGTTTCTTTATAGTTAAGTTGTTAACTAGTTTCTTTTTCGCCTAGAAATCTAGCCAACGATCCGTGTTAGGGTTTCCCGGCACCGTTTAAATTTGAAATTGGCATGGTTGATGCCTTGTGAGACCTCACTAGGATGCCTAGGAACCCTACATCAGGTACATTGAGTAATGGTATATACGTATTAAACCAACCACAGATTTTCAATGTCCAGAATACACACAAAAGAAAGTCTCCAGAAATCAATCAGGCTTTCTTATGGCATTATAGACTGGGTCACATCAATGAGAGAAGGTTGACGAAATTACATACAGAAGGATATTTGAATCCGTTCGAATATCAATCGTATGCCACTTGTCAATCTTGTCTCAAAGGAAAGATGACAAAGACTCCGTTTACTGGACATGGAGTGAGAGCGAGCGAGCTCTTGGGACTCGTACACAGTGACGTGTGCGGTCCAATGTCTACACATGCACGAAGCGGTTATTCTTACTTCATTACTTTTACGGATGACTTCTCAAGATACGGTTATGTCTTCTTAATGAAACATAAGTCCGAAGCCTTTGGAAAATTCCAGGAGTATAAGAATGAAGTAGAAAAACAAACCGGAAAAAGTATTAAGATTCTAAGATCGGATCGAGGTGGAGAATACTTAAGTGCCGAGTTTCTGGACTATTTAAAAGAGAATGGAATTCTCTCTCAGCTTACTCCTCCATACACTCCGCAACATAACGGTGTATCGGAGAGACGGAACCGCACCCTATTGGATATGGTGCGGTCCATGATGGGTAACGCTGAGTTACCGCGATCATTCTGGGGTTATGCGCTAGAATCAGCCGCATACCTTTTGAACCGAGTTCCTACTAAGACAGTGCCTACCACACCATATGAGTTATGGAGTGGGAAGAAACCCTATCTTCAATATCTGAAGATCTGGGGATGTCCAGCTTTTGTCAAAAAGCAGCATGCGGACAAACTCAAGGCACGCTCAGTACTGTGCAAGTTTGTAGGATACCCAAAGAACACCAGGGGGTATCTTTTCTACTACGCAGAGGAACAAAAGGTCCTTGTTTCTCGTAATGCCCACTTTCTAGAACACCAGTTCTTAGAAAAGGAAATCAGTGGGAGCGCGGTAGAACTGGAAGAAATTCCAGAACCACGGACTATTACTGAAAGTTTAGTGGAACCAGAGGGTTCAAAAGAACAGGACATTCCTACGCCGCTCCGCAGGAGTAGTAGGCAGACTCATCCGCCCGAGAGATACTGCGGTTTTCTCATAGACGGGGATAGAGAAGATTGCATCATAGATTATGATGAGCCTACTAGCTTCCAGCAGGCCGTTAAGAGCGTTGACTCAGTGAAATGGCTGGATGCAATGCGGACCGAAATGGAGTCCATGTACACCAACAAAGTATGGACGTTGGACATTGCTCCAGACGGGGTAAAACCCGTAGGATGCAAGTGGATCTTCAAAAGGAAGATTGGTGTAGATGGACAGGTTGAGACCTATAAGGCTAGACTGGTAGCCAAGGGTTTTCGTCAAAGACCTGGCTTGGACTACGACGAAACCTTTTCTCCAGTGGCTATGCTGAAATCCATTCGGATCCTTCTTGCCATTGCTGCCTTCCACGATTATGAGATCTGGCAAATGGACGTAAAGACCGCTTTTCTAAATGGAAATTTAGAGGAGTGTGTCTATATGGACCAACCAGAGGGTTTCATTCAGAGTGGGAGCAGCGGAAAGGTGTGCAAGTTGCTTAAGTCTATCTACGGACTAAAGCAGGCATCGCGGAGTTGGAACATCTGTTTTGATGAGACAGTCAAACAATTTGGCCTTATCAAAAATCCAAATGAACCATGCATCTATAGTAGATTTGTAGCGAGAACTGTAGTATTCCTCGTTTTATACGTGGATGACATTCTCTTAATAGGAAATGACATTCCTATGCTACAATCTGTCAAGGGGTTCTTGTCGCACAGGTTCTCCATGAAAGACCTGGGTGATGCCTCATATATCCTAGGGATCCGGATCCATCGTGATAGATCCAAGAGGATATTAGGACTTTCACAGTCCAGGTACATCGACACTATACTGAAAAGATTCAATATGGAAGATTCCAAGCGCGGTAACCTACCGGCTTGTCACGGGATCACCCTCTCTAAAGAGATGTCTCCCAAGACTGATTTGGAGAGGGATCGCATGTCTATTATACCCTACGCTTCTGCGGTAGGCTCTATAATGTATGCGATGTTATGTACCAGACCGGATGTAGCTTATGCACTGAGTGTGGTAAGCCGGTATCAGTCAAACCCTGGGGAGAAACACTGGATAGCGGTAAAGAACATTCTCAAGTACCTGAGAAGGACTAAGGAGATGTTCTTGGTGTATGGCGGAAAAGACCTCCAGATCGAGGCCTTTGCTGACTCCAGCTTCCAGAGTGACAAGGATGATTCCAAGTCCATGTCGGGTTTTGTCTTTACCCTCAATGGAGGGGCGGTGTGTTGGAAGAGTTCCAAACAAGAAACCGTTGCGGACTCGACGATGGAAGCGGAATACATCGCTGCATCTGATGCCGCAAAAGAAGCTGTCTGGATGAGGAAGTTCTTGAAAGAATTTCAGGTGGTTCCGTCCATTGTTGATCCAATACCTCTGTCTTGCGACAACAACGGGGCTATAGCTTTAGCGAAGGAACCCAGGTCCCATCAGAGATCCAGGCACATCTTGAGGCGGTATCACCTGATCAGGGAGATCGTGGATCGCCAGGAGATCAAGGTTCGGAGAGTCGCTTCAGAAGATAACACTGCAGATCCATTCACCAAGGCCCTGCCCCAGACTCAGTTCGAGCGGCTGATCAAGATGATAGGTCTTCGATACGCCAGTACATGGCCTTAGTGCAAGTAGGAGATTGTTAGTGTATATGCCCTAGAGGCCATTACTATATCATACTAGTTTGTATATTACTTAATGGAAGCTTGGGATATTCACCTTGTATGTACAATCTTGCTCAAAATAGTAGTATGCTACTTGGTTTGTTTCTACTTCAATGTGTACATGTGTTTGTTTTAGTATATCACCTATACACATTAGTGGAGCCCTTAGGATCTTTGCTTGATTACCAGCGATGTGATGGCAGTCATACTAGTGGGGCTGGGTAATCTATAAGCACATCCTTATGCAGGTCCCTGGTCGCAGGACTATCGAGACAGGGCATTGATACTCCGGAGTAGACTAGCGCATGCGCTTCTCATCCCAGTGTGGGAGACGGTCTGTCCCACAGCCGTCAGTACGTCGTACTTGAGATAGTATGCGGGTGCTCGTTAGGTTACGGGTACACTGGACAGGACTCGTCGGGAACTGACTAGTTGGTATTATGCCTATCGTCAGTTATCAGTTCCCAGGTGACATGAGTACAGCTTAGTCCGCTGACTTGACACTGTCACTTCGCCTCGAGTGTGTTCCCACTGCACTTTGATTACTACCCTACCACAGCTCAAAGGAGTCGTGCAAACAGGTAGTAGTTGGGTGCAGTCCCGAAGCACTTGGAGGCAGTGACGGTTAGACAGGATTCGTCTCTCCCGGTATTGGGGGTTGACATCGCGCTGTGTCTAGGAGAGCCATTACACGAGTAGTCCCTGGCCAGGGCAAACGAGATATACTGGTAGGCTTCTAGTGTTATCTCAGGGTGTTTTGGGCTTCGCTCCGGCACGACTTGTACCGCTATTTGGGGACTGACGTTTACCGTCCCCTAGGCCCGCCATGCGATGTATCAGACGAACAGACCGGACTGTACGGAGAATGTCACATTCAGGCTCAGTAGGAGTTCAGATGGGTTTCACCTCGTCAGTCTTCTTGTCGGCATCTACCTGGGGACCGTTACGCACAGCTAGTGCCGCTTGCGGTCTGTGGTTAAACCCACTGCCAGCGTAGTGTCGAGTCTTTAGAGTCCCACACAGAAAGCTTTTCGCCTTTAGGCAAAAGAGTAGAGGTCGCATGGTTTTGCGACAGGGTTCAGTCACATCCGTGCACTTGTGCACGTACAGTGTCCAGACAGTTTGCACTAGCGGGCTTTGGTTTAAGCCAGATCCTAGTGTATGTATTGGGATTGGATTTATCCAGTTTGCATTCGTGTTCCTCGGAACACGGATACGGGTGTGTATGCACAGTTGACGGGGAGACAGAGGCAGCGGATTCTCATTAGGGTTGTTGACAGTTGACCGTTGACTATTGACTTTTTGCTCAACCCTAATGAGAATATGATATGTGATTAACCATTATATTAATTAAGTATTATGGTGACATGGTTGTTAACTTTTGTTGACTTTGTTGACTTGTTGACTTTTGTTGACTTGTTGACTTTGTTGACCGGTTGACTAAGCTTGACTAGTTGACCATCATGATAACCATAGCCATCATTTCATAGCAAAGACTTTTGCTTGCTTGCTCATTTGTGCAAAATGAGTGCATGAAATGATATGGTTATGGTTGCTTCAACCATCACATAACACTTGATTTGGTATAATGAGTTATCATTGTTTTGGATTATGAGAGGGTGAAAGACAAAAGAAAGGCTCATTCTCACTTGCTCATTCTCTCTCTTGTTCTTGAGCTCTCTTGTTTTTGCTCTCACCCTCTTCCTCTTGCTCCCTCTCTTGACTCTATGGTTCACTTGTCTCATGAGTTGAGAATCAAGAACCATAGATAAAATCCAATACAAACTCTTCTCTACTCACTCTAGTTCACAAGGTTTAGCAAACCGAGTGAACTAGTTTCTTCAAAGATCGAAGAAGGAGCCAAAGGTTAGAGCTTTCAGGTGGACTTATCTTCGGCGTAAGGAGACGACGGGAAGAAGCCGATCCGGACCACCATCAGAGCTTGAAAACGAAGGAGTTCAAGACAAGCAAGGTATAACCCCCTAACCGAGTAGTTAGTAACTCATAGTTAGGTTGTTAGTTAGATGTTTAACCAAGATCCGGGTTATAAGTCCATGTTACCACCTCTATAAAATTCGTTTTTTGTCAATTTCCGCATGCCCGTAAGTACCGGGAGAGGTAGCATGGACTTACGCCTTTTGGGGTATTTCAAAAAGGCGGAACGAATATTTGAGCAAAACATATACGAAAGTATATTATTACTTTACAAATGAGCGTCCGTCACTTATGCCGTGAGTTACGCATCACACGGCGATTCAGAAAAGATTTTGCATATGTTTTATTCAGTTTTTGGAGATTTTTCAAAGAGGATGTGTACTATATACATATTATAGTATTTGATAGGTGTATATTGGATTTCAGTAGTGGATTTCGAGATCTATATCTCCATTGCAACTCCGATGATATGCGTGCAAATCCGATGATTTGCGTGACGCCTGACGGAGTTCGGTTTTGAGTTTCATACACGGCTTCAGGCGCATACGATGCGCTATGTTATTTCTGTAGCTTCCGTGATTTTGGAGCCCTATTGATTGAGTTGGATTTTGAAATATTTTAGTATTTGGGGATTTAAATTTAATTCGGGGACCGAATTTCTTTAAGGGGGGAAGATTGTAACGTTTCTGAAATCGTTTAGGCGAATTTTCCATTAATCGGTAAATAGGTTGGGTTTTTCCGTAAAAACCTAGAAGTGATCTGTTTTCAGTATAGACTTAACTGCACCTAGTTTAACTAGGAAATTACTGGTTTGCGGTATTTAGTGGTCACTTGAAAATTTTGGTTCACTTAAATATTTTCCTTAATAAAAATATTATTCAAAGCTTTTAATTATACACTTAATTAGTGGTAATTACAATTTGGATTGGATTAATTTTGCTAATGTGTATCCATGATAACTTAATCACAAGTTTAAGCTTTTGTCTTGTTTCCAAAATATCATGGTAGAATATCTAGATATTTTGATGGTGTAGTTAAGTTTTAATTAAAAGGGTTTTGAGGTGGCATAAAATAATGGTTGTCAATTAAGCTTTAATGTGTTTTTAACTTAGATATTTCCACACCCATCCAAAATAACCCCATTTTCTCCCACTATTAGCCGACCCCTCCCCTTGCTGCCCCAATTCTTTTCTCACCTCATTTCCACTCTCTAAAGATTCAATAATTCATCAAAAATCATCAAATAATCCCACAAATTCAAATACAAATCCATACCCATTATTCTTTAGTCTTAATTTAGCTTGGATCTTCATGAAAGTTAGCATTTTGGAGGCTAATTTGGATATCTTTTTGGAAGTTTGTGAAGAAGTTTGTGAGGTATAAATCCTAACCCTAAGCTTAGTTGTTGTTTAAATACTTTTATCTAGTTCTTAGATGTTTTATTATGGCTTTTATTAGCATGTTTTGGAATTCAAGAAAAGATTATGAAGATCAAATTAAGGTTTTGATTATTTGTAATGGTTAAATGAGTAGTATAGACTTGGAAAAATTTAACCTAGTTGTGAGATTGTTAATTGATATTTTTCCTAATTATCTAATTAAGCAATTGCAAACTAACTTTTACTAAATCTTATATGGGTGAGATTAAAATTGTAGTAAAGGTTTGGATGGCTTAATCAAGCTACTATGTGATGATCGTGATCGCTGGAATTGTTTAAACTTCTAGTTTTGAGCGAAAATGTTTAAAAGATGCTTACTAGGTTTTCGGTAAAATTAGACGTGAGTTTTATTTGGCGTAGTGATGAAAAATATATTGTCTTGTACGATATTTATTGTGTTGTGAATGAGTATTGCTACGATTGGGTTTTAGGCTGGGCGGTTTTCATGAATAGTGACCCTAGTTAGGGTTTTGGCTATGTTTTCCGGTATTGGGATTTCGTGGTTTTAAGATTTGATATAGTATTTGGTTGTTGGATGTTTGTACGTCAACGATAAGGGTTGTTTGATTGTTTTGCATTTGTAGGCTATAGGTTCTAACCTATGAGTGCACCGCGTGCCGTATTGGATTTCGGAACTTGGTTTTAATGGTATTGCGATACGTGCTGATATTGTAGGTACCTTCGCGTAGATTCTGAGACGATGAAACACATCGACTACGGCTAAGTGTGGAGTTTAGCAGGTGAGTAGATTTATATCTACGGGAGAAGTCGGGTGGATGGCGTATAGCATCTCCGCAAACATTGATATGGAATATCGTTGATTATTATATCCTGATAAATGATAAGCGATGGACATGATTATAGGATTTAATAACGATAATATAATGAAAGTTGACACTAATGAACATACTGACATATGAGAATATGAAATGAGAAGTAAATCATGATAGGTACGATTTGAAAGAAAATGAGTATACGATGTGATATGATGACTTAGTATGATATGTCGTTATATGGATGCGAGTCAATATGTGATAGTTGATACCTTTATTGGTCCACGATATGAGATTGATACAGATGTGACCTGAGATATAGGTATATCGACATATTTAAAGTTGTGAATCTTGAGTGATATGCTGTACGATGGATTATACCGTACGTGATGTTGTGAGGATGGATGCCGATTGATAGATTCACCAACTCGAATATAATGTAGACACGTATACCTTGTAGCATTTAGCTGACAATGTACTTTATGCTACGTTCATGTCATTCTCATTACATTACATTTACCTGTGCCAGTACACCTATACCATTATCGATGATGCGTATGTTACACTTATACAGATTGGCCGGCTCACACACCTTCATCATCGATAATTGCCATGTCACTACACAGTAGAATTGCTACATCATGCCATGATATACCTTTCTATACCTACATGTACACCACGCAAACATACTTACATGTATACTCACATACCTTGCTATACCTACATGTTCACCTTCATATGATGCTGCACTTGATTTCGGAGGAATTGGGAACCGCATGATATATTTAATAACTTGATGCATTTAAATAGCGGTTTTTCCTTGATATGCTCATATTACTATTTTATGTTTTATATATTATGTTTCATGGATTTACGCATTGAGATATGGATTTGATATGATATTTTCTGGATGTTTTACTCCTGACGATCTATATCAGTGGTATGGGACGCTGCTATAAATGTATATATATATCAGTGGTATGGGACGCTGTTATATGTGTAGAAATATATAATATATATCATCATAATGATCTATGCAGGTATTATTATTCATTACTTGATGTTCTTATGTGATTTATGGTTTTGAGAACCCCATGGGGTATTTCAAGAAACTTATGTATAGTTTGAAAATCCGGTTTCTCATGAGATGATAAGGGCCGATCTGAATTGACGAAGCCCGTTGGCCGATCCGGACTGATGGAGCCCGAGATGTTGATATGGGTCGATCCGGACTGACGGAGCCCTATATATGAGGATTTATGTGTCGATGTTGGACACTCAGGTGCCATGAGACTTACAGATTTGTGTGCCGATCCGGACTGACAGAGATCGAGATATTGATACGGGCCAATCCGGACTGACGAAACCCGAGAGCTGATCCGGACGGACGGAGCCCAAGGTATGAGGATTTACATGTCGATGCTGCACACGAGTTTCATGATATTTCGAGTGTCCGTGTTGGACACTCAAGTTCCATGATTTGACGTATCATTGATGGACACACCTTCTTCGATATCCTCATATTTTTACATGCATATCCTTTATGATATTTACATGCATGCTGTCGTTGTGTCGTTGGTTAACACATGGATGAGATCAACCTGCATGAATGCATTGATTATATTGTTGGACGAGATCCACCTGCATACATGCATTGATTATATTGTTGGACGAGATCCACTTGCATACAGGCATTGATTATATTGTTGGATGATATCCGCATACATACAGGCATTGATTATATTGTTGGATGAGATCCACTTGCTGATAGGCATTGTTTTTGTGTTGGCACATATGTAGATACGGTCACCCTAATTATCATAGCATTACCTTTATTATATAGTTGACCTAGGAATCGTTGTTTATTTTGATTTCTACCTGATTATGTTTTCTACTCACGAGTTGGCAACTCATCCCTGTTGTGCCACAGTTCTTGCAGGTTGACCGCACGGATCAGTAGCGGCATCGCTGGCACACAGCTGTTTTCGGGTGATTAGCTTTTGGCAGGTGGTGCATGTTGGATCGTACCCCTCTTGTATTTGTAGGCTTCGCTTAGCACCTTAGTAAGGTTTTGGCAAGTATCAATTATGCTACTTTAAAATTTTTGGGGTGCTAAACAAATCCTAACCAAGATCTTAACTAGAGAATTAGGGTTAAACAAGATATGTAAACTTTTTACATCTAAGTGAACAAGGAATACAACCTTTTTAGACCGGTCCTTCACTTCAATAGCTCCGTGTAGTAGTTCTTTCGCTTCGATCATGAACTTCCGGACTCTAGAGATGCTCCCATGAAGAAACGAACAAGCTTGCTTCGAAGTCTTCGAGGCCGAAGATGATCTACGTCGAGGAGACACTAGCTCATGCTATCTCTTCAGTAATTGTGTAGATTAGTGAAGCAAACACCCTAAACTTAATGGCTAATAGGAGGATGATAAAGTAGGAATTTAGCTCACTTTAGTATTTAATTTTTCACTATATTTCTTCTTGATCTCAAAGTCAAGAGAGCAAAAATGAGATGAGGTAGAAGAAGAAGAAGGAAAAATCTCAAGTGATGAAAATATCTCTCATAGTTCAAATGAAACCCTTGGGTGAGTATATCATCCATACACTAACCCATGTAGAGAATTAACCATGGTAAAGGTTAATGGTTAGGTCACAAAATAGCTTAAGTAGAAACAAAAGAGTGAACTAAGTCAAAACTTATCTACAAACTTCTACAAGCTTCTACCTTTGATTAAATCCACTAATTTGTAATTACTTAATGATAAATGAAACCCTAACGTAAACCCTACCATGGTATGAGTCTCATACATACATGTTGCATGTGTAACCTAGCATGTCACAATATTATATATCACAATATAATTTTCATGTAACAAAAGAAAACAATACAATAAACATATATCACATATATGTTAAATGCATCATAAGTGGGAATAATAAATATTTAAGTGAGCATATAATATATATATACATATATATTATATATTATTTCATCGAATCAACACTTGATCTAATAACCCGGCTATATCGTATATAACTGGTCGATATCACATATCGCGAGAATAGAATACGGTATCACATATTCGTATTAATCTCGGTCCTGTATATATCCCATATGTGCTCCTGCTCCATTTCATATGAACCAGGAAACCTCTGTGTAGGACTCTAAAGACTCGTCAATATGCTGGCAGTAGGCGATGATCATATCAAATATCCACAAGCGGTCTGCTAAACGTAACGGCCACCCGGGTATTGAGCGATCAGAAAATCAACAAGAAAGCCTGCTCATTCTCCTGTGAATCCAATCAGTAACACTACCGTACAATCCGGTCTCTTCGTTTGATATGTCGCATATCTAGTCTAGGGGTGGTAAACGTCAGACACAAGTAACTGATATTTGAGGTCCATAGCATTTCGAGAAATTACTGATAACACTTGCCAATAAATATCAGCAGCCCTGGCCAGGGATTTCCTGTTATGGCCAATCGAGCTCAGCGCAACATCAACCCCAAATACCGGGAGAGACGAAACCCCTCCTATTACTCATTGCCTCCATGTGATTCGGGACTGTACCCAAAAGCCACCATTTTGCACGATCTCTTGACCATGGTATGGTGAAAATCAAAGAACAGTGGGAATCACACAAGACTCTATGATGATCTCGGGTCTACAAACTAACATGTACCAGTGTCACCAGAGAACTGCTATCCGACGATAGGTATAATACCATCTAAGAGTTCTCGGCGAGTCCGTCCTGTGTACCCAATCTCCACTGAGCACCCGTATACCTGTAAGTACACGGTAGCGCCCCGGCCGTCTAACAGACGCCAAATGCGGAACAAAAACTTTTTAACAGGCGCTATCGTATACTATAACCCGGATCTGCCATTAAAGCTAAACTAACAAACTACAAAGTGGGTAGAAATGTTATACCGAACGATCCAAGTCCTTCGGTCTTCAACCATCATCCCACGCTTTGTTGCGGCTGCTCCGATCTCCTGAATCTCCAGTATTCTCGTCCAGATGGCACCACGTCGACGGATCTTTAAACGGGCTCCCGCCTCTGAACCGAGGCAACTCGATCATCAAGTTTGCCAAAAGAGATGACCAAGATTGATGTAGAGAATGAGTAGAACACTTTGTCTCACTTCTTCCAAAGCCATGGACGAACGGTTAATGAAGTTGCTTTTTGGAATCGGGTAAATGAGAAATTGGCATATGAAATTTCCATGAACCAAAACTATAATCTTTCTTCAAATCAACAACCATATCCTTGCAATGAGGGGCCGGACACTTCTTATGGGGGGGAGGTGAGTGTAGGAGTAGAAGTGGTGACCATAAGCAATAAATGAGAAGGACTGGGTCATATTACACCTTTCATAAACATTAATGCATATGAAGAGTCATCTAACCTAGTCATCAAAAACCATTAATGCAATAATGAGTCACTAATCCTAGTCACCATCTAGAAGCTTCCACACTCATGACTCACCCAAAAGAAGAAAAGATAAATCCGCATTTAACCGAATGTTAAATCGGGTGATAGAAAACTGGAAACTGGCAACTTCAAAAAGCGATCCCGAAACGAATTTCAGGATAACCCCGTAACAGTATAAACATACCCGTATTTGTATTACGACCGAATACAAATGCAACTGAGACAAAGATATTATATCTACACAGTATAATACTCGGATCCGGCTTAAACCAAAACCCACCAGTATTATCTACCCGAAATATGACACGTGCGTAAACGCACGTGCATTTTCCGAACCCTGCCATAAAACCATACGGCCTCTACAACGTTTTTCCAGAACTTGGGAAACTGTCTGTGGGGGACTCTAATGACTCATAAACATACTGGCACTGGGTATAACCACTAGCACGTCAGAGGTACAAGCTGTACGTAACGGTTGCCTATGTATTGATTGGAAGGGAAGCTGACGAGCGAACTCATCCAGAAACCCTACTGAGCCTGACAGTGACAATATCCGTACAGTCCGGTCCGTTCATCTAAGAGTATCGCATATCGAGTCTAAGGGGGTGGATAAAGTCAGACCCCTAATAATGCGATAATTCGTGTCGGTATGAAGCCCATCACATCCTGAGAAACTACTGATCCAAATCAGTAATTATCCACTACCTCGGCCGAGGATTTCTAGTGATAGCCACCCGTGCACTGTGCAACATCAACCCCCAATACCGGGAGAGACGAATCCCCGACGATCCGCTCACTGCCTCCATGTGGCTCGGGACTGTACCCAACTAAAACCTGTTTGCACGTCTCCTTTGAGCGTGGTAGGGTAGTAATCAAAGCACAGTGGGAACTCACACGAGACAAATGACGATCTCAGGTCGACAGACTAACCTGTACACATGTCACCTGGGAACTTCTATCTGACGATATGTATAATACCAACTAGCAAGTTCCCGGCGAGTCCTGTCCGGTGTACTCATAACCCAATAAGCACCTGTATACATCTTAGGTGATCCAACTGACACCAGTGGCTTATGAGATTGGCCACCGCCCCTCGTCGGGGTCTCTACTGTATACACTAGTCTACTCTGGAGTATCGATGCCCTGTCTCGAAACTCCCACGACTAGGGACACTTTAAGGATGTGCTTATAGACCCCAGCTCCCATGTATATGATCGCCTTCATACTGCTGGCAGTCAAGCAAGAATCCTATGGGCTCTATCATCATGCAATAGTGAACTAAAGCATATATACGATGATAAAGACAAACCAGATAGCATACTATCATCTCGAGCAAGACTGTTATATCGGTATAGGTCCTCCCTCAATCATTGCAATCACGTACCTGCGATCCAATAATTGACTTTTAGGGCACTATATCCAACAATCTCCCACTTGCACTTAAGGCTAATTATTGTGATGTCGCATACTCACAGCCCGTGTGATACCGAACATCCAACTCCTCTACTAATCAGTTTCACAAAGCTCGTTTGTAAAACTCTAAAGTTCGAGAAATAGCCTCAGTGAGTGGATCCGCCCTGATGTTTCTTTCTATGTCTTTCTTAATCTCAAGTTCGCGGAGAAAGCCATCTCCCGAATCGAGTAATACCTGTCTTAGAATATGTCTGGATATCTGATGGGACCTAGTGCAGGGTTACTTGGCACTCTAATAAGGTTCTACAATGCATCAACCATGCCCGTTTAAAATTTAAGCCGTGCCGAATAACCCTAAACAAGATCGTTGCTAGAGAATTAGGGTTTCACATGCTAGTAAACTACGTTTAGGACTAAGTGAATACGAAATACAACCTTTGTAGATCGGTCCTTCACTTCTTTAGCTCCTTATTGAAGTCCCTTCGCTGCGATCGTGGTTCTCCCGGACTCTTGCATGGCTTCACGAGGCTAAAGAGCGTCCTTGCTTGAAGTCTTCGAGGCCGAAGATGATCTACGTCGAGGGGATGCCAACTCAAGCTTCTACTTCACTAACTAGAGAATTAGTGAAGAAAACACCCTAAACTAAAGTGCTAGTCTAGTAGAGGATGGAGAAATAGAAAGTGGATTCTCTTTAGAATTTTATTTCTCACAATGTTTCTCACTTTGGATCAAACCCTAGCTTGCTTTTCTTTAGACCAAAGAAGAAGAAGATGAACAAAACAAAGAGATGAGGATAATGATCAAGTGAGTGAGCTAACCATGGTGAGTGAGTATCATATACGAACTCATGTAGAGACATTATCATAGCTAAGTGTGATGGTTAGGTTAAAAATCCAAAGTAAAAACAAATTTAGTGGACTTTAGTCAATGCATCCACAAGCTTCCACAAGCTTCATGCATTTTCTAATTTTCCACTAATTTTGTAATTACTTTAAATATATTAATCCCAACATAACAAATAGCATGGTGTAAGTCTCATACACCCATGAATGTTGTATCATCAACCATGATACAAAAAGAAAACACATTTTAATATATATCACATATATATTAAAGTTGTGTACATGTGAGAAAAAACCTAAAGTGAACAAGTGTTAGTTAATGTAAACTAGTATATCAAATATACAATTAAACACTAAATTATTAAATCAACACTTGACTTAATAATCCGGTCATATCTCATATAACCGACTAACATCCATCGTATCGGCTTATCGAATCTACACTTGATTCGATAACCCGGCTATATCATATATATAACCGACCGATACAAAAAGTCGCGAGAATAGAATACGGTATCATATACATGCATTATTCTCGGTCCCGCACATATCACATACGTTCTCCTATTTCGTTTTGCATGAGCCAGTAAAACCTCTTTGTAGGACTCTAAAAACTCGTCAATACACCGGCAGTAGGTGATGATCACATCAAGCACCCACAAGCCGTCAGCGGTACTAGCTGGACGTAACGGCTATCCGGGTATTGAGCGATCAGAAGATCAGCAAGCAAGTCCGCTCCAACTCCTGTAAAAGCCTGCCGGTAAAACTTCCCGTACAGTCCGGTCTCCTCGTCTGATATGTCGCATATCAAGTCTAGGAGTGGTAAACGTCAGACCCCAATAACCGATAAGTCGTGCTGATATGAGGCTCATAACGGGTCGAGAAACTACTGGTAAGACTTACTAGTAAATCTCTAACTCAGCCCTGGCCAGGGACTTCCCTGTTATGGCCAATCGAGCACAGCGCAACATCAACCCCCAATACCGGGAGAGACGAAACCCCTCCTATCGCTCATTGCCTCCATGTGACTGGGGACTGTACCCAAAAACTACTGTTTTGCACGCCCTCATGGACGTGGTAAGGTGGAAATCAAAGCACAGTGGGAATCACACAAGACTCTATGACGATCTCGGGTCTACAAACTAACCTGCACAAGTGTCACCAGAGAACTGCCATCTGACGTGAGGTATAATACCATCTGGGAGTTCTCGACGAGTCCGTCCAGTATACCCAGTCTCCACTGAGCACCCGTATACCATCTCTGATGTCAAACACCAATGGATATGGGATCATCCATCGCCCATCTCATGGTTCGAGAAGAGTATGCGCTAGTCTACTCTGGTATATCGATGCCCCGTCTCAATACACCCACGACTAGGGACCTTGAAGGATGTACTTATGGACTACCATGTCCCCACTAGTATGATCCGCATTATAGTCCAGGTAGTCAAGTACACATCCTAAGGGCTTTACCAACATGTAACAATAAGACAGTATCAAAAGACAAGTATACATGTTAAGATAAAGAGCAACCAGATAGCATACTATCATATCGAGCAAGAAAGTCCTCTCTATATATGTCCAAGCATCCAATATAAAATACATCATCAGTACAATACTGGCCTCTAGGGCATACATACAACTAACAATCTCCCACTTGCACTAGGGACAGCTGCTGTAGTATCGCATACCTAGCATCCCGAAGAGTCTCTCAAACTGTATCTGGGGAATGGCCTTCGTGAGTGGATCCGCAATGTTGTTCTTCGTGTCAACCCTCCTGATCTCGATCTCCCGGTGATCAACTATCTCCCAGATCAGGTGATACCGCCTCAAAATATGCCTGGATCGCTTATGGGACCTGGGTTCCTTGGCCAAAGCCATCGCTCCATTGTTATCTTAATACAAAGGTATTGGATGCTCAATGGATGGAACCACTCCAAGTTCAGTTATGAACTTATTGATCCAGACAGCCTCTTTGGCAGCATCGTTGGCAGCGATGAATTTAGCCTCCATCGTTGAGTCTGCCACGATTTCCTGCTTGGAACTCTTCCAGTTAACCGCCCCTCCGTAGAGGGTAAAGACAAATCCCGAGTGCGACTTAGAGTCGTCCTTATCACTCTGGAAGCTCGAATCGGTAAAGAACTCCACTTGGAGTTCTCCGTTACCATACACCAAGAGTATCTCTTTAGTCCTTCGCAAGTACTTGAGAATGCTCTTCACAGCTGTCCAGTGACTCTCTCCAGGATCAGCTTGATACCTACTCACTACACTTAGTGAGTATGCTACATCGGGTCTGGTACATATCATCGCGTACATGATAGAGCCTACTGCCGAAGCATAGGGTAACCCTTGCATGCGAGCTCTCTCCAAATCAGTCTTGGGAGACATCTCTTTGGAGAGAGTGAGCCCTGAGATCGTGGGTAAAAACCCACGTTTAGACTCTTCCATACTAAACCTCTTTAGTATGGTGTCAATGTACCTGGATTGGGACAATCCCAATATCCTTTTAGATCTATCTCTATAGATCATAATTCCCAATATGCAGGAGGCATCACCTAGATCTTTCATTGAGAATCTTTGTGATAAGAAGAGCTTGACCGATTGCAGCATAGGAATGCCATTTCCTATCAAGTGTATGTCGTCCACGTACAATACGAGGAAGACAACCTTACTCTCTGCCACCTTCTTGTAGATACATGGTTCATCTACATTTTTGACGAAATCAAACTCTTTGATAACGACGTCAAAGCAGATGTTCCAACTCCGCGATACTTGCTTTAATCCATAAATGGATTTAAGCAGCTTGCACACCTTCCCGCTGCTCCCACTATCTACAAAGCCTTCTGGCTGAGTCATGTACACACACTCTTCTAAATCACCATTTAGAAAGGCGGTCTTAACATCCATTTGCCAGATTTCGTAGTCATGATATGCAGCGATGGCAAGCATGATCCGGATGGATTTAAGCATAGCCACTGGAGAAAAGGTTTCGTCATAGTCCACACCTGGTCTTTGATGAAAACCCTTTGCAACAAGTCTAGCTTTGAAAATCTCCACTTTCCCATCTACACCAAGTTTTTTCTCGAAGATCCACTTGCTCCCAATGGGTTTTACCCCTTCCGGAGCATCTTCCAAAGTCCATACTTTGTTGGTGTACATGGATTCCATCTCGGACCGCATTGCATCCAGCCATTTCACTGAGTCTCCACTCGTGATGGCCTGCTCGAAGCTAGTTGGGTCATCATCAACCATGATGCAACCCTCGCTCCCACCATCCAAGAGAAAACCGTAGTATCTCTCAGGTGGGTGAGGAACCCTACAAGATAGGCGGAGTGGCTGGGGTTCATCGGGAACTACTGAATCCTCCGGTTCCACTAAATCTTCAGTTGCAGTTTGTGTATCTGGAACCTCTTCCAGCTCTACTACTTTGCCACTAATTTCTTTTACAAGAAATTCCTTTTCCAAAAAGGTGGCATGTTGAGCAACAAACACATTTTGTTCCTCACTGTGGTAGAAAAAATATCCATATGAATTCTTTGGATATCCCACAAACTTGCAGAGAACTGACCGTGCCTCGAGTTTGTCCGGATTTTGTCTTTTGACATAAGCTGGACAACCCCATATCTTAACTCTTTTAAGATATGGCCTCTTCCCACTCCATATCTCATATGGTGTGGTAGGTACAGATTTAGATGGAACTTGATTCAATAGGTATGTTGCTGTTTCCAGCGCATACCCCCAGA